>OY977937.1:27331323-29731323 GCA_963854355.1 Epinotia brunnichana | reverse complement strand
AGCAATAATCTTTTATTTCTAAATTCGCCTTTTTGTACCCCAAATATCAGGCCCTAGCCATGTAACATTTCCCAAATTTAGTAAACATTTCACTATAACCTTTAAACCTTTATATATATATATATATATATATATATATAAAGGCTGTGGCTTGTAATAGGAGCAAAAAATTAAACGGTAGATTATTAAGCTTGTGAACTATTATTTCCACATGGGTAAACTTGAAGAAAATCATCTTTTTTTTTAAATTTTTTCTATGCAAAATAAGTCAACTTGTATATTTTTACTCTCCTGTGCTATCAGTAACTTTTTATTTTAAAGACACTAAAAAAATTTAATAAAAATTAAAAAATCATAAAATATCTTGAAAACAAAAATGCAAAAACTATTATGATGTTACCTCAAAATCCGCATCGACTGCTGTGCAATGATGTCGTGGTGCCAAGATACATTACTTGGAGGTCATAACTTTAGTTCAAAATATCTCCGAATCCAAAAATAAATAAAATTAGTGGGATACAAGGGGTTACTACAAATGCTCTAAGGAAGCGTCCCTTTGAATATTTGCTCCTATTACAGGCCACACCCAGTATATATATAATATTTATATAGCCTTTAAAGAGAATAAACATTCCTCTTTTTATCATCATTCAATCAATCAATCAATCAATTCAATCTTATTCTTAAGTAGAATCATTTGATTCAATTGGTCTTTTTACACATTTATTATTACACTAGCTGTTGCCCGCGACTTCATCCGCGTAGAACTTAATACTTAGAAAATATAATGCAAACAAACTTCTACCATCTTAAGGGATGATTTCCGAGGCAAAAACTATTCTATATTCTTTGAAGGGTCTTAAATTTGGTATAAATTTCATCTAGGTACATGGATTTTATCCAAACTCTCACCCCCTATTTCATACCCTTACGGAATGATTTTCGGGATAAAAACTATCTAATGTCATTCTTCGGGACTCAAACGACCTTTATACAAAATTTCATCTAAACGAGATTCATCCAAATTTTCACCCCCCATTTCACCCCCTTAGGGAGTGATTTCCGGAATTACAACTATCCTATGTCCTTTCCCAGGACTCAAGCTATCTCTATACCAAATTGTATTAAAATGGGTTTCATCCGAATTTTCACCCCTAATTTCACCCCCTTAGGGGATGATTTCTGGGGTAAAAACTATCCCATGTTCTTTCCCAGGACTTAACCTATATCTACACCAAATTTCATCAAAATAGATTACATCCAAATTTTCACCCCCCCCCCCGCCTTTCACCCCCTTAGGGGATGATTTCCGGGATAAAACCTATCATTTGTCCTTCCCCGGGACTCAAACTATTTATATACCAAATTTCATCTAAATTGGTGCAGCGGTTTAAGTAGCTCCATACAAATTTCCACCCCCAATTTCAGCCCCTCAGATATAAAAACTACCCTTTGTCCTTCCCCGGGGCTCATTTCATCTAAATCGGTTCAGCGGTTTAGGCGTGAAGAGGTATCAGACAGACACACTTTCGCATTTATAATATTAGTATGGAAGTATGGATTATTAGTATGGATAGTATGGATTATTTCCGCTTGTCTTCCAAATAGAGGTGTAGCTGTAGACTCACTTCAAAAGAAAGAAGAAACGAAAAACTCATTCAAATATCTCAAAAAATTACGAAGCTACAACCGTTTTAATGTCACTTGTTAGAGTGAGAAAACGATCAGGGATCGTGACGTCACGATCCTCGAGCGTCATAGTAAAAAACAATCGTTTCATTATAAAGGTGCGTTTTGCGGAAAAGAGACGCAACAAACCCCCTCTTAAAACTTTATACACTTATAACTTAGTGATTACCTATATAGCCTCTTGCGTTGTTTTTTTTTCGTGATAATACAACATTATGATTATTTTGTTTAGTGTCTACATCCCTTTTTTCGATAAGATAAGATAAAATAAGATTTCTTTATTGTCAGAACTGTGTACATTTAGTTGTTTTGGGTAAAATAAAGTCCAACAGCTCGCCCATTTCGGACGCACAATATTAAACTTAAAGCTAGTCAAATATACTAAAACAATAACAACAATAGTATTTCCAAATAATTTTAACCATATTCACACATAAAATATTAATTTAGATCTATCCGACATCCGTATTTTCTTTTAAACCACGAACTTCGGAATTCGAAAATATTCGGGTATCTCTATCTCTATCGCACTAACAAATGACAGGAATGCAGAGGGCCTACCGCGAAAGGCATTCGAAGTTTACCCTCTCTGTCATACTTACAAGTTCGTACATAAGTGCGACAGAGAGGGAAAACTTCGAATGCCGTTCGCGGTAGGCCCTCAGATGAACTCCAAGTTTCAGTTTTCGTGGTTTATATTGTCCGACCAAGTTTATATTGTTCGAATTTGTTGTTACATTTGTACAAATTACGCCTTAATTCGACATTTGCGCATATAAGTTCGCATATCAAAATCGATTAATTTTATATTTGCTTTTGGTACCTATGTGTCTCGTCAATGTATATCGTAGACGGGATTAAAATTATTAATAGGCGAAAGAAAGGCAAAGCAATTCCGCCATTTTGTCCGTAGTATTTCTTATTACTGTGATTTTGACGTTTCTTTTAGCTGACAGATGTGGCGGCGATATACTTTAAGAATAATAAATGAAAAATTAAATGAAGTCGTATATTACGGAAAATAAATTAATTGTCGCAGTCGGATAAAAACTATCCTAAGTTGCAGCTGGAATAATAATGTACCTATATAAAATGTTTCATATTTTTCCATCCATGGGATGCTGAGAACATTCGTACCACAGAAAGTTTAGTTTCAAGCTGGCTGATTCTTTTTTTAATTTAGAGATTTATTATAAGTGGAGATTACTAACTTTATCTTTACAATTATAATAAATTTTAAAATATTTTCATCACATTATTTCAACATCAGGCCCTAGCCAGTTACGAAATTCTAAAATATGCGGCACTTGAGCCAGTATAGCGCTTTAAAACGCACGCATTGACAGTATCAACATGAATGTAGCTGCTGATACAAGTCGTTCCATGTCGGTCGGTTTGTAATGTTGTTAGTGCGGTTGGCGCCTAGGGCCTGACAACACAAGTTGAATCAATCACTTTGTCAGTCCTTAGATGTGTTAATTATTGGGTACTAGCTGTTGCCCGCGACTTTGTCCGCGTAGAACTTATACTTAGAAAATATAATGCAAACAAACTTCTACTTACCATCTTCAGGGATGATTTCCGAGGCAAAAACTATTCTATATCCTTCGAAGGGTCTCAAATTATCTCTATACCAAATTTCATCTAGGTACATGGATTTTATCCAAACTTTCACCCCCTATTTCATACCCTTAGGGAATGATTTTCGGGATAAAAACTATCTAATGTCATTCTTCGGGACTCAAACGACCTTTATACCAAATTTCATCTAAACGGGATTCATCCAAATTTTCACACCCCATTTCACCCCCTTAGGGAGTGATTTCCGGAATTAAAACTATCCTATGTCCTTTCCCAGGACTCAAGCTATCTCTATACCAAATTGTATTAAAATGGGTTCCATCCGAATTTTTACCCCTAATTTCACCCCCGTAGGGGATGATATCTGGGGTAAAAACTATTCCATGTCCTTTCCCAGGACTTAACCTATATCTACACCAAATTTCATCAAAATAGATTACATCCAAATTTTCACTTGTAGAAATTACGCCTTAATTCGACATTTGCGCATATAAGTTCGCATATCAAAATCGATTAATTTTATATTTGCTTTTGGTACCTATGTGTCTCGTCAATGTATATCGTAGACGGGATTAAAATTATTAATAGGCGAAAGAAAGGCAAAGAAACTCCGCCATTTTGTCCGTAGTATTTCTTATTAGTCTGTGATTTTGACGTTTCTTTTAGCTGACAGATGTGGCGGCGATATACTTTAAGAATAATAAATGAAAAATTAAATGAAGTCGTATATTACGGAAAATAAATTAACTGTCGCAGTCGGATAAAAACTACCCTAAGTTGCAGCTGGAATAATAATGTACCTATATAAAATGTTTCATATTTTTCCGTCCATAGGATGCTGAGAACATTCGTACCACAGAAAGCTTAGTTTCAAACTGGCTGATTCTTTTTTTAATTTAGAGATTTATTATAAGTGGAGATAAAGTAAAAAAATAATTAATTTCGTTACTTATCTGCTATGTTGTTTGAGTCATCTTTAAATTTTTTTTTTTTATATTTAGTTACCTACCTACGTGCAATTTTGTATTCATTTGTCAGTCCCTAGACTGTCAGTCTCTCGTCATATTTAAGAGCTATTTTCATATAAGGAGTACCCTAGTTAAGGTAAAAATTAAGAAACGTTAACTCTGTCGGGTGAGTCACGAAAATTTGCCATACATTTATACGACTAATTTTCGTAACTTCCCTGACAATGTTAACGTTTCTTAATTTTTACCTTAACTTAGGGTACACTTTATTTGAAAATAGCTTATTATAAGTGACTATGAATAATCACATTTCTGAAACTATTACTTATTGCAAACTAAACGGCCAATAATTAGTCGTATTGGAACCTTTCCTTTTTGTTTTGCAAAAAAAACCTCAGTAAAGCCTCCGAGCAAGTTATGGCGGAAAGGTTCTCGAGTGGCGACCACGTACCGGAAGGCGCGGCGTTTCGGCTGATATGATAATGATGATGATGATGAGAATAGTAAATGTCCACGACTCTTATTTACAAGAAAAACATTCGCATAATTATTCATAATCATTGAAAGTATTTCTATTAATTTCACTTTCTACTAATAATATAAAATATTGGAAACGATTGTATGTTTAGATGATTGTTACCTACTCAGACACCTTAAAACGGCAAAACTGTTTTAATTTGCATTAAGATAGTAAATACTATTCCAGGAATAATTTCTCCAAGCGAAGTTGATGAAATAGGAAATGGAAGTTACAAGTCTTTAACTGTAACCACTATAAAACTAGCTACTTATCATAAAGCGTTAAAGAGAGAAAACTAACGAAATTACCTGGATTTACACTTGGCAATCGTATCCTTATTAGAAATCCAAACGCAAGGTTCGCATACAATATTCAGGAGACCAATTGTCGGCAACGATTTCTAGCGTGCAGTTATTTGGCGCATTTAATCTGCGAATATTTTGTTTCGTGCAGCAAGAGGCAAGGCGGTATCTGTGGGTACTCAAAGGCGCGGACTGGAGCTACGAATTTCACATGAATAATTGGTTTTTTGAAAGCAAAACATGCATTCGCATTATATTGAGATTACATTCCCAGATGTTTTTATTCGATGTTGAATTTGGAACCTTTGTTAATTTCATTTCATTAGAGTTCGAAACTCGATTTTAATTTGTACTTTTAACACGTACATCTACTGACTAACGAGGAGACACTAGTTTTTAAAAAATCTGTATGATTAATTAATCATACCTAACTTACAAGAACAAAGGCTGTTAACTATTGACCACAGCAAAATCCAACTTAATACGTTTTTCTTCAATATAGTATGATATTCTAATCTATGCTGTTCAGACGTCTTTGTAAGTCGCTGTTTCTTACATCAGGTACAGTCGCAGGCACATGTGTGAATATTTTCTATGCACGCAAAGTACGGTGGAGGTGGAGCGACAAGCGCTGAATGTCAAATAGTGATCACGACTGTACCGCAACGCTCTCAAGTGTGTTGGAACCAATTTCACTGTTCAAAGGACTTTGCAAGTAGTATGCGTATGCTATAAGTAGGTATTGATACGACCAGGATGTATAATAGGATTGAAACCACCGAACCACAAGTCATTTTAGTAATAAGTATATTTTCAAATTAGTATGTAGCGATTAGCCATGTACTTAATATGGTAGGTAATTTTTCTCTACCTAAAATTTATTGAAATTTTAGGAGTATTGGAAAACACCACAATTATTTTCTACTTATAGACATATTTGAGTAAAAATCAGGAACAAAGCGAAAAAGGAAGGCGTTTTTTGTAGGTAAAACGACAGTGAATAGTTACGTTAAACAAGCGGGTCATTGTCAGTCACAAAAACAAAAATCATCTTTCCGGTGGTCAATAGTTAAGGGCTTACGCTCACATATAATATGTTTTTATCGCATAGAATTATAGAAGGGGCGACGCCGCTTATGCGGATTCAGAGATCAACCACAAATTAGGCTTTATAGCCCTTAACTTTGGCAATGTCCACCGAAGAGACGCGAACCTAAATCTGACAATGATCCAATGCGCAACCGATACTTATTGGAAGTCCTTACTTTCTAAATAAGCTCTCTGATGTGGTGGTCCCTGACATTTTTTTTGATGGAATTTCTATTCCATTTTCCTCTATTGTCAGGAATTTGGACATCACCATGGACCAGATGCTTTCTTGGTCACCCCATATAGCTGAGGTGAGACAAACATTTTTAGAAGCACTCTACTCACTAAGGCGAGGCGTCTGCAGAATTTCCTTCATCTTCGTACCAAGTTGACTCTTGCTCAGTGTCTTTTGCTTCCTCTCCTCGACTATGGTGACATTGCGTTTCTTGAGCGCTAGGAGGAGCTGCTTAGTAAGCTTGCAAAATGTATGTAACTAAGACATAACATTTATTTATAAATTTCTATACAATGATAATTACCTACTTAGTTTATGAAAATAAATGATTGTTCAAGCAACATATAAACGGGAGTCCGTTTACGCGATGTCCAGCCAGTGGACTATGTATACTACTTCGTCTATGACGTCACAGACAGGCGGACATTGGCGCCAACATATAATTTCATGTTTAAACATGTATTAGGCACTCGATACCCTACCGATAGTGTTCCTATATTTGGGTCACGTTGATAGAACTTCGTAACGACCTCGCGGAAAATGCATGTATCAAGACAAATAAGCAAGTAAATAATACTCGTCCTCAAGAAAACGTATACTTGCGAGTTTTTCTCTCACGTGCGACATAAAATAGTTGATGCGAACCCTTTCCCTTTGTCGTTAGGCGATATGGATTGGAGATAAAGTTTTATCGACGCAACAGTTTAGCAGAGATCGTAAACTCGGCAGTTATTTTTACAAGGTAGTTTTATGGGCCGGAGGTTGCCGATGGGCGGATATTTGACAGGCCATCAAAGTGTCTACGACGCATCACAAGTTTTAAGTTATACGAGTGAGTTTTGTTGCTTGTCTTAAAAGTTAGATTTTGGAAAAGATAAGTTAACGTGAAAAACTAAGAATGATTTATACGAAACGTAATTCTTAGAGTGCCTAATATGTTGAGAAATTACTACTATTTCAGCAAATTTTGCAAATTATTATTGCTATTAAATTATAGCTATAATAATTTGCAAAATTTGTACATAGTTAAGAGCCTCAATCTAATCTACGCTTTAACTTTTTTCCATTGTGTAACGGCAATTATCCATACATTTTATACGGGTAACTTTCGTTACACAATGGAAAAAAGTTAAAGCATAGATTAGATTAAGGCCCTTAATTATGTAATTTTTTTTGCAATTCACCCATTTAGGTACAAAAAGTGAACTAGCTCAAGCTAATCGAGCGTAATGGTGATTTAAATATAAATAAATATTAAATATTTGGGGACAATGTTACACAAATCGACCTAGTCCCAAACTAAGCAAAGCTTGTACTATGGGTACTAGACGACGATATACGTAGTTATATAGATAAATAAATACATAAAAATACATAGAAAACATCCATGACACAGGAACAAATATTCGTGCTCATCACACAAATAAATGCCCTTACCGGGATTCGAACCCGGGACCTCCGGCTTCGTAGGCAGAGTCACTACCAACTAGGCTACAGAGGTCGTCATTTATATTCCATTATCAATTTAAATTCCGTCTTTTCTCCCCACCAGCACAGCTGCGAGGTTACACATTGTCTTCCGTCCGATTCCTAAGAGTCAGGCTCGTAGATGGAGAGTTCCGTAAAATAGTAAAAAGCAAAAATGCCAATAGAGCCACGTTTTCGGTTTTTGGGACCCCTTTTAATGTAACTTTTTTTCTTAGTTTGTTGTTATCAGTGATCATAGCAAATACACTCTCGGTGAGTATGTCAAGCCAATGCGTATATTACGGTTAACTGACACAGCCCCATGACAGACGGACAGAGACAGATGAGCCAAATTAGGCATGTCATGGTCACGTGCTAAAAAGGGCGAACCTTAATCCTTCCATCTTTAACAAAAGGTACAGTACAACAATTAATATTGAACGGAACGGATCTTCACTAACTTTTTTACTACATTCTGCAGCAATTAGCTAAGCCTTTGTTATAATATTAATTCATTGTTTTTAAGAGCGAGCCGAAAAACAGAATCCATCACTCTTCTAGAGGGTAACATTCTTTTGAATGTGGTTACCGTTCGTACGAAAAATGAATACCTACCTATGCGCAAGGCTGTTTTTGTGTAGGTACCTACCTAAATACTTTCACAACCTATATTTTTTTCTTTAAATATAACGTATGTTGTCGAAATTGGTACATGTGTTTGCAGCTCGCTGGGGGCACGGTCTTCGGACTAAATCTACTCATATTATTTCAAAGAGGAGAACGGATTTTAATCCCATTGTCGTTGATAAAACCGATAGATACCCGGCTCGAGGTATTACCTAAGTGCGAGTTGGAGCGAAGTTCTTAAGAAAACGATATAAAAGAGACGGGCAAGTCCATAATGCGTTCAACGGCACGTAAACGAGACGTCGTAAAAAGCTGTTTTAGAATGGAATAAACTGAAGCGTATAGTGCGAGTGAGGTGTGTTGGCCTTGGGCCCTGGAAACAGGACTGCTTAAGCATGAATACATAGTTTTTACCGTTTGTACGTATGTATAGTTTCCACATAGCGTAGGTTTGTTATGTAGGTATATTCAGCAAAGTGATTCGGTATTCATAGAAGTTTGTTGGCAGGGAGGGTCACTTTTATCTGCAATGACTGCAGAGGGCTATGAATATTTTCCAGAATACGTATTTCACTAGCGGGCGGCAGACAGGTGTCAAAGTCTATCAACTCAAAACTTGTAACATAAATTTGGAGCAGCGCAGCATAAATTTGGAAAAGCGGAGTGTTTGATGGCGTAGTATCGGTTCCGGTGTGAACGCGTTTTGCGCGCTTGGTGCTTTGATCTTTATATGAAAGGTCCATCAAACATAATTCAATTATTCCTTTATTGGTGGATTTTGAAACTAAGTCGATGTATCTAATTTTTACCGTGTTTTACTTTAAATGTAGGACGATTATATTCCTAAGTCTAGATGATTATATATTTATTCCTAAGTACCTAGGTGCCTACTTCCCTGAAGGTACTTATTGTTAATTAAATACTGATTCAAAATGTTTGTTCCCAACAAATAATAGGGGCGGAAAAAAGGCATGTGTCATAGGTAGTTTGTTGACGATACTAAAACTACCTACAATTTTTAGTACTGAAAGACCTTCGTAATAAAATGGCGGTGCGCGTCTTACAGTAATTACGCGTGTGGCGCGCGGGCCGCTGGGAAATTATATCCGGCCCTACGTTACAGCGAAGTGTGACAACCCTGATTCTAGTGCAGATGTGACTTGGAATGCATTAGGACTTATGCGACGTGCTTCTGAAATGTTATATGATTGCCTAAAAATTAAATGATAGGTACTGTGTTAATTTTACATTATTAATTTATTATGCGAAGACAAGTAAGGTAAACGTCCCGATGCCTGTCACCTTAATTTCAATAATGATCAATTGGTTACTTTCCTAAAAAATAAAATTAGTCCATCAGTTAGATTATCAAAAAACATAGGACACATATTTTTTATTTTGTCAATCAAACTAAAAATTATGAAGATATAGCCTGTTAAAGTTCCGCGTGACGTCACATTATAGTACACTTTTAAGCATAATGTGACGTGACGCGAAAATTTAACGGGTGATACCTTACCATTTTTTGTTTGATTGAAAAAATAAAAAATACGTGGCCAATATTTTTTGATAATCTAACTGACGGGCTTCGTAGAATTATATTTTTTTTACCCAGGAAAATACCCAATTGGACTCCCTGTCTGCCACCTTCCATGCTATGTCTTCAGATTGAAGGTACCAATATTAGGGCAATGTTGGGCCAGTGCCCAACATTGCCCTAATAGCCCTATTTTAGTGGACGTTTACCTTATATTTGGAAAAATATTTCTTAAGGAATCGCGCAAAAACGGCTGATAGGATTTGGACAAAATTTGTTAGGCTTAAATTCGGTTCATCTCTTTTATTTATATCCCAGTAACTTTGGAAAAGTTCACGCACAAGTTGAAACACTTGCCCAGCGCACATGAAACTGAGCGCACGAAACAAGCTGAAATATAATTGCGATCGGAAGGGAATAGTTATTTGTTCAACAAGCAAAGTAGATTTTTGCTGCGAGTGTTGATGTTGAGTCCCGAGCAAGCGAAAGATTCAATATCGATACCCTAGTTCACAATCGTACTAATTACGGGGAAAAAAGTGGTGTAATTAGGATGATAGTGCAAAAATCATAAAGTTACAATTTCAGTGACAAATAAAATGTAATTAGTACGACTGTGAACTATGGTATCGATATTTGAATCACGAACGTAGCAAATATCTCTCGTGTGATACATACAACTTTTCACCTCAGCGGCGAGAACATATAACGCAAAGGAATAAAACTACACATAGAAGCAATTAAATCATTTTTAATCAATATTTGTTTTTGTGTTTGGTAGGTTTACTAAAATCAAGTTTTCTGAGTGTTTTTCGATGGCATTCAGAGTAATGTTCAGTAGTTCATTAGTTCGGCATGCTCCGTTCATTCCTATAATGTGGACAACCTGAAAAATTCATTTTATGTGTGAATATTTTAGTATAAAATTATCACAAACATGTTAAAAATACAATCATTTGTGGCGCTGCACAGAAAAAGGGACCACTGTGTCAATTTTAAGGACAGCCCGCATAATGAGCCCATTTTCCGTGCCGCGCCACCATTTTAGCTTAATTAATTGTATTTTCAATACATTCATCCATACATATCCTTTCGCTTATATTCCTAAGAAGCGAAAGCAGATGCACATGAAACATAAAATGAGATTAATATTGGTAAAAATGCTACACCTTGGTGGAAACCGCATGCAACTCAGTCAAAGATCTGGCCTATTACGTCGTAACATACGTAACGTACCTAAATATGTGCACTTTTATATACAAAATGTACAGCAAGCATATTATGTACACAATACTTACGTTTGTAGCGAGGAAATTACAATCGGGAGCTTCGTTTAAAAACCTCTCAATGTTGGAATCCATTAAAACTTTGGATTTCTTGGACTTGTGACCCCACTGACAACCGTTTTAGCAATGCAACTAGTTTTGAATACGTTTCATTATGTATTCATATTCATATTCATTTATTGCGATCATATATTGTGTTTCATCTTCAGTGCTGCTTTGAGCATCGAATAGATGCTCCACATGGTTGTCGGTTGTTTGCTATGGGCTAACTCGACTAAGTACGACAGAAGTACTGCTTCCAAGATGTTGGTTGCTCCTTTATCCGATCGCCGTTTATTTGATGGCATTTCTCAACTCTTGAGGAGTTAAAACATGGGCTTCGTCACTTGATTCACTCATATTTTGTACAGTTTTTAATTTAAGTTATGTTTTATCTCCAGTAAAGTTAAATCGCGCTAACTTTTTAAAGAATATAAAGCGCGTTCTTAAACTTTCTATAAATTTATATTCGTTCACCATATGAAAAAACTAAACTTATAATAATAAATGTTCGTGATAAATATCGCATTTCTTCATTGTATTTTAAGAATAATTAATGATGGTTATGATAAGGTAATGCCGTGAGCATTATGGGCACTTTTGCACCGGAAGCGATAACGAACGGGGTTAACTAGTTGTAGTGTAGTTGACGTGTGTATTTATATTATACCTACTAGTTTTTTGTATTTTTAAATTTATGTTTTTTAAATTGTACTTTGACATTTTAAATATAATAAAAGTTATGTGAAATTGTATCTTTTAATAATTTTGTTTTATTAATGATTAATATGATTAATATAATATTAGAGTTAATATGGGTTTAATATACGAACTCTACACGGGATTGAATTTTATTTTGTTTCGTTACGAGTTTTTCGTTCCCGCTTATTGAGGGCCTATTACGAAGTTTCGAAGTCGAATGATGAATCGACATATTTTATCTCTCTCTTTTTTCGTTACAGAGTGAAAGTGACAGAGAGTATGAAGCTTAAATGTTCCAAGTTTGTATTACACCCCGCAGTATGAAAAGATGACCTGCGACTAACGTACGATATGAAAAATTAAAAAGTTAGTTTTTTTCACGCTCGCAGCAAAATTTCATTTTCCTCACTGGTTTCAAGCAGCAAAACCGCCATGTTTGAGCCGCTGAGGTGAAAAATATATATCTCCAGGAAGGACTTAATAAAACTTTTATTCCAGGAAATCGTTGTCCAAGCTGGTTATATTTTTTATTGAATTGAGATTAATTACTTCTACGCGAAGAGATACCTAAGTAAAAACTAGCTTATCGAAGAGGTACCTAAGTAAAAACTAGCTTATTATTATAACTTAAGACTATAAATTTATAGATGTCTCAATAATGGAGGTATAACTAAGAGTCTAACTGACTTTAAGAAGGCGATTCAGAAACTTAAACCACGTTCGGCTGGAGGTCCGGATGGCATCCCTGTATTTTTGGCTAAAGATTGTGCCTCTGTCTTAATGAGTCCTTTGTTACACGTTTTTAACCTCTCAATTAACCAGTCCATTTATTCAAATTGTTGGAAAGCATCGAGAGTGACGCCGGTTCCTAAGGGCAGGCCTGATACTGATATCACTTCTTTTAGGCCGATTGCAGTTCTTCCTGTGTTTGGAAAAGTCTTTGAGATGATCGTTAACCGCTGCATCAGTCTGCAGGTAGCTGACCGGTTGCACCCCAGTCAGCACGGCTTTCGAAAATCCCGATCGACCACTACAAACCTCGTTGCCCTCGCTGACTACGTATGTAAGGAGATGGATGCGGGCCGCCAGGTCGATGCTGCATATTTCGACTTCAGGAAAGCATTCGACCTGGTCGACAACGACATCTTGCTGGAAAAACTAGCATTAGCGGGCTTCACGCCAAAGCTTCTAAATTTTTTCGCTAGTTACATGTCTGACCGCCAGCAGTATGTCAGAGTGGGTGGTTATGAGTCAAACCATTACTCCACGCTATCAGGAGTGAGTCAGGGCAGTACTCTAGGGCCTACGCTGTTTCTCCTGATGATTAACGACTTGCCTGATGTGACTCGCACCGCCGAGAGTTTGCTTTTTGCGGATGATCTGAAACTGTTCCGAGGCATAGGTAGTACGGCAGACAGTGCAGCGTTACAGGCTGACATTGACGCGGCAGCTGAGTGGAGTATTTTAAATGGGCTGCCTTTTAACGTCAATAAATGTAAGGTGATCACTTTTTCACGCAAGCGCTCCCCACTCCAAACCGAGTACCATTTAGCTGACGATACTCTGGAAAGAGTTAGTGAAATTCGCGACCTGGGTTTGCTATTAGATGATAAGTTTGACTTCCATAAGCACGTAACTAGTATTTGTAAGCAGGCTAGCAGGACCTTGGGATTTGTGATGAGGATTGCAAAACAATTTCATTTCGGAGTGGCTAAGATTCTCTTTGGCGCATTTGTAAGGAGCAAGTTGGAATATGGTGCTGTTGTTTGGGATCCGTACGAGAGCAAATATTCTCTCATGATTGAGAAGTTACAGCGCAAATTTGCTCGCTGGCTGTATAAAAAAGCTTACGGTTACTACCCGTACCTCTATCCCTCCATCTTTGTCTCGGGCATGGTCGGACTAGATACGCTGGCACTGAGAAGAAGGTTATTGCTGCTAGTCCACTATCTATCAGTTGTCCATCACCGAGTGGATAGTGCAGAGGTGTTGGCTCAGATCGGGTTGATAGTTCCAACGCGGATACCCAGTGACGCGGACGGGGCGGTGGCGCCGCGCCGCCGGCCGCGCCTGCTGCAGCGGCCGTGCGCTCGCACGCGCTACGCGAGCCACGCGCCTACCGCACGTGCTTTGATATGGCTGCATCTAATGCTCACTCAGCACGAAGACGCTGACATGTTCGCTGATCGTTTGACATACTTGTGCCACATTGCTAGGATATTTTTGAATTGGCACTTAATTAATGGAATGACATTATAATTATGATTGTTGACATTTTTACTTGTGCATGTTTATCTTTTTTGTTTATTTTAGCGTGTAAGCGATTTGGTATTAACTGTAAGCTTGCATTGTATTATTGTGAATAAATGAATAAATGAGTAAAGTATGACTACACCTCAAGGAAAATATAGACATCTACTCTTTAAATACATTTACACTCGCTATAAAGCGATAAGACCGCCTGTTGTTACCATTATATATTTAAACTACTCCTGTATCATGTTTTTCTTATCTTGTGGTGCAATAACGAATATAGGGGAGAGTGGGAGAATCACGGACGGCGGGTAATGGCGGATGAGCGGGTTTAGCTATGTTAGAAAAGGATAGGAGATATTTCGAATTAAGAGATTAAGAGAGAGAAAGAAGAGGAGATATACGTTGGAATGAGATGAAGATATCTCCATACGTATCTAACGTATTGCTGCGTCCCTCTCGTTAGTGCCTAATTTAGGATAATGTAAATAACCCCTTTATAAATAAATATGGCGCGTAGTCCCGGTCCGGTAGCATAGTTAACCGGCCACTAATTGCCGCTACCGCAACTGTCAGTTAGTGGAACGCGCCGCCCTAACGACCGTTAAGCGATGACTTGACGGGGAAAAATAGTTCCGATGACCTGGAAAGGGAATTTTCTAACTTCGTATTGGAAAAGGAAACTTTGGAATCGTCTACAATAATACTTTCAGTTTCGACATTTGTGAGCAGATTTGTACTTAGGCTACATTATGGGTGTGGATTTTGACAAGATGTATTAACCCGTATAGGCACTCCTTTCTAAATCCTTTTTCCTACCTATTGGTTGATCCATTTGGTGAAGTGAATAATTTGTAAATGCTATGAAGAACGAGCTAACGATGTTGCCAGATTGGCAAAGTTGGAAATCAACGCCTGATGCCTTAATATTATAACAACAATGGAGTTCGGACTTTTTTGCAATTAGAATACAACGCAAGTTTTAGAGTGAAAGGATCATACAATGTGATGTCAGGCTAGCAGTAAATCGAGTTGAAAATCCAACTTTATTCCGCTTCATGTAAATTAGATGCGAAGCTATAAATTCAAGCCTCCACTAGCCGCAAACAAAATCACTTCGACAGTCTTAGGTACCGACAAATATATACAGTTTATACAAATAAATAAATCCTATCAGGGTATTTCAAATCCTCAACAGTTAAAATAGCTAACTGGGTCTACACTATGCTGGCATTCGGATTTACAAATCAAGAGGCAAGGAATTTAATAACAACATTGCGGTGAGGGCACGAGAGCTTGAACAGAACACAACTGTATGTTTAGAGTAATAAAATCCTCTGTATTGTGCACAAATAGAGAAGCTGGCAGCGTAGTGATCCGCGAAATGGACCGGACGTCCTGCGGAACTGTGTCGTTAGGCTGTCGAATGCATTCCTGCACAAGTACCACCAGGGGCGCGATTCCATATTTATTTTTGACAGCTCGTGACATCACTACATGAGGCATTGCCATGATGTCAGTAAATGTTTCTTTATATTCACCTCATCTTTTTATATTACACGATTTATATTAACTTGACCTGTTCGTACGTATGTAAGTACATAAGTATGTAATAAGTAAGTTGTCCGTCAACATTTCCAATCCATTTTTAAGTCACTTGCCGTTATCCGATTGAGCTGAAATTTGGGGTAAAGGTATAGTTTGGATGACAATTTAATATAATGGTAACATCGAGCTGATCTGATGATGGAGGCAGAAGGTGGCCATGGGAATTCAGTACTTAACCGACGTAACCCCGTTGAGTTCGGGCTCGTTAGAATCGGCTCAATGAGTATAGTTGAATAGGGTATACATACAGAAAAGTACAGTCGGCAATAAAAGCTTGTACCAAAAATTAAATTTTTGACAGAAACTTATTATGATAAAAAATAGCAAATTTTACTAACATCATCTTGCTCAAATGCATATGCGTAACCGTACGACGTCTGTTATCTGTTCAAATAAATGTGTTACATATACTATATCCATGTAAATTGCCCAAAGCCTTGCAACAATTTTGTGAATCCAATCAGATCAGAATGCGAGTTAGTGCATAATGTAGAACCTTTAGCGTTCTCACAGACCCAGGGTTGTCCTTAAAGTATTCTTTTCTCTATACTCGTCAATATTAATCTTTGAACTTGAATGTCAGATCAGTGACATGATGACCTACTTTTAATGTTGTTTTAATGTTGTTGTTTCGTTGTTGTTGAAAGAAAGAAAGAAAGAAAGAAAACATTTATTCGTGGACAAAACAATGGGTGTTAAAAACAAGACACAGAACGTAAAAATAGCAGGGTCTACGAAAGGGTAGGTTGTATCTTAATGCATTTATTTATAAAAGTCCATCCAACTTATTCTTAGCTAAAATGCCATTAGAAATCTTGTTACTTTGACATTTGTTTTATGAGAAATATACCAAACAAATTTTAGTGAACATACATATTATGTGTGTTACGTTTTTTCAATAAGGGAGTAAGTTTGTATAGTACCTAAATATTTTATTGTATGTAGGTACAGAGAGCTAAAAAGAATTAACTTAGGTATACCTAATTCCTCCCTACATTTATGAAAAGGCAAAAGTAGTTTGCCATTGGGCCAGTATTTCTGTTTATTAGTTATCTGTACATATAATAAAATATTTCGGTAAAGTTGCGAGTACCACAGTAACTTACCCCCTTATAAAAAAACGTAAAACACATCTGTTAACAAGAATTTGTTTAGAGGCATTGAGGTAATAATTATCGGAACGAGGTTAATGTAATCTTTTTTTAATTTGAAATATTTTATAATAATATTTATTTTTATTAACAGCCAAATGCTGCAACATGTAAGTTCTCCCACATCTTACATGAGATGACGCCTTAAAAAATATCTTAAATAGTTTCAAATTATGAAATAAAAACTTTTACCAACATTATTAGATTTAACATATGCCGTACACTTTAAAATAATAAGTACCTACTTACTCACGGCGGAGAACTATGACGTGACGCAATATTTTTATGATAAGCTATGCTTAATTAGTAAATTGAAAATATTGTATTGGATGTTGTAGAAAAGCACTATTGTGTAATAGTTAGTGTTTATGTTTAACTGGGAATGGCAATTCGTGTATTCGTATATTTACTGCCGGAATCGGCTTAACTCCGTCCAAGAAAAAATATTTAACCAGAAACGATTTAGACGTGTTTAAAATATTATCCTGGGTAGTAATATATTACTGTACCTACATACTATTTCCCGCTAATCCATGCTAATAAAATTGTCAACCCTATATACCGCTCCAGTGGAGTGAAAAAGAAAATTCATTCGGATGTTGCATTTTCAATGTTATCGCTCGACAAACAAGCAGTTCGCTGGGCGGCGCCGTTTCTCTTAAACGATTCTGCTTATATTTACAAAAGTTGTTCTTTTTACCCAATGTCCAGAGCGGTATCGTTTTATTTTAATGGATAAATATTTATTAGTTTTCATTTCAAGGAAAACCGATTTTCTCAGGTCAATTTTAGGATAGGTTATCGATTGTCCAGCGCAAATAGTAGTATCTTAAGGCGACGTGAGCTCCGAAAACGGATTTTTAAAAAATCGTAGCTCTTAGTTGGATTATAATACGGCTGCTTTAAATTTAATTAGCAATTTTGAGGCCTTTCTCGAGGGAAATCAGCTATTCGAATCCTGAGTTTTTGACTTTCGCTCGATAGAAAAAAATCACAAACATATGTCTAAAATACACTTAAAAAAATCGTATCAAATTATGCACAACAGCTAAACATATTACAATTAGTTTTAAAGATCGGCAATGTAATGTTTGAGGGAAATCAGCTATTACTTTTTTAATTAATAAAACGCACAAAGAAATAAAATTAAAAAACATGATATCCATGCTTTCAAACACGTACTTCCATCTCGCTCACGCTTATGCTCAGTGAGAGGGAGAGAAGATCACGAACCTACGTCCCCTTAAGGATATAATTGATAGATATGCTTATCTATATCACCTATTCGTGCTTATTTGCTATGTCAAGAAGGTCGGATGGTTACAAAAACAACATATTCAACACATTTAATTGATGTAACAAATTACTAAGTAGGTACCTAATCATAAATAATAATTTAGTATATCATTACACGAGATCGGTACTTGTCCTTACCAAGTAGATTCTGTATGTAATAGGATTAATCTAAGAGTAAATCAAGGTTATTTATATCCACTTCAATTAAAGAACGAATATTCTCTGTTTCAGCTTGGGCCAAAATTATTTCGTATGTCCGGCTTTCCAGCTGTTCTCCTCTACAGGTCGCATTTCTCGACTGATTCTAGAAAAAAATCGTCGCAAAATTTTGTGAGCAGGTTTGACCATTATCTATATTTAATTTTAGTCGATTCAGTCTTTGAAATAAAAAAAACCGTCTCTCTAAGTAGTTCTAACAACAGCTCATATTGCCTAGTTTGAGATACTTTAGATCACAAAATTTGATCGGTGATTGTTAACATTGATTGGTGTTTAATTAGGGAACACAGAAAAATCCCAAAGAGTCATTTATCCGAAACTATAATTATGGGTACTGAAATTGCTAAATTCCGAACCCCATTTTCAGCAAAATAAAAATTTGGACGCAGACGATTTATTTTAATGGAATATATAAATAGGTTAGGTTCGTGTTATATCCTGTAAAATCCAAAATTCCCTCAGCGTGACATGGTTTCCGGAATTATGAAATTCGGAAAAAATATGCTTACCTACACAGACAAATTACTCTTCGGAATTATGTATTGTACGGTCAGCCTCATAAGGGGCTTAACACCTTTGTACCTTATTGCATTAACCGTCATGTTAAACTGCCATATGAAGTTGTCAAACGAGTGAAAACGACAAGGTACTTAGGTGTTCAGCAACTTATGAAGGCCGACTGTACCTACCCGTTAAATAAATTTTCATCACACTTGCTCATTAATGGTGTTATTCCATGCCTGTATACAGAAGGACAATGGCCTAAATTGATCCCGCGGGAAATAATGGTCCCTAGGGAGTAATGAGCTTGTGTGTGATCTGATTGGTTAAGCAGATATGAACGGCTGCGTACGACAAAAATTCTGGCTCTGTGATTGGTTGGAAAATAAAATCGAGCAGGCCATGCCCTGCAAGGCCCACATGCTCCATGCTCTGTGATTGGTTGAAATATTGAAGCTACGCCCCCCACTCGCACTGATCTGGAAGTGAAGTTGTCAATTTCGTCAACATTTGATTGGTGCGCTTGTATAAAACATAGATTTTTCTGTATTTTGTAGTTATTTATTTACTCGCAAATGTGATGAAAAACATTGTGTATAACACGGGCGTAAGAATATTGCAAACTCAAGTCATCAAAAGCCCTCCAACTTACGGCGTCGGGCTTCTGATAGACTCTCGTTTGCAATATTCCTCATACGCCCCTTGTTAAACAATGTACAGTCGCCATCACATACATCGGAGCAAACAAGCACGTCACAAACATCGGAACACACCTCTATTTTCAAGATATTAGGGTACATGTGCCGATATTTTTGAACACCTATAGTTTACCTATGTATGTGATGGCGACTGTACTATAATAATAATAACCAAAATAATATCTTATCCTAGCTTATACAATAAATTTATATCCTACATGATAAAGACTGCTTTTAGCGAATAGACACGCAAATTTACCAGCACATTTTACCAGTCGTTTTTTAAAGTGAAAATTTATGCCTCCATAAATTTAATCCTCGTACAAGCCGGCTAAACGAGCTCTAAGTTTCTTAATTATTGCCTTCCTAAATTATTTGGTTGGTATTAATTACGACTTTCGACCTGAGCACTCGTTAGTCTGGTGCTCATTAGTGTAATTTTTTGTCAGACTGAAAATATTTTCCTATTAAACGCTTACGAAGAGGTATAAAATTGACGTCCAACTTTAGACGACATAGAGAGAATATTGAAGATCTTTTAATTAAAAAATTATATTATATTACCATCAAATCTCAATGAAATAAAAATAAGTTAAATTATTTTGGTTTTTAACAAAATCACATAATTATTTTAAACGATAGTTTAATGTAGGTTTGGTACTTTTTGATAGTTAAATATGGTGCTGGCTGTTAGATTTGGTTTGAATGGTTTTCGAATGGCCAATGAGTTCATGGATGACGTAGTGTCAAAGTGGACCTGAATGAGTACCTAAAGACGGCAACAATGTAAATAAACAAGGTTTTCCAAGTTTATTTATTTTCATCAGGACCCTTTAATTGGCACGTTTTTTGGTCTCTCTCTCTCAACTCTGTTTTTTTGTTTATTTTATTCACGGATATGGAGAGATAAGGTGTTTTTTTTTCGTGGTTTCTCTAAAATAAAACAAAAACGCTTATTTTTGAAATGCTTAGGAACAAACGAAGACTCAAAAAAATACACCTAACATTAATAGTTTATTTTATTTTATAAGAACGTAAATTAAACAAAATTAATAAGGTACACATAGGCTTCGGGTACACGCTAATTCTGGCGTCAGTTCAGTCCATCAGTATGATCTGTCTGTCTCTGTTATTCACAACAGTTACACTATCATTCTCTCATGATACTGATTGGACTGAGCTGACGCCAGAATTAGCGTGTAACCGATGTCTTAGATCTACAAAACTAAATTATCAGTTTAACTGTGGAATCAAATTACAGTCTTATTCATCTTTAACAAATGTAATAAAGTGTCTTAAATATCTACTATGAAGACTACATTAGTATTAACTTCATACTTAAATATGCATTGATAATAGGATAGGGTATCACATGAATGCTCTATATAAACCTGAAATAATATTTGTACAGGGCATCTCTGAGGTACTTTTTTAACCCGGCGAGCATGACGTGAAAAAAAGTTACATTAAGCATGAGGCAGGGACATACCCGAAATTTAATGTAACATAATATAGTTTTTATTAATTTTATTTTATTTCGTGCAGTGTATATTGTTTAATAATGAATTATATAATGCCTTTAAATCATAGACAAGTTTTTATTATGAAATTATTTTTATTTATTCGTGTTTACCTTATACTATGTAATTATAGGAACAAAAGTTTCGAGGTTTACAAAAATGAACAATTAAACAAAAAATAACTGTCTTTGGAATATAAATCAACTTTTATCTAAAAGATAATGAGATCTTCTTCTCAAAAAAACATATCAATATTTTTTTTTATTGAAAATATGGTTAATCACTGCCATCGAGATTATCATGATCCATACATATGGGCTTGCTGCAACCTTTACAGGAATATTTGGTTTTTTCTGTCCTTCTTGTATGGAAAATAAAAGAAAAACAACTAATATAAATAAAGTAATCTCAAGCCTATACATTGAAACCGCAAAAACACAAAGAATAATAAAAAAATATTTATAAATCATACATAAAAAAAATACGTCTAAAATGACGTAGGGTGTGACATACCCGAAACAGGTTTGTGCAGAAATATTTCGGCCGACGCCTCACGTCGCACAGCGTTCACGCCACTATCCCCTCCCGCACTTCCCTTGCCTCCAGCTACTGAGCGAGCTAGTGTTGCCAGACGAAGATTTAAAAAATAACAAACGTTTTTAATACTGTCAGGGTATGACATACCCTGGGTCATGCTCGCCGGGTTAGTCGATGCCTAAATCTGACAATGTCCGTAGGTAGGCAGCGTGTTATTTACTGGATTAATTGCTAAAGTTGTACTGGAAGTTAAACATCGTGTCTATCGACCCCAATCTACGTTACCTACTTATTCCTAATAGAACCAAAATTATGCATAGCTTTACTTCTTACCATATTTGTACCTTGATGCCGAGTATTAATTACAACAAGTTTATTATAAATGGAACCGTAAGTTTGTATAATGTAAAAATAGCAGGCATCGTGACAGATAACAAAAACACTACCTAAAGATTATCAATCACATATAACCTGGTACAGTAAGTCAAGAAAGTGAACTACCACTTTTAAACTTTAACATACAAAAACCCCTGCATAGTGTAACAGGCAGGGATACTGTGAGTCACAGATGTATTTGCCCAAATCAAAGGAAAGCGAAGGACCGGCCCGTGAAATTGGATTCGCGTACATTTTCAATAGGTAGTAACTGATCAACCGATATTGATATGAGCCCATAAATAAGAATCACAATATTTTCGGATTATTTTATCAAACTCTTACTGGCACAAAAGGAGGAATTATATCCTTAGATCTTTCAATTGAAGAAAACGCTATCAAAACACAATCTACGTCATTACGTAGGTCTATAGCAATGGCTAACATTAGATGGAGTAGAGCATGTATTTGTAGATTGAATCATCAATATGGGAACAGACACAAGCTTAATTAAATGCATGTACCTATGTGTAATATGATTCTATAACGATTAAATGACCCATCTTAACTTGGAAATCGATACCATTCCCCCGATCAAAATTGCTATCTTATCGATTGTCCTTGGTTCGACTCCATTTATAACCAACTGTTTTGGAGTTGCACCAGAAGCAATGTTTACGTTAACTACGCGGAGTCCTACGTCATTTAACGTTTACTTTCCTTATCGTTATCAGTTTGTATGAACAGGTAGGTATCGTGAGGCACAAAATTCCTACATATACTTATCATAATTTTTGGATGTGATGGTAATGTTTATTTAATTTTGATCACACATTGATAGTATGTTACAAGTTAATTTTGTCTAACCGTTGACAAGTTTAACTAAAACATGATGTAAGATACTCAAATGTGGGACAGAATACTAGAGGAAAATATGAATTAAGTATCATCATTTGTCATGCTCGCCTAAAGGTGACGGTGGCGTCGTTGATCGACTCGCAACCATCCCAACATGTGGTCGTGGATGGATCGCATTAGCCATCGGGCTGAAATACGTTTCATACTCGTGAACGGGTGCTGTTTGTGGAATCTGGTCAGTAAAGTTCATGTTTGCAAGGTCGACAAGTAACTTTATTACAGTGTTCAGCGGGATTAACATGATAGACTTCTCTCTGTTCTCATTAAATTTGATAACATAAATTTATTTTTTTAAATTTTCAATAGATTATTTTGTTTTATTTTTTTAACATGTAAAACATAGAAAATGTAGTTTATTTTCATATGTAGGATATACCATTTAGAATCAAATCGACGACCGTTTTAGCCTAGTGACGACCGCTTTAGCCTAGGGACGACCGCTTTAGCCTAGTTGGTAGTGACCCTTCCTACGAAGCAAGAGGTCCTGGGTTCGAATCCCGGTATGGGCATTTATTTGTGTGATGAGCACGAATATTTGTTCCTGAGTCATGGATGTTTTCTATGTATTTAAGTATTTATTTCTCTAAATAAGTATCTATGTCGTCGTCTAGTACCCATAGTACGAGCTTTGCCTGGGAGCAGGTATAAAGGAGAGAGCAAATGCACAAAAGATCCCACTGGGTCGAAGTGCATCCGAAAGGGCCCTCACCTAGATAAGATAAGATAAGATAAGATAAGACGAGCTTTGCTTAGTTTGGGACTAGGTTGATTTGTGTAAGATTGTCCGCAAATATTTATTTATTATTAAATTTAAATATGTTATACATATTCAAATTGTAAAAGTGCCCTAGTGGCCTGTTTGCAGAATAAATATTTTGATTTTAATCACTAGTTAAGCACGCGGCTCCACCCTACCACGTCTGTTTTACCCTCTTGAGGGACGATTTTGGGTTAGAAAGAGGGGAAAAGTATTCAAACTATTTCCATAGACGTACCTAATTTTATCACAATCAATAAATTCAGCGGTTTTTCCGTCAAAAGGTAACACCACTCAGTTAATTTATTTCATGAGTTTTATCGCATGGGAGATATCTTCACTATTTAGTTACTTATTACCTGTTTTATACTATTTCAGTAATAACGAGTAAATTTTATCTCAATGTTAAATACATTTTAGTCCATTGCAATATTTTTATTTTGCTTTTCTGCCTGACTGTACATAATAAATACGCGCTTTATCAGAATTATCTAGTTACTCGAATCTGTCTAGTTACCAGCAGTATTGAAGGTACCGCCATTGTATAAGTACAATAACAAAAATGCGTATTGTTATTCTAGTCCTAATAATATCCATGAAAGTAACAGAAAACTTCGCAATCGAGAAGAGGGAGCAACATAATGGCGAACAAAAGTTACTTTTAAGAAAATTGCTGAGTTTACAACAAAACAATTCGACGGAAAAAGCCTTGATGTGGAACGAGATACTCGCAAATGTGTTAGTGAACAAAATAAAAATACTGTTCAACAAACAACCTGAATACAGGGTGGCAGACAATCCTGACGGCTTTACAAAATTTGTAAGCCAGGTCATTGGGCTATTTAGCAAGTTTTTTTACAAAACTTACGAAGAACATGTTAGTGACAAAAATGGAGAAGAAATTAAGGTTGACCCAAAAAAAGATGTGGAAGAAGTCGAACCGAAATATCATGGGCGCTTAGAAAATTCGACGGAAAGCTTCGATATCGATAAGAGGTCAGTATGTCCCGATCACACTGTGAGTGATGGAAAAGGAAACTGTATGGATCCAACGAATTTGAAGTTTATTATGGCCATACCGTATCAATGTCCAATTGGATATAGGAGGGACAAGTTAGGATACTGCAGAGCATTATTCTGAATTGCAGAATTTTACCTATATTGGTAACAGTGAGTGAATAAAACGTTATGTTGGCTATATTGAATTGTATCAGTGAACTTAATGGAAGAGAGTGAATACTTAACAAAAAAGCCTACGATTTGTGGAGTTAACGCTAACAGCCGATAAAAAAATAAGATACAGAAATGAAATGACACTTGTCAGGATGCGCCCCTTTCGAAACATTCAATGTAGTTACTAGTTTTTAGTAAAAATATTATTAAATAGTTTATTAAACAACAACAATTGATTTACTTACCTGTTGAGCAAATTGTAAGAAGTTACAATACAAACCACAACAACACCCGTTATATTTCAAAACAAGACGCCTGCAACTTCTCTCGCGCTTTTTCCAATATTGATCACCTAAAACCTACTAAACACGTTTGGTGTAGACTTCCTTAAATTAGCCAAAATTGCGCGCCGCACATGACTCCAGCGAAGGAAAGAAGTTTAAAGTTCAACGCGTCAACCCTCCTCTCAGGACTCTTGGCTCATTAAAACTTTAACTTCAGTTCTTGCCTTATTGCCCCGACAGTGGACTGCAATTTGTTATTACTTCGACGGTGTGCCTCAGAATGGATGACTAATGGCGTTTTTGTATTAGAGTCGGGGTGCATTTGAAAGAGGATTTAGAATAATTAAAGTATTAGTTACTGGAATAACGAATTTCATGCGAAGTGAAGCTAGTGTCCCAACTCCCACGATAATAACCTTTTACAATTATATAACTTAGCAAGATTTATTTTCTCGAGTAACTGACTATAAACGATATTCAGAAAATTCAGATATATCTTTCAATAAATACTTACCCAAACACAATTTATGCCATGTTTTTTAAACTTCACTCTTATACGGTTAACCAAAATCAATAATAGACCATCGAAGAATCCTTGAAATTTTTTATCATTTCTAGAAAAAGACAAAAACATACCTACTTAATTGAACGAGCGAGCGAGCGAACTTAGCTGAACGAGGTTCAGCTTGGACCATAATTATTTCATATGTTCGCATGACCAGTTGTCCAGTTATTCTCCTCTACAGGTCACATTTCTCAACCGACTCTCGGGAAATTTTGTGAGCAGGTTCATTATTTGTCGATTCAGTTTTTTGAAAAGAAAAAAAAAATTAAAAAGGGCATGTTTGCGAGTTATACAGGTCACAGAGCCACTAGTAGTATTTGAAGTTGGATAACACTAAGTAAATGTGAGTGAAAAAGAATTATCCACTCGATATTTTCCTTTTGAGAGGCATTTGCAATTACTGCCGTATCTGACGCTACCTGAACAAAACAACAAGATAAGTCGTATTCCAAAAAAAATACACGCACATAGATCCTGTCCAAAGAATGGTGAACCCTTATCTTATTTACAAATTCAATACAATATATTGTGGAAGTCAATTTGTGGCGATCGTGGTTGTTCAGCGTTCATCGTTTGATCCGCGCAGGTACGTCCGGCTCTTTACGGCCGGTGCGCCGTGAAATTGACTCGCCCGCTTGTCACGTAAAGACCTTCCTTGTTTGTCGACCAAAGAGATTACATTCTATATTCTTCTATACGTGTCTGAAAACTTATTTTGGATGTATATCGGTTTAAAGAATCTTTATTATTATATGAATAAGTTATAAAGAACGTTATGTTCAACATATAGAATAGGGTCCAGTCCGGTTTTGTTTTTCTCGTGCACGCTCGCTCTCATGCGGGCCAGACAATGGACCGTGTTTATGGACAAGCGATGCGTGCTGTCAGGTGAGTATATAGAAACACACTCACGTGTACAAAAACACTCATAAACAAAACCAATAACATGTTTTTGTTTCGGTGACTTTCGACGCGAACGCTTTTTTACTATAAACGCCTCGCTTGTCCATAACCGCGGCCTAACGTGTAAGAAAAGAACGAGTGCGCGCTACAAATAACTACCAAATAAATACGTTAATCCAATCTCTATAATTAATTCGTATATTTGTGACTAAGGTAAAGGTACATATCGTGCAATTGACAGCGAGTCTTTGCCATAACCTGGACATTTGCAATCACGATCAACAAAAAACCTCGGTAAGTAGAGATTATCTTATCTTTGAGATACATACTTAGTGGCACAAGTGTGTATGCATGTGTATGATATGACATGGATATAACTTTATATAGTCATATAAAGTACTTAGAAGGCTCACAATGTGTTTTAGGTCATAAGGTGTAGCCGAGGCGAAGTACATCACCTACCTAACTACGTTCTGAATAGTTAACACGACGGTTGTCTTTTGATCGCAAGTAAATAGGTACCTTCATGATTATCAGACAATCTTTGTTCACACTCAGTTTTATTTAAAGTACCTAATCCACACAAAATTCTGCTGATACCAGACTAGTAGACCAAAAAAGCGTAGTCGCCTGGACTAGACTGCGCCTCGGAGTAAAAGCGTTAAATATCTACTTTTTGCCTAAATCAATATTGTCCGTTTGCCCTCATACTAGGCAAACTACGCAAGTAATTGTACAGCCAGCATAATCCACTCTAATATAAGGCTCACAAAACTAAGAAAGGAATTTGTAGGCGAGCTTGAGCTTTACGATTATGCCTGTCCCGCCGGATTTGTGACGTCATTCCCCCGGGAATATAGCCTTACTTATTGTTGGTTCCACTAGTAAAGTTAGCGCGGTTATTGCCACTCCTGACCCTCAATTGAAAGGGCCATTCTCGTTAAGACAATAGCAAAATATAATTTTGTGTCATTCTCCAAAATTCACAAAGTTTAAGTGGTTTTTGACTGAGATTACGGTGTTTGCTCCATGTCATGAATAACAAACCTATATAATACTCTACCATCATATTTTAACGTACTTTTTTCATGTTTGAACATCAAAATTATTTTGTGTTAAATTTTTTTATTACACCATAAAAAGAGAAATATTACAACAGTTATACGAACCAAATAAAAGTACCTAGCTAATAATAAGAAGCGCTGTAATCGCATTAAAGCGATTGTTGCCCGATAACTTTTTTTTTGCGTACTAGACCAGTAAATTGCGATTATTATATTTTCAATCATTATAATAAGAATGGCGTAGTATAAATTTAGGTTCAGTAAGCGTAAAATTTGTGGGGTATGTAAGTTGTGAGTAGAATGACCTGCGAAACCCTTCATGCTTTACGCTGCCTTTGCTGCAGGGGTATGGAAGACAATATTGTGATAGGGAGCTTGGCTCAGAGGAGTTAGGAGGGTCTGACGGGCGAGTCAGCTGGCTTAAGCTTATATGGATCGTTGACGTATTTCAGCGGGGTACCTAACAGAGGCAATTTTGCAAGTTCTGCAACATTATTCTTAATAGTGTGTTTACCTTTAATTATATTGCATTACCTCTGCGTTTTTGTCGTGAGCGGTCATAAGTGGGTGTCAACATAATTTCATCTGTGCGAGCTTTTCCAAGTACCTACAGGCAGCTGGCAGTTTGATAGTTGTCATGCATTTACTTGTACACTAGGATGGTCTTTGGAGCCAAAAATCACAATTCCCGATACTTATATATCTTGGTTCTATCAAAAGTCAATATTAATTGGTTCCGTAATGATGATAATTCATACCTCTTCAAAAAGCTATGTAGCTTGGTATATGTTGGTGATATAGAGTTAACCCTCAATTTTATTATTGTACCTATTAATATTCTTACTTCTTGAGTGAGTCGCCCTATAAACCTCCCTGAATATATTTCAGACTATTATCAGTGATAAATCTCAAGCTACATATCATACATACTCATTGAAGTGAGTTGTTTCAGAAAGAACACTCAAAGTGGATAGATATTTAAAACTTCATATTCCAAGTTACTTGAAACCAATTAAATAGGGTGAATCGTTTTCCATTTCAACCGAAGATCGTAATAATGTAGCACTGCCAAATACCAGGCCGCGGATTGCGATATTATTTGGCACGTGACCAAAATAATTACTTACGTAAACCAAACATTCATTTTTAAGCCATGTATCCGTTCTTGATGATAGATGTGGCAGTAAGTGAACATTTTTCAATATAATCGCTCTTTAAGTGAATTGAATGTCTACCATTCATTCTTCAATACTCCGATAGGTCCTTGAAGCTGATCTGAAGCTACCAAAAGGATCACAGGTGGTGGATAAATAGTTACGTGCATGACAACCAGATATGGTAGTCAGCTGCTATATCTAGAGGCCGACGCCGACGGGGTAGTAGAGGGCGGGAAAACGGTCAGTTTATTGTGACACGGAAGGCAAATGGAGAAATCACCGTACTACTTAACATCCTAATATAAATGAGTCTGATGTCAACTATCGTTAGGAGTCTTTTAATGTCTACCAATCCTAACGACCACATTCATTACTATTTATTATTGTTTTGTGTTTGTGTATAGGTACATCGGCCTAGATATTAATTTTGAGCCTTAAGCTGACATATTCGCATGATTACTTCCGCAGGTAACCAGCTGTTGATACGTGCTTATTTATTTAATCGTATGGCGATCTGTAGAACAGGCGAATATCCATTTGATATATTTATAGTATTAGTGCTTATTTCGCGGAAAGTGATGTCGCTCATTTAGCACTACCAAGGGGACCAGTGCAGGCTTGTGGTATTAGGTAAATCCTGCGGACGCGAGTAACAGATTGTCCCCTTGTCCCCGAACAGATACGTGCTGATAAATCAGCGCATGAAATCCATCTAAATCAAATTGGAATGCGAAGCATATAGTTCAGATTAGCCCAGTGTTCTTTAACATGATGGTTCGTAAACCACCCGGGAGCCATCATGCTGACGCCAAGTACTGTGGCAGGTTAATGATGTGTGCCATTCGGGTCATTCCCGGCGTCATTAGACTAATGATGTGCTCTGCCGGTTGCACCAGCATTCACGCATTAACCAGGTCAATTACTTCACTGTTGACTTGAAGGATATTTTTCCACCTGGCGGCCAATGTGAGACACAGGTCGCCTTTGGTAAACCAGCAAAAACACATTTAATGTAGCGTTTAACACGGTACAAGTACCTATTTATTGGTTAATTCTAAAAAAAATATGCCTCATCCAAAATGAATAACTGCTAGATGCTTCAAGCCTCCAATACCTACAGCGGTTGTATCAAATATTCATTATCCACCGGTAGGCTGGGTAATTTGGCAAGTCTGCGAATGAACTAAACTGATAGCCCATCTAGCCTATCTTGCTTTTATAATATAATTAGTTTAACGACCAGATTTGGATAACGGTAATATAATTTCGTCAGACCAGACCATACAGTGTCAATTATCTTATCACCCGTTACGATTGTAGAAAATCCCACTTCCTGGCTACGGAGAGAAGTAAAATTGTACACTCACCACGGGCGGTATAGGTATAAGTATGACGAGCGGTAATAAAAAAAAAGCCTCCGTATGTACTATCATTGTAGACGGAGAGCTGAGGGACCAGAACTGCAATAGTTTTATAAAGGCTGATATTTTAATATCATTTAGGTCATAAATAGGTCGAATATCAATAGCCTGCCGTCAGTCAGCCAGTTTTAGGGACACTTAACGCGGGGGTGGTTCCGAACTTGTTAAAAAAACACCTATGTCGTCGCATCTGTTAAATCTGGAAATTAGTCTTTGGATAGTAGGACAACTAACAAACTATGCGGACATAGTCAGTCTGCAGAATATTGGAACAGTACGCGTCAGCAGCCCGCTAAACCCGTCAAAAATTTTGTTGGTAAAAGTGTTTTATAAAATTAAAAAAAATTCGTACCTAAAACAAGACTAATATAGTCAGCCCAAAGTTTTATGGAACATACGCCGTCAGCAGACAACAGAACGGCGCGCCGCAAGCTTAATTTATATAGCGTGCTTTATGGCGCGGACTAACTAACTCACCTAAAATTAATAATAATAATTGGTAATTAACGTAAATATCATTATCTACTCAATTATAACCAGATTGTGCATGTAAATAAAACTGCTGACTCGTCCTGTTCCAATGTTCTGCAGACTGACTATGTCTGCATGGTTGTCTTAATATCCACAGAAAATTTTCCAGATTTTATATAACAGTTGCGAAGTAGGGGTTTTTTTAACAATTTCGGAACCACCCCCACGCCAGTTGTCCAAAAACTGGCTGACTGACGGCAGGCTATTGATATTCGACGTATTTATGACCTAATTTCAAAAGATCAGCCTTTATAAAACTGTTGCAGTTTTAGTCCCTCAGCTCGCGGTCTATTGTTATCTCTAACTAAATAACATGGTCTAAAAGCTTTTTTCTGGGCGTGTGTTATCCTTCATTATAAACAGTAATTTTCAGTTCGAACTAAGGCTACGTAATATTAAAAAAAACCGGCCAATTGCGAGTCGGACTTGCGCACGAAGGGTTCCGCACCATTATCTATAAAAACGGCAAAAAAATCACGTTTGTTGTTATAGCGGCAACATAAAATAAATACATCATAATATGTGAAAATTTCAACTGTCTAACTATCACGATTCATGATATACAGCCTGGTGACAGACAGGCAGACGAACGGACAGCGGAGTCTTAGTAACAGGGTCCCGTTTTACCCTTTGGGTACGGAACCCTAAAAATGTACAACATTTTCCTTTTAATGTATGTACACCAAAAATTCAATGCAACCATTTTTTGTGCAAACTAAAGTTATATCAAATGCTTTTTCACACGATGCTGGTGCAACAAGTCTAAACACACAGGTCCTCAGAGAAAAGGGTGTAGGATAAAAAACCAAAAATGCAGCTCACAATTCTTCAAGTTTGTATGTAACAAACCCGCTTGGAATAATCATAATAAGTTTATTCATAAAGCCAAATTTCATGATATAAAGTTCATACAAATAATAAAATAAGATAAAAATAAAGATAATCAATACAATAAAGCAATTACACTATTATAATCATAATATAATGTTTTATAGGCAATGAACTCATCATAGCTATAAAACGATTGCTCGATAAGCCAGCGCTTTAAGCGGAATTTAAAGCTGCTTAAGCTTGGGACATCAATAATATTTTTAGGTATCGTATCATATCATATCGAGCAAAACTACTCTTTTATATGGTAAGCCCTAATAAATATAAAACAGGCCTACTTATACGTACCTATCAACACGTGTAGGAGAAATAGCAATATGGCGGCTGCCATTCGAAGTCTAAACGTCAACGTCAAGAGAAAAAGGCTGCTTTGTTTCGGTGGAAACTATCAATAGAGAGTATTATTGTTTAGCGGGTGTTTTTTAAGCCGAGCTCAGTTGTGCAAGGGGCTGGCGCTCTTCCAAGCAATTAAGCCTGACGGATCCGGCTTAATGAAGGATTTGCACTAAATTGATTATTGGACTTCAAAGATAAAACTACTTATTTGTTTAATCTAACTCCGTATCTAGTTTATTCGGATTCTTAACAATTTAATTCCGGATTAAATAAGTTTTAGAAAGGCCGGTGCTTACCAGTGGGTTATTATAACAGGCTTAATATGTTGTTGATGATGAATGGAGCTTTTCTGAGATTTTGTGAATTAACTCAAAGGCGGACACAGGACTAATATTTTATCCACGATATTTGACATGTCGCCAGTTTCTTGTCTCTGTCTTGTTATCAAAACCAGAATAACTGTGATATCAAGTGAGGATTTTTACCTTCCTGTCAAATATCGATGGTAAACAAGTTGCCATTGTTATGTAATTCATAGTAGACGTTTCTGGCTCAGGTAAAAAGAGGAAAACAGAAAAGTTACTTGGGATCCATTTAATAATTAGAAGGGATTTAATTTTAATATTGGGGACGTGTTTACCACCGGTCGATTGCGTAACGTTTCGTATGTCGGAGGTGAGGTAAATCTAAAGGTATTTTTTTTGTACCAGGAAAATGACAGTTGAGTTGCCCATAACGCTCATTCAGAAAGTTACGTACCAAATTACCCCTATTTTTTTGCTACATACCCTTCTAAGTTGGGCCCCAAAGGGGCCCTCAACTAACCGCCGAAAGTTCCCCTATAATTATTTAGCTTTTGTATTACGTTGAAAATGTCACCCATTCAAAATATATTATGCTTGAAGAAATTCTTAGTCAAATTTGCTTCGGGAAGTTGTCACATCAAAGTAACTAAGCTAAATATGGGTCATTCGCATCTTCCAACCTTGGATAGGTTGCTTATGAAACCTGGGTTGGATAGGTTGGAAGATGGGAATGACCCCTTAAAATCATATTGGTCAATGATAACAATGTTTTGTGAGTCTGACTGCCGTAAAAACGACCCTACTATTATGCCTCATTCATGAGAGATGCCTTCCGATATTCATTTCTTATTCCAAATTTCCTATTATTTGCGTAGTAACGCCGGAAGAAAGTAATCGAAATAAAAGATGCCTCAGGGCATTAGAAGTCAAGAACGGGTGTTAAGTGACCTCTCCGAATCTCGCAGGCTACGAAAAATTTTCAGCCAATATTAAAATTGCTAAAAATAGCGGGTACAATATTAGTTATTTAAGACATAAGATATCGAAACAAAGGAAGTATTCATTATTATCCCCTTAGTAGCTCCAATTTAACAAATTGAAATGCTTAAAACCGTACCTACTGCGCCTCTAAATACCTTTGTTCCTGTTTAGGGGATAAATTAATTAAACGAATTCGGTGAAAGCAATCAATAAGTACGGCGCGGCAGAGCCCGTAATCGCACGACACAATTGTGTTTTGATGCCCGCTCGAACCTAAGCGGCAAGGCACAGACGGCGGAGTGCAGCGACAATACAGTATATTCCTACTAGAGGTATATCTGACACGACATATCGCATGCCAATATTACTTATATAATATGAATGATTATGCGTGTGGATGTGAGCGCTCGTAACACATTGATATCATACTTAGCCATATCAGATTGATCTCTAGGGTGAAAAATTTAGCTGTCAGCTGTCAGTGCCAACTGTCAGTCAAGTCAGTACAATTTTTTTACTGCGAGCCTACATTTTTAAATGAGTGCACGAGTGGTTCCGCGCAATATATAATAGTATACCGACAAGTAACGAATCCTGGACGGCATAAGTCTCGGTAGAGTTCATAATGCCGCATACCGATTCCGCCCCGCCAAATGCCAAATGTCCTTATTTTAGTATTTTGAAACTGTGATGATCATTTTAATCGGCCATCGTAGTTGGTGTACTACAAATGCCGAGCGAGCATTGTAAGTATTGTATAATTAACAACTAAGAAAAGTTGAAAACGCCGATATTTTCATTTCAAAGGTCAATATCTCAAAAACTGATTTTGTTGTAATGTAGCTAAGAACCATCTCGAAAACGTCTGCTTTCGGATATAAAAAGCGCATTTAAGTCGATCCTTTCGTTTAGGATGCCAGATAGTGTCTGTGACACACAGCTACTACAGAGGCACGTAAACTAATTATAACACCCCACTTTTTGCGTCGTGAGTTAAAAATAGATCACATCACCTAGCAACATTACAATATAAAGTGTTTTCAAATTATAGATTTTCTTTAAAAACCGTTTCTAGAAGGATTTCTCTTACCTACGTAAGAGCAAGAACGACTTAACTGGAGTGACTGAGCATGAGTTTAGTCGTTCTCGAATATCATGGACATAAATTCAGAGGCACACCAATTTTTTTTGCGATAATTCGTGTTTTTTTCGAATCACCCCAAATCCTAAATTACGTGGTCTGCCCACTTAAATAGGAGAAACTGAAATTTACCTAACCCAGCAACCCGATCAATCCAGAAACATAATTATAAACTTTACCTACGACGGGTCAACATGCTTTTAATCATGTTTGAATAAGTTTTTTTCATCTCTCCTGTTCTGAAAGTTGACTTTTCATGGGCATACAGCCGGGTGGAAAATGGCGTTTTCTCCCCTAGGGTGGAAAGTATTTTTTTTTAGCGCTTTTTCGGTCAGCCACGGATTCGAAGATAATTGAGTTAGTAGTATTATTATCAACCCTTAATAAGGCATAAGCAAGCATCTAGAGGTGATAAAATAAAACTCATCATGTTTCTAGATTGGTTTTTTTTCTTAATTCAGAAAATCAAAAAAAAAAACAAAAAAAATAAAAAAAAACACGGTGGTAAAAATGTTCCCTCTGCCTGTCTGGATCTACTCTGCCTCAGTACGTCATATTAATAAGCAATGAAGCAAGGTGCTATACACGTGGAAATGCATATTTCTTGCAAATTATTTTAGACCTTTTGTCATTTCACATCCGTGTAGCACTAAAAAAAATTACAAAAGGTGCAGGATTGCAGCGTTTATATGTGGACGTTTCTGTGGGCATGTGGTGGTGTGCCACGTTAGTGATCTCTTGTGCGACAACCCGTAAAGCCTTTTGACGGTCCTCTGATGTGACAGATTTATTTTTCAAGATACAGTTGTGACCGATTGACCCCCGTTTTCTGCTTGTAAACGTACTAATCAGTCCCCTTTTCAGAAAAAACCGTCAAAATATATGGTGGGAAAAATATTCCCTCTGCCTTATAAAGTTATAAACAGCCTAACATTTTTTTATCAATTAAAAAAATACCGATGATTACCATAGAGGCCAAAAATCTCTTCTAATCCATTTATACTCCCTAAATCGTTGAGTATTCGTTTACTCCAACTCATTTTCAACATAATCTGTAACACGCAAAAAAAACTGCACATCATGCTCACTCCACAGGCAGAGGGAATATTTTTACCACCATCCAAAATGCTCCACACCGGCAGAGGGAATATATTTACCACCACAAAAAAATCTTATAAAAAAATTTGTTCAAATGCTAAATTAAAAATATTTTCTAAAAAAGATTACAATCGAGTAGGCCGTGGAAAGTGGCCAGTGCAAAGAGGTTAGAGGTTGAATATAGTTTTAATTATTTTACTTAGGTATATCTAAAATCGAATAATTAATTTATTTCATATCAAGCAAATAATTCTATACATTTATTTTCAATACATTTGCTCGTAACGTGCCTCTTATTGGGCCGCATTAATTTGGGCTCATAATCCTGGGTATTAAACACGCGTGTTTAATAACATTACAACACTCGTGTCGTTATGTTTTTATCCAGATTAAGACACGTTGGCACCTTGCAGCAAGGTGTTTGTGTGGACTCGGCGCACAAGGGGATATTATTTCCCACTTCGTCTGTTGGTATAAAATTTTATGTATTTTGTATACGGCAACTCTTAATGAAACCTACCATACAGTTTTACACTTCTAAGTAAGTATTATACTTATTATACTGGCAACACTTTTCACTCAGACTTCATTCTGTCAACACATGTCAATGTCAAAGTCAAAAGTTGTGAAAAAATCGTAAACAACAGTGTTTTTCGCCGATGACTGTCCGGATCCATCAAAAAAAATTAGGTAAGAGGGTTTTGATGGTGGTTACGTACAATTTACTGTATTATTTGTTATTTAGCATAGAAATTACTGTCTGAAACCATTGTTTTGTCCGGCTTAATGTCCTTTGAAGTTGGAGGGTCCATGTGGGAAAATAATTCCCTTTCTTCGCTCACGAACTTAGAAAAATCACGCCGTAAACTTCTTATAAATATATATAGTAAGATATACAACGTTATGACGAGTTTTGATGCCCGTTTCTAAATAATAAATAGTCTTTGATATTATTTGTTTGAGTTTAGTACACAACCATTACTTTATAACGTCTTTCAACCAACGAAAAAAACGGAGGAGGTTCTCAAGTCGACGCGTATATATTTTTTTATTTTTTTATGTATGACCACGCATAACTTTTTACAGAGTAGTTCGATTTTGATAATTATTTTTTTATTGGAAAGGGTATACCCCTAAGTTGGTCCCATATACATTTGGAAAAAAAACCAACCTTAAGGGTAGGCAAATAGGGGATGATTGATTTTTCGTCGGTTAAATCTTTGTTTTTAAAGTAAATTATATGTGTGAAACAGGTGATTGACTTGTAAAATGGTGTATTAATATTAAACTGATGTATAATATTAGTTTTTTTTGTAATTATGTGATAAACACAAATAAAAGTGAGGCTTTTCCAATTTTACGTTGAGTTTATATATTAATATGATTAAAAGTTCGTTTTTTTATGAATTTCCCAGTTTTATTTTTAAGATTGTATTAAAAAATAACAAGAAACAAAGAAAACTCATAAAAAAGTCATTAATAAAGATTAACTCAACGGTCGGGCCGATTTTTTCAATACGATCATCGAACAAGGGGAAATAATTTCCCACCAGAAATCACCCCCTTCCACTTACCCCGCCCACTTTTAACGTATTTTTTCTGAATCAAGATACCCAACTTACCCATAAATCGAACTCAAATTTTAATTTCCAAAAAAAATATGCTTTGTCCCATTAAGGGTTAAATTGACCGGGTTATACAGGTTTGTTTTTAATTCTCGGCAAATGGATTCTTACTCGACTAACCAAATTAAATCCTTCTTGTGAATTAATTGATTATTTCTTCTTGGATATGGTATAGAAACGTTTCATTTATTAAAACTATTTACTTTTGAAAACATTTTACATGAATTTATATTGAATAAGAAAATATTAATTTTATTTTGTATTGGCTGTTTAGAGATTTTATCTAAGCCTCGCTGCGGGCGCACTGCGCGAACTTCACGAAAAAAAATTAGTTGCGCGCCATTAAAAGTAATTTCACAAATATTTGTAAACATTGATGATGCGTGTTTAGTTATTATTAAAAACGTTGACTCGTGGTGAATAAAAAAGTGGTAAATAGAATTGACGCCACTTTACATTCTTGGAGATGTACAAATGGTTGTGAGTAAAAACCTGTTGTCATCAATAACTAAAGGAAACAACTTATGAGCCTGTAACATTTTAATTTTATGAAAAGGATTTTTTCTCGCAAATGTGTTGAAAAACTTCGTATGACACGCGTGAGCTTTGATAATTATATTCTCGGCTCTCTTATCACGCTCACCTGCGCGTGACAATTCCGCCTCTGATGTAATGATCAACAATAGCTCACTTGTATCACAATGTACTATTATAGAATTATATAAATACAAGAAATAAGATTAAAAATATAATATTACGTTTTTTAAACTTTTCTAAAGTTGACAATATGTGTTTTTTAACTGATTACTCTTAAAATACCCGTTTTATAAAATGTACGTGTAGTATTTTACTTTCCTCACAGTCGAAATGAAAAGTAGAGTGTTTAACTAGGGTGAAATTACCCATTTCACCCTCGAACTATTGGCGCTCTTACTTCGTTCGAGCGCCAGAAATATCTCAGGTGCAATGGGTCACTTTCAACCCTTGGTTAACAATCTACTATTGTTTCTTTTTGTGTTTGTTTTGTTTGTTCTTTTTTTTATTAGTATGTTCGTGTTTTTTTTGTTTTTTGTTGTTGTTTTGTTTGTTTTTTTTTGTTAGTTCTTTTTTTGTCTTGTTTGGTTTTTGTTTTTTTTTTGTTGTTTTTGTTTTTTTTTTTTGTTTTGTTTTTTTGTTGCTTTTGTTTGTTTTTTTGTTTTTTTTTGTATTTCTGTTTGTTTTTTTTTGTTTAGTTTGTTTTTTGTTAGTTCTTTTCGTTTTTTTTTTTTCGTTTTTTGTTTGTTTGTTTTGTTTTTTTTGTTAATTTTTTTGTTTTTTTTTTTCAAATGTTTTCTCATAGTTGGTGTGAAAAGTTACATGTGTCACTCAGGACCAAAATTATTTTTGTCTTGGGCGTTTACACTTGAATCCCTCGCTACGTTCAGGAATCAATACACTGCCCTCGCCGTAAATATACTATTTTGCTCCCTTGTGACACATATAACTATTATAGACCCGTTTGATACCTAAGTTTATAAATACTCGATTTTTCATTGCATGGAAAAAAATATTTACTGAAGTAAAACGCGAGTCGCTCGGTACTCGGCCCGCATCTTGAGTTCGGGATTACGCGCGAATTTTTCCAACTAAGCTAGGCGTAATTGGATCCTAAATTGACCGCGGGGCGGCTACGGCTCGGGGCGCGATGGAAATCGTTACGTTACATCAATGCACTGGTAAATAAAATACAATGCCGATATTTTTTGATCAGTTCAAGGCGAATGTAAACCTTAAAGTTTTGTCTCGCTCACCCGCGAGTCAAATCTCGATGTGCTGTGTTATTGTTACAAAAAGTAAACTAAATTAATACACTTTGATATTAATTTTACCATTCGGAATTTAATCGCGTGTAATTAAACTTGTTTATTTACGTCTTTGAGGTTTACCCGACGTTGACGACATCGTTCGTTACGAGCAGACAAATCTGTACTATACTTAGTTATAGACTAGGTCGATTTGTGTACTCGTAACATTGTCTCACAATATTTATTACAACACAATATTTAAGTTGTCTAATTTTGTAAGACGACGACATGAATTTGGGGACATGTTACTTACCTTATATTTAGGGTGGGGTGGGGGGGAGGGGCCACGTCTAAGTCATAGGGATATGTGGAAGGGCTTTCTGAATTTATGCTCACAGTAGGTGCTTGACATGAGACGATAATGTGATTGTTTATCGGACTCGCACCAAGGTTTTAACAAAAACACTAAGCAAAAACTAAACCTAAATCCTTCAAACGACAAACAAAGCAACACATTTTCTTTGTAAAACATACATCAAAACTGAATTCACGCAAGCTCGAATGCACCTCTTTCTTCTGCGAACAACAACTTTCTCAAACTCGTATCGTACATTTACACTTTCTCTAATTTTAAACCTTTTGCAGATCGTACAAAGTCGTGATTGTAAAAACTGACTGAAGTAATACACGATCCTAATTATGTTAACGATTCCTCCTGCCGCGTTCCTTGCATCTCGTGTACGAAGCAGAATACTGCCACTGCTTCCTTTCAAAGCAATTACACATGCAGTTATTTACCGCTCATACATTTGCACAGCGCGTGGGGTTTTCTTTTAACTTTGTTTCCTGGATTTTTTTAAGTCTGGTAAAAATGCTTTCCTCTCCCAGTCCATTATACTTTATTCAGACTCTAGGTACGTAATTGTGTACCTCGATAAAGTACCCGTTTAAATAAATATTCTTCTAAAAGACGGAGATAGGTGAAGACAGTTGGAGAAAAACGGAAAGAGCCGAAGTACGAAGTTTTGAAGAATAGTACCTACATTACTATAGAGGCCGGGAAACGAAGGGTTGCAGGCCAAGTAGATATAGACGGATAGGGATACGCGGCCGGCAACCCCGTTTTTCGCCGAGATTTGTATAGTGCTTTTCTCAAACTTGCAATGAAATAAAAAGTCAATTTGTTCAATTCGTTAACACAACTAAATAATACGTTTTTGATAGCTGTCAGTGCTGTCACATAATAACCTATAATTGTGTCCCACATTTCTTACTAATAATTATTCCGCTTATTCCCTAAATTAAGTATTAGTTTATAGTTACATGAACTTATATATCTAACTATATAGACGAGGCACTATAACAAAGAAAACACTTATAATTTTTATGAAATACGCTGGCGTGTACCTAACTTTTGTTTTCGGGGGCAGTAAATTATTCATGGCTACTTCTGCTCGCAATTCCGGAGGCGTACAGTTCAATTCCATATCATTTTCGTCCGAACTCATTTCGAAATTGATGACTTTTATTAGAAAGTTTCAAAATAATAACAAACTATTGACAAATCCGGCCAATAAGAAAATAAAACTTTTTTCAATTTACGCGCCAAACTTTTTTTTAACCTGTTTGAAGCAACGTTTTACCCGGTGACATTAACATTAGTCCTAATCTTTTTTCTTTTTTTTTGGTGGGTGAATGCCAAGACGTTCTGTCACAATTTGACGTTTATAAACAAAAGACGGTTGCTTTGCAGGCCTAGGTGTGTAAGGTTGTATTCACTAGTCGCACCGGATACGTAGTATTTCCGGACCTAATTTGAAGTATGTCATGTCAACATTTCATTGCAAGTTTGAGAAAAAAATGTTAAGTAGCTACCTACAATTTAATTACAAATAAGAATGTATGACCCGGACATCTCATTTAAGCATAACTGTTTGACAATTTACTGAATCAATTGATACAAAGAAAATGTTAAACGCGCATACTAGTGTAGCAGACGATTTTAGAGATTTTTTACAACTATACTTATTGTTTTGTTGAGAGCGTCAAACGTGAAACGAGTCAAGAGACTTTATTTTGTTTTATCAGGAAATCTGTACGTTTTTACCAATCGAGTTCACCATTTCAGCTACACTTTTTTTAATAATTCCTATTTAGAAGATTCGAAGTAAAAGAAGGCCGGACTAACTTGCGGGAACATTACAATATACTATATAAGCATATTTCACTCCCTAAATCTCTATCAGGACCATAATCTTGACATTGTCTGTAGTAACTTACGCATCTTTATCTTTTATGTTACCAATAAAATTGGATTGTTATACGAGAGACGCCAATTTGCTAAATGATAACGTTACTAGCTAAGTTTTTTGCTCGACAAACACATTACTTACATTTTTTTACCCGGGTGAAGGAAGAGGTTACTGCTATTTTAATAAAATCATGGATATGAATGATCGTTGCTAGCCTTATTAGGGTTCCGTACCCAAAGGGTAAAACGGGACCCTATTACTAAGACTCCGCTGGCCGTCCGTCTGTCTATGTCACCAGGTCCCATGAACACAGGTCTCATGAACCGTGATAACAGCGGACATTTTCACAGATGATCTATTTCTGTTGCCGCTATAACAACGAATACTAAAAAACAGAATAAAACAAATATTTAAGGGTGCTCCCATACAACAAACGTGATATTTTTTTATTATTAGTTAGTTATCTTTGTATGTTTATTTTCACTTGATTATCTCGGAAGGCCCTTTTTTACTTTTTAAAAACAAATAGTTAGCAAAACTGCATTTTATCCACAAGAGTGTAAAGAATATTTGAAATTTCAACGTGTTATTAGTTACTTTTTTAACATAAGTAATAACATGTACCTAAAGGCCAGTCCAGACAGGACAATTTTCGTTCATCTGCTTAATTCTTTTTTTTCTTATATAGTATTTTTCTTGCTTTAGTGAGATGAAAAGATTTGTGTTACACACGGGTGCAGTTTGTTATTTTACGTCTCGTGTGTGTGTTGCAACACTCGCTACGCTCAGGATTCTATTTTTGAACCACTCGCTAGATCGTAGTTTAACCCTAGAATCCATTCGCTAGCTCGTGTTTCAATTCCATTCTCACGGTTAAAATACAATTTTGCACCCTTGTATTAACAAATAACTATTTCATGTCAGTCGTTATGGCCACCACGTAAATATGATGTAACAAATCCAGGCTCCAAAAGCAGAAAAATCCCAACTTTGATGTTTCTGATATTCTGGGCCAGTATTCCGTTGGCAATATTTAGCAGAAGGAGATGTATCCCCGCTTTAATGTTTCTGTTATTCTGGGCCGGTATTCCATTCACGATATTTAACAAGAGACTTAAATATCTCAACTTTGATATTTCTGTTAGTCTAGGCCAGTATTCCATTCGCAATATTTGACAAGAGACATATCTCCACTTTGATATTTCTGTTATTCCAGGCCGTTATTCCATGCGCGATATTTGAGAGAAGGAGACATTTATATCCCCACTTTGATATTCTTGTAGTAGGTAGGTACCGATATATTATTTCAAGGTCAGGGTTTTCGGCGTTCTGTCCACTATATTTTTAACAGGATGAGACATGCCGTTTTGATTTTGAAACACTGAGTCATGAAAATGGGGAGTAGGGGACATTTTTGTCAAATATCACAGACTAAATACCGACCCTGGCCTTGAAATAATAGAGGTAGTTGTTATAATGTACTCATCAAATATGTTTACCAGTTTTTACGTCAACACGAACGAAGGCGCCACACGAAAACCAGAAAAAAAAAACAATCACGTTTTGCATTTTTCATTATCAAACTCTTTCTATTGTAAATACCTCCCTATCCTTTATATACCGTTGACGGCCTTAGCCCTTATGAAAACGACAAAATATGAGTGAATAAAGTTAGCCAATATCGCTCTTTTTATTCGAATTGCGGACTCAATTGCTTCTGAAATAAACAAGTTTGTTATTAACTTGGGCTTTATGCAACGTGAAAAAGGCCTCGGAATGAAATTACAAGAGAAAATATTGAAGTTCTTTTTATAGGTGTAGGTGTAATACAAGCAGGGTGGTATTCGAATATTTATCTACTTAGGTACATACCTGAATTGAAATTATTTCTAAGAACATGAGACACGTTGACAGGAAAATATTTATGATATGTGAAGTCATGGTGTTCCCTTTCTGAACAATATTTTTATGCATAAAACATCGTGTTTGGCTCTTGACCTGATTATAAATCTTTACTTGTATGTCATTGACATCATCATCATCATATCAGCTGAAAGAAGTCTACTGCTGGACATAAGCCTCCCCCAAAGAGTGCCAAAGTGACCGGTCCTGCGCCACCCGCATCCAGCGGACTCCCGCGACTTTTACCAGGTCAACAGTCCACCTTATGGGGAGCCTACCTCGTCGCTCGAAAACCTTTTCGCCCCAACGGCCATCGGTTCTACGTGCAATGTGCGCCCCATCCACTGCCACTTAAGTTTAGCGATTCGGAGTGCTGTCTCGGTCACCTTGGTTCTGCTGCGGATATAGCCTCATTTCTGATAAACTCCCAACATAGTAAAGGGAGAGCCCTTTTTGGATGATTTTGACCATTCTTATGAGGCCTATTGTAAGCCATCACGTTTCAGTGCCATATATCATCACTGGTAACACACACTGGACTCTCGTCCATCCGTTTATATCATGTAACGTTTCGAATGCGCGCAGTTCCACTGTTACTTTTCCATATGAAAATTTACATTTAGGTATATCTAGAGACCTAACATACGTACCTACCTTGCGTTATTTGATCGACCTGCAGAGGGGTGATTACCTAATTTTTCGAAGGCACGTTAGGACAACTCAACTGTCATTCACTCATACAAATGGTGTCATTTAGATCTACTTGACTTGCGTTCAATACGTTACGTGATCGACCTGCAGCTTGTCAGGACTGGCTTACCGCGAGGCAGCTTGACCCAACAACTGCAGTGGCAGCTTGGATTATGCTGGGCATTTCACAAAAGCGTTTCGAAATGCAATTCCTCACAACAGCAATTCACCACCTTAGTCATTCTTTATATTGATATGAGATCTTGTTAATAATTGCGAATAAGAAGCAACACTATAATTGTGTAAAATTTAGGACTGCGAAGAATAACTAATGTGATCAATTGCTGTTGTGGATATTAGGAAATAGAAAGAGACTAGCCTTATCAACATGAACTAATGAACTGCAGTGTTTGTATTTACTTGAGACTACGAACTAATATGTATTTAGGTAGTTGGCAAAGTTACTTTGGCTGAAGCCAAGCGCAGCACCTCAGTTTTGTTTATCGTTATCCACATCGCAACATAAACGCAGTGGAGACGTAGCGAAAACAACAAACGGGCCAAGAAACTAGCTAACAACATTTTTACATAGTAGGTACCTAATCGTGTAAAACAGTAACGTAATCAATAAATCAGCCACTAAAAACATTCCATGTAAAATTATTGCCAAGCTCATACAGCGTCCATCCTTAAAAACTTATCAGATCGCAATCATTCATTGACATAGTATGGAATAAATTACAAATTACGAAATAATAATTATAACATTCTTTATTGAACCAGAGATTTTTACAAGATCAGGTAAAACAAAAAATAATGGTAACAAAAGGCGATTTATTATTGCTTTAAAGTGATCTTTTAGAAAACCTCTGGGTAGCAGGAATGACAAAGGAATAAATTTATAATAGCATTTTTTTTCTGTGAAACAGATCATTAAAATCGGGTCATTCAAATGATTACGTAGAGACAAAATCCAACAAACAATCACACATGAAAATTCAAAATAGTCGGATATAATATTAATAAATGTTTGAATCTTTATTTTGGTTACTTTATATTTGCTCTTTAATATTCATGATAATTCAGAAAAAAAAACAATAAACACTTCATTTAAATCTATATAATTACTTCCGTCGGTTTGTAGGGTTTTTGAATAAAGCATCTTAGAATAACTTTTTAAAATGTAATAAGCAAAAAACACGCTATAATGTATTTTTCCTGGAGTAGCTAAGTAGTGCAAAGCCCTCTACATCCACACGGCCTAAGTTTACAAGCTCCGCTCTACAAATTTGCTCTACATCTTGGCTAAAAACTATAGCTTGGGCATATCCCGCCCGTCGTATAGACTCCTATGCTCTCCCGCATGCAATTTTTGGTGATAATACACGACTGGTATAGATTAGACAACCTTCTAAAAACAGGCATTCATCATGTGAGACATGTCAAAGTTGTATGCCACATATAAAAATGAATCAACTTCACCGCAATGCCAATGCAAGCAATTCGTTCACCTGATTGTAAACGGTCGTAGCGGCTACGGAGTCGCCTATGGACGATCACGTCTCCAGTTGTCTCTGAGAAAACCAGTACACGATTATTTCATAACACAATCGGAGTGTTCTCCCAAACCATGAAAATATCACTCGTATTACTGCTATGCTAACCCCTACTACTGTTCTCCACAGCGCCATTGTAAGTAGGTAAATTGCATTCATAATACCCCCACATCGCCTGCCAGATCTAAAGAACCAAAACAGAGTCAATATAATAAAATACGCAAAGTTTCCACGAAGGCACTTTCTACCCGCTTTTTATCCAACCACGTTGAATATGTATGAAGCAACGCAAACTTCTAAATGTATTGTTTTTGCCTTAAGATTTGATCGTAGGGAAAACATTTGTGAGTTGTGGCCGGGTATTTGTAACGCTAACTTCATTATGCGATGTACTAAGTCTCATGAAACATTTGTCAAAGATTAGTGAATGCGCAAGGCTTCACAGACATTTATTTAGGCGCACAACTCAAGTTTAACATTAGGTTCATGGTTCTGCCTGATACGATTAAATAACAATTATTAATACCGGAAACATCGATCCCATCAATTTCTATTCTCTAATAAAGTTGCCTATTGACAGAAATGAGCAGCAAATTAAAAAATATATATAAAAAACATAAGTGATAGAATTAATTCTATATTCCCGTAGTTTTTTTTACTTCATTGATTTCCATGTATTGGAAAGGTCGACTTTCCAATACATGGAAATCAAAGAAGTAATCAGATTTAACTACATGCTAGTATGAACAGCGCTTTTCATTTATCGAAAAGCGAGTCAAAGTGAATATACCTGAATTACCAAACGCAGGGCAGCAGACAGTTTGATTTGGCAGAAGTATCGAGTATTAGCCAGAGCATAATGGTAAGTGAAGCGTTACTGTGGCCATAACAACGTTTGGCACGAAATCTGTTGGATAGGTACCTATACTTTAACTTAAGGTAGATATGGTTTTAAGGGTTCCGTACTCAAAGAGTAAAACGGGACCCTATTAATTAGACTCCGCTGTCCGTCTGTCTGTCACCAGGCTAGTTACCGTGATAGTTACAGTTGAAATTTTCACAGATTATGTATTTCTGTTGCCGCTATAACAACAAATACTAAAAACAGAATAAAATAATAGTTATTTGTTATACAAGGGTGCAAAGTTGTATTTTAACCGCGAGTGTGGAATTGAAACACGAGCTAGCGAATGGATTCTAGGGTTGAACCACGAGCTAGCGAATGGATACTATGGTTGAACCACGAGCGAAGCGAGTGGTTCAAAAATAGAATCCTGAGCGAAGCGAGTGGTTCAAAAATAGAATCTTGAGCGTAGCGAGTGTTGCAACACACGAGACGTCAAAATAACTTGCACCCGTGTGTAACACAAATCTTTTCACCTCACTAAAGCAAAGAAAATAAACAAAAAAGTAAATTTTGAAAAAAATATTAAAAAGGGGGAATAGACATTAAAAATGAGAAAAAAAAATTAAAAAACATGTAAAACGAAACAAAATATTACAAAATAAAAAAAAACATTTAATGAAGAGGAAAAGAGAAAAAACATTGAGAAACAAAATAAATAAAACTTTTAAAAAAGGCAAAAATAATTTAAAAAAACATTAAAAAAGACTGATAAAAGAAAAACGAAGCAATAAAATAGAGACAAAAACATATAAAAAAGAAAAAAGTTACAAAAAACATAACATTAAGAAAAAAAACGTAAAAAAAGACAAAAAACAACATGTAAAAAGCCAAAAGTTACAAAAAACATTATATTAAGAGAAAAAATGTAAAAAAAGAAAAAAACAAAAAAGAAACATGTAAAAAGAGAACAGTGGAAAAAAATAAATAAAAAGAATGGTAAAAGAAAAAAACCTTGAAAAAATACATATAAATCAAATAAAAAAAAAAAATATGGCAGAAACATAAAAAAAATATAAGAGAATTCCAAAAAACCTTGAAATAGTAAAAAATAAACATTAAAAAAAAAAAGGAAAAAACGTATAAAAAAAAGAAAAAAACACAAAAAACATAAAAAAAGAAAAAAAAAACATTCAAAAAGAAACAAAACATTTATAAAAAGGAGAAAAAAGCAAAAAACATTGAAAAAAGAAAAACAGCAATCAAATAGAGACAAAAACATAATAAAAGAAAAAAAGTTACAAAAAACACTAAAATAAGATAAAAAACGTAAAAAAAAGATAAAAAACATAAAAATCATTTAAAAAGAGAAAAAAGTGGAAAAAGCACAAAAATAAGTCAAAAAGAAACAAAACATTAATTTTTTTTTTTTTTAAAGTTGAAAAAATAAAAAAAAACCTGGAATAAACACATTTAAATCAAGAAAATATAAAAAAAAATCTTTAAAATGTAGACGAAAACATCAAAAAAATAAATAGAATTTCAAAAAACATTAAAAAAAGAAAAGATTTAAAAAAAAGAAAAAAACGTATAAAAAAGACCAAAAAAACATTAAAAAGAGAAAAAAAATACAGAAAAACATTCAAAAAGAAACAAAACATTTAAAAAGAGAAACAACATTTTTAAAAAGGAGAAAAAGAAAAAAGATTACAAAAACAAAAAAAAACATTTAAAAAAAGAATAAAACATTCAAAAAAAGGTACCTAAATAAAATAAATCTGATAGGCGAAAAATGTCCTGTCTGGACTGGCCTTTACATGTTATTATGTTTAAAAAAGTGACTAATAACACGTTCGGATTTCAAATGGACGTATTTATGCACAAGGGAGCCAACCCACACAATGATAGTTTTGAGAAAAAGCGGGTTTTGTTAAAAAAGTGTGTACGCTTTTTTTCTTCATGTTTTTTAATAAAGGTGGATTGCCAAGCGTTACAACATGGTTTTGTTTATATTTGTATACATAAATATGCCAAGAAAATGTAGTTTTAAGTTTAGTTTTCTCTTAAAAAGGCAACGGTTCCTTTTAGCAAAAACATTCAAATGAGGGTTGGTTCCTTGTTGATTTAATAGGGAACTATACACATGTATACAAAAAAAATACAAACTAGTTTGAATGTACTTTATTAACAAAATGTTGTAAACATTGTACACATACAAAAGTTCTACAATATTCTAAAATATTATTCTGTAATCTAACCATCTCCAAATATCAGATACTTTAATTAAAAATGTAAGGAAAGATTTTAACACAAAGCTTTCTTAGTTCTCGCTAGTTTCATCTTCCATTTCAAAGTCAGGTTTACCCGAAAAGCCCTCCAGATCATCCTCGATGCTTTCGTCGGGAATTTACCGAATGTAAAAATCGTGATGGACCTGTGGAATCAGATGAAGAAGGCTCTTCAGATCTTTTAACTTTGCGTCGGCAACAGGCCTTCCTGATGGCCATAGTGGCTCCATTAACTGCTTGGTAATACTTGATGATGCCCCTCCCCGAGTACTTTTTTTTATAATAGCTACTCCCTTAAATTCTTCAACGAAGTTAGATCTCATGTAAATTTTAAACATTTCATGTTTTCTAAGCTCTATCTCTTTTGTGGTCAGCTGTGACACTTTCGTTCCATCTGTGTATTTTTTTCTATTACATGTATCTTTTTTTAAAGGCTTGGTGCGCATGTTAAAGATTGGTAAAAATATTTGGTTAAGTTTTGCACGTGAAACTTTTCTCATTACAGCTGCACTTGCTTCCTCTTTATACAATTCGAAAATTTTGGAAAGTGTCATGTGAGATCTTAGAAACTTAACCCCATTACATTGTCCTCGTCGGTAGTGGGATATATATGTCGGCAATATTTTTAAAAAGTCTAATTTGAACTGCACGCATTCAGGGTCTAGTTTATCGAGACTGTTTTGTGAACCACGTTTATCTGCAATAACATCTTCAGACCGCATCTTACAAAGCGACGTATTTATTATTTTTGACGACGTTTGAAAGGTTTTAATAAACATGTCTCTACATACTGATATCATCATCATCATCATCATCATATCAGCCGAAAGACGTCCACTGCTGGACATAGCCCCCCACTCAAAAGAGTGCCACAATGGCCGGTCCTGCGCCACCCGCATCCAGCGGACTCCCGCGACCTTTACCAGGTCATCAGTCCACCTTGTGGGAGCCTACCCACGCCGCGCCTTCCGGTACGTGGTCGCCACTCAAGAATCTTTCCACCCCAACGGCCATCGGTTCTACGTGCAATGTGCCCCGCCCACTGCTACTTAAGTTTAGCGATTCGGAGGGCTTTATCGGTGGTTCTGCTGCGGATAACCTCATTTCTGATGCGATCGTGCAGAGAAACTCCCAGCATAGCCCTCTCCATCGCCCTTTGAGTGACTTTGAGCCTTCTCATGAGGTTCAACCACAGCGAAGCGAGCGACCACTTTTCCGTTCCATATGTCATCACTGGCAACACACACTGGTCAAAGACTCTCGTCTTGAGACACTGCGGAATATTGGACGAAAAGATGTGCCATAGCTTTCCGAATGCTGCCCAGTCGAGTCGGATTCGACGATTGACCTCTTTCTCAAAGTTGGACCTACCTAACTGGACAGTCTGTCCTAGGTATACATAATCGTCTACAAATTCGAGCGTAAAGTGTCCGATTGAAACGGGAGTTGGTACTACATGGACGTTTGACATGATCTTCATCTTATCCATGTTCAACCTTAGACCAACTCGCTCGGAGGCTTTACTGAGGTCATCGAGCATAGTACTCAAGTCTTCCATGGTCTCAGCCAAGACTACTATATCATCAGCAAACCGCAGATGAGTGATATACTCGCCGTTGATGTTGATGCCTAGCCTTCTCCATTCTAGAGTCTTGAAAACGTCTTCCAGTGCAGCGCTGAACAGATTTAGGGAGATAACATCGCCTTGCTTACACCCCGCTGCAGCGGCATAGGCTTCGAGCTCCGATCCTGGAGTCGGGCTGACATAGTGGCGTTTTCGTACAAACACTTACAAGTACTTCGATATAGCGGCAGTCTACTTGGCACCGCTGGAGAGACTGTAATGCAGCCCAGGTTTCGACCGAATCGAAGGCTTTCTCGTAGTCCACGAACGCTAAACAGAGGGGGCAGGCTATAAGCTCCTCCCAGGGGGCGTTGTGGTAGAATGCTCGCGATCCCACTGCGCCCCCATTAATGGCAGGGACGGAAACGCCGGAGTGGTTTTAGTGGGTAGACTCCCTCCCCCTTCTCTTCAAATAGAGTTGGCTGGAGGGTGAGAGTCCCACATACCCCCCATTATAGCTTACCTTAGGCTGGGGGATGCGTAAGAGCATTTCCACTCCGTAAAAAAAAAAAAAAAAAAGGCTATTCTCCTCAGTCTTCAATATAACCTGGCGGAGCATGTGGATGTGGTCTACGGTACTAAAGCCTATTCGGAAACCGGCTTGTTCGGGAGGCTGGAAGTCATCAAGCCTGCGTGCGAGACGATTCGTAATGACTCTTGAAAACAGCTTATAGACATGGCTCAGAAGTGAGATGGGTCGGTAGTTCTTCAGCAGGGTGTTGTCACCTTTTTTGAAGAATAGCACCACTTTACTTGTGTTCCACGCCTTTGGCGTTCTTCCTTCCAGTCAGACGGTGTCGAACCACTTCTGAAGGGCCGTAAGGATCGGTTTTCCACCCGCCTTCAGGAGTTCGGCTGTAATTTCGTCTTCACCGGGTGCCTTGCTGTTCTAAAGATGTTTCAGGGCCATTCTAATCTCGTACAGGTTGATGTCCGGGATGTCGTCGGTATAATGTTGCTACTTGTAAATAGTTGCCACAGTAAAGACGACATACATATTTGTTTTGACACTAAAGTTTACTTGTCACCAGTGACAATTGCTTAATTTTGTCTATTATCTCACACTCACAATAATAATAATATTTTATAGGAAATTATTTTGACGCGAAGTTTTTACATTACAAAGATTCAAGATACACGGTTCTCCAATTTCTTTTCATATAATTAATTTTATAAAGAACCATGTAATATGGACCTTTGTGAAAATTATACACAAGCTAATTTCGATAATGCAAACCAGATTCAATGAACTTGGTTTCTTAGTTAATATAAACAAATTTATTTTAACCAGGAACCATATGATGTGGATCTTTGTGCAAGTGTTAACTTTTGCCGTTTTTAATGCAAAAGGGAACCAACCCGCATGGACTCTTATGAAATAAATGAAACGATATTTACTGTAATAAGGAACCATGTGACATGGACCTTTTCAAACAAATATTATGTTAAATTAGAAAGTTACCATACAGCATGGATCTTTTTAAAGTTTTATGAAAACCATAATAATGTGGTTTGATAACTTTGTCAACGAAATGTTTTTATATGTCAATATGAACCTACCACTTTGATCTTTTTGTAGGGGGTATAAGGTGCATTTTAAAACTTTCTGCACGTAACTCAAATTTGGGTAATGAGTGGGTTGGTCCCATTATGCACAAATACGTCTAATTTTGATTATGCAAACCAGATTCAATGAACTTGGTTCCTTACGTTATATAAACTAATTTATTTTAAATAGGAACTTCGTGATGTGGATCTTTTTGAAAGTGTTAACTTTTGCAGTTTTTATTATGCAAACAGGAACCAACCCGCATGAACTCTTATGAATTTAATGAAACGATAATATAATGGTGAACCACGTGACATGGATCTTTTCAAATAAATATTATGTTTAATTAGCAAGTTCCATACAGCATGAATCTTTTAAAAGTTTTATGTAACAATGATAATGTGGTTTGATAACTTTGTCAACAAAATCTTTTTATATGTCCAATGATCCTACGACTTTGATCTTTTTGTAGGGGGTGTAAGGTGCATTTTTAAAGCCTTCTGCATACCTAACTCAAATTTGAGTGATGTGTGGGTTGGTTCTCTTCTGCATAAATACGTCCAAATATTCTTTGCACTCTTGTGGATAAAATGCAGTTTTGCTATCTGTTTTTAAAGAATAAAAATGGGCTTTCCGAGCTAGTGAGGTGAAAATATGTTTATACCTACAATCTACTGGGAAATATCCGTCTTGCAAAAAGACGACGTGAAATTTCATGTTAGGTACGTTACTGTCGATAGAAATTAGTTATTTGTGTCACAAGGGAGCAAAATAGTATATTTACGACGAGGGCGGTGTATTGAATCCTGAACGTAGCAAGGGATCCTACAATAGAATCCTGAGCGTAGCGAGGGATTCTAACGTAGGATCCTGAGCGTAGTGAGGGATTCAAGTGTTAACGCCCAAGACGAAAATAATTTTGCTTCTGAGTGACACGTGTAACTTTTCACACCGACTATGAGGAAAACATTTGCAAAAAAAAACAAAAAAAAAACAACAAAAAAAAACAAAAAAAAGACAAAAAAAAAACAAAAAAAAAACAAAACAAATCAAAACAAACAAAACCAAAAAAACAAATGAAACTAAAAAAAGAAAAAAAAAATAAAAAAAAAACAAAAAAAGAACAAATAAATTATAAAAAAATAAAAAAAACGAAACAAAAAATAACAAAAAAACCTTTAAAAAAATATAAAAAAAGCAAAAAATTAAAAAAAACTACAAAAAATGAAAAAACAGCAAAAAAACCAAAACAAACAAAAACAAAAAACTACAAAAACACAAAAACAAAAAAAACAAGAAAAATAAAAAATTACAGAAAAAAAATCGAAACAAAACTAACGATACAAAAAAAAAACAAAAAAAAAATACAAAAAAAAACAAAAAAAATCTAACAAAAACAAGCAACAAAAAAGACAGAAAAAAATACAGAAACCAATTGAAACAAATGAAACAAAAAAAACAAAAAAAATAACAAAAGAAATAAAAACGAACAAATAACAAAAAAAAAACGAACAAAAAACAAAAAAAAAAACAAATTAATACAAAAAAAAGAACAAAAAACAAAAAAAAAAACAAAAAACCAAAAAAATACACAAAAAAAACAACAAAACAAAAACAAACAAGAAAAAAAAACAAAAAAAAGTAAAATAAATACAAACAAAACAACAAATAAAAAAAAGACCAAAAAAAAATCTCATATATATATATAATATATACGTAAATTGCACGTAAAACCGATGGCCGTTGGGGCGGAAAGGTTCTCAAGTGGCGACCACGTACCGGAAGGCGCGGCGTGGGTAGGCCCACAAGGTGGACTGATGACCTGGTAAAGGTCGCGGGAGTCCGCTGGATGCGGGTGGCGCAGGACTGGTCATTTTGGCACTCTTTGGGGGAGGTCTTTTTCCAGCAGTGGACGTCTTTCGGCTGATATGATGATGATGATGATGACATATATACGTTTGTCGATTACGATGAAATTACAATCGATTATTTTATCAAGATTCTATTGGCACATTGCGTAAATGCTACAAGCCAATGAAGACAATAAAAAAGTAGCTTGAACAGAAAAGTAGCATTTTGCTCCCTCTCGTCGGGGACCAAAACTTACTTTTCTGAATGAGAGGTGTGAAAAAATCATTACGGTTCTGCCGTAGCGGACGGAAATGTGTATAAGTAGCTGTGTTCTTTGTAACCTATTTATAACATGTTTTGACTCCGACAAGTCACTGCAAAGTGCAAACAGGTCAAATGCTCGAAGTTTCCCTCATTTTTTTTTAATTGCAGTAGATTAGACGTTTGAATTTCACAAATGGTAGAAGCAACGTATTTCCAATATGTCACATAATTGCAAACAATGAAAATGCCAAATAAAAATTGGGTGGCTAAACCAAAATCATGGAAGACCCGCGGGTCGCGCGATATGTCGAGCGAAGTTTATACTCCGACCAAATGCGTTGGGAGAGGCTTGTTGTCTAGGACAAACAGCGCCAAATTGATTCACACTTTGAGCCTGTACTGCATCATACGAAAAGCCAAAAAGGCCATAAAACACTTTCCACCGACTAAGGTATACGTGGCTATGTATTACCAGTGTATGGTGAAGTGAATTGTAATCATTTTCCACACAGTGGAATATAACGAAACATTTCCGCAAATCTAATAAAAAGGTGGAAAAACGATTAGTATTGAAACAATAAAAACCTAAGCTGCCCACCTGAGTTACAAACCTTCAAGTATTTTTTAGAGGCATTAATATTGAACATACTTAGGTCACTGCTATTACATGTACGGGTTGAAACGACTGGCTCGAATTCTATAACACAGTCTGACTTAAATACAGTTAAAATATAAATAGCGGCTAACGATCTTTGTTAGCACAAAATATAAAACAAAGGCAGAATAATCCGACATGTAAGGTAAAATCTTATCATCATCGTGATTCACCCGATACCTACAAACATAAAATATAATGATCCTTTATAAGGAGCTTGGTGTACGTACCTTATACGGATTATCCCTAAAACCCAACCGATCATAAGTAAAAGAAAACCGGCCAAGTGCGTGTCGACTACGCGCTGGTTAGGGTTCCGTAGTTGCCTGCCTGTCTTGTTCACACCGACACGCGCGCGCTAACTAAACGTTGCGGTTGCGTCGCCCGAATCTGTACGAAATTTGGCCTTTTCAAGTGCATTTTTAAGTTGGTCGACTATTAGGTACTCGTTATACACAATGATTTTTATTCCGTGAACAGGAACCATTTTTTCTAACTCAGTAATTGATGGGGGTTACGTTAAAGTAGTAATTACGTGGAAACAAACTTGTTTTTTTTAATCATATTTTTTTTTATTTTGAGTTAAATTTTATCCTAAAATCCTTGTCACTCTACTTCCTTATCGGTTCCAATGAGTTTGTAACCGCTATACAAACTTATTAGCAATTGACAATTTATGAGTAAACCCTGTCGTTGAGATCCGTCAAATTTCCCGCCATACTGATGGCACTTGACGTATCGTAGTTAAACTTTATTATACTGTAAGATGACCATGTATTCAATGGTTACTTGTATTAACTATGTTTTCACTTTTAATTAATTAAACAGTGAAGCAATAACGCCAGACCTTGCCGAATAAGTTTAATTTGGGCTAAATTTTAATATTTTCCCACTTCTGTTTACGGATTAAAAATCATCGTGTATATATGCCTACTTATCCGTGATAGTTTTACTTTTAAATTCATTATATGTACCTACTGCTGACATGATTTTGTTCTTATACCCAGTATCCATTTGGCCGACAGAGGGCTGGACACACGCACGACTCTAATAAAAAATTAGGCTAACAATGCATCCCTGAATAAAAAAATGTTTTTTTTTAAGATTCAACCTTTTTTTAAACCTTCTATCCACATCATAACTTTTGATAACCCACACCATAAGTTTACCGAGATGAAAACAATTGCATCCCCACTTTATGTGTAAGGAAGCAAGAGGAACCGCAAAAAAAAATTGTTTAGTCAAAATTGTATTGGCGTGATTAATTTATACAACGTTGGACTTTCCCGCAAGAGGGTGATTATTTAGCGTTAGTAGGTTACATTTTCCAGATAAACTATGTTAATATTTCCAACCGTTTTCAAGTTAGAGCTGATCAAACTATTGTGCAAAAAGCTGCATATTACATACTAACGGCCCGGCGACCGCGGTGAGCGGCGAGCATTGAAGGGCCGGGCCGTTAGGGTTGTAATATGCAGATTTATGCACAAAAGTTTGATGAACTTGAAAACGGTTGGAAATATTAACATAGTTTATCTGGAAAATGTAACGTACTAACGCTTAATAATCCCCCTCTTGTGGGAAAGTCAATCGCTCCATTCCACGCTGTATACTCATACCGAAGTACAGCTTTCTAGTAGTAAGGGTAACTGAGCAGAGCTACGCCGCAGACGGACGAACATGGCGAAACTATAGGTAAGGGTTCCTTGTTGATTTGACTACGGAACCCTTAAAAGTGTCATGTTCACTATAATGCCACGTACCTACTTATATGGCGTCTTGCCACTTGATAGTTGGGTATATAGCAACGATTAGATAAAATGTTTTGTACAATTTTTGTACTGATATAAAGTAATACATATATAAACTAATATTTAGTAACAATTCTATACAAATCGAACTAAACCCATAGTGAGACCAATAAGGTCTGTGTTATGGGTGCTAGAAAGACGGCGATATACATAATGGGCTTGTGACCTTAGATTTCTTTACGGTGCCATTCGAACCAATGTTTGTAGATGAACAAATGTTTGTATGGAAGCATATACATTTAAAGGACATTAATACCCAAAAAATCGAGTTAAAGACGGACTTCGCAGACAGCAGACGAAACGCTTCATACTGATTGGCTTTAAAGTATGACGTCACACCGTGCAATTTGTACTAACCGTTGCATGGAAAATGAAGAAAATTGCTGTTTCGGTCGCGAAATACTGCGTTTAGGTCCATAGTTATTATACAAATTTGTTTCTATAAAAGCGTAAGGATTCTATTGGTACCTTTAAATTTACTCTTGGACAATAAATAAAAAAACTTTTATTTCTAAACTTTTAAGGTTCATATCTTTTTATGATTTGAATTATATTTTGTAATTTATACTTTATTTATACTTTATTACAATCATTTGATGGTTTACTATCCATTTAGCAACACGACGTTATCAATTTTAACACCACGCAACAAGCCTATTACCTAATAAGTACCTACATAAGTATTATACCTAGTAAAACTTTTAAAACACAGAAATAATAATAATATTCAATAGGTAATCACCCGCTACTAGGGACTATTGCTGATTGATGGAATCGAAATGAACCGGGTAACAGGGTGAGTATGATAAGTTCAAATAAATGAATATATTATTCGAGAGAACATCAGCATTATTGCAATCCATTTCGCAATAATGCTTGTTGATGCTCGATCTGATCGCTTTGACAAAAGGGAAGTTAATCTTTATACTTGACAGGTCCACTAGCGAGTCCGCACCGGAAATTACGATTGCTTTCACGGGAAATTAAGGTACCTACTTCATGTTGTTTTTATATGAGTGGAAATAGCACTTTTATGTGTTGTCTAATAAATTTTACGACATGTGTTGGAGTTAAACACGTCTCCTATATATATCCGAACGTCTCCTATATTATCCTAGATGACGGCGCAGCGTTACAGTCGACTTCTCCAATATATATGTACATATACAGACAACCTTTCTAAAATATATTTATGAATACCGTCCTTCTCCTGGCACAAGTTCTATAACTTTTTTATCTAACTGACTCTTTATAATTTGTAATATAACACTTTAAATTATCGCGCATACACATATTTAAATACTGATCCTTTATTTAAATCTATATAAATACTTCCGGATGGAAAGTTTGTTGGATTTTTGAATATAGCAATGTTTTCAAAACCGTATTTTGCCTGGAATCACGAATGGAAGGACTCACGTGTGTAAGTACCTAGCTAAACACTAAACTGAAGATTTACTTACGCTCTAAACGCGTAGGCCGAAACGCACTGGCAGCGGTCCGGTACCGCGCCGCTTAGTTTATAATCTTACTCGCGATAATATGAACTGTAGAAAAATTGTGAACTGTCAAAACTTTTCACAATTTAACGCATTATTTTTCGGTAGGTAGTTTATAATCTGTCAATGTCAAATCGTTGCCTGTAAAGAGATATTGGAGAACTCAACTGTAAAAAAAAAAATTGTATTCAGGAAAAAAAATTGTGATTCCTTTGTAATAAAATTTGATATCACGATATTATCGTATCACGTCAGTCATTAAATATCTTGGCAAAATACTGTGACCCTCTTATAGTAATTATAGCGTCTTTGTTTTCAGGGCTTTTTTTACTAATACAATACTTACTTCTTGGGATTAAAAAAGTGAAATAATATCTTTGCATTCATAAGTTAAGTAAAAAAAACCACGCATGTTTTCAGTATATTTTTTACTTAAACTACTTGAAATTAATAACTAATTAAATTGATAATCAACCGTTTTATTATTTGCTCCTATTACAAGCCTTATCCCTTAATATATTACCTTAGTATCATGTATAGTATTCGCTCTTGTGGATATTAAAACCATCACGAAAATGAATTTATGGTTTCAAATTATCTGCACTGAGAATCGGTTGAGAAATGGGACCTGTAAAGGCTGTAGAGAAGAACAGCCGAACAGCGGGACATCCAGACACGAACAAATTTTGGCCCAATCTGAAGCATAAATAGAACTTCTTTCACTTCGCTCGGTCGTTCGATAAATTATATAAATTTGTCGGTTTTCTACTTCATTATCATTTAGAAAATCAAGAAACCACCTTGAGCTCCCATTTTTCGGAACCAGTAGGCAGGTTAGGAAATTGCTGTTCAATATTAATATCTCAAAGTCAGCTTGGACTGGAGGTTAAGCGTAGCACAATTTCACTCTCCTTTTTTACCTTAGTAGAAAATGTCCGTTTTATCCGGTCTAACTTACAATAAAAATATTTGGCACCTTACATTTTTCATTTATTGGAATTAGGGTGCGAACGATTGGAGCTCACAAATGTGATTATAGGATGAAATTTACTTATTTCTATTGACTTCATATATATTACTGAAAATATACAATGCAAAACCCGTGTTGAGAGTAAATAAGTTTCTGTCAAAAATGTCATTTTTGATACAGGCTTTTACTGCTAACTGTAATTTTCTACTTACCATCATCAACTACTCATTGAGACGATTCTAACGAGCTCAAACTCGATGGGGTTGTGTCGTTTAATTGCGGAGTTCCTATGGCCACCTTCCAGCTCCAGCATCCGATCAGTTCCAAAACATCATAATATTGCATTGTCATACGATATACATATGCTTGCAAAATTTCAGCTCAATTGGATAACGGGAAGTGACTGAAAAATGGATTGCAAATTTTGACAGACAACTTACATACTTACATATTTACATACGTACATATTTACATTCTTACATATTTACATATATACGAACAGTGCAAGTTAATAAAAATCTTGTAAAAAAAAACACTTTTTTAGTCAGTGGGAAACGGTGAAGACAGTGATCTTTAGGCGTACTAAACTACAGTACATCAGTATTAATAAAAACTGTGTGCAGTGCTGCGTATTTCATTAGGTGTTTGAGATCCTTTGGTTCATGGAAGAAATAGTTTAACAGTATTGTATTTATATATAGGCACTTATACCTACCTATCATTATTTCACTTGGGATAAAGTTTGTATAGTCGCAACAATTTTTTACTAAGTGATAATTAATCATACCTGCCTAGTTCGATATTTTGGATTATTCTGGGCTTCACAGAAAAGCATTTGTGATATTCGGATATTTTTCACAACAGCAATTCACATCCGTTATTCTTCACGGTCGTAATTTTTACTTATAAGCGATTCTTCCTATAATTTTTTTGACAAACGGAATGCAGTCACAACAAATCTACTACAATTTGTTAAAGTATTCTGTACGGAATAACAGTCAGAACCGTCCTGCGATAATACGCAGAAAAAGAAACTTTTTTGCGGTAAATATTCTTGAACCACAAAAAATATATAATAAGGTATCTCAAATGAAGCGATACTAATTATATTAAGGCAAGTATTCTGTGTCATAATTCGAGATAATCATCTTAATTCAAGATAATTTCAGTTTTATGCATTGCATTTTCTTGATTAAAATATTTTTTCTGTGTACCTACCTACGTACAAATCTATAGACATAATTTATAGGTACTTAATATTATTAAGAGCTTTGTAAGTTTGTATCTAATGGGTAATGCTCGTAACTACTGATCTGTATTGAAAAAAAAATTAACCTACATATATAATGAACTTTCCGGTTGGACATAGTAAGGCTATTTATTACCCAAATCTTCGGAAGCTAGCCAGCATTTGGTGTTCATGTACTAGGTAAGTATGTTGAACTCTAGTCGTACGCGGTATTTACGAAAAATCCTCATAATCTGAAATAATTAGTGCTAATTAGACTTAACCACGCCACCTGCGTCCAACGACTGCAGCGCTCTGCTTTTGCAGTGGGATTATGAGGGCAAATAAATACTTACATATTTTAATGATAGGTACGTTTTACAAGAAACACTAATAATAAGTAATAGTCATTATCTGGTCTGGTATTTCGTCGTAGTAGAAAAACGGTAACGTTCGATAATATATCCAAAATTTCGTTAGGCGAAAATAAAAAAAAATATACAAGGAAAATAAAAATATCGAATAGCTTTTGCCCGCTACTTTGTCCGCGCGGAAGTTGTTTATACCTATCGTAGCTCTATACAAACTTTGGTCCCCTTTTTCACATTTAACATTTTTTAGGGGATGATTTTTGGGATAAAAAAGTATACTTATACAGAAAACAAAATAAAAACTCCAAGCGACATCTTAGGGCAAAAAGATTTACTTTTAATGATAGATCTGAATGTAATGAAGTTTTAAGGTAGAATTTTATCCGTATTTTTTTTTTTGTATACCGTCATCAACTACTCAATGAGACTATTCTAACGAGCCCAAACTCAACGGGGTTACGTCGGTTAAGTACTGAATTCCCATCGCCACCTTCTGTCTTCATCATCAGATCAGCTCGATGATGCTATAATATTGCATTGTCACCAAACATACATAAGTGTTCCAAATTTCAGCACAATCGGATTACGTCAAGTGACTGAAAAATAGATTGCAAATTTTAATGATAATTTACGGACAACTTGCTCACATACTTACATAAGAACAGTGCAATTTAAATAAAAGCTTGTAAAAAGACACTGTGCCGTCGTAGTTCTAAGAAACAAACTGAAACTATCCGAACGCAATAATAAATTGTTATTATTGATTCGTCACTTTCACTCGACATTTTTAACAAATTTACACAAAACAACTACAAAATAAAAAAAAACAATGGCGGGCTTTTTAGGGTTCCGTACTCAAAGAGTAAAACGGGACCCTATTACTAAGACTCCGCTGTCCGTCCTTCTGTCACCAGGCTGTAATCTCATGAACCGTGATAGCTAGACAGTTGAAATTTTCACAGATGATGTATCTATGTTGCCGCTAAGTATAACAACGAATACTAAAAAAATTAAATTAAATAAATATTTCTAATTTTTTTTTCGTCTAGTACCCATAGAACCAGCTTTGCTTAGTTTGGGACTAGGTCGATTTGTGTAAGATTATCCGCATAAATATATATTTAAGGCGGCTCCCATACAACAAACGTGATTTTTTTGCTCGTTTTTGCTCGATATTGATAACGGCAACAGGTAGACGCTTGAAATATTCACAGAATATTTAGTTATATATTCACTTTAAAAATAAATAAATAAATTAAAATAAAACAAAAAACACCCTGACACACAAGACTGTCATCTGTTTAGAAGACACCCTGGATCGTGCAAAGTCAAAAAAGGCCGGGATAACGCTAGGTAGAAGAAGAAGAAGAAAACAAATATTTAAGGGGGCTCCCATACAACAAACGGAATTTTTTTGCCGTTTTTATACATAATGGTACGGAACCCTTCGTGTGCGAGTCCGACTAGCACTTGGCCGGTTTTTTTGTTTTAAATAAATGCGCGCTCAACATATATATACTAGTGCGCATGTGCAAATGCAAATAGCTGCCATTTTGTATCGCAAAAGGTATTTAAAGTAAAATATGCGTCCAGCCAACTGCCAAACATATACAGTGAATAATTTGAAATTTAATTATTTATTGAACAGTGATTTAATAGTAGTTTATGCAACTGATACATAATGAGACTCCTTTTATGTATATTATAAAACCACGCTCGTGTTTTAAGACCTAATTATAAATGTACTAGTAATAATACACTACTAATACACTATTTTATCTACACACATATTATAAATCCTCAATGATGTGTTCGGGAACCATTAGAATAACCGCCATTGCACCATGGCCCATGGCCGAATAGATTTCAAATCATGACCAACTAGATTTCCATAACAGTATCGATATCCATGTTATTATGATTTTTCATACCTTATTATGACACTGGCACAGATAAAACGCTGATGTTACGTTACTGGTTGCAATAATGGTGGTCATAATAATTATACGGTTTCCGAACACATTATAGAGGATTATTGGGTGTAGATAAAATGAATACTAAAATGTTTAATCAATTATTAGTAAACTGCGCCTTGGTAGATAATAGTACAAGTACAGAAAGCACACTCCTTTGATCTTTACAAAAGCCGCTTTTTTCTTAGCAAAAACATGATTTATGGCCCCTATGACGTCTTCGACTCCAGCGAAAGCCAAACGGAACGTTAAGGCTGTGTATGAACGGTGAAAACGAATTGGCTCACTCCCCGCGTCGCCGATAGTGAGGGCTGTCAACGACTAAAAATAAAATTATAATGTATTGGTCATTTATTTCTTGCATTCAATATAGAGAGCAATTTATGAATATTTTTCATACATTATAATAGACATATTTCATTATTTATCTCTAAAATAATAAATCTCTCAATTTGGACGAATTGAATACACCAATACCGCCAGGTCACATTTTATTGGCTTTGCTGCAACCCACAGTAATGCAAAATCTTGTTGCTTTATTTTAAAACATTCTAATATCTTAAATTAAATTGTAATTTAATAGAATATTATTGTTTTTGTAACCTGCTGCGATACAATATCTTTTAGGTGTATTTATATTAATTTCAACAGAAACAATGCAACACACAAACAGACGATTGCAGCGGCACGTTTACTTGCGATATATTTACGATTTACGTAAGCGTGTGCGCGTGCGTTCCGATGCACAGCGTGGCAGCCACTGAATAGTACCCTTGATAGGGGTAACCGGCATGAACTTGTAGCAATGAACGTAAATCGCGAGTGAGCCGCGCCTGGCCTTTTTAGGGTTCCGTACTCAAAGAGTAAAACGGGACCCTATTACTAAGACTCCGCTGTTCGTCCGTCCGTTCGTCCGTCTGTCTGTCACCAGGCTTGTATCTCACTGATACCGTGATAGTTCCAGCTGAAGTTTTCACAGATGATGTATTTCTGTATGTATTGGCAAAATTGAGCCGACACAGTGGGCCAGAACGCCAAAAAAAGAGATGTATTTCTGTTGCCGCTATGACAACAAATACTAAAAACACAGAATAAAATATAATTTTATAGATAATGGTACGGAACCCTTCGTGCGCGAGTCTGACTCGCACTTGGCCTGTTTTTTTTTTGACGGAGTGGAAATGCTTTTACGCATCCACCCAGACTGGGTAAGCTATAATGGGGGGTATGTGGGACTCTCACCCTCCGGCCAACTCTATTTAAAGAGAAGGGGGAGGGAGTCTACCCACTAAAACCACTCCGGCGTGTCCGTCCCTGCCATTAATGGAGCCACGCCTGGCCTTGGTCTTACCCTGCCCCTTCTTCCTCTTTCCTTCCATTATGGTTTTAAAGAAGTTATCGTAACAATTGACCAATCATTTTCCGCCTTCTAGCGCTGATGGTGCTCAAGATCGCTCTCTTCCAACCCTGCCTAGAATAGCAAACTAATAATATAATAGTGCGACCCAGACCGCCCGTTCATTTTATTTGCATAAATATTAAGTTTCTCATAATAATAAACATAAAACTTCATTCATAAAACCAGACCAGAACACAGCAGTAAAGTTAATTCCCACTAATCCAGAGCGGAAAAAGTCTTAATACGCGTTTTCCTGAGCCGGCAATATCTCAAGCGCAGGTACGATTTAGCATAATTTGCACTAATTATTGCGGATTACGTGATTTTTTCTTATTATGGATTTATTCAAATAAGATTGCGATTTTGTTGATTAACTGCCTGGAGGAGCAACAATCACGGAAACACTTTTAGCGACCTATTGGCAAGTTAAACGTCCTAATAGTCCTCGACGTTGCACCATGGAATGTAACTTTATTACATAGATTAAATTTGAACTGAGACAATTGTATCCTCATTCAAATTTAATTTAAGGAAAACATTTCGCAGAAAATGTTTTTCAAGCAACCAGAGAAGCATGAGTTTTTAGTCATTAATTATTATTTTCTCCTGAAAATTTTATGTGGCTCAAATTACTTCAATGCTTAATATGTACCTTTATGTATTATCCAAGACTTTAAACAACAGCTACAACGTAAGTAGCTAGTTAAACAAATAGAAGAATAAAGAAGTGGCGCAACGAAAGCAAATTTAATTAGCAGTTTGACGTACAGAGCAGCGTCTGAGTAAATTGCAATTATGCAGGTTGTAATTACGGCAAAAATGTTGCGGTGCGCAAGGAAAACTTTCACCAGCACGTCAATTCCTAGGGTTCTCCGAGCAACACGGGGCTGATACTTAAAATTGGTGTGTGTTTTTATGTGTGTGTTACACCGTGCACCGGCCATTATGCCAGCCCAGCACCATGCTGTGATGGAACCATTTCGTGGCACGTATGTACTGATTTTCGATTCTACGCATTCGTCAGAATCGTCTCGGCATTAGTACAACGACATCGAATTATTGTCAGACACGAAATGAATGCCCCCTGCATCGTCATTATGTTTCCCTAGCGGCAAATATATTTGAGCGGCAATTTGTTTGCTACCAAAAACACTCAGGCTACGCAGGCAACAGCCACGGCTTTACCTATCGTCTCCTAATGATCTTGTCCTCCTCTCTCTCTATATCTCTATCTCTCTCGTACCTTACAGCTGCAGCATAAATAGTATAAAGCAAATACACCACGATTGTAATTTATTTCACTTCTCAAACACTTCCGAAATTAATTAATTACATAATCACAGATCATTAGAAATAAAACGTAAACAACCTAAATGGGTACTCTGACTAGAAAGATTTATCACTTAGTATTTTCCACGGGATAAACATAGGATTCCCCCCCCCCCCCCCCCCCATTAGTGGCCTATAATAAAAACCTTAAGACGCCAAACAGACCAAGGAAAACATTTACAGCGTCGTACGGCTAGATGTGACGTAACAAATTAAGTGATGGACAAGAACAGTATCCTAAATGCAATGTTGGTAAGGGGTGTCAAGCCGCCAATACGCTTGGTCATAGACCGCGAGCACGGAACACCACGTAAATTAAGCACACAGATTTTCTAAATGTGAGGGATGAATTCATGAGTAATGTGTGGAATGAGGGATGGGTGAATGAATCTGGATGATGGAGGAATAAAAATCTAAGGCGAATATCGAAAGCAAAAGGACGGTGGCGAGAAAAATGCCTTTCAAAATTTTGGGAATGGTAAGTCCGGAAAATTATTCATGGGCGGGATACGGAAGCATAGCGCGTCAGTCGCCCAAAAATGTACGTGTTACAGAGTACGCGCTATGAACTTATTATAAATGCAAATTACTCTACTCTAGCAAATACTGTTTAGGTTGGTCGTGGATCCAGGTCCGACGAGCTCGACGACTCTAGGAGGAGATGATGAATAGGCCGCGGCAGGCCTGGAAACCACGGAACTCGATGGTCTGCCCAATTCTCACTCTGCAATATGGCTCACACCTCCCAGCAGGATGCCACGTAAAGTTGAAGGGTCTTGAAGCGCGTAGACGACCCGGCAGCCTCATTAACGCCCGTATTCGACGGCTAACAACAAATAGGGGAAATCAAAATCACGCACAACGGTTATAGACAGGTAAATTAATGGAACCTAATAGGGTAAAAACTCACTCGAACACTCGTCGGTCCGGCCTTCCAAAATCATAGCCTGCGGTACCTCACAAGCGACCGCTGAGCCGTAGCTCAAACTGATGAGTCCACTATGAATATGCGACTTGCGCCAATAAAAAATACGTCACAGCACGACGATGGATACTTAAAAAAATATAACCACTATTTAACACTTGCAGACAAAATCAAATAACACGCAGTCGAAGGACTGTGGCTACCTATAAATTAAATGAACCAATAAACGCCATCTACGAGAAAAACCTGACATCACATAGACAACTGAGAATGTATCTAAATACAACAAACGCAATGAAGTTCACCATCAAACGACCTAACTCCCAAAAAGGAATTCAGATGGCGCATGCAATAAGCCTGAAGCGAGCCATTTCGCTGCACAGCCTAATCTGCGCCTTCTGCATTCACGTGCCTACTAAATTGTGTTGTCATTTAGAGTCTTCACCGCGAGTTCGCGAAAAAAATATTAAACCTCCTTACTACCTGCCGGTTAGAATTGCCAATTGTGAATATAATACCAAGTGTTGAACGTCATCACGATGCCTGCATTTGCGACATCTTGATTCAGTTCAGTAGTTTAGGCTTGAAAGGTTATCAAACACGTAGTAAGGATAAAATGCACTGAAATGAAAGACGGCAGGAATGCATGAGTGCACGCAACAAATGTTATCCCAATATTTTATCAATCAGCTGAATCAAATAGACCTATTGTTCAGAATCAGACTCACGCTGGCCATAGTGGGTCCATGATTCTTGCGTTGAATTGTTTTGTCGAAATTTCGCGCTATATCTGCCATACTTAATCCTTTGCAGAGGTAATCTACCGTGGTCAGAACCGTTATTTAGATGTGAATCCACTTACACACGATATAATTGTATTGGCCCTGCGCCAGCGTATACAGTTTCATCTGTAAATGGGTGTATATATAATTTTTATTACGCCGCTTATGTCTGGGTTGCCGGAGTGCGAAACGATTTTGTAAATTCATTGAAGATGAATGCCGATTGTTATGTTTTAGTACTTCACCATATCTGATGATATGATGGGTCTTGTTGCAATGCTCTTAATTAAGTATTCGTGGTGTTGTAGGTTGGTCAAATTAAAAGGTAATTTTTCCGCCAGGAGTGAAGGAGTGAATGTACCAAATATAGGTACACCAGCCTAGTCGTACTTGGATAAACAAACCCGGATGATCTTCTTGATATTTGTGGCGGAGCCACGAGAATCTGTCAGGACCTGTCAAGTAATTAAGGTTAGTAGGTAACATCTCCAAATATCCAAAACACTCTGTCAACCTGAGGACATAAGGCACAACTTGAAACCCGACCGCAGACAACAGCTGCAGACGACGTGTCGCAGCGACACTACCGGTTTCTATGTATTTCTATGAAAGCGACGCCCGACGAGTTGCGACCTGGGACACGTTGTCTGCTGCTGCAATCTGCGGAGTTCCAACTTGTACCTTTACCCTTGCAGAATACGGTGGAATTACTGCTACCTGCTATGCTACTCCTTGTTTATATTGACGCCGCGAAGCGTAATCAGAGGTCTAGTTTCGTTAGGGGTGACGTGTGAGGTAAAGCGAATAAGCGCGTTAAGAATATACTCTGGATATCATAACTAAGACAACAAGCGATGATCATGGGTAGGCTTACAATAATATCGTATGGCTTACAATTTTCTCTACTTACATTTATAGGATGGTAGACTTAAGGTATGCGACTGCATCCGTCGAGAGAATCCAAATCAGCCGTTTACCCGCAAAATATTTATTTCAGGTTTCGTGATTCATGTTTTCAGGTCAGGTATAGGCCAGCTCTCAACTGTTCTTTCACATCGGGCGGAATCTGAGGCTTGAGACCTACCGGGTACTTTTACATATTGCACGAATACTTCCAAGCACTCATTTTTACACATTAAAATGAAGAGAAAATACTTAACTAACTGTTTTTTATAAAGTACCTTTAGGGCCGGATCCACTGGAACTCGATGCAACGCGGGTACGCGTCACGGTTTCGACGCTCTTACGTAAACGTAGAGTCAGCGTATTGAGATGTTGGCGTTCCTTAAGGTGGTTCGATTGCCATACAAAGCGTTATTTGACATTCGCAGGCTAACGGCGTGATATTTTAAGAATCTTATGTAACAAACTTTCATCAATTGGCTTCCCATTTGCGCCAAATTCCCCCTTTCCTAGAATAAACTTGTATAAACTAGATAAATTTGAGAAAAATAGTTTTCCCAAAATATCACGTCCCAAACCAATTTCTCAAATTAATCTAGTTCATACAAGTTTATTCTAGGAAAGGGGGAATTTGGCGCAAATGGGAAGCCAATTTATGAAAGTTTGTTACATAAGTTTCTTAAAATATCACGCCGTTGGCCTGCGAATGTCAAATAACGTTTTGTATGGCAATCGAACCAGATAAAACTGTATTCATCGTACATCGTGAAGAATGTGAAAAGATAACTTAAGACTTGTTTATTTATAAGCTACGGTTGCTAACCACTGTCCGTATTGATTAACGATTCAAGTGACAATGGCTTTTGTTTCTCGGTCGCGTAGTCTTCAAGCATTCGGTGAAAGAGACAGTTAAGTTGATTGTGATAGTGTGATGCAAACCATTCACATTTTTATTTCGATTTCAACCGCAAATTTAAGGTTACTAAATTTGGCAGAGTTAAGTAAACTTCGCTGAATTTTGATTTTGTAACGGAAATATATTTTACATTAAAGATGAACTAAGGGATTACCAAAACTATGTAGGTGTATTATAATGAATATATAATTGTGAGAAAGCAAATGGCTAATTATCATAGTAGTAGTACAAATATCGAATTTAATTGCGAAATCTGTGAATTGGCTGGTTTCAAACGGGAACTCGCTTCAAATGGGAATGTATTTTAGAAATTATCTTTGCTATACGTTGATAACCTTCGCAAGGTATTTATTTATCTGTCTGACTCGGTTAAAATATTTAATTTGATATTAAAATTTCTCTACCAACAAAACAAAACTTTTCATTAACAGGATAGCAAACGAGTCGTCCCGTTCATACAATAAAGAGTTATTTCAATATTCAGTTTTCGACTGCTTCCACGTCCAAAATTCACCCTACGTAAAACAGTGCTCATGTACATAATTATTAAGAATGTGTCGAACGTACCTATCTGTTTTGGTTTTTGATTTTTTGTTCCCTGGACTTTTAAATAATCTATTGACGGTAGCAAATTTAGTTGTTGTTTTGTATTTCATGAATGAGTCTCAATTCAATAATAAAAGAAAATATCAATAAAAGGAAAACAGATTGAATGAAAAATCGTTTAAATACGGTAGATTGAATTTTGCAGGAAAATATCAACAGCTGTAAATTTCCCTTTTTAACCGACTTCAAAAAATACTTTTTTTTATGTATGTTCGCCGATTTGTCCGTCAATTGTGGACCGATTTTCAATTTTTTTTTTTATTCGAAAGAGTATACTTTCGAAGTGGTCCCATTGTCACCAAATCAGGATCTGATGATGGGATCCTAGGGAAATTGAGGGCAACCCTCAAATTTTGTAGGCACGCATGTAGTGATTTCCGTATTTTCTATTATAATTCGTGTATTACCTTTGGAAATCGCAATTTTGGTGAAGTGGAACTGATACTGAGGACCACAGATGACTTATGGAAGTCCTCAATGATGTAAAGTTCGTTAAAGATTCTGACATGATTCCGTTGAAGTAGCAACTCATGAAGTGGTAATTCTCAGATCCTTTAGGAATCGAAAGAACTCCTCAAATATTATCAGCCCACAGATAGCGATTTGGGTTTTTTCTGTAATAATCAACGCATTTGCTCTCTGAAAGCAGTGCATGTGGTAAATTGGAAAGGAAATGTGGAAATGTTCATGAACCTATGTGGCTTGGCAAAGTACTGAATTGAAGTCGGTTTAAAGTGTTTAAACTTTGTTTTTGAAGTAATTATTATTACAAGCTTTCTATTAATTTGGAATGTATGTACCTAACTAACTATGTACCAATGTTTGAAGCAGATATCTGCAACTGATTGAGCTGAATTTTAGGTTTAAGTATAGTTTGTATGACAATTCAATATTATGATAATCAAAGCCACCAAACAAACCTACCAAAAATTTAATTTTTGACTGAAACTTAACTGAGTTTTTCTCCTTTAGGGATGACTTCCATGATGATAGATACTTATCGTACAAACATAATATATCATAATGGTGCATTATGTAATCATCCTGCAAATTACAGCGTAATCCGCTTTCATGCCGAATGAGAATAATGTTGCAATATGATGATTAGCTGTAATCAGTCAGGTAAAGCATTAATTAAGCCTTATCATATTCAGATACGTAATTATCAATTCAGTTATCGGGTCAATTTATCGTAATTTCAACAAATACCTATACATGATTTTATTTTGGTTGTAGTTTATTGTGTGACCTTGTTGTTTTATGTCCCTGTTCGGTGAGTACATTTTAATTATGATTTCTCTCCGAAAATAGACGACTGAAAACAAAGATCATGTTTCACACATGATTAAGCTTGGAATATTTGTAAATTTAGTTTTTTAAATATCTATTTTTCTAAACATGCACAGAAATAATTATGTTATTTTTCATTGGTAAAGATTCTTCTTCTCATTTCGATCAATCATTGATCATGCCAATTGTGTTATTAAAAATACCGCGTTTTAACGAAAATTCGATTTTAATGCAAAATTTATATATTACTAAACAGATCACGAATTCTACATTCGATAGGCCATGCCCGTTCATACAATACAATACATAAGTACATACATTGCTTACCACACCTGTCGCACAGTTTATAACAGGCAAGATGCAATAGTTTCATTCTTCCTTACATTTCAAACAATTGCAGGTAGTATAGACCACGGGTGTTTAAAAAAATTAAAATACTACCTATAATTTATAGTCAAGATTTTCTGTTACAAAGTGACAATTTAAACTTTCGCGTCTCAACGGATTTACAGTTCCTGTGACGTCACTAGTTCGTGTTTGTCGCCATCATTTACGACCATGTCGACACTAACTTTTGGAAGGTTTCTAGAGTCTGCTTTAATAAAGTCTACATCCATTTATATTCGACATTCATATATATTTTTTAAATGAAACCATCTTTCCCTGTACTATTATAACCTTTCATTAGTCGGCATAACAGGAGTGGCGGCACCAGTCGCTGATCGGTGGATAAAAACACGTTCCGTTTCACATTATTGAAGTAATGATTATTGTTTGAAATAAGTATAAACTAAAGTAAAAACTTTTCAGTAGCAATTATTTTATGTTTTTTAAACATTTTGATCACAAATGGCAAACCTTAAGGTGGTTCGATTGCCATACAAAACGTTATTTGACATTCGCAGGCTAACTGCGTGATATTTTAAGAAATTTATGTAACAAACTTTTATAAATTGGCTTCCCATTTGCGCCAAATTCCCCCTTTCCTAGAATAAACTTGTATAAACTAGATTAATTTGAGTAAAATATTTTTCCCAAAATATCACGTCCCAAACCAATTTCTCAAACTAATCTAGTTTATACAAGTTTATTCTAGGAAAGGGGGAATTTGGCGCAAATGGGAAGCCAATTTATGAAAGTTTGTTACATAAGTTTCTTAAAATATCACACCGTTAGCCTGCGAATGTCAAATAACGCTTTGTATGGCAATCGAACCACCTGCATCTTTCCTATTGTTTTATCATTCGAAATACCTCGTGAGTAACGGCCTTGTACTGATATGGACTGAAATTACCCACTTTTACGTAACATAACGTTCCTCGAAAGAAGGCCACTTGGTGCTATTAGCAGACGTGCGTTTTAAGCACTGTACAATTAACAAACATTTAGCAATACTCCATTAGGTTGATCACGTAATGCATTGTATGTACATGTCAAATTTTATATGGAAAAATGACAGTTAAACTGTCCTAACGCGCGTTCGAAACATTAAGTGATTTTCCCTCAGGGCTTCTGGAGTACAGTCGTCGCCATCACTTATAGTCAGCAAAGTTTTTAGGTATGCAGATTGGGTTATTTTACTTTGCAGCTGACTATACAATGTTGCATAAAAGGCTGCTAAATAATATCTGAGCCTGTTTTAATGTCGTGGCAATAAAGTCAAGTCGTGTTCACATTAGTGTGACTACCAGCTTGTTTACTACGATTGTATGATAGGGATTGTACATTTACTTTCTGCGTACATACACTGAAGCAATGTTACTGTTCGAAAAGTTAGATCTTTATCCGAGTTAGAAAATTAAAAAAGTAAGTAGTACTGCTTAATAATGTGTTACAGGATATTTTTAGTACAGGTTACATACCTAGTATATTAGTGTAGAGACCGGAAAGTATAATTGATAGAACGACCTAGTTATACTTAGACATGATAGTGTTTATGATGATGATGATGAGAGTAAGAATCCATACTGACTACTCCACATTATATACTATCCGTACTTCCGCACTATTAATATATACGAAAGTATAATTTAATAAAGTATAGTTTATACGGTATAAACGTTCCACGCGGACGAAGTCGCGGACAGAAACTAGTATTCATATACAGAAGTAAATTACCTTATCATGGTGAAAAAAAAGATGCTGACAACCATTGAAAATAGAAAGGCAACCTTTTCCTTTTTTTAAGAGAGGCGTAAGAGAGAGAGACCATAGCGCATAGCCATCATAATATTCTTTTCATATAAGACGAAATCAAGACAAAATTAAAAGTAGCACAGTGACGTATCCGGTTGGCAAAGCCTAGCCTAGCTTTTTGTTTATGATGCAATTGATGAATATGATGATACCTAAGTAACTGAAATGATTTATGTAGGTACTAAGTTGTTAGTTTACTACGCTGAAATTGTAAACCACTCATTCGTACGTTTATGAATGAGAAATTTTCACACAACTGTTTTGCATTACTCACATCTTTTATCCAAAAGAAAGATACGTTCCAAACATTCATACGTTTTCAAAAAAATAGTGGCATCCTGTTTTTATATCTCTACTTGATGTCTCTGTCTTTCAAAATCGAAATGAGAAAGATATGAAAATGGAGATTATGTCCCCTTCTGACAAATATCGCCGATGGAATGCTGGCCCGGAGCTCCAAACGACTTCTTCATTATTTCCGATCCTTTAATATCTATATATTTTTTATTTTGAAATCATTTTGTTTATTACTCGAAATGTTTTTTATCACAGGAATAAATACAATATTGTATAAATTTATTTAACAACACATCCCACCAAAATCCCTTTACTCCTTTTACTCCTAATACAGAGTTGAGTTAAGTCATATCGTGCACAAATGATATCAATACAATATACCACTTGTCCTTAATGAATGTGTCAATGGACTTTAAACTTATAGATAATCGAACAATATATCAACGAGTGCGCACACTACTATTCCACAATGTTCCCAATTAAAAGCATGAAAGAAGTAAGAAAAGTAGGCCTACCTACTTAACTAGTTGTTTGAATTATTTTCTCGACGCAAATGCCAATAAGTAGATGGTTTTTAAGGCCTTTTTCCAATGTTAATAATGTCTTCGGTTTTTGCAATTATTTATCATGAAATAATGTCATTCTATGTTTACTCCATTGAAGTTAAAATGTAAAATGTGTATTGCGCTGTTTATTTTTTTTCTAAAATGATGGTCACAGAAGTTGAATCTATTTTATTGTTTCTCTATCCCAGGCGTTACTATACAAACAATTCTATATCTGACTTTCCTTAAGTGGAGTTTGCCCGTAGTTTTCCTCCGGTCATGAGCGAGATAACACTAGACTAATTGTAGTATCGTGGCTAGTAATGCTTTTGCGCTTGTGGCTGTCAAAGCGTGTATCGAACTCGGTAGAGAGACGCGCGCCGACCATTTTGACAAATAAAAGAAACAATGTTTGTTCAACACATTTTTGTGACATAAAATTAGCTTTACAGTTCCTGGAACAAAGTCGGATTAAATACAGTTTTGTTTTTTGTGTTGCGTAGTGGAAACAGTTCTACTTCAAACATTGGTAAAAAAAAAGCATCTAAGGTTAATTTCGAAAACTTTGCGGTACGTATTTGATATTCAAATATTTTATCGCAAACAATTTAACTGAATAAGTTGACTTTGTATATATTACGTTGATTCAGTTGGAAAATATTTTTTTGCATAACCAGATCAAATAACAGGCTTTTTCACTGCTGAAACCGTTTTATCATAAAGTAAATATTTGAGTAAAAACTCATTTATGAAAAAGATATACGTATAACAGCTTAGTAAAAAATGCTATACAATATTATCTTATTATTAGATTTATTCGTTGAAGAATAACATTATCATAGTGTTAGGACTATCTTGGATTAAATTAATTGACCAATATCAAGATAGCGAATTATTCAGTTCAATTAAGTTAACCTGTTACGTTATCTAGCTGAACCTATCTGGTTAAATACTTCTTAAACATGAATGATTTGTAATTTAATTCGTTTGCACATTTTATTGGATGAAAAATTTAGTGAGAATATCGCTCTTTCTTAATCTTTATAGGAACATTTCATACTAAACAAATCCCTGAAAAGCTAGTATTATTATATATTCAACAGGTTTTTATGTATTTAAGTAAAGTTTAAATGAAATGGATAAACTGTCCCTACTGTATTACTGGAATGTATACCTAAAATTTTATAATATTTCAGGTAAGCGATCTAGTCCTCGGGGTCCTTGAAGAGCCGCAAATGACCCTTCAAAGAGCCACATGCGGCTCGTGACTCTCGGTTTGCTGAACCCTGCTCTAGTACATGGCACTAGGAGTACGTTCGTACTAAGAGGATTTTTTTTCATTTGAATTTATACCATGTCACTTTGACATAAAGACCCTAGTGCTGTGCAGCGTCGAGGACTAGGACGTTTACCTTATAGACCTGGGGACCGATTTTTGACTTTCGAGCGCTCGAATCTTACAACCGAAAACGGTCAAAAATTATGAAATGCTGTTTTGAAATAGCGATTGAAAACTGAAAAACGATTGGTATCGACCACTCGTATTCAATTCTATCGGTAGAAATTAAGTACCTGCAGTTTTGACACTACAATCGTATTTACTTTTATTTAATTTTCGAGCGCTCGAAAGTCAAAAATCGGCCCCCTTCACACTGTTTACACAGAATTTTACAGAATCCCCAAAGGTTTAAAGTAAAACAAATAAACATTTTTGCGGGTAAATAAGATTGTTTACTTCCTTTAAGCGTGGCTGATCTCGTAACTTAGTACTTCTGCTTGTTAATTAATAGCCAAACTAAAACAATCCTTTGCTGTTATACTAACTGACTTCGAAGTCAGGCGCTGTGTATTCTATTACCGTCTCGGCACCAATTGTATTGTTTTGTGGCCTCTTTATTTTAACTAAAAAATCGGCAAACAGCGCGCCTGTTTTGTCGCCATAAAATTCGCCTGTACCTACCTATATATAAAAAAAAAGCTTCCTGCATTCAATATGTTTTAAAAATCAACAGAAAACAATTTGAGAGCAAAATATAACGCTAGGTGTACAGGAAAATTTCAAGCAATGAAAATTTCAGCTGACATCTTTATATTACGCGTAATCTCATAATATTTCCTCCTCAGTTAGGTATGGCCCACTGACGTTAATTTAATACTGTTAATAGTACCTATCAATCAGCTCTTAAAAGAATATAATAGAATAGCCATTTATTGATTATTGATACATTGTTACATGATAATTTAGATTTGAATTTGCTACGACATTATGTTTATTTATTTTAAATTAAATTTTAAATGGGTCTACTTCGGTGAAGAAGGAGGAACGGTAATAATAATAAAAGTCCATGGGTTACCAGCCCTGCCCTGCTAGGAGAATATAAGCGCATTTAATAACAACTTAATGTTATAATTGTAGGTATTGTTATTGGTACTTTAACATTTTCAAAGTATTTTATTCCAGAATACCTACTTTTTTGTTGTTTATGTAATATACTAACATATCTTTGTTTGGTTGCCTTATTCAAAAAGAAAAGTAAAAAATAGCATACAGATTAAGTTTAGTGTAATACGTAATTTGCAGCTCTTAGTCGATGTAAATTCGTTTGGCAGACATAATGCTATTAACGGGTACAAGTAGCACGGAACAATATTCATGACCTAAGACCTCAAGCCGCTACAACACCTTGTAGCTCATCACTATGCAACAACTAATCGATTTAAAGGAATTTGCACTCTACAGTTATAATTGATAAGGCATGTATCAGCTTGGTACGTTATCATGTTTCAAATAGTTTACAGTTCAAGGTATGAATTAAATTACTGAAAGCATTTGTACCTTCAACACTGCACTAAATTTAGTACAACATTATACGAGTAAGATTTATTTAATTTAGTTTCTTAGCGAACACGTTATTTATCTTCTCAAAATTACGATCTATTTCTTCAAAATCATCTAGTAAAGCTGTCAACAGAGTGAATCTTCATGTATCTCAAAGTAAGATGACGCACATGTGACACCCTTAGAGTTGCATGTATCCATAGATAATAACGTCCGCTTAGCGCTTACTGTCTGAATCGTGATTAACCCTTAATTAGGCATATCGTATGAATGGATGTTAGGATGTTAGAAGTATCTGCATATTTTTTGTGCGGGTAAAGTATTAAATTCATAAAAAAAATCTCGTGGCAAATATCTTTATTCAGACCGATATGGGTATCTGGCTTTCACTCAATAGAACATTTCATCACTCTCCAATACTTAGGGCCGGATGACTTGAAATTAGCTGTAAATTTGATATATTCCTTTGTTGAATATTAGATAATTTTATCTCTGCTAGGTATCTGCACTTACAAATTTAAGTACATCTCCTCAGCAGCGCTAGGCATATCCAAAATTGGCAGTTACCCCCCCACTCGCACTGATCTGGAAGTGAAGTTGTCAATTTCGTCAACATTTGATTGGTGCGCTTGTATAAAACATAGATTTTTCTGTCTTTTGTAGTTATTTATTTCCTCGCAAATGTGATAAAAAACATTGTGTATAACACGGGCGTAAGAATATTGCAAACTCGAGTCATCAAAAGCCCTCCGCCTCACGGCGTCGGGCTTCTGATAGACTCTCGTTTGCAATATTCCTCATACGCCCCTTGTTAAACAATTTACTATTATTACACATATTCCATATAAACATATCCATAAGTGCATAACGCATGCGCAACATGTGTATTTGTTCCTAATTTAGCTCAAATTATCGATTACGGTACTTCTACGTTACTTCTATGTTACCGGTAACGTTGATTGTATTGTTTCGTAACGTTGAAGTTCAATATAAATCCTGCAATTTAGTGTACTTCTACATTACCGTAACATAAAAGTATCTATGTTACTCTATGTTACTAAGTGGCAAAATCTACGGCCTTACCCTTATACGTTACGTATTCCTTTTTGATTTTATTTCATATATTTAGCGCTTGCCTTTAGAACGAGTGCGGGATCTTTTTCCTTAGTCGACTTCCCGCTGTAATAACTATCACAATCTAGTGAACGAATTGTTGAATTTATACGAGTCGTTTCGGAGATTAACCCCTACATACAAACTCACAAGCTCACATACTTTTCTAATTTATAATTTTAGTAAATACATACATATAATACACACACACACACACTTTAATTTCCACTACGGTAGCCTAATGGTTCAGGCATGCGGCTGTCAAGCGGCGGTCGTGGGTGCGAATCCCGGCTCGTACCAATGAGTTTTTCGGAACTTATGTACGGAATATTTACCGTTAGATTTTCGGTGAAGGAAAACATCGTGAGGAAACCGGTCTAATCCCAATAAGGTCTAGTTTTCCCTTTGGGTTGGAAGGTCAGATGGTAGTCGCTTTCGTTAAACTAGTGCCTATGCCAAATCTTGGGATTAGGTGTCAAAGCGGACCCCGGGCTCCTTTTACACACACACACACTTTAATTTCCAGTGCCAATAATTTCATATACTAACATAATGCGCGGAGTATTAATAAATTACGCACTGTAGAAGTAACTATGATCATTGGAATTTCGAATACTTAATTTCTTAAGTATCAGTGCTCCTAAAAGCGGAACTGTGTTTCGTTATCAAAATTTAATTAAGCGTTATCAATAATGTGGCAGGTAATTATTCCTTAAAAACAGTTGGTAAAATTTGCAAACATCACACTATAGCTAAAAATAGAGATAAATAAGCGTTTTTAACTTCATTTGAATTTTGTACCGAAGCATATAAATGCTTAACTTCGGAAATACGTAATATATCAATTGTAAAGTAAACTTCAATGTATGGTAAAAAAAAACACTGTACCGTTTGAAATATTGTTTAATGACGTGCATTAAGTATTTAAAAATTTTGGACGGATGAATGTCTTACCAGAGTCCTGATATTAATAGTAACGTGGAGTGTTGTTGCCCTGTACACAAATGTCCGTAGGTCATACTTTGTCATATATTATCAAATCTCTGTCCGTCACAAATGAGAATGTACCAAAATGTCCAGAAATTCATAAAGCTATTCGTAACCCACGGAGCCCACGCAACATTTTGCTTCAATTTATTTGATTACCTTGCAAGCATATTGAGGCAACTGGCAATGCTACGTGTCCTATTTATCTATGTAGGTCTATTGTAGTTCTGGCATCACAATGCGTATCAAAATTAAACTTTAAGTTCAAGAGCATAAGAGCGACTGTAAACGTGCCCGTCAAGATGCGAGAGCTATTAATTGGTCCTTGAAGATTTGCTTTGATAGCAACACGTAAATCAATTCGCTCAAATGGAAATTAGACGATCTTCAAGCTGATAATGGATACCATCTTCATTATCCAGGCACATATGTATGTGTAAAAGGTGGTCGGTATACTTGCAAGGAACCTAGTCTTTTACAATGCAGTGTTATATTTAAATGTATTATGCCAATGTATTTATAAATATATGTTTTGCAAATCGGAGCTGTTAAAGCGAACTCCCTAAAATAACAGTCATCTCTGTCACTCGAATAATGCAAGTGCGGTAGAGATAGAAACAATCGAAAGACTTTCGCGGTTATCGCCCTGGCAACAAATACTTGAACGGTGAATTATCTTTGTTACGATTCACCGACACAGCGATCCTTAAAAATCGAGCTACGAGTACATGTAATATTTTTACATCCTTCGATTAAGTTGACTTGGTTCAATCAGGCCAAAACGCAATAACATTACTAGTAGCATTTTAATCAATATTAAAGTAATGTCATCGGTGTGTTGGATTACATTGTATGTATGGATTAATCATCGAATTCCTAACGGAAACCAAACCTGTAGTAAACATTCACAAATAGGATCAAATTGATCTACATATTTGTGTATCTGTTAAATCAGTTACTAATTTTATTATTATAAAGTTGGATGTTTGTTACTAAATCACGAAAAAACGGCTAAACGGATTCAGATAAATTTTAGTATACACTCTAGAGCAAAAGTTTCGGGTCAACCTAAATGAAATAACCGCAATAGGTTTTTTTAAATATTTTACACTGGTCTTATTTACATAATGCGAGTATACTATTATTCGTTATACCAAATTGTATTAGCAATTTCCGAATTCCTATCATAAAAATTGTCATGGACATGCCTCAGTATGTTCGACAGCGGCTCGATTAGTTCAGGGCATTTTAATACACAGATCCTAAGCAGTACGTTTAGAATCGAGCGCACTGGTCACCCGCGTTATCGCGTCTTGAGTCTGTATAGTGACGTAGGTACTTGTGGGGTTGTATGGCTAATTCGCGCGCTCTGCTCATGTATAGGTGACTACGCGGTATGGATATCGGCCTAACGATCCGGGGTGCGAGAGTTCGAAACCGGCACGGAATTTACTTTTTCTATATTTTAAAAGGATTCTGGTTTACTTAAGGTTTTTCGATTGCCATACAAAACGTTATTTGACATTCGCAGGCTAACGGCGTGGTATTTTAAGAAACTTATGTAACAAACTTTCATCAATTGTCTTCCCATTTGCGCCAAATTCCCTCTTTCCTAGATTAAACCTGTATAAACAAGATTAATTTGAGAAATTGGTTTGGGACGTGATATTTTGGTAAAACTATTTTTCTCAAATTAATCTAGTTTATACAAGTTTATTCTAGGAAAGGGGGAATTTGGCGCAAATGGGAAGCCAATTGATGAAAGTTTGTTACACAAGTTTCTTAAAATATCACGCCGTTAGCCTGCGAATGTCAAATAACGCTTTGTATGGCAATCGAACCACCTTAAGTGATTTAAAGTAACGACATAGGTTCGCCGAGTCATTCCAGCTCATGTCTTTGAGACAAACAGCACGTGCAGTTGTGGAAATTATAATGTACCCGTCATGTTATAAATTGTGACAACAACATGCTTGCCGAAGGGCAAATGAAATTACATTGGTGATCAAGTGATTACGGACATTCGTTTTGTATAAATTGTTGTGGCATAACCAGCGAAGGGGTAAGTTTTAGTATTAAAAATAAAAGATTGTAATCAGACAGTAGTTATATACCGAGAGCCGTATCTAAGCTTACTCCTTTATTTTAGCTTTTGGACATGCCCTTCGAGGTATAGTCATAGCTGAACTGGATTTTTTATAATAATCGCGCTAGCCGGCGCTACGGATAAGCAGGGATCCTGAACATTGATTCAAAACCCTCTTGGCGCTCAACACGTTTAGGCTTAGTGCTAAATTTAGGTACCTTATTTTTCAAATTAATATAACAGGTTCGTTATCTACTTAGTTTTATTTGCTACCCGGTCCAACACATAACAAAATATCAACATCCAAAAATTACGATTTTGACAATATCTCTGTTTTTTTCATGGGTTTTTACGAGTCTTATTTAAACCTGGTAATGTGATTTTTTTTACTGTTATTTTTGCAGTTTAGATGTAAAATTAAATAAAGATCATGACAGGATTAAAAAAACTGTACAAACTTGCACTATTTTAGGAAATATGACGGTATTTCACCGGCCAACTTTTGCTCTTGCGTGAACAAATTGACCCTAGCCTGGATTAAAATATAATTATAGAGAATACTTTTTATCCCAGTTATTTATTTATTTATCGTATGGCGATTACACACTGGTACATATATGTATTCGTATCGATGTCGCTGATAGAGTTCCAGTGTGCGCTGCGAGGTTCAGAAGGAACAGTGCAGCTGCCGAGTTTGTTGTTCTTTTAGCACCACCCGGAGGTCACGTGTAGGGTTTCTAGGGTTATTCCTACGGACGTAGAACAACAACGACCTCCAACGAATCCCAGTAAAAGTCCAACAAAAGGAATTCAACGCAAACAAAGTCGCGGGCTTATATATAAAAAGTAAAACAAAAAATTAAAGGTAGGTATACCATATAAACTCAGCTACATCAAGCTTAAGTATTACCGGTTATTGATTATGCTGATATGTGTTACTCCAAATAGACTGGACAGGCTTCTGAATAATTGTATTTGTTTTGTTTTCAGCCTTCGAAAGTATGACCGTATATCAACCTTCCGCCGTCAAATACTGGCTTCCCATTCGCGAGCGCATGTCTTTCAGGGTTTTGTGCACACTTTATACCTTCATTTGATCCTTCTGCACCAGATTTTCATTTTGTTTTACCCATAGATAACCTCCTATCTAATCTAGGAGGTTATCTATGGTTTCACCCCATCCTGGTTGCAAGCTACGTACTTCTAGGAGTCTTAAACTCGCTGTCCAATTTCACCGTACAGGTTTCCTCTCAAATTCCTTAGCTGTTCATTCAATTCGTCTCTGGAACGATCTCCCTTTTACCGTTAGACAAGCTCAGAGCAGACTCTCCTTCAAACGCAAGTTAGGTACGTAAGCATCTCTTTTCAACTACATATTCAAGATTGATGATCCTAATGATATCTCTGTGCGGCACACATAATAGTATGTAATAATACAAAGTATAGTATATATTTAAGTATGTATACGTATCTTTACATTGTATTCATTATTTATGTATGACTGGTGCAAATTTTCAAACTCATTGGTCATGAAGCCGCCAGGGCAATCCCATACCTTTAAGCTGTCCATGTGTGAAAATAATGTGAAAATAATGTACCTACTTTGCCATTCGATTAAATACGTGTGAAAGTTAATTTTCCTTGGAACCCTAACCTTTCGTAAAACTAGATAATGAAAATAAGGTCCAGTAAAACAAAATAGTGAACTTACATGTTCAATTCCCAAAACCATTTTTTTGGGTGATTCTATGGCGTAGATTTAACATGACTGTCATCTATTATATGGATGGTCATGATTTTTATTTTCTTGTTGCATTCTATTTTTTTGAACACTCAAATGGGGAACACAGAAAAAATCCAAAGAGTAATTTGACCGAAACCATCCTTATTCCGAAACTAGCTTTTGCCCGCGACTTCGTCCGCGTAGAACTCGTTTATATCGTAGCTCGATACAAACTTTCACCCTTCATTTCCCTTTTAGGGGTAGATTTCCAATATAAAAACTATCATATGTCCTTCTCCGAGACTTAAACTATCTTCATCCTTATCATCATCATAATCATATCAGCTGAAAGACGTCCACTGCTGGACATAGGCCTCCCCCAAAGAGTTCCAAAGTGACCAATCCTGCGCCACCCGCATCCAGCGGACTCCTGCGACCTTTACCAGGTCATCAGTCCACCTTGTGGGGGGCCTACCAACGCCACGCCTTCTAACTACCTCTATACCAAATTTTATCTAAATGGGTTGTATAGTAGCTCCATACAAATATTCAACCCCCATTTCACCCCCTTAGAAGATGATTTCCGGGATAAAAACTATCCTATGTCCTTTGCCGGAACTCAAACTACCTGTTAACCAAATTTCATCTAAATGGGTCACTTACATCCAAATTTTCACTCCTTAGGGGAGGATTTTCGTGATAAAACTATCCTATGTCCTTTTCCAGGACTCCCAACTATCGCTAAACCGTAAATGGGTTCCATGCAAATTTTCACCCCCATTTCACCCCCTTAGGGGATGATCTCCGGAATAAAACTATCACTGGTCCTTTCCTAGGACTCAAACTATCGGTGACATGTTTGCGATCCCATGGCGCTCCCATTAACGGCAGGGACGGAAACGCCGGAGTGGTTTAGTGGGTAGACTCCGTCCCCCTTCTCTTTAAATAGAAGGCTGGAGGGTGTGAGTCCCACATACCCCTCGTTATAGCTTACCGGCTGGGGGGATGCGTAAGTGCATTTCCACTCCGTCAAAAATAAATAAAAAAAAGGACTCAAACTATCTCTAACTCTAACCAGATTTCAACTAAATGAGTTCCATCCAAATCTTCACCCCTCATCTCATCCTCTCAGGCGATGATTTTCGTTACAAAAACTATGCGATTTCCTTTCCCGGAACTCCAACTATCTCTATACCGAATTTCGTCTTAATGGGTTCTATCCAAATTTTCACCCCTCATATCACCCCCTAAAAACTATGCATTGTCCTTCCCTGGAACTTCTCCTATCTATTTACCAAATTTTAATTAAATGGGATTTATCTACATTTTCACCCCTTTTTCATCCCCTAAGGGGATGATTTTCGGGATTCAAAGTAGGTATCCGTTGTCATTCTCCGGGACTCAAACTATCTCTATACCAAATTTGATCTTAACGGAGTCCATCCAAATTTTCGTCCCCCATTACACCCCCTTTGGGGAAGATTTCTGGGATAGAAACTATCCAATGTCCTTTCCCAGAACTTAAACTACCTCTAAACCAAATTTTATCAAAATGGGTAAAATCCAAATTTTCACCCCCCCTGTTTTACCCCCTAAGAGGAAGATTTCCGGGATAAAACCTATTATTTGACCTTCCCGGGACTCAAACTATTTATATGCCAAATTTCATCCAAATCGGTGCAGTGGTTTAAGTAGCTCCATACAAACTTCCATCCCCCATTTCATCCTCTAAGGGGTTGATTTCCGGTATATAAACTACTCTATGTCCTTCCCCAGGACTCAAACTATCTCTATACTAAATTTCATCTAAATCGGTTCAGCCGTTTTCACGTGATGCGCGGTCACATAAACAGACAAACAGACAAAAATTCTAAAAACTGTTGGAACGTGTTCTCTTTTCGATTCTAAGTATCCCTAGCCAATTTTTTTTCGAATCCATTCCATGTACAGACTTTCGACCCTCTTCAGCTTTATTATATGTATATAGATATAGATTAGATTAGTATTATATACTGAAAAATCTGAATCCTTCAGCGGAACATGGGTTTTTGGAATAATTAGTTTCGGAAAAATTTGCTTTCAGACAAAATTACTCTTCGGAATTACGTAGATACGTAGTGAATGCTAAATGCATAACTTAACATTTTCTTGTATTAATAATCACCAGTATGTTTTGCAACAATAGGGATCAAAAGGTATATTCACAATTGAGTAACTTGGTTTTTATTAATAATACACTCGATGACTAAACTTTGTACCTTGTATGCAAATAATTATTTAAATTAAAGAACAAAAGAAAATACCCATGAATACTTTAACCTTGACCAGTCATAATGTTTGAGCAAAACTGACATTCAGTTGACATTCATGTTTTGCGTCTTTTAATTTATTTTCAGACACGCATATTATGAAAATATAAAAATTAAAAGGACAAAATGGTGGAAATAAGTAAGCCGTTATTTGCGCAGGCATGCAGAAATTTAGATTGCCATGTACTAATGCATCCCTGGAGCGAGAGTTGTATAGGCTCTATGCCGCATTCATACATCCATTCATTTATAGGAAGTGCTAAGTTTTACTCGCTAATTTATGTGGTAAGTCATTTGCAAGTATTTGAAAATAAGAAGTTGGATATACATATATCAATTACATGTTAATAAAAAAACGATTACATGTGATAATTCCTTTAAACGAACCTCACTGTAGTAGTTTTTTATAAGCCAGTAAGCCACGTAGGGTCATTTCGCCGGTTACGCGACCACCTTCGGTTAGCGACCACTTGAAGAACATGGTTTTTTCAATTGAAGATAACATCAATTCTACAGAGCCTATTGAAACAGTCAGTCGTATACCTTATTGTTTGTAGTTATGGAATATGAATTTACAAAAAAAACGAGAAAATATGGTTTCAGTTCTCCAAGTCAGCTAAGTGGTCGCTAACCAGCACATGAAATTAGGTGGTCGCCAACCGGCGAAATGACCCTACGCAGGTGCCGCACTTTTATGGATGCGGTTTATCATCATTGACCTGTAACCTCTATAAAAAGATGATAGTAGTTAAAGGTTTTACTACATTTTGCGCATTGAATCTTATACAAGATCCTCTTAGGATACTATGTTTCATTATTGAGTGTTCATTAACAATTTCAGGCACAAATTTTGATGCGAGGTAAAAAACTGAAGAAAAAGGAGGAATGGATAAAAATGGGGGAGTACTACCTCAGGTCTACGATTCTCGGGGGAGTTGTTTGCGCTACGTGTTGCACGTTTGGTTGCCTTTTCAGGTAAATTTAAACATGTTACACCACACAAGACACAGAGAACCAGAACACAGAACACCGACACCTGGCACAGCCTGGTACAGAAGCCCGACTATGAAAGAACATGCAATAATAGGTATTGCATGTTCTTTAAAAGTTGATTTGATAGGGTTGCCACAAGGGAACAAGATAATTTATAGATCATTGAAACACTTGTATGTCAGTTTTTCTTCGTACGATAGGTTAACATTACTTCGGATAAATATAACATTTGCTTTTATTTAATTATTCGGAGTTTCATAACTCCGAATAATTAAATAAAAGAAAATTACAAGAATTAATACAAACTGTATACAATTCAAGAAACTAATATGAACTGTTTGATAAAACCTTAAAAAAGTAATGTAACGTGCCACTTTCTACTAACTAAAATGCGAAATATGAGTTAAAAGGAAAAGGGGTTAATACATAAAAAACGGCAACTAACTAGTCTTGTTTTTTCCAGTTTTTTTTTTAACGCAGTATGGCTTTTTGTTTTACTAATAAACTTTCTTATTACCTATTTTTTTATTTTTACTTTGATGATAATATATTTATTTTCATTTTAGCTAAAAAAAATTAAAGTTAAGTAATCCAACTTTAAATCTTTATAAATCCTAAACGCTTATTTTAACAAAAAAATATCAGAAAACCTAGTAATGATTTTGAAATACTTATACAACGATACCCCACATGACATAGTTCGTCGGCATTTTTTTTCTTTCTTACAATATTGCGTCTAGTAGTTTTGATTAAGTACTGTCTTGTCTTCAGTGACACTCAGTAACACATTAACTATTATAAGGCTCTCCGCTCACGAAGCTACTCTCAAGCGACTTGCGTCTCATACGCGTATGCTACGCGTCGCTCGCGAGTAGCCTGCATACAAATTCACTTCGTTCCGCACACGACGAGACGCGTCTACGACGCGTTTGCTACCAGTCGCACGCGACTGTCTTGCCGGTCGCACGCTACTCGAGTCGCACTCAAAGATTTAACATTCGATTTGTCTAAGAGGTGGAAAATTATCCATGTTTGTATATTTATAAGCTGCCAGAATATGTTATTTATAAATTATTATTTTTTTTCAATGTACGGATGCACCCAGAATCTTCTTTAACATTTCCGTTTATTTATATTTAATACATAGAGAAGAATATTGTCTTCGTCGCTACTGTCACTCGACATTTCCGCACCAATTGAGCGGAGAGCCGTACTGCAAATGATAAAAAATCGTCTCAGTTGCGTTGCACCGTGTGCGGAAACGACTTGAAACGAGTAGTATACCAGTATGCGACCATGAATTGCATTGCAGTCGCATCGCTTGTCAGTCGCCCCGTGAGAGACGGGCCTAACGGTTACAATTAGGTACTACTCCACGGAATGTACCTACAAAAAGGAGCTTGATCAGCCAATTCAGTTCAATGGTTGATACACTGTTATTTTTTCTGTTTTCAGATTAATCATGGGCAGAAAATTTTACTACTATTCTATCTTCCTTATACCCAGTACAATAAACGGTGTATGCATATATCTTGAACCACCGAGCAGGAGGGGGCTAGTAATCAATTTATTTTCTAGTTTGGTAAGTTAGTTTTCTTTTGAGTACATGTGAATCATTTTCGGTCTAATGCTCGATTTACATGTATTAATTTTGTTAAGTAATTAACTGAATTAACTTTACATTAATTGACTAAATGCGTGTAAACAATCAATGTAGTAATAAGTTACAATTATTAATACATGTTAATCCAGCATAACTAATAGCAATAACATGTCCAAATAGGTATCTATTTAACTAGAAAAAAAAAAGATTTAGAGGTGATGCTTTCGAAGCAAAATACAAATACTAAAATACTGGTATTTTCCTAATATTTCATTTTGTTGTATTCTGACGTATCTAATATTTCGGCATCATAACGAAAAATTATAGCTACTTACCTAGTAAGCAACAAGAGTTTTATATGTTACGCAGACGAGGTAACAACCTATTGCACAATACCAATCGTTTTAATTTGCAGATGTTAGAATACTGGATGAGAACTATGGAGAAAGCTGGTTACATATCCATGACTAGATCAAAACAAACTATTATGTTCATGTTGAGTAGCGCGTTCCTTTTCTATCTTATGCGTTTGGAGGGTGACAAAAAAGAGCGGACGCCTCTTTTCTGGTAAGCACGCATTTTTTTTAAATTGAATATGCAGATCTCCTAAAAATATAATCCATGAAAAAAGTAGCGTGGACATGGTCCTCCAAATGGTCTTAACAAGGTCTTATACACGTCTTATAATAAAGACATGTTTGTAGATCATTTCAACCTCTTCGTACAAGTAGCTAGTACTGCTGCTGACTGTACAAACGCCAACACAGTTAACTGACCATTCTGTATTTATTTAGAACCTTATTACAATACACATAAAGTGCACGGATTGTCAGTTAGCTGTGTTGTAGATAGTACCTACATACTCCAAGATTCAAAGATATCATAAAAATACCGATGTGATGGACACTTGTAAGGATAACTGAATCAAAGTTGGGTTAGGTAAAATTTAAGCGAAGCACCTCTTGCATGTAGAAGTAATGTCTAGGACGAAGTTGCTCACGTCCGCAGGATTTGCCACTTTAACCCTGCACGTCTCCCCTGGGTGGCGCTAATCGAGCAACAACCTTTCGGCTGCTGTACCTGTCTGAGAATGATCTCACAGCACGAAAACCGAGTCGCTTCACTGGAATGTAAAAATGAGATAGAAACTGTGAAAATACCGAAAAACCCCAATATTGCCCCTCCAACGATTGACATTGGGCCTACTTTAAGAATTTGCCAATTAAATATCGAGGGAACAAGCATGGCAAAGTGCGAATACCTGCACAAAATTCTAACTAAGCATAAGGTTGACATCTTGTTACTGCAAGAAACACATGCTAAGGACGAGTCCAACTTGCAGGCTAGGGGCGATATCCCAGATTATAGAATTGTCCAGTCCGTTAACCACCCTAAGTACGGTATAGCAACCTATGTAAGAGACAATATAACTGATGTTTCTGTGCTACCACTAGACTCAAACCCAGGCTACTTTATCTCTGCAGTCATGGTACACGGCCTGACTATTGTAAACATCTACAAGCCACCTGCCTCTACTTGGGAAAATAAACCACCTGTGTTCCCACACCCCTGCCTCTACGCAGGGGATTTTAACAGTCACCATACTACATGGCGTTACGATTCCAACGACACAAATGGCATCCAACTCGCCGAGTGGGCAGAGGATAGCAACTATCACTTAGTTTTTGATGCCAAGGATAAAGGTTCCTTCAGGTCGGCCAGGTGGAAAAAAGACTATAACCCAGATTTAACATTCGTCTCACGAGATGGTGATATTCCCCTGGCTACCAAAAGGCAAATCCTCTCAAAGTTCCCCAACAGCCAGCATAGACCAATTCTTCTAGAGGTAGGACATCGAATTCCGTTTGTTAACTCCATGCCCTTGCCTCGATGGAATTTTCGGAAAGGAAATTGGAGCTCCTTTGCTGCTGAGATGGATGCCTCAATTAGATGGATACCCCCGAAAGCAGAAAGCTATGCGAGATTTGTGGGGTTACTCATTGCTATAGCTAAAAAGCACGTCCCGAGGGGCTTTCGCAAATCATACATCCCATGTTGGAACAAAGACAGTGAAAGCCTATACCAGCAGTACAAACTCACGGGAGACCAGGAAATAGGGCGAAATCTATTAAATTCCTTAGACAACCAGCGTAAGGAAAAGTGGATAGACACGGTAGAGAAGATGGACTTCAAGGTGTCTAGTAGATAAGCATGGCGTGTTCTCAACAAGCTCACCGGCAAAACAGTCTCAAAAACTTCTAGCACATCTCAAAGCCTCACCAATAGTTATGTTAACAGGATTCTGGAAACATGCCGAGTTAAAGGAGACCGACAACACACTAAGCTCATTAATAACTTCACCAAAACGATGGCCAAAACACTGCCGTTCCGGTTGATAGTTACATCTCGAGAAGTTTCACAGCTGATGAAACACATATTGCTATCAAACAGCTATCCCTGGGTAAAGCCGCAGGAGAGAACGGCATCTATAATGAATTCTTAAAGAACTTAGGCCCTAACTGTTGGAAGTGGCTGGCTGCATTCTATTCGGATATACTTGAAAGAAATAAACTGCCCCCGGGATTTAAGCATGTCAAGATAATAGTTATCCTAAAACCTGAAAAACCAGCCGAAGATCCAAAGAGCTACAGACCAATTGCACTGCTCAGTTCATTGTACAAGCTATTAGAAAAACTCCTTTCGACCAGAATTACCCCCCTCATTGATCGTATGGTCCCCGTGGAACAAGCTGGGTTTAGATGCGGCCGGAACTGCACAGACCAAGTGCTTTCCCTCATAACGCACATAGAAGCTGGGTATCAAAAGTGCTTAAAAACAGTAGCTACCTTTATAGACCTAAGTGCTGCCTACGACACTGTGTGGCGGCAGGGGCTATACTTCAAATTAATGAAGGCTGTGCCCTGTCGTAGAGTTACTAGTCTGATTAATAACATGCTCAGCAACAGAGAATTCGTGGTCCATATGGGTGACAAAAAGAGCCGCTCAAGAACCTTGAACAATGGGCTGCCACAGGGATCCACACTGGCGCCACTGTTGTTTAATCTTTACACGCATGACCTGCCTGAAACAACATCTAAAAAATTTATATATGCTGATGACATCGCCCTCACACACCAACATTCGAAATTCGAAGTTTCTGAAGAGCATCTCAGCAAAGACTTGAACGCGTTTAATGATTTCTTCAAAAAGTGGCGACTGGTCCCTAATGCCAGCAAAACAGAAGTGTCGACGTTCCACCTTAACAACAAACAGGCAACTTACAGGCCAACTGTAGTGTTTGACGGTAAAACACTAGCTCACAATCCATGTCCCAAATATCTTGGCGTAACCTTAGACCGCTCACTAACTTTTGGCCCACAACTTCAAAAGCTAAGTAAGAAACTCGGAAATCGGAACAACATTCTCCATAAATTAACTGGCACAACTTGGGGAGCTAATGCTGATGTCCTTCGCACCACAGGGCTGAGCCTAGTCTACTCAGCAGGTGAATATTGTGCTCCAGCCTGGCTGAATAGCTCTCACACGGATAAAATCGATGTACAACTACGAACGACTATGCGTTGCATATCGGGTACCATCAAATCCACTCCTGTACAATTGCTCCCAGCTCTAAGCCATATCCCACCGCCGCACCTCAGGCGGCAGCAAGCGCTATTGAAGGAGGCCAATAAAATATACAACAACCCAAATATGCCCGCCTACCAGGAATTTCAACATCCACCACAGCATCGATTGAGGTCCCAGCATCATCCTTACCAGACCGCCCATAACCTGAAACATCATGGCTTCGGTATGAAGGAAGCTTGGAAAGCAGAGTGGCGGTCCAACGCTCCAGCCAGCAGTCCGAGCACTTACGACCCCACATGCAAACCTTGGGGCTTCTCAGCACCCAGAAGGCTATGGTGCCAGTTCAACAGATTGCGCACCGAACACGGACGCTGTGCGGAGTACCTGCATAGATGTGGTTGGCGCGCATCACCAGCGTGCGACTGCGGAGCGCCTGTGCAGTCGATTCACCACATAATCAACGACTGTCCGAACCGGAAATTCTCTGGGAATATCTTAGACCTGCACTCACCTGACGCAAACGCTACCCAATGGGTGAAGAATTTAGACATTACATTATAATAGTTAAGTAAAGCGACTCTGTAATTTAGTAATGACATACGAATAAATAAATAAATAAACTGACATAATTATATTGTGTTAAATGTACCTATCCATAGACAACATTTATTTCTTTGGTAGTGACCCTGGGTACGAAGCTAGAGGTCCTGGGTTCGAATCCCGGTAAGGGTATTTATTTAAATGTGATGAGCACGAATATTTGTTCCTGAGTCATGGATTTTTTCTATATAGGTATTTTAGTATTTATTTAGGCCGATTTGTGTGGGGTTGTCCGTAGTCATTTATTTATTTGACATAACCTTATCGTTATGATTGTATGGCGTAATATGGAATCAAACTTAAATTATTAGTTAGTCGAATCAATAATGCAATGATTTATAATTTGAGCTGTACCTACTTATTGGCTCACATAACTGCTTCGTTCCATTTTGTATGTTATACTAAATTTTGTATACCTATTACTTACTTCAGGTTATTTACACCAGAAAAAATCAAGCACAAGAGTAATGACGATGAAAGTCCATGTCCACATAATGGATCGTGTTTGAAACATATCCTGAAGGTTCGTACATAACAGTTAAACCGCGTTTATACTTATGTAAATATTCTTGAACCAAGAAATTGATTAAGAAAATGTTTGATTATCTCGAATGAAGTGAGATTAACTGGAACTAAGATTTTTTATCTCTTGTTTCGAGAGAATCATGTTAATTCAAGGTGATTGCTGTCTCATTTTTTTTAACCTTATTGCACAGTAAGAAGTCACTAATACAACAGGCAAACTTAGGCTTCTCTACCAGTCAACCTTTAGGCTAAATAGAAAATAATCATAACTGGTGTGGGATACGAGAACAACCGAGAAATAAAGAAAACACATTTAACATAATTGCGGTCTTTCTCATTAATTTCTTGATCCAAGTATTTTTTAAATGCATGAAACTGATTACCTTCTCATGCATGCATGGACACTCGGTGTGGCCTAGATAACTATATAAATACAGCATAATACGAAACCACACAACATTGAACTCTTTTTGACGAGTAGAGCAACTTTACTTTAACTAGCGAAACTTTACTTTAACTAGCGAAACTTTACTTTACCTAGCGAAACTTTACTTTAATTAAATAGTTCTTCTTGCACGTTGCCAAATAATACCTGTCGATACAAGACTCAAGATGCAATATTGCACCACCCATACTAATTGTACGAGTATGTAGTTAGCTGGCTAATTATAGTAGCGTGTGCATCCGAACGACGTCGCCCACTCACGAGCCTTGCCTATATACTCGTAATAATTTGCTGAGTACTTTCTAGTGGGGTGAGGGGAGGCCAAAGGTACCTACTGAGCAAATGATTCGACAAACAGCAGGAAAATTACGTTACTTCGAAGAGGATGTGCGTCCGTTTATTGTTGTCAGCTACACAACTGCCCTACTAAATAATGTTTTTTTAAGAGATCGCATCCCATGAAGGAACACTATATTCCAATATAGATATATCCGATTCAATCAATTAAGTTTAGAATAAACTAATTATATTTCCATTTTAAGATATTTCTTTTTAGATTTCGTTTAAACGATTTTTATTTCCAGGGTACTGCCACATACTTTGGGATTGGAGCGGCTTTAACGCTTGCGAGAGTGATCCTCCCTAAGATTAGCTCTCCTGCTAGAGCACTTGCCTCTATTCAGCGCAAGCATTTCAAAATGGGCCTGTTCTTTGGATCATATATCGGTATTTACAGAGTACGATTTGTTACCATGAATGTTAACATATATTATTGTAAAGAATATTACGATGTTTACAGCTATCATTTAAACTGTTCGTAGTCTAAGTCAAAATCATATCGTAAATAATGTGCGTTGAAGACAAACCATTTAATTCTCCACTCTACTTGCTGCTTTAATCTGTTAATACTTGCTAGTAAAAACTGAATATTCAATACCCCGTTCAAAATGAATCGTGTTGATTAAGAAATTCACCGTGAGGAAATTTACATACCTTTTTTTTTTTGTGGGGAAATGCTTTACGCATTCCGCCTGGCTGGGGAATCAACAGGTATGACGGACTCCCGGGAACCGCCCGGACTCCCGTCTAAAACCCCACGGTGTTCTGCGAGCTGCTCTTTGGCGGAGCCACGGGAACGCGTGCGCACACTTCCGCAACTCCGCCAGCAGCTGTCTCCAGATGGGACCTACGTCAACCTAAATAAATTAAATTCCGGCGGACAGTAAGCTGTACTGGAATTTAATGATACATTTATCAATTGCAGGCTGTGATTTGCTACCTGTGCCGTAAACGAGGCGCTGACTCGGCTTTGTATGCGCTGCCTGCAGGATATCTTGCTGGATTATCGTTCCTATTCAGACCAAGCTTAGGGTTTGCGACTGCATCAGTCACAGCAGCGTTAAAAGTAAGTATCTGTTAATTAAGGGTGGCTTGAATTTACCATATTTGAAAGAATAGGTTAAAGTCATTAATTAGCAAGTGTCCATAAGTTATTACGTATCGACTTACCATCAGGTAGGCAGTACGCTTGTTTGCCTCCATCGTTGGTTTAAAGATACGCTCAAAATGGTTTCAACCTCTGTCTATAGGGAACATTACTGCAATGTTCTGCCGCCAGAGGCAGCACTACCACAAATAGTAAACCAGTATAGAAATATAGGGATTCACATACACATGCACAATTGATTGTCAAATGAGTGACAAGGATGCTTGCATAGACAATACCGCAAGTGGGAACGAGATACAATGTCAACGCTGATAGTGTCGCCACCTACGAAGAGTTTTGCGTAATGTTCCCTATTGGTTCTTCTGATCGGTATGGAAAATACAGATGGTATTCTGGCTGCTTCGATTTATTTAATCGTTTGGCATATATTATTTTGGCCTTTGAGTTTGTCACTCTTTAGCACGGTGGTAACTGGGTGGTCCCAGGGGACACGTGCAGGGTTGTGGTAGGTAGCTCCTGCGGACGCGAGTGACAGTTGTCCCCCCTTTGTCAAGTGAGTGGGCAACTCGACTGTTAGAGGTTCTTAAGCCGCCCGAAGGCCTCTAACTCGGCTTAACGACTACTGTCATAGACATCAACCGGGATCAACTGCTTAGCGTGCCTTCCAAAGAATGGAAGCGCTCATCTATAGTAACCACTCAACCAGGTGGTCACCCATCCAAAGACTGACCGATGCCGTCTTTGCTTGACCTGCGTTATCGTTTCCGATACGCAGGCGCCACTGGGCTATGAACGCTTCCCGCTGGGCTATGAACGCTTCATGGCTGCTTCGATTACCTATGACAATCAAAGTGTACCGTGTTGTTCCACAGTTATATTCGACGATTCTTTACGAGAAGAAGATACTGCCAACCAGCATCCCCCTGCCAGCGTTGCTGTACTGCATCTGTCAGGGTACCCTGTTCCATGCTCGGTTCATGCACCCGGACACGTGCCCCAGCTACATGTTCAAACTCACTGATGGAGTGAGCCATGGGAGGTATGTTATACGGAACCAATAAGAATCTTCTTTGTTGTTTCCTCATGCAAGACTAAGGTTCGTGACCAATTACAATGTAGGTATAGATATTGTGACCTTGAGTATTTACATTTCCTCCGTATAATACATATTGTATCGAAATGATTCAATCAATACTATAAAAGGGCAATGGGCAACCTTGTATGAAAAAAAAATATACGTTTTTTGCAGCGGCCATGTATGTTTTTTTTATAATCGTCTAGAGGACCCCTTAATACGCATATATATATAAAATTAAACGCGTTTAACAATATCGGAGACGAAATATTAAAATTTTAAGTTTTGTTTATAACTTTTCAATATGATCTGTGGAAATATAAACTAGGAGTCTATCATAATCTAGGTACCACTTTTACGAGTGGCCGCTTACCTAAAAAAAATTACAACACTTTTACCCAATGCCCCTTTTCATGATTAATTTTTTTTCAGAACCGCTTTGCTGTCGGACAATCTTCAAACAGTTGCGAAAATGGCGTTATCGTTAAAATAAATAAATGATGTCTTAAATACATCTGGTTGGGTCAGGACCGCTGGTGCAGGTGTCGTAGATGGTATAAGTAAGAATTTGGGGTCACTGAGAGACTAGTGGAGTAAAGGAAAAGGTAATTTTCGGGAAGCAAACCTATTAGGGAGGCACAAAGTTACCTCATACTGTGTTTTAATGAGGGTTATCACGTGTGAATTATAGTGTGAAGTCTCAGAAATGTCAACTATTTATCATAACATTTACTATATTGTGGGTGGGCATCGCGGGTTTATTTCTGAATGGAATTATTTTGTGAACATTTTGAATTACCGTAGATATGCAGTGTGTGACTTCCATAAGCACATATATTTTAAGGGCCGAAAGTATAAGCCCTAATGAACGTAAATTGGAATCTCTGGTAAAAAAAAGAAGAGTTTTTTTTCATAAAAATTAATTAGGCACGCAATATACCTATCGGTAGCAAAGCTAACAATTGACATAACATTTGAAACTAGCTCTGTCTCTCTGAAACGTCAAATAAATGTTAGCAGTACATTGATGCTCGATAAAATAAAAAAATAAAAAATACTAATAGCACATTGTTGTGTGTACATTGATCCTAGATAAAAAAAAAAAAAAAAACTCTGTCCTAATGAAAAGGTAAATGTTATATTTTTTCGATAAAACGGTTCACAGCTCTTAAAGCTATCATTGCTCAAATGTTCTATTGGTTGTCAGACGCTGTATAATGGCCAATAAGGGTTACCTATAGATCAACGAATGTCAGTGCTTTAAAAACTGAGCTAAGGCAAAGAGGTGCATTATGTATATATTTTTTTATATGATTTAAATGTAGGTATTGTTTCACACCCGTAAACCCGTAATAACAAACTTTGTTTTAATCGCTCGTGGTGCTATTGAAAATTAGAGCCAAGAACTAGTAGTTTTTCCTGTAAATAATAGCAAATTTAACTGACTTGGCAATCACACCTACATAGTTTTAGGTATGCTAAAATTTGTAAATACAGTAAAGTTGTGTGATTTCCAAGTTGCAGAATTTTATTTAGCAAGCAAATAAAGATTACTAAGAATGCCTGACTTGGCTCTACGAAATATCCCACCACTATTTACTGTAGAAGAGTTTCGAGACTAGGCATATTTTTTACATGAAATGTTTTTATAGGATTAATAGGGTTCCGTACTCAAAGAGTAAAACAGGACCCTATTACAAAGACTCCGCTGTGCGTCTGTCTGTCGCCAGGCTGTATCTCACTGATACCGTGATAGTTCCAGTTGAAATTTTCACAGAGGATGTATTTCTGTTGCCGCTATAATAACAAATACTAAAAACAGAATAAAATAAATATTTTTATTGATAATGGTACGGAACCCTTCGTGCGCGAGTCCGACTTTGTTCTGATCATACAAGTCATAAGTTTGCAATAAACGTTATAACTATTAAATTACAAAGGCTCTGTACATATCTGTATGAGTTCAGTACCAAATTAAAAAGGATAATGTCGAAAAGAAAGACTGAACACTGTACTAAAACATGTTTTTGACCCATTCGTTTTTAGGGTTCCGTACTCAAAGAGTGAAACGGGAGCCTATTACTAAGACTCCGCTGTCCGTCTGTCTGTCTATCTGTCTGTCTGTCTGTCTGTCACCAGGCTGTATCTCACTGATTCCGTGATAGTAACAATTAAAATTTTCACAGATGATGTATTTCTCTTGCCGCTATAACAACAAATACTAAAAACAGAATAAAATAAATATTTTTATTGATAATGGTACGGAACCCTTCGTGCGCGAGTCCAACTCGCACTTGGCTGTTTTTACGTACATAATATGACGGTGGCTGAATTAAGTTGAAGTGTATATAATAAGTGTATGTAATAGTATGTAAAGTTAGCAGATTTTATTAAATTAAAAATCACTGTTTTGTTTTTATTGCACATCGTTTCATTACTTACCTCTTTACCAGAATAGACAAATAACTTAAAACAGTAAAACAAATCCGTACCTACAAAGTAACTTGACGCTGTCACACAAACACGTGTCACTACAATAAATGTGAAAAATCACAATCCCAAAAGGGATCGTTAAGAGGAATGGCTATCTGCGATTTTCCCATACAAACGCTCTCGACTGTTTCCTCCCTGGTTTTTAACCTAGAGCAATGTTTTTTTTCAAATAGGAACAATATCATCAATATCTATGCCGCTGCGTTTTGCTTTTTTGGATATTTTTATTTTAAATAATCTTACAGCGCCTTGAAAATCGCAAAAACGGGTTTATTGAATTCGCTGCAAAAAAAGGCGCAGTATACAAATATGGCAACAAATATCCAAAAAATCAAAACGTAGCGGCATAGATTATTTCTTCCTCTTGCAGTTTCTAAAATTTTATAATGATTGGTTGCGTTTAGGAGGAGGAAACAGTCGAGAGCAAAACCTCGATTTTGTGTTTTTTGCGTGGGAATTTTAGTACGAGCTGCAGTTGTCCTTATCGCACGAATTGGAGGCGGAATCAGTTTCTAAATATACATACACAGAAGGAATAGTGATGGGCAACAGTCGTTGACATATTTTGTCGATAAGCTAGTAAAATTATCGATGACCTGCAGGTCGATCACGTAACGCATTGTACGAACGTCGGGTAGGTCTAAATGTCACTTTTTATATGGAAAATTGACAGTTAAATTGTACTGACGCGCGTTCAGATCGTTACGTGATTACCCCTATGTAGGGAATGTGGTCGCATATTCTCTGCAAAGATAAGCTGCGTCAGTCACCTCAATTAGTCATATTTCCAGTCGCCGTGGTCGAAATCGGCCAGGATGATGATGATGATGATAACATAATACGGGCAACCTAGATCGCAATGTATGGAAAATGTTGAAAAATATTTGTAGTTCTAAAACCTATAGCGATGTGTAGGGGAGGGACAGAGTATTAAATTGTATTCACTCTCTGCACCACTCGGAGGTCAACTGCCAAGTCAGAATTGTAAAAGTTTTTAAGCGCTTCTTTTCACGTAACCTAACCTAAAAACATTAAATAAGTGACAATGCGTCGACACAACGACCCGTGGCGCGCAACAATTATTAAGAGGTCCATGGCAAAACAAAAAAAATACAAATTGTCCCTCATCACTAAAAGGTTCAGAACCACTGCAATAGACATTCGACATTATTTATATCATGCTCCATCTTAAGAATTTTTGCTGTCTACGAGATTTTGATGGGATTTTTCCATAGAGATTACGTCAATAGCGATCATCGCGTTCGGCCCGAAAATTGGACTGACAGACAAGCGTTTTTCAAAAAAAGTGTACAAAACAACTTTTTTTTCAAAATTATTATTTTTTTTGTTTTTCTTACTCAGAATCTTTGATACTATCGATCCTTATACAAGAAAAAAAGTGTCCTAAATATTCCATTCCAGATCGTCACATTTTTGTATGCAGTCTTTTTTTATTTATATGGTCGTGACGCACTGGAAGAAAAAATTTACATAGTAAAATCTGGGACACTTTTTTTCTTGTATGAGGATCGATAGTCTCAACGATTTTGAGTAAGAAAAACCAAAAAATTTCGAATTCAGAAAAAAAAAAGTTTTGTACACTTTTTTTGAAAAACGCCCAGACCAGCTTTTTCAAAGCTAGTGGCTGTGCCAAATCTTGGGATTAGGTGTCAAAGCGGACCCCAGGCTCCTTTAGGGCACAACTGGGAATAACGCTAGGAGTATGAGACAAGGTATTTTCAACTAAAACCGGGCACATGTGCAATCTTGGGCAACCGTGTAGGGTAAGGTTCCGTAGAGTTGCCTGTCTGTCTTTAACTTTTGGTACATCGACACGCGCGCGCCATCTAAACGTTGCCCTTGTGTCGCCGGAATTTGAACGAAAGGTGGCCTTTTTCATATACCCCGTACTTAGTTAGTCATTTAGCAGGCAGAGACACATGACTCTAATAAAAAATAGGACTTTAAAGTCCAATATTACGCAAACGCATTCGTGAATTCAAAAATGGTTTTAAAGACCCATCTTTTTTTTAACAAGCTATCTAACGATAAACAACACCATAGATTTACAGAGAAAAAAATTACATCCCACTTTGTTAATGGGTGGCACAATAAACAATTTTTTTTTTTAATACAGTTGCTCAAAAAGTGGTACTTTTTGTAGCTGCAAATCGTGCGCAAAGTTGAATTTTGCGCACTAGTGCTTTTTACTTTTCCACGTGTATCGAACGACGTTTTTTAATACAGTTGCGAAAAAATAAGAAAAACAACAAGTAAGGAATTTGAAACTTTTATATTATTAATTCTGTAACATCATTGTCATACAGTTGAAAAATAATAAAGTTGTTAAAAAAAAAACTGTTCTTACTTGTTGTTTTTCTTATTGTTTCGCAACTGTATTAAAAAACGTCGTTCGATACACGTGCGGAAATGTCATTCTTCACTCGTCACAAGTCTTACCACTCGCCTACGGCTCGTGGCAAGATATCTCGGCACTCGTGGAGTAATGACATACTTTCCGCACTAGCATCGAAATGTACTATTTCAAAATTGTATTCGACCGTTTTGTCGGCATTGATTTATACGAGTATACTGATGCCAAATTACAGCTTTCTAGTAGTAAGGGTTACTGTGCTAAGCCGCAGATGGACGGATAGACGGACATGGCGAAACTATAAGGGTTCCAGGTTGTTGACTACGGAAGCCTTAAAATGTTAACCTTTCTAAAGACCCTAATGAAACAGTAACTTTTAGAAGTCATATAAAATTTTAGTAGGAATTTACTACATTATACTCAGTTAAGCGGTCGGGTCGTACTCGTTTAACTGGTAAATATATTAAATTATTTATTTTTAAAATTTATTTATTATTTATTTATTATATTTAATCTTTATTGCACAAACAAGAAGTACAAAAGGCGGACTTGGGCCACGTAAAATTTGTTACGTTGAATTTACCAGTATATGATGTAAATTTAGGTTTAAATGGATGTAACTTCTTGGTTTGTGGCGCGTGCAGGTTATACAGATTTAAGTTCTTGGTTTAGGCCGCGTGCAGTGGTAGAGTCGGGTGGATTAATGATCAAAACCTTCTTCAATTTGTCATCACCCTTTTCTACACCACCAGGGGGCCCCAGGCCAAATCGGCAGATTGATTCGCACTGTAAAAATCAAAGTATTGTTAATGGCCTACCATCTAACGGAGTCCTGCAGTAGCTGCGCAGTACAAGAGCGGCATGTTTCTGTGACGTTGGAGCAAAATTTACTGCCCACTTAGCTGGAGTTGTTACCCTCCTTGCACCGCAACTACCGCAAGAACGGAAGCAGTTAATAAACGGCATGTCCATAGTATAATACTTTAGTTCGTTGTGATTTGTGATTCAAATCGCAAGTAAAGACAATAAGTAAAACTGTTTAACTGCAAAACAAATTGAATTTCATGGAGAGTTGATTGGAGAACATGGACAATATTAAGACTTTCATTTATTCTGATAATATCCGACCTTGCAGGCAAAGAACTTAAAAATAAGGACTTCAAACCAGTAAAACCGGACTGAAGTTTAACAAATTTTATTGTAGTCCAGAAATAACTGGTAATGACGACTGCCTGTTATTTGGGTATCATCAGTAGGTACCTACTAACTAAAGAAACGATGTTGCTATCTCTCTTTTAGCGTGCAGTATTAACCTAATAATATTGTAGTTAAATGTGATAGCACGTATACTTTGGTATTTGTTATTTCATCACGCAATAACAGCTGAAAGGATTTAGATGTAATTTGGTAAACATAACCTGATTTAATTAAAAAAAAACCCAAGAAGATGAAATAGGGGATAGAAGTAGATAAAGGAGTTCACCCGGACGAAGTCGCGTACATAAACTGGTTGGTAATATAAATAAACTGGTTGGTAATATTATTAATTCCTCACCCCTTCTAAACTGTAGAAGTTGTTCTTGTTCCCTCCGCATCCAGAATATATACTTTCCCTGCAGACGTGCCATTTCTCATCGTAGTACCACCTCTTGTCATCACCAAAACAGAACCCGTAGTCATATCTTAGGAAACAATAAGACGGGCGGTGCGCTACAGCAACAAAAAAAAATGTAATGTAAAGTATGGACATAGAATGAAGATATTCCTAACCCTAAAAATTACGCCATTTTTAGTTAGTATGTATATAGTTCCAGCGAGCTATTCTGCCATTATTATTGCAAACGCAGTACTTGCAAAATGGCGATTTCAAGATAAACAACAAATCTATGTTATATAACTTTTGAACTGTACTGAAAAATGGTACAAAAGTCAAGCTTTCTATTGTTTTTTTTTTCTTTACTTTACTGCCTTATTTGGATAAAATGCGCAGTACTGCATTTTCATCAACTATCTGGGTTTGCGGGCATACAAGTAGCTATCACTAAGGCTAAATGCAGTATAAATTACTGCAAAATCACCTAGCACGTGTTTTTAGTTCGCAATCATGCTCTATTTTCATGGCTGGTAATAGATAAAAGTATTGGTTAGATTTAACTTCTGACAAATATTTAAGTGACAAAATGACGAAATACATATTAGAAATCAGAAAAAAAATATTTTAAACATCTTATTAAATGTCACATTTTTTTATAGACTCTCAAATTCGTTTCTGGAACATTTTTTATTAAAGTCTATAAATATAAAATACCTCCCCATCACTATTTTGAATTTAACAAAGGTGTAACCAAATCAAGTGCGAATATTTTCAGGAATTCCACACACATGTTTCGTCGGCGAATGACGTCGACACACAGATTTGCTAGCACGAAACGCGGCACTGTACCATGCGGCTTTGGTGCATGCGTAGCTTTTTGTTACTCTCGCTACTCTTAGGCGCAGCACTGTGGAATACTGCGTCTAGTTTTAGCGTCGCAAGAGTAGCTCTTTGGTTTTCTCGCTACACTCAAATGCAGTAATGTTGAATACTGCGTTTTGCTATAGTGTTCGTTGCAAAAAAGTTATATGCCTAACGAATCTGCAGTAAACGTAGCAAGCACTGCATAACCTTCTAGCACATGCTGTATGCTGCAGATCTTGTTAGAAAAAGTAATATTTTGTGCAAGTACTGCGTATAATTATGTATAGATTAATTGTTTAGATTACGCTTACATTTGAAGCCCGAGGCAGACGCTCCCCCAGGGAGTACACAATTGGAGGCCCCTGGCGTGTGACGCTCTCCCGGACCACCATCGTCTCCTGTCGTCCAGCTGCGTACCGCGAGGGGAGTGAGGGTACCCGGAAGGACCGGCCACCCCTCAAACAGACCTGGCATCTAAGCCATAGCCCGACCTAGGCGAACGAACCGCCCCATAATATTCCATTTCGCTTAATAATAAATTCATAATTATCCTCTTCTTTTCTCATTTTGCTCCTAGATAGGTACCCCAAGTTAGGGCTCCTTATCTACGTGACAAATAGGCTCTTGGGATGTCATTTATGCAAAAAAGTGAAAATCCCAAAAATTACGTTTTCTGCAAGTACGTAGCAAGTACTGCGTAACTTACTACTTACTAACTAGCATACTTATTAACTAGTATCAGGGCAGTAAACAAGTCCATAACACTAACTAGATGTCCTTGTCTGTCGAAGAAAGGAAATATTTTGGAGTGTAGACAAGACTGTATGGTATGGACATAACATGTCTTACTAGTCATGTTTAATATTTAGTCAATAAATTTTCTGAAGTCAAAAAAAACTGAACTCATAGGTATAATGTTCAGTTTGAATTATGTTAGGCTTTCTTCACCACAGCAATTTATATTCGTTATTCAGTACAGACTTACTAACACGTTATTCAACACAGATGTAAAAATGAAGACTACAAAAAACAAATGTGTCGATGTTTTTGTGTTGACTTGCGTTTGCAAACCATTGCGAAAAGGTTGAAATAAAGGCTCTGAATTATAACGAATGAGTAATTGCGTTTGCAATCAACTGCGAATCGAAAGAAATGCTTTTATCTAAAAGCCTAGTACTAATTCATCAGTTTGATGAGCCTATTCAGGCAATCCCGTAACTTTCCGAACGCGCATCGGTACAATTTAACTGTCAATTTTCCATATAAAAAATGACATTTAGACCTACTCTACGTTCGTACAATGCGTTACGTGATCGACCTGCTGTTGTATTTTTTGAACAGGCACCAAACAATTGGCAGATAAACAATAGTAAGGTGACATGGGGTAACTTCGAAAATGGGGTTAAGTCGAAAATCACAATTATCTAATAAACCAAAAGCAATTTAAACTCTGGAAAGACTTGCCAAGATACCATGGTTATCTGTCCCCCCACTTCTATACGCTCCGGTGGCTAGCTGTAGAAATACGTGTGCTACGAAAAAAAATCCGAGATTATACTGCACTTTGGTGTCTCTTGAGGACTTTTGAAATTAACCCGTGTCTAGTTACTCAGGAACCTAATAAGTTAAAAAAATTGTCTGAGTGTTTTAACGTTAGATTGACAAATTTTTCGCAATTTTATTAGGACATTACGACGGTCTAACTGAAGTTTTAAAGAAGCATTAGACTTTACCCCACGGGTAAAATTCGAATATACATATATATGTACTTTTTAGAAAGTTCATCAGTTAGACGTAATGCTTTAAAAAAGACAATCTAACGTAAAAACAATCAGAAAATGATTTAACTTGTCAGGTAAAATATTAAAAACACGATATTATTCTTCACGAATCAAATATCTTTTTGTGGGGCAAATTAGAAAAAAAAACTGATATTGCAAAATAACCATTTTTGCAGTTCTTTGAAATTACCCCACGTGTTTATGAAATTACCCCCCTTCAAAAAGTAGTCCAATTTTTTTTTTAATTACATTTATTGTCATAATCTAGCAATATTGAAATAAAGTATTTTCCCCAAGCGTTGATTAACCAATACATCCAATTTCACGAAAATGGCATCACTCGTAAGGAATACTTTACTTTAGACAAAACCATTCTGTCCGCGCCTTGTACAAAGAGAGGTTTACACTTTGGCCCCTTATTCCATTGTAATTTTAAGAGGCAAAAGTGTAAACATCTCTTTGAGGTCGACTGTACTATACATATATGCATGTATGTATATGTCACCGGTAGATTGTGAAAACCGTTAGTATATAATCTTACCCGTTATATATTGTAAACGGAGGAAATATTGTGACCTGCCAAAATAATTTATAATTGGGTATTTGACAACAGTGAAAATAAATAGTTTTTTCATTAGCAACAGAAAAACATTACGAAAATACTCGGAAAGTATCAAGCTTTCATTTATGTTTGCTATTTTAAGATTATTTTATTTATAAAAAGTAACAATAAACACGTTGTTTGTTTGTGACGTCACAACCAAGTAATCCCTACAAATTCCATACTAACGGAGCGTTTTTGACGTTTCATAAAAAGAAGCTGATTTGACTTTTGTCAAATACCGAATTGTTAATAATTGTTAAGTTTAAAAACTAACAATGTCATATCGTCAAATTGTGAACTGAATCAAATTTGCCTGATTCGGAACGCAACCTGTGCGCTGTTTGGTTGAGCGAATTATTCCACTTGCATCAGTTTCCACTAACGTCAGAACATGATTGTTTTTTTTTTGACATTTTATTCCATTTATTTCAGCATCCAGCAGTGTCGACGGAGACCCGCTGCGCGGGGCTCCTATTACTGGGAGGTTTGCCCTTCGGGCAACTGAAGAAACATAACTGACCTTACCTACCTAGTCTCCGTTGCAAGCCGATTTGATCTCAGTTCACAATTAGACGATTCGACATTGAAAGTTTATACACTAACGAAAAATATTGCGTTAAATTGTGAACGGTTTTGACCGTTCACAACTTTTCGACAGTTTATAATATCGCGAGTAAGATTATAAACTGACGGTGTTCACAATGTAACGGTGACATATACATACATGCCTCAAGCTAATGATATGATAATTATATTCGGCCAGTTGAAGTACTGCAAAGTTTTGCATTTCAACCAATGTACTTTTTTTTTACTGTCATTCATTGATTTAGTAGGGTGAGTGTACCAGTCCCAAACCATTTAAGAGACATTTTGAAATAGTATTCGATATTGTACCCTAATTATCGCACCAATGAATATGCAAAAAGTAAATAACACTCCTCATTTATCGTAGAACCAATTAGTGAGTATAGAATTACTGAATATCCATACACTTTTTTTAAATAAAATAATTAAGACTGCAAAATGGAATGTGCCTAAGTTTGACCAGCTTGCATCAGTATTGGACCGATTGTTGCACCAGTAATTGACCAGTAACAAAAATTACACTTTTATTAAATACAATCTTTATTAACTTGTATTAATCTGTATGTAGGGCCAAAATAGTGGGAGATCCCACCTTCCTTTGTATTGGACCACTCAATTTCATCTTATTATTAACAATCGTTGAGTGTGAAAAAATATATTTCGGCATGTCTCCCTTATCTTAGCACTTTAGCTGATTTCGTCAATGGCCTTAATGACGTAGTCTTCTTTATACTTGAAAAATACTCTTTTCGATTTGACTGAATCAGTATTTGGAGGCATGAATTCTGGAAAGGATAGTATAGATAGTCAATTACTGGAACACATTTTTTAGTATAGATGTCACCAGTAATACACCACTGTTCCACTACCGGACCACATTACATTTTCAAAGCGTTTTGTGTAAGAAGTCAATAAGTGAACATGCCTGTTTGTTAAAAATCAATAATAAACCAAGAATCTCACAAAAAGCAATATCACCAGTAGCAAACCAAATGGTCAACCACTGAGACAACGCGAACTTTAATGTACCAGTAGTTGTCCAGTGGAAATTTACTATTAAAACTAGCAATATTTAAGGAAATAATATACAAAGCTCATAGAACACACGTAACACTAACCCATAAACACAAAAAGTGAGAAGTAATCAGAGTAAAAATCAAAGATTCGGATCGATTAAAAAAACTTACCTCATCACACGTGCTAACTACAATGGCCGCCGGGGGCGAAATTAACGAGGGGGGTTCGCAATTAAGCGTTGAAAAAGGATACAGATGGCGTCTAAGTCGTATTTTGCTGTGTTTTGCCGATTGATGGATGGCCTTTGCGGCTGACAGCCAATATCAAACAGGCGGGAAATTTAAACAAGTCTTAATATTCTCGGTGGAAGTTAGAAATGGTCAACTACTGGTGCCTGGTTTGGGACTGCACCAGTCCCAAACCAGGCACCAGTAACCCACCCTATATGTAACTAGATACACAATCAGCCGAAAAAAATGGCCGTCCAAAAAAACCGGCTAATGGAATTGGCCGGCTCTTTTGAGATTTGTTGGTCGTCAGATATGTCTAAATGTTCAGTTAAAAACTGCGTAAATACCAACAAAAAAACAAGAAAATACGATGGGGTTTATTTCTTTAAGTTAGTTTTCTTGATAACGAAACGAATTTTGTGTAAACTCGTTGAAATTGAATAGTTTTAAACATGTTTTAAATAATTAGTTTTGTTAGTTCAAATGACATACGTCACGGAACATAAATCTAAGGAGTCGGTTTTAAATATTTTTTATGACGACGTTATCTACGTTACATGGTTTTAATTTTAAGATTTCCAAGAAATCCTCAGCGACGTGGAAAAAGGGGCAGTCATAGCACGCGACAGTCGAGACGATTTATTTAAACCAGATGACTTTAAAATAAAAAGTGAAGTGGATCATCATTATGTAACACTCATATGTGAGCTGTAAATTTGCAACACGACATTAAATAAATGTATAGAGATTAAAAAAATATAGCATTAAGGACACACCCATTAAGCGGACATGATTGTAACACCGAAAAGAAAAACAATAAAGAACTTTTGATTCTATTCTATTCACGCGTCGTTTTTTCGACCTATTTTCCTGCTTCGGATATATGAGTATATACGACAATAATTGTACTTTCAAAACAAAGTTTTAACCGACTTCAAATCAGTAGCCAAATGGCTTCAAGTTTTCCTATAAAATTTGAAGAGTTCCCTCGATTTCTCCAGGATCCCATCATCAAAACTGGATGTTGTTGACAACGGGCCAGATTGGTAAGTATGTGTAAGTATATGTTTTCAAACAAAGAAAAAAAAATTCAAATCGGGTCATAAATACCGAGATATCGCGTAACATACACACATAAAAAAATAAAAAAAACTACAGACGAATTGAGAACCTCCTCCTTTTTTGAAGTCGGTTAAAAAATTGATCGAACACAGACTACTAAAACTGCCAAACCTGTCAAGAACGTAAGTCCATTTCTTTCCGTTAGGTACATATTTTAATTTCAATTGTTTGCAATACTTTGTCAGGCAAATGGCAAAAAGGATTAATTTACTATAATATAATTGTATAATCCAATATCATTTTTATGTAATTGCAATTATTTGCAATGTTTATGTAAGACCGAGTTAGGTACTATTTGTTGTCTAAGACCTATTTTGTTAAATGTTTCTTATATTTAATAAATGTGAATAATATCTGTTTAAATACCTACATAAAATATTATTAAAATAATTTTATAACGCGACTCTATTCATTCGCTATTTAATTTTGACGTGAGCAGTTAAGTCACAATATGATTAAATCTCAATTAACTAAAATGTATTTTATCTGTTAATGTTGATAAGCTAATATGGTGCTTAAATTCTAATATACTGAGTTATTTTTTTTATGATCTATATATATCTTGATGCAGGTTATATGTTAACGCTATTAGCAACTACTGAAATATAGCTGGAGGTTTCTATTTGGGGCCTTAGAATAATAACGCATAGAAACGCAGTTCACGCGCAACGGTGAGGCCACTAAAACTCGGCCATAAATGGCCCAGTACGCCGATCGGTGGAACAAAATTGGTGCGTGTGTGTGCGTATTGGCGCGTGTGAATACGAGTTGATCACAACTACATGAATCCATTTTATGCCTCACGCTTGGCGCGTCGGCCGTATGAAACTATCCTTCTATGCGTTATTATTCTAAGTTTGGGGCACATTTCTTGACATTTTTGTTCGGCATTGTGAGTCTATTTACTTTATGTTACGTCAATGCTGTCATTATTGAAAGTTAACTACGCCTTTGTTAATGACTAATTTGTGTGTGTATATTATTATAGTTCGTGGTTGCAAAATATTTTTCACCTCACCGGCTCGGAAGGCTTGCTTTATTGCTCAAAATCTGCGTGCAAAAGTCCATTATATCCGCTAGCGTGGAAAGAGTTTTTGAATCTCGAAGGTGACGCTCTATCGCGAGATCCAACTTTTTCTATAGGAATTAGAGCTCATTATCCTGCGTTCAGAAACTTATAGTGTTAAGCTAATAACTTATTAGGTATTATTATTTTCATAAAATTTAATTGATAATACTTAGTCGTTCTTAATTACATATGAAATATTAACTAATGTTTACTCTGACTTAGAAATATACAATACAAATAACTAATTCAATAATTACTAACTATTTAGTTTTATATTACAAAATTTCACGCTACGTGCTAATTTGGAACGCACCGTTTAAAAAGTTAATTGAAGAAAAAACTCGTGTACCTACATTTCATTTTGTTTTGTTCTAAAGACACAGTAATATCAAAATAATGTAAGTTATTTATAGATATTAGAGCAGAAGATATACATAAAATGAATTTTTATGCCTGCTGAGTTAGCGGAAAAAGTAAAATATGCGTATAATTGAGCCTTACCCGTGAGTACCGACCCCAAAAATACTTTGACTTTTTCCGTATCCAAATGGCAAAAAACGGAACCCTTATGGATTCGTCATGTCTCTCATGTCTGTATGTCACAGCCACTTTTTTTCCGAAACTATAAGAACTATGCTGTTGAAACTTGGTAAGGTAAACTTGGTATTATGTGAACCGCATTAAGATTTTCACACAAAAATAGAAAAAAAAAACAATAAATGTTAAAGTTTCCTTACCTAGAACTGAAACTTAAAAAAAAAAGGCGGCCAAGTGCGAGTCGGACTCGCACATGAAGGGTTCCGTTAAATAAATTGCTTTCTACGATTTATGACGTATTAAAAAAAAACTACTTACTAGATCTCTTTCAAACCAATTTTCGTTGTAAGTAAGTTTGTATGGTAATGTACATTATATATATTTTTTAGTTTTATTATTCTCTTATTTTAGAAGTTACAGGGGGGGGGGGGGGACACATTTTACCACTTTGGAAGTGTCTCTCGCGCAAACTCTTCAGTTTAGAAAAAAATTATGTTAAAAACCTCAATATCATTTTTGAAGACCTATCCATAGATACCCCACACGTATGGGTTTGATAAAAAAAAATTGAGTTTCAGTTCTTAGTATGGTACCCCAAAAAATTTTTTTTTTTCTAGTTTTGTGTGACAATCTTAATGCGGTTCACAAAATACATCTACTTACCAAGTTTCAACAGTATAGCTCTTATAGTTTCGGAAAAAAGTGGCTGTGACATACGGACGGACAGACAGACAGACAGACAGACATGACGAATCTATAAGGGTTCCGTTTTTTGCCATTTGGCTACGGAACCCTAAACATTCATCAAACCCATACATTTATGAATAGGTCTTCAAAAATGATATTGAGGTTTCTTATATATATTTTTTCTAAACTGAATAGTTTGCGCAAGAAACACTTCCAAAGTGGTAACTTGCGTGTCCCCCCCTGTAACTTCAAAATCAGAGAATGATAAAACTAAAAAAAAATATATGATGTACATTACCATGCAAACTTCCACCGAAAATTGGTTTGAACGAGATCTAGCAAGTAGTTTTTTTTTAATACCTACTATATAAATCGTAAACCGCAATTTATTTTACGGACCCTTCATGGGCGAGTTTGGCTGGTTTTTTAATGTAAGCGTCTATTTCAAGCGAAAATGTTTATGTTAGTTACATTTAATAATTATAAAATGCTTTGATTTTGATGAGGTGTAAACAAACGTTTATTGAAAATGAGTACCTATAAGGTCTAATTTACATTCATTACATTTACTTACAATTTTCCTCGCGGTGGTGGGGTGAAATGTTGTATGTTTCACTGGGCAGCAAAGTTATTTGGCGTCTCTTGCCTTGAAAGCCTCGCTATGCTCAGGATTATACTTTTCTTTCTTACGATCCTTCGCTAGCTCGGCTTTCAAATTTCAATACAAGCACTTGCGCCAAACAACAACTTTGCAGCCTTGCATAACAAATAACTATTTATTTCAAGCTAGGCGTTCTGGGGACCGATTGTTGACTATCCGGCGCTCGAAAATTAAATAAATGTGAAAACGATTGTAGGCACTTACTTTCTACCGATAGATTAGAATACCGCTCGTTTAACCGCCTTCAAAAAAGGAGGAGGTTCTCAATAAGGTTGTGTTTTTTTTCTATTTCTATTTCAAAATAGCATTTCATCATTTTTGACAGTTTACGAGTGAAAGTCAAAGATCGATCCCCTGTTCGTAGAGAGGATGATAGATGAGGATTGAGAGGAGAGCCTCCATACGGAGCCCTATTTTATCGGCTACGAGAGTAGCGCTGCGAAATCTTTGGCACTGAATGAATGTGTGTATGCTGAACGAAAAGTACATTATTAGTATGTGGCGTCACTCCTGTCAAATCTGACGAGTTCTGCATCGCACTATCGAAGTTTCTTAAATAATTTGCATAAATATAACATCCAAACAACTCTCATTGGACTTCGGTCCCTGAGAGATCTCTCTATTGTCGTATCTTCTACATTTGTGAGCGGACAATGGACATAAGCGCAACTCTGAATATCCTGACTGACGCCCGACTCTTCTCAGCAAGCCAGACTCTCTCTCTCTCTCCGCTCGCCACCCTGGCTCTGAGCGCTCGCTCGCCACGCTGGCTCTGAGCACTGGCAAGCTGCACTCTCTCTTTATACATCACTGACCCCTCCGTCTCAAAGGGGGGCTGATGTGGCGTCACTCCTGTCAAATCTGACGAGTTCTGCATCGCACTTACGAAGTTTCTTAAATCAGTTGCATAAATATAACACCCAAACAACTCTCATTGGACTTCGGTCCCTGAGAGATCTCTCTATTGTCGTATCTTCTACAAGTACTTAGTAAAATTAAAGTACTTACGGCGATTGCCGGGCTGACTCAGGCAGGTGTTTAAGCATTCCTGGGAAGTTTCAAAGCGGTTGCCATTGCCCTGGCAGCCGCCCCAGTGGAACGTGCTGCAGTTCATTGATTCCGGCATGAAGTAGTACATTGGGATTTCTGCCCGACACGGCCCTTCATCCGGTATCAAAAGACACATTTTATTGGCAACTAGAAAATTAAATACATATTTTAAAACGACTAGAAAGTAGGTGTGCCGTTATTTTTTTTATACCAAATTGCGCTGGCAAACCAGCAAACGACCTGCCTGATGGTTTGCAGAAACCGTAGCCTATGAACGCTTGTGGCTCCAGAAGTCACAATCCTGTTGCCGATGGTTTATTCATTTATCTACGCACATATCATTAGTGCTCCAAAAAGCGTTCAGAAACCGTAGGAAATGACCAGCATTATTACAACCAATTTTTAATGTTATTACGGTACAGATTTTTGTATCGTTATGAGTTTAAATGAATAGCTGTCAAAACTCAAGTGGGTATCTATTCTAGTATATATTGAAACAATTATCGATACGAAACGTCAATTCATTATGTTTTTTTTTATTTAAACCTCATGACATTTAATCGCCAGTGACATGAGAATAGGGACTTCATCCGTTTACTCTATAATTAATAAAGAGTAGAGATAAAAAAAAACATTCGTCTTGATTTGACGGAGGATCGAATTGCCACCATTAGGTACTGTTGTAATTTGTTTGTACGTTTTTTGCTGTTACGAAAGTAGAATTGTGAAAAGTGGTTTGTAATTTACATTTTAGTTGAAAATATGAGTATTAGTAGTCACTACTACTCATATTTTCACGATATGAACACTCCGCCGGATATCGTAAATGCAGCCAAGATTGCAACAAAGATATTTTACAGGTAGCGCTACATAGTAGCAAAGCAGGTCATTTTCCTACGGCTTCTGAACCCATCTTAGAGTACTTATGATATGTGTTTAGATAAAGTAGTGTATGTAACTGTACATAATTACGCAAAGCCCGGATTTTTCACGGCAAAACAAAACACTATCGTAATCTAGCCAGTGATAGAAACATTATTTTATCGATATCGAATATTATTAGGTATATACTCGTAGGTATAAAAATAACATGCCGATATATTTTTACATTATTGAAAATGAATATAATAAATTTGCTCCCTTGACGTCAAGTTAAGTGAAGTCATAATGATGAACTGTTAACTCCCAGAAAATGTTGAAAAACTAATGATTATCTACTCCTATCACTATTAACACAAATAGAATGGCATATTCTGCTGTGTGTTCTGACGTGGATTACGAAGAAAAAATTGCATCTGTTTCTAATCTCCACTTATAATAAATCTCTAAATTAAAAAAAGAATCAGCCAGTTTGAAACTAAGCTTTGCGCGGTTCGAATGTTCTCAGCATCCCATGAACGGAAAAATATGAAACATTTTATATAGGTACATTATTATTCTAGCTGCAACTTAGGATAGTTTTTATCCGACTGCGACAGTTAATTAATTTTCAGAAATATACGACTTCATTTAATTTTTCATTTATTTTTATTGAAATCAAACGCTGCTCCAACTGTCAGCTATAAGAACCGTCAAATTTTCGTCAAAATGGCGAAATTGCTTTGCCTTTCACTTATTAATAATTTAAATCCCGTCTACGATAGACCTTTACGAGACAAATGCTAAAATATAAACCATAAAAAATATTCGATCCTGATATGAGAACAAATTTGAACAATATAATTAACACGAATTTGTTTTTTTTGAATGACAATAGCACGCGCTCGGCGCATTCAGCCAAAGTACCTGCGGCGCTACCACGAAAACCGATACTCAATGTTCATCTATTTGCATCCCTGTCACTCGAGTATGGTTAGTGCGATAGAGATAGAGATACCCGAATATTTTCGAATTCATAATGTATTTTCTCGAAAAAGAATTTAAAATAAATATAGTCAAATGGAGAAAAAAACAAAGCAAGAGGTTATATAGGTAATGATTAAGTTAAAAGAGTCCAAAGTTTTAAGAGGGGGTATGTTCTGTCCCTTTTCCGCAAAACGCACCTTCATATGAAACGATTGTTTTTTACTATGACGCTCGAGTATATTGACGTCACAGTCCCTCATCGTTTTCTCACTCTAACAAGCGACATTAAAACGGATGTAACTTCATAATTTTTTGAGATATTTGAATTTATTTCATTATCTTCTATCTATTTATCTCCACTTATAATAAATCTCTAAATTAAAAAAAGATTCAGCCAGTTTGAAACTAAGCTTTGCGCGGTTCGAATGTTCTCAGCATCCCATGAACGGAAAAATATGAAACATTTTATATAGGTACATTATTATTCTTGCTGCAACTTAGGATAGTTTTTATCCGACTGCGACAGTTAATTAATTTTCCGAAATATACGACTTCATTTAATTTTTCATTTATTTTTATTGAAATCAAACGCTGCTCCAACTGTCAGCTATAAGAACCGTCAAATTTTCGTCAAAATGGCGGAATTGCTTTGCCTTTCACTTATTAATAATTTAAATCCCGTCTACGATAGACCTTTACGAGACAAATGCTAAAATATAAACCATAAAAAAATATTCGATTCTGATATGAGAACTTATATGCGCAAATGTCGTTTTATGTCGTAATTTCAATAAATGAAATCAACAAATTTGAACAATATAATTAACACGAATTTGTTTTTTTTGAATGACAATGGCACGCGCTCGGCGCATTCAGCCAAAGTACCTGCGGCGCTACCACGAAAACCGATACTCAATGTTCATATATTTGCATCCCTGTCACTCAAGTATGGTTAGTGCGATAGAGATAGAGATACCCGAATCTTTTCGAATTCCGAAGTTCGTGGTTATAGCTCAGGAATCGAAAATATGGTAAATAATCATAATGTATTTTCTCGAAAAAGAATTTAAAATAAATATAGTCAAATGGAGAAAAAAACAAAGCAAGAGGTTATATAGGTAATGATTAAGTTAAAAGAGTCCAAAGTTTTAAGAGGGGGTATGTTCTGTCCCTTTTCCGCAAAACGCACCTTCATATGAAACGATTGTTTTTTACTATGACGCTCGAGTATATTGACGTCACAGTCCCTCATCGTTTTCTCACTCTAACAAGCGACATTAAAACGGATGTAACTTCATAATTTTTTGAGATATTTGAATTTATTTCATTATCTTCTATCTATTTATCTCCACTTATAATAAATCTCTAAATTAAAAAAAGAATCAGCCAGTTTGAAACTAAGCTTTGCGCGGTTCGAATGTTCTCAGCATCCCATGAACGGAAAAATATGAAACATTTTATATAGGTACATTATTATTCTTGCTGCAACTTAGGATAGTTTTTATCCGACTGCAACAGTTAATTAATTTTCCGAAATATACGACTTCATTTAATTTTTCATTTATTTTTATTGAAATCAAACGCTGCTCCAACTGTCAGCTATAAGAACCGTCAAATTTTCGTCAAAATGGCGGAATTGCTTTGCTTTTCACTTATTAATAATTTAAATCCCGTCTACGATAGACCTTTACGAGACAAATGCTAAAATATAAACCATAAAAAAATATTCGTTTCTGATATGAGAACTTATATGCGCAAATGTCGTTTTATGTCGTAATTTCAATAAATGAAATCAACAAATTTGAACAATATAATTAACACGAATTTGTTTTTTTTGAATGACAATGGCACGCGCTCGGCGCATTCAGCCAAAGTACCTGCGGCGCTACCACGAAAACCGATACTCAATGTTCATATATTTGCATCCCTGTCACTCAAGTATGGTTAGTGCGATAGAGATAGAGATACCCGAATCTTTTCGAATTCCGAAGTTCGTGGTTATAGCTCAGGAATCGAAAATATGGTAAATAATCATAATGTATTTTCTCGAAAAAGAATTTAAAATAAATATAGTCAAATGGAGAAAAAAACAAAGCAAGAGGTTATATAGGTAATGATTAAGTTAAAAGAGTCCAAAGTTTTAAGAGGGGGTATGTTCTGTCCCTTTTCCGCTAAACGCACCTTCATATGAAACGATTGTTTTTTACTATGACGCTAGAGTTTATTGACGTCACAGTCCCTCATCGTTTTCTCACTCTAACAAGCGACATTAAAACGGATGTAGCTTCATAATTTTTTGAGATATTTGAATGGGAGTTTCATTATCTTCTATCTATTTATCTCCACTTATAATCATCATCCTCATAATCCTCCTAGCGTTATTATTCCCGGTTGTGCCCCTAAAGGAGACCGGGGTCCGCTTTGACACCTAATCCCAAGATTTGGCATAGGCACTAGTTTTACGAAAGCGACTGCCATCTGACCTTCCAACCCAGAGGGAAAACTAGACCTTATTGGGATTAGACCGGTTTCCTCACGATGTTTTCCTTCACCGAAAAGCTAACGGTAATTCCGTACATAAGTTCCGCAAAACTCATTGGTACGAGCCGGGATTCGAACCCACGACCGCCGCTTGACCACTAGGCTACCGTAGCTTCTTACTCTCCACTTATAATAAATCTCTAAATTAAAAAAAGAATCAGCCAGTTTGAAACTAAGCTTTCTGTGGTACGAATGTTCTCAGCATCCCATGGACGGAAAAATATGAAACATTTTATATAGGTACATTATTATTCCCGCTGCAACTTAGGATAGTTTTTATCTTACTGCGACCATTAATTTATTTTCCGTAATATACGACTTCATTTAATTTTTCATTTATTATTCTTAAAGTATATCGCCGCCACATCTGTCAGCTAAAAGAAACGTCAAAATCACAGACTACTTAATAAGAAATACTACGGACAAAATGGCGGAATTTCTTTGCCTTTCTTTCGCCTATTAATAATTTTAATCCCGTCTACGATATACATTGACGAGACACATAGGTACCAAAAGCAAATATAAAATTAATCGATTTTGATATGCGAACTTATATGCGCAAATGTCGAATTAAGGCGTAATTTCTACAAATGTAACAACAAATTCGAATATTGTTTTAGTATATTTGACTAGCTTTAAGTTTAATATTGTACGTCCGAAATGGGCAAGCTGTTGGACTTTATTTTACCCAAAACAACTAAATGTACACAGTTCTGACAATAAAGAAAACTTATCTTATCGAAAATAGGGATGTAGACACTAAACAAAATAATCATAATGTTGTATTATCTCGAAAAAAAACAACGCAAGAGGCTATACTCGTATAGGTAATCACTAAGTTATAAGTGTGTAAAGTTTGAAGAGGGGGTTTGTTGCGTCTCTTTTCCGCAAAACGCACCTTTATAATGAAACGATTGTTTTTTACTATGACGCTCAGTATACGATATACCTGTTTTAGGGATGCCACTTGACACAATGCCCCCAAAACTTTGCACGCAGATAAACTACTCTGTGGAACTCCTAAGGAGAGAGGACTGGTTGAACAGCCTCATAGATTGGAAACCAGGTAGCCTGAAGTGGTATACTGATGGCTCCAAATCCGGATCGGAGGTAGGATGCGGAATATATGGAGAGGCACCCAGGGCAGCGATCAGTCTGAACCTGGGAAAGCACACTTCTATATTCCAGGCAGAGGTATACGCCATTCTAGAATGTGCGACAACGAATCTGCAAAGCGCCTTCCTTAATCATACTATTTATATCCACTCGGATAGCCAGGCGGCTCTCTTGGCTCTTACCTCTAACGTCACAACGTCGAGGCTGGTCGAGAACTGCCGGGAACTATTGAATGACCTGGGTACCAAAAACAAGGTAATTTTACGTTGGGTCCCAGGGCATGCAGGCATCGAGGGAAATGAAAAGGCTGATGAGCTTGCACGAGCGGGGGCGAAGGGAACACACTGCGGACCAGAGCCGTTCTGTGGTATCCCTAAAAGTCTAACCAAGCTCACTCTAAAAGCCTATTGTTTCTACAAGACCATTCAAGCCTGGAGAGCTAACCCAGGACTGAAACATTCCAAGGCACTTATTAGAGCCTTTAGCAAAAAGGCGTCTTCTGACGCCTTGGCGCTTAGTAGGAACCGTCTACGCATGCTGGTCAGGGTGCTTACTGGGCACTGCCGCCTAAATAAGCACATGCAAACGATAGGACTGTGTGACACAAGGCAGTGCAGATTCTGCTTTGAAGCAGAGGAGACGCCTACACACATCCTAACCGATTTCCCTTGCCTCATGCGCAGTCGTAACTCCTTCCTGGGCAAACACATCATGTGCCCGGAGGAGATCAAATTTCTTGAGTTCAACAAAATCCTGCAATTCTTCGAGTTTGCAGGACTTGACCAAGAATTGTAGTAAGTGGCGATCACAATAGATCAGCGATGGTCGCAGTGATATAAGGGCTTTGACAGCCCGAAAGCCACTACCAGAATAATAATAATAATACTATGACGCTCGAGGATCGTGACGTCACGGTCCCTGATCGTTTTCTCACTCTAACAAGCGACATTAAAACGGTTGTAGCTTCGTAATTTTTGAGATATTTGAATGAGTTTTTCGTTTCTTCTTTCTTTTGATGTGAGTCTACAGCTCTATTTGGAAGACAAGCGGAAAGAACCCATACTATCCATACTAATAATCCATACTTCCATATTAATATTATATATAAATGCGAAAGTGTGTCTGTCTGTCTGTTAACTCTTCACGCCTAAACCGCTGAACCGATTTAGATGAAATTTGGTATACAGATAGTTTGAGCTCCGGGGAAGGACAAAGGGTAGTTTTTATATCTGAGGGGCTGAAATTGGGGGTGGAAATTTGCATGAAGCTACTTAAACCGCTGCACCGATTTAGATAAAATTTGGTATATAAATAGTTTGAGCCCCGGGGAAGGACATATAATAGGTTTTATCCCGGAAATCATCCCCTAAGGGGGTGAAAATTTGGATGTAATCTATTTTGATGAAATGTGGTGTAGATATAGGTTAAGTCCTGGGCAACCCTCAAAAATCACCCCAGAAATCATCCCCTAAGGGGGTGAAATTAGGGGTGAAAATTCGGATGGAACCCATTTTAATACAATTTGGTATAGAGATAGCTTGAGTCCTGGGAAAGGACATAGGATAGGTTTAATTCCGGAAATCACTCCCTAAGGTGAAATGGGGGTGAAAATTTGGATGAATCCCGTTTAGATGAAATTTGGTATAAAGGTCGTTTGAGTCCCGAAGAATGATATTAGATAGTTTTTATCCCGAAAATCTTTCCCTAAGGGTTTGAAATAGGGGGTAAAAGTTTGGATAAAATCCATATACCTACATGACATTTGGTATAGAGATAATTTGAGACCCTTCGAAGGATATAGAATAGTTTTTGCCTCGGAAATCATCCCTTAAGATGGTAAGTAGAAGTTTGTTTGCATTATATTTTCTAAGTATAAGTTCTACGCGGACGAAGTCGCGGGCAACAGCTAGTACATAATAAATGCCTATGTCCTGACTGACTTATTCACTCACTCACTCATTAACGCACAGCCGAAACTACTAATTTTAGAGAGTTGATTTTTGCACAGTATGTTGCTTTTATAACGTGGGCTAGGGATGAAAAGGGATTTTTGAAAATTCTACACCTAAGGGGGTAAAATGGGGGTGCAAAGTTTGTATGGGAGAACCTTTTTTTTTTTGAGCTATAGACTTAAACTTTGTAGAAAAATTAGTTATTAGAATACAAATGAAACACTTTCAGCGTTTTAGAAAATTCCACCCCTACGGGGGTAAAATAGGGGTGCAAGGTTTGTATGGGGGAAACATTTTTTTTTAAATAGAGACTTAAAACTTTGTAGAAAGATCAGTCATTAGAATACAAATAAAGAACTTTCAGGGTTTTAGAAAATTCTACCCCTAAAGGGGTAAAATAGAGTGCAAAGTTTGTATGGGAAAAACTACTTTTTTTTAAATAGAGACTTTAAACTTTGTAGAGAAATTATTCATTAGAATACAAATAAAGTACCTAGATTCAGTGTTTTAAAAAAATCGACCCCTAAGGGGGTAAAATAGGGGTGCAAATTTTGTATGGGGGAAACAATATTTTTTTTAAATAGAGACTTAAAACTTTGTAGAAAGATTAGTCATCAGAATACAAATTAAGTACTTTCAGCGTTTTAGAAAATTCTACCCCTAAAAATAGGGGGCTAAAATAGGGGTGCAAAGTTTGTATGTGGGAAACTATTTTTTTTAGCTAGAGTCCTAAAACTTTGTAGAAAGATTATTTAAATACAAAGAAAGTACTTTCAGCGTTTTGGAAAATTTCACCCCTAAGGGGGTAAAATAGGGTGCAAAGTTTGTATGGGAAAAACATTTTTTTTTTAATAGAGACTTAAAATTTTGACGAAAAATTACTTATTAGAACATGGAAAATACTACATTCGGCGTTTTACAAAAATCATTCCCTAAGGGGGTTAAAAAAGGGTGCAAGGTTTGTATGGGGAACACTTTTTCTGAGCTAGACACTTAAAACTTTGTAGAAAGATTACTTATAAAAATACAAAAAAAAAAGACTTTCAGCGTTTTGAAAAAATCTATCCCTAAGGGGGATAAAAAGGGGTGCAAAGTTTTTATCAGAGAAAGTTTATGTTTTTGAGTTAGAGACTTGAAACTTTGTAGAAAGATTACTTATTAAAATACAAAAAAAGAACACAAATCTTTTTAGAAAATTCCACCTCTAATAGGGTTAAAAAGGAGAGCAAGCTTTGCATGGGCAACACTTATTTTTGAGTTAGACTTAAAACTTTGCAAAAAGATTACTTATTAGAATACTAAAAAAGAACTTTCAGCGTTTTAGAAAACTCCATCCCTAAGGGGATCCTTAAGATCCTTAAGAAAGGTAGCCAGTGTTGTGTGGGAAAACCTTTTTTTTTTACTAGACTTAAAACTATTCAAAATGTTACTTATTAAAATTAATAATAAAGTACTTTCAGAGTTTTAGAAAATTCCACCCCTAAGGGGGTTAAGAAAGCTTTGTATGGGCAACACTTTTTTTGAGCTAGAGACTTAAAAGTTTACGAAAAAAGTTCTTTCAGCGATTAGAAAAATTCAACCTCTAAGGGGGTTTAAAATGGGGTTCAAATTTTAAATGGCGAGCAATAAAATTTTAAAGTGTGAGTGAGTAAGAGATTTTTAACTTCGGTCTTATTCTGTACGTTAAAAGACTACAAAACTGATTTCAGAGTTTTTCCAAATTCATGCCCTAAGAGTGTTAAAATTGGTTCAAAGTTTGAGTATTTCGAGGCATTTTTAAAGTATGAGATTTTTAACTTTGGTTTTAGACTGTTTGTTCACAAACTAGAAAATGAACATCAACTTTTTTTTTAATTATCCCCTAAAAGAGGGTTCAAATTTTGTATTAAGAGAAATCATTTTAGAAGACGATAAAAAGTTCTACGCGGACGAAGTCGCGGGCAACAGCTAGTTTATATATAATTTCATACAAACTTCACGTAATTTTTTTATTAAATATTTATTTTATTTGGTGACGGTTTTTCTTCGACACAATAATCGATATCGATAAAATAATATTTCTACCACTGGCAAGATTACGATAGTGTTTTGTTTTGCCGTGAAAAATCCGGGCTCTGATAATTAGGCTTTTAAACACTCGTCGTGTGATACTATAATGAAACGAGCGCCAGTGACCAGCACCACACTCGTATTTTAAGGCCTCTCATTATGTATCAGTTGCATAAACTACTATTGAAGATTCGTTGTCGACAGCTCTCCAGCTTTTGTATCTATATTATGCAGGTCCCTCACTCTCAAACTATTGGTAGGAATCCCCAAGCGTATGGTAAAATTGCCTGTGTAAGTAGAATACATTTCAATACAATAATAGACTTCAATTCATAAGCCTTTATTTCTGACGTTGACACGGGTTGCACCGGCCATGGTCTTACATGAATGACGTCTCAGCAAGTTGTTAACGGAGATATTGGTACACAATTTAACTAGTTTGTAGGGTACTTCAATGGGGAGGATGATTCTTTTTATCGATTACTTGGGGACCAGTGATTAAGAAATTTGAATCACACGAGCTATCTTTGGACAGGGATAGAGCGGGTAGGTAATGCACTTTTTTCGGATTTACCCTTTATATTTGTATAGACTTTTGTAGGGCAGCTAAATGTTGTGTTGTGTAGGTAATAATTATCTCCCGTATTTATCTCCATTGAAAACTTGTTGAGACGTCAGTCATCTGAGACCACGGCCGTTGTAACCCCTGTCGAATCGTCATATATAAAGGTGAATATAATTATCGCGTTCGACCCGTGTAAAGTAATACAATTTATAAAAGTAAATGTTTATATGTATATATATATATATATATAGCCTTAAAATGGAAATGGGCTGGTCATGTAGCACGTCTTCAAGACCAGCGGTGGACCAAAAAGATAACGACATGGAAAGGACTACAAGGGAAACGGAAACAAGGGAGACCCTACTCAAGATGGGAGGACGAAATTAAAAAAAACAGCAGGTCCTCACTGGTTTCAAACAGCCCAATCAAGAGAAGATTGGCTAACTTTGGAGGAGGCCTTCACCTATACAGGGGTTCTTGCAGACTCTTAAGAGAACAATAAGATTATTTTTATAATAACTAACTAACACTGTCATAAAAACTATGTTTAATAAGTAATTGTACCAACAATATTAGTGAGAATATCTAGTAATATGTAAACATGTATATTAACTTTAATCTGCAAGAAATACAAGGCTTTATTATTATTATATATATATATATATATTGTATATGTTACCGTCAGATTATCAACGCCGTCATTTTATAATCTAACCTATAAGAACCAGAGACCGGAATTATGGTGGATTTTTTGAGCCGTCATAGTAACTTCTCATTAATTGAATTCGTAATATCGATTTTTACGTAATAACATTATAACGAAAATTTTTTCACCTCAGCAGCTCGATCAAGCATATTTTGCTGCGTGAAAACAGTGAGCAAAATGCGATTTTGCTCACTCCGTGAGTCAATGTAGCTTTTTAATTTTGATATCGAGCACTGGTGACACATCATGGTGTGGGGTCTATTACAAATTCAGAATAAGAGAGGTGCGTAAAGCCTAACGATATATTTTTTAACGTGACGATGTTCTCACTGCTGTGGTGAAAAGTTGTATGTATCACACGAGAGCAAAGATATTTGCATCTCGTGCCTTTGAGTCCCTCACTACGCTCAATATTCTAATTTTGTATCACTCGCTACGCTCGTGATTCAAATATAGAATCTTTCGCTTGCTCGGGACTCAACATCAACACTTGCAGCAAAAATCTAATTTGCTCTCTTGTTGAACAAATAACTATTTCATGTGTAAAACAAAAAAAGTCCGGTAGAGTATGAGTTAAGATAGGCAACCTTTAGGATGCAACCGTGAATAACTACAACTTAAGTTGAAATAACCCCGATATTTCCAATTCAAAGTTCAATATCTTTAATAATTTAATTTCAAAACAAAGTTTTAACCGACTTCAATTCAGTACTCCGCCAAGCCACATTAACATTTCCACATTTTTTTTCCAATTTACCACATGAACTGATTTTTGAGAACAAAAGCGTTGATTTTTAGACTAATAAACCATATCACTGTATGTGGGCCGATAATATTTGAGGACTTCCGTCGATTCCTCAAGGATCTCAGAATTACCTTTGGCACTTCATTGTTTGCTATTTCAACGGAATAATATCAGAATCTGTGACGTACTTAAATAGTTTGAAGTACATCATTGAGAAGTTTCACAAGCCATCTGTGGTCTTCATCATCACTTCCACTTCACCAAATTTATGATTTCCGGGTGTAAATACACGAGTTATAATAGAAAATACCGAAATTACTACACGCTTGCCTAATATATTTGAGGAGTTCCCTCAATTCCTCATGGTTCCCATCATCCAACTGGGGTTTTGGTAACAATGGGACCAATCTGGAAGCATATACTTTCAGTTAAAAAAAGAATTGTACGAATCGGTTCATAAATGACGGAGTTCTGAGGTAACAAACATTAAAAAAAAAAAAAAACAATAAAAAAAAATACATCCGAATTGAGAACCTCCTCCTTTTTGAAGTCGGTTAAAAACGGCTGAAACGATTTTGATAAAACTTAGTTAAGCCGCATTAAAATCGGCCCATTCGTCACAGACAGACACACAGATAGACAGACAGACACCCTCACACGTCGAACTTATATACTTAACCATTGTTTTTGCATCGGGGGTTAAAAACGATAGAAAGATGATGAATGATTTAACAATAATTGTAATGGAAGATACTTAAACACAATTTATTGCCTTCTATTCTATTATATGCTCAAGATATATTTTGAAATTACTTACATATATCACAATCGATACCTATTCATTAAAAGTCGATAAATGAGAAGGTTCTATGACGGCTAAAATGCCACGAAATTCCGGTCTCTGATAAGAACATTTAGACACGGTAGATTAAATATTTTTTGAAGTCCCTGACCTTTTGGTACGAACGGCGTTACTCTAACCAAATCGTGTCCTATTGTATTATAACTTATTCCTCCATAAGTACGATGGACACACATTATAAATTCAAACAACAATATTTTATGCAACGCTTGCATTTTTCCACAACACATAACGCAATTTTTTTTTATGAGTCGTTGTAACGATGCCTAAAATAGTATTGGTTTTATTGCATGCATTCGACATAATTTCCATTGCAAAACATGTTTTTCACTTTGATTATGTAGGTACTGCAAAATATTCGTTTTAATGGGAAAATACGCACTTCGTTTTTTGGGGGTTCAGTAACCAATAAATGCTTTAGTGCGGTATGAGTGGTATGGACACAGCGGAATCTAATCTCGCTTATATTTAGAAAATGCAGCAGCGTCGCGAGTTGTGTCGCGGCGACATAGATTAGAATAGAATAGAAGAGAATAGCTTTATTTATTTAGTTTTTTTTGTACATCCATATATTGTTAGTATAATCTCAACCTAAGTACATATAAGCCTCTAAGAATACAATTTATATTAACTTAGATCTAAATTTTGCGACCGCCTTGGGGACCGATTTTTGACTTTCGAGCGCTCGAAAATTAAATAAAAGTAAATACGATTCTAGTGTCAAAATTGCTGGCACTTACTTTTTACCGATTGAATTAAATACGAGTGGTGGATACTACTCGTTTTGAAATTTTCTATGTCTATATTAAAATAGAATTCCATCATTTATGACCGTTTTCGAGTGAAAGAGTCGAGCGCTCGAAAGTCAAAAATCGGTCCCTTGATTTGACCGATCCAGTGCACCAACATAGGGCAGTCGTACCTGACGGCAATAACTTTCCCTTAACCGGCTCAGCATCGAGACGACTTTCTTGCGTATAATCGCGTGAAAACCGTCCGTGCGGCCCTCAGCGAACATAAGCGACGCGCTACACCACCGGGGTAGTCCAGCAGCACTCTGAATGCTGTGTTATATTGCACGCGCAGGGCATTATAGGCTCTTTTGGTTTATTTCATCCACAGGCTGCTCAACTATCTGTCTCTTTAGTAAGCGTTCTAATTAGTAAGAGACGGATTGTATATTATCTCACCGCGACACAGCTCGTGGGCGGTCCTGTGATAGGCGTGATAGTCAACTGGGGAATTATGTAGGTATTTAATACCAAAGACCATAGCTATAATAACGCCACTACATGCTTTGTCGGTATACAGGGTGAAATAATAGTGACCGTTCAAATTTTTACAGTGGATTCCTTAGCAAAAAATACTTGTTTTTTTCTTTCAGCAGGTAAAAAAAAACAAAAAAAAATTAACTGTTTATCTCATTTTTCTAAATATATTAACAATATATATTTCTAAATATATTATTGTATTCTTAACAAGTGTCGCTTAACTTTATTTTTATTTTGGTCTGTTTGACCCTCTATTGAGCTTGATAAATCATCAGGAAATCGATTTAAGGTACTTGGGAGAATACACTTCCACACTTTTTGTCCATATTCGTTGTTGCTTTTCAAATTTCTGCATATTTTGTAAGCTACGTAAATTTTTGGGACTTACTTTTTTCTTAAGGTCTATATTGTTGTCGCTATACTAGGTTACAATTGATAAATCTATTTTGTCGTAAGCTGTTAGCACTTTACAATAGTTGAATAAATTTACATATTTATTTCTGAGCATATTATTTAATTTATATAGGTACAATGGTTTTTAATAGCTGTATTTGAAGGTTATATATATTCTTAAGATATATTTTATATGATCGACAATAGCTTTCTAGACCATAATTTATAATGGAATCTGCTAAGGACATGTAAATAAGTCTTAAGGTATTGTACGGGACTTTATGTTTAAGTATACACAGCTTTGCCAAGATGGATCTGAGTTTGCTACATACTTGCTCAATATGGGACCCCCAATTGAACATGTGGTATTTTTCAGTATAAAAATATTAAGACACAGCAGCCGAAAGGTATCCTAAAAAACACGCGTTCGTGGATACAGGGAGCGCGCTGTGCGGGAGGCGGCAAGCGCGTCCCTCCCCCCGCATCGCTAACCCCGAGCGTCACTCAGCTCCCGATTATGCACATGTTACTAATTATTTATTCGGACAGCACATTTTATTGTGATCATTTTACCTATATACCTACGTTTTTTTTTCAGATTTTATTCATTCATTTTTTTTTTATCTTTTATTGATACCTATCTAATGCCTGAGAAAAATATGAACGGTCAATAATATTTCACCCCGTATGTACATCTGGTGGTGACTGAGGTCGCCAGAGCTCTCGAGCGTGCGCTTGGTTAAGTATGAGATACCTGTATTTGTCTCTAGCTGTGCTGCAACGAATCCTCTAATCAATAAAGGGTCGAGAATGCGCTTGTGACTCCTCTGTAGTCTCAAGCGTCCATACGCTACGAGTTGGCATTACCATCAGGGACGCCGAATGCTAATTTTCCACTGTAGTGGTACAATGTTGTTGGTGCAATGATGATGATGATGCTGATTTTGATGGTGCTGGTTCTCATGATAATGTTGATGCAACATGATCCATGCCTTTCATCTTTTTTACCTTCAACCACTCATAATTATAGGTAGCGGTCAAATTTTTAGCGTGCAAGATATTTGCGATATCATGTTATAATATATTGAGACATTGATTATTACTTTGTACTTTTTGAAGACAAATACGGGTGACACTTTAAATTAACCCGTATCCGCTCGATGAGCAACTCCAGGCAGCAGACGTATACAATTTGTAAACCTCTTTTACGTAACGTATACGCAAGACGCTGGCGTCGTAACTTTATAATACATCCATAAATTAAGGCACCCAAGACAAAATACTAACGAACTCCAAAACTCCGCGTAAATGAGACTACGGTGGCTTCAGCCTGTACGGCACTGGCAGATACAGCTGCTTAAGTCAGAATATGTTAGTATTAAGCGACAACTTTATAGTAAGTATTTCCTTGAGCTTAAAAACTCTGTAATTAAAATATTTGAATCATAGTGTGTTGTAGCAGTGTACACGAGCGTACTGAACATTTTAACTAAGGGTATTATTATCTTAGTCAAAACAGTATCAAACCGCAATCTAGTGATGAATCACGGCAACATAAAGAAACAAAGAACAGGACATTGTTAAATTTATGTCGTTCAAAAAAAAGCTTTTCCAGTCTCTAGGTTAATTTTCCTTTTTCTACCTACCTACCAATTTCCCCCATATTTTTTAATTTTTTTATTCTACCTATTTTTGTCTGTATTTTTTACGTGTGCTGCCTTGTATAGGTAATATAAAGTATTTGATATATAATTTTCCCCGCACCAGCCAATATTAGGGAATATTATGATAAAAAAATACATTTAAACATAGTCCGCGCAGGCTAAAGTTAAAGGGCAAATTTGCCATATTGGATTTACTATCTATTTTATTATGCTTGAAAGTCGCGACGATTGTTGCGAGAACTAAAGGGTTTTTATCGGTTGGACCTGCCAAAACGGAACATATATTTTTTTCAATGAATGCCTGCATGGCTATCACAAAACGGTCGCGACGTACTCTCGAGCTTTCTCGCACTATCCGTATCTTTCTAAGTGGTCTAATAAGAGAGAGAAGAATAATGCGAGAGAGCTCGAGAGTAAGTCGCGGCCGTCTTGTGATAGCCGTGCTGGTTGTTACCGCAAAGAGCAGAAAGTGAGGAGGCTGTGTGTCCCAGCTGCGTAAGGCGACGCCGAGCTAACTTGAGCTCTAGCGCCGCGAAATCTTAACGAGTTGCCAGTTCAAATCCTATTCTATGACGTTTTTCTTGCGCTAAAACTCAATTTCCATATGTATTCGCAGTATGAAATTCAGAACAGCTTTCGCGAAGCGGGTAACATTTGCATTGTTAATTGTGGCTTCAGAAACTATGGGACACGCTGACGCTGTGTTTACAAACCCAGCCATAATTAAAGTTTGATACCTACTTGCAACGAGGACTTTCATTGTTGCAGCGGGTTAAGAAAGTTTTTGACAAAGCAACGCGGTAAGTTTTGGGTCGGTTAGTTTAGCGGAAATGTGGGTTGAATGTTGTATTCCAAATGTTCTCAGCAGTGGTGAAATCCGAATAGTGGGTACGTACTTTGATTATTTTTATTTTTTATACAATGTTAACTTCTTTTTGTAGTGTGGTGGGTGAACCTCGATAAAGTTGATTTTTATTTTATGAAAGCGAGGTTCGTCATTGTCATGACCACCAGTAAGTGCATAATATTTTGCTTCGTAAAATCGTAAATATCGTGTATCTTTCATACAAAAATAATTTGTCTGATCCACGTCTGATATCTGGTGTTGGCTTAAATAAAAGCTTTAGGCTTCTTTCTGTCAATTTTAAAACAAAATTCGGGTAACAATGTTAATATTAAGAGTCCTACATAATAATAATCCCGTAGGCGAGAGAATGCAGATTTCTCGCGCAGCAGCGCTCGGCTGGGTAAATAGACGGTTGCAAATTTACCAAAGTGAAAGACGTGGATTTGATAATCTACTTGCACGTTAAAGTAAAAAAAACATTCAAAATTTAATTTTATTACATGGTTTCTTGCTACCGGTGCTTTATCATTGGATTGTTTTGCCGACCGGTTAGCCTAGTGGGTAGTGAGGCTGCCTACGAAGCTGAATTGTACGAACGTCAAGTAGGTCTAAATGTCACTTTTTATATGGAAAATTGTCAGTTGAATTGTACCGACGCGCGTTCGGAACGTTACTTGATTACCCCTCTAATTACCCTTATGTGTCCGCGCGCTTTCTAGTTTTATTTTGCTTAAATTTCTTAAATGGCAATTTTAATTTGCTTTTTAGATATATGAATATGTTATCTAGGACCTATTAAAATGATACGATAATATAAATTATCGTATCATTTTAATATGTCCTAGACTGTTATGAACATACGTACTTCAAAACATTTCTTTTTTAATATGCTCAAACCACATTATAATGCCTATCAATTCTGTTAAGTAATTTCAGAATCCAATCTCAGAGTATTCACTCCCGTCCGGCCAGTAGATAGTCCACTTGCCTATATTTAGCAGTAAGGATCCATATGAATTACTTCGATTTCACTAGGTTTCTGCAGTTAAATGAATGTTGCAATATTTCAAAATCAGACAAATATGTACATGAAACTATGAAACAAAATGACTAAAACTAAATTAACCTATACACCAAAATAAGTAAATCAATTAAACTAAAAAAATAAATTCATAAAAACAAAAGTAGGTACTAGACACCACGGCGGTAAACGGAACTAAATTAAATCCGGCTCGGAGCCTAAATTTTTCAATTTTTCCTTTAATTTGAATGTTATAAATATCGTTAGCAGGCGTAACTGCATTATACAAAAATAAATTTAATGGTTTATAAGAATAGTAATTAATAATCCATGACTCTTATTTAAAAGTGCAACATTCACACAAGTATTGAAATAGTTATTTGTTATACAAGGGTGCAAAGTTGTATTTTAACCGCGAGTGTGGAATTGAAACACGAGCTAGCGAATGGATTCTAGGGTTGAACCACGAGCTAGCGAATGGATTCTATGGTTGAACCACGAGCGAAGCGAGTGGTTCAAAAATAGAATCCTGAGCGAAGCGAGTGGTTCAAAAATAGAATCCTGAGCGTAGCGAGTGTTGCAACACACGAGACGTCAAAATAACTTGCACCCGTGTGTAACACAATTTTTTTCACCTCACTAAAGCGAGGAAAAAAAACAAAAAAAAAACAAAAAAGTAAAGTAACGAAAAAATTAAAAAAAATATATTAAAAAGGGGGAAAAAAACATTAAAAATGAGAAAAAAAATTAAAAACATGAAAAAAGAAACAAAATATTACAAAATTAAAAAAAATATTTAATAAAGAGGAAAAGAGAAAAAACATTGAGAAACAAAAAAAATAACATTAAAATAAAGAAAAACTTTTAAAAAAGGCAAAAATAATTTCAAAAAACATTAAAAAAGACTGATAAAAGAAAAACGAAGCAATAAAATAGAGACAAAAACATATAAAAAAGAAAAAAGTTACAAAAAACATAACATTAGGAAAACAAACGCAAAAAAGACAAAAAACCAAAAAAAACATGTAAAAAGTAAAAAGTTACAAAAACATTATATTAGGAGTAAAAACGTAAAAAAAGACAAAAAAACATGTAAAAAGAGTGGATTTTTTTTTTAAATAATGGAAAAAGAAAAAACCTTGAAAAACACATAAATCAATAAAAAATAAAAAAAACATTAAAATATGGCAAAAATATCAAAACAATATAAGAGGATTTCAAAAAACCTTGAAATAATAAAAAATAAACATTAAAAAAAAGGAAAAAAAACGTATAAAAAAGAGAAAAAAGACCAAAAAAACATAAAAAAAGAAAAAAAACATTCAAAAAGAAACAAAACATCTATAAAAAGGAGAAAAAAGCAAAAATCATTGAAAAAATAAAAAACATAATAAAAGATAAAAAAAGAAAAAAGTGGAAAAAATAAAAAAAACCTTGAATAAACACATTTAAATCAATAAAATATAAAAAAAACATTAAAATGTAGACGAAAACATCAAAAAAATAAACAGAATTTCAAAAAACATTAAAAAAAGAAGAAAATAATTAAAAAAAAAGGAAAAAAACGTATAAAAAGACCAAAACAACATTAAAAAGAGAAAAAAAATACAGAAAAACATTCAAAAAGAAACAAGAATTAAAAACATTTAAAAAAAGAATAAAACATTCAAAAAAAGGTAGGTACCTAAATAAAATAAATCTGATGGGCGAAAAATGTCCTGTCTGGACTGGCCTTTACATGTTATTATGTTTAAGAAAGTAACTAATAACACGTTCGGATTTCAAATATTCTTTGCACTCTTGTGGATAAAATGCAGTTTTGCTATCTGTTTTTAAAGAATAAAAATGGGCTTTCCGAGCTAGTGAGGTGAAAACCATAATATATCTAGTTTTTCACTTTCTACTCATAATATAATTGCAAACGTTTGTAATTTTGAATTATTGTTACCTACTCAGACACCTTCAAAAAGGCAAAACACTTTTAGGTGACTCTTGCCCCACGAGTAAATTGTTTATACTTTGCATTAAGTTATTGAATACTAATTTTACCTAACGGTAGTTGACGAAATAAGACATGTAAATTAATACTTCGTTCACGCGGACGAAGTCGCGGGCAAAATCTCGTATTTTATAATTGTAAAAAAGAGGTGGACGGTGCTTTCAAACCAGAGGGTCAGAGTTCCGTGCCAACCAATGAGTTTCTCGGAACGACTGTACGAATGATATACGATATTTAGAACTACCTAGTTTTTTGGCGAAATTCATATCTCTGAGTTTAAATTAATAATTCGTTCTGAGCAAGTATTTTGACGATCTCGTTCTTGGACAAGTATGCCCGGCAGTGGAACGATTGCAATATGCTCTAGTGTTATCTGAAAGATCTTGCTTTGTAGCCTGTGGAAGTGACGTTTAGTATATTTAAATACGAAGATTAAATTTTAAAATCCCATTTTGCTAATTGCCAAAGCCACATACATTTTTACTCCAATCACATTAACTTAAAAAGCGTTTTTACTATTCTAATGCCAAATAGATTAAGTTGTTATTGTTTGTTTTAATTGAATTTCCACTTATAACGCGTAAACAAACAAGAACTAAAACGGTTGTGGTAATTAGACTTAAGTACGCCCATACTGAGAATGGCTGAAATTATCCTTAAATAACTGACTAGTAACGTAGATATCCAGTAAATTTGCCTGTTTTCCTATCATCAAAATCTGCTCTTACATGTGAGTGCAAAAGTATTGAAAGTGAATACATTTTTAAATGCCCACTTAGCCAGTAATTTCATTCCCTTTTTCACACTAAATCATCCCAGGGAAAGCGCATTTTCAGCAAATAAAACTAAAATAAGTATTCATATCGTTGTCAATGCGAAATCCAAGAGACCTACCATAGCAAAACAGCGGGAAATACACTCTGCGGGCTGAAATATATTTTCCTCGGTCTTGATTCCCGGGAATCCCTCTATCGCGGGACTTCTCAATCAAAGTCCTGGCAAGCCAGTATTTTTATTTATAGGTGGATGCAAACTTTTTAGTAGTGCCTCCGAGCTCTGTAGCTTTGTAAGTGCTTTGTTTTATCGTTTTTTGTTTAAAATACTTGGCTTGGAATCTGATTCACTACTTTAGCATAGGTATTTGGGTTTTATGGCTTCGTAGTGCTATTGATCGCTTTTGTTGAAGGCGATAAATCTAAGATAAACCAGGAGTATTTGTTCCTTTTCGCTATTGCACTATTGTGCTTTTATCGTGACTAGGCAATATTGGCAGGCAGATATTTCGATTTATTTTAATTCAATCTTGCAACATATAATGTACAAATAATACCGAATCTAGCTACAAATAAGCAATTAGAATAAGTAAATCTCACAAATGATTGACCTGGAATGTGGAATCTAAACGGTCGGAAGCGGGGCATAGTCAGAACGCAGAGTACTCTAACTAAGGCAGAGAGCCACGGTATTCAGTGGAGTGGTTTATTCCTCGGAATGCTTGTAATTTTGATATTAATAACTATTTAATAATAATAATAATAATAACCATTTATTTGAGGCATCTAAGGTCCATAGTTACAAATGCCTTAAATACTAACATACATACAATACAATTATACAATTGAAACACTAACACAAGAACACGTTAAGACGGCGATGTGCGGCTTATGAAAACGAGTTCATACTGGAGTAAGAGTTAAGATTTGACTGCAACTATTCCGCCTTCGATATACGATAAATATCACAATGTTTGATAACCGTATTCCAATAATTAATACTTTGTTGTTTACCTTGGCTATTGGATAGGTACCCTATTTTTGTGTCAAATATTAAGTCATTTTATTTGAATTTGGTCCAATGTTCCATTGCAGGCTCCAAATTACGAAACAAAAAAGGCGTTTCACAGAAAGACAAACAGACTTGAAATGAAATGATCATAGCGTACTGAGGCAACAATGTAATGCATCGTTCTTTATTACTAGATGGTATCGCAAATTAATAAAAAAAAGCGGCCAAGTGCGAGTCGGACTCGCACATGAAGGGTTCCGTGAAATAAATTGCGGTTTACGATTTATGACGTATTAAAAAAAAACTACTTATTAGATCTCGTTCAAACCAATTTTCGGTGGAAGTTTACATGGTAATGTACAGCATATATTTTTTTTAGTTTTATCATTCTCTTATTTTAGAAGTTACAGGGGGGGGGGGACACACATTTTACCACTTTGGAAGTGTCTCTCGCGCAAACTATTCAGTTTAGAAAAAAATGATGTTAAAAACCTCAATATCATTTTTTAAGACCTATCCAAAGATACCCCACACGTATGGGTTTGATGAAAAAAAATTTTTTGAGTTTCAGTTCTGAGTATGGGGACCCCTAAAACTTAATGTTTTTTTTCAATTTTTGTAAGAAAATCTTAATGCTGTTCACAATATACATCTACTTACCAAGTTTCAACAGTATAGCTCTTATAGTTTCGGAAAAAAGTGGCTGTGACATACGGACGGACAGACAGACAGACAGACAGACAGACAGACGGACGGACATGACAAATCTATAAGGGTTCCGTTTTTTGCCATTTGGCTACGGAACCCTAAAAACGACATTTCGTAGTTGCAATATCTTCTTCAGTCATTAAAATCAATTTTTCTTAATTCATTTTTGTCAATGTTTCTGTTTAGCCCAATGGTTGACTGGTAGAGAATGCCGTGTGGGGCTATTTCGGAATTCCTGTGAATATGTTTTAAATTTGAAGACATAATAAATAATGCCTTAAACATGTGGCTGATAAAGAAAGATGCTTTGAAAAAAGCTTATATTATGCGTGTAATCTCCACTTATAATAAATCTCTAAATTAAAAAAAGAATCAGCCAGTTTGAAACTAAGCTTTGCGCGGTTCGAATGTTCTCAGCATCCCATGAACGGAAAAATATGAAACATTTTATATAGGTACATTATTATTCTAGCTGCAACTTAGGATAGTTTTTATCCGACTGCGACAATTAATAAATTTTCCGAAATATACGACTTCATTTAATTTTTCATTTATTTTTATTGAAATCAAACGCTGCTCCAACTGTCAGCTATAAGAACCGTCAAATTTTTGTCAAAATGGCGGAATTGCTTTGCCTTTCACTTATTAATAATTTAAATCCCGCCTACGATAGACCTTTACGAGACAAATGCTAAAATATAAACCATAAAAAAATATTCGATTCTGATATGAGAACTTATATGCGCAAATGTCGTTTTATGTCGTAATTTCAATAAATGAAATCAACAAATTTGAACAATATAATTAACACGAATTTGTTTTTTTTTAATGACAATGGCACGCGCTCGGCGCGTTCAGCCAAAGTACCTGCGGCGCTACCACGAAAACCGATACTCAATGTTCATATATTTGCATCCCTGTCACTCGAGTATGGTTAGTGCGATAGAGATAGAGATACCCGAATATTTTCGAATTCCGAAGTTCGTGGTTATAGCTCAGGAATCGAAAATATGGTAAATAATCATAATGTATTTTCTCGAAAAAGAATGTAAAATAAATATAGTCAAATGGAGAAAAAAACAAAGCAAGAGGTTATATAGGTAATGATTAAGTTATAAGAGTCCAAAGTTTTAAGAGGGGGTATGTTCTGTCCCTTTTCCGCAAAACGCACCTTCATATGAAACGATTGTTTTTTACTATGACGCTCGAGTATATTGACGTCACAGTCCCTCATCGTTTTCTCACTCTAACAAGCGACATTAAAACGGATGTAGCTTCATAATTTTTTGAGATATTTGAATGGGAGTTTCATTATCTTCTATCTATTTATACATAATAAATGCCTATGTCCTGACTGACTTATTCACTCACTCACTCACTCACTCATCAACGCACAGCCGAAACTAGTAATCTTAGAGAGTTGATTTTTGCACAGTATGTTGCTTTTATAACGTGGGCTAGGGATAAAAAGGGATTTTTGAAAATTCTACCCCTAAGGGGGTAAAATGGGGGTGCAAAGTTTGTATGGGAGAACCTTTTTTTTTTGAGCTATAAACTTAAACTTTGTAGAAAAATTAGTTATTAGAATACAAATGAAATACTTTCAGCGTTTTGGAAAATTCCACCCCTACGGGGGTAAAATAGGGGTGCAAGGTTTGTATGGGGGAAACATTTTTTTTTTAAATAGAGACTTATAACTTTGTAGAAAGATCAGTCATTAGAATACAAATAAAGAACTTTCAGGGTTTTAGAAAATTCTACCCCTAAAGAGGTAAAATAGAGTGCAAAGTTTGTATGGGAAAAACTACTTTTTTTTAAATAGAGACTTAAAACTTTGTAGAGAAATTATTCATTAGAATACAAATAAAGTACCTAGATTCAGTGTTTTAAAAAAATCTACCCCTAAGGGGGTAAAATAGGGGTGCAAATTTTGTATGGGGGAAACAATATTTTTTTTAAATAGAGACTTAAAACTTTGTAGAAAGATTAGTCATCAGAATACAAATTAAGTACTTTCAGCGTTTTAGAAAATTCTACCCCTAAAAATAGGGGGCTAAAATAGGGGTGCAAAGTTTGTATGTGGGAAACTATTTTTTTTAGCTAGAGTCCTAAAACTTTGTAGAAAGATTATTTAAATACAAAGAAAGTACTTTCAGCGTTTTGGAAAATTTCACCCCTAAGGGGGTAAAATAGGGTGCAAAGTTTGTATGGGAAAAACATATTTTTTTTTAATAGAGACTTAAAATTTTGACGAAAAATTACTTATTAGAACATGAAAAATACTACATTCGGCGTTTTACAAAAATCATTCCCTAAGGGGGTTAAAAAAGGGTGCAAGGTTTGTATGGGGAACACTTTTTCTGAGCTAGACACTTAAAACTTTGTAGAAAGATTACTTATAAAAATACAAAAAAAAACACTTGCAGCGTTTTGAAAAAATCTATCCCTAAGGGGGATAAAAATGGGTGCAAAGTTTTTATCAGGGAAAGTTTATGTTTTTGAGTTAGAGACTTGAAACTTTGTAGAAAGATTACTTATTAAAATACAAAAAAAGAACACAAATCGTTTTAGAAAATTCCACCCCTAATAGGGTTAAAAAGGAGAGCAAACTTTGCATGGGCAACACTTTTTTTTGAGTTAGACTTAAAACTTTGCAAAAAGATTACTTATTAGAATACTAAAAAAGAATTTTCAGCGTTTTAGAAAACTCCATCCCTAAGGGGATCCTTAAGATCCTTAAGAAGGGTAGCCAGTGTTGTGTCGGAAAAACTTTTTTTTTTACTAGACTTAAAACTATTCAAAATGTTACTTATTAAAATTAATAATAAAGTACTTTCAGAGTTTTAGAAAATTCCACCCCTAAGGGGGTTAAGAAAGCTTTGTATGGGCAACACTTTTTTTGAGCTAGAGAATTAAAAGTTTACGAAAAAAGTTCTTTCAGCGATTAGAAAAATTCAACCTCTAAGGGGGTTTAAAAGGGGGTTCAAATTTTAAATGGCGAGCAATAAAATTTTAAAGTGTGAGTAAGAGATTTTTAACTTCGGTCTTATTCTGTACGTTAAAAGACTACAAAACTGATTTCAGAGTTTTTCCAAATTCATCCCCTAAGAGTGTTAAAATTGGTTCAAAGTTTGAGTATTTCAAGGCATTTTTAAAGTATGAGATTTTTAACTTTGGTTTTAGACTGTTTGTTCACAAACTAGAAAATGAACATCAACTTTTTTTTTAATTATCCCCTAAAAGAGGGTTCAAATTTTGTATTGAGAGAAATCATTTTCTAAGACGATAAAAAGTTCTACGCGGACGAAGTCGCGGGCAACAGCTAGTATAATATATGTACCGGAGTACTTTATAGCGAGCGAGAAAAAAACAACTAACAAATATGTAGGTACTCTATGCGAGAACTCACTTCATCTGTCGCCCGGACGCTCACCCGGACTATGTTTGTTCATTAGAGGGGTTTTAATTTGATTTTTCTACGCCATTCTAATTGCACCTCGCTTATAATTTTCTGCTCATTTATACGAGTAAGGGCACAATTAGTTTGCACCGTTTGTTCAAAACGAGGGCGGCTATCTTTAGAGCTTTTATTGTGTTCGCATTTTGCGGACAATTTTTATTTGCGTTTGTGTGAGATGAGAGCTGCTTTTTCTGTAAGATTAATTTATTTTTCTTTTATATGGAAAAAAGTAGTGTAGGAAGGTACAGAATTATAAAAGCACAAAAAATCGTCGGGGGCTGCCGTTGCCTGCCCTGAAATGAAGTGAGATTATGCAGTTTTCTAATTCTTAAATTACTGATTAATTGAAATTGATACCTTGATATGAGATTTTTTTTTATTCTTCATCGTTTTTTAATAGGTCTTCAACGATATCACACTATGTCAGTTCGGTGAAGGAACTTTGCGCATACCAAAATTATTAAGTGGAATGTGGCCGGAACGAAGTCATAGTGCTATTACAATATCTTGACGACTAAGGGAGCAATCAATCCATGGGGTCGTATTTATTAGTTTTGGTTGAATCGTTTTGTAACAAATGCCTTATTATTTGTAAAACCGGCCTCTGTTGCCAAGAAAATTTTCACTTCAGACACCTAATCGTTGGGGAATGACTGGGTTAATATATGGTATTTATAGCCACTAAAAGTCCACGAGAAATTTTTCATGCGGAGATGTAGGTACAGAATCTCAAAATAAATGCATTGAAGTGGTTCTGGCAAGTACACCTCCTAGGATCGCTAGTCGAGTGCTGTTGTCATCGCCACGGAGATTACCGATTTGCCGCGTCGAATGAAATCGTTCGGTAGCCTGTGATCTAAATAGCTATCGAGCGCTGTACAGTACAGTTAAGGTCTGAGCCGCCGGACGCCCGAGAGTATATAAAACCAAATAGGCGCCCCGCAGACAGCCTTGGATCGTATAACTCCGGCGTATAGATAGCTGCGTACGCTCTGATAGGGTGTCCCCGAGAGTAGGCAAAGTCGGAGCAAAGTATCCGACAATAAAATATGATGCAGACATTGTAAACGTCCCAGCCAAGATTGCCACCACTGCATACGGATCCAGATCATGTAGACGCTAACCTACGTCTCCAGTCTGGTAGGCCACTATGTATCAACATTATTACCTATTAAACATTATTATTATCTGTATGGCATTATATATCTGCAGCTTGTGGGCCAGGTATGCACAGCGGTCATCTTAATGCATGTGTAGGTTTATGCCACCATACAATACTTTTAAAGACGGGTAACTAAGAAAAATACTACAAACATCGATGCCGATCTGCGAGTCTGTCATCGCGATAGAGTAACAACGACGCCGATATCGTAAATAACGGGTATTTGTGTAAATTTTGAGATTATTATTTGAGCAAGGTCACGCCGCCGACGCCGCCGCCGCTGAACAACCCCCCCTCCTACAAACATTCGGCCAATTTTAGGTGCGACAATCTTCTTATGCATTTTATCGCTTTGTCATGAGACGTAGGCGTATTGGGAGTGGGCTTACGGACTAGAAGTATTTTAAGTTTTTTTGTACTCGTTGCTATTGCTCCACCAACAAGAGCCTGGCTCTTAAATATATGATGATGACTATTGCTATAACTGAGAGGAACCCTTACAGGGAGAAATTCGCCTTTGTATCGACTTAACCTATTTTACCTGAGTTTACAGAGAGAAAACAATGACATGCAGCAAAAACTTTAAAACCTCTGCATGAGCATTATTATTTAGTCCTTCAAAATAAAGTTGAAGTAAATAGGTAAATGAAACAACCCGAGAATTATTTAAAATTTTATTTTGATGTTCATATACAAAAAAATCTTTGGAGTTAAACAATATTTTCCTAAGCTAATTCGTAAATTCAAAGACTAAATAATAGTATATTTCCACTTATTTTTCTTATTAGGCTACCCTTCGTATATTTTATTTTAATTTAAATAACTATGTACACAATAGTATTAACAAGTACTAAACAATAATAAATTAATATGAAATTACATGTATTTATGTGAAAATATTTGTAAATTTTTAGATGGTGATTAGTTTTAAGTAGATAAAGGTATTATTGTGCACGTGCAAGTGCCATATTGGTGACATAACGTAGTATCTTTCTCCTAATTAAAAAAAGTTCTCAAGATAAATAAAGATTGATTTAGATTGTCGGGGAACAAAGGCTTAAATAATCCCAGCGACAGTAAGTTGTAAGTAACTTTTTAAGTAAATGTTTCGCAATCGTTAGACTTTAGGTGTCGGACTAAGGAGTATGCAGAAAATTATGAGCCGCAAAAAGCCGCGAAAAGGACGCAAATATATAAATTCAGTATTTGTGTGCTTCTGAATTTCAGTACTCTAGATTTGACTTTTTGGTTTTGAACTGCGGTTGTGTTGTAGTTTTGAGTTGTACTAAAACTGTGAGTTATAAGTATAGTCTCATATTCCAAAGTTAGTGCAAAAAAAATACAATTCATTGTAAACTTTGTACTTAGAGAGGTTATACAGCGTGGAAATCCAATACGAGCAAATAATTAAACCAGACGGAGGGTTTAGTAGCGTAAACATTAATTAACGGGACTTTTTAAGTTACACTTAATTGAAAGACTATAATGAATTTTTGAAAAAAATCCGAGCAGCAATGTAACGCAAATGATTATTGGTGGTGACAAGTACCCTAACTGTCAACGAGACATTAACTTGAACATTTAACGTTACATTGCGGGCTGAATTATTTTGTATGGTTAACTTTTTCGCTGTAATTTTAGACAAAAAATATCTTAATACGCTTCTTAGGTCCTGTACTAACCACCATTTAAAGGTTTGCTCATATTGGATTTCAACGCTGTATAATAGAATGAAGTAACAGCAGTTGTTCATTTAGAGCGGTCAATGTTGCCGGCGTACATACATTCACTCACTGCCGTATTCCATAGGGTTAGGAAAAAACTAATCTTCTATTACATCCAAACGTCTCCTCGCACAGGCTCGTCGGTTGTGGGTACTTCTGATTTGGCATTTTAGCTGGTTGCCGGCAAACAGCACATAATTAGTCGTTGTCACATGGATGGACACATTGGCCGCAACTTTTTCATATAACCTGGTTTAAGCTCGTACTCGTCGTAAGATAGATAAGTTTGAGATGTGGCGCTGAATGCTCCGGACATCATGGACTGAACGCCACACAAATGAGCCTATTCCCGTTGAGCTCACAAGCGTGCATAGACTACGGTGCCCGCTTAACATCAGGCAAACCATATGCCTGTTTGCCAGTGTCGTATTATTAAAAAAAGCCTAGTATCAAAACGAGGCTCACAACCTGTCTCTCAATCTTCACACAACATGTCCTCAGTTTCTATGGCCATCTGGTCAGGTCTGATACAGAGCCTAGAAAAGTTTCTTATCACTGGCAGGACGGATGCCTATTGCCTATGCGTTGTGTGGTCACGGTAACATCTGCTACGAGAGTCACACTACATGCTAGCATGTACCCAGCCCAGAGAGCGTTGGTGAAGAGTACCCACAGCGGTCTCATCCCTCTGCCATGAAGATACGACAAGGAAGAAGAATAACGAAATCACAGTCAATGTGTGATTGAAAAGTAACGCCACGCCATTCCTGTGTAGCCTTGCGGCTAATCCGAAGCATTCACGTTCTGTTGAACGAATATCTACTGAGTGTCGGGGAATTTCAATTTTCATTAAGAACTTTATATAAGTAAATATCGTTAGTGTTGTCCCAGTTACATCCTAAAAGTAGATCGTAGGTCATATAGAACAATATCTCTGTTTCAATATAGGATGTTAAATGTATTATTATTTAACCTTATCTCGATTTAAATATTTACCCCATTACCATTACCAGTCATCTTGTCTTATCGACGTGACATTAACATCATAACAAGATTATATCACGCTTCGCTTGAATCACTCAGTCTTCGTTTTGGCCGCCCTACGGCAGCAAAACGTGGTACTCCATTGTCCCAGTTTCAGATTATATATAGTTAAGAACTTGAAACCATTAAAACTGGCCATAGCTGAATCGGGAGCGAATGTACAACTACGAGTACAAGTAATTTATCTTCAAGTGTTCTTAATTAACTGAAAATTTACGAGAGGACAGTTTTTTCATGCCTGCATTGCTCATATTTAGGTCATGGGCGTAAGTAAAAATTGTACTGCGTGATCAGCATTGACTCTGTATTATTTTTATCCTGTCACTGTGTTTTAACCTGTCATTAGCCAAGATTAAGGGCCGGTTGTTGCCTCTGATAATCTTAAGTTTGTGTGAGAAGTTTCCCAGTGGTATGATTCTCAGGAAAATGTGACGGCGTCTCAAAAGCTGTCCTTACAATCTCACCTATTTATCTAGTTGTTCAGTGGTCATATTTTAAGGTGGTTCGATTGCCATACAAAGCGTTATTTGACATTCGCAGGCTAACGGCGTGATATTTTAAGAAACTTGTGTAACAAACTTTCATAAATTGGCTTCCCATTTGCGCCAAATTCCCCCTTTCCTAGAATAAACTTGTATAAACTAGATACATTTGAGAAATTGGTTTGTCACGTGATACTTTGGGAAAACAATTTTTCTCAAATTAATCTAGTTTATACAAGTTTATTCTAGGAAAGGGGGAATTTGGCGCAAATGGGAAGCCAATTGATGAAAGTTTGTTACATAAGTGTCTTAAAATATCACGCCGTTAGCCTGCGAATGTCAAATAACGTTTTGTATGGCAATCGAACCACCTTAAGTATTCAGAATATATTCTCAGTAGGTAAATATTGTTTACCTGTTTTGAAATCAATTCTTGTCTATGAACCGACTGCTGTAAATATCCCTGTACTCGATACTGTCCAAATGAAGATAACAAGTAGGGTGTCAAACATTTGGGATCAGATTGCAGTTATTTGCCTATACACGAGGATGCCAGAAGCATTAAATTAGGATGATTAAGATAGAAAAACGAATTGCAGTCGTACGAGTTGAATACGGAGCCACTTGCTTAATCATCCTAATATAATAACTGTGGTGACTTGTCGGACCAAGTCGGTTTTACTTGTTTAGTACTTGTTTGACTTTTTACACGACTGCCCAACGAAAAGGAGTGTTATGTTTTTGACAAGCTTGGTTAGTGTTTTCATCATCATCCTTATATCAGACGTAAGACGTCTACTGCTGGACATATGCTTCCCCCCAAAGAGTGTGTGGTTAGTGTTTTAGTTCGAATCAACTGAAAATGTTAGTGCAATCCAATTTAAAAACTATCGGGGAGTGTTTAGTGATTCAAAATTCACGCCAACTCAGTAACTGAATTTAGGATCTATGAAAATCCATATATTGTAGTAACAACAGCAAACTGGCTACTTATAGATTAGGTACTGTTTTTAAAATTGCACAATCACTTTATAAGTGATAATAATGAAACAGTGTACATAATATTCCTTACTAACCTATTTCACAGACAAATATTAATCTTATACTTAGTTTAACCTAGTTCACGGCCCAATGAGCGACATCAACTGTTTTTTTGGAATTGCTCCTGTTCCTAAGTACAGGCTATCATCATAGGTTCCGTCATAGTTTTCAAAACCTTCGTTGAAGACGTCTTGGTTGAACAAGCCAGATTCCTGAGCCATGACGATGGGCAGGAACAACATGAAGACGATCAGAAGCCAGCTGGTGATGCATCTTGTGGCTTTGTTGCCCAGAGTGACTGGAAAAGAAAACGATACAAATTAAATCTTGAGCTGTTAAGTATTCGTAAGAGTGATGTTGTGTAGTTATTTTTCTACTTTTAATTATTGGAGCAAAAAAGTGCTTCAATGATGGATAATAATAATAAATATTTGCACACAATTACGAAATAAACACACTCCCTGTATTTATCCAAAATATCCAAATGTACGATACCCTTACTCCTGGGTCAATGCATCCATATTAAAATTGACACTTAAAATAAAGTTTTTTGTCGTTGTTATTTTAGCCGGTAAGCAGCAGCAGTAAAAGTTTGTCAGATCAATTTAATTAACATGTAACGAAAAAATAAATGCGTTCTTTTCACTATAACTTTAGCCTACCTACCTACCTACCTCATCATCAGTTCTACTTCAAAATATTGTATTTTGATAAGTATCAGTTGTAACATCAACGTAATCTCATAGGAACCTGTGAAATACCTACGTTATTCAACTGCCGAACTCACCTTACTACACTTAACAACAAAAAATAATTATAAATTAATTTATAAAAAAATATAATTGTGATTACGATCAGAAATTAAATGTTTTACTTGGTTAGGAACATGCTTTTTTGTTAAAACAACCAATTTATTGTTACGTGGGATATGGTCTTGTTCCTCTGTCAGCTTAATTTTGCTAAACTACTCAACTAACTACTAAGGAAACTTTATCAAAGCATGTAACCTATCATGTGCTTTATCAATGATTACCAAACACTTGGCCCTTATAAGGACCAGTATAATATAACGTCCGAATACGCATAGGTGTTACAAATATCGGTCCAAGTTATACTAGAGAGGACTAGTTCGGTGAGAGATAACACCCTAGTGAATCATATAGCAGGGCTCCTTATTCACTTAGCCAGTTGGCTGGATCACGTTATTCACGCTTCACGACACCAGCTTGCCAACGGGAGGTCATTCAAGCGAGACTATCGGATTTATACCTACACGATGCTTCAGAACACAACAGAATACCGATACAGTTTATCTTAGTAAGATACAGGCAGGAATTCATAACTTTGGTTTTAAAATGAATTCAACTGAATGCGCTTTAAGGTGGTTCGATTGCCATACAAAGCGTTATTTGACATTCGCAGGCTGACAGCGTGATATTTTAAGAAACTAATGTAACAAACTTTCATCAATTGGCTTCCCATTTGCGCCAAATTCCCCCTTTCCTAGAATAAACTTGTATAAACTAGATTAATTTGAGAAAAATTGTTTTTCCAAAATATCACGTCCCAAACCATTTTCTCAAATTAATCTAGTTTATACAAGTTTATTCTAGGAAAGGGGGAATTTGGCGCAAATGGGAAGCCAATTGGTGAAAGTTTGTTACAGAAGTTTCTTAAAATATCACGCCGTTAGCCTGCGAATGTCAAATAAATAACGTTTTGTATGGCAATCGAACCACCCACTTATGGTGCGGTGCGACTTGGTCCGTCGGTCCCTTTATCACTGTGCTATATCTCAGGTAGTAGGTACTATAAAATATATGTTTCGTTCTAAGAAAAAATAAAGATATAAGTAGATAGTATAGATACAGTATCATATGAAAGGGTTTCAATAGCTCATTCTGAAACAGTTTTTGTAACGAACCCTCAATCACTTCTCGCACTTGACCGGTTTTTTAACTAATTTTGTGACTAATGAAAATAAAGTCGTATGGTAGGTACTTGAGCTTTTTTGGCTTAGAACCTGTCTTTTCTTTAATTGATTTGTTTCATAGCTAAAAAATACCTAACCCATTTGGTAATCTTTACTTAGTAGTATAACGGCCCGGAATATTTTCGAATAGTAATTAAGATCAACTTTAGGGTCGGACTACATGCTTCTGGATTTCGGCCGACTAGGAAACCAAAGTAGTCCAAGTTTTACCTATAAAATACAAATAAAGTTCGAGTCTTACAGACCTATGGGAATGAAAAGTACCAACTAATGCAAAGCACGACAAACGGAACTACATATAAAAGGAGACGTTTTTTGGGGTCCAGTACCTCTGCTTTTCTTTCTAAAACAAAATCACCGTATATACGATTTCTTCATTCTGTTCGACAAGGGGTACTAATATTCATTGCTTGAACAGTTTTTACATCGTCTTGACCTCTTGAGCCACCTTAGGCAGTCAGGTTTAGAGATAAGTGAAAATAAATTGTCAGTTTCATGTTTTTGATGATTCTTAAATATTCTCGTTATACAGGGTGAATGGTAATTCGACCTATTCCTTGAAAGGGGTTATACTTACAAGAGCTAATTTGCAACAATTTATGTCCAGTCAACCAGGGGTCGAAACTCGCTGGTTTCCGAGATATTCGAGTTTTAAGTTTGTATGAAAAAAATTCTCCTTGCAGCTTTAAGTTGGTGATTGTGACAAAAGTACTTCCATTTGGATGGTAAAAAATCATTTTAGTCACAATCAGCACTTTAAGGCTGCAAGGCGATTTTTTTTCAAACAAACTGGGTTCGAATCCCGGTAAGGGCATTTACTTGTGTGATGAGCTCGAATATTTGTTCCTTGTCCTTGTCATGGATGTTTTCTATGTATTTAAGTATTTATTTCTCTACATAAGTATCTATATCGTCGTCTAGTACCCATAGTACAAGCTTTGCTTAGTTTGGGACTAGGTTGATTTGTGTAAGATTGTCCGCAAATATTTATTTATTTATTATTTATTATTATGTATGTCTTTCCCGCTCACGGGACAATGATGTCCCGGACCTTTGGGAGGCGTGCGTGGGGCTAGGTACCTACAAAGTACCAACTGAGCCAACACGTAGAGGCCCTTTTGACAATTTAATGAAATGCAAGGAGTACACCGAGCGGATGCTGTCCCTGCCCGTGTCATGGGACGCACACAGAGACAGCACCCGCTGGGGTGTATAGGGACTATTGCTGGTTGATGGAATCTAAAGAAAACGGGTTATTGGGTGAAAATGATGGACTAGTGGCTGGGCTATTGGGTGAAACATCGGACGCCTGCCTAATAAACTGTCTCATTTTTTATCTCTGGCAGGTGACTCGCCAACTGCTAGATGGGCCCCTATTAATAGCGACATTAAAAAATGGCCTAAGGGCAACACCAGTCAGAGAGGCTGGGGGGGTAGAGAGGTGGCACTGGACTTTAAGCATATAGCCAACTCGCCACTTAGGTGTCCACATCTACCCTCGAGCAACAGCTCTTGCGACTCCACTCTGGACAGCCAGTTAAGGCAAGCCAGTGGTGGGGGGCCTGTCCAACCAACCACCCGATCGGCTCAGCCTGACCACAGGACACCCCCAGGAGCACTCAGGTACGTAGGGTCGCTACTCCCTAACAGCCCGCCACAAGCTGCCTTACGTTGACTGATTGCACCAGAAATCTGGTGGGCGATGGGGCCGTCACATCCCTATGCCAATTATTTATTATTTATTATGTATGTCTTTCCCGCTCACGGGACAATGATGTCCCGGACCTTTGGGAGGCGTGCGTGGGGCTAGGTACCTACAAAGTACCAACTGAGCCAACACGTAGAGGCCCTTTTGACAATTTAATGAAATGCAAGGAGTACACCGAGCGGATGCTGTCCCTACCCGTGTCATGGGACGCACACAGAGACAGCACCCGCTGGGGTGTATAGGGACTATTGTTGGTTGATGGAATCTAAAGAAAACGGGTTATTGGGTGAAAATGATGGACTAGTGGCTGGGCTATTGGGTGAAACATCGGACACGCCTGCCTAATAAACTGTCTCATTTTTTATCTCTGGCAGACGGTGACTCGCCAACTGCTAGATGGGCCCCTATTAATAGCGACATTAAAAAATGGCCTAAGGGCAACACCAGTCAGAGAGGCTGGGGGGGTAGAGAGGTGGCACTGGACTTTAAACATATAGCCAACTCGCCACTTAGGTGTCCACATCTACCCTCGAGCAACAGCTCTTGCGACTCCACTCTGGACAGCCAGTTAAGGCAAGCCAGAGGTGGGGGGCCTGTCCAACCAACCACCCGATCGGTTCAGCCTGACCACAGGACACCCCCAGGAGCACTCAGGTACGTAGGGTCGCTACTCCCTAACAGCCCGCCACAAGCTGCCTTACGTTGACTGATTGCACCAGAAATCTGGTGGGCGATGGGGCCGTCACATCCCTATGCCAATTATTTATTATTATTATTATTAAACTAAAAACTCGCAAAATTAAAAATATCGTGTTTTGACCCCTGGTTGACTGGACATAAATTGTTGCAAATTAGCTATAGTATAAGGAAAGGGTCGAATTACCAGTCACCCTGTATATTGATTATGAAATTGTAACTATTTTTTTGGAAATCAGAAATGATGACAAATATTTTGAAAGTAATATTTGTATCATCATTCATGTTACTACAAGTCACGATACAAAAAAAACTTCTCCTTTCGTGTCGAGGCATGTTAGGCAAAGTTGCACGGTTTCGTCTGACGTCGTCTTGACATGTCGGACAACATAGCGTGGCACGAAATTTCATAATTCGACATGTCGGCTAAACTTCGGTAACGTTGCATCAGAACATTAGCGTTGCCGGTGACACATGTCACAGGACATTAAATTTGTCCTCTACTGAATATTGGCTGGTTCACTTAAAATGTATATCTCAGACGTCAAACTTACTTCGCTCAGGACGTGGATCAGTCTCCGGCGTGAAAAAGTCCAGCTTAGCGGACTTGTTGTACACGGAGTACACAGTGGCGTTGCAGGTCACGCGCAGCCGGCCGCTGGGAAAGAGGTCCGGAGAGACCTTGAGCTCCACGCTTACGCTGGTTCCAGCCAGACCACCCTCCCCTGGGTGCAAGCTGGTTTCGGTTGAGCGGAGCTGGAATGAGACAAATGTAATTATTACATGTCGATGTTCAACCGTTGTTAAAGGAATACGAGCTTTGTAAAGCAAATGGTGCTTAAGGAAATATGTCAGGCGTTCTTCCCCTTTCCGGTTAATTTTACCTGGTACCTATAAAATATGGGGTAATTATAGAACATACCGCTAACGGATGTAAGCACGTGTAAGTATCATCTTAAGACTCTATTATTTTATTTTTATTTAAAGTAACTAACGTGGTGGCACCAGCAATGGAACGGAGCCAATAATGGTCACTTTTTTTCTTTAACAGTTGAAAATAAGGACTAGCAACTTTTTTTCCTAATATGGCAACCATACACAGTGTCTATCCTACTTTCATCTAGCACAATATCATTGAGATCGGTCGTTTTATTTAAATATGGTGAAATAAAAATGAAGTGGGGTCAGTGCTTCTGTGAACAAATCATGATTTCTTAACCGAATGGTTAAGGAAGTGTGTGTAATTTTTTGCGAAGTATTTAAATTTTAGTTTATTTTATGGATTGCTATAAATATCTTTGAAATAATGTTGGAATTGAACAATTTGAGTTTAGGTTAATTTATTTGAAATAGATAGTGTCCATCATTGGATCCGCTAAAGTTACGTTTCTCCAATAATGGATATTTATCGATATTTATGATTTAAACTGTACATAATAACAAAGAGCGAGTCCATTCGGCCGAGCGCGGCTGACTGTATACGGGGCAAAAGTTATAAGATAGAGGGGGACAGGAAACCTTATATTCTCTATCTCGCTCTATCTTATATCGTATGCCTCGTATGCAGTACGCCGCACTTAGACGTCTGGACGCTGTCTTCCGTGCTCGGACGTCTGCACAGCTAGCACAAGACCGCGAGCTATCTCGTGGCGAGATCTATTCGTATGTTTCTAATTAGAACACCTAGAAAGAGACGGTTAGACTACCTCGGCGCGAAACAGCCCGCACGCGGTCTTGTGCTAGCGTTTCAGGACGTGCATATAAGCTAGCTCCACACAATAGGCGGTGGGTGGAATGAGATGAAAGTATATACGAGTATGACTTTCTCCCTTTAACGCCTAGTTGCGTCCTGTATGATGGGCCATCGTGTTTCGCGGCTATAATAACCGCCCAACTTATTTTTTTAAGGTATTTAAATGCGGCATGACTCATTATGCCGCTTTCAATTGAAATCATATAAAAAAAACATAAAAAACATCAAAATCGATCAGTCTTAAAAGTATTATACCTAAGTACATAGAAAATTCATAAAAATGTAAATGAGATATAAATTTTAACGCATTTCACATATTTGCTTCTGTTTCTGATCCAAGTTGTGACTGTTAGTTCATAAATAACTCGGTACCTTACAGGAAAATTCACCTAAAATACTACGATATATTCATATTCTGTCCCGTAAAATAAGCCAGAATACAAAGGACCTATACCAAATCATTGCATAATCCTATTGTCCATTATTGAGGTATCCATTATTGGGGTCGGTCTATTACTGGGTCTCGAGAAGTGTCCATTACTGGAGATGGTGTCCATAACCTGGAGATTTGACATATTTTTGCTTATTCCTATTTTTCTCTCAAACTATGTATCTTCAATTAGTAAAAAAACGGCCAAGTGCGAGTCGGACTCGCACATGAAGGGTTCCGTGAAATAAATTGCGGTTTACGATTTATGACGTATTAAAAAAAAACTACTTATTAGATCTACTTTAAACCAATTTTCGGTGGAAGTTTACATGGTAATGTACATAATATATTTTTTTTAGTTTTATCATTCTCTTATTTTAGAAGTTACAGGGGGGGGACACACATTTTACCACTTTGGAAGTGTCTCTCGCGCAAACTATTCAGTTTAGAAAAAAATTATGTTAGAAACCTCAATATCATTTTTGAAGACCTATCCAATGGGGTACCAATACCCCACACGTATGGGTTTGATGAAAAAAAAAAATTGAGTTTCAGTTCTGAGTATAGGGACCCCTAAAACTTAATGTTATTTTTCGATTTTTGTGTGAAAATTTTAATGCGGTTCACAGAATACATCTACTTACCAAATTTCAACAGTATAGCTCTAATAGTTTCGGAAAAAAGTGGCTGTGACATACGGACGGACAGACAGACAGACGGACGGACATGACGAATCTATAAGGGTTCCGTTTTTTGCCATTTGGCTACGGAACCCTAAAAAGCTAATATTTAATTTCTTACGGATATATTTTATAGTTTTCGCTCATAATTATTGTTCAAAGTATAAACATGAATATTTTATGGTTAATTAAACTACACGACCTCCTTAAAGTAGGTATTACGTTACTGGTACCACCACGGTATGAATAATATTTTTATATATTTGAACTCGAAATTTTCTCCTCTTTCATTTGATCTCTAACACGCTATGATAGCAAAATATTTTTTTCAAAGTTCATCACGTATTTGTATGTTGATGAAGGGATATGTTTTAGGGTAAATATGAAAAATAAAAACATGGTGCTGCCGTAGTCGGACAAAAATAACCTCGCATCGGCTCTTTTGGCTCCTCCTACGCAGTCCGTCGTCGCTATAATGAGACTTGTTATTGTTACACACCGGCTCATCATTGATGTAAATGGTGAGGTTGGCCGGCGGCTTGGCGGGCGCGGACGTGCAGTTGGCTCGCATCACCTCCCCGGGCTGGTACTTTTCTTTCGCCGCCTGCAGCACCGGATTGCTATCTGGTATCGCTGGAATGAGCAATATTTGCGATTGATATCATTTGTAGTGCAAAGTTAATAATGATAAACAACAGTAGTTACAACCAATTTAACGTGTTTAGTTTGTATATTTAATCATATTATATAGTCGTTTAAAATTCACACGCTTCAGCACCGAATCAGGACTGCCTCAACTCAAACCCTTTTACCGCTTGGAATTTTTCATTGGGCTTGCTCGTGGCGCCGCCGATACGATATGCGTGTCGCTATTCAAATATATGAAAAGGCAAAATCAAAACTTTGTCTTACATTTCAGACTTCGGCGAAATGAGATGGATATTTTATGTCTTATAAATCAGACTATGGCGGTTAAAAGGTTAATATGAAACCCTGTACTGCAACGTCCACTTATCAACTCCATAATTGCGAAAGCGCGCACGTGCAAAAAGTCGACACGAGACTGAACGACGCGATGAGGTGGAAATCCACGCCGACCCACTGGCTGCCAGTGCTTAGCCACATAGCGCCGCCCCACTTACGTAGCGCTCTTGAGGGAAGCCGGAAAAATAACAGCCCGTCCGTACCTGCCATGCCACCGCGAATTCACGGATCCACCACCGCAACGACTCAAATCGCGCCGCCCTACGAGCGATGCTGCAAGGAAGCTGAGAGCTGACGGGTTTCAGCTAGAACAAGCGTGGAAGAAAGAGTGGGTGGAAGCGACTGGCGATCAGCGTTGCCCACGTATCGGAAACCCAACTCAGAAGCCGAAGGGCTTCTCGCTTCAGAGGAAATACTGGTGCCGCCTCAACAGAATCCGTACGGGTCACGGCAGGTGCAATTACATGTTGCACAAATGGGGATGGAGCAAAAGTCCGATGTGTGACTGCGGCCTTGAAGACCAAACCACTCAGCACATCGTGGAGCGCTGCTCAAAGCGACGCTATAAAGGCGACCCGGAGGACCTCTACACTAACCTGACATCTGACGCGATCGACTGGCTGTTGATTTATAATAATAAAGCCTACAATATAGAATACGCCATACGATTAAAAAATAAATAAAACTCCATAATGGCTCTGCGAGGTAGAGATGCGGTGCGAGGAAAAATATCACCAATACTAGTAGGAACAGATGTGTGATCGAGGCTGGCAATGCTATTGGTGGATTTTCCCCTCGCACACCACTCCGCTTTGCACAGCTCTGGTGGGTATTCACCCTAACACTGGCTAAATGTCAGTCTCGTAGTTAGCCGTCAGCGAGGAGGCCAAGCGCCTACGCCCCACCCCATGCTTGTGGCGTGAGGGCGAGTTGGTTTACTTCAAATCAGTGAACGCCTCGTGGCAAGCGCGGCGTCACTTTGCCGTCGTCACGCTACCACTGGCTATGCTTTTCTGTTACTTGTTTTCACCTCACCTCACCTGTCACCCCTTATACAGGGTGTCCGGTATGGTCAACCTTCTAACCACGAATAGGGCACCTAAGACTGGTCCAGAAAATCGACTTTAAGGTTTGATAAAAGTTCCCTGGTTTTCGAGATATTCGCACTCTTCGAAGAGCGAATTGTACCAAAACAAGGTGTTTAAAAGTGAACATTTATAGCACCATTTTTATTTGTAAAGATGTACCTAAATGGCATGTGTTATACCATTTTAGAATCAGTATTAGATAAACTATTTTTCAGGAAGTTGGCCACTCTCAGTCTGGTCTTCATACATTTTTTTTTCACCACAAGCAATCAAACTTGTAGAACATTTTAAAGAAAAAATGTGATTATATTAATTAAGACCTAATTAAACAGAAATCGGTCTGGCCACCATAAAACTCTAATACAAGTTCATTAGCATCACTGTTAGAGAATATTTCCGAGAATTATTAACGTCCGGGTAATTAAAGTGAATAAAGGTGCAAGTGGAGCAAGTAGTGATAATTATAGAATGAGAAATGTTCTAGAAAAAATGTACCAAAAAGGCCCTTACTACCGATGCATACTTGTAGCAAACAAACTACCTGAATATAAAAAATGAAATTGAAGACAAAGTGTTCAAAACGGTACTAAAAATTGTGCTCCTCAATAAATGCTACTATTCCATACATGAGTACCAGAAGGACTGCCTAAGTAAAATTATATTTATACGTAGGTACTCGAACTAGACGCATGTGAATGTAAATAAATAAGTAAATATTAAATATTAAATAATTATAAATGAATGATAGAATATAATTAATGATATAATGTATGAATGTAATGAGTGATATATGATATAATGTATGAATATTATAATTATAAGGAGTAAAATATTTATAATATATATAAATATTTATTTATTGTCTATAAAAATATTTATTATATTCTGTTCTTAGTATTTGTGGTGGCAACAGAAAAACATCATCTGTGAAAATTTCAACTGGAACTATCACGGTATCAGTGAGACAGACAGACGGACAGCGGAGTCTTAGTAATAGGGTCCCGTTTTACTCTTTGAGTACGGAACCCTAGAAAAAATACGGTTGAACAGAAGTTTATAGTTTATACCTGGTATACAGCGTGGAAAGGAACGACGGACCTTCCCGCAAGAGGGGGATTATTTAGCGTTAGTTGGTACGTACGTAAAACCAAAAAAGGAATTTTTTTGACGCGATTTTTTTTCACTTTTCTATGGAGCGTTGGCCGACTGAGGCGACCTGCTCCATAAAAAAGTAAAAAAAAATCGCATCAGAAAAAATCTTTTTGTTTTTACGTACGTACTAACGCTTTATAATCCCCCTCTTTCGGGAAGGTCCGTCGTTCCGTTCCACGCTGTATACTTTTTAGCCTCTGTATACTTTTTATCCTTAGTACAGTCAGCGTCATATAGTTAGTAGCAGTCAAAGTGGCCAAATAGTTCGGTACACCATACTAAATATATGGTGTACCGAACTATTTGACTACCTATTATGTACCTACCTATTATTAATGTTGCGCCCTAACAGGGTTTGTGGTGGACATGTAGGTACCTATATTTAAGACCTTTTGTAAACCCACAAAGCTATTAACAAATAAATTATTAATTATTATTTGTTATTATAGAGGCTATAGTTACACATAATCTTTGGAAATTTCAAGTGTCTACATATTACGGTTCTAGAGATAGACCGATTGTTATGGGCGGGCAAAAACACCCCATACAATTACGGTTCATGTATGAGAGCACTGTTTCATTTTTAATTTATTTTTATTTTTGTGAATGTATGTTAAACCAGCAATAGAAATACAAATTCTGTGAAAATTTTAACAGTCTAGCTATTGCTGACACGCAACAGCCGGACGGATGCGGAGGCGTAGTAACAGGGTTCCGTTTGATATTATCCTTTGGGAACTCGACTCCATAAAATATCTAGTTGAATTTCTGGACCCCAAATATTTTAAATTTTAAGTGATTTAGAACCAAGTTTGTGATTTTAAGTGATTTAGAACTCGAGATATTAATAATATACCTATAATTCAAAATAGCCGCCATAAAATTAAAGATGGCCGACGGAGGAGTTGGTTCCTATCAAAAACTTAAAGCTCCAGCGTGTCCACATTATCAACTGAAACTGCCCCACTAAAATAAAAATAATGAAAATAACTAGTAAGCATAAATATAATCAAAGAAAAAAAAATACAGATAAATAATACCTAAAGTTCCCCACCGCGCATCGCACCCGGCTCAAAAATCCCCATGATGTCCCCATATTGTTTTTTTATTTCTACAATTTCAAAATCCTATTAAAACCACCCAGCTAAAAGACATTTCGAATCTACTGACAAATTGCACATGATTCTAAGAATTTTGGAAACGTCGTTCACTCAATGTACCATACAAGTTTGCAACGACTTCTCAATGCGAGATTGCACAAACCTTAATTTCACACCTTGTTACTTCTTCACAACCCCGCGACAGAACAATCTACACTGTCCAAAATAAAATAGATAGATATAACAGTTTGTCTTTAGTTAAAATTGGAAATTAAGGTGGTTCGATTGCCATACAAAACGTTATTTGACATTCGCAGGCCAACGGCGTGATATTTTAAGAAACTTATGTAACAAACTTTCATAAATTGGCTTCCCATTTGCGCCAAATTCCCCCTTTCCTAGAATAAACTTGTATAAACTAGATTTTTTTTTTTTTTTAGAAGCCTATATAGTGTCCCACTGCTGGGCAAAGGCCTCCCCTCCTGACTTCCACTCGTCCCGATTCCGAGAAATCTCCGGCCAATCGCTGCGAAACACGTCCAGGTCGTCCCGCCATCTCCTTCTCGGCCTGCCACGCCGTAAACTAGATTAATTTGAGAAATTGGTTTGGGACTTGATATTTTGGGAAAACTATTTTTCTCAAATTAATCTAGTTTATACAAGTTTATTCTAGGAAAGGGGGAATTTGGCGCAAATGGGAAGCCAATTGATGAAAGTTTGTTACATAAGTTTCTTAAAATATCACGCCGTTAGCCTGCGAATGTCAAATAACGCTTTGTATGGCAATCGAACCACCTTAAGAGAAAAGCAACATTATCAATGTATAATTATGTATAACCAATCACATTCATTTATTTTTGCGGTCATTTCTAAGTTCTTACCAACTTCGCTTGCCTGACTTCGAGGTTCTGAAGTAGTTTGAAACTTTATCAACCTTCAATAATTTAGAAGGGAATTATTTTTATAAAAACTTTTGCAACGATTCAATGAAATTTTTCGAAGAGAACATTGTAATAAAAGTAAATTTCAGACTTTATAGTACCTATTAAGTCCGATTTTAGTTTTGCATCAAATGTGTAGAATTTTCACAAAATACAAAAATGTTTTCATTTGTGTCGGAACTCTACTTAACTATTTATCTTAAATTATTATTATAAAAGAGTTATTATTTCATATAAATACATTTCGTAATAGAATAGAACTATGCTGCTTCATTCCAGTATAAGTACCTACTATTATTTCTACTTTCAAAGTACGATGAACGTTATTACTGTAACCCGCTCGTTTGAATCAACCGTATAAATTAATTAGTAGGCAACTTGGAACTAATGAGACATTTTAACTGATTTCAAGCAAGTAACCTTTCTGCGTATTAAATAACGTGAAGTCATGGATTGCCGAGATGTGGACATGGAAAATTTTGTTAGTTCAATAAATACACAACACATATGTATGTAGACCTTAGAAAGGAATGGCTTTTAAGTAACAAATCAAAGCAAAAATTAAGTTATATGAATTCAAATGACGAGACAAAAAGAAAAAAATTACGAGTAAAAGGAGTAAGTTTATAATAAAGGCTCTTAAAACAATTGCCGAAAGATGTTTGCAGAAAATATTCCCAATTATTAAATACAATATTACCCAAGAAATTTAAACGAGTAAATTCAAATATCCATAAGCTGAACAAACATAATTATACTAGGCGGATAATATCACTTATAACTTTTTGGATGAAAACACGGATTACTACGCCTTTGCAAGCCCTTGTGAAAAGTTTAGTTTTTAAGGTAAGTCCTGTAATAATATAATCGAAGTCGATGGCAATACCTTCCAGAAGCCTGTTAAAAGTAACGACAGACACTGTTGTTGTTCGCTTTCTTTACCTCTGAGAAGGCACTCTATTATTACAAATACAATCTGGTGCACTTGTGTAACTTCGTCCACAACAGAATTTATTTGTTTATCTATCGCATGAGTGAGCTATAATGCCGATAGGTTCCCATCAATCATTAAAATTCATCACGTCGCAGCTTACAGTAAGAAGTTAACACTGAGAGAGTAAGGGTACGCCGTGAGATAGGTGGGGGTACAGCGGAATGTCATCTCACTCATATTAAAAGAAGTTCATCTTACTCATATTAAAAACAGCTCCTCTTACAGAAGACATAAGCCACAATAACACCACTACTTGTTCTGCAAGTAGGCATGTGTGGCGTTGTGTTCCTGATGGTGAGTGAGGACGCCAGAGATTCCTAGGATGCGTTAAGAGTGGGGGACCTCCATTTGTCTCTTGCTTGCTTGCTTGCTTGATTTACAAAACGAATCTAAAGGTCGGCAACTAGTCGTCACTCTGCCCAAATGCGGCGAAAGCATCTTTTTCTCAAAAGTGGCCCGCAAAGTTAACATAAATCGCTACATTATTGGAAGGTAAAGTGTATAGTTTAAGGCCAGGTCAAAATTAAAAATAAAAACCGGCCAAGTGCAAGTTGGACTCGCGCACGAAGGGTTCCGTACCATAATCTATAAAAACGGCAAAAAAATCACGTTTGTTATATGAGAGCCCCCCTTAAAAAAATATTTTATTTTGTTTTTAGTATTTGTCGATAACGACAAATACTAAAAACCGCTATAAGGCGGCAACAGAAATACATAATCTGTGAAAATTTCAACTCTCTAGCTATCACGGTTCTTGAGATAGAGCCTGGTGACAGACAGACGGACGGACAGCGAAGTCTTAGTAATAGGGTCCCGTTTTACTCTTTGAGTACGGAACCCATAAAAAACATTGCAGGCCGCCTGGAATGTTACATATAAATTCCTTTATTTGTCGAGTACCAAACTTTTTAAAAAGTAGAAACTGGCATATAAAAGAAGGCACAGGTCGTATTCAGCCACATCAAGTCGTATTTTTCTGTTGCAAACGCGACATTTTTGTATGAGTCTAAAAAGATTGCGTTTTTCGGTGGAAAAATATACTTGCGATTCTGTTTAAAAAATATATTATGACGTTTAATTTTATGTAATATGCAGTATCCTCAATTTGTATTTAATAATAACTCTTGATTTCATATTAGTCTTTTTTATTCCCCAATTTTTGAGAAAAGCACTATATAATATAAGCCTCAGCCGGAATGGTAATTGCAGGCTGCGTATTATAGTTAAACGGACTCGCAAGCTCGTCCGTTTAAACAAGTACTTTGCCTGCAGTTGCCTCCTTCCCTGCCACGGCAATAATGTACTTTTATGCTCTGGCTTGGTCCTCTAAAAGTCTTATAAATGGGAAAGAAAAGCCAATAAACATACCAACGACATCCAGGAAGTGGGTGGCGGTCTGAGTGGAAAAGGTGCCGTCGGCAGTCACCTCGCAAGTGAAGTTGCCGGCGAGGCTCAGCTCCAGTCTCCGCAGCACGACTTTCTCTTGGTCGGAATTGTTCATCTGGAATTTACAGAAGCCTTTATCAATAACAAGAACCCGTTTCTTAATAGAAACATTATCAATAACAAAGATTCACGTAAGTAAGTCACATGATGACAAATTACTTTAGGATAGATTTCGTTTCAATATTCAAAATTATAATATATATTATACACCGTGGGCCTGAGGAACCCGACCTACTTTAACTATCGATTCTGGAGCCTATTTGGAGTATGTAATGTGGTATAACATAAAGTCCAATTACGCATAATCGTCGAGATATAAATAATTTATACCAAAATTAAAATTTAAAAATCTCAAGTCTAACACACCCTAAGAACGTGACGTAGGTACATGGACGCGTTTAAACTATTTTAATGAATATGCTATTCGCAGTATTTCGCCGTACATCGTATTACGTCGGAGTGATTCGTAAAGTGTCGTTTGATTACTTACTTTCTCGCCTAGGGAAAGGATTGTCTTTCTCTCACTCAACTAAAGATTTGTTCACAAGGAAGTGCTTAACTTTATTTATTAATTTGGTTCTAAAAAAATATTTTGTTAAAATGCTTAATTGGACCTATGTTTATATAACATTAATTAATCGTAATATCTTTAGGACTACGCTGCTAAAATCTGTCGGGTTCCTCAGGCCCACGGTGTATATTGTTTGTGTGCTCTTTTATCAGTTCTCACGTTAAATGCGAGGTATCATTTCTAAAACTAACGCTTTAGTGCTATACAGTATACATACCATTCTGATAACGGTGACTTGTAATTTGTTACTAGATGTGTAGTAGGTTCTGCCAAATACACAGCCAAATATACTTACAGCAAAAAAACGATTAATTATTAAAAACGTTCGTCTTTGGTGGCAGGTTGCGCTAAAACTACAGGGTGTGGCCTGTAATAGGAGCAAAAAATTAAACGGTAGATTATTAAGCTTATGAACAATTACTTTCAGTTGGTTTTAATTGAAAAAAACAATTTAAAAAATGTTTTTTTTTTCTTCAAAATAAGTTCACTTGTATTGTTTAATCTTCTGGAGTGCTATTAGTAACTTTTTATTATAAAAACACTAAATAAAAATTAAAAAATCACAAAAATATCTTTTAATAACAATTTTTTTTATACAACGACGGTGGCAAACAAGCTTACGGCCTGCCTGATGTTAAGCAGGTACCGTCGCCTATGGACACTTGTGACTCCAGAAGAATCACAAGCGCGTTGCCGACCCTTTATTTACTTGAGGATTCGCTGTGTTGGCAGAGACATGCAGGTCCCTCACTACCAACACAGCGCATCCTAGGGAGCTCTGGCTACCTTAAATGCACAAACTATTATGACTCATTAGGTACATGATGTTACCTCAAAATCTGCATTGACTGCTGTGCTATGATGTCGTGGTGCCAAGATACATTACTTGGAGGTCATAACTTTAGATCAACATTTTTCCGAACCCAAAAAAAAATTAAATGAATGTGACACAAATGGGTTACTTACTGCAAATGGTCTAAATAAGCGTCCTTTTGAATATTTGCTCCTATTACAGGCCACACCCCGTATAAGTGATATCGCTTTTGTATTGTATTTGTATCTTTATCAAGGAATATTTCGTTCCTACACTTTTTTAACCGACTTCAAAAAAAGGAGGAGGTTCTCAATTCGGTTGTATGTTTTTTTTTTTTATGTGTGTTACCTCAGAACTTCGTCATTTATGCACCGATTCGTACCATTCTTTTTTTAATTGAAAGTACATGCTGGCAATTACTTTCAATTAAAAAAAAATGGTACGAATCGGTTCATAAATGACGGAGTTCTGAGGTAACACACATTGTTTTCAAAACTAGTTGGTCCCATTGTTTTCGAAACTCCAGTTGAATGATGGGAACCATGAGAAATTGAGGGAACTCCTCAAATATATAAGGTACGCGTGTAGTAATTGCGGTGTTTTCTATTATAACTCGTGTATTTACATCCGGAAATCATAAAATTGGTGAAGTGGAAGTGATGATGAAGACCACAGATGGCCTGTGGAACTTGTCAAAGATGTACTTCAAACTATAAAAGTACGTCACCGATTCTGATATCATTCAGTTGAAATAGCAAACAATGAAGTGCCAAAGAGGATTCTGAGATCCTTGAGGAATTGACGGAAGTCCTCAAATATTATCGGCCCATATACAGCGATTTGGTTTTTTTCTCTAATAATCAACGTATTTGCTCTCGGAAATCAGTTCATGTGGTATATATGGTATGGTGTGGTATGGTGTGGTGAATATATATTATGTCTTTACGAAATTCTAATATGAGTCAAAATGGGATTGAACCGGACTGAACGTGTTAACTCTCTCTCTTGAAGGCCATAGCAAAAAAAATCTAGATATAATAAGTTTCTGTCAAAAATTTCATTTTTGGTACAAGCTTTTATTGCCGACTGTACTTTTCTGCATACCATCATCAACTACTCATTGAGACGATTTTAACGAGCCCTAACTCGATGGGGTTGTGTCGTTTTATTGCAGAGTTCCTATGGCCACCTTCCAGCACCAGCACTAGATCAGTTCCAAGTCATCATGCGATATACATATGCTTGCAAAATTTCAGCTCAATTGGATAACGGTAAGTGACTGAAAAATGGATTGCAAATTGTGACGGACAACTTACATACATACATGCGAAAAGTGCAAGATAATATAAAGCTTGTAATAAAAAAACGTGAAATGCGCAATTATGGCTACAATTGAAAGCGGGCAGGTAATGAAAACAAATAATTAAATTTGTAGGAGGGTCTCTACTTGAAAACTACCTCAATTTGAACATTGAACTATTTAGAGAATATCTAGCCAGCGCGACCGATCGGATGAGAACATTTTGTAACGACAAAGAACTCAGGAATCGCATCAAATATTAGGTGTGCTATAAGGCACGTAAAGGCGATTTTATCGGACCATTGTTATTTTACGAAGCGTTTAAAAATGCACCGTAAACGGTCAACATAAGGTTCATGAAATTAATCGCATTTCGAGCTGACAACACTTGCCGATTGACAGAGCTCTTATAAACTTGTACGACAGAGCACTACAGAAACGTACCTAGCTCACATCGTTCGAACGCCCAATTCAGTTTTACTGATCCAATAACGCAAAGGTGAGAAACAGCATATTTGACGTCGAAAAAAGTTTGAATCCACGGCGATTACCAGTTATTTGTCGTCTGTTGGTTCTGTTATACGTAAGTAACTGTTTATATGTTATATTATATCTAACTCTTCGAAAAATTTGGCTTGCTAGTAAAAACTAGAATGTGAATTTTTCGATGAAGTACAAGTGCTTTGTTTCTTGCGGATAATAACTTTTTTTTTAAACCACTAGGTAAGTATTTCAGCCAATGGTAAGTGATGTGATGATGAGGCCGAGATAATAATTCGAAAGTATAGATATTTTTACCGTGTGATATTATTTCCAACACTTAATTACTACCCTAAAAACTTACTAGACTAAGCAAACGTGAAACCAATGTTATCATTAATATTTACAACCTGTAAAAGTTACATCATTGACTTACTGGAAGTTTGTCAAAAATATATCAACCGAAGGGTTGTTTAGGACCTCCTGGAAGTCCAGAACCAAATTTTATCTAAATTTACAAACGTTTTTAAGTCGGGTCTGATGTAGTACTTGTCGTTTAGAGAGACTGTTAAACCGTCATAGTTTTACTCCTGCGTTTCAAAAAGTAAATTCGGAATGAAGTTGTTTGATCTACTTATTGGCGACGGATTTTTGCAGCGGACCGTAGATCATAAAAAGGCTCCTACCTAAAAAAGAGTGTGCGCGACATTTTTCATGAGAAAACAAATTATAGTTCTTTCTTTCGTTTTGTTAGATGCTGAATGTTTAGTCCGTGTTCACTCGTATTCGACTCCCGAACGTATTACCTTTTTAATGTCTATATGACATACATACGTCAGTTTTGGGCGGGCTTCGAGCTGTCAAGAGCGAGAGATATCTTCATCGGTCGTGGTTATCCAAGTTTTGTGATTCTTTTAATTATTAAATTGTATTAATTCGCATCAATAAACCTTTGTGCATTTAAATACAGTGTTTCTTTGGACAACTCTAATAGTTTGTCCAAAAAAATGAGAAATTTGGTCAATATTATTTATCAGTGGCTATTTTTTTCCTGTAGAATATAACATAACAATAATTTAACAAAAAGTCACAATGTTTCGTTATTATTATCTATCAGTAGCTATTTTTTTCTAAAACCAATACCGTAATACCGCTTATATATAAACAATTACTTAAAACACACCCACTACCTAACTCAATCAATATCGTCTCCAAAATTTATCATTTTTCAATCTGACATAAACTTATCAGCCAAATTTTCCCTAGGGAAAATATGAGTAGGTATTCCAATAAGGTACGGTATATTTATGATTTACAAAACATTTTAATTCGACCAAGTAAAATAATTTACCATATAAAATCCACCAATAACTATAATACACATCGTCAGTCAATCGGAAGATTGGGTTCTTTTTTGGTAAAACGTATAAATAAAATCAGTTTATTGCAAACAATAGTCCATATTACATTATAGTGTTTAAATAATTTAAGAGTAAATGCATGCGGCTCATACAAAAACTTGAATTTCATTCCGCCTTCCCCTAATTTCCTCCGCCAAATTTAAAACCTGTGCTAACCATTTTTGAAACAATGATTAACTAAGAGTTTTTTGATGCTCCGATGTTTTGTTTTTATTGATACTGATTTTGTTAATGAACTAGAGTCGCTTATAAATGAATTATTTCTTTCTTTCTTATAAAACGCTAAAATACACTTACTTTACATAAGCATTTTTACCATATTACAAAACACTCTACACTTTACCTACATAACACACAAAAAATTTTAAAGACAATTTTAAGAGCTCTTAGTTTTACCTACAAAGTGTCATATGAACATTTTTATTCGCACTGCCAATTTAAAATAGTATTTTTCACAATCGTGTTATAATAGAGAGCTTTTTAGTCGAGTACCGTGTTTAGGCCACGAAGCTTGCTGAGTGGCCTAAGTAAGGTACGAGATTAAAAAGCTTGATTATAACACTATTGTGAACAATACTTTTTGTACGAGTTCATTAAAATTAATTTTCTACGAGTCAACTGAACTAATTAAACAAACTCGATACTGTTGAAACGAAGTGCAGCACATCGCTCGTACGCTTGTTGATATCTTAAAAGACATCAACGAGCGTACGACATCAAAGCGATTCTATTGGTCCAATTCATTACAGTTCAGTAAAGCAGCCACGTGATTGGTCGAATTTATTTTAGTTGTCTGGAGCGTATCGAAAAGTAGTTATTTCGATTGTTTCGACAGTAACATGGACTACAACTATGAAAAGAGTGACGTTGCAGTATTCTCTATGAAATCTTAATACACATATTTTAATCGTCGAGTACAAAAAGATATTTTGATAGGTATTTTTGTTTACTTTGATTTAAAGAGATTTACTTACTTTGAGGTAAAATTTTCAGGAAAATGTTCAGTCAGTACCTTATTAATTCACGTAATGCTGTATAACAGCTTAAAACCTCAATTTAATTAAGAGTTTTATGTGAAGACATACAAAAAATAACAAACAAGTTACATATGTAAGCAAATTGTATGTTTCGTTTTACAAGAAAAGTAAAATTTCAAAAATATTATATAAATATGTGATAAACTGAGAACGACTTACATCAACAATAATTCCAGGCAATCCAAACACCCTGGTACTAGGGTTTTCCAGAGGCGTGTACCTATAGAACTCGTGGTTGCCTCGGTACCACTTCACGGTGTACAGCAGTGCATCCTGCATGTCTCTGTTGCACTTCAAAACTGCAGTTCCATTGCGTTCTACGATAGATGGTGTTATTATCAGTTCGACGTTGCCGATGCCCGTTACATCTGAAACAATACGTCAATTTTAGTATTTCTGTCTTAGTAAGTATATATCAGAATAACACAACTGACGCCGCGACACGATATGAGAAAATCGATCCTCATCTTTCTAACTTGCGGTGTAAATGAGAGCAGAAGATTTTTTGCCAAGTGGTTAATTCTAGTGAAGCCTTAAGTTTGCTAACAACATCGGAAGAATTAATGTTCACATGGAGTTATTTTAGTTTAAATTATAAACTTAACTTCACAATTCGATATTTCCTTCGAATAAGTTTCTAAATAATAAATATCGAATCATAATCTTTCCTTTTTTTTCCAAGAAATCTGTGGAAAGAAATCATGTTCGTCGATTTCTTTCTTATTACTATACTTACCTAGCTAGTTGGCATTCCTGTTCTCATGCCCACAATAGTACCCGAGAGATTTTAAACATATTTCCATTTTCCCGCTTTGTCTTTTGTTCGTTGGTTATATTGACGTAACCTTATTTCTTAAAAGTAGAAAACTTTTATGATGTGGCTTATTATGAAAAGTTACTGAAAATTAAAACAATTTTTTGCTAAAACCTTGGTGTGTAATAAAATAAGGTCAAAGTACCCTTCACCGGATCTGCCGTATCACCGAATTTACCCTATTTTAAGCTGTAAGTCGAGGTAGTACAGCTAATATTACGTTGTGATGTTTTTCCCCACTAGCTAGATACCTAGCCCTTCCAGTACGCGGAAAAAACGGCCATTTTGGACCTCAATGGGGCCGCGATAATTAATCGAGCCAGTCGATCGCCGTTTGTTATGGGATTCCTTACGAAAATCGGTAAGAAATTGAGTGAATTTCTTAAGGTCATAAAACCATTTAGAGGTCAATTTATGAATAAAAATTGGGTTTTGCGGAGTCATTATTTAATTGGTGACTAGGCACCAAGGTTTGTCCCCAGACATGGACTCCTTGATATATTGCCCAAAGTGTGTGCTGGCGAAGAGCGGCTTCCATTGGAGGGATGTTTTCTATAGCTGTCTGTGCCTCTTCGTAAATAAATATTTTCTGCATTCGTTGACTGTTGTGTATGTGCATGGACTTGAGCTAAAATATAAAATCTTGGACTCGTGCTTACGTCATTCGCTACAAAATAGATTATAACAATTTTATATTAAAATACATATTTTAATATAAAAACCTACGCTGAATTTGTATCAAACTAGTTAATACTATCATTGTAATAATACATTTCTGAATAAAAGTGTCGCAATTTTCCGTCCAACTATGCCTTGAATCCGCAAGTTGCTTCAGGGTTAGGCATTCCAGGTGTCAAAGGCACTATTTTTACCTCTCCCATTAAAAGAAGACACCGTGTCGCATCCTGTCAAGGCATGGAAAATTGGCAGTACTTCGGCTAACCAGAAAGCTGGTCCTGTAATGTGTAGTAACATTTGTTAGGATGCATTTACTGCGGAAATTTACACGTTTTCATTACCAAGGGCAGGGCATGACAAACACGTGTGCATTGGCAATAGAGTGGCATGGAATATAATAATGGTTTTTGCCTGTACCCATGTGGATCCACAACTCATCTAATTCCGGCAGCTTTTGAATACACGAGACTGCTATGACCACCACGTCTGTATTTACAGTACGAATCATAACTTTTTTATGTCCTTGGTCCACACAGCGTCAGCAACATGCAGTTTGTCATGCCCTTAGTAAGAAAACGTGTAAATTTCCCCAGTAAATGCATACTAACAAATGTATTCCTACATATACCACCACCACCTACCACCAAAAAGAACCACTAGTGGTTTGGTACCACTAGCTACCAGAAAGAGCCGAAGTACTGCCAATTTTCCATGCCTTGACAGGATGCTACACGGCGTCTTCTTTTAATGGGATAGGTAAAAAGAGTGCCTTTCACGCCTGGAATGCCTACCCTGAAGCAACTTGTGGATTCAAGGCATTGTTGGACAGAAAATTGGCAGAAGCGGACACTTTTATTCAGAAATGTATTATTTATATGTACGACCGGTAAGTATAAACTAGTTTGATACAAATTCAGCGTACCTATTTTAATAAGTATAAAATAGTAACAATCTATTTTGTAGCGGATGACGTAATAATGACTCTAAATTTTTTTTTTTTAACTCAACCTCTTGCACCATTGTCAACGAATGCAGAAAATTTCTATTTATGAAGAGGGACAGAAAGCTATAGAAAACATCCCTCCAACGGAAGCCGCTCTTCGCCAGCACACACTTCGGGCAATATATCAAGGAGTCCATGTCTGGTGACAAGCCTTGGTGCCTCCCCAAAAGCTTCCGATTCCTTCTTCTTGGCGTTGGAGAATGGAAAATAGTGAATGGACTCCTGTTTGGTCAGATTTACCAGATGTCGCAAGTGTGTGCCTGGAACTCACTCGTTGCATGTGCAAGAAAGGTTGCAAAAATCGTTGCAACTGCATTAAAAGAAAATGGAAGTGCACAGAAGTATGTCTGTGTGCCGGAAACTGCAGGCATTAAATAAAAAAATTAAAAAAAAGATTACGGGACAATCTTACACAAATCAACCTAGGCCCACGGTAAGCTCAATAAGGCTTGTGTTGTGGGTACTAGGCGACGATTTATATAATAGATATATACATATAGATACTTATATATATATATATAACATATATAACATCCATAACTCAGAAACAAATATTCGTGATAGACACACAAATAAATGCCCTGACCGGGATTCGAACCCGGGACCTCCAGCTTCGTAGGCAGAGTCACTACCAACTGGGCTACGGATGCCGTAAATTGTTTTATAAAAATGTTAAGAATGTATTTTATTTGGCATCATAAAATTTAACAAAGTAAGCATAAGCAGATACTCGTAGTCGTCCATTTTGTAAGGGGAGATAAACGTCGCCTAGCGCGAGTCCAGCTAGCCACGCTGCGATCATTGAATATTTTTTTTCACTATGTTTTTGCATTAGGACATTACAAAACGTGTATGTTTTTAGAATTTGCATAAATTGCGCTTTATTAATGTATTTTTTGTTTTATATTTTTTGCCACTATACAATACTTATTAGCTCCCAAAGCAAAAATCTCCTACCAACATTTTCACCTTTTTACGTTTTTCTTGTAAAATTACTATAAAACTGAAAAAAACTAATATCAGCAATGAATTCTACGTCTTTGGTTTATACGAAAATGATACCAAACTTGCCGTAATAACCACCAGGACGAGACTAGATTTTTTTAAAGACGACTGTTGGCGGCCATCTTTGTACCCCCCTTCCCGACTAGCCTCACGTTTCTTATTGCCTCCCGGACTAAAAATGCTTAGAATTACTCAAGTAACATATATGATGAAGCAAATAGCTAAATGAAATATTTTTGGGTAAACTTCATAACTGCCTCCACTAAACTGCCCACCTACGGAAAAATTGTACGATAGGTACTAAATATTACAATACGATTTTTAGGATTCCGTACTCAAAGAGTAAAACGGGACCCTATTACTATGACTCCGCTGTCCGTCTGTCCGTCCGTCCGTCTGTCACCAGGCTGTATCTCACTGATACCGTGATAGTTCCAGGTGAAATTTTCACAGATGGTGTATTTCTGTTGCCGCTATAGTTTTTTATAGATAATGGTACGGAACCCTTCGTGCGCGAGTCCGACTCGCACTTTGCTGGTTTTTTAGGGTTCCGTAGCCAAATGGCAAAAAACGGAACCCTTATAGATTCGTCATGTCTGTCCGTCTGTCTGTCTGTCTGTCTGTCTGTCCGTCCGTATGTCACAGCCACTTTTTTCCGAAACTATTATTAAGAGCTTATATTGTTGAAACTTGGTAAGTAGATGTATTCTGAGAACCGCATTAAGATTGTCACTTAAGAATCGAAAAAAAACATTAAGTTTTAGGGGTCCCCACTCAGAACTGAAACTAAAAAAAAAAATTTTCATCAAACCTATAATACGTATCTATGGATACGTCTTCAAAAATGATATTGAGGTTTCTAATATCATTTTTTTCTAAACTGAATAGTTTGCGCGAGAGACACTTCCAAAGTGGTAAAATGGGCCCCCCTGTTACTTCTAAAATAAGAGAATGATAAAACTAAAAAAAATATATGATGTACATTATCATGTAAACTTCCACCGAAAATTGGTTTGAACGAGATCTAGTAAGTAGTTTTTTTTTAATACGTCATAAATCGTAAACCGCAATTTATTTCACGGAACCCTTCATGTGCGAGTCCGACTCGCACTTGGCCGCTTTTTTTTACTTTATTTTGAAACCATATATTAAGTGCAATAACAATATTATGATTACTTATTGTTAATTTGATGCTTATCATATTCTGTTATAAGTTTTTGGTTTTTTAATACATTTCCCACGTTTTTGAATTAAATAGTCCGGTAGTTTTTTTTTCCAATTAGTTTTATGGATAGATTTTGAGTTGTTTTATGTTCTTTACAAGTTAAAGCCTTATTAGTGATATTTTCGTGATTGCGTTTCAATTTGCGTTTCAAGATTTCAATGTTATTTGGGAGTATCAAATTTGTGGGAAATATTATAGGTACTTCTGCCCGCTACAGAAGTTTATTCTGCACCATGTGGGAAATATATTTTTTTTGATCTAATTGGAGAGTGATGAAAAGTTCTACTGAGTGAAAGCCAGATATTCATATCGGTCTGAAGGAAGATATTTCCCACGAAATTTTTTTTATTAATTTAATCAAATACATAAAACCTATGTATGGTGCTTTAATACTTTAACGTCTCTAGAATCCGTCGTATAATATAAACTAATATTATAAAGAGGAAATAAACTCCGGAACCGCTTAGCCAATTAAAATTAATTTTATCCTGCGTGTAGAATGGACTTTCTGAATGATTATAAGTTACATTTTATCCCACGGATTTGCCTGTTTTCTTTGCAATACGCGGGCGAAGCTGCGCTGGCAGCTGGTACCTATACAGTTCATAGTTTGAAAATACAATTAATAAAATGCGTTCTAACAAATGATGAATTCACTAGCTTAAGTACACGTTTTTCCCACTGCGTTAAAAACAATATTACAAATTGTACATGTACGTTTTCAGTGATCATAATCATATCTGTACAGTGTAGAAAGTATAAACGACGGAAGAGTCGTTGGTGCTTTTAGAAATACTTAAGTAATAAATGTTTGACATTAAAATCTAAATTCTCCTAGCGACCAATATTCAAAGCAAAACTGATGATCTCTATTCTTCTGTGTGTTCCTCCTAGCGTTTTTCCTGGTTGTGCCCTAAAGGGGCCCGGGATCCGCTTCGACACCTAATACCAAGATTTGGTATACCTAGGCACTAGTTTTACGAGAGCGACTGCCATCTGACCTTTCAACCCTGAGGGAAAACTAGACCTTATTTGGATTAGACGATCTCTATTCTTCTGTAATACAGAAAATATAAGACGTATAAAGTATCAAACATACATTAAAGGCTCTGTGAGCTGTAGACCTAGCGAATCGTCTTTTTAGGGTTCCATACTCAAAGGGTAAAACGGGACCCTATTACTAAGACTTCGCTGTCCGTCCGTCCGTCCGTCCGTCTGTCTGTCACCAGGCTGTATCTCAAGAACCGTGATAGCTAGAGAGTTGAAATTTTTACAGATTATGTATTTCTGCTGCCGCTATAACAACAAATACTAAAAACAAAATAAAATATTTTTTTAAGGGGTCTCCCATACAACAAACGTGATTTTTTGCCGTTTTTATAGATAATGGTACGGAACCCTTCGTGCGCGAGTCCAACTCACACTTGGCCGGTTTATTTAACATATCTAAAACCAATCAGCAAACCAACAAAAAATCCATATAATTATTAAACCTGTTCACAAAATTTCACGAGAATCGTTTGAGAAATGCCACTTGTAGAACAGCTGGACAGACATACGAAAGTATTTTGCCCAAGCTGAAACGGATAACTTCTTTCGCTTCGCTCGCTCGTTCTATAGGGATTGAAAAATAAACTAACTAGTATAAGATTCTGTCAAAAAGATTTTTTTGGTACAAGCTTTTAGTACGTCGGTTAAGTACTGAATTCCCATGGCCACCTTCTGTCTCCGTTATCAGATCAGCTCGATGGTACCATAATATTAAATTGTCATTATTATTATTACCTTACCCAAAATTTCAGCTCAATCGGTTGACGATATCTGCTTAAAAATTGAGTTGCAAGATTCCACTCGAACATACATTGCAAGAAAATGCTTGTAAAAAGTACAAAGTTGCTTGTATCATCTCTCTACCTCTCTACCTACACACACTACGGCTTAAGAAGGAGAAATCTTTTGTAATCACAAATAAAGTTTCATATTTTTAGTTCAGCGTATTTTTCAGAATGCCAACGGATTACTAAGTCTTCAATTTGGCTCACTGGTGCTTAAAGCCTACCTGCTTTCACCTAAATCCTTCGAATTACTTTGAGATTTTATTTTTCTCTACTAGAATGTGCCGTAAAAATAAGTGGCCAGTTATTTATCCCAAGAGGGCGATGTGCCTTGTAAGAGCTGGAGAACCAATTGCACATTAGACGTAGCCTCAAAACGTCAGGACAAACTCATGAAAATGTACTTTGTTAGTAGGTAACACTTAGGACACTATTCTCTTAAAATAACGTTATAAACTGTAGTCGGAATAGTATTCCACTCATACATAAATGGTATGAAATTCTCCAAATCACTTTTTTGGTTTTAATATGTTTGGAAAAACGATCACCACGATTGATGAACCATAATTTTCTAAACCTAAAATAGAAATAAAATTTCAATCGATGTCTTCCACCTCCGGGTATTTTTACAGATCGAAAACAAAAAAAAACCCTAAGTATACAGGGTGGGCCCGGTAACACGAGCAAATATTCAAAAGGAGGCTTCCTTAGAGCATTTGCAGTAACCCCTTGTGTATCATTCACTTTCAAAATTTTTGGTTACGGAGAAATTTTGATCTAAAGTTATGACTTCCAAGTAATGTATCTTGGCACCACGAGATCATATCACGGCAGTCAATGCAGATTTTGAGGTAACATCATGTAATGAGTCATAATAGTTTTTGCATTTTTGTGTTCAACAGATAGTTTTGTGATTTTTTCATTTTTTTTTCTTTTTTTTTGTGTTTTTAAAATAAAAAGTTACTCATAGCACTCCAGAAGAGTAAAAAAATACAAGTAAACTTATTTAAAAGAATTTTTTTTTTCAAAAAAAATATTTTTTTTTTGCATAAAACCACTTCGAAATAATTGTTCACAAGCTTAATAATCTACCGTTTAATTTTTTGCTCCAGTTACAGGGCCCACCCTGTATACAATAAAATTTTCTGAAAATTTCAAATAATGTATTTGGATAACACAATACTTGAACTATTCGAGCTAATTTACCGTTAAAAGAAAGAAAGAAGTCATTTATTCACTATACAGAAGACACACAGAGACAAAGGGAGTATACATACGAGTACATTACAATTTGACACACATTGTGTGTGTCTTCCGGCAGTGAATCGGCCGCTGTCTCAGCATTATGCCGAGGTGTCAGACAGACACCTACAGCGCTGATTTTCAGACAGCACCGTAGTACGTGACCCACGGAACGCAACACAACATAAGACACATAATAAACACATAATTATTGTAAACACATAATAAATAAATAATTCAAATAATAGATTTGTAAAATATGTATCAGTAGCCAAATGGGATAGAAAAAATAACAAAGCAAAAAACGCGACACAGTTAGGCCTATTTTGATTAATTCGTCCCATGATTTATTGCTAAAGGTTATTAGTATTACATTTGTTATTGTATTCTATAATGCAACACTTTAAGCGAGATGGGGACGGCTTTTTTGGACAAATTTCGATAAACCCCTCAATAAAGTTTTCTTTTAAATTCCTCAAGTGAAATTATAGATGAGGTAAACTGCCATTGTTTAAACTTGCTTTGTATCGATTAATAATGTATTTTTTGAGAAGACTGGGTACAAAAAGAGAAAAAAGACACAGCTTTGTTTTTTTTTATTTATGGAGTATATATATATATATATATTTATTTTTATTTTTATTTAATTCATTAACAATTTTACGCAAACACAATATGTTGTAGGTATGTAGATTCTATTTTCCGTGCAATTGCCAAGCCAATAAAAGAAAAAAAGATGATTAAAGACATAAATATGTCTAATATTGATTCGGTCACTTTAATGTAATGTAGTGTTATAATGTTCTTAGGTAACTAATTACGCATTTTTACGACAGAGTTGTTTGATGATGCTTCCATATATAGGTGTACTGAAAACATTTTGTAAACTGACTTGTTTACTTTACATCTCATAGCTTTAAGCGGGGAAGAAAGCGGAAGCATTGCGGTTAAGAACTGCGCTGTGAAACTAGTTTTTTTTAAGTATATGATATGTTTTTGATGGAATCTCATTTCTTATTGTTGGTGGTCCTTTTTAAGGGTTCCGGACCAATAGGTAAAAACGGAACCCTTATGTTGTGACTCCGTCTGTCTGTCACAAAGTTAAATACCTCAGGAACTACTAATTGTTGTTGCCCTTGCAAACACTTTTGCGAAATGCATGTTTCCTACAGTGCATATTTTGTGTAGGAATTTAATTTATTTTTTATACATAAACTGTTTCTCTATATTTTTAATAGGTGCTTAAGTTAATATGTTATTTCCTGTATGAGTCCTGTGTAACTTGAAATAGATGTTTTCATTCATTCATTCATTCAATACAGAGGGTACAAGTTCGAGTCTTTTCGGCTTCAGCCGATGCTGGTATATTTGTTCTCTGTGCATGACAGACTTGCCGTTGTCAAGGAAAGCCACGTAAAAATACCAAAGACTAAACATCTCGAAAAAATCCTTCTGAAGATTTGAAGGTGTACTTAATTTTTTAGGACAAACGGATTTCGTTTGTGTAGTGAAATAAGAGCCTTCTTATTTACAATGCTGACTACAACAGTCGGAAAAAGTAATTTAAAAAGGGAATGATAATTTATTTTCAAAGCATGTAAATTTCAGACGGCTTTGGAACAGAGAATAAAACGCTCATTCATCACGGCTGTCACAGAAAATAGCCCTTATTTCGTTCAATGCCTACCTATCAAAACAGAAATGTATATAGTTTTTTATAAAATGTACTTTTGAATTACAGACACAAAGGCGAGCTCACAACTATCTAGTCGGCGTTAGAATCAATTTCTGCAATGACATCACATTGCCTCGAGGAAAAAGGGCACAACCTGGAAACCACCTTTCACGAGTGACAAAATACTAAATATAGGCGTGACACGTTGAAATATTTAACTTTTTATGCGTTTGTTCACTTGCATAGTGTTAGGATTTCGCTTAAAATGATTTAGGCTTAAAATGGCTTCTCTAAAAACGTCCTTTTTAAAGTTATCGCTATTATGCTCTTAGTTAAGAGCTTAACTGTGGTCCAGACACTATCAATAAATACCAAACTACATTATTTTCAAGTAAAAATATTACTTTTCACAGAGAAGTGATGGGAATAATAAAGGACTGAATGATTCTGAATTATTAGTTAACTATAAGCTTTTGCGTTCGTTCATTCGGACCTGTAAATACATTTTTCTACTCCTGTACCGTTATCTGTCATTTATATAGGCTGTAGCTCAAATACAATGACACCACTAATAAGTCGTCGAAAAACTCTATGCTCTATGGCCCAAAAACGTACTGTTTAGCGTACTTTTTTGGTTCATACATATTTCATAAAAGCACTGTTTAACTTTTTTTAAATCGGCCGCTATATTGCAGTAGTGCCAACTTCATAAACAAATATTTAGAAATGAAAGTATTTATTTACGATTTAACATTTGTATATTATCAATTATTTACTAAAATCATCATCTATTGTGTGTTAAATTACATGTTTTATAAATTATTGGTATTATTTATAAAAATAAACAGTTCAAATTCGATCCGGGTCCGGATTTGGTTTGGTTCGGATGGCAAGTGCACACAAATTAAAAACAAAACAAACCATAAGCAAGAGGTGTCACATTTCTGATTTCCCACCAAAATACAGTTCAAAATAAAAAGACGAAAGATGATAATTAGGGTTAGGATTCTGGTGGCAGTTTAGCACAAGTAATGCAGTGGAGTCGTCATTGTATATTTTTTTATTTGAATAAATGAATAACTGAACGATAAATTTATATTGCAGTGCCGGCCAATAATATATCACCTTTGCGTTTTATTGTATGAACGTGTATAGAGTAAACAATTTCAGTTTGTTGAAACATCGCATATTTTACTAGTTACACAAATTAACATAATTTTTGACGACAACTGCAATGCAATACGGTTTACAATGATGCATACATACATACAATCACGCCCTTATCCCTAAAAGGGGTAGGCAATTACAATGATGATGTTATACTATAACATTTAAATAAATTTTACTTCTTTGCTAAACTGTTTAATGTATTCAAGAGCTTGAACAACTTGCAACTGGAATTAAAGTTTCAAAATCTTGCACATTATCTTCTTCTGATGTTAAACGGTTGTCAAGATTATGAAAATCATATACTATGGCAATTTGTTCCATATTAGCTGGCGTTATAAGGTTTCTCGACTTGTGAAAAATCTATTTATGTTTCGAGAACGATAGAATAATAACACGTAATTATATAAGAGTACGTTGCCGGGACTTTTTGGTCAACCATCCAGGTCAAATAGGTATGTAATATAAGTTATATTAGAAATTCTACATAAAATGTTTTTACCATTCAGTCATACGAGTAAAAGTGTATAACGGCGGATTTACTACATTTCTTGTGCTAAAGTGCCACGAGAATCCTGACCCTAATCATTATATCATTGTACAGTACAAGTGAAATCAAACAAGAATTAATATTGACGTAGTAAGAGAGGGTATTTCGAATGCATATTATATGCTACTACTGATACTGAAGTATCAGTAGTATATTGAAACTTATTCCAATGAAAATTTATTCAAAACCTTGAATAATAGGTACAACATTATACATTTCAACAATATATTATGTTTTTATTGATTTTTTATGAATCAATTTACTTGTATCAAACCAATAAATTTAATTGTACATTATTGGTTTAACAACCATCTATTCATTCATTCATTCAATCAAAAAAATATATAACAACGTCTCCTTTGTTCTTTGTTCACCTTTGCCACCAAACATCCTAACTCTAATTGATAAACTATTAGTCCTGAACTATTAAGATTTTTTTCGTGTTTATGAAGACAATAGTGTACGTTCCTTTTAAAATGGTTAAAGAAATTAATAACTGCACTCCTGAAGAAATTGCGTGAGTAGCAAAAGTACGAATAGAAAACTTGCTGCCTGAAAAGTTTACTATTCTGTAGTCTGCTATTTATTTAAAATTTGTCGTAGAAAAAGTATTGTATGCAACGGTGTATAACTGGTCTAAAAACGCTCGTGGCGTCTGAAATTGACCCACGCCACTCGCGTTTTAAGACCCTTCTTGTACAACAGTTGCATAAAATACTATTTCTTGATGGTCGTTATTTTAATAGGTAGATTAAATAGGTATCTAGTAGTTGCCGAGACAATTCATTTTAGCATTTTAAGTTGACATTTTTATAGTGTTACCCGCCTTTTTGAATGAATTGTAATTTGACGTATTGTCGCTTTCGAGTAAAAACTACCTAAGTATCCTAAGCGGAAGCTAATAATGTGCATATAAAACATTTTCATGTTATTCCGTTCATGGGAAGCTGAGATCCTTCGTGAAAAAATTAATGTGTGGAAAGGTACTGGATGATTCTTTTTTTTTTTTTTTTTTTTTTAATCTCATTTATTTTATAAGCCATACATCTTATGATTAAGTCGGCTTAAAAATTATTACAATGTTACTTAAACTTTAGGTCTTACTTTAAACATTGGGATTGATACTTAAGGAGTATTTTTATAATATTCAAATCTTAAGTTCAGTGAGTGTATAATGAAATTTAAAATTGTGCCACTGTGTTCGGTAGTGAACCCTGAGCTTAAGATTTGATGGAAGAAGAAGAGAAGTTCCCCCGCAGAGCACCCAGTTTCTTCTAAGAGATCCAACCTCGATTGTTCGTTGATTTTACACTCTAGAACTAAGTGGAGGAGGTCCTCTTCTTTATCACATTGTGCACAGTTTGGATCGTCTCTTTTTTTCATGATGTAGTTAAATTTGTTAAGTGGGATGTGGTAAGTTCGGGTTCGGAAGCAAATAACTAATTCTTTTCTGTTGAGTTTTCTTGAGGCAAACCAAGGTACGCGTGGTGGTTCGTCTACAATGGTTCTGTACCAGATGCCCTTGTTTTGAGAGCACTCATTGAAATAGGATTTAAATTTAATGTAATTGTCGGTTTTCACTTTTGGAAGATGATCAGTATAGTGCGGTACGGTGTCGAGAGGTATTCCGTTCTGTAGAGCCTCGGATGCGAGTGAGTCTGCCACCTCGTTACCCCTGACGCCCACATGTGAAGGGATCCATTGTAGACGAACTTCAACCCCGTTACGTATCAATCTATGGATACATTTAATAATGAGGTAAGCTTCGTATCTACCGACACTGCCGCCCTTAGCACTTCCCAACAAATGTTGTAGACTGCTCTTCGAGTCTGTAAAGATTACACTTTTATGGTATGGTGTCGATTCTAAGTAATGTACTGCTTCATTAATTGCTGTCAATTCGACTCCCATTATGGGTATACATGGATTTTCAATAACAAATTTAGCACCAAAATCCGCAGCTTCATCGTAAAACGCGCAACTAGAACCGTGTCTTGTTTTGGACCCGTCAGTGTAAATATGAATGTAATCTAAGAATTGCACTTGTATCATATCTTCGCAAAGTTGTTTTAGATCGTGAGTGGGTAGTTTAGCTTTAGGTTCATTAATAGTGTTCACTTTATGCATTATGATTTTATCCCAGGGGAGTGTTTTAATGTCACAGGAGAGTAAAAATAGGGGCAAAATCTCAAATTGTGACATAGGTAGATTGGAATACTTTCTGAAACTGTCAAGCAAAAGTGGAAGTTGGTTATTGCGCCAATATCTTGCGCCTGAATTTAATGTGCTGTCTAATGCTTCTATTTGTTTTCTCAGATAATCAGATGTTCTAGAAGAAAGTTTCAGGAAATATTTGTCGCTTAAATAGATTCTTCTAAGATTTAACGGTGGAATACAAAGCTCGCTTTCCATTGTAAAAATTGGGATGTCACGAATAAAGCTTCCACAAAGGCGAAGACATTGGTTTTGAATAACGTCCAACCTCTGGAGCAGCCTAGAATTGGCGTTGCCGAAAATGATACATCCATAGTCAAGTCGAGATCGCACCAATGTTATATAAAGTCTCCTTAAGTGAATTGGATGGACACCCCACTTTGAACTACTTATGGAACTAAGGATATTAATGTATGAAGTACATTTTTGGGCAGTTTCTAAAACGTGTCGAGTCCAATTCAAGCGGCTATCCACCCAAACACCTAAAAACTTTGTACAATTTGTAACCTCGATTTCAGTGTTATTTATTCGTAGACCCATAACAGGGACTTTGTATTTTCTAGTAAAAATGGAGAGTTTAGTCTTTGCGAGAGAAATTTCTAATCCAATTTCCTCTAACATTGATATTAAGATATTAAGACTTGATTGAATGACAGTAGCACAAAAATCAATACTTTGGTTAATACAATACAAAGCGAAGTCGTCGGCATATTGAGAGACCTTAACGTTCTTCACGAGTGTGTTGCATAACTTAATTGTAACTATATTAAATAAAATAGGTGACATTGGGTCACCTTGAGCTAAACCCTGTCTGCATATTCTTGTTATTTCCCTACCATCCCGAAGCCTATATATCAAAAATCTCTCTTTTAGAAATTCTCTTATATATCCACATAGGAGCGGATCCACATCAAATTCAACTAAAGTGGAGATATAATAAGAGGTTCAATTGCTACATTGTTATAAGCGTTACTTATGTCTACGTAAGCGCATAGAACGTATTCTTTGTTTATAAACGCGGTTTCTGTGTCTACAATAAACCTACCAAGATTGTCCTGACATGAAAGTCCACGACGGAAACCTAAAGTACTATCATTAAATAATTTCTTGCTTTCGAAATGATATTCAAGGCGACGAGTTATCATTAAATTGAAAATTTTACAAAGGCAGTTAATAAGTGAGATAGGACGATATTTAAGAGTATTATTATTTCTTTTTGGTATGGCAATAAGTTTGATTCTACGCCATTGCTCTGGTATCTCACCTTTTTTATAAATTATTTTAAATATATGTAGGAGGTATTCTTTTGCATTATCCGATAAATGGCTAATCATCGAGTAAGTAATAGTATCTAAACCAGCCGAAGTATCTACTCTTTTAAGAATCAAATTTAGTTCTGAAAGTGTAAAAAAATGGGGGTTGGAAACATTTGTATTAAAATCTAGGGGCTGTAACGAAACACTGTCAGGAGTGAGTTCTGTTACAAAGGAAACTGCGGTACTCTCTGGTAAATAATCTTTAGGACTACGATAACCTTTAAGCCATCTAAGTTTCCTCCAAACCTCACTGCTGGGCGTATTGCAGTCTATGCTGTCACAAAACTGTTGCCAGGAATTCCTTTTTGCAAGTCTTATTAATTTTCGAGCAATAACTACCTTTTCTCTGTAAATTAAGTAATTTTCAACCGTGCGTAATTTCCTAAAGTGCTTAAGAGCTAATCTTCGTTCCGCTACTGCCTTTGATAGATCAGGGTTCCACCAAGGTTTTGACTTAAATTTCTTAGGGTTATTACTGATTTTAATATAAGGAATGTTTTTGTTAGCACTTTCCTCAATTGTCTCTATGAGTTTATCGTAGTTACTTTGTACATTGTCTCCGAAATCTAATCCCTCACATGTAGATTCTATGTGTTGCGTATATTCTACCCAGTTGGCCTTTTTGATGTTTCTTTTCAATTCGGAGCTAATTTGAGTACTGTCTAAAGTTTTAATAGAGATAATAAGGTGATCACTGCCAAAAGATTCGTTAGTGACGTTCCAATCAAAGTCGAGTGAGAGATCAGCGCTACAAAAGGATATATCAGGTGATGTGCACACTATATTACCATTTAGCTTAGCGCAACGAGTAAAATCTCGATTGTTAAGAAAAACGTAATTTTGTTTTAAGCTAGTGTCTGATAAAAGTCTACCCCGTGTGTCAGTTGTGTATGACCACGCCGAGTGATGAGCATTAAAATCGCCGACTATTAGAGTTTTCTCAGAAAAGTGGCTGAAAAGCTCCTGGTAGTCCCTAACGCTTACAGGGACATTTGAGGGAGAATAGACACCTATGATATGTTGAAGTTTATAGCTATTAAGGACTTCAAGGCACAAAAGGTCAATATTATCATGATTACTTGGAAGAATTTTGAGAGTACAGTTTATTGATTGATGGACCAGGATCGCTAAACCTCCATATCCATCTGCTCGATCCTTTCTAAAGACAGAGTAATCTGTAAAATTAATTTGGTTTTCGCATTTTAGCCAAGTTTCTGAAAGAAAGCATATGTGTATTTTTTCATTGTGAAGATATGAATCCAAATCACTTAATTTTGGTATTAGGCTTTGACAGTTCCATTGAATAATATTAAGCTTGAAACTTTTAGTCAAAACCATAAAAAAAATATATATATATATATATATATATATAATAATAAACCAAATGAATAAGTTCTATGTATATAAGTATAAATATATATTGTGTACCTACCTAAAAGTGACTTAGTTATTTGTTTTGGTATTTTTCTTACCCAATAAGCGCTTTAGTTTACTTACAATACGTGAGATTCTGCTCTTAACACTACGACATGAGATGTTAGGTATCAAGTCCGTAAACATTTCAATCAGGGCACTAATCTCTTCTGTGTAACTGAAAGTGATTTCCGATATGTCCTTAACTCCATATGTGCGTATGAGATATTCTTTAACTTGTTTTCCAGACACTGGGTACGTTTTACAGGGATCGTCTATAAAGTTTTCCAGGTGGTCCCAATTAGTTGAACCCAGATCACTATGCGGCGTCTTCTTGAGTTTCTTTCCACTCTTGGATTTGTAAACCTCTTCTGAACTGGAGCAGGAGGAGTTATCAAAGTCGTCATCACTGTGCTCGATGCTAGGTATACAGTCTTCTTTTGTTGTTTCGGACTCCATGAAATCAGTAGTAGTCGAAGATTCAGTGGGTGGATGTGGACGCTTGAATATTTGTGTTTCCGTTGACTCCTGTCTTTTTTGGTTCAAAGAGTTCATGTCGTTGGTGTTATCTGGGCATTTAGATGCTACGTGACCGTCTTTTTTGCATATGAAACAAGTCATTGTATCCGATGAGAAATAAATCCAGTAATTCGTTTCTTCAAAATCAATTGATATTTTTTCTGGAAGTCGGGTGGAATCCTCAGGAGTTACGTAGACTTGTCTTCGGAAACTTAGAATGTGATTGTAGCCCGTTTCGTTGAGACCAGCACGCAGGAAAGAGATGGGCGACAGTGGTGTGATATGCATTTCTATCAGTTTCTTTTCTATTTCGGTGTGCGGTATAATAGGGCACACGTTAGATATAATGATACGTTTGTTTCTGCTAATCAACGGTCGGATGGGTAGTTTTTGATTTTGTATTGTAACATACTTTTTATTGTCAATGATCTCATCAACGATTAACTTCGAGGAAACGTAGATACAAATTCTATTGTTTGATATTCTTGACAAAAAGCGGATTTGAGATGGGTCGATTATTCTTCCTAAAGCTTGAGCATAATCTTTGATTTGTACGTTTTCTAAAGCATCGATGACGATTGCTTGGTCCTTTTTAGGGAACGTGGTGGTTTGTGTCACCGTAGAATAACTAGGGTTATTGTCTAACGTTTGGGAGTTCATTTTGTTCCTGTAGTCAGAAACGGTTGAAAAGTTGCGATATAGCCACTTACTTATTGGAGAATCAAAAAGTCCGATTCCATCATTCAAACATTGTAGAAATCAAACTCGTGGAAATGTAGTTCACTAGCGCGCGCAAGTAACGACCGGTCTCGGTGACAGCTCAACGCGGTATGTGGATGATTCTTTTTTCTATTAAAAGATTTATTTATAACTGTAGAAGGGTACATTATTATTGGTTCTGGTTTGCAAATAGTGTACGTCATTCATTTTGTGACTCAAATTTTCATAAATTGGTGCATCACAGAAATTGCAAAATTGTGGAATTAATGATGTTTTGTATTATAATGATTTGAGCAAACATACACCGTGGGCCTGAGGAACCCGATAAATTTTAGCAGCGTACTCCTAAATATATTACGATTAATTAATGTTATTGTATAAACATAGGTCCAATTAACAACATTTAATTTTTCTGACTCCTTAATTTTGTTTAGGCATTTAATAGTATTTGAAAAGTTAGTAGACACGTATTTTTTATTTTCATTTAATTTTAAGTTAAACCCCCTAAATTTGGTAGTTTTAAACTACCACGTTCGAAAAGGGCCTAAGTACGTTTATAGGGTGAATAAAATTAGCACTGTGGTCTATTTATTGAATTAAAAAGTAAAAAGTATGCTGCTGTATCCGTGACAGGAACATTTGACATTTTGAGTTTTGACGGTTCCTTGCCATGGACATAGGAAAACCCATGGACAGGGTGTATTTTTCAAATGTCATTTGTTTAGAAATAAAATTCCCAAAAATAACTCTGTCTCATTTTAACGAAGCACCATTTGGCTACCAAAAAAGAGATGGTAGTATAACAGTCAGAACCGAAAGTTGATGATCAAATGTCAAGAGTGGCCTAAAATCGCCATTTTATGCGCCACGATATGTCAATTCCCGTCAGTTTAGTGGGTACATCATATGTCAATGACTGATGTAAACATACCAAAATAATAAAATAACTATTAATTGAAAATTATAAACTGCATAAAGCCCAAAGGGCACAATTTAGTGGAATGTGGTGACCATGCCCAGGTGCAGCATAATCGGATGTGGCTTAAGAAAAGGCCCAAATCAGGGAAGATTATCCTTGCACCGGTATGTAATGTATTTTTATTGAAATATTGGATAGTTAAGAGGGCGCTCGTTTTTTGGTCAGGAATAAGCGAGAATGACGGATTTTTGACGTTGTAATTCTAAGAAACGGAGAGCTTTTTCTAGATCCTGATTACTTCTTTGCATAGGTAAACTCCTCATATTGGTCCTAGCCGCCTCCAATTTACGAAGAACTGAATACTTTAACCGAAAATACCCGATTACCGACAGTAGTTTTCTGAAGAGAACGCAGAGTCATAAGTTTGAGCCCCTAATACTCCATGATGTTATATGAGAACCTACTTGTTTTTTTCTATTTTCACTAGCGTAATATGTTGCCATTGCGCCTAGCCGCCTCGAATTTTCCTTATTCTGCACGTATATATATGTAAACTGTTCTCAATTACACCATATTTGTCAACAAAATCGTACTGAAAACTCAAGGATTTTCTCATTATTGTTGAATAATTTTTGTATTGAATCTTACACAACATTAAAGTTCATGCTTGTACCAACAAGATCCAGTCCAAAAAATATAACTTTTGTCAAAATTTATATTTATAAATAATTATTCAAAACTAGTATAAATTTACCGTCGCGTGGGAATATATCTCAGTACCGGCTGAATAGCCCTCCGAGACAGACGTGTAGTGTGTTTATTTGTGGCTATTCACGAAGCTAACCGGCCACTCTTCAGATAAAATAATATTATTTTGATCTCCGACTAGGCATAGTTGTTACCAACCTCGGGGTCAAACTATACTGGGGATACATTCGTGATGCTAATCGAGACAAGTTATGAATTGCATAGCTGCCATATATGACGTAGTGTAGCGAAAAGGCTCAAACCCACCGGATACGTAACATTTAAAATTGAACCTTCTACCTAAAACAAAAGTCATACATTTCAATGGTGATGTCTTGTGGGTTGGATCCTTTTGTCTAAACTACTCGTTCTATAGTCAATTATTATTGTACGAGTGATCGTTATACTTGATAGATTTAATTTATTTACTTGTTATTATCAGTCCACCTTGTTAGTATGTATGTATGTATGGGAGTTTGGGTGAAATCTTCAAATTAGGTACAATTGCGTATCTTCGGTGACATAATATCATAGAGCTGGTCTGATGATGGAGTCGGAAGGTGGCCATAGCAACTCCTAAACTCAACAAGATAAAGCCATCGAATTTGGGCTCATTTATTTGGTCATGGTACGGCAAGACTTTGGTGCTGGATGATTTCCAGAGTCTGATGATGGAGCTATAAGGTGGTCATGGAACTCCTAAACTAAACTAGATAAACCCATCTAGTTTGAGCTCATCTGTTTTGTCTTGGTAAACACTTTGGTGATGGATGATTTCCAGGATCTGATGATGGAAGGTGGTCATGGGAACTCCTTAACTAAAATAGATAGACCTATCTTGTTTGGGTTTGTGTGATTTGTCTGTACAAGTACCCACGAACCAGCGACATAATATGCAGGGTTATTGAAAATAACAAGATGAATAAAAAACTTTTTAAAAAACAAGCTTATATGGCGTTTGTTAAGTACAGCACGATCCTACCTTGCATTTAGTAATTATTTTCGTTTATATATAATAATAACACACACCGGGGGTTTACACTGGAAAGGAAGATTTTTACGTGGTTTTATTACATTTCCGAGTCATCATCATCATCATCATCATATCAGCCAAAAGACGTTCACTGCTGGACATACGCCTCCCCCAAAGAGTGCCAAAATGGCCGGTCCTGCGCCACCCTCATCCAGCGGACTCCCGCGACCTTTACCATGTCATCAGTCCATCTTGCGGGGGGCCTACCCACGCTGTGCCTTCCGGTACGTGGTTGCCACTCGAGAACCTTTCCGCCCCAACGGCCATCGGTTCTACGTGCAATGTGCCCCGCCCACTGCCACTTAAGTTAAGCAATTCGGAGGGCTTTATCAGTTACCTTGGTTCTGCTGCAGATAGCCTCATTTCTGATGCGATCGCGCAGAGAAACTCCCAGCATAGCATAGCATAGGCTCAAAGTCACTCAAAGGGCAATGGAGAGCCATTGCCCTTTGAGTGACTTTGAGCCTTCTTATGAGGCCTTTAGTAAGCGACCACGTTTCCGTGCCATATGTCATCACTGGCAACACACACTGGTCAAAGACTCTCGTCTTGACGTCACTGCGGAATATTGGACGAAAAGATGTGCCGTAGCTTCCCGAATGCTGCCCAGCCGAGTCGGATTCGACGATTGACCTTCCCTTCGACATTTCCGAGTATCACTCTTTATTTCGAAATAAATGTTTAAAAAACCGGCCAAGTGCGAGTCAGACTCGCGCACGAAGGGTACCGTACCATTATCTATATCTTTAAACGGCAAAAAATCTGTTGTATAGGAACCCCCTGTAGCCTAGTTAGTAACTTGGTAGTGACTCTGCCTACGAAGCTGGAGGTCCCGGGTTTGAATCCCGGTAAGGGCATTTATTTGTGTGATGAGCACAAATATTTGTTCCTGAGTCATGGATGCTTTCTATGTATTTAAGTATTTATTTATCTATGTAAGTATGTTTATCGTTGTCTAGTACCCATAGTACAAGCTTTGCTTAGTTTGGGGCAAGGTCGATTTGTGTAAGATTGTAAAAGAAAAAGAAACAGATAAAAACTAAAATAAAAATAAAATTATGTATTCTGTTTTTTAGTATTTTTTGTTATAAATAGCGACAACAGAAATACATCACATTTCAAATCTCTATCTATCACGGTTCATGAGATACAGCCTGGTGACAGACGGACAGCGGAGTCTTAGTAATAGGGTCCCGTTTTACTCTTTGAGCACGGAATCCTAAAAAGTGACATAGGTTTTAGGCTCAGAACATAAAAAAAGGGAGAAGTGCCGTACTGCTTAATTTCAACCAAAACCGATGTCCCCAGTTTTCTCCCACCGCAGCGCCCACAGGCACACACATTGAACCATGTAAAAACAAAGACTCGGGCGTTGCCAGTGAGTCTACGGCAACATGCAAACAAGGGCTGTGATTGGCTTAAACGCACTACACTAGGGGGGCGACAAACGTTAAAATTATGTTTTATCGACATTGATATTAAAATTAATATTATGTTAAGATATTGATGGGTAACAACTTCAACGACATGGTAAGTTTATGTGGTGGTATTTAAACTTCTAGCTACAAGTTTAAATAACACGGGTTGTTAACTTACCATAAATCGCAAAAGTAAAAAATATTGACGAATACCTACAGAGTAACATAAACGGCTTTTTATAAGTTCGTGTTCACATACATTTAAAACTCTGGTCACATCGATATTTTTGACCTGTAGGTACCAGGCCGATCCGACTCGCATTTTGGTGCGAAATAATATGTCCATTACTCATATTACGAGATTTAAGGCTAAGGGCGAGTATCCACCAAAGATGTGCGAAGATGTGTTACCATACATTTTACACCTAGGTTTCAAGCAAGCGAGGTATCAAATATTCGAAAAGTGTACGGCTCTTATTAAGTGGTTGGAAACATTTTTCTTGAAAATGTTACGAACACATTAACTCTTCTCTGTACAGGAAACCAGTTAGGACCTCTGCCAGTAGCATCTATCCATTTTTTTAGTACCTACTCGGATTCTTTGGAAAACTGTAATAAGAAACCGAGATTTCTTCTTCAATTATCACATTTCAAATGAAAGTAAAAAAATACTCATTTAAAATAAATTATTGGTAATAAAATCACGTTTTAAGTTGTTCTGGAGCCATTTGCAACTAAATTATATACTTGTATATACAATTTTAATATGTCTATTTACCGTTCATACTGCAACTTAGTGAAAATCTTATTAGTAGGTACCGTAAACATTTTGTGCCTTTTAATCTTATTAGTATGTTATTAGTTACCTTTAAGATAGGCACCCAACCAAAACACGTAATGAAATAAAATAAAACAGCGAAAGTAGTCGAAATAAAATAACTAGTATGATATCGTACTTCTATTTTATCGATTACGCGTAAATTGTAACTGCACTTTGGCACCGCTCTAGTTTGCGACGCCAAGCAGCGGCCGTACCACTAAAAAATTCAAGCATCGTCCATATCCATAGTGGTTTAATACATTGCGCCGTGGTTTACTGTATTGAACGTTCAATGTACAACGCAAAGAACAAAAATATGCTTTTTCGTTCGATATGTTAGTTCGATCCCGAGAAATGATGCGGCGTTGCGTTTATTTGTTAAAATATTAGTTTTTACTGACTTAAGTGAAAATACTAATACTAACATGTGGTGCGTGACTCCACCATTCATGTAGGTTTTAGTTTCATTCCTATTTTTGCATGTAACCACGCTACGTTTCGGCATTTTGAGTAAACGTGGAAGAACATTTCAGATTCACGGCGAATTGCGACTAACATGCGGTGGGCAGTGACATGCCCATTTGGCCATGTCGCACCGACACGCGCCAAGCCCCCGTTTCATATCTTTTCCTTTTTATGATCTGAGGTTTTAGGCTTTTGAATAAAGTCACGCATTAATTAATTGTATTCTAGATAAAAAGCTGTGTTTGTATAATTTATAATTTTCAGTTCCTTTGGTAAGTAACGGACATTAGCAATTTCTATGAAGGGCAGTTTTTTTTACTGTCCATAACAAAAAAAAAATTCTTCAAGAAATGAATACGTAAGTACCCAGTTATTTCCTAGTGGTGGGTCTACTGGTATAATTTCATTACATAACTATATATAAATAAGACTCAGATAACATGCAAACTATTAATATCCGTAAAACAAATTATTATTCTTATTACTGACAACTTTAAAACTCGTTAGTTTATTTTATACTAATTAAACGAAACTAAATATTATAAGTACTTTGTCATATCATAGTATTTTAATACAAATAGAAAACCTGTGCTCAAAAATCAAATACTTACTTTATTCAAGTTATCTAACTTTGCTAACATGATGTTCTAGAACATCATGTTAGCGAAGTAATACTTACCATTTTTTAGTGCAAGTATCAATATCGGTCACGGAGTTAATTCAAACGGTGCGCTATACAGCTATTTGCATCGGCAAGCTCCGCGGTTAGTTCTATCCCGATCGCACTTACATATAGCTAGAAAGGGACGGCACCCGCGGCTGGTGCGATCGCGCTGTGCATGTGGGTGTTAGGTACGTTTGTGTGGGTGGTAGTAGTATTTACACACACAAACGCACTACGCGTGTCAAAATACCGAATTCTGAGCGAGCGCTTTTTTGTAGAGCACTCTTAAAGCATTATCGAGAGCTTAGCATTTGCATTATGTTGTAATGAGTACACAGATTAAGATTCGTTATGCGTTGTAATAGGATTTAGCTTTATTTACGATATTTTTGTACTTAAAGTTACGTTTGAATGGCAGTTAGGGTTGTTCTTGAAAATATCGATACTGAATGGCGATGACGTCATTCGCATTATCGTATTTTCTATTTCTATAACCAGTGAGATCTCGAGACAGTATCTTGCATTTAAAAAAACCTGAAAAACCGTCTGGGTTGTCATGATTGGTAAAATTGTATAGTAGGCAGGTACTACCTTGGAACTAAACAGGCTTCATTGATCGCTAATATAGCTATTTATAAAGGTTATCAAGAAGCGATTGTGCTAAGAAAAAAAGGTTGGAGGCAATTGGACCTTAAAATATAAGGCAAAATGTAAAAGAAATATACCTACATTTGCTCTCTACATTTTGGTCAGAAATGCTTCAACAAGACCCTAAATGTAATTAGACTACGAGATGGTGCACTGCCATCAAAATATATATTGGTATCTTGTCATTTTTTTGAGTAGTTAACTTTGTATTTGTAGGGTATACTGACACTATACAATAACTTTACGTTTGTTTGCCTGCCTGTCAGTCTGTAGTGTAGGTATCACAGAAGCTGGAATTGAAATTATTTGAAATTTATTTAGATGAAGACACTGTTTGCTGCTTAGAAAAATTTACTGAGCCATTCTTTTTATGCCCATGTTTGATGCCATAGAAAAATGAAAGAAGAAAGAAAATACATTTATTTAACGTCACACACACACAATGCTAGCTAAGAATTATTTTTCTAGTAACTTAAATCATGGAATTCCGCTAAGTAATGCCTGATACAACAATTACTGTAAAAATACAGTTTATCTACATTAGATCATCTTAAATAATGTACCTACTTAATAATACTTAATTACAGGAAACCAGTACGTTCTGAGATCTGTCTACTCGTATATTATCGATAAACATGTTCCCTGTTTTATCGATAGCAGAACAGCACGACATCCGCCATGTTATGCGCCAATATGACAGTATACTTGGCACGCTCATTTTGTTGATACTTCACGTCCTTTAGTTTCTTTGGTCATTGTTCCTTGCTGACGGTTTTCGTTTAAGGGGGTTCGATTGCCATACAAAACGTTATTTGACATTCGTAGGCTAACGGCGTGATATTTTAAGAAACTTATGTAACAAACTTTCATAAATTGGCTTCCCATTTGCGCCAAATTCCCCCTTTCCTAGAATAAACTTACATAAACTAGATTAATTTGAGAAATTGGTTTGTCACGTGATATTTTGGGAAAACAATTTTTCTCAAATTAATCTAGTTTATACAAGTTTATTCTAGGAAAGGGGGAATTTGGCGCAAATGGGAAGCCAATTGATGAAAGTCTGTTACATAGGTTTCTTAAAATATCACGCCGTTAGCCTGCGAATGTCAAATAACGCTTTGTATGGCAATCGAACCACCTTAAATAGAATCTTGCAAATCATTAATCGCAAATAAACGTGTTTTGGAGAGTAACGAAAAAACGAAAATGTAACGTCAAAATGCATTGATTTCGTATTTTGTGCTAAGTTGCAGGCACACGGCACTGATGTCGCTTGAAATCCAATGTTCCGAAAGGTTTACTATACATATGTGAAGATAACCAAAACTGATAATAGCATTTTAGATCATTATATCTTTAAACTCGTTGGCTGAAAAACATTTAACTGTTTAATCATCATCATATCAGCCGAAAGACGTCCACTGCTGGACATATTGAACTGTTTAATACAATAAAATTGTAAATATTATTTTAAGCGTTGTTTAATTTTTTCCAGGCCCTACATGACAATAAATGTGTTTTATTTTATACGTATTTATATCTACCTAGTCACGTGAAGTCCACTTTGTTCCGACTTTTGCCTCCTGCTTGCTCTGGACCAGCCTTTATTTTAATCATAATATATGTAACTAGCAAGTACTAGAGGCCCTAGCACGCTAGGTTTTATCATCACGTTTTACGGCGAAAATGTACTGAAACGTCACGTAAAACGTGACATAAAACCTCGTGTGCTAGGGCCTTAGATCAAGGTATAAACAGTAAAAGTTAATCCTTTCGACGCATTTCACAACAAGCAAAGATGACAAAAACGGCGCCGTGGGCACGATAACCCGCAACACCTTTAGGCGTTCTTGCCGTTAAAAAGGTTAATAGCGTAAAATAATAATGCATGTATTACACCTGATGCTGGACAGCGTTTTATTTTACAGTATTTAATTGTATTACAATATCACCTACAGTATTGATGCACTACTAGATACCTATTTTGTCAAAAATAAGCAGGTATATGTCTTCCAACACATCTCTGACTTCCAGTGATAATTTCTGCTCTGCATACCCTTTGAAGTGCTTCAGTGAGTTAATATATCTTGAGCTAAGACAAATTTATCTTTTAAAACAGCCTCAGACAACTTAAGCCGAGTCCAATAACACCGTATTGATGTGACTGGTGAGTTAGCTTCATTATTCTATCCACCGTTGGCAGATTGCAAGAATTAGCTATAACGTAGCCATCGGTGACTTACATTAGGTATTAATTATTTTCAAAGTTTTATCAAAATGCTTAATATTACCGTCACTGACTTAACTTGACAAGAATTAATCAAATAACTGTCACACTGTCAATGTCACACCCAAAGAGAATATAACCACTACACTAATAGTTGTTTATTACAGGGCATATTAAACAAAGCCATGGAATGTCCGCATTCAGCCTTTAAATGGCTTTTTCAAAGTAATTTCCACTTTTCTCAAGAACTAGCGAAGATAAAAATCTGTAATTTTTTTAAATTACCAAGCTAACCCAAATCTCTAAATGGTTTTTAGTTTGAGCCGCTATGAAAAAATGAAATGTTGTTAATTAAGCATTTTAACAAAATATTTTTTTAGAATCAAATTAATAAATAAAGTTAAGCACTTCCTTGTGAACAAATCTGAGTTGAGAGAAAAGTTGAGTGAGAGAAATACAATCCTACCCCTAGGCGAGAAAGAAAGTAATCAAACGACACTTTACGAATCACTCCGACGTAATACGATGTACGGCGTGCTCTGTATCTACGTTGCGTGTGCTAATTATGCTTGCTCATTGTTTATTTGCTGTTTAATTTAACATACAAAGACACTATACATTTATATTTTTAAACACACCATAATTGTAAATTCGTATTGTTATAGATTAAGTGGTAAAAAATGCTCGCATCTACTTTGTAGTCACAAGATGTAGGCAAGGGAACAATATTAGCCCTTCTGGATTTTTCCCGTGCGTTTGACTGCATTAATACATCTACTCTATTATCTAAATTAGCATATTTTGGTTTCAGCGACAGCTCTATAAACTGGTTCGCAAGCTATATGACTAACCGATCACAATTTGTCCAAGTGCAAGGCGCAGACGGTTTATCCACAGCATCGGGATTACTCCCAGTATCGAGAGGCGTGCCACAAAGCTCTATTTTGGGCCCCGTATTGTACAGTCTCTACAGTGCAGATATTGTACACTAGCTTTTACCCGCGACTTCGTCCGCGCGGAACTTGTTTATATCGTAACTTTCTCCCCCCTTTTCACCCCCTTAGGTGATGAATTTCCAGATAAAAATTATCTTTAGTAAGGACTCTTTGGGAAGGCCCCGGAATTCAAAGTATGTCTATACCAAATTTCATCTCAATCGGTTCAGCGGTTTAAGCATGAAAAGGTAACAGACAGACAGAGTTACTTTCGCATTTGTAATATTAGTATGGATTGTATGAAGGAATGGGTATCGATGCATGTAGGCTTTTTTCAGTATTATTTTGCATATTTTCATATCACACGGCCGTAAGGACCTTTTCTACTAAACCGTAGGATTAAATTAACTGACTTGTAATTTAAACATTTTATATGTTACATCTAATAGTTTTCAAAATAGCCATAATCAAACGTCTTTTTTACCCCGTTTTAGAAAACATCTTCAAAACTAAGGCCGCCATAAGGTACCTTTACCATTGGAACGTCAATTTACTTATGTAATGTTAATGTTCCTATTCCCCAGGACTCCCAACTACCGCTATACCGTTAATGGGTTCCATCCAAATTTTCACCCCCAATTGACCCCCTTAGGGGATGATTTCTGGAATAGAAACTATTATATGTCCTTTTCCAGGACTCAAACTATCGTTCAACCAAATTTTATCAAAATGTGTCACAAACAAATTTCCACCTCCAATTACACCCCCTTAGGGGATGATTTTCGGGATAAAACTATCCTATGTCCTTCCTTATCTATCGCTATACCGTAAATAGGTTCAATCCAAATGTTCATCCACCATTTCTCACCCCCTTAGGGGATGATTTCCTCCTTTTATGTGTTCCGGAATAAAAAAAATTCTTTGTTCTTTCCTAGGACTCTACCTCTCTCTATACCAAATTTCATCTAAATGGGTTCTATCCAAATCTTCAACCCTCATTTCACCACCTCAGGAAATTATTTTTCGGGATAAAAACTATGCATTGTCCTTCCCTAGGACTCCTTGTATCTATTTACAAAATTTCATCTAAATGGGTTAAATCCAAATTTTCACCCCCTATTTTATCCCTGATAGGATGATTTGTGGGATTAAAAAAGTGTGGGAGTAAACTATCCTATGTCCTTCCCCAAGACTCCAACTCGCTATACCGTAAATGGGTTCCATCCAAATTTTCATACCCCATTTCACCCCCTTAGGAGATGATTTCTGGACTTAAATTATGTTAAGTCCTTCCCCAGGACTCTGAACTATCTCCATACCAAATTTCATCAAAATCGGTTATATCCAAATTTTCACCCCTCATTTCACCCCGTCAGGAGATGATTTAGGATAAAAACTATGCACTGTCCTTCCCTGGGACTCCTTCTATCTCTATACCAAATTTGAACTAAATGGGATTTATCCACATTTTCATCCCTATTTCATCCCCTTGGGGGATGATTTTCGGGATTCAAACTATCCATTGTCATCCTACGGGACTCAAATTATATTTATACCAAATTTGATCTAAACGGAGTCCATCCAAAATTTCACCCCCCATTTCACCCCCTCAGGGAAAGATTTCCGGAATAAAAACTATCCATTGTCCTTCCCCAGAACTTAAACTACCTCTTAACCAAATTTCATCAAAATGGGTTACATCCAATTTTTCACCCCCCCCCATTTTACCCCCTAAAGGGAAGATTTTCGGGATTAAACCTATTCTTTAACCTTTTCCGGGACTCAAACTAATCATATACTAAATTTCATCTAAATCGGTGCAGCGGTTTAAGTAGCTCCATACAAATTTCCACCCCCCATTTCATCCCCTTAGGGGTTGATTTCCAGGATTAAAACTACCCTAAGTCCTTCCCCAGGACACAAACTATCTCTATACTAAATTTCATCTTAATCGGTTCAGCCGTTTTCACGTGATGCGCGGTCACATAAACAGACAAACAGATAAACAGATAAACAGACAAACAGACAAAAATTCTAAAAACTGTTGGAACGTGTTCTGTTATCGATTCTAAATTCTAAGTATCCCTAGCCAATTTTTTTTCGAATATCTTCCATGTACAGACTTTCGACCCTCTTCAGCTTTATTATATGTATAGATAATATTAAGAATTGCAAATTTCATATTTATGCCGATGACATACAGCTCTTCATATCATTCAACCCCGACGACACACAGCAGGCTGTCGATAAGCTGAATGAAGACCTGCACTGTATTGACAGCTGGTCTGAAAAAAACAGTCTAGTACTCAATCCCTCGAAATCTAAGTTTCTCGTCTTGGGCTCAAAAAAACAAGTCAGCCGCATTACGGCTGCAAATCCCCATGTAAATATATCAGGTAAATGTGTGAAGATGGTCTCAGAAGCCCGCAACCTGGGGCTTCTTATAGATAGCTCCCTGCATTTTGAAAAGCATATTTTAGAAACTGTCGGAAACTGCTTCTATAGACTATCTGTTATTTACAGAGTGCGTAATTATCTCAGTGTAGATATGCGAGTAAAATTGTGCGATACGCTCATCCTGTCTAAACTTAATTATGCGGATACGGTATATACCAATTGCATACTCTCGCGAACTAGGAAAGTTATACAACGGCTACAAAATGCATGCACACGCTTTTGCTTCCCAATCCCGCCACGATCCCATATTACCCCGTATCTCAATACTAACAAACTTTTAAATATGAGTGCTCGACGTACACTTCACTTAGCCACGTTATTATTTGGTATCTTCCAAACTAAGAAACCCGCGTATTTGCGTAGTAAGTTGATATTCTACCCGTGGCGAGCCAGGCGTATCCCACGTCTGGATTGCCCATGGCACAAAACCGCTGCATTTCGTGGCAGCTTTCGTTATGCTGCCACGAAATGCTGGAATAACATTCCACCACCAATCAAGGAGAGCATTACTGTTAGAGGGTTCAAATCCAAACTGAAAAGACACTTAATGGCTCAACAAGGTATTGTTGCCTGAGGGTAGGATATCCATAACACCATTATTAGTACCAATTCCTAAAATTATTAGCCCCAAATTAGGTAACCGCTGAATAATAAAATTATATGTATAATATAAATACTTTTATCGCTGTAACATGTATATATATTTATAATTATATTTTATATTAATAACATTATTGTATCATCCGACACAAGTCGCACAGTACGCTGTCCCCCGCACACCCTGCTGGCTCCACAGAAAACCAGCGCCGTTGATCACGCTAGCCGTGCCAACTGCATTGCTGAGTGGAGGCCATTTCAGGTTCACATTCCGATCTACGTCTTCGATGTATATGTTAATGTTTTTTGTCTTGTGTTACTTATGTTGTGTTACCTGAATAAATATCATTAATTCATTCATTCAAGTTGTCATGGGTATTATGCATCTCGTTTAGACTAAAGTGTCAATTTTGTAGCGAGTGCGAGTGAGACACTATATCACAACGTGTTCTCTGTCGGAAAATGTGATCTATGATTAATATCAAAGAGGATTGTTACATTTCTAAAACTTGACACAATGTAATGGCAAGCTCAAACTAATAAAAAGGTTTAAATCAAATATTAATAGTTAAGGAACATACGTCTAAATAGATTTGAACTTTGTTGTCAAACGGTTAAACATAATTTGCAATACAACACTTTCGTTTTCTACATAGTATAAAAAGGTAACATGTGCTTGCGAAGAGTAAATTAATTTATTTGAAAACTGATTGGAGCTTTGAGTATTAAGCCCACTGGAGATGTCATACACAGGCGACCCCCTTCCGGCAAAGTACATTGGTCAACTGGTCAACCACGTTATATAAAACTACTTAAAGTCGCTTCATCGCCATTTTGTATCGATCCGTGTCGCGTGACGTTTCTCTCGAAAAATGGTGCATTGTGCAGTATTATCATGTAAAAGGCGATCTGACAGCTCAAATTCACAACAAGTTCGCGTTTCCTATCATAGGTAAGTATTTTTATTAACTATTAAATGTGTATTGAAGTACAATCTCCATTTAAAGAAAATACCGTTTGCGATACGTAAACGACAGAAAATGTAAACATGGTGTCGTGGTAGGGGTCGAATCTGTCTTAAGGGATGCAATAAAAGTAAGAAAAGCGACTCAACATTTGAATTAATCATTAATTCATTCAATCTTTGCAGTTTGTTTAATAGTCAGTTTTTTTATTAGATATTGAATTAAAGATATGTATGTTACATTTGAATTTTGTAAGGTGAATTAGAAAAATTACATTTCTCTGGACATAACGTTGTTGAAATTTAGTCTTAAAAAGAAAAGAATTGTTGGCCAAAAAATATCTAGGTAAATGGAATACATTTAGTGCGGGACCATGAATGTATGTGTTATTCATATACTATTATTTATATACTTTATGTTAAAGGACATAAATATATATAACTGCTTACTTTATGTTATAATTATATGTCCTTTTAGATTTCCAAAAGATCCCTATATAAAGGAGAAATGGACGAAATTTTGTTATAACGAAAATTATTCTTGGAAACCTACACGTAAAAGTGTTATCTGTTCGCAGCACTTTACTCCGGAAAGCTACAAAAATGATACTAACAGAAAGACATTGATTGAAGGTGCAATTGCCTTCTTTGCGACTATGTCCTTGTTTGGTGAATTTCTTTTTTTCTTTGTTTTTCCTAAATCTGCGACTAGTAGGTATACATTTAATTTTTAAACCCGGCTTTTTTCCATAAAATCAAATTAATGATAACAAATTAAATATTGCCCCATTTTTACACTTATTTTCGAATATATCCCAATTTCTAACAAATGTAAATGAGGATGCGCCATATTGCGGAATTTCACTGGAACTAATTCCTTACATAGGCAATGATTTTATGATTATTTGTTGTTATTTGTGATTGGTTGGTGAATAATGTCAACGTCATTCGTGGTGGTCGTTCACATTTCTTTAAAGACAAATATTAACAAAACGCTAAAAATAATTCACAGTCGTGAGTGGAATATTATCAATAATGTGTAGGTACACGTGTTTACTGTAAACGAAAAACTTTTTACAAAAAAAGAGCATTCCACTAAATGGTTTTTAAATAATGACATACATATAGGTACATAAACATTTTTTTGGGTAGTATCTTCAATGTACAGAATTTTCACTTTTACAATTTTATAATAAATAGTATAAGATAATTCAGTTCATTCATCAAACTGATTTCACTCATTCTTCAGATCTGTCCGTTGTGTCCCATCACTAACTTGTTCGTATGTATGCTGCACGGTTACGTGAAAACTCTGTCTGTGTGCGTGTAATTTTTGATGTGTTATTTTTTTTGTAGTGTGCGTTTAACTCTACAACTAAATTTGTGTCTGTTGATGTATTCATATTTTGGTGGTGTGCTGTACGTGTTTACCTCACCCCCCGCTAAAAGTGGCGAAAAAATTTGTTCGAAGAGTTGACGTTATGACATCTCCAGTGGGCTTAATACTCAAAGGATTGGAGTAATAAAGAAAGCTGCTTGAAATTTTCTATTTTCTAGTAATAATCCAGTTCACACCATGAGGTTTATCTTATCATTTTGTCAGTTACTTATACTAGGAAAAGAAAAAAACAATACAAAACAACATTTTTATTTATTACTAGCTGTTGCCCGCGACTTCGTCCGCGTATTACTTATACTTAAAAAATATAATGCAAACAAACTTCTACCATCTTAAGGGATGATTTCCGAGGCGAAAACAATTCTTTATCCTTTGAAGGGTCTCAAATTAACTCTATACCAAATTTCATCTAGGTACATGGATTTTATCCAAACTTTCACCCCCTATTTCATACCCTTAGGGAATGATTTTCGGGATAAAAACTATCTAATGTCATTCTTCGGGACTCAAACGACCTTTATACCAAATTTCATCTAAACGGGATTCATCCAAATTTTCATCCCCCGTTTCACCCCCTTAGGGAGTGATTTCCAGAATTACAACTATCCTATGTCCTTTCCCAGGACTCAAGCTATCTCTATACCAAATTGTATTAAAATGGGTTCCATCCGAATTTTCACCCCTAATTTCACCCCCTTAGGGGATGATTTCTGGGGTAAAAACTATCCCATGTCCTTTCCCAGGACTTAACCTATATCTACACCAAATTTCATCAAAATAGAATACATCCAAATTTCACCCCCCCCCCCCTTTCACCCCCTTAGGGGATGATTTCCGGGATAAAACCTATTATATGTCCTTCCCCGGGACTCAAACTATTTATATACCAAATTTCATCTAAATCGGTGCAGCGGTTTAAGTAGCTCCATACAAATTTCCACCCCCAATTTCAGCCCCTCAGATATAAAAACTACCCTTTGTCCTTCCCCGGGGCTCATTTCATCTAAATCGGTTCAGCGGTTTAGGCGTGAAGAGGTAACAGAGAGACACACTTTCGCATTTATAATATTAGTATGGAAGTATGGATTATTAGTATGGATAGTATGGATTATTTCCGCTTGTCTTCCAAATAGAGGTGTAGCTGTAGACTCACTTCAAAAGAAAGAAGAAACGAAAAACTCATTCAAATAACTCAAAAAATTACGAAGCTACAACCGTTTTAATGTCGCGTGTTAGAGTAAGAAAACGATCGGGGACCGTGACGTCACGATCCTCGAGCGTCATAGTAAAATACAATCGTTTCATTATAAAGGTGCGTTTTGCGGAAAAGAGACGCAACAAACCCCCTCTTAAAACTTTATACACTTATAACTTAGTGATTACCTATATAGCCCCTTGCGTTGTTTTTTTTCGAGATAATACAACATTATGATTATTTTGTTTAGTGTCTACAACCCTATTTTCGATAAGATAAGATAAAATAAGATTTCTTTATTGTCAGAACTGTGTACATTTAGTTGTTTTGGGTAAAATAAAGTCCAACAGTTTGCCCATTTCGGACGTACAATATTAAACTTAAAGCTAGTCAAATATACTAAAACAATAACAACAATAGTATTTCCAAATAATTTTAACCATATTCACACATAAAATATTAATTTAGATCCATCCGACATCCGTATTTTCTTTTAAACCACGAACTTCGGAATTCGAAAATATTCGGGTATCTCTATCTCTATCGCACTAACAAATGACAGGAATGCAGAGGGCCTACCGCGAAAGGCATTCGATGTTTCCCCTCTCTGTCATACTTACAAGTTCGTACATAAGTGCGACAGAGAGGGAAAACTTCGATTGCCGTTCGCGGTAGGCCCTCAGATATACGAACTTCGAGTTTCGGTTTTCGGTTGTTTAGCTGAATACGCAAAGAGCGCGCGCGCGTGCCATTCAAAAAAGCCAAGTTTATATTGTTCGAATTTGTTGTTACATTTGTACAAATTACGCCTTAATTCGACATTTGCGCATATAAGTTCGCATATCAAAATCGATTAGTTTTATATTTGCTTTTGATACCTATGTGGACGTCAATGTATATCGTAGACGGGATTAAAATTATTAATAGGCGAAAGAAAGGCAAAGCAATTCCGCCTTTTTGTCCGTAGTATTTCTTATTACTGTGATTTTGACGTTTCTTTTAGCTGACAGATGTGGCGACGATATACTTTAAGAATAATAAATTAAAAATTAAATGAAGTCGTATATTACGGAAAATAAATTAAATGTCGCAGTCGGATAAAAACTATCCTAAGTTGCAGCTGGAATAATTATGTACCTATATAAAATGTTTCATATTTTTCCGTCCATGGGATGCTGAGAACATTCGTACCACAGAAAGCTTAGTTTCAAACTGGCTGATTCTTTTTTTAATTTAGAGATTTATTATAAGTGGAGATTAATGAATTAAATTTTCAAAATGTGAGCCATCGTTTTGAATACAAACGTTTATTCGTAAACTGATCTCATTATCCAAGTTGTTAATTTCTTCAGCGGCTGTTGTAATTCTTGCCAACAATTCTTCTCTGGAGTGTACTGGTTTGGTGTAAACCTTATCTTTTAATGTCCCCCACAAATAAAAATCTAGAGGTGTCAGGTCCGGCGACCTGGCGGGCCAGGCGAGAACATTGCTTCCGCGACCTATCCACCGATTGGGGTATTCTTGGTTCAACCAATTACGAACCCTAAGACTGAAGTGGGCCGGACAACCATCATGTTGGAACCACATTGTTCTTCGGGTCTCCAAATCGATATCTTCCAGTAAGACATGTAGTTCATTGCTCAAAAAGTTTAAATAATTTTCTGCATTTAGTCGATTCGGAAATATGATGGGGCCTTCCAATTATTCCAGCCCACATGTTGATAGAAAATCGGTGTTGGAAGGAATTTTCCCTCTTTGCGTGTGGATTTTCTTGCAGCCACACATGTTGGTTATGAGAATTGAATACTCCTTCTCTTGTAAATAATGATTCGTCGGTCTATAATATCTTGTTAAGAAATCCGGGGTCTTCTACGAATTTCTGGTTCATTCTTCGACAATATGTGTGTAAAGTGTAATGTGGAAAGGATGAAGACCATACTTTTTCCATAATTTTAATATGGCTCTGTAATTAACATGAACAATCCGTGCAACACCTCTCGACGATAACGTCGGATCTTCTGTGATTAAATTCATAATTTGGTTCTCTGTTTGTAATACCAAATTGATCACTCTCTTCACTACGAGTTTTGGCAAATCCTTCTTCAGAAAACCGATTATGTACATCCACGAATGTCGAATGTGGATGTACACGACGAGTGGGAAACCTGGTCCTATACTCAACAACTGCTTGATGTGAGTTGCCGTTGCAAAATCCGTAAATAAAATAAATATCTGCTAACTCTGACGGAGTATAACGCGGCGGCATAGCGATAATTTATTTTAATAGAAATCATGCTATGTGAACTTAGAACTTAATGCAAATCGAGTTTCTTATTGAAAACAGTGCCACCTTCTTGATAGGTTGCGAACTCTTTGAAGCTGTAGCGATTGCTAGGCTTAGGCTGTCAAGGTATTTGGAGATTCGCCGTGTTGACATTATACATCCATGGCCTAGGGGTAAAGACGGCGGTATTGGGAAACGATGAGCCGAGGTTCAAACCCTGCGGCCGACGCACTTTTTGTATGTTTTAACAGAAAAGTTTTAATATCGCAGAAGAGATGGCGCCTGCTGTACGCAAGCATTAAATGCCTTCTCAATTTGGTCGAGTTGCCTGTCTATCTCAGTATGTATATTGTAGTCTTTGATAGAAATTACACTTCGTTTGAAATATGATTGTACATGACAATCAGTAATTTTTTGAACGTTGACATATCAGTCACATTAATTTCAAAATTAGTTTCAGCCAGTTATTAGCGTAGATAGTTTGCACTCTCGCGATAGAGCACGGTAGACTAAAGTGTAGTCTAATGATAAGTGAAGTACTATTTCTGATAAATAAAAGATACAGATACAAAGTTAAAGTACGCCCATTAATACTAGGTAACTACGTTCAAACTTCAAGTCACATACTCATTACTCGTACAAATAAAATAAATATTTACGGTATCGAATGAAACCTTTTTCATTTAAATGACAAACGTGTTGATAGGAACTGGCCAGAAATACTGCGAATAGCATATTCATTAAAATAGTTTAAGCGCGTCCATGTACCTACGTCACGTTCTTAGGGTGTGTTAGACTTGAGATTTTAAAATTTAAATTTTGGTTTAAATAATTTATATCTCGACAATTATGCATAATTAGACTATATGTTATACCACATTATATACTCCAAATAGGCTCTAGAATCGATAGTTAAAGTTGATCGGGTTCCTCAGACCCACGGTGCATATTAAATCTATCTAACTCATTACTATATGAAATTATTGAACGTTATTTTTACTTAACGGAATTTAATCGCGTATAATTTAGTTATTTATATTACCTCTTTGAGGTTTCCCGTCTCTTCAAGTGTGTCACAATATAAATAAATAAATAGATAAATATTTGCGGACAACCTTACACACATCAACCTAGTCCCAAACTAAGCAAAGCTTGTACTATGGGTACTAGACGACGATATATATACTTATATAGAGAAATAAATACTTAAATAGATAGAAAAACATCCATGACTCAGGAACAAATATTCGTGCTCATCACACAAATAAATGCCCTTACCGGGATTCGAACCCAGGACCTCTTGCTTCGTAGGCAGGGTCACTACCAACTAGGCTAAAGCGGTCGTCATCCTTGGTCACAGGTCGAGGGAATCGTGAAAGCTTAATAAATCAATATAATATCGAACGTATCAATCACACTTTAAACTTTACATATTTATTTATCACATTTTTATAACTTTAAACAAAACTAGCCCGTATTGTTAAGAACACAGGCAAATCCGCGGGATAAAATATAGCCTACAACCATTCAGAAAGTCCATTCTACATGAAGGTTTAAAGAAGGTTTGAACTCGGATAAGTGGTTCTGGAGATGACTCAAATCATACAAACTTACAGACTTACAGACCTACAAAGCTACAATCTCACATACATTTCCTCTTTATAATGTTAGTACTCGTAGGTTACCTACGCCCACAGAATCACATCTTTGTGCTACATTCCCGCATGAATATTTGCGGATATAAAATATAATCGACCTAGCCTTAAACTAAGCAAAGCTTGTACTATGGGCTTGTACTAGACGATAATTTGCATACCTACTTATATAGATAAACATATTGTTTAATACATAGACGACTCAGGAACAAATATCTCATCAGATTGAAATGCCCTTACCGGGATTCGAACCCAGGACCCAGTTTCGTAGGCAGGGTCACTAGTTCATTTACATTACCGACACGGCTAAGCTGGTCCTCAATTTCCCAATAAGCAAATAACTATGTACTCGTGTCCTATATATTTGTAAAAAGTCGGACTGCATTCAATAAAGTTTCCATTTTATAAAGTGTCGTGTTGGTACCGTGCCGGAAAACATTTCGTATGCGTTGCCTGATTTTCAGGGTTTGTTATTATTATGAAAAGGTTTTTGTTCAATTCAGCTTTTAGAGACGTGTAAGTATCAAAAGGCCTTTTGAAACAAAGTACGTATTCGAAGAGAATACCTACCCGGTGAGTTGAATGCCGAACTCAAAAGAAAATTCTTGTAAGTTAATTCATGAATATTTGGAAAGATCATTGAATAGGAATGGTTGTGGAACGGCTAACCCTAGCTAGAGTACCCGCGACCTTGCTTGTAACACGGGTGCTCGCGCGGGCAGCATTTTGCCACCCGCGTTTAAAATGATTTATTTTTCAAAATACTTTATTCGAAATAACTTTTAAATGGTAAAATGAATTAAAAAAATACTATTATTGTATTTTTTTGTTTTATTGTTCATTTTATAAATAAAGCGCCTTGGAAAAAAATATGTAGCTTTTCTTGAAATTTAAGGATGCCTTCACTTGAATTTCCTTAAAATTTAAAATACTGATGCTATATTTAAATGTTATATAAAATTATGTTAAAGTAAAAAACAACGTAACTGCTATTACTTACTAAGTATGTCATTTACGAAATTAGATCTGACAAATGTAAATAAAATAATATATGCACTGTAACTTCGACCATCTATTGTGACCATTTTAGGTTTGTTATTTTCCTTTGTTCCACAGTGTAAACTCCTCCTATTGGGGTACATCGGTAACAATCTTGTAGTAAAAATGAGGCGAATTTATTTATCAGTGGATTCTACAACTGGTTTATCTGAAATTTTCTTGTAATCTGTTGTTAAGTTAGTCTGTACTTTAGTTATGACCAGATCAATTTTTGGTTGTAAATTTTAGTTTTAACAGGCTAAATAGGTATACCTAAGAAAAAAACCCCGGAATGAAAACTATGTACTTAAACAAATATGCATACTATTATGATACTTACATCAAAACATCAACAAAGGCAATCAAATCAAATAATGTTTGGGACATAAAAAACAATCGTGGATTACTTGTGTGCTCGCGCAGTTAGCGATTTGCCGCCGAGCGCGACGCGCTGACAAGAATCTTATTCACTTATGGTCATTTGTGCACTGATTATCTTCTGATTTCTACTACATACAGGTTAAGAATAAAGGGGCAGCTAGGTACTAAAAAGCATGACCATGAAAAATTAATCATTTACAAAATAATACGAACTTTCCGCCACGGGCGGCAAAATGCTCATGAATATCGCGGGTACTGAAGGGCTACGCGGGCGTATGTACGAGAACTATTTTGCAAACCGCACACATGCAAAGGGGTTTTTTTTACTCCTGAGGCAATCGGGGGTTATCCGTGTGTCTGTCTGTGGCATCGTAGCTCCCAAACGGATGGACCTATTTAAGTGCATTTTTAAATTGAAAGTCAAGTATTCTTCAAATTTTATTTTAGTTAGGTAATACTTCTTTATATTATAGACTAGCTGTTGCCCGCGACTTCATCCGCGTAGAACTTAATACTTAGAAAATATAATGGAAACAAACTTTTACCATCTTAAGGGATGATTTCCGAGGCAAAAACTATTCTATATCCTTTGAAGGGTCTCAAATTATCTCTATACCAAATTTCATCTAGGTACATGGATTTTATCCAAACTCTCACCCCCTATTTCATACCCTTACGGAATGATTTTCGGGATAAAAACTATCTAATGTCATTCTTCGGGACTCAAACGACCTTTATACCAAATTTCATCTAAACGGGATTCATACAAATTTTCACCCCCCATTTCACCCCCTTAGGGAGTGATTTCCGGAATTACAACTATCCTATGTCCTTTCCCAGGACTCAAGCTATCTCTATACCAAATTGTATTAAAATGGGTTCCATCCGAATTTTCACCCCTAATTTCACCCCCTTAGGGGATGATTTCTGGGGTAAAAACTATCCCATGTCCTTTCCCAGGACTTAACCTATATCTACACCAAATTTCATCAAAATAGATTACATCCAAATTTTCACACCCCCCCCCCTTCACTCCCTTAGGGGATGATTTCCGGGATAAAACCTATCATATGTCCTTCCCCGGGACTTAAACTATTATTATACCAAATTTCATCTAAATCGGTGCAGCGGTTTAAGTAGCTCCATACAAATTTCCACCCCCAATTTCAGCCCCTCAGATATAAAAACTACCCTTTGTCCTTCCCCGGGGCTCATTTCATCTAAATCGGTTCAGCGGTTTAGGCGTGAAGAGGTAACAGACAGACACACTTTCGCATTTATAATATTAGTATGGAAGTATGGATTATTAGTATGGATTATTTCCGCTTGTCTTCCAAATAGAGGTGTAGCTGTAGACTCACTTCAAAAGAAAGAAGAAACGAAAAACTCATTCAAATATCTCAAAAAATTACGAAGCTACAACCGTTTTAATGTCGCTTGTTAGAGTGAGAAAACGATCAGGGACCGTGACGTCACGATCCTCGAGCGTCATAGTAAAAAACAATCGTTTCATTATAAAGGTGCGTTTTGCGGAAAAGAGACGCAACAAACCCCCTCTTAAAACTTTATACACTTATAACTTAGTGATTACCTATATAGCCTCTTGCGTTGTTTTTTTTTTCGAGATAATACAACATTATGATTATTTTGTTTAGTGTCTACATCCCTATTTTCGATAAGATAAGATAAAATAAGATTTATTTATTGTCAGAACTGTGTACATTTAGTTGTTTTGGGTAAAATAAAGTCCAACAGCTTTCCCATTTCGGACGTACAATATACAATACCTAAAGCTAGTCAAATATACTAAAACAATAACGACAATAGTATTTCGAAATAATTTTAACCATACTCACACATAAAATATTAATTTAGATCTATCCGACATCCGTATTTTCTTTTAAACCACGAACTTCGGAATTCGAAAATATTCGGGTATCTCTATCTCTATCACACTAACAAATGACAGGAATGCAGAGGGCCTACCGCGAAAGGCATTCGAAGTTTCCCCTCTCTGTCATACTAACAAGTTCGTACATAAGTGCGACAGAGAGGGAAAACTTCGAATGCCGTTCGCGGTAGGCCCTCAGATATACGAACTTCGAGTTTCAGTTTTCGTGGTTTGGCTGAATACGCAAAGAGCGCGCGCGCGTGCCATTCAATAAAACCAAGTTTATATTGTTCGAATTTGTTGTTACATTTGTACAAATTACGCCTTAATTCGACATTTGCGCATATAAGTTCGCATATCAAAATCGATTAATTTTGTATTTGCTTTTGGTACCTATGTGTCTCGTCAATGTATATCGTAGACGGGATTAAAATTATTAATAGGCGAAAGAAAGGCAAAGCAATTCCGCCATTTTGTCCGTAGTATTTCTTATTACTGTGATTTTAACGTTTCTTTTAGCTGACAGATGTGGCGGCGATATAATTTAAGAATAATAAATGAAAAATTAAATGAAGTCGTATATTACGGAAAATAAATTAATTGTCGCAGTCGGATAAAAACTATCCTAAGTTGCAGCTGGAATAATAATGTACCTATATAAAATGTTTCATATTTTTCCGTCCATGGGATGCTGAGAACATTCGTACCACAGAAAGCTTAGTTTCAAACTGGCTGATTCTTTTTTTAATTTAGAGATTTATTATAAGTGGAGATAAAGATTACTAAAAGTAACATTGATACTAGTCTACATATTTGTTATAAATACCTATGCAACTAAATCCATGAGCTAACTTTATGAACTTACCTACCATAAGTATTTTAACAGCGTTTTATTTCTCCCGTTATTTCCATAATATTTATATCTCAATCCGCATTTCATATTCCCAGCACTCTATGGTCTGATGCGCTTGCTATACATAACAAGTGTACCAAGGGACACTAGAAATTATTACGGCCAACATGAACATTCAAATTGAATCGAGATGGTCGGATCGAATCTGAGTAGTCGATTTATATTCAGACGATATGTGGTTATTTTCTTAAAGGAAGTTTACTCTAGAGAATTTACGGTTTTAGGAGCCCGTAAACAAAAACAAAAACGGAAACCTTGCACCGTTTTCTGTAACAGTATTTTTCGTGCTGGTGCCAGCGGGACCATATAGGTACGGACATAATGTTTGAGTAGACGTCTCTTGTGCCGCGATTTCTATTACGACCGAGCGTGCCCATTTCTGTGTGAAAAATGTGACGTGCATTTTGTGCGTTGGTATTGTGGCAAATAGTCAAAGACCATGGATTTGTTGACTTATTTTTAAATCGAAATTCCCACACAGTCAGTACTCACTAATCTCGGTAGACAAATGACAAAATACACACTGCCAACATATTTCGTAGCATTACGCTCGTAGCCGATATCATGCAAATACTCGTAACCGTATATAACTAGCGGTAAAGCGCCTACGAGCATAGATCAGGACGCCTATCACAAGAAGGCGCGCGCGAGCTCTTTCGATTTTTACTCGCACTATCCGTCTCTCTCTTATAGAATAGAAAACTTAGAAAGATACGTATAGGTAGTGCAATAAAAATCGAGAGAGCTCGCGCGCCGTCTTGTGATAGCCATGCTGCAGGTCGATCACGTAACGCATTGTACAGTCACCGGCATCAATATAATGATGAATCAAAGGCCGCAAAAATATCTGACACGCTCTTACAGCTCTAAAAAGAGTTGTCATCAGATATTTTTGCGGCCTTTGTTCCATCATATACCGGGATTCGAACCCAGGACCTTCAGCTTCGTAGGCAGCGTCACTACCCACTAGGCTAAACGGTCGTAATAAATAATAATCTGAAGGATTGTTTAAACAAGTCAAAATAATCTGTGAAATTTCGCAAACTTATCAACTACTACAAATTGATTTAAAAGTGTATCCCTATAGTGGTCGCTAATGACATAAGCTGTTTGAGCGACCTTAAAAAAAAGTTAAAACCGACTTCAATGCAGTACTTCGCCAAGCCACATAGAAACATGAAAATTTCCACATTTCCTTTCCAACTTACTACATGAACTGCTTTCCGAGCTTTCATTTATATATGTCGGCGGCCGATTGTAAAAACCGGCAGATCACGAAATTCCTAGGCATATCGTGAAACGCCGCAATTTCATGATTTGGCTAAATGACATCCGCCAGCTTCCGCTTTCGTCTTCCAACCTATCCGCGATCCGAGTCGGTTTTGCCACTAAGTCCCTGTTGTGAAAAACTTTTACTTTATGCCTAGGAATTTCGTGATCTGCCGGATTTCTACGATGTGCCCGGTATAGAGCTAGGAATATCGACGAATGCGTTGTACTACTCGTAATTGATCTGCCGTGTTTTTTATCAGGCACATCATGATAGGTATGCCTGGTCAACTTTTAGCCAAATCATGAAATGGCGGCGTTTCACGATATGCCTAGGAATTTCGTGATCTGCCGGATTTTATTTATGTGCCCGGTATAGAGCCAGGAATATCGACGAATGCGTTGTTCTAATCGATCTGCCGTATTTTTTATCAGGCACATCATGATATGCCTGGTCAACTATTAGCCAAATCATGAAATGGCGGCGTTTCACGATAAGTATGCCTAGGAATTTCGTGATCTGCCAGATTTTACGATCGGCCGCCGACATATTATATTTTAATTAGATCTACCTATCCTTTTTTTTGTTTTTTTAGTCAACTGCCTGCACCTATACGCTTTTCTTGTCTTTGTACTTTTTGTTTGTGCAATAAAGTTTAAATAAATAAATGTACTAAAGCAAGTCCTGACACTACAAGTCCGACGACCTCGTCCCTTATCACGGTTGGAGAATAAGTAACCTGCTCCTTTATTTGCCAAGAAAGGTATTGCCCAACGTTATTGCCATGTAGATAAAACCAGTGGCATCTTTATTGCCAATAAAATGTAGTTATCAAATACCGAGATTCGATGCCGTACTAAATACTTACCGATATTGCACTGTTTGTTTGGTTGATTTGAAATATGTATATATTTTTTTAGCGCGTTGATTTGAGCATTGAGCATTGGCTGTGTAGACCATTCACCATCGCTTAACCCAGTCTGTCACTTGTTTTCTTAGAAACCGCGAACTGTCTTGCGCTCCAACCATAATGCCACTCGCGGCGCTCTCTAGTCCGAGATTATATTTGACGTATCGGCGTTTATTAACGTCGTTGATTATAAAATTGATAATGATAACACTTATTCTCAACAAAGAGTATCCTTAGGAGGTCTGACGACCTTTAAATACAGAGCTAGTCGGGTAAATACCTAAATAGAATTAGCAAAATGGTCGAAGCGGTAATTTATAATATGAAGCCCAGACTATCCCATTAACGTACCTGTAAAAAAAATAAACTATTCCTGCAAAACCCGAATATTTCGACATTCTGGGAAATTAATACCTAACATGCCCGCAGTTAGCAAAACCCATATTTGATTAAAAACACCAGTTATAATATAGCAAATTGTAGGTACTTTATTAAAATGACCTGATAAAGGTCGGAAGAGTCCGCTGGATGCGGGTGGCGAATGACCGGTCATTGAAACATGCTTTGGGGGAGGCCTATGTCCCGCAGTGGACTTCTTTCGGCTGGTATGATGATGATGAATACCACCACATGTGCAACCGCCCAATCGTAGTTATGTTATTTAATACATTCCCTAAACCGATAATATGCTTATATGCTAGAAAACCGATAAAAAAGCAATTACCTATTGTCTGTTTGTATACCATCCCGAGTAATAATCTATCTATACATATAATAAAGCTGAAGAGGGTCGAAAGTCTGTACATGGAAGATATTCGAAAAAAATTTGGCTAGGGATACTTAAAATCGATAACAGAACACGTTCCAACAGTTTTTAGAAATTTTGGCTGTTTGTCTGTTTATCTGTTTGTCTGTTTATCTGTTTGTCTGTTTATCTGTTTGTCTGTTTATCTGTTTGTCTGTTTATCTGTGTGTCTGTTTATGTGACCGCGCATCACGTGAAAACGGCTGAACTGATTAAGATGAAATTTGGTATTGAGATAGTTTGAGTCCTGGGGAAGGACTTAGGGTAGTGTTTATCCTGAAAATCAACCCTTAAGGAATGAAATGGGGGGTGGAAATTTGTATGGAGCTACTTAAGCCGCTGCAACGATTTGGATAACATTTGGTATATGATTAGTTTAAGTCCCGGAGAAGGTTAAAGTATTCTTATTTATTCTTATCTCGAAAATCTTCCCTTTAGGGGGTAAAATGGGGGGGGGGGGTGAATGAAAATGGGTTCTTGAGAAGGACATTGGATAGTTTTTATTCCGGAAATCATTCCCCAATGGGATGAAATAGGGATGAAAATGTGGATAAATCTCATTTAGTTAAAATTTGGTATAGAGATAGAAGGAGTCCCAGGGAAGGACAAGGCATAGTTTTTATCCTAAATCATCTCCTGAGGGGGTGAAATGAGGGTTAAAAATTTGGATAGAACCGATTTAGATGAAATTTGGTATGGAGATAGTTCAGAGTCCCGGGGAAGGACTTAAAATAATTTTTAGTCCAAAAATCATCTCCTAAAGAGGTGAAATGGGGTATGAAAATTTGGATGGAACCCATTTACGGTAAAGCGAGTAGGAGTCTTGGAGAAGGACATAGGATAGTTTACTCCTGGGGGGTAAACACGTAACGTTCCGAACGCGCGTCGGTACAATTTAACTGTAAATTTTCTATATAAAAAGTGACATTTAGACCTACCCGACGTTCGTACAATGCGTTACGTGATCGACCTTCTGAAAATTATCCCATAAGGGGGTGTAATTGGGGGTGAACATTTTTTTGTGACCCATTTTGATGAAATTTGGTTGAAAGATAGTTTGAGTCCCGGAGTATGACAACGGATAGTTTTAAGAGTGCTCTTCAAAAAAGCGCTCGCTCAGAATTCGGTATTTTGACACGCGTAGTGCGTTTGTGTGTGTAAATACTACTACCACCCACACAAACGTACCTAACCCCCACATGCACAGCGAGATCGCACCAGCCGCGGGTGCCGTCCCTTTCTAGCTATATGTAAGTGCGATCGGGATAGAACTAACCGCGGAGCTTGCCGATGCAAATAGCTGTATAGCGCACCGTTGGAATTCACTCCGTGACCGATATTGATACTTGCACTAAAAAGTGGTAAGTATTACTTCGCTATATGTTCTAGAACATCATGTTAGCGAAGTAAGATAACTTGAATAAAGTAAGTATTTGATTTTTGAGCACAAGTTTTCTATTTGTATTAAAATACTATGATATGACAAAGTATATTTAGTTTCGTTTTTTTAGTATAAAATAAACTAACGAGTTTTAAAGTTGTCAGTAATAAGAATAATAATTTGTTTTACGGATATTAATAGTTTGCATATTATCTGAGTCTTATTTAAATATAGTAATGTAATGAAATTATACCAGTAGACCCACTACTAGGAATTACTGGGTACTTACGTATTCATTTCTTGAAGAAATTTTTTTTTGTTATATACAGTAAAAAAAAACGGCCCTTTATAGAAATTGCTATGTCCGTTTCTTACCAAAGGAACTGAAAATTATAAATTATACAAACACAGCTTTTTATCTAGAATACAATTAATTAATGCGTGATTTTATTCAAAAGCCTAAAACCTCAGATGATAAAAAGGAATAGATATGAAACGGGGGCTTGGCGCGTGTCGGTGCGACATGGCCAAATGGGCATGTCACTGCCCACCGCATGTTAGTCGCAATTTGCCGTGAATCTGAAATGTTTTTCTACGTTTACTCAAAATGCCGAATTGTAGCGTGGTTACATGCAAAAATAGGAATGAAACTAAAACCTACATGAATGGTGGAGTCACGCACCACATGTGAGTATTAGTATTTTCACTTAAGTCAGTAAAAACTAATATTTTAATAAATAAACGCAACGCCGCATCATTTCTCGGGATCGAACTAACATATCGAACGAAAAAGCATATTTTTGTTCTATGCGTTGTACATTGAACGTTCAATACAGTAAACCACGGCGCAATGTATTAAACCACTATGGATATGGACGATGCTTGAATTTTTTAGTGGTACGGCCGCTGCTTGGCGTCGCAAACTAGAGCGGTGCCAAAGTGCAGTTACAATTTACGCGTAATCGATAAAATAGAAGGACGATATCATACTAGTTATTTTATTTCGACTACTTTCGCTGTTTTATTTTATTTAATTACTTGTTTTGGTTGGGTGCCTATCTCAAAGGTAACTAATAACATACTAATAAGATTAAAAGGCACAAAATGTTTACGGTACCTACTAATAAGATTTTCACTAAGTTGCAGTATGAACGGTAAATAGACATATTAAAATTGTATATACAAGTATATAATTTAGTTGCAAATGGCTTCAGAACAACTTAAAATGTGATATTATTACCAATAATTTATTCTAAATGAGTATTTTTTACTTTCATTTGAAATGTGATAATTGAAGAAGAAATCTCGGTTTCTTATTACAGTTTTCCAAAGAATTCGAGTAGGTACTAAAAAAATGGATAGATGCTACTGGCAGAGGTCCTAACTGGTTTCCTGTACAGAGAATAGTTAATATTTTTTTTTTATTTTATTTATTTAATTTGTTTATTTCGAACCACATATAGTTCATATACAATCATTAAAATAAAGTACACATTAAAAATAAAATAAGACATTAAAATAAGACAATACAATTATTAGCTACAACATGTAAGGAGTTCCAATGCTCCACCATCGGGCATTCCAGCCTATCAACAATGGTGTTCAGGAGGCTGTTGTCGCTGCCTCGCACACGGCGCATCAGAGAGGCAACTCGTTTTCGAATTATAGCATGAAAACTATCAACTCTAGCCTCTGCAAACATTCCTGATGCGCTGCAAAAGCGAGGCAGCCCCAACAACATCCTGAAACCATTATTGTACTGGACGCGTAAGGCATTGAGAGCTCTCTGCGTGCACTTGGTCCACAAGCTACACGTGTAGAAAGTCTGACAAAATGCCTTAAAAAGGGTTATTTTGACATCCCTCGTACAACGTGCGAACCTGCGGACCAACATGTTGCTCCTCACTGCCAATGCCCTACGCTCCCGCTCCACATCGAGATCATCTGAGAGGTCCTCGGTGACCCAGTGCCCCAGATACTTGAACTTTGTGACTTTAGTCAACTCCGTTCCTCCAAGTTTAAGCGGTGGCACAGATTTAGGTTTTTTGTTTCCTGCCTTGAATACAAGTAGCTCGCTTTTCTTAGAGTTATATCTGAGACCGTGGGACTCCACGTACCTCTCACAAATGCCAATCAAAATCTCGAGAGCCCCAATCGATGGGGCCAGCAGCGCCATATCGTCAGCGTAGCTAACGTTGTTCATAATTTGGCCACCAACTGAGCACCCAACCCTGGCACTGCTGAGCTCATCGATCAAGTTATTTATGTACAGGTTGAAAAGCCGTGGAGACGTCAACCCCCCTTGTCTCACACCGCATTCCAACCTGTACTCCTCCGAGTAAGCGCCTGCCCATCTCACACTGTTCATTTGGTTATGGTACCAATATCTTAAAATAAAAACCAGCTCTTTGGGTGTAGCTGTCTCCCTCAAGAGCTTTTCCCACAGTAAATTGTACGACACAAGATCGAAGGCTTTCGATAGGTCCAAAAAGCAGGTGTATACCGGAGTGTTACGCGAAGTATAGTAATGAACCGTATGCTTGAGTCGTAAAATCGCTGTTTCGGTAGAATTTTATATATATATATATTATATATATATAATATAAAATCGCTGTTTCGGTTAATGTGTTCGTAACATTTTCAAGAAAAATAATTCCGACCACTTAATAAGAGCCGTACACTTTTCGAATATTTGACACCTCGCTTGCTTGAAACCTTGGTGTAAAATGTATGGTACGAGTAACACATCTTCGCACATCTTTGGTGGATACTCGCCCTTAGCCTTAAATCTCGTAATATGAGTAATGGACATATTATTTCGCGCCAAAATGCGAGTCGAATCGGCCTGGTACCTACAGGTCAAAAATATCGATGTGACCAGAGTTTTAAATGTATGTGAACACGAACTTATAAAAAGCCGTTTATGTTACTCTGTAGGTATTTGTCAATATTTTTTACTTTTGCGATTTATGGTAAGTTAACAACCCGTCTTATTTAAACTTGTAGCTAAAAGTTTAAATACCACCACATAAACTTACCATGTTGTTGAAGTTGTGGTAACAACTTGGTGGTAATATCATAACATATTATTAATTTTAATATCAATGTCGATAAAACATAATTTTAACGTTTGTCGCCCCCCTAGTGTAGTGCGTTTAAGCCAATCACAGCCCTTGTTTGCATGTTGCCGTAGACTCACTGGCAACGCCCGAGTCTTTGTTTTTACACGGTTCAATGTGTGTGCCTGTGGGCGCTGCGGTGGGAGAAAACTGGGGACATCGGTTTTGGTTGAAATTAAGCAGTACGGCACTTCTCCCTTTTTTTATGTTCTGAGCCTATGTCACTTATTAGGATTCCGTACTCAAAGAGTAAAACGGGACCCTATTACTAAGACTCCGCTGTCCGTCTGTCTGTCTGAATGCCTGTCTGTCCTTCTGTCACCAGGCTGAATCTCATGAACCGTGATAGATAGAGATTTTCACAGATGATGTATTTCTGTTGTCGCTATTTATAACAAAAAATACTAAAAAACAGAATACATCTTTTTATTTTTATTTTAGTTTTTATTTGTTTCTTTTTCTTTTACAATCTTACACAAATCGACCTTGCCCCAAACTAAGCAAAGCTTGTACTATGGGTACTAGACGACGATAAACATACTTATATAGATAAATAAATACTTAAATACATAGAAAACATCCATGACTCAGGAACAAATATTTGTGGTCATCACACAAATAAATGCCCTTACCGGGATTCGAACCCGGGACCTCCAGCTTCGTAGGCAGAGTCACTACCAAGTTACTAACTAGGCTACAGGGGGCTCCAATACAACAAACGTGATTTTAGATATATATATTTTGCCGTTTTTAGATATAGATAATGGTACGGAACCCTTCGTGCGTGAGTCCGACTCGCACTTGGCCGGTTTTTTTAACATTTATTTCGAAATAAAGAGTGATACTCGGAAATGTCGAAGGGAAGGTCAATCGTCGAATCCGACTCGGCTGGGCAGCATTCGGGAAGCTACGGCACATCTTTTCGTCCAATATTCCGCAGTGTCTCAAGACGAGAGTCTTTGACCAGTGTGTGTTGCCAGTGATGACATATGGCACGGAAACGTGGTCGCTTACTATAGGCCTCATAAGAAGGCTCAAAGTCACTCAAAGGGCAATGGAGAGGGCTATGCTGGGAGTTTCTCTGCGCGATCGCATCACAAATGAGGCTATCCGCAGCAGAACCAAGGTAACCGATATATCCCTCCGAATTGCTAAACTTAAGTGGCAGTGGGCGGGGCACATTGCACGTAGAACCGATGGCCGTTGGGGCGGAAAGGTTCTGGAGTGGCAACCACGTACCGGAAGGCGCAGCGTGGGTAGGCCCCCCGCAAGGTGGACTGATGACCTGGTAAAGGTCGCGGGAGTCCGCTGGATGCGGGTGGCGCAGGAACGGCCATTGTGGCACTCTTTGGGGGAGGCCTATGTCCAGCAGTGGACGTCTTTCGGCTGATATGATGATGATGATGATGATGACTCGGAAATGTAATAAAACCACGTAAAAATCTCCCTTTCCAGTGTAAACCCCCGGTGTGTGTTATTATTATATATAAACGAAATAATAACTAAATGCAAGGTAGGATCGTGCTGTACTTAACAAACGCCATATAAGCTTGTTTTTAAAAAGTTTTTTATTCATCTTGTTATTTTCAATAACCCTGCATATTATGTCGCTGGTTCGTGGGTACTTGTACAGACAAATCACACAAACCCAAACAAGATAGGTCTATCTATTTTAGTTTAGGAGTTCCAAGTGTTTACCAAGACAAAACAGATGAGCCCAAACTAGATGGGTTTATCTAGTTTAGTTTAGGAGTTCCATGACCACCTTATAGCTCCATCATCAGACTCTGGAAATCATCCAGCACCAAAGTCTTGCCGTGCCATGACCAAATAAATGAGCCCAAATTCGATGGCTTTATCTTGTTGAGTTTAGGAGTTGCTATGGCCACCTTCCGACTCCATCATCAGACCAGCTCTATGATATTATGTCACCGAAGATACGCAATTGTACCTAATTTGAAGATTTCACCCAAACTCCCATACATACATACATACTAACAAGGTGGACTGATAGTAACAAGTAAATAAATTAAATCTATCAAGTATCACGATCACTCGTACAATAATAATTGACTATAGAACGCGTAGTTTAGACAAAAGGATCCAACCCACAAGACATCACCATTGAAATGTATGACTTTTGTTCTAGGTAGAAGGTTCAATTTTAAATGTTACGTATCCGGTGGGTTTGAGCCTTTTCGCTACACTACGTCATATATGGCAGTTATGCAATTCATAACTTGTCTCGATTAGCCTCACGAATGTATCCCCAGTATAGTTTGACCCCGAGGTTGGTAACAACTATGCCTAGTCGGAGATCAAAATAATATTATTTTATCTAAAGAGTGGCCGGTTAGCTTCGTGAATAGCCACAAATAAACACACTACACGTCTATCTCGGAGGGCTATTCAGCCGGTACTGAGATAAATTCCCGCGCGACGGTAAATTTATACTAGTTTTGAATAATTATTTATAAATATAAATTTTGACAAAAGTTATATTTTTTGGACTGGATCTTGTTGGTACAAGCATGAACTTTAATGTTGTGTAAGATTCAATACAAAAATTATTCAACAATAATGAGAAAATCCTTGAGTTTTCAGTACGATTTTGTTGACAAATATGGTGTAATTGAGAACAGTTTACATATATATACGTACAGAATAAGGAAAATTCGAGGCGGCTAGGCGCAATGGCAACATATTACGCCAGTGAAAATAGAAAAAAACAAGTAGGTTCTCATATAACATCATGGAGTATTAGGGGCTCAAACTTATGACTCTGCGCTCTCTTCAGAAAACTACTGTCGGTAATCGGGTATTTTCGGTTAAAGTATTCAGTTCTTCGTAAATTGGAGGCGGCTAGGACCAATATGAGGAGTTTACCTATGCAAATAAGTAATCAGGATCTAGAAAAAGCTCTCCGTTTCTTAGAATTACAACGTCAAAAATCCGTCATTCTCGCTTATTCCTGACCAAAAAACGAGCGCCCTCTTAATCCCGAAAATCATCCCCTTAGTGATAAAATAGGAGGTGAAAATCTGGATAAAACCCATTTAGATGAAATTTGGTAAATATATAGAAGGAGTCCTAGGGAAGGACAATGCATAGTTTTCATCCCGAAAAATCATTTCCTGAGGTGGTGAAATGAGGGTTGCAGATTTGGATAGAACCCATTTAGATGAAATTTGGTATAGAGAGAGGTAGAGTCCTAGGAAAGAACATAGAATATTTTTTATTCCGGAACACATAAAAGGAGGAAATCATCCCCTAAGGGGGTGAGAAATGGTGGATGAACGTTTGGATTGAACCCATTAACGGTATAGCGATTAAGGTTAAGTTTAGGAGTTAAGGAAGGACATAGGATAGTTTTATCCCGAAAATCATCCCCTAAGGGGGTGTAATTGGGGGTGGAAATAAGTTTGTGACACATTTTGATAAAATTTGATTGAAAGATAGTTTGAGTCCTGGAAAAGGACATATAATAGTTTCTATTCCAGAAATCGGTGAAATTGGGGTGAAAATTTGGTAGTAGCCCATTTAGATGAAATTCGGTATAGAGATAGTTTGAGTCCTGGAGAATGACAACGGATAGTTTTTATCCCGAAAATCATCCTCTAAGGAGGTGAAATAGGGGGTGAAAATGTGGATGGAACCCATTTACGGTATAGCGGTAGTTGGGAGTCCTCGGGAATATGAACATTACATAAGAAAATATATGTATGTGACGTTCCAAGGGTAAAGGTACCTTATGGTGGCCTTAGTTTTGAAGATGTTTTCTAAAACGGGGTAAAAAAGACGTTTTATTATGGCTATTTTGAAAACTTTTAGCTGTAACATTTTGTTGAAGTATTTTTATTTTAAATATAAAATGTTTAAATTACAGTCAGTTAATTTATGCCTACGGTTTAGTAGAAAAGTTCCTTACGGCCGTGTGATATGAAAATATGCAAAATAATTCTGAAAAAAGCCTACATGCGTCTATACATGCATTAATTTTAAGAACATCCAGTAAATACCATGGTTGCGGCAAATAAATGAATATGAATGAATGAATGAATACCCTTTCCTTCATATAATCCATACTAATATTACAAATGCGAAAGTAACTCTGTCTGTCTGTTACCTTTTCATGCTTAAACCGCTGAATCGATTGAGATGAAATTTGGTATAGAGATACTTTGAATTCCGGGGCCTTCCCAAAGAGTCCTTACTAAAGATAGTTTTTATCTGGAAATTCATCACCTAAGGGGGTGAAAAGGGGGAAGAAAGTTACGATATAAACGAGTGCCGCGCGGACGAAGTCGCGGGCAAAAGCTAGTGAATAATAAACACATACAGGCATGCGTCTCCCTTACACACACACTGGTTCTAAGAAGGGTCTTGGCCTCCGTGGCTTAGTGGCAAATGCAATTCAACACTAAGTCCGTCACCTCAATGAGTGCGTGCTTACCAGGGATTACGAATGTCCTTTACCCGCTTGATCTTATCTCACTGTAAGAAAGCAACATATATTTCACCTAAAAAAAAAACCAGGCCATAACAAATCGTATCTTCACAGGAAACTAACGGCACTTACCTACGTCCTTTTGTTTAGGAAAGGCAGTTTTTAAATATTAACTCAAACAAAACAATTTATAGTTCTATTTTTTAATACAATTTTGTTTATTTTTTTTGACTTTTGTTATGTATGTAACTTAATTTTTTTCATTCATACGGCTATTATACGAAATTCACCAAAAGTCCAAATTTCATACACGACACGTACGGACAGACAGACAGACAGACATGTAGTAACTTTAAGGTTTTTTTTTTTGCTATTTTGGCTACGGAACCCTAAAAACGGGTCAAATATTTGTAATCTCCACTTATAATAAATCTCTAAATTAAAAAAAGAATCAGCCAGTTTGAAACTAAGCTTTGCGCGGTTCGAATGTTCTCAGCATCCCATGAACGGAAAAATATGAAACATTTTATATAGGTACATTATTATTCTAGCTGCAACTTAAGATAGTTTTTATCCGACTGCGACAGTTAATTAATTTTCCGAAATATACGACTTCATTTAATTTTTCATTTATTTTTATTGAAATCAAACGCTGCTCCAACTGTCAGCTATAAGAACCGTCAAATTTTCGTCAAAATGGCGGAATTGCTTTGCCTTTCACTTATTAATAATTTAAATCCCGTCTACGATAGACCTTTACGAAACAAATGCTAAAATATAAACCATAAAAAAATATTCGATTCTGATATGAGAACTTATATGCGCAAATGTCGTTTTATGTCGTAATTTCAATAAATGAAATCAACATATTTGAACAATATAATTAACACGAATTTGTTTTTTTTGAATGACAATGGCACGCGCTCGGCGCATTCAGCCAAAGTACCTGCGGCGCTACCACGAAAACCGATACTCAATGTTCATATATTTGCATCCCTGTCACTCGAGTATGGTTAGTGCGAAAGAGATAGAGATACCCGAATATTTTCGAATTCCGAAGTTCGTGGTTATAGCTCAGGAATCGAAAATATGGTAAATAATCATAATGTATTTTCTCGAAAAAGAATTTAAAATAAATATAGTCAAATGGAGAAAAAAACAAAGCAAGAGGTTATATAGGTAATGATTAAGTTATAAGAGTCCAAAGTTTTAAGAGGGGGTATGTTCTGTCCCTTTTCCGCAAAACGCACCTTCATATGAAACGATTGTTTTTTACTATGACGCTCGAGTATATTGACGTCACAGTCCCTCATCGTTTTCTCACTCTAACAAGCGACATTAAAACGGATGTAGCTTCATAATTTTTTGAGATATTTGAATGGGAGTTTCATTATCTTCTATCTATTTATACATAATAAATGCCTATGTCCTGACTGACATATTAACTCAATCACTCACTCACTCACTCATCAACGCACAGCCGAAACTACTAATCTTAGAGAGTTGATTTTTGCACAGTATGTTGCTTTTATAACGTGGGCTAGGGATAAAAAGGGATTTTTGAAAATTTAACCCCTAAGGGGGTAAAATGGGGGTGCAAAGTTTGTATGGGAGAACCTTTTTTTTTTGAGCTATAGACTTAAACTTTGTAGAAAAATTAGTTATTAGAATACAAATGAAACACTTTCAGCGTTTTGGAAAATTCCACCCCTACGGGGGTAAAATAGGGGTGCAAAGTTTGTATGGGGGAAACATTTATTTTTTAAATAGAGACTTAAAACTTTGTAGAAAGATCAGTCATTAGAATACAAATAAAGAACTTTCAGGGTTTTAGAAAATTCTACCCCTAACGGGGTAAATAGAGTGCAAAGTTTGTATGGGAAAAACTACTTTTTTTTAAATAGAGACTTAAAACTTTGTAGAGAAATTATTCATTAGAATACAAATATAGTACCTAGATTCAGTGTTTTAAAAAAATCTACCCCTAAGGGGGTAAAATAGGGGTGCAAATTTTGTATGGGGGAAACAATATTTTTTTTAAATAGAGACTTAAAACTTTGTAGAAAGATTAGTCATCAGAATACAAATTAAGTACTTTCAGCGTTTTAGAAAATTCTACCCCTAAAAATAGGGGGCTAAAATAGGGGTGCAAAGTTTGTATGTGGGAAACTATTTTTTTAGCTAGAGTCCTAAAACTTTGTAGAAAGATTATTTAAATACAAAGAAAGTACTTTCAGCGTTTTGGAAAATTTCACCCCTAAGGGGGTAAAATAGGGTGCAAAGTTTGTATGGGAAAAACATATTTTTTTTTAATAGAGACTTAAAATTTTGACGAAAAATTACTTATTAGAACATGAAAAATACTACATTCGGCGTTTTACAAAAATCATTCCCTAAGGGGGTTAAAAAAGGGTGCAAGGTTTGTATGGGGAACACTTTTTCTGAGCTAGACACTCAAAACTTTGTAGAAAGATTACTTATAAAAATACAAAAAAAAAGACTTTCAGCGTTTTGAAAAAATCTATCCCTAAGTATCCCCCTTAGGGATAGATTTTTTCAGGGAAAGTTTATGTTTTTGAGTTAGAGACTTGAAACTTTGTAGAAAGATTACTTATTAAAATACAAAAAAAGAACACAAATCGTTTTAGAAAATTTCACCCCTAATAAGGTTAAAAAGGAGAGCAAGCTTTGCATGGGCAACACTTTTTTTTGAGTTAGACTTAAAACTTTGCAAAAAGATTACTTATTAGAATACTAAAAAAGAACTTTCAGCGTTTTAGAAAACTCCATCCCTAAGGGGATCCTTAAGATCCTTAAGAAGGGTAGCCAGTGTTGTGTGGGAAAAACTTTTTTTTTTACTAGACTTAAAACTATTCAACATGTTACTTATTAAAATTAATAATAAAGTACTTTCAGAGTTTTAGAAAATTCCACCCCTAAGGGGGTTAAGAAAGCTTTGTATGGGCAACACTTTTTTTGAGCTAGAGACTTAAAAGTTCACGAAAAAAGTTCTTTCAGCGATTAGAAAAATTCAACCTCTAAGGGGGTTTAAAAGGGGGTTCAAATTTTAAATGGCGAGCAATAAAATTTTAAAGTGTGAGTAAGAGATTTTTAACTTCGGTCTTATTCTGTACGTTAAAAGACTACAAAACTGATTTCAGAGTTTTTCCAAATTCATCCCCTAAGAGTGTTAAAATTGGTTCAAAGTTTGAGTATTTCAAGGCATTTTTAAAGTATAAGATTTTTTACTTTGGTTTTAGACTGTTTGTTCACAAACTAGAAAATGAACATCAACTTTTTTTTTAATTATCCCCTAAAAGAGGGTTCAAATTTTGTATTGAGAGAAATCATTTTCTAAGATGATAAAAAGTTCTACGCGGACGAAGTCGCGGGCAACAGCTAGTGTAATTAATATACGGGAATAACAAATCAGAGAAAACACCGCTTCATAGATTGGGGCCGCCCCGTGTTAGGTCAAAGGAAAAAGCTCATTAATATGTATATTTTGTATTTTTTTGTTTGTTTTTGGGACAATTTTGCACAAATCGACCAAGTCCCAAACTAAGCAAAGCTTGTATAAATACACCAAAGTCAAAGTAATCTAACATAATACTTGTAATCGAAACATATTTTTATTCCATATATATTTAATGCTGAATCATTGAGACATTTATTATAAAATGAGCTAAAGTACATTGTTTTACAAGGGGCGTATCAGGAATATTGCAAACGAGAGTCTATCAGAAGCCCGACGCCGTAAGGCGGAGGGCTTTTGATGACCTGAGTTTGCAATATTCTTACGCCCGTGTTATACTCAATGTTTTTCATCACATTTGCGAGGAAATAAATAACTACAAAAGACAAAAAAATCTATGTTTTATACAAGCGCACCAATCAAATGTTGACGAAATTGACAACTTCACTTCCAGATCAGCGCGTAGCTTCAATATGTCAACCAATCACAGAGCATGGAGCTTGTGGTTCTTGCAGGGCATTGCCTGCTCGATTTTATTTTCCAACCAATCACAGAGCAGAATTCTTGTCGTACGCGGCCGTCCAGATTTGATTAACTAATCAGATCACACACAAGCTCATTACTCCCTTGGGACCATTATTTCCCGCGGGAACAATTTAGGCCACTGTCCTTCTGTATACAGGCATGGAATAACACCATTTATGAGCAAGTGTGATGAAATAGTACATTATGATACAAGTGAGGTATGTTGATCATTACACCAGAGGCGGAATTGTCACGCGAACCGCAGGTGAGCGTGATAATAGAGCCGAGGATGTAATTATCAAAGCTCACGCGTGTCATACGACGTTTTTCAACACATTTGCGAGGAAAAAATCCGTTTCATAAACTGAAAATGTTACAGGCTCCTAAGTTGTTTCCTTTAGTTATTGATGACAATAGGTTTTTACTCACATTGCAAATCTCCAAGAATGTACAGTGGCGTCAATTCTATCGTCAATCACTTAAGGTGGTTCGATTGCCATACAAAGCGTTATTTGACATTCGCAGGCTAACGGCGTGATATTTTAAGAAACTTATGTAACAAACTTTCATCAATTGGCTTCCCATTTGCGCCAAATTCCCCCTTTCCTAGAATAAACTTGTATAAACTAGATTAATTTGAGAAAAATAGTTTTCCCAAAATATCACGTGACAAACCAATTTCTCAAATTAATCTAGTTTATGTAAGTTTATTCTAGGAAAGGGGGAATTTGGCGCAAATGGGAAGCCAATTTATGAAAGTTTGTTACATAAGTTTCTTAAAATATCACGCCGTTAGCCTACGAATGTCAAATAACGTTTTGTATGGCAATCGAACCCCCTTAAATCACTTTTCCATTCACCACGAGTCAACATTTTTAATAATAACCAAACACGCATCATCAATGTTTACAAATATTTGTGAATTTACTTATAATGGCGCGCAAATTTTTTTTTTCGTGAAGTTCGCGCAGTGCGCCCGCAGCGAGGCTTAGATGAAATCTCTAAACAGCCAATACAAAATAAAATAAATATTTTGTTATTCAATATAAATTCATGTAAAATGTTATCAAAAGTAATAGACCAGCGGCTGAACAAAAATGGGTTTTGATAACATTAAAGTTTTTTCTTTTTTGATATGTCATTGGAGGCATGTTAAATAATACTTATACAAAAAGTTAGAAGTTTTTAGGTTCGGCTTTCGGTTATATTGACATATTTTATTTTTAGCCAAGAACTATGTAAATATAGAATTAGAGTTACAAAAAACTGTAACATATCCAATAACACTTTAGTTTCTTTAAAATAATTTGTTTTTAGAAGTCTGGAACATCTGCATTTTGGTGAACAAAAAAATGCAAATAATTTTGCAAATAAAGAATTAGAGTAGCTGATATTGTTAAATTATGATGTAATCGATCCACTTAATATCCTGGAAAAAAGTTAGATGTGTAGACAATTGGTTTGTGTAGATATTTATTTCTGGTTAAGCAGTATAGCCAATATTGAATTAGAGTTTGTAGAGTTAATAATAAACGGTCTTGACAATGATCTCAGTTACCAAACAAAAGTTTAGAAATATAGAATCACGGCGACACTAAATACTGATATGTATAGGTAAGCATTCCGTGCCTATATTACTACGTTTCAAACGCGCTGTATTGTATGCGCGCGCCGTGCTGTGCGCTGTGGCGCTGTGGCACCAGGCAGCGATCAGCGGTGGCGGGGCAGCGGGGTGCCCTTAACTCATCCATAAAAAAAAACCGCAAAGCATGTTTTAAACTAATATCAATGGAAAATTGTTATTTTGTTTTAAGTACGCTAATGGAAATACAAAGACGAAACTTACCCTTATTTATTACTATACTAGGAATTGCCCGCGGTTTCGTCGACGTTAAGTCCATTATAAAGTAGGTTTTTACTTATTGTTTTATGTTAAAGTAAGTATTGGTGGCTTACACAATGGTAACAAATAACAAAAATACAACTCTTTACAACAAAATTATAATTGCAACATTTGCAATTCATTCATATTTGTAATTGTAGGTATATACATAATAACTAGGGTACGGACAAGTGGTGGCAGATTTCACACAGAAGGTAGTAGAGTCGCCTAGATATTTTTATGACTAAACAAATACTGATTGAATGATTTATTTCTCTTAATTTTTTTTTATTCTCTTGCGACTAGATATTAAGTTTTTGAAATGAAAATGTACATGTATATACATTTTATGTTTAAAGAACTTTATTTTTCATAAAGAATCAATATATATCACTTACATGAGAAAAGTTATAAGTTGTTGTACAAAAATCATAGTGGGTAGACATGCATTACAGGGTATATTATTCAAACGGGGCAGTGAGGGAATATCCGAAACTATAAGATATACGGAAATTTGCTCTACAAGGAGTTACGAGACCGATTTTAGAAAAAAATCAAAACTGCATTCAAATAATTTCAAAAAAGCCTCATACACAGCCGGGAATCGAACCCGGTCAAATCTGTCTAAAAATCAGAGTGCGTTATTTTGCGTAAATTAATAGTGTAATGTAAGGAAGAATTGGTGCTAAGGAACCCTGTATCTACAATCCCAGGAAGATGCTGAATTTCATAGTTTAATGTACGGAAATGGATCTCCCCGCACAAACAGTGTACCTACCTACAATGAGTAAGTATGGGAATTATATTTTTATTACAGCTTTGAAAAGATTGGTGTAAATAATGAAAATAAATTTAAAAAAAAACCACGAATTTACCAATTTTGTCTAGTTTCAGACGCCACAGTTATTCTCCTCATACTTACTAACCATTTTCGTACATCAAACTATGAAATTAGGCATTTTCCTGTGATTGTAGATACAGGGTTCCTTAGCAACAATTTTCCCTTACAATTCCGGACTTTCGCAATTCCGGAATTGTTACACTCAAAATATCGGAAATTCCTGAACTGGATTTTATGTATTTCCAGAATTTATGACTGTTTATTTTCATAGTTTACCATAAACTCGATAAGTCTCGTGACTTTTCGTATCTCTTATAGTTTTGGATTTTCCCTTACTGCCCCGTTTGAATAATACAACCTGTATATAACGCTAAAGTTCGGCCGGCCGCCTTGTTGCGGCGATAACGGCGATTTTTGTTTAAGTTATCTTTCCACAAAAATTTCAATCTTTCGTCTACTACAGTCTACATATGCCATTGTGTTGGCATTTACGCCTTTGTACGCTAACAAATCTGCCCTTCTTATTGCAAACGCAGTACTTGCAAAATGGTGGTTTCGAAATAAACGCGGTAAACATATTTTTTGGTATCTATACAACAAATCTATGTTATATAACTTTTGAAGTGTACTGAAAAATAGTTAAAAAAATAAATCTTTAGATTTAAATATTTCTTACTTTACTGCCTTATTTAGATAAAATACGCAGTACTGCATTTTCATCAACTATATGGGTTTGCAGTTAGGCCTATGTCCAGCAGTGGACGTCTTTCGGCTGATATGATGATCTGGGTTTGCAGGCATTACAGTATCACTAAGGCTTAATGCAGTATTTGTGTTTATTACTGCAAAATCACCTAGCACGTGTTAAATACTGCGTTTCTAGTTCGCAATCATGCTCTATTTTCATACCTAGTAATAAATAAGTGTTGGTAAGATTTAACTTCAGACAAATATTGAAGTGATGAAGAGACGAAATAAAATTGATTTTAGGTAGGTACTAGAAAAAATTAATATTTTTCTTATCAGCGTATCAAATTATTATTTTTAATAGTCTATAAAATGTGTTTCAGGAACATTTTTTTATTAAAGTCTATTAATATAAAACACCTCCACTCATCAAGCCATCAATCACTCTTTTGAATTATACAAGGTGTAACCAAATCAAGTGCAAATATTTCACTCTGATTTGCTAGCACGAAATGCGGCACTGTACCGTGTGGCTTCGGTCCATGCGTAGCTTTATGTTACTCTCGAATACCTCTCGATACTCTTAAGCGCAGCACTGTGGAATAAGTACTGCGTTTAAGTACTTTTAGCGTGGCAAGAGTAGCTCTTTGGTTTTCTCGCTAAACTCAAACGCAGTAATTTTGAATACTGCGTTTGGCTTTAGTTAGTATTCGTTGCAAAAAAGTTATATGCCTAATGAATCTGCAGTAAACGTAGCAAGTACTTCACAACCTTCTAGCACATGCTGAATGCTGTAGATCTTGTTAGCATAAGTAATATTTTTGTGAAAGTACTGCGTTTTTGGTTAGATAAGAAACATGTTTGATATATAAAAAAAGACCTGAAATTTTTTTTTAGGCTTGTGATTTCATTTTTGCAGAAAAGTGAAAATCTCAAAAATAACTACTGCAAGTACTATTATCAGGGCCTTTGGCCACATTATCAACTGTTTCGTGTACTGCAACTACTGCAAGCCATAAATTGCAATAAAATATATTTAAAATACTTAATATAATTTGGATATATTTTTATTTTTGATATCCAAGTGACATTATAGTTTAATACTCTAAAAATATAAATTAAATAAATAATGTATTCATTCAACCGTAAAAAGTAAATAAAAAGCAACGACTCCATTTTACTCCCTGTGCGAAATTTGCCACCACTTTTGTCTGGACGCTACTAATAACAATTTTAAATTAACTTCTGTAACTTCACATTATTCCATGCAGATTTTTTCATAAAAAAACAGTATCTGTAATTTTTTATTGTACATAATAAAATTAAAAATAGGTAAACTAATGTTACATCTTATAGGTTTTCACATAGCTATAATAAAAAATCTTCCTTTTCATCCGCTTTTCCAAACATTGAATATCTCCGAAACATAAAACCGCCTTATGGTACCTTTACACGTGGACCATCACTTATATTGTAACAGTGCTGTTATACGTATTTTCATGAAGGAAGGTTTTCAAAAACTATTTTGGTTAGTTTTTTGAAAGAGCTGTTTAAATAGACGATTTTTATAACATATATTTGTTTCATTTGAATCTGGCCACTTAAATTTTTTTCTACATATGTTTTACTATACTACCGGCTACTATACTACTAACGGCTTCCGTAGCCCAGTGGGTAGTGACTCTGCCTACGAAGCTGGAGGTCCCGGGTTCGAATCCCGGTCAGGGCATTTATTTGTGTGTTTATCACGAATATTTGTTCCTGAGTTATGGATGTTATATATGTATATAAGTATCTATATGTATGTATCTATTATATATATCATCGCCTAGTACCCACAACACAAGCCTTATTGAGCTTACCGTGGGCCTAGGTTGATTTGTGTAAGATTGTCCCATAATATTTATTTTATTTATATTTTTACTATGCTCGAATCTGGGTTTTGCCCCCAAAAAAATCTCATAAACTATACATAAAAAGTTTTTGCGCCTTCCCTATTTTAAACATATAAATACGAAAAATGGTTTTTTTTTAATGCGGCAGAACGGGGGCGCGCGGGCGCGGCGAGGGATACCTAGCAAGCGATAGCTCGCAAGGTCGACTAAGATCTGCTCCGCCGTAGCTACAACTTGTAGCGCGGCTTGGTTTTCGCGCCTTTTTTTAATAATATGCGTTTATGATGCAAACTATACACAGAAATTTCTTACTTTCCATAATATGGCTGCATATATTCTTTTATAGTATTAGACTTATTTTTATAGACTCTAATTCAATATTAGATCTTACAGGATAAAAAATGCGTATTAATTTTAAAGCTTTTATCTTATTCCTCTAAACTTTTGGCTTTGTCTATTAACTTAAGAATTTAGAGATATTGTTGTGGATTTTTAAAACTCTAATTCAATATCGACTAAATAACAAGCTAATTCTGGTTTGACGTAGTCGCGGGTGTTTTTTTTTTCTAAAAACTTAACAGTGTAAAGCTTCATACATATCATAAACGATGAAGCTTAAACTTTGCACTTTAATTCAATATTCACAAATCATCAATAAAATAAATAAATACCTAATTTATATCTAACCCTCGTTCTAACTTTTCTTCATATAATACAAATATGCTTGAAAATAAGTCATATGTCATATAAGCATAACTTTTCCGACTTTAGAATTATCAAAACTTCTAGGGCCAAAATCCGGTTCCACTACTGAGCTATAAATAGTTTTACTAAATGAAACTTTTCTATATAATATCCAAGAAGTTATAATCAATTAATTCACAAGAAGGATTTAATTTGTTTAGTCGAGTAAGAATCCATTTGCCGAGAATTAAAAACAAACCTGTATAACCCGGTCAATTTAAGAATGTGCCGAGTTCATACATACACCTTGCTGCAAAGTGCCAACGTGTCTTAATCGGGATATAAACATAACTACACGAGTGTCGTAATGTTATAAAACACGCGTGTTTAATACCCAGGATTATGAGCCTAAAAGCGGCACAATAAGAGGCACGTTACGAGCAAATGTGTTGAAAAATATATTTCAACATTTAGTAATCATGACATCAGACATTCATAGTAACAACCTTACGTGCCAGCAACATAATCAATAGCTTTTGAGAAGGGTTTACCCGTAGTTTCCATAGTATCTAACAAAGAGGCTATAATCATCTGCAAAATTATCTCATCACGCTCAAAGTCTTATCGAACAACATGTATTCAAAGCATAATATTATGAAAGGTACCTAGGTGGTATTTAGCAAAAATTCAGAATTAATAATAGTGTTCGTTTTTATTATAAGAATACGGTAATTTAAAGTAATATTCTAAAAAAAAAAAAAAAAAGTTGTAACCATTTTGGTATATTCACACACCTCGCAAAATATTTACTCACGCAAAACAGTTTTAATTTAATTACCTACTTACAAAACGATTGAGTCACAAATTACACATTCGCTTCCCAATTATATTATGAGATTGTTCGAAGGCTATATACGAAGTCCTGTAACAGTAGCAAAAAATAAAGAAGGAGCAGGAAATAAAATTAATAAATTTTCGGATGTAAATCTTGACCATGTTAATTTTGTTGTTGTGTAGACGGGTTTCAGGCGATCATGCCCAAAAAGATAGCATCGCTATTAGACAGGGTGAGAGCAAGCACCAACAGCATACTAAAGGCAATATCGTGGAGGTTTGACTGTCCAATCCTATCTTATTGGATTGGACAGATTAAGGGCGTTGCCCAATTTATTATGAATATTTTTATACTTACTTACTTACTTGCTGTTACTAACCAATTTAGTATTAAGTCACATGTTACTAACACACTATGGATCACTAGGTCTGAAATAAAGTATTTTTATTATTATTTTTTATTATAATTTTTTTTTTATTATTATTTACGAATTTGGCTTGTTGTTACGTCAACCGCGCCCGGGTTTTTACCTTTTCTGTATTTACTTCGTAGCTTTTTGGAACCTTTGCAGAACCCGAAATATGATTGCAATATGAATACTTTTTCGGATGTATGAACCTTGACTATGAACATTTTGTTAGAAAAAAAAAAACAAGTTTGGGGTCTTTTTACAAGCTTTATATTTTAACTTGCACTGTTCGTATGTATGTAAATAAATATGTAAGTTGTCCGTCAACATTTGTAATCCATTTTTCAGTCACTTCCTGTTATCCAATTGAGCTGAAATTTTGCATGCATATGTATATCGCATGACAATGCAATATTATGATGACTTGGAGCTGATCTGATGCTAGAGCAGGAAGTTGGCCATAGGAACTCCGCAATAAAACGACACAACCCCTTTGAGTTTGGGCTCGTTAGAATCGGCTCAATGAGTAGTTGATGATGGTAGGCAGAAAAGTACAGTCGGCAATAAAAACTTGTACCAAAAATGAAATTTTTGACAGAAACTTATTTTCCTTTTGACCTCAGTCAACTAACTCTAACATTAACATATGAAAAACACCCGGGGCGATTTACTACAGGCGATATCCTTACTGAAGGTCTTATGGTTACTGAACGTGAGAATGGGAAAAAGAGAGAAAGATATACCTAAGGTTAAATTCCGGAGACATTCGAAAAATAGGGAAGACAGGAAACTATAAGTGTCGTTTCGCTATTTTAACTACCTCTCAACTCTAACTACCACTAAAACACATATTTTAGGTGTGCACTATGAACTGTGTGGACGTTATATATTTTAGTTAACATTTGTATATGTTGTAATGTTTTTGTAATTATATCTACCCACATCAAATTTTTTCACATTTTAAGTGCTTACTATATTATTATGTTTAGTCTTCATGTACCTATTAGTAACTTGTGTATAATATTAGTACTTGTTAAATAGTGTCGTTCACGGGCAAAGAAATATGTAAACATATGAACCTACATATATATTTTTAATATAATTTAATGCATGTCTATATTGTCTATCTCATTAAGTCTCATTAATCTCGATAATTAAACATCTCAACGACAAAAAAAGTCCAGGTATTGATGGAATTCGACCAAGAGACATCAAATATGCCAACGAGGCTATAACACCTATTATAACACACTTAATTAACTCATGTATAAACTGTTCCAATTACCCCGACAAGCTAAAAATAGGCATTATAAGACCCATACATAAAAAAGGGGAATATAGCGATATAAACAACTACCGACCCATCACCATCTTATCCTGTATTGACAAAATTATTGAAAAGTACTTTGGTCATGAAATTAGCAGATACCTTACTAAAAACAATATAATACATGACAAGCAGTACGGGTTTCAAAAAGAAAAAAATACCACACAACTACTAAGTAAATTCACGAACGAAATCAATCAACATCTTAACGAAAAAAAGTACGTACTCGCGGTGTTTATTGATTTTAGTAAGGCATTTGATACCCTTAGATACGATACCTTATTTTCGAAACTTTGGAGAAATGGTATACAGGGCCCTCTACTTGAATTCTTAAAAAAATATCACACAAATCGGTATACCGCAGTGAAAGTGAATGAGGCTTTAAGTGACCTAATTAAAACAGATAAAGGCTCAGCACAAGGATCTATTTTCGCACCTACCGAATACATATTGTATGTAAATGATATGCCAAACATATTTCAGAAGGGCTCAGTGTACCAGTTCGCAGACGATACATGTCTCCTAGTGGCAGACAAGGACATACAAAAGGCCAACAATACAATGCAAGACAATTTTGACCTTCTTTGTAAATGGGCCCACGATGTGGGACTAATTATAAATTACTCTAAAACCAAATTAATGAATATCCACTCCACACACCTGGTAAAGTCACCCGATCCCGTTATCACGGCCCATAGTCATCAATGCTTGCACTACAATAACCATAACGAAAAAAAGTGCGAATGTACTTGTGAACCATTAGAAATTGTTCATAAACACATGTACCTCGGTCTTATCATAGATACACATTTTAACTGGGGACCGCATATAAACCATGTGTGTAACAAACTTAGATCAATTCTAGCAAAACTTTCTATACTAAAGTATAAACTCCCATACAACATACTTAGAATGATGTACATGTCATTAGCGCAATCCGTCATTGGATATGGACTGAGTAGCTACGGTAGAACCTTTAAAACTTACATTGAAAAGATATTTAAATTACAGACCAGCTTAATAAAAACAATTATACCTAATTCCGTTAAGAAAAAACATTTGAGTCAAGAGGAGATATTTAAATATTGTAAGATTATTAATGTATATAACCAAATCAAAATAGAAATTGTTAGTGAAGAAATAGATAAAATACACAGTCTCATAAAAAAAACTAGACCGTTACACCTGAGGCAACTAGTGTATTTGCCTCGTTTTGTCATTCCGAAATGTAGAAATGTGTATGGCAAACGAACATGGGAACACCTGTTACCAAATATTCTTAATCAACTACCCGACGATATTGTCAAAAGCATAAGTGATAACCCACATAAATGTAAACGTACTTTGAAAGAGTTATATCTTGCTGATGTGCCAACTGCACAAACATTCCATGTGTAAAAAAAATAAAAAAAACACAGTGTAATAAAAATAAAAAAATACTTTATTCATAAAATTTTGAAGGCTTACTAAGTTTATAAAAAATATTTTTGTCCCATTATTACGAACACAAATGCCAAAGACAATGTGAGAGAGACGAACTTTAACGACACTTTAGCTAAAATAGGTTTGTTGAACGATTATGAATAAGGCCAATAGTAATTAACTAAGTACCTACTATTAAGTAACTATAATATTAAATTAGCTAAAATAGAACTGCACCCCTGTAAAAATATATATTTAATTAGTTAAAGAGCAAATACAGCGGCAGATAAACCTTTACGGCTTTGTCCGCTGTACAAATGTTTTTTTTGTATTGTTTTTTGTAGTAAATAAATGAAAAAAAAAAAAAAAAAAAAAAAAAAGTGAAATGTTACATTTCTTTTGAGAAAATAAAGTCTCTTTAACCAGAACATTAACCCATCAAATCAAACGTTGAATTGCAATGCTTGTATTGAAATTACTATTTCAGAGCATTTGCAAGCAAAGTTTTACTTCGGAAATTAATAATGTACAACGTTTAACTAGCTCATAGCTGTAAAAGTATTGTTCACTCTATCACTTGTAGCAACTAAGTTGGAAACTCTACCTGAAATGTTTTATTTAGTTTTATTTAGTAATAACCTACGGAGCTGACTGTGCTGGGTTCAAGTCTCGGTAAAGACAAATATTTGTGAGATGAGCATGAATATTTGTTTCTAAGTCTAGGATGTTTTCTATGTATTTAAGTGTTAGTGTCTATTAAATAGTAGGTAGGTATCATCTATTATCCATACCAATTTTGTTTTTAAGCTCACATTAGGGATAGCTTTTACAAGCTTTTTTATATTTAACTTGCACTGTTTGTAGTGTTCGTATGTACATATTATGTACCTAAGTACCTATGTAAGTTGTCCGTCAAATTTGCAATCCATTTTTCAGTCAGTTTGAGCTGAAATTTGGAATACTTATGTATGCTTGATGCCAATGCAATTGTATAGTACCATCGAGCTGATCTGACGATGAAGACTAAAGGTGACCATAGCATACCAAGTAGTGATGTCAAAACGTATAATAGTGACATACATAAAACAATTGGTGATGTAATAAACTGGTTGCATATTCATGAACAATCTAAAAGTAAATATAAATAAAACCACATTTATTCAGTTTGTAAATAGAAATGGCAAAAAGCAAGAATTGACTGTAACTTTCGCAGATCAGGTGATAACGGATTCAAGTCAGACAATTTTTTTAGGTATCTGCTTAGATGACAAATGCTTTTGGGGTGAGCATATTAATAAATTGTGCTATAAAATTTATTAATTTTCGTATGCTCTATGGAAACTAGCTAAGATTAGCTCCAAGCAGACCGCAATACAGGCTTACCATGGTTATGTTTGCTCACTGCTCAGATACGGCGTTCTCCTCTGGGGAAATTCAAGCCATGTAAAACGCGCACTTATAGCACAAAAGCAGTGCATCAGGGCGATCGGTAACCTAGATGTCTTAACATCCTGTAGGCCGCTATTTAGACACCTGAATTTACTGTCTATGCCATGTATATAGTTTGTTTATTTGTCAAGGCTCATCCAGAACCCTTTAAAAACTATAATGATACATGCAACTTTCGTACAAGATAACCTTATCGTCTCGTTGGTCCAGCTCGTAAGACACAATTGTACAGCAAGAACGCATACTGTAATTCTATTGACATTTTTAATCGTTTGCATGATGACATCAAAGATTTGCCGATTGGACTATTCAAGCGTAAACTTAGGAGCTAGCTAGTACAATAATGTTTTTGCTCTGTTGAAGAATATTTTGATTATTTTAAACATTGAACTTGACATTTATTATTGTGACTAGATTTGTAATGTAATTATGACATTTTAGGAATAATAATAATAATAAATATTTGCGGACAATCTTACACAAATCAACCTAGTCCCAAACTAAGCAAAGCTTGTACTATGGGTACTAGACGACGATATAGATACTTATATACAGAAATAAATACTTAAATACATAGAAAACATCCGTGACCCAGATATAATTGATATAATTGTAATTGTGGAACTCCTAGTAATGACGGTATTAAGTGTTCATATTGACATTGTAAACATTAGGTTTTAAGTATTCTAAGTCGTGTTTCTCGATATTTAAGTATTTTTCCTATGTTAATTTTGCATTCCAGTTTCTGGTAGAATGTGTGAAACCTGATAATTTAATAACGACTTATGTACCACATTTTTATGTAAATAAAGATTTGTATTTGTATTTGTATGGGCATTCAGTACTTAACCGACGTAACCCCGTTGAGTTAGAATGGGCTCGTTTGAATCGTCTCAATGAGTATGATGGTATATAGAAAAGTACAGTCGGCAATAAAACCTGCCTTAACGGAGCCCGGGGCAGATGGCTTTTTACTAATTAAGCGTTTTCTTTGCGTTGGTTTTGAACAATGTCACATGATTTGAGTGAATCCAAATCATGGGCTCAAAATTGATCCTGAATTTATGCTACGTGAGCTAAAAGTAGTGATTAGAATGCATTATGCAAGTATCCGCTTGCCAGACTCTGAATTTTATTTTCAATTAAAATCTCTTTGATTATTGGCTTTTAAGTGAATATTTATGAAATTACGTACAATTTAAGTACTAAATCACACCAAGCCATTCTCATTAATTTCATAAAAAATATAATATTATAACCTACCGGATAATGGTAGAAGCGTGTTATGAGCGATATGCAAACAATCTGTCACTGCAATATCACAAGTATTCTTCGTCTAACCTGCAATTGCTGGAAGTGGCACTAAAATTTATAATTATGTGTTCAGCCGAGCCCTTTTCAACGGTGTGAATTTATACAATGTCGAAAGTTGGAACCATATATTCGATTTCACGCACTGCTAGTTCATTGGGAATAGGTGTAAGGCCACAAACAATGATTGAAATATGTACTAAAGTGATACATGCGAGAATAATTGGTTAACATAGGTGTAATTGGCATTCCGTTCTTGTTCACTCAGCTTACGTGTGAGTTAACATTCTTACCTTTAGATACCTAATTTCTTAGAACAAAAGATTTCCTAAATTCACTTTGAAACATCGCAACACGTAACTTTACACGTAACATACTTAACATCAAACCAAATTGATGAAATTAGAGTTAAAAGCGTTACCTTGCCCGGCGCAAGTTAGGAGTGCAGGTTGATTGAGTTTAAAACTTAGAGGATTCTTAATACGCGCTTGGCATTAAATAAAGAATTAAACAAGCTGCTGTACACCAGTCAACCATGTATGTAATTTACTAATTAGGATAAGATTTAATAATTTATTGTATATTGTAAGATTGGTGTTAAGTCAATTGTAAATAAGTATAGGTAATGTTATAATTTCAATTATTTGTAATGATGATGATGACAATTAATGTTAATTTATTATGTAATTAGGCTAAATTTATTCGGTAATTGTATATTTATTTATACATTTGTATAAAAGTGTTACATTCCTAGAAAGTGAAACCATCACAAACTCATTCGATTGTTTATGTGGCGAATTGTCCTTGCCGTGTGGTAATAATTATAAGACAGATGTGTGTGCCATGCCATTATAACCAAACGGATGAAGAAGATAATGTTGATAAAATCAACCTTTAATTTAATTAACGTTTATTGATCTCCGTACTTTTACACATTGATCTCAATTGAAAGCTTATGAAGCGGTAGAAGATTTTTGTATAATTGATTTATAATGCCTAGTAGTCTCTAAAATTATTATTTTGTTGCTTGTAGCTACTCTTTTATCCAAAAGGACTCGTGAGATGACATTGGTTATCTTAGTAGTTGTCGTAGTAGATAAGTAAATACTAATACTGTACCTACAGGTAAATTGTTATCTTTTTTGTGAGATTATAATAAACAAATTTAGTAAAGCTACAGTTTTTTAATTCCAAGTAATAAAAATTGGCTATTACATGTACAAATATTGCATGTAAAAGACACGAAAAAAAACATACGACACAAAGTTCCAAAAGATTTTCGTATCTCTTAAATGAATTTGTGTAACGTTTTGCAATTTTAAGATAACCTTACGTCAAATTCGTGAACTTTTTTTTAAGCATTATTTGAATTACACTATTTTACTTTAACATACATTTTCCAACAAGTCCTTTACGTTAATTTATCATCAATATATTGGATTTAGCGTAGAGGTCAATTTAGCGTAAGGGACTACAAAATAATTGGCTTGTAAGGGACATTAGTAACCAAACACGTTGGTGTCTATTTTCGAAAATAGCTTAATTATTTAAATAAATGTTGAACAGGTAGATCGAGCACCAAAATATAAGATTATGTGTGAAATTAGATCCAAAAAAGCTGAATTACAAAAAAAAATATGCGCGATTTAGTCCGAAAAAAAACTTTGTCGGCCTCTCCTGAAAAATCGTATAGAGTCCCTTACCTTAATTGAACCTACGGTCGACGATATACCGTTCCCCCAACTTAAACGTAGGTGCATTCACGCCGCCGCTTGTAGTTTGCACCTTGCACCATACCAGAGCTGTGTAACCAGCGTTTAACTAACGGTTAACTAGCATAAAGTTTTGGATAGTTTTCAAAACTTAAATTGCCAAGTTACGCTGCAGGAGACAGCCATGTACAATTTTCCAATATAGACGAGGTATAAGTATAACTGGCTATTAACGATTCTTTGGAGGCCATGGTTCATTAAAGTTTCTAATAGTTTTGATTGACTTGCCAGATTCATTTATCTATTAATATGCTTTGAAATCAATCTTAACTTTAGCTGATTGATGTTTAAGAGGTTACATTTGGGCAAGTTTGTCCTTTAAAGGCCAACTGTCCCTTGGAGTATCGAAGTTGCTGGCCAATAAGCATGGTTCGGGTAAGGTGTTACTGTTAGTGACGAGTTACCTCGGTGAATATTCTCGAGGGTGTTCGTTTTGATGAAGGTAGCCGGCACCAAATATCGTTGACGCTTGAAACTTTCAAACTAGTCGTTCTGTACTAAGGTACCTAATATCATGGGTACCTAATGTCGAATTTACGAAGTCGAAGATGGTTCTATCTTGGTATAAGCATGTATAAGGTACCGTCACCTAATAGTTAAGGCCCACTTTAATTTCAAAGCCTTGTAAAATAATGACAGTGTGATTAATGAAGAAAGCCATTCATAGGACTGCTAATGATTTATTAAACAAACAAAATATAAAAAAATACTTTAATGTTATTTGCGTTATAACATAACAGAAAAATACCTATTAAAAAAACGAGTGGGCCATCTTAGGTACCCGGTCGCCTAACAAGGTCCGTTATAAAATAATTAAAATAATAATTTAATCATCGTTTAAACATGACTATCGTCTAGAACTAGTCATAAAATAGGTACACTTTTTAACCCTATAATGCATGAACAGTGAAATTTGGAAGAAAAAAAAAATCTGAATATGTGAACTAGTTTATTATAACCCAGACAAAATAAATTAGGAACACAAAAAAATATGTTTCTTATTATCAAAAAGTTATTGCACGAAGCCATATTTGGATTCGTATGCATCAAGTTCAAAATATGTCTAGCCATATATGGCTTCGTATGCGTTGTTACCTAAATTGATCTAAAGCGATACGTCAATTTGAGTCAGTCAATTTCGATCTATTTCGTTTATTACTGAGTATGAAACTCAGTAAAACAGTTCCTTTTTTCATTGTAGCATAATCATAAATGAACATTTCGTGAAAGACCTGTAAGAGCAATTGTTCTGGCAAAGAAGTCGAGTTTTAGCCCATTGTGGCAAATGATCCATCGAATAGCCGTCAACGGTATATCTTGGTGCTTAGCTGGGCGTTTCCCACTTTTCTTTTTCAGGCCATCGCCACTGTATAAGCTTGAAATAGGAGTCAACATCACATGAGTCTACAAAGGCGTACTTGGTCGGCTGTTAGTCGGAGTACCATATGGCGTTCCAGTGGCGCTTTTGCTTGAACGTCCTCGCTTTCTAGATACCACCCCTGTTCGACATAAATCTTCAGCCACAGCCAGTTTAAAATCGTAAAGTGGTACAATTTCTCATTACAGTGACGCCATAACAGCCAAGCGTTGACAACTGTCATATCCATCATATGGTAAAACATTATTTTATACCATTTAATTGACCTCAACTGAATTCTGTATAGCCCAAGCAAAGAATCAAGTAGGTCTACACCGCCCATATGATGATTATACAAGTCGACTGCTTGAGGAGAAGCGATTTCTTTGAACCTGGCGTGTCCAACTTCATGACTTCGTCCGTAAGAAGAATTCCCTTGAATGACAATTGGCTTTCATCATACTTTGAATTTTTTTCGGACTTCCATCAAACTTTTTTTTGCTTTTCCCTAAGTTTTCTTTGGTATAGGCCTGGGAGCAGGAATATAATCATCCTCACTCTCTGAGGAATCTGAGGCTGGTATGATTACTGGCGTTTTTTTACAAGGGGCCGGTGTGTATTCACTGTCGGAATCCGACGCCAGTTCATCCATACTGATTGATCCATCACCTGGTATCGGATTAACCTTCGCATTGCTGCCGTAAAAACGAGAAATGTCCATACCTAAACAGAAAAATAAACGAATTTGTTCTAGAACACTTTTAACTTATTCTTGTCATTGACGCATACGAGGCCATTTATGGCTAAACATATATTGAACTTGATGCATACGAATCCAAATATGGCTTGTAATGTAATTGGCCATATTGTTATCTAAAATATCAGAAAAATCATAGCAAATGATGACAAACTATAAATTAATACCTAATAAACCTTAAACATATTTTTTTATCATCACTTACCTTCTGTAAACACTTTTTGATCTAATTATAATCAGGATAGTTTCGTAAAAACGTATTCACAAGCGCAACTGATATTGCAGGTATCATAACTAACCGTGTTATGACTTTTAGAAGGTAAAAAAATATCTACCCCCTAATTTCAACTTTAAAGACACATAATATTTATAACTCATACCTCACTTTTTGGTACTACCTACTTTAAAAAAATATAAATATTTAGGACGCCACGTATGGCTTTGTATGCATTAGAGGGTTAATTAAATTGTTTTAATAAAATATTGAACATATCCCAAAATTATAACTGTGGGCCTTCTTAGGAGAACGAAAATGTAAACTTATAAATAAAATAAAACACATGTGTAAGATTCTTTTATGATATTTTTTATAAATCGGTTCATTATCGAAACATTAAACATTTTTTTTGACTTTTAGTTAGGGTTACATACAGTCGGCCTTATTAGGAGCCTTTTACTTCAGTTCAATTAAGTCTCGTAAAAATACATAAATAAACTTAAAATAACAGTATTTACCTATGGTTGGATTAAAACAGATTAAACACCTAATTTTATTAAAAACTAGTTGACCCTGCGAACTTCGTATCGCCATATTCGCTATACAAAATCTATGAGAAAGTATTTTTTTAATTTTTTTCATCAGTTTTTCATTTTTAGGGTTCCGTAGCCAAATGGCAAAAAACGGAACCCTTATAGATTCGTTATGTCTGTCTGTCTGTCTGTCTGTCCGTCCGTATGTCACAGCCACTTTTTTCCGAAACTATAAGAGCTATACTGTTGAAACTTCGTAAGTAGATGAATTCTGTGAACCGCATTAAGATTTCCACACAAAAATAGAAAAAAAAACAATAAATTTTGGGGGCTCCCCATACTTAGAACTGAAACTCAATTTTTTTTTTCCTCAAACCCATACGTGCGTTCCTCAAACCTACTTATCTATGGATAGGTCTTCAAAAATGGTATTGAGGTTTCTTATATCATTTTTTTCTAAACTTAACAGTTTGCGCGAGAGACACTTCCAAAGTGGTAAAATGTAACTTCTAAAATAAAGGAATGATAAAATTAAAAAAAAAAACATCATGTACAAACTTCCACTGAAAATTGGTTTGAACGAGACCTAGTAAGTCGTTTTTTTTTAATACGACATAAATCGTAAAACCGCAATTTATTTAACGGAACCCTTCATGTGCGAGTCCGACTCCCACTTGACCGCTTTTTTTTACTTATTCTGCTATTCTGTGCGGAGGCAAATCCAACAAATCAAAAATCATGAAAATCCGTTCAGCCGTTCTTGAGTTATAAATGGTGTAACTAACACGACTTTCTTTTATATTTAAAGATATATATATATATACATATATATAATTATTTATATATATAGATACTGACAAAATCCGCGTTATTTTTTTCAAATAAAACGTGCAATATTTTAAAACGACACAGCAAACTGTATTTTTTTTACAAAAAAGCAGCGCGCTTGAGTAAAAACTGAAATGCTAGTTTCTTTGTGACCATAAACGCATGTAATCACGAAAGTAGTTTGGAAAACCATAACTGCGAGTTTTTAAAGGTAGGCCTCTTAGGGCCTTCCTTGGTGCAACCTACCTTCATCATATCAGCCGAAAGACGTCCACTGCTGGACATAGGCTGGACAGCAACCTAGGTACCTTATAAGCACAATTATTATTATTCCAAAGAGATTCATTTGCACTCGAATAGCATCCCATTTTTTTAATTTTTTTCATCACATTCGGGTCGATGACGGAAGTTGGCTTTCGCAGAATTTTTGTCTTCAAAATTATAATCCAGTAACTTTGTCGTCTGAAAGTATGGGATAGTTTGCGTCAAATCCGGTAGTTCTGAGTTTTTGCAGACTCGTTTATGATGTTGGCCCAATAATAATACCGCGAAATCCCTAAAGGACTAGTTTTTGATAAAACCTATTCAGTAAGTCGATCACGTAACGCATTGTACACGCGTCAGGTAGGTCTAAATGACACTTTTTACTAAATGTACTGACGCGCGTTCGGAACGTTACGTGAGTAAAGTAGACTCAATTTGCTACAATATGAGACTAGAATTGTAACTGTAGACCCAATAGTATCCGAGATAAAGCTATTAAAAATTCATATTTTTTTTGTACTTCGCAATTGGCTCGAACAACTCTAGCGGGATGAAGTTCCAAGTAACGTTAATATTTTTCAAAAATAATTGACGCATCTGAAGAGCCTGCAACTTTTTTCTGGTGCTAAGGAAGGTAATTCCTCTCTCCTAAAAAAAAATCAGGCTATTCTGAAAGTTTCATCAATTCCCAATTGGCTGGTATGGAAGTTCGATATAAACCTGCAACTTACTATGCACAAGCTGCAAGATATAGGCAGTGAAAAGGGTAAAAAGAAAATAATTATATTAAGGCCGTCAGTTAGATTTTTTAAAAATATTGGACCCGTATTGTTTATTTTGTTAATCAAACAAAAAATGGTCTAAAAAATTTTTTTCTCGCATGATTTCAAAGTAAGTATTCGAGAATTTTCTGAGTTTGTAGCTTAAAGAGGAAAAGGGTGGACGTTTTGTTTAGTTAACAACACGCGCAGTCTGCATAAGTACCTACAGTTAATTTTACAACAGTCCGGACTGTTCCCCGCGTAGGAGCGTCCGATGTTTACCAAGGAAAAAAAAGTCTGAATTTAAACATTCTTTAAATCAAAACGGCTGGTTTTATGAGATAATAAAAAATATATATTCGAAACAGACATCGTGATTATTTATAACAAATAATAATAATTCAAGAAATTTTTACCTAAGATAATCAAAAAATAACCCAAATGCTTACCAAAGTGTCGAATTTATTCCGATCTTAAAATAAATATTATTATGGGACAATATTATCTTACACAAATCGAACTAGCCCCATAGTAAGCTCAATAAGGCTTGTGTTACGGGTACTAGACGACGACATATATAATAGATATAAATACATAGTAAACACACCCAAGACTGGGAAAAATATATTCATGCTCATCACACAAATATTTGCACTTACCGGGATTCGAACCCAGGACCCTCAGCTTCGTAGGCAGCGTCACTACCCACTAGGCTAACCGATCTTACCCCAACATACCTTATATGTATAGTTTATGTAGGTACATTTCATCACGTCTGTACACTGTAATTCGTGCAAAGCACGGACGGGTGGCTAGTAAATTATAAAGAAGAAACAAAAAGGTGAAGTTGCAAGCTTATTATTATAGTTCTGACACTTTTGAGTTGCGCCCATCTTCTTAGTTTAAAAAGTTGGTAAAGTTCGTAGTTTTTGTTCGAAATGGTCAAGTTAGAAGGAAGCGGTAGACGTGAACTTTAGCTTTTACAAAGCGAGTATATTTTACTTAAGAAAAAAAACAAGAATACTGATTATTGGCGTTAACATTGAATAAAATAACTCAAAAGTCTTTTTACAATGCCAGGATTAATAATAAGAACTGAGTTTTTAAATATCTATGATGTATTAAGTCATACCAGATAATAGGGTGTTTATACAGATCTAAAATCAAAATAAATAAATATTAGAGGACAATCTTACACAAATCGAACTAGCCCCCATAGTAAGCATAGTAAGCTCAATAAGGCTTGTGTTATGGAAACTAGACGACGATATGTTTAATAGATATAAATTCTCATATGCATAGAGAAACATAAACAAATATTCATGCTCATCACAGAATTATTTGCTCTACCGGGATTCGAACCCAGTACCTTTAGCTCCGTAGGCAGCGTCACTAGAGTCACTACCCACTAGGCTAACCGGTCGTCCGGTCGTAACTAAATATCCAAATCTATTGATTTATTTTAAAGACTGAAAGTATAAGCCCTAATGAACATAATTAAATAGTCTTTATTATTATTACGCGAGCCCGATTTTTGTACATGCCATCAGATCTACAGTTATGGTCCGATTTTGATAAATGATATGTCACTGGATTCGTCTCATGCTGCAGATTTGCAATAAGGTCTTCGTTTTTTAATTTTTTATCGGTAAGTTACTAAAATATATATTTAAAGAAACTACTGTGCGCTGACCACGTGGCTTTGGCTGCGTGACGTCACGTGGCGTAACTTCTGTTTTGACTTGAGATGACAATGTAAAATAATAAACAAGAATTAAACTCAAACCAGTACTATGTTCTTCAGCATGAGAACTTATAAATGTTGAGTCGGCCACATATGGATACAACACTAAGAAAAGTAAGAAAAATAGAAAGTAAACGGCCTTTTGTAAATATTGTTTATTTACATAAACTGACAGACGTATTGTATCAAATGAGGTTTTTTTTTTTATTGACAGAGCCGTCAGTATTACTTGCCATGTTCTTTTTTACTTCAGAAAAGTTTATATACAAACTTATTTTCCCATATTCGAGATGTTGGGAGAAGAATGAGGTTTAATTATCCATTAATTGTCGTGGACCCCATAGACGGCTTTTTTAACCTTACTTAGTAAAATGCCGTAGGCGCTGATAGGCTCCGCCTAATTTCCAGTATAAAGAAAGATGTAGAAAACGAAACTTGATTACAAAATTTTCTTTTCGGATGGCCGGGGACTCCTATTGGCGACTTTGTTGACCTGACTTGAATACCATCCAAATTATTTAAGGTTCAGATAATTATATTTTGATTGCAGGTAGGAGGTATGGTTATATAAATTTTGTAATTAAACGAGCAATATTTGTACATATATATATTTGCAATCACGTTCTCGGAAACGGCTCTAACGATTTCGATTAAATTTGGAATACAAGGGTTTACGGGGGCGAGATATTGATCTAGATAGGTCCCATGTCCGGGAAAATTCGTTTTCTCCGTGTTTTCTCCATTTTCACCCGAGCAGAGCTCGGTCGTCCAGGGACTAAATTGTAATTTGTCAAAACGATGTGACTTAATACTGGAAAACATAAATTAGTAGATATTACATTATTTAGCGGTACCTACCTATAAATAGCATGTGCCGATACTAATAATAAACAGGTGTAATGTCTGTGAAATGTAAGTTTGTATGTTGGGGGTAATCTCAGAAACTATACCCATTCTATTCTAAAAGCCTTTTGTACAGTAGGTAGGTTATATGTATGTATGTATGTAAGCACTTTATTGTACACAAAACAGGTTTAAACATAAACATGATATGTAAGATTAAAGTAGGTACAAAGGCGAACTTATCCCTATAAGGGATCTCGGGGGGAATATAAGGGATATGTATAGAATGTCCCTACAGGATTAAGTATGTGCTATATTTTATACCGTCGCTCCGCCTAGATTATTTGTATACGCGGCGGAGCCGCGCGGGTAGCTAGTTAATAATTGAGAAAGTAATCGCTGAACTTAAGTGGCAGTATAAGGGGGACATTGCACGTAGAACTTATGTGGGTAGACCCTCAGGCAGACCCTCAGAGTCCGCTGGATTCGGGTGGTGCAGGACTGATCATTGTGGCACTCTTTGGGGGAGGCCATGTCCAGCAGTGGACGTCTTTTGGCTGATATGAGGATGATAGTTGAAAAACCAATGATAGGACCATGATCATGTCTTTTTTTTCAGTATTAAGTCAGCTCGCAGACAATATCGGTAACAAGTTAACACCTCATGACATTGACATTGGATCGAAAAAAAAAATTTAGTTTTAATGTCAAAGGCATATAATTTTGTTGATAAAACTGCTAACATCATTCAAAGCGATTTTTAGTTAACACTTTCGTTGACAGTACCATCAATAATTAAGCGTTGTTAAGCCTACATATGGCCCCGCCTGTCGAGGTACTGTCACTGAACGGTTCGTGTAGTGGCTAAAATAAATCTGAGACTTCGGCTTCTGGGGCTTCATGCAAGCTGCGGTAGAGATATTCAATAAAATCGCCGTTCTGATCACAGCATTTTTTGTTGACACGGATACATACTTAAGTAAGTGTTAGTCATAATATCTAATATACTTTTTCGATAGCTCTTAACTAGATTGTAGTGTGATAATAGGTATATTTTTATATGTGATTTATATTTTGTTGATCTGTTTAAAGAAAAACCATTGTTCAAATTTCGATGGTAAATATACGTCAATTGAATTGGAATGACCCTTTTCTGGATCGGTTTATATATTAGGCGTACGATTTGACGGTTTTGCCACCTTGCAGCGGCCGCGGCTCCCTCAGTTTGACCTGTCTAATGTACTAGAAAATGGAATGCCCCTGCTGTGTGTGCTCGGATAAGATCGTGACGAATTGCCTACATTTGCCTTCATTCAGCAAAATTGCTTTTGAAGTGTAATTCTTGGCTTTGCGACGTAATCAATATACCTAACCTTTTTATTTTGCTTATGGCATATTTAAAATAACCTTTACCAACTTATTTAATTAGGCCATTTTAAAATAGTTAGTTGGTTAGTTGCAAACACTTTATAATGAAGGAGTTTTAAACAGTTAGAAACTAGAATACCTTGATATTCCGGTTTTTCATATTGCAAGTAGTCAGACCAGTAGGAAAAAGTTCTTTGTTCAGCCAGGCCGGAATCGTACAGCAGAAATGGAATTTAGTATGTTTATTAATGTAATTATTAAAATAATATCCCTAACTAGTAGCGCTCAACAGATACATAATAAGTATAATCCTGTCACATAACTTGACTTTTTTCGTAGGGTAGGTTCTTCTGCGAACCAGGTTCTCAGATGTCGGGAGAATCTGAGTAATATACAGGGTGGAAAGTTAAAACGGGGCAGTAAGGGCAGCTACTAGATCCCTTGCCGCCACGCAAAAATGGCATTAGGATTTCATTCCTAACTTATTAAGTGATGACAATCTACATTCACAGATTTTTGAAAAAAAGTACAGTCAGCGAGAAAATCATCACTTTTGACGAAATTTTTTTTTTAATGCCATTCGATCCCATTCCTATTAAGGATCAAAATACTCTTCGGGACCGACTAAGATTTGACTACTAGAACGCCCAGAAATCAAAGAAAACTTTTTCCATACAGTTAGTATGGGAATCCCAAAGAGCAATTTTTTTTTAATGCCATTCGATCCCATTCCTATTAAGGATCAAAATACTCTTTGGAACCGACTAAAGTTTGACTACTAGAACGCTCAGAAATCAAAGAAAACTTTTTCCATACAGTCAGTATGGGAATCCCAAAGTGCAAGTAGTCCTTTAGTTAGACGATCATCAAATTGTATGGAGAGATAGCTTATTAACTTTAGTCGGTCCCAAAGAGTATTTTGATCCTTAATAGGAATGGGATCGAATGGCATTAAAAAAAATTGCACTTTGGGATTCCCATACTGACTGTATGGAAAAAGTTTTCTTTGATTTCTGGGCGTTCTAGTAGTCAAACCTTAGTCGGTCCCGAAGAGTATTTTGATCCTTAATAGGAATGGGATCGAATGGCATAAAAAAAAAATTTCGTCAAAAGTGATGATTTTCTCGCTGACTGTACTTTTTTTCAAAAATCTGTGAATGTAGATTGTCATCACTTAAAAAGTTAGGAATGAAATCCTAAAGCCATTTTTACGTGGCGGCAAGGGATCTAGTAGCTGCCCTTACTGCCCCGTTTTAACTTTCCACCCTGTATATAGGTATCTCATATAATTATGTATCATACATATATATCATACGTCGTACTGCTGCGGGCATTATGCAGGCACGTCAGTTGGTAGGTAAGGTTAACAAAAAAAAATCCATTTTCAAGTTGTCAGAAAAAGGTATATGTATATGTACCTAGTATTTTTAACCTAGTATTTGTACTACGCAATTCCGAGTACCTAGTAATTAAAATTGTACGTTAGGTAGTGGTAGACGAGTGTACGGAAGCAATTCTATTCTAAATTAAACAAGTGATACAATATTGAATAGTATATAATTAATCAATTTATTCAAAAATTTTGGTAGTCAGGTTTCTTCGTCTGCTAGTAAAAATCTATTTCAAATTGGAGAACGTCCTCTCAACATCAAGTGAAGTAATTAGCGAGTAGTTACAGCGCTCAAAATGCTGCAGTTTCTTTTTATTCACGTTATTTGTGGTCTTAATTTGTGATGGGTTGAGTGGGAGATTTTTGCACATTATGTAGGCAATTTAAGATTGATTGAATTTTTATGTTTTGTTATTAAGTAGTATATAACGGGAATAAATAACAGGTAAGTTACAAATACTAAGTACGTGCACTCGTAAATTTAGATGTATTTTTTGTAAACCTTACCAACTGACGCGCCCGCAAAATGGCCGCAGCAGTGCGACGTATGGTCAGGATCCATAATTTGTTAAATTTGTGTCTTCTCAATACGAGGAAAAGTATAAGTATCAATACATGTAACTTTCTGTACTCTTACTATTTATTTACTGTGTATTTATTTAATGTTTTTCCGGAATCCTGAACATCATGGTTATGGTTGGGAAGATGGACTCACAATTAGAAGATAAATATTTTGGCACAACATTAATCGGAAAGTCGAATCGTAGGGCCGCTTAAATGAAGCATGTGATGTGGTTTGCTCCTTTCGTGTTCTGGGAAATAAAAAAGTTATTTTTCCTAGTGAGGAGGATAATAATAAATAACGAACGCGAAAGAAAATTGGTCTAGTTCAAATAGCTTGCGAATTAGGTTAAGTAGATTAGTGAAGTGTCAAAAGCAAGTCTTACATCTGACTTTCTACCTATAGTTTACGAGAAATGCGACTGGTCTTTTGACAGTTTCAATATGACGTAAAGAATGATGTGGCTAGAGCAAATCGATTGTCATAATATCCGATTACGATTGATGGTGGCTAATAAAAGGAATCGATTGATTACAATCTAAATAATCACTTTCGATCGATTAATGGATCGACGTGATTCTATTTCGTATAATCGTGATAGTGCGTGATATTTGATTCATACCGATTAATTTCTAAATTGACAGACTCCAATCGATTGAAGCAATGTAACACTAAAATTTAAAAAAAAGTCGTAGGTCGTAATTGTTCGCATACCAAGTTTTCGATGCTAATGTCTGCAAAAATAAGCCGTAAAAAAATATTACAAAAAGAGCGTGCATAGAGATTGAACTTTGTTTCGTAACTAGCTATTGAAACTTTTTTTTATTATATCGATGAGCAGTGCCAATTTACGTTATATGGGTGTCGCGATGTGTCAAAAGACTAGTCGCATTTCTCGTAAACTATAATAAAATATGAATTATTTAAAGTTGGTAAACGTAAATATAATAAGATTTTCTGAAATTCTATATTTTTTGATAATAATATAACGGTTAGTTAGGTAGTTGGTAGAGAATGCCTAAAGGCATTAAGTCCGCCAATACTAATATTACGGTACGTCCTTTCACTTTTGATACAAACACGCCTAAGGGATGAAATAATGTCGTCAAATTTCGTCGCCTTACCGACCGTAAAGTGAACAAAATTGTATTAATTACCTATACTAGATAGTAGACACTATCCCGACGGCAAATTTTGGTACCTACTGCAAAAGTAGATTTTGCTACTTTTTGAAACCAAAAATGTCTCATAGTTTGACTGCAAATAAAAAAAAATAACTAGGTAGTAATTTTAAATTAAATAGCTCTTATTATGTTTTGTAGCTTTCTAACTATTACAATTTTATCTCGAAGTTAAAATACTCCACATAGTTTAATAAAAAGAGTGAGTTCAATTCGTCCAGTCCTCCAAATTTAGCAAAAAACTCGGCGTTTTTTAATGCATCCGAAGACTCGGAACTACATAATTTGTATTTTTTTCAATTGAAAGGCAAATTCACTAGAACCAACATAAATAACTTAAAGTTAAGCAACTAAATCGTAAGTTTGATGGTTAAAAATAAGCTGATTTCATGAATTTATGTTGTCCCTGTATTTTTGCTTCTACGTTACAGTTTTTTACGTTACCACAATTATACCTGTAAATATTATTAAGCCCTTCTGTACTATTTTGTATTGACTCTTGTAACACTAAGTACCTATCTAAGAGAAACAATTTAAAAAAAGACTAATTATTATTCATTTGTAATTTCGATTTCAAAGGTAAATAACAGTTTTTATTACACCTATTTCATATAAAAATATCCATAAGTGCATAAATCATGCGCAACGTGTGTTTTTATTTATAATTTAGATCAAATTATCGATTTATGGTAAATTATAACCTAAAAATCTCGCGTCTACGTTACTTCTATGTTACCGGTAACGTTGATTGTATTGTAACGTAATGTTGAAGTGTTGTAAGGATTCATAAAATATGTGCAATTTAGTGTACGTTACCATAACATAGAAGTATCTACGTTACTCTTTGTTACTAAGTCGCTGCCCCAATATTATTGGGTTCTATGTTACATTGTCGAGGTACTTCAATTTAGCCCTAGTGTCACTCTGACAAACTTCAAATTTCAAGTTGATAAAAGTGCAACATAGAGCCCTATAAAAATATAATTGGGGTAGCGAAGTGGCAAAAAATACGGCCTTACCCACATGTCTCCGATATCACTGTGGACATAACGAATTAGCTTTACCTACTTTAAATGCATATAGCTAGTTATATTCCCAAAAATAAGACCATATCATGATTGACATAATAAAGGTCTCCTGCAGGTCGATCACGTAACGTATTGTACGTACGTTAAGTAGATCTAAATGTCAAATTTTATATGAAAAAATTACAGTTAAACTGTCCTAACGCGGGTTCGTCACCTTACGTGATTAGTGTGATTACCCTCTGGTCAGTAACTAGTGTGGGTCAGAATAAACCGGAATTTAATTGCGACTATTTAATTTTTCCGACTGACAATTGACAGTTGTCATACAATTCACAAAGCCGCACCTTCGTGACAAACCCCATATAATTTTGGTCACGCTTTAAGCCCGAGCCACACCGACTGCGTGCGCAGCACAGCAGCAGGATTCATACATTACAACGCAGCGTTGTACACGCTGCGTTGTAATGTATGAATCCTCATACGACATGTCACACCGGTTGCGTCTGCGTAGACGTGCTGCAACGCATACGTGCTGCGCACGCAACGCAGCACCAGGCAGACAAACCGGCTGCGTGCTGCGTGCGTCCGTACACAGAGCGGAGCGGCAACGTCGCTTCGATGCATGCAGTGATGACGTTGTATTTGCCGGCGTTCCCTATTAGAGGACAGACCGGACAGGACAGCTCGGTGCTGCGCGTCGCGTGTGGTGTGACGCGCAGCTCTCTTGTATTTATTTACAACTTCTTCGGTGCGCGTGGAGGTTTGCTTAATGAAATTATGTGTCTTTCTCCAGTTCGGCTGCCCCATGCATAAACAAGTAACTCACTTTTTTCTATTTTCGTTTTTTTGGATATTTGGATAAAGGGCATGAAAATTAATCTACCTTCATCAAAAATTTTCTTCAAAGCCTTATACTTTCCAAGTTATTAATAATTTTTATACCCTTTTTTTTTTTTGGCACTAATTCTACGCTGAAAACAAGTATCTTGACGATTCTACGCTAAAAACAAGTAACTCAAGAGGAGATACTTGGAAATCAAATGGGTTTGGAAGATACTTGGTTTCACCGTTGGTAAGATGTTAGGAAACAACGTTGAAATGTATCTAAAACCTCTGTATCTGTTATTTAAAGTAATATATTTAGGGTATTCCCAAACGTACAAGGAATATAGAAACGAACTTATTTTATTTTAATTCTGCTGTGTAGTGGAACGACTGTGCATGTTTTGCGAGTATTATTGTAGTGACAATGAACATTTCTTCATCATAGTCAAAAATTGCCCTTCTATATACACAGTCTTCCTTATACATGGTCGCAGTGATACAAGGGCTTTGACAGCCCGGAAGCCACTACCAGAATACACAGTCTGACTTTGGGGCGAATATAATAATGGATATGTGTTTAAATGAAGATCGTAGGTAAGTTAAAACTAATAAACCCAAGTAAAATGCTTGTAGAATAAATATCATACTTTGTCATACATTTAAAAAATAATAACGTTACTTATTGAGGACGAAAATTTTGCATAATATACATATAACCCACCCGCGCAGCTTAACCCGCGTATTATAAAGAACGCAGGCAAACCCGCGGGATAAAATATAGCTTATAACCATCCAAAAAGTCCAGTCTACACGCAGGTCAAAGAATTTTTGAAATCGGATAAGTTGTTCCGGAGATTACCCAAAACATACAAAATTCGTCGATAAAAATACAATAATCCTCATACATTTTTAAAGACCCACGTAAAAAACAACAAAAACATTTCTTTGTCGGAATCGTACAGTGCAAATCGTATAAATAATAGTACGCAAATGGCGGCGGGTGACGATACGGAGCTGCAGCGTGCGCACGCGTTGCGTGTGCAGCAGGTACGCCGAAGACACGCATACGTGCTGCGCATGCAGGCGGTGTGGCTCGGGCTTTAGATAATGTATCTAATTTCTATGCAGATGCATACATCAGCCACGCAGTAACGCAGTTACCCAGCATGCACGTCCAACGTTTCGTTAGACTAATAAAATCCCACCGAGATAGTGCGACAAAGTTCCATAAAGTTCAAATCTGCTCGGCAAGCCTAATTAGAGAAACTTTGCCGCATCCGACTCGCTACCCCAGATTTTCCTATGAAGCAAAGTTGTTTTTGCTTATTCAGAGGTGAAAAGGAACGGATTATGGAACTAAAAGTAGATTTTTTAAGGAAAAATCAAATGTACTATTTAATGAATACGGTTTCTATTCGAATGACGAAGCAAAGCTTGTCTTAGCGGGCAAACGAATTCAAAAGTGAAGTCGAGTACGCGCTTACGTTTTAAAGTGATCGTATTCGCTGTTTGAAAATGTAATTTGTTTAATATTGTCTTGTCGAAAGATTTTAAGGAAAAATACATAAAACTGATGACCTCTGTAAGTAAGAAACGCTGAGTCAATACCGGCACTCCCTGAGTTTGCACCATTAAAAATATTTTACTTTAACTTTATCTTAAAAGAAACACAACACAAACAAAAAACCTCAATACAAAAACATATAGTTATCAATTTATCTACTATCACTGTTTTCTTAATTAGTTAAACACTCCTCTCGAAAGGCTCGGACTGGAAAATGGGCGTCTTTATAATTTAGGTACTATAGAAACGACTATCTTATCTATTCTCTATATTACCACTCGATATATTTATTTAAAAGATTGAGTTGATATTTTACAGCACATCTAATTACATATATAAATAAAAGAGGACTGTTACTAAACTACTGACAGACAACGCACAGCCTATCTGAAGATAGAAGCATGAAATTTAGAATATGTATTCTTCAAGGAACGAAGAGGTGCACTACCGAAGGATTTTTGGAAATTCAAGCCCTTATGGGGTGAAATTGGGGATGAACTGTTGTATGAAGTGAGTACATAAAGCAACTTCATTAGCTTGCTCGCTGAAGCAAAAAAAATCATCGCAAGCGCTGGCCGTATATTTTTTTAAGTTTCGAAAAACTGAATTGACACAAAAGTTACATCAAATTATTGAACCTGCTCACAAAATTTCACGAGAATCGGTTTAGAAATGCGACTCATAGAGGAGAACAGCTGGACCAACGTACATACGAAAGATTTTTGGCCCAAGCTGAAGCAGAGAACGGCAGAGAACTTCCTTCGGTTCACTCCCTAGTCCAATGAATGCTAAAGTACCTAACTCTTTCTGTCTGTCTGTCAGTTTGTAACCTTTTCACGCTTAAACCGCTGAACCGATTGAGATGAAATTTGGTGTGGAGATAGTTTTAATCCCGGGGAAGGACATTAAACAATTTTTGTCCCGAAAGTGATCCCTGAAAGGGGCGACATGGAGTGCGGAAGTTTAAGTATATGGAGGTACGATATAATATAACCGAGTTCCACGCGAACGAAATCACGGGCAAAAGCTAGTTTAGTAATATAACATAGTTTCAGGTCTTTCTAATGGTAAAACTTAAACTTGTTGGAACCCGGAAACAAAACACAAACACGTGTTTCATACAACCCGGGGAACTATAAGTGGCAGTTGCGAAGCATTTTATAGGCTTCCCGTGCTTCAGAGGTGGTATTCACAATGGTTACCGACAAATTACATCAAGCGAACCAGTGTAAGCCAGACCTCCAGTTGCGCTTAGTCCTAAAGAATCTTGGTCACCAAGATATAATAGAAGTGAGTAGTGACATGAGTCTCTACAGGTTGAGAATGGCACTCCAGGAGATTGCCCGAGAAATGGAATGAGCTAGCGAGCAATATTGATCAGTTTTACGGGCAAGATGGACAAGCCCTGACGGATTTTAATTTAATCTCAACAAAATATATTTTTTCAAATATTTTCTTATTTGCTGCAATATGTTAGGGAATTATTATAGTTCAAACGTCCATAAAAGTATTGGTTTACATATGAAACTAGTAGAAAAATATGCAAGCGAAGAAATTACAGAGAAAACCGCAAGATATTAAGCATAAATATATCATATATTATACACAATGTCCGAGTTTTTAATTTTTTTTTATTTAACACGTTTACATGACTTTACAGTAACACAAAACCAATGCGTCGACATTTAATTTCCAACATGTTATATTGGTACTGTTGAGCACCTAGCATCCATCATCTCACAGAGCCTCAAGCATTCACTACACACAGCCGCCCATCGCCACGCAAACAAGTCGCACTCCGGTGTTGATACCAGGAGCGCATTGAGCTGTGACTTGTGAGAGGGCGCGGAGCTGCGGCGAGTTTCTACGCGACACGGTGCGCGCCGGCGGGCGGCACCGCCAACATGTCTCGTCGTCGTGGTCTGAAGGCTATCCGAGGGACATCCGGGACAGACAGTCGCACGAAACGCTCCACTAGTTCGACGCTGTCGTCCGACTGACCACGCTAGGCACGACATTCTGTGATCATTAAATGATGATTACGCCGGACCTCCAGGGAGTTGTACCGGAGAGAGCCCAGAAGAATAATTTGGTAAACCTTAACATTGATATTTTCTAGAAGTAAGGCATAGGTCGATTCGTAGGGATGCCATACGATCGACGAAGACTCCAGCTTACTTCTTACTAAGGCGTTGTATACCATCTTGATTGCTATCGGGTCATGGTTCCGGATTACAAAACCCAGTCTTCGATAGCAGTACGTAGCGAAAGAATAAATGTGCTCATGAAAAGTGAGCCGCGTATCGAAAACTACGCCCAGGTCCTTAACGGTGAAGACACGATTGACAAGGGTCAGGCCCTAGCTTATATTGTGCATATATAGCGTTGCGAGAGTGGCTAAATGTGCAGACGCAACACTTGGCTAGATTAAAAAGCAGTTTGTTCTCCAAACTCTACCGAAACATCGAATCGATGTCCTTTTGTAACGTCTCACAATCGACTTTTTGCTCCATCCCGTATACTAACTTCAAGTCGTCAGCATACAAGAGGCACTGAGCCGCCCGAAGAACCGATTTCATGATTTCGAAAAGCAGGGGTCCTAAAATGGAGCCCTGACTGACACCAGATCGGGTATGATATGGGGTCGAGACAAAGCATCCATGTCGGACAAACTGCTGCTAAAAGAAACCAATGTTGTTAAGCTTAGTAAGCAACATGTCATTATCCACGCGATCGAACGCTTTTGTGAAATCGATATAGACAACATCGACCTGGATACCTCTTGTCAAGATGCTCTGCAACGTTGTCAGCTAGAATTAACAAATTTGTGTTGACCGAGCGGCTAGGCCGAAAACCATGCTGTGCGGCACACAAAAATGGGTGGACCTGTGAAGACAGAGTCCGGTTAAGTACGGCCTCGAACAGCTTTTCCAGGGTAGGAGGAACGGCTATAGGACTATAGTTCTGGACGTTGGAAGTGTCACCCGTTTTCGGGATTGGTCTTACTCTTGACACCTTCCAGCGCTGAGAATACGACCCAGCGGTTACCACTAAGTGAAACATATATTGTAATAGATGTAGCATTTACCTGTTCTTCTTCAAATGGACGCAAATACACGTGCCACACCTCAGTCGTGCTACTATGCCGTATTTTCTCGTTCTGTGCACATTTACTAAACTGCTAACAAGCTTTTCAGGTCCCTGTAACATTGAGGTATAATGTACAAACGTACTAGAGAAGACAACCCGAACATTATCTGTGCGCCGGCCACCAAGGCGGGGGGCATGCGGGGGGAGGGTAACTTGTCATACAATATACTGAGACGATGCAGTCCATGGACTGCAACGCGTAGCGCAAACTTCTTGTTCGGCGTGTTATCTCTAGTACGTTAGTACATTATACCTCAATGCCCTGTAACGGCAATGTTTGAAAATTTTATATCTGTACGCTGCTAATGCTAACGTGCGCTTTGGTACACTTTTCTTTTCTGTTTTTCTGATATTCAAAGTTAGTTTATTAGTTATTATCCCTTAAATAATTTACTAAAATCTAGTTTCCTGAAAGAAAATATATTTGTTTATTTTTATTTGACAATCATAGCAACCATATGTCAATTATGTTAACCGCGTTACCATGCAGTTAAGGTTGTATACTTTTAGTGTAAGGTTGAAATCACTTTTCGTCATTATGCGATCCTGGTACCTTATGATTTTTGAAATAGTGAATTTGGAACCAGAAATTCTGAAATTCTTGGTCTTGAGGGGTTTATAAGCCGTACAACAGACAGAACCATCAGTTTAACGTCGACTTTCAACAGGAAATTTTCTAAATTGATCCGTTGCGGGGTCACAGCTAGCCCCGCAACTCAAGAGGATCCCTCTCCGTGCTTTGGCTTGCGCGTTTGCCTATCCCGCCTCTAAGCCATACATCTACGCGCCTCTCTGCCTGCGTATCGGCACGCGCCCTATCTGCACGCCAGCACGCGCCCTCCTGCGCGCTAGAACGCGCATTACCTGCACGTCAGCACGTGCCCTAGCTGCACGCTAGCACGCGCCCTCCTGCGCGCTAGAACATGCCCTACCTGCACGCCAGCACGTGCCCTAACTGCACACCAGCACACGCCCTACCTGCGCGCTAGCACGCGCCTTAGCTACGCGCCAAGACGCCTCTTATCTGCGCGCCTCTACGCGTCTTAACTGCGCGCCTCTACGCGCCTTATCTGTGCGCTCCACGCGCGTCCACGTGCCTTGTGCTGCGCGCCCGCCACCACGCGCCTTGGGTTGGGTGCCTACCTCTCAGCACGCGTCTTGACTGCGCACCACTGACTACGGCCTCGCGCCACGCTTCTACGTACCTCGCATTATGACCTCTTTTACCCTTAACATTCGAACCCTGTACAGTGTGCCATGTTAACCCCCTTCACTAGTCAAAGAAAAAGATTAAATAAATAACCCCGACCTGTATAACCTTTTTCCTTTCTGCAGAATTTAGTACGTATTTTAACTGTTCCGTGGGCTTTCAATAACTTGGAATTCCACGTAACGTGACACAGATTTTTTAAGAACTCCACACATCCTTTAACAATTTAAGCTGCCAGATTGTCATTGTTCATAATATATTAAAGGCGAAATGTCAAAACTCGACAACTTTGAACAAAAAAAAGATTGATTATAATATTATTGCACAATGAAAAGGTAAGTTAATATAAGAATAACCTCAATTTCAGTTGTAAAATATCAAGTACAATATTTATATATTCCTACATTATTCCTATTTATTTATTTCAACATGTGTCACGAAAGTTTAAATTCGATTGATATATTCGTTATAAGTAGGTACTTAAACACAAAAAATTTAATGAAAACGAAATCTCGCAATCAATGTCCTTTGATCCAATAATGTAATAATACAGCTATAGACGTTCTGGGCGCGTATCCACAACACCAAGGAAGACTAATAAGGTGAATTTCAACGCGGACGTGTGTTCTTTATTGTTTTTTAAACGTCTGAACGTGCACGAGGGGCATCGCGGCATTCAATTTATATATTTTTGCAGCATTTTTGATAAATGATAAGTATCTAATAAGTAAAAATATGCATGTTTATATATCTATTACTAGCTTAATTATTTAAGAGATATAGACGTATGTTTACCTACGGTGTGGGCTGTGCAGACTTTGGTCACAGAATAGTATAATATTTGGTGCAAGCGACGTAAGCCGTACAGTTTTCTTAAATATTAAATTAAGCTAGTAATAGAAATAAGCATGCCGCACAGTACTTTTGGGCGTCATGTTGCAGAGAATCTGTGCACCGTGTAAGGTGCTTTAAAATATGAGTGTATACTAAAGATACTATTGATGTATTAAGTTGTCGCGTCCTAACGGCAATAGCCGTTATATACCTACCCGTCCACAATATTAATATTTTGACTATATGCACATTCGCTGCCAGGAACCCGCCTAGCGATCGCCTAAGCCGTTAGCGGGAAAACCATGGGATTGGCTACGAGCGTAGTGATTATTGATAGTGAATGTGTTAAATATAAAATTAGCAATGTTACACATGCATATAAAAATTGTGGCACATCGTGAATTGATGTAGGTCGGTCTGTACAACAATAGTTAATGTTACCAGTAATACTGTCTGAGTACTGATCTTGTTCGGACTAACATACGAGTAGATACAGTCGAGTTCATAAATATGTATAAACGAGCTCATAAATAAATTTTCTAATATAATCTTAACGTATTTACTTAGAAATAGCTTAAAAAATAGATGATTTCGTTTTTATTATTGCTTACGGGTTTAAAGTAAAAAAGAAATACGAATTACTAAATTTATTTGAATATTGGTTAGGAGAATTGTATCTGAAATATCTTTTCTCAAAAATAGTATGAAATGTTCCCATAACATCTGTGAAGATACTATCCGGAAGTGACTCATCCTGGACAATTTCTAGAAGTGTCCAGGAAAACGCAAAAGTGTCCAGTAAGTAAGTATGAAATCCCATTACATATCATAATATTTGAAAATAAAACATTTTTTTTTACCCAAGATAAGCTTAGGAGGTTGTTGGCAGTTAAGGGCTTTTAATAATAAGGGACACCATAGAGGTTGACGTGTCCGAATTGCACTTGTATTGGACGATGTAAAATGGCGGAAAATTCAGTTCAATCGTGTTTTTTCCTATTTTGATACAAATTAGGAATTAGGAATTCGATACTAACAGTTGAAAAAGAAGAATAAAATAAAATATTCACAAAAGACATAAAACTAATACGAAATTTATGTATTTATTCTATTTAATTGGGGTTGTGGCATAATATCAGTATCTTAAACACCATAGAGCAATAAAAAAAAGTCGCACTGGTGGTGTTTTGGTGCGATTGACTTCATTTAAATAAAATTGTTAAAAATGAGTACTTACTGATGAATCAGATTGCATGAAAACAGATTTTTATTTAAAAACCGAGGCGAAATTGGTAATGAATACTATACCTATGTCCAAGGAGAGATAATTGCACAATTTTGAAAAATTCATGAAGTGGAAAGCTGAACATCAAACTAAAAGTTGGTCAAAAAATGTATTTATTTTTGAGAAAAGCACTATACATGCTTCGACCATAAGTGTGCCATCCTGGCCTCGTATTATAGCCGGACCTCGCCTTCGGCTCGGCCAGCTAAATCATATTCGTCCAGGATGGCTTACTTACAGGTCTCTGCAGTAATGTTATATTACAAAATCTAAAAACAAATGCCGTTAGGTAATGGACACACTCACCCTTCAGACATTTCCAATTTCTCGTACAAAAATAATTTCTCCTAAATCAACATTTTATTCAATCGCGCCTGTTGCCCTGATCAGCACAATCTCGGACTTTTTCTCCTTACGTAGGTAAGTGATTTGGTTACAATCATAAAATAAAAAATCATTTAAATTTCTCTTTCATTGTTTATTTTAAAAGATCTCTTTAATATAATAATTTGATGATTTTTCTTTTAAAGTTGTTAATACTGATATTGACTGACCACTTCCTATCAAAAATAATTGATTGATTCTTTATCAACGCACATATCATTAGTGCTCTTAAATGCGTTCATACACCGTCGGCAATGACCAGCATTATTACAACCAATTTTACTATGACAACTTTCTTGTCTGTGGTAGTAGGTAAAATCTGTACTGTAATTGTTATTACAGTACAGATTTTTGTATCGTTATGAGTTTAAATTTGGAACAGCTGTCAAAACTCTAGTGTGTCTCTATTCTAGTATCTATAGATATTAAAACAGTTATCGATACGAAACGTCAATTTATTATGTTTTTTAATTTTAATTTAATTTTTTTTTTAACTTTGTTTACCTATTTTTCACTTTTTTACTTTTTTTACTTATTTTTTATTTTTTTTTAACTTTTTTACCTTATTGTTTACTTTTTTTCACTTGTTTTAATTTTATTTTTTTACATTTTAAGATAATTTACAGGTAGCACTAGTAGCAATGCAGGTCATTGTCCTACGGCTTCTGAACCCATCTAAGAGTACTTATGATATGTGTTTATATAAAGTAGTGTATGCAACTGCACATAATTAGGCCTTAAAACACTCGTATTTTAAGGCCTCTCATTATGTATCAGTAGCATATAGTATTTTATGCAACTGTTGTATAAGAAGGGTCTTAAAAGGCTCGTATCGCAGCCTTGGCGAGCATCGCAATTAAAGACGCCACGAGCGTTTTTAGACCAGTTATACACCGTTGCATACAATACTTTTTCTACGACAAATTTTAAATAAATAGCAGACTAATGAATAGTTAAAGTTTTCAGGCAGCAAGTTTTCTATTCGTACTTTTGCTACTCACGCTTTTTTCAGGGGTGCAGTTATTAATTTCTTCGGCCATTTTAAATGAAACGTACACTGTTGTCTTTAGAAACACGAATAAAATCTTAATAGTTTAGGACTAATAGTTTATCATCTTTCGTCTTTTCATTTTGAACTGTATTTTGGTGGGAAATCAGAAATGTGACAGCTCTTGCTTATGGTTTGTTTTGTTTTTAATTTGTTTGCACTTGCCATCCGAACCAAACCGAATCCGGACCCGGACGGAATCGAACTATTTATTTTTATAAATAATACCAAGAATTTATAAAACATGTAATTTAACACACAGTAGATGATGATTTATTATTATTGTAGTAAATAATTTATAATATAAAAATGTTAAATCGTAAATAAATACTTTTATTTCGAAATATTTGTTTATTAAGTTGGCACCACTGCAGTATAGCGGCCGATTAAAAAAAAAGTTAAACAGTGCTTTTATGAAAAATGTATGAACCAAAAAAGTACGCTAAACAGTGCGTTTTTGGGCCATAGAGCATAGAGTTTTTCGACGACTTATTAGTAGTGTCATTGTATTTGAGCTACAGCCTATATAAATGACAGATAACGGTACAGGAGTAGAAAAAACTACTATTGTGCTACTCATAAATTAGCAGGTAGATAAAGCACCTAGTAGTTTTCGAAAAAGTCAATTACGTTAGTTAATTATTTATTACGTAGGTATTAATGCAGTCGGAAAGTATGCTTTTGCATAGACTTTGTATGAAATAACAACTTACCATCCGTACGTACATTCACGAGCTTGAATGTGGGACCCACCTAAGGTGGAATATCGTTTAGCAAACTGAAGACATGTAGAGCTAATATTTTAATGTAGTGTCAAAAAGTTACTTACGTTTAAACGTGTCTAGGGGCAACCGCCCAGTGACTTCAACCGGGCGCAGAGACAAACGATCGTTTCCGATCATTTCCGACTAATTGTCGCTCGTCTTTTTGGCCCTGTCCTCTCCGGCCATATTTGTTATTTGCAAATTATATTTCGTGAAAATGTCAGTTTTCTCAATTTTCTTGTCTGACACTGAAATATGTTGGTAATTAGAAAACCGTAATGATAGCTTTTTGCAAAGAGGTTATCAATTCAAGAGTCCATTCGATAAGACATTTAATTGTCTTATCTTGACACGTCACCGCTATTATTGAACTGAAATTCTCGGCCTTATTGCATTGTGGATGTTCTAACAACATTTGAAGGAAATGGGTGCTAAATAAAAGCTCGTGACTGTACCTACTACCTGCGTTTGTAACTGTTTTCGCAATTTGCTATTTGCAGTGTATTTTCTTAGTCAAATCATGTTTTAAAAAGGTAAATAAAAATAATACCACTTGTATTAATAATATAATTTCATACACCTCATCCCAGCCGCCGCCGCGCCACTGCGGTTACGAAATTAATGCTTACCTACTGTCATTTCTTTGTTTTTCTGTAATGAAGAACTTCAAGTACCATGTTCGCAGCAATAACGCCAAATGTTTTCGAGACAACTGCAGAATAATAATCATAATTTGACCTACAATATAAAGCTTCGACTTTACCCTACCTAGTTAAACACTTGTTCACTTTAACAACTTTTTTGCTAACAAATTTTACAAGGTCAGTTGAAGAATAACTGAGTACTCTAGCTATCGCATCGCCCCTTAAATATTGAACATAGAAGAGAATTTAGAAATCGCTTTGCTTGGTCGAAATTGATTACATAATAACTTGTACAACTTAATTTTCGTTCAATCTAATTGAGAGCCTGCGCCTTTTTTGTAGTCGGTTAAAAAACGCTCAATTTGGTTATTTAGTATTTTAAAACAATTATCTATTTCCCATGTTTCATTCTTCTCACTTCAAAAATTACTTGTTTTCCATTAAAACTGTTAAACCTGTTTTTACTTACTTAAGGGTTAAATTTGTAAAATCATTTCTTATTGCTTGCTGACCATGTATATTGCAAGATTGAAAAGTTCAGTAGTTTCAGCACGTTGTTGATAAATAAACTTGAAAGTCGTTGTATAAAGCCCACTGATTTCACCGTGCTATGGATTGATTTACTTAAGATGCTTCATTAATTAAAAATACTCCTTATTTTAGCTATAGAGAAATAACGATACAGAAAACTTCATGCTTCTAAATCTAAAAATAACCTAATTTCCATAAAAACTTACAAACCCTTGACAACAACAAGCATGATTTTCCAGTAACGCATTTTTTTATTTTCAACCAAATAATACAATCTCAAATTTCATGGATCTACATTCAAACAACAATAACATATTTCCATGCAATGTTTCATGCTCTATATGTTTCACTTCTAGGGATTGAATTTCAAAAACTCCTCTCGAAGTGCACCCTTTACGTTCCTTAAATAATGTCTGTTCCAAAATTTCATGCTTCTATCTTCAGGTGGTGGATTATCATCATGTATTTTCATAAAGTTTTAGCCCGTTATATATTAATAAAAAATATGAAAAATATAAGTAGGTATGACATATTATGATTGCAGAAAAACAGGGACGATTTTACAGAAAATAACGGGCTAAAACTGAATGTACCGTCTTCGCAAAATTAAGATGAATTGTTTTACTACTTTAGGTACACTTTGCTTGGAAAATATTGAAGTTACTTTATACCTTTTACCACCATTTTAAAATAAACCGATTAAATTATATGGAAGTATTATAATTAACATGTGTACATCAAGAGTATTATGAAACATACATTTCCTGGTGCTTCAACATAATCAAAGAGCTTGAAACAATGACAGGCTTATGACTGAAACATCGCAATGCTCTCCTATTTAAAGGATTGCGCAAAATTCGAGGCATTCGAACAAAGCAAATAAGCTTCCGTTTAAAAAAAAACTTACTCTAAAGACCGCAATGCTTCATCAGAGGATCTTAATTAAAAACCCGCCAACAATGGTTGGCAGGGTAAAATATGGCTGCTGCATTTACATGCAATACCCGTTTGCTTTGATTATTTGCATTTTTTTATGTAGGCATCTTGTTTGTTGGAAGACTATTATATTAGTTTTATTCTAATGTATCAAGGCTTAAAGATAAATAATCGTGCACGGTTCAAGAATTCAAATTAGACTTTTTTGATATTCGTAGGGCAGCACTGCAGGGTAATAGCGCAAATGTTTGAACGCATGTTAGGATAACAATGAAACGTCATTCAAATGGACTGATAATTGTCAAATTGTTTAACAATTATGCTGCGGTGTTAGATGAACCACAATATTTAACATGTTTAAAAAAATCGTTAATGTGGCGTTCACTATCCTACGCCCATGAATCCAATCTACCCAAAATTTCGTAACAAAATACATAATTCGTCAAACGACATTGACAACAAAATCATATATCGTCAATAAGATGGAAATAAAAATGGGCACCAATGGCAGTTCCGCAATATAATACTTTAATCGTGTCTGACATATATTATGCGCAATATAGTGGCTACACAGAGTACCCTAACAAACACAAAGTGGTATGCTCCATATTACTCTATGCTGTGCAAACTTGAACCCTGAAAGCTCGTATAAAGGAGGTCAAAATTTGGTGAAGGTTTACATGCTGTATCTCCTGGTACACCAACAGTTCCTATTCTGGAAGACTCGAATATTTAAAACAAAAAGTAAGAAACCCAGAACTGGACATTCCATTCGCTGATTATGCTTTTGTATGTAGTCGAAAAGGTTACACGCGTCTTACTTCAAGATAGGGAAGGTAGAAGATCGGCCTGTTAGGAGAGCACTGCAGTTTATATCGACGTATGCCCACGACCCTCAGGCTTAAGGTTTCAACAAGAAAGACGAAACTAATATATCATACACAAAACAACAACAACACAGGACACAACAACAACAACAAAGGTAACACAAGTCCTAGTTCAGTATTTAATATTGTCTTATTTTTCCAAATTGCTGTGAAAATGTTTCTTCCGAGTTAACCGACGGTAATGATGTTACTATTTTAGGGTGAGTTGCACCAAACAGAAGCGGTGCACGGTGTTCATTAAAATCTGAATGCATGGAAAGTTTGGGCAGTACTGGTAAGCTGGTACAACCCGCCCAATATTAGCAAAGTCATTTTATTTGTAATCCGCGAAATAATACCAACTGAAAACGATGTCTTATCGTGACAAAGGGAATGATGGGATGACACATAACGGGCATAGGCATCACTGACACATCGACATAAATTAACTGCGATCTTGAGGTCAATCTGACTCAACATTTTGGCTATCAATACGTCGAAAAAAAACAAACCTCAAGAATGACAAAAAGTTAATGAATTTAAATAGCACCATACAAATTACAAGCAAAGTAACACATAGTAGATTGTACAACAGTGCATAAAACGAGCCATTTACCCAAGACGTTTAGGCTCGGGTGGATAATTAAGTCGAGGGATAAAATGGCTCACTGCTTTTCACTTCGATTTCGAGAAAATAATAAATAAAATTCTGCGTTTTGTTTTTTACACCCATTGTTTTGTCCACGAATAAATGTTTTCTTTCTTTCTTTTTTTCTTAAATATTTTCAAATTTTAATAAAACAATAGTTCATTCCGCCACTTTACTTTTTAAAGTTATTATGTTTAATTTACGACACGTCTTATATCACGTGTCTTCTTAGGTACTTCATACTGCCAAGCCATTTAATGTTTCGATACGTTTTTAAATAATATTTGATTTCTATTTAATCTGGTTTTATTAAATTAGTAATAGAAAACACGGATGTGAAATTTATTAATGCAAATCAAATAAAATAATAAATTTATTCTACGAAGCATTATTGTGTGTGTGGCTGTTAGGCCCGATTATCTTAGTCTTTAAAACAATTTTACTTCGTGCACTAGAGCATAATAGTGGCATTTTGTGCAGCAAGAGAAGTGAAAAATATATTTTTCACTTCTCTTGCTCGCAAAGTTCGCCTTTGTGCTGGGTGTATGCTTTAATAAATTTCACATCCATGTTTTCCATTACTTAATTAATAAAACCACATAAAATAGGAGTCTATTAAAATTTTAAAACGTATCGAACCATTAATAATTTAATTTAAGGCGCTATAGTATCATGGTCTTCTCTCCCTTTCGCTGAGCATAAGCGTGAGCGAGATGGAAGGTGCGTGTTTGGAAGCGCGGATATCATGTTTTTTAATTTTAATTTTTTGTGCGTTTAAATAAATAAAAAAATAATCACTAAGTTCCCTTAAACATGATATTGCCGATTTTTAGAACCAATGTTTATATGTTTAGCTATTGTGCATAATTTGCTACGAATGTTTTAAGTGAATTTTAATATGTTTTAGACCTATGTTCGTGATTTTTTTCTATCGAGCGAAAATTACTTAATCGTGTATCGAATCACTGATTTCCCTGCAGAAAAGCCTCAAGATTACTATTCGTATTTTTTTGAAACCATATTATTATAAACAGACGCATTATATTGTTTCAAAAACTATGTTCGCTTCACTTCGCTGAACCTATAGCGCCTTAAAAACAAAGTTTTAACCGACGAAAAATCAATAATCCTCTATTTTCCTACCCTTAAGGTTGATTTTTTTTTCAAATTTATATGGGACCAACTTCGGGGTTCCCCTTTTAATAAAAAAATAATTATCAAAATCGAACTACCTACTCTGTAGAAAGTTATACATAAAAAATATATATATGCGTCGACTTGAGAACCTCCTCCGGTTTTTTCATCAATTGAAAAAATTACTTGGCAGTATGAAGTATCTTAGTCTAATAAACCTTAGTAATTCTATTCTATTATTTTATTTTATTTTGCAATTATTTGTTATTTTCTCGCAATTGAAGTGAAAAGCAGTGTATATAACTCGGGCATACTCGTAAATGAGCCACATTACCTCTTGACTTAACTACTTATCTACCCTCGCCGGTGGCTCGGGTCGATATAAACTTCTCAGGTTAAATGGCTCGTTTTATGCGCTTGTTGTACAATCTACTATTTTTATGAAAGAGTAATATAATAATAGAAAAGTTTGTAATATAATAAAACTTCACACTCACCACTCCCGGAACGAAATCTATATTCGACAGGTAATAGTCACTGTTTCCTCTCGAATTGGCACACCAACCAGAATAAACATCAAAGTAAAATAATCTGCTACATGTACCACTTCTAAGTGAGTTGGGGTTTTTGTTCCCTAGGGCAGAGATGGAGCGAGTTAGCCAACTGGACGGGAAATGTTTTGTGAAGTAGTTTTGTAAGTACAGAACAATGCTGGTATTTTCCTTAATTTACATACATACATACCATCACGCCTTTATCCCTAAAAGGGGTAGGCAGAGCACATGAAACTTGTGTTCCAGTGCCACTTTTAGCATAAATGTGGGTATAAAAGATCGACAAAATGTGATGTTGCAGTGATAGGTTGCTAGCCCATCGCCCACAACACACTTCAACCCTGTTCCCTTAGTCGACTCTTACGACACCCACGGGAAGACAGGGGGTGGTGCTATTCTAACCCAACACCACATTTCCTAAATTTAATTTTGGGATATGAGTTACACTTAGAGTCGTAGTGTACAGCCACACTTTCATAAAATTGTATTGATTTTTAAAACTTGCTGATAATTATTATGCGTTATTTTTTTCAGTTAAGTATGTTACTAAATTAATTATTTGATGATTATTATTGCTATTTGAAGACTTATGAATAAATTTTAAGCGTTCTTAGGTGGTACTTCAATATAACCGCTTTAGAACCGCGTCCTAAAGTCATGTTGTGTTGATTTTAAGAAGCTTATTGAGAAGTATTATACATTTTAGTAGTAAATTAGTTTTTCAATATAACCGCTTCAAACACGCGATTAGGAAATGGTCACACACAATTGATTTTAAAATGGGTTTTACGGATCTGACTGATTCAGAAAATGATTTAGTATTTTTGACTTTCATTTCGATTCCTCGTATTCGAAATGAAAAGTAGAGTGTTTAACTCGGGGAAAGCCACCAATTTTAGCCTCGAACTATTGGCGCTCTCACTTCTTTCGGGCGCCAAAATATCTGGTCGGAAATGCGTGGCTTTCAACCCTCGGTTAACAATCTACCTACTTTTTAATTTGAGGGATCGGAAATTTGATTAAACATTTTTGACGCCGTATTGGCGATATTTCGTCTCAATTTCACCTTGATTTAATAATTATGAAATCAAATGGAATGAATACTAAATTTAAATAGGCGGAAATAAGATACATATTTTATAAAGTGTTCTTTATCTACGCTTAGGAATCCATATACAACAAAATAATAATATTTTATCAAGAGACCCGCACGCGAAAACGGAAACCAGAATAATTTTCCCGCAGATTTAATTCAATACCAGGGAAAACACAATAAAAATGACAAATGAATAACGTCTGTATAATGGAGATTCTTGCAAAAAAAATCTTGTTCTGAATTATGCTTTTGTTCACAAAAATATTTGAAATATCCTTAGAGTAGGTAATGATTTAAATACACCTGAACATACTTTATACAGATATGCTGTGCGATGCCATTTAATTCAAATATTTCATTAGGTACTACGTAATAACAACTAAACATACGCCACATTTTTCCCCAGTTGTGAAAAAGGAAACTTTGCAAGCATCGTAAGAGCTGTTTTGACGAGTTATAAAAGTTGTGTTACCAGAATGCAAACGCCCGATCACTTTGATCGCTTGTGAATAAGCAAATGCACAAACAAGGCTCCAAATAATATAACTTTTAGGTACTTTACGTAGCATTCAAATATTTTAACGTAACACCCTGGCCATAAAGTAGCAATTACCGCACGCTACGCGTATAGCTTCAATAAAATGGTAGGTAGGTACACTCGTAGGTAATGCAAGAACCCGCTCTCACGGGCAGAAGCCTGCAGTTGACATGAGGAAAACTCTCTATTGGACCCGACCCCGAGGGTAGGTACACTAGGTACTCGCACCTGCATATATTCTTTACAGCCTCCTAATATAGGAATGGCCTACCTCTACCTAGGACAGACTGTCCAGTTAGCTAGGTCCAAATTCGAGAAAGAGGTCAAACATCGAATCCGACTCGAGCCAGGCAGCGATCGGGAAGCTACGGCAAATTTTTTCATCTTTCCGCAGTGTCTCAAGACAAGAGTCTTTGACCAGTGTGTGTTGACAGTGATGACAAATGGCACTGAAACGTGGCCGCTTACAATAGGCCTCATAAAAAAAGCACAAAGTCACCCAAAGGGCAATGGAGTGGGCTATGTTGGGAGGCTATCCGCAGAGATAACCGATATAGCCCTCCGAATCGCTTAACTTAAGTGGCAGTGGGCGCCACATTGCACGTAGAACTGATGACCGTTGGGGTGGAAAGGTTCTCGAGTGGCGACCACCTACCGGAAGGCGCGGCGTGGGTAGGCCTCACACAAGGTAGACTGATGACCTAGTAAAGTTCGCGGGAGTCCGCTGGATGCGGGTGGCGCAGGACCGGTCACTTCGGCACTCTTTGGGGGAGGCCAATGTCCAGTAGTGGACGTCTTTTGGCTGATATTATGATGATGATGATGGCAATGGCCTATGAAACACACGATGTGATTATCAATAGAAGGAACCCAATCCTGGTAATAAATATATTTGATTTTTTTATATTTATATACTTAAATATCAAATAGTTAGAAAAATTGTATTTATGACAAGACAAATAAAATAATAAATAAGTTCAGTGTAAATACAAAATTAGTCTAAATTTAAATATACCTATAAAAAAATACGTAGTTTTATCCTATACCTACCTATATTTTTTATGACCGGCTTCAGGCTAAAATACCTAAAACTTATTTTTTGTATCAACAACCAAAACAAACGTTAAAAGAACTGACTTTAACTTTAAGTAACAATCGATTAATGGGCTAGTGTAGGTACTTAGATGTCGAAAAATCATCAATAACCTAGACAACGGTCTATTTATTCGCAATGTAAAACTAAACACGTTATTGCTGTAAACGGCCTTACTTGTCTTAATGCCCGGTAAGTCTATTGTGGTCTCGTACAATAGAAAGAAAGCGTCATATCCAGTTGCAGACAAAAGAGAACTTGATAGTTGAGTTCAGTGACACTTCTAACATATCCAACAAAACAACGTCCAACAACACGCTAATTAGTTGAGCATTCGAAAAGAATTTGTTACGGTATACGTGCACACCTGCTTAATGTATTCTTGCACCTTAAAAGTAAACCAAACATCACGATTTTTGAGACATTGACAGTTTGAACTCTTTGTACACTTGTCGCTCAAATAACTTAACACTTTAAACTCTCGCGCTTTGTACACGTATTTAAAATACTGTTTTACCCGGGTCTAATGCGATATTTATTTCTGACGTTTCGACACGGGTTGCACCGGTCATGGTCGCAGATAACTGTCGTCCCAGCAAGCAATAAATATCGCGTTACATATACCCTATCTAGTTAGGTAATTAACTAAATGTAAACAAACAAAACCACGTGACTTGGTCATTCAACCAATCATAGCAACCTTTTTTATCTATGGTATTATCTTATAGGCTGAATGACCAAGTCACGTGGTTCTTTTTGTTTACATTTAGTTAATTACCTAACCGGATAGGGTAAAACAGTATTTTAATTATAACGTTCTCATTGTTTGTATGAAAATTCAGCAACTAGCAAAAACACCTGAAATTAAAATAGCTTAAAATGGTCTAACATGCTCTAGCTACGGATTGGGTTGTCTTAGATAATTTTGACAACCTTTTCATGATTGATTCGAAACATACGTATTCATACTTAGGTATTCCAATCAGATTTTAATGTTTCGAGACTGCTCCTAGAGTTGTATCTGCTTAGTAGTCAGGCCGTTTACTCTTTGTCAGCCCTGATCATGGGATAGTTTTTGTTTGCGTTTTTAGGGTTCCGTACTCAAAGAGTAAAACGGGACCCTATTACTAAGACTCCGCTGTCCGTCCGTCCGTCCGTCCATCCGTCCGTCCGTCTGTCTGTCACCAGGCTGTATCTCACTGATACCGTGATAGTTCCAGTTGAAATTTTCACAGATGATGTATTTCTGTTGTAGAGCGGCAACAGAAGTACAACAAATACTAAAAACAAAATAAAATAAATATTTTTATTGATAATGGTACGGAACCGTTCATGTGCGATTCCGACTCGCACTTGTCCGGTTTTTATTTAAAGATTTGACTTCTACCGTTTCTTTCCTTTGTGTTTGTGTTTTTTTGTCGATTTGGCTCGGTTTGTTTAAGGTTGTCGACGAAATTTTGAAGTTTTCTTTTGTCGTGTTTGTACAAATACAGATAAAAACAAGAGGATAAACGAAGCAACTCTCAGTTTTATCCTTCAACAGACAAAAGCGTAAATTCCTTTCAATCGCCAAACAACGCAACAATTACTCGGAATCCCATCGAGTTGGACCTATTCTTTTATTTGTCCGCTATTGTGCGGTCATGTTTTATTCAGCCGAAGTAACCCGCTATTGTAGAGCAAACGAGCGGCTGTTTGTGTGCTTGTACGCTAGCCCACGCTAGTTTTGGGGTGAAAAGCAACATGCATGACGTCATTCAAAGCTCAGTGATCGTAGGATACTTATGGTCAGAAGATTAACTCCGCCCGTATATTTATGCATCCAGCCTGTTAGCAAATAATGGATTTGCTTTAAATAAACTGTAAACATTATTGGATTCTATAATGCCGTATTCAAGTTACTAGAATCTTCAATTTTCCAACTCCCTTTAGTAACTCTGAATAATAATACAAATACGATGATTCATGGCGTAATACTTACTACCGTGAATGTTAAGCGCGAAAGCACGTGTTAGGGTATAGGTATGGGGTTTTCCCCCTAAGAACAACGAGAATTTAATTATGTTGACAGTAATAATTAAATAATTTTTTTTAGGTTTATCGGTAACCGCACGGAGTCGTGGCTCCTTTAGGAGGCAACCAGGATGGGAAGAGGAAGCTTGATAAAATTATTTAAATGGTGATTTTTGATAAAAGTATTTTCAAAATAAGAATACATTGTAACAGAGTCCGCATCATATGAACAGGCAAATTACGAGTAAATACTAGCTGCCGGTCAACCCTCCAAGTGACAGTGTTTGTGAGACTGTTTTGTTGTGCAGTGAGCAGTGTTAATATTTCGGTTGTGTTTATGTAAATATTGTAAATAATGAATCTTGTGTCTGTGACTACAGTAAAAAAAAATAGTGGTATCGGTGAATTAAGTAGGTTGTACCTGAGAGCTGAGCCAATATTTAGTGTGTAGTGACAAAGTTTAAAGTAATAGTGTCCGCATCACGTATATTCTTGTAAAACAGCAAGTCATTCACCCACATGAATACGTACTGGAAAATAGTAGCTGTCGTGGTTGCTAGTCATATTATGACCTCATGACATACAACCACATAGGCACACAATTAAAGATAATTTCTACAACACTGCACGAGAAATCGACGCAATGGAAGAAACTGATGATGGAACTGATCTCCGAGGACACCTTCAACACGAGAAGACTTTATACGAAGCAACGGGCATCATTTCACCAACGCTCATCCCCCGACCAAGTATCCTTTCTCTCCTCTTTTCCAATATTGGCTAAAGGCTGCATAGCCGGTTGATTGTGGCCGACTGGTTGCGGCTGGTCGGTCTTCCTTTCCCATCCCAGAGCGTGTCACTCCCCAAAAAATCGCGCCCCCTGGTATATCCGGCTCGTCCGGGTCAGGCTTGCTTCCTGGCTGGGTGTGGTGCCTATGTTCATGTTCATGTTCATTATCAAATAGCACAATTTTTTGTTTTTCTTTTTATTTAATTCATGTTTTTAATATTGACATTCATCTATACTATATTTTAATTTCATTACTAGAACATCAAATTTCAATGACATGCTGATAGAATCCCAATATTGTACGCCATATAATTGGCTGTTTGCAGGATCTTGTGTTATTAAAAGGTAAAAATAGTATACAATAACGGCATTTCGTACACTTTTTCCGCCCTTTAAATTTGCGCTAGTCAAGAACGAGAAACTTCACGTACTATTTTTGCAACTGTAAGATGGACATTTCCGAGCATATTGGAGAAAATCATATTTTCGACGCGAGTTTCGATATTGGGTTTATTGAATGTCCTCCGTTATTGGTTAGATTGCATGTGACTATGATCAAGCAATACGGTCACAAACTTTAAGATTAAGGGCCTATGCAAACCGCATTTATAGGGTTCCGTAGCCAAATGGCAAAAAACGGAACCCTTATAGATTCGTCATGTCTGTCCGTCTGTCTGTCTGTCTGTCCGTCCGTATGTCACAGCCACTTTTTTCCGAAACTATAAGAGCTATACTGTTGAAACTTGGTAAGTAGATGTATTCTGTGAACCGCATTAAGATTTTTACACAAAAATCGAAAAAAAACATTAAGTTTTAGGGGTCCCCATACTCAGAACTGAAACTCAAAAAAATTTTTTTCATCAAACTCATACGTGTGGATAGGTCTTCAAAAATGATATTGAGGTTTTTAATATCATTTTTTTCTCAACTGAATAGTTTGCGCGAGAGACACTTCCAAAGTTGTAAAATGTGTGTCCCCCCCCTGTAACTTCTAAAATAAGAGAATGATAAAACTAAAAAAAATATATGATGTACATTACCATGCAAACTTCCACCGAAAATTGGTTTGAACGAGATCTAGTAAGTAGTTTTTTTTTAATACGTCAAATCGTAAACCGCAATTTATTTCACGGAACCCTTCATGTGCGAGTCCGACTCGCACTTGGCCGCTTTTTTATTTTTATGATTTACACGTAATCGTCGACGGCGCGTTTAAAAAACGCGGTGTGCATGGCCCTTACGCTGATTGTGGGATATTAGACCTGTGGTATTCCACATCGGCTCAGTAAACATTGAGTGATTCAACATAATGCCCCTTGCGGTATCAATGTGATACTTGACAATAAATGGCGCGGAGAGCATGGATTGGTAGTCATAGCTCTTACCTTCAACTCACCTCTGGCGATCGGAACCAGGAAACTTCGAGGTCAAGCAAAGAAACTGGATTTCCAAGTGGTGTTGCGATCTTTATTCAATATGTCTGTATGTAATCGAAATGTGTAGCAATAAATAAGTCAAAACATTTCTAAAGATTACTATCACGATACTTGCATATTGGTACCTCTTGTTTTTGGAATAAATCATCAAGTTACTTTACAATAAATTAACAATTTAGAAAAGTTGAAAAACCCCCGACATTTTCATTTCAAAGTTCAATATCTCAAAAACGGCTGAACCGATTTTGTTGAAAAGTTGCTAAGAATCTCGGTAACGTCAACTTTCCGCACCACAATCAAATCGATCCATTCGTTTAGGAGCTACGATGCCACAGACAGACAGACACCCAGAAACACAGACAAGTCAAACTTATACATTCCCTCTTTTTGCGTCGGAGGTTAAAAAGAGTGCGACTTTATTAAATTGCCACCCTGTTCAGCGAAGGAGATGAAAAACTATCAGCGTACATAATCGATTTCTGTGTATTAACGAAAACGAGCTTTAATACAGTTTGATGCAGTCCGTTACGCAACGCAGCCGTTTTTATTATACAGAGTGACGTCAAGTTAAAAAATTTTCGATGAAAAATCTACTCACACATGTAAAATTATAAAAAAAAACTAATCACATTTATTATCAACCAAAAAAATATTGTAAATAAAAAAAATACAAAAGTATGAAGAAGTATGTCCTGCATGGACACTAACTTTACCGCGTGCATGACTGGTAAGTATGTCTTGAGATACCATACAAAATAATGGTGACAATGTAACAATGTATATGTCACCGTTAGATTGTAAACACCGTCAGTTTATAATCTAACTCGCGATATTATAAACTGACGAAAAATTGTGAACTGTCAAAACCGTTGACAATTTAACGCATTATTTTTCGTTAGTTTATAAACTATCAATGTCGAATTGTCAAATTGTGAACTGAGATCAAATCGGTTTGCTACGGAACGTACACAAAGAATAGGTAGGTTAGGTTAGTTAGGTATCTTCAGTTGCCCGAAGGGCAAAGCGCACAGAAATAGGAGCCCCGCGCAGCGGGGCTCCGTCGACACTGCTGGTTGCCGAAATAAATGGAATAAAATGTCTGAATAACAAAAAAAAACAACCATGTTCTGACGTAAGTGGAAACTGATGCAAGTGGAATAATTCACTCAACCAAACAGCGCACAGGTTGCGTTCCGAATCGAAATCCGAACTAACGAAAATGAATGCGTAAAATTATGAATTATTTTGGCAGTTCACAATATTCCGTCAGTTTACAATATAACGGGTAAGATTATAAACTGACGGTTTTCACAATCTAACGGTGACATATACATACCAACCTTTGGACTCCTACTCAATACTTTTTGGAATTTGGTGAAGACATAGCGTGCTTACTCTAGTCTACATCTATTGCAACTGAAATACTTTGTTTATATATATATATTTCTAATCAAAACGGGTAAGACAATCAAATATCTAATCAAAATGTTATATTTGACATAACTTACCGACATAAAGGTCTAATTTATCAGAAGACTGGGCGTATTTTATCTCAACTGCACCTAAATCAAAAGCTTCAGATTAAGCTTATTTAGACCTTCAATAGTCAAAGAATATGGGGGATAAAAAAACTAGCTATCCTAGAGGTAAATTAATTTTTAAATGATGCTTGTTTTGTACTTTTAATCCGTTTTTCATTTCTTTTGTACAGTCGCCATCAGATACATCGGAGCAAACAAGCACGTCACAAACATCGGAACACACCTCTATTTTCAAGGCATTAGGGTGCATGTGCCGATATTTTTGAACACCTATAGTGTACCTATGTATGTGATGGCGACTGTAATATGTTAGGGTAATGTGCATTGTAGCGAGGTCTAATTGCTTCCTTTTAAGTTTAAAATGCATTATTATAAAACAATTTGCTGACCCATAATTAACAGACTGTGTGCATTTATAGTGTTGTGATGATCATGTTGCAAAATTATATTGCAGTTTACCTGACCCTATTTCACGAATTAGACAAATATCACCTGACAATCATAATTCGTAGTAGATATCTGATCTCGGGTTCATAATTAGGTGAACTAACTTGACAGTTCATTGCACACCAATGTTACCACAGTTTTGCTAGTGCTGTTAATAACGATATTTAAAAATCCACGGAGAAGGATTGGTGGAAGGAGGTTTACTGATGTTTACAATGACATCAAAGTCAAGGAATACCGATTATCATCTATATAGATATGAATGGTGATTGCTTCGAGAAATAGTTTAGGGGCATACTCCCGAAATTAACCCAGGTACGGTTATAGTAATAGACAGATGATGACCCGTTCCATTCCAGAAAAATTAAAACATTCCCAAACATGTCTTGGAACAAATCAAAAATAGTAGTGAATTTCAAGAAATTTTAGTTTCCTAAGAACCGCAACGAAGAGCGATATGCTAGACATAGCACTCCCCACAAAGCCTGAATGTGATCAATATTTTATATAGACGAAATGGCTAGAGAACAGGGCTTCACAATCTTGCGGCTGCCTGTATACCATTGTGAGCTTAACCCCATTGAGCGGATTTGGGCACAGGCTAACGTGCGCACTAACACGTCGCAAGAAATAATAAAACATTTAAATTAGAGTATATGAAAAATGTATTCCTGCCAGGAATGGGCTTAATAACTTCAGAAGGGTGGTAAGATTGTAAGAACCGCAGCATAAAATAAAAACAGAAGATAAAATGCTGCACCTAGTTCACTTAGCAGATTGTGTAGCCTATCGCTTCGTAATATGTAAGTGTAGGTAAGTGACGAAGGTGAAGACGATGAAATAACAGACCCTGATGGTGAATAAATAATTTTGATAATATAAAGTCTTATTATTTAACCGACTCCAAAAAAAGACGAGGTTCTCAACTCGACTGTATATTTTTTTTTGTGTTTGTTCCGCGATAACTGTAATTTATGACCCGATTTGAAAAATGGATAGCTGAACTTCCAGATTGGTCTCGTTGTCACCAAAATCCAGTTCTGATGATGGGATCCTGGAGAAATCGAGGGAACTCTTTAAATTGTATAGGCATACTTGAAGCAATTTGGCTACTGATTTGAAGTCGGTTAAAACTTTGTTTTTAAAGTATATGATTCCTTGAACCTAAAAGAAAGTGGTCACAATCGCCTTTAATGTAATAACAGCATTAGTTATGCATTGTTTACCAAATTTGAGGAGTAAGTATTGTAAATGTCTGATTTAAACCATTCATCCCTATTTGGCAAGCATGTGAGTGTAAGAGCTATGACGACGATAACTTGATAAAATACAAATTGAATCAGATTTATTGTAGGTACAAGGTGATGTATATCGACATAATCCTATCACTATTTTTTATCCTAGGAATGTCTGGCAACATTTCCGGCTGTCAAGTTAGTTCGCCTATTTATGAATCCGAGTTATAGCGGTCAACAAGCAACTATAGCCGCTTGGGATCATTTTTATATTCCACCCCAGGATTTAACAGCGAATTGTCATTGTTAGTGACAATTGTCAAGCGGGTGAAATAGAAGTCCGAATAAATATTGTTTAAATTTCTTTTCTCCTTCAACTCCTATCCACTTCAGATAACTTTTATGCCCAATTGCCCGTATCGCAATATAAAAATTTGTATGATAGAAAACTGTTAAGGTAAATTAAATTTCCTTTTTCAACACATTTGCTCGTAACGTGCCTCTTATTGTGCCGCTTTTAGGCTCATAATCCTGGGTATTAAACACGCGTGTTTTATGACATTACGACACTCGTGTAGTTATATTTATATCCCGATTAAGACACGTTGGCACCTTGCAGCAAGGTGTATGTATGGACTCGGCGCATTCTTAAATTGACCGGGTTATACAGGTTTGTTTTTAATTCTCGGCAAATGGATTCTTACTCGACTAAAAAAATTAAATCCTTCTTGTGAATTAATTCACAATTTCTTCTTGGATATGATATAGAAACGTTTCATTTAGTAAAACTATTTACTTTTGATAACATTTTACATGAATTTATATTGAATAACAAAATATTTATTTTATTTTGTATTGGCTGTTTAGAGATTTCATCTAAGCCTCGCTGCGGGGCGGGCGCACTGCGCAAACTTCACGAAAAAAAAATAGTTGCGCGCCATTATAAGTAATTTCACAAATATTTGTAAACATTGATGATGCGTGTTTGGTTATTATTAAAAATGTTCACTCGTGGTGAATAGAAAAGTGATAAATAGAATTGACGCCACTGTACATTCTTGGAGATGTACAAATGTACATATGTGAGTAAAAACCTGTTGTCATCAATAACTAAAGGAAACAACTTAGGAGCCTGTAACATTGAAATTTTATGAAAATTATTTTTTTCTCGCAAATGTGTTGAAAAACGTCGTATGACACGCGTGAGCTTTGATAATTACATCCTCGGCTCTATTATCACGCTCACCTGCGGTTCGCGTGACAATTCCGCCTCTGATGTAATGATCAACGTAGCTCACTTGTATTATAATGTACTATTAATCGACTTAAGGGGGTTTCGTAGACTTGAATGAGTTAACTCTTAATTTGGCAAATTTAAAAAAAATCGTGAGTTCAAGCCTCGTTTGCGCCTTGAAGAGCAAAAAAAAAATGTGCACAAAAAAAATACAAAAAGCACATCAAAAAATGTGTATACTGTGTTATACATCATCAAATAAAGGGTTAAGAGGGTCATCTTAGTAATTCTAGCTGCGTTGAGATACGCATTCGCAAGTCAAGTGTTCGAGATGATAACAATAGTCGCTGGAGGCCCCCACTCACCCATGATGAATTAAAAAATTGGAGGCAGGTGGCTACCTTATACCTTCCCAGACATAGGTTCTTTTTTTTTTTCTTTAATTGTGTAACGAAGGATTTACGTTCATACGGCTTCATACCCACATTTTTTTATGTATAACTTACGGCACTGAAAAGGTATCCAATGATGTCAAATAGGTGCTTTCATATTATTCTCTTCGATCATGTACTAAAATAAGTGAAGAGATTTTTAAGTGATTTCAAAAATATATAGAAATAATAAGATTAAAAGTATAATAATTACCGATCCGTCAGAATCTACTCATAGTAGGTAGAGTTCCGTACTCAAAGTGTAAAACGGGACTCTATTACTTTATTCGTTTTTTTTAGCACTGTTAGGTTTTTTAATTTGCTTTTAAATATCCATTAGAAAGCGAATATAAATAATAAACTGGCGCCATGTTTTCCTTATTTACTTTATCCCATTAACTGTCACTTTTCATAAAAACGTTTTTAGACTTGCTTGACTACAATACATTTTTGTATTAAATTAAGTGTGTGTAATGAGGAGGAAAACTGACATTTTCTCACGCCAGGTGGCGCATAAGCTACTGTACCCAGCTTTGACAATTGACATAAGAACTGTCAAATTGCAAACTTCTATAATTTCTTATAAGTATTTTTCCATATTTTTCTCAAGAATGCCTCAATGTTGTGCGCCAAATTGTAAAAATAGAGGAGTCCACTTATTTCCCAAGGACCCAACTCGCAGGAAACGTTGGGAGAGTGCATTGCGCATCAATAACTTTAGGGCAAGTGACACAGCCCGATTATGTAGGCTGCATTTTAAGGCAGATGATTATTTCGGAAAAAGTAGATATACAGATGCTGTACCACTAGCCAAATTTTTAAGAAAAACTGTTGTACCGTATGTATTCTGTTTCACTTCAACCAAACAGGAAACACCAGCAGCTTTTGTCCGTCAGCAGCATTGTGAAAAAAGAAGACGAAGAAAGCTGTTTGAAGAGAATAATGTGATAGAACACACAACAGTGACAGAATCAATAATTAGTCAGACTACTCCAGATGTAGGGTGAGAAGAAGAATTATGTACTACTGTGGAAATTGCAGAACCAGCTCAAAGTGAACACACAGAGCCTGAAACTTTGTCAAAGAGCACTCATATTGATCATGTGCATGTATATGGTTCAATAAACAGATATAAGAATGATGATAAGTCCATACTCTTCTATACAGGTTTTGAAACATATAAGAAATTCCATTTTGTCTACTCGACACTTAGTCCGATGGCACACAAGATAAGATACTTTGGCAGCAATGTAATTAGTCTATCTACCGAAGACCAATGATTCCTAACTATGATGAAACTACGACAGAATAAATGCATTTTTGAGCTGAGCAGGTTTTTTAACATAAGTGAAACTACTGTATCGAATATATTTATAACATGGATAAATTTTATGTACCAACTCTGGAGTATAATAAATATTTGGCCTAGTAAAGAATTGATTCAATATTACATGCCTAAGAATTTCAAAAAATATGATGAAAATGTTAGAGTCATATTAGATGGAACTGAAATAACTGTTCAAAAACTAAAAAATCCAACTTCCCAGCAAGCTTCTTGGAGTAGTTACAAACATGCTGATACTCTAAAAGTATTAGTCGGAGCGACACCAGGTGGATTGCTGTCTTATTGTTCACAGGCATATGCAGGATCTATTAGTGACAGACAAACAGTTGAAAGAAGTGGTCTTGTGTCGAAGTGTCAAAGTGGTGATAGCATACTAGCGGATAGAGGTTTCACAATACAGGACATGTTTGCAGACAAAAATGTTACTGTAAAGATACCTACTTTTCTAAAGGGAAAATCACAGTTACCAGGACTAACAATCGTAAAAGATAGAGAACTTGCTAGTAAACGTGTTCATATAGAAAGGATTATTGGGCTAACAAAAACCTACAAAATATTAAAGTCAGAATTGGACCATAGTTACATTCCAATAGCAAGTAAAATATTTTTTGTATGTTTTATGTGTTGCAACTTCAGAGAATGTATAATGAAGAGAAGCCAATAAAAAAGTGTTACGATGAAACCCACGATTTAATTTGCCATAATCACCACTTTTTCAGGATTGTTATAAGTGTACACAAACCTAACCCAACCCAACCTTCAGGGCTCTATATAAAGTTTATTGAAATTGTCCTGGAAATGTTACGGTTTCATAGAAAATTACTTTTATAGCTAATGAAATACTTAATAATGAAGGGATCCAAAATAAAAACATACAACAGTTCAATGTCTTTTTATTAGTGACAAGTAATTTTTATATATATATTTATTACATATGGCAGACTCCAGGTCATGCACATAAAAGTTTATTAATGCTGTGAGCATCTCGGCTATGTAGGACTCATCCCTTTCAATAAATAAGACTTTCATATCTTTGAAAAATTATACTATAAAATTGCAGTACTTCCTAGTGCTGCAATAAAGCTGGCCCTGTATTTGAGCATAATAAGGGTGTCTTCTTTTCAAGTGTAAATTCCCATCTATCACTTCTAGGTATGACACTGTTACCTCATTTATCTCGCTATACCGTGCCGCATATGGGCACTTCACTTCAATCACCGTCTCCTCACCAAGTAACCCATCAGGAGAGGCGGCAAGGAATGGACATTCTTGTGAAATAAATAATCCACATCTTTGCACATCTACATCATACATTGCTTCATACTTTTGTAAAGCAATAGGCTCCTGTATCTTCCCATGGGTTACCGCTCTTGTGTGCACCGGCTTGGGAGAGATAATTTTCTCAACTATTGCTTTTTTTCCAACATGGGTGCAATGACTTACAGTATAAAACATACTGGCAGTAATCCTGCATGATCGCATTTCATGCCATTCAGCAGAAGTATCTTGCCCTCTAGTGTTTTGTTCCACTTCCTTTATTGTTTCCGCAGTAACCTTTTTTAAGAATAGATCTTTTAGTAGATTTTCTTTTGCAGTCTCCAAAGTATAGGAGTGATCCCATTCTATCCCATGAGGATTTGCCGGTTCGAATGTTTGCAGTAGAGGCATAGATGTATCCCCATAACCTATGGCCAAGTTCCTCACATAATCTTCATAATTATCCATTATGTCTTCCCTTTTTAGGGGTTCAAAATTGCACGTTTTCAATCTCTTGCTGGGTAAATTTTGTGCAGCAATGGGTGATTTTTGAAACACCTTTTTAGGCTTGTTAAACATCATCAGCTGTTGAGTGCATACTTGATGTAACAATATGTAACTTTTATTTACAATATCATGTGCACCCAACAATAGTACAGCAACATGCTTGCAGCTCGCTTCTATACCACTCCCTGCAGCACACTCACAGTGGCACGCTTCTATTGAACCTTCTTGAGACACTTTCACATCCACAAGGTAGGCTAGGCTCTTCATACTAGCTTTGCACTGTCCACGTAAATACGTGTACGTACCATCGGACGAGAAACGAGCAGTTACAAGGTGACGGGACTCATATAAAAGTTGGCCTTTTGGGTGAGTGTTGAATCTTTGAAAATATTCTTGTATTTCATGCTTGCTGATGTTGGGAATAGGCGAATCAGCGTTAATATCTCTGAATGTATCAGAGGGTGGGCACGCATATGAGCGGTCTTCTGGAACATCCAGGGTGGCACCAAAGTTTTGGTTGCGATCATATGCCTCCAACCTGAAAGAAAAAACCACACATGAGCATCGATTTTTTTATTAACACTCGAAATACCTAACATAACCTCAAATACTTGAGGCGATTACCTTTGTATCAAGTCGGCCTTTTTCCCTGCCACTGACGCTTTTCTTCTTCGAAGCTCAGCTTGAAGAACACGTACAGTCATAAACGCGTACATTTTAAGCTGTTAATCGCAAGGAATACTGAAAATATAGCAACCATACACTTGACACGACACGTAAACAAGGTATAGTCGATTGCAGCGCCATCTGCCTTGAGCTTCTAGTGTGCCTCCCAATTAGTCAACGTCATTAATTTCCCGCGTACAAAATATCCCCACAAAGGATGGTTAATAAGTTCTTGAATCTGCATACATGACATAAGTTCGATACTTCCTACGTATACTGAGCCAACTGACATTTTTACGATTTTCGTTTTTTTGCATATTTAAGATCAAAATAATTTCGAATACACTTTTTCTAGCACTGGTTTGAAAAAAAATAGACAAATTTCAGACAGTTTTGTCATTATAATTTGAAGTTTATATTGTCATGAACAAATAACAATATTTAAAAAATATTTATCTAGCGTCGTTAACTTTAAATCCATTATGAAACAATTCCGGGAACCTATTATCTCAAAATTTCTTAAGAGCGATAGCGTGAGTGCAATTTTTGCGTCGTTAAAACCTTTTGGAATTAGGCGTAACCTAGTTTTTACTACAATTAGAAGATACAAGGAGACCTCCGAATTTGAAGACCGAAAGAGAGTCACCCGCGTTCAGCAAGAACGGATAGGGTCGTGAAACTCGTGAGAGAGCGTCTCCGCCGGAAAAAACACCGTTCGATCCGAAAATTAGCTGCAGACTTAAATATCTCAAGAGGATCAGTACACAACATTTTGAGAGCAGACCTCGGGTGTCACGCTTACAAGAAAATAAAAGTACACGGCATTTCCGAAGCTATAAAGAAAAAAAGATTAGCTCGATCAACCACTATACTTTCCTGGCACGCGGGGGATGAATTCGTTTTTTCGGACTAAAAACTCTTAGTATTAGAGCAACCTCTCAATGTTCAAAATGATCGTTTGTGGGCAGCTAACATCCAATATATTCCAGATAATCAGAGGAATGTGCCAAGATTCCAGAGTGCACCATCAGTGATGGTTTGGGGAGCAGTTTGTAGGCGGGGTAAACTTCCTTTGGTATTTATCGACAAAGGGGTAAAGATCAATGCCGATTACTATGTAACAGAAGTTTTGGAAAAAATGTTTCTCCAAACTTAAAAATGTTGTATGGAAACGATTATTATTGTTTCCAACAAGACGGATCTCCATCCCACACGGCAAACGCAGTTCAAGCGTGGTGTCAGGCCAATTTAACGGATTTCTTGCCAAAAAATGAAAGGCCCCCGAGTTCTCCGGATTTAAATGTACTGGACTTTTTTGTATGGTCATATATGCTCTCGAAACTTCTTCTTCTTCTTCTCTTACTTAAGAGCTAGGCTCTTGTCGGTGTAGATCAAAGTAGGCCCTCCATCTACTCCGATCCCACGCAATCTCTTTGACCTCACGATATGACCCAACATCAACTCTCTTTTTGAGTTGCTTCATGTAGTCTATTCTAGGTCTTCCTCTTCCTCGCCTCCCCTCTATCTTTCCTTCAATTATGTTAAGTACGAAGTTGTCATGTCGTAAGAGGTGCCCTATCATCTTCCCTCTTCTATTTTCTAAGTTCCTAACTAACTGCCTGGTTTGCCCCATTCTATTCAGCACTTCTTCATTGGTTACTCTATCTCTTCAGCTAATTTTCTCCATTCGCCTCCAACACCTCATCTCAAACGCTTCTAATATCTCCGCATTTTTCTGGGTCAAGGTCTAAGTTTCACTTCCGTACAATGCTATGCTCCATATGTATGATTTAATAAATTTTATTTTCGTTTCTTTCGATATTTTTGAAGTTACTATATGTTTTTGTTGTGGAAAGCTAGTTTTGCCATTGATATTCTGGACTTTATATCTGGTGTGCACCTAGAGTCTGTGGTGATAAGGCTTCCTAAATATCTGAATGAGTTTACTTTTTCGCCTGTGGATCCGTTTAATGAGATTGGTGTGGTGAACGATGGACTGTCTGTTTTAGATGCTATTACAATTTTGGTTTTATTGACATTAATTTTAAGCGCAAATTCTTTAAATACTGTATCCATTGTTTCTAGTAATGTCTTTAAATCTTTGCCTGATTCTGTTATTGCGGCTATGTCGTCTACAAATCTTATGAATTTTATTCTGTGTCCATTAAATTTTACACCTACATCTGTTTTCTCTTGTATTGTTCTTATGGCAGATTCAATGAAAACATTAAAAATTAGCGGAGAGAGTGGGCAGCCCTGTCTTACCCCCTTCTTAATTCTTGCTGATCCCTTCTCCTCTCCAACTGTTATTATAGTTTCCTGGTCCTTATACAATTCGAATATGATCCTTCTATCCTTATAATCTAATCCTATTTCTTTAAGCTTTTTTAGCATTTTCTTCCAATCGACACTATCAAAAGCTTTTTCCAAATCTACAAAAGCTATACAGGGTGTGGCCTGTAATAGGAGCAAATATTCAAAGGGACACTTCCTTAGAGCATTTGTAGTAACCCCTTGTGTCCCACTAATTTTATTTTTTTTTGGATTCGGAGATATTTTGATCTAAAGTTATGACCTCCAAGTAATGTATCTTGGCACCACGACATCATAGCACAGCAGTCAATGTGGATTTTGAGGTAACATCATGTAACGAGTAATAATTGGTTTTGCATTTTTGTTTTCTAAAGATATTTTTGTGATTTTTGGATTTTTATTTCATTTTTTTTTTGTGTTTTTAAAATAAAAAGTTACTGATAGCGGAGTGCTATCAGTAAGTAAGAAAAGAAGAGTAAAAAAATACAACTAAACTTATTTTAAAAAAAAAAAAAATCTTAAAAAAAAATATATTTTTTTCAAGTTTAACCATGTGGAAATAATTGTTCACAAGCTTAATAATCTACCGTTTCATTTTTTGCTCCTATTACAGGCCACACCCTGTATATGTGTTTAATCCTAGGTCCATTCTCCTGTCAATAGTCTGCCTTAGTGCTAGTATGGCGTCTCTAGTGCCCTTATTTTTACGGAATCCATATTGAACATCCCCCAAATGCCATTCGATTCTGTCTCTAATTCTATTTTGGATTATCTTTAGAATAATTTTTGAGGCTTGTGATATAAGACTAATTGTTCTATATTCCTCACACTTAACTGTGTTGGCTTTTTTAGGTATTGTAACTGTTTTTGTGGTCATGAAATCTTTTGGTATCTGTCCGGTATCATACATCTCGCTAGTTAACTCAAAAAGTTCATTCATCAAAATGTCATTATTAGCATATTTAATTAGTTCAATATGTATTCCATCATTTCCTGCCGCTTTACCATCGTGTATCATCTTTCTTATAGCACAGTAAAATTCTTCCCTCATGAGTTTTGGACCAAGGTCGTCTGGTTCTATTTCTAATTTATCTTCTATGTCTCTTTCAGTCAGTCCATCACTCTTGTATAAGAATTCTATGTATCTTCTCCATCGCTCTGTGATTACTTTATTATCTATCAATAGTTTCCCACTTTCATCAAAAATCGCTGTAGATTTGGTTTTATGTCTTGTAGTCAACTTTTTAATAATATTGTATGCACTGTCTATTTTCCCTTTCTTCATACGGTTTCTCGAAACTTAATAACTACAAAATAAAGAATTTGGGGCATTCCAAAAAAGTTATCATACAAATTTGGGACGAAATACCGATGGAGGCAGTGCGTGCCGCGTGCGATGGATTCGAAAAACGTTTGAAGCTGGTGATGAAGGTAAAGGCGGAGTTATCCCAAAACATTTTTTGAGAATATTGTATATCAGAATATCTTTCATGAAATATAGTTTTTATTGCAATTGTTATTAACACTTTGTTTAAATGAGAGTTTGAAACTGTATGCGAACTTATTGGACACGGTGTATATCTACATACTATAAAAAAATCGTGACGAAATTACTGTAAGTTTTCGAAATAAAGTGACGTATACTGACCCAACTAACAGGACCCTATAACTAAGTCTTCGCTGTCCGTCCGTCCGTCCGTCCGTCCGTCCGTCCGTCCGTTCGTCCGTCCGTCCGTCTGTCTATCACCAGGCTGTATCTCAAGAACCGTGATAGCTAGAGAGTTGAAATTTTCACAGATTATGTATTTCTTTTGCCGCTATAGCAACAAATACTAAAAACAAAATAAAATATTTTTTAAGGGGGGCTCCCATACAACAAGCGTGTTTTTTTGCCGTTTTTATAAATAATGTTACGGAACCCTTCGTGCGCGAGTCCGACTCGCACTTGGCCGGGTTTTTTTATGGATTTTAGGACATCGTATACTGAGCTAAGTCACTTGTACCACTATACGCGGTACACCTATCGGGAAAGGGTGGCGCGGGCGCGGTGCAAGTGGCAGTTAGCTCAGTGACAAATCAGACAAAAACTAACCGATAAAATCCATCCAAGCACGAGCTTTGAGTTGTGTAGATATCTCATAAATGGTACATCACACATAACAGGAATAATAACAATATAATTAGCCATATTCATCTAATCATAGTTTACTACGTATACTGGATCAAGTGGTAGTTGGCTCAGTTTATCAAAAACTAGAACTCGTAAATTTCACGTATACTGGACTAACTACCATTTTTCAAAAACTACTATTAATTTCGAAATAGTAATTATGTAGATCTAAGAAAAATATATTCAGTATACATATTCGAAAATTTCGTGAAATTACTGCAACGTATGAGTTAGTTATGGTAGGTACTTTATACCTTTGAACGGCCCTCCTGTAAAATCGTGATTTTGCACTTGGCTCAGTAAAAAAAAAAAAAAAAAGCATTTATTCAGTATCTTAAAATATTTACATAGTCTGGAGTTGGTGCCTCTTTTTAAGCATTAAAATATGCTTGTGTTAAGAGACCCCGCTCTTCCACATGTTAATCTTAATAATTTAATTTTAGGTGTACACATATTATACAAACTTACTTAGCTTAACCTAAAATCTAAAATCTTTATATTTACTTTACTTTACTTAATAAATAATAGGAGAGGATAGTCCCGCGTAACGCGGGCCTTATGTATGTGTGTGTGTGTGTGTGTGTGTGTGTGTGTGTGTGTGTGTGTGTGTGTGTGTGTGTGTGTGTGTGTGTGTGTGTGTGTGTGTGTGTGTGTGTGTGTGTGTGTGTGTGTGTGTGTGTGTGTGTGTGTGTGTGTGTGTGTGTGTGTGTGTGTGTGTGTGTGTGTGTGTGTGTGTGTGTGTGTGTGTGTGTGATCAGTATACCTAGGAGGTATCGAGGTATTCTTATCGTTTAATTTTTAACTAAATACTCTTTCATATATTACTTTCTGCTAATAATAAAATAAATAAATAAATATTTGCGGACAATCTTACACAAATCAACCTAGTCCCAAACTAAGCAAAGCTTGTACTATGGGTACTAGACGACGATTATATTTAAATTTTGCTTCATAAGTAACAAGAACTTCTGTTTGACCAATTATTAATAATAAATGAAGCAATTATTTTTATCAACGCAATTCAACAATTTTATTTTACCGAGGAGGTTTCAATGCCATATAATATGAAGTAGTAGTAAAACAGTCGGTGTAGATTATACGGTAGGGAACTAGTTGTATAGAATTCACGACCCTGTAGGGCAGCCCTGGTAATCTGCAAGCTCTGCCAAACAGAAAGCTCGTAAAGTTCTTCTTTTGTAGAAGATTAATCATTAAAATTATTCTTTGTTTGTTTGTTTTTTCAAGGAGCACGTCGTTATTTTGCTATAGGATTACCTATACTATATGACTCTCCCATATTTGTGTTACATATTTAACAACAATGTTCACACAAAACCTAAAAAAACTATATGTTCTTTAGCTATTAAAGAAAAACAAATACCTATTCCTTTTTATTAGGATTCCGTACTCATAAAGTAAAACGGGACCCTATTACTAAGACTCCGCTGTCCGTCTGTCTGTCTGTCTGACTGTCTGTCTATCTCTCCGTATGTCACCAGGCTGTATCGCAACAACAGTGATAGTTTGACAGCTGAAATTTTCACAGATGATGTATTTCTGTTGCCGCTAAAACCAAATTATTTTTTGTTTTCTTTTTTTTCTTTTACAATCTTACATAAATCGGCTTAGTCCCAAACTTAGCAAAGCTTGTAGGTAATATGGGTGCTAGACGACGATAAACATACTTATATAGATAAGTGACTCAGGAACAAATATTTGTGCTCATCACACAAATAAATGCCCCTACCAGGATTCAAACCCGGGACCTCCGGCTTCGTAGGCCGGGTCACTACCAACTAGGCTATAGGAGGCTCCCATACAACAAACGTGATTTTTTTGCCGTTTTTATAGATGGTACGGAACCCTTCATGCGCGAGTCCGACTCGCACTTTGCTGGTTTTTTTTATATATTGTATTAATTAATAGTGACACCGGATGATAAATACTTAGAAGTTATCATCATGAAACGCGATTCATTGATCATTTCGATTCTGAGAATTAATTGGACATCCCTCGGATTTGTAGCTTGGTTGAAATTTGTACTTGTTATAATTTAGCATTATTGAAATGATATAATAAAAACAAACGCTAAAATAAAGTAATATTTATGACTTTTTATATGAAATTCGTCATTACGGTAATACGGAGATGTGATTGATTAAATAAAATAATAATAACTTGACATTGTTTAAGTATGTAATCCGAATAGTTAAAACTAGACATTTAACTACAACTGCCATAACTTAGACAAGATTGTGGGAGTGTGTGGGCCAAAGTAAACTTCCATAATTTGTCAAATAGTTACGGGTCAAGTTAGTTAATGTAAACCTTGCAAAACGGTGTTCCGCGGGCGGAGGTAAAGCTACTAATATATCGCAATTTAGGTAATGGTTTGTGGTTAGTAAAAGGAAAAGATTTATTGCTGGCAAAGCTCAAGATAGCCTGCCACATTATTCTATGTCACTCTGGTTTCGGGTTCAATGATAAAAGCGTAAAACTATCTATCACATGTTTCCCGTGAAGGTTACTTTCGAGTAAAAAAAAAGTGATAACCGGATCGTAATTATACCAGGCTTGTTTGCTTTGTCTTTGCCCTCGTTTGACCAAAATACATTTCGAAATTTTGAGCTCGCAATAGTACTTAAATTATTTAGAATAACTAAGAAACAAATATTTTAAACTGTATACAAACAACGATACTAAAAAGTTTCTGACTGTTGGAATCACAGATGTATGAATAGGTATAAGGAGATCGGACATGGCGGCCGATTTGTATAGAGTGAGCCTGTCGCAAGTACATTAACCCACACAACGCCCAAGTAATTGACAAGACAAAGCACGCACTCATCTCAAACACACACACTTGTATACCTACACGCTTATTTGACAATAAACGCGCATCATATCAGGCATTTTGGGAAAAAACGTAATATTCTCTGCGATCAGCACGCGTGCACAGTATGGCAGTGTATGCCCATTGAGCATATAGCTGCGACACGGCCGCCGGCGGCTTGTCCTCTCTCTAGTATTCTATGCTCTGAGGTTGGAATAAACGCATTGGATGTTTTCGGCCAACACTCCTGTGACTTGAGTACTAAAATTTTTAACTCCCGCCGCAAAAAGAGGGGTGTATGAATATAAAACCTAAAACATAAAGCTTAACTACGGTTAATTCAAATAATGTATATGTCACCGTTAGATTGTAAAAACCGTCAGTTTATAATCTTACCCGTTATATTGTTAACTGACCGAATATTGTGAACTGCCAAAATAATTCATAATTTTACGCATTCATTTTCGTTTGTTTATAAATAACAATGTCGTATCGTCAAATAGTGAACTCAATGAAATTTGCCTGATTCGGAACGCAACCTGTGCGCTATTTGGTTGAGCGAATTATTCCACTTGCATGGAAACCCACTTACGTCAGAACATGCTTGTTTTTTTTGTTATTCAGACATTTTATTCCTTTATTTTGGCATCCAGCAGTGTCGACGGAGCCCCGCTGCGCGTGGCTCCTATTTCTGGGCGCTTTGCCCTTCGGGCAACTGAAGAAACCTAACTAACCTAACCTACCTAGTCTTTGTGTACGTTCCGTAGCAAGCCGATTTGATCTCAGTTCATAATTTGACGATTCGACATTGAAAGTTTATAAACTAACGAAAAATAATGCATTAAATTGTGAACGGTTTTGACAGTTCACAATGTTTCGTCAGTTTATAATATCGCGAGTTAGATTATAAACTGACGGTGTTCACAATCTAATGTAATGTCACATATAGATAGACACATCAAAGAGTAAATTAATTACTATCGACATCAAATAATTTTATTACGAACTGAATTAATTTTTGTATTAATCAGTAACGTCTGCTAACGAAATATAAATTTCAAATTAAAGGGCAAAATTGAAAAATTTCATGGCTCCGAGCTCAGGATTCGAATCCTAATTCGTCTCAGATCTCTGATAGCCCAGTTGGCTATAACGATTGGCCAAGTGCGCCTGAATGTCTCAGATTCGAATCCTGCTCGGGGCCATAAATTTATAAATTTTTCCCTTTAATTTAAAATGTACAACTAATTGTATCGCCACAATTAGAACCAGTATAAATCTGGCCTCCTTTATTTACAGTTCAGATTTTTTTGAGGAATTACAGTGAGGATAAGATACTGGACGACAGCAAAATGGTTTGAGGATAGGTAACCTAGACGCCGCGATCCTGCGTCATATTTTCTAGCACTATGCACGTTGCAGCGGATTCTAAACCTCGAGTCCAACTGAGAAAAAAATGCTTGTAAGAATGATGATTTTGTACATTTTTATAACTGTATTATACTCGTTCTCATTTTAAATTACATTTCAGGTTTTGTTAGTACATACCTAAATACCTATGTCTATTACGTAACGTTGTGTAAAATATCGATATAGCTACGGGGAGGCGCGGCGCATCCTATCTGAGCATATGCACTAGTGAACCTGGGTGAATTCTTATGTGACTTATGTGCCGGGATCTTACCTACTTAATTTTTAGATGTGTCGTGTGACTGAAATCCTTTGATAGATTTAACAGTGGTACACATTGGACACATTAATTGGTTAATTAACTAGACGATGTGCCAGCCACATCATGACAACATCATTTACCAGTATTTTTTCACTAAAATATTATTTAATCTCGCAGTTTCCCAGACCTGCGACCTATCAAACATTGGCCAAAGTACCTATAAGGTACACGTCCAAATGTTTAAAACCTTAATGCCTAATTGTTAACTTTTTTACTATGGATTAAGATTGAAAGTGTCAATATTGGATCAGTGTCAGGCACGGGGACGTTTACCTCACTCGTGGTGTTCTATATGCTGCGCCACACGCACACTAACAATATACAGGGTGAAACCTAAGTCGTAAACAGAAAATTTTGTTTCTATCGCAGTGTTTTAAGGTAAATTAATTGCATTAACTCTAGAAGCAAACAATTAAACTTTATTGATAATAATTTTAAATAGCAAAAACACCAACTTTATGGTCACTCTATTCAACTACTCTATGAGAGTCTATGAGTTTCAGTGTCTATGACAGTTTAACGTAGCAATTAGGGTGACCATGAGACTCAGTAAATTTAAAACATTTTTTTTAATTAACGAATTAACAAACAACGTTTACATATTTTTGCACATATTTACACTAAAGTTAAACAGTAAGAAAATTTCTGTTCACGACTTATGATTCATCCTGTAGAGTAGTCATACCACCATATTTAGAGAGAATATAATATATCATAATCGCAACTTAATCGGTCGTGTCATTTACCATTACACATGAAGTTAAAATAAATGTAGAATAATAAATGAATACGTAGAATTTCCGTGATTTGGAGAACTAATAATCAGACTAATTGTCCATTATCTCCACTTATAATAAATCTCTAAATTAAAAAAAGAATCAGCCAGTTTGAAACTAAGCTTTGCGCGGTTCGAATGTTCTCAGCATCCCATGAACGGAAAAATATGAAACATTTTATATAGGTACATTATTATTCTAGCTGCAACTTAGGATAGTTTTTATCCGACTGCGACAGTTAATTAATTTTCCGAAATATACGACTTCATTTAATTTTTCATTTATTTTTATTGAAATCAAACGCTGCTCCAACTGTCAGCTATAAGAACCGTCAAATTTTCGTCAAAGTGGCGGAATTGCTTTGCCTTTCACTTATTAATAATTTAAATCCCGTCTACGATAGACCTTTACGAGACAAATGCTAAAATATAAACCATAAAAAAATATTCGATTCTGATATGAGAACTTATATGCGCAAATGTCGTTTTATGTCGTAATTTCAATAAATGAAATCAACAAATTTGAACAATATAATTAACACGAATTTGTTTTTTTTGAATGACAATGGCACGCGCTCGGCGCATTCAGCCAAAGTACCTGCGGCGCTACCACGAAAACCGATACTCAATGTTCATATATTTGCATCCCTGTCACTCGAGTATGGTTAGTGCGATAGAGATAGAGATACCCGAATATTTTCGAATTCCGAAGTTCGTGGTTATAGCTCAGGAATCGAAAATATGGTAAATAATCATAATGTATTTTCTCGAAAAAGAATTTAAAATAAATATAGTCAAATAGAGAAAAAAACAAAGCAAGAGGTTAAATAGGTAATGATTAAGTTATAAGAGTCCAAAGTTTTAAGAGGGGGTATGTTCTGTCCCTTTTCCGCAAAACGCACCTTCATATGAAACAATTGTTTTTTACTATGACGCTCGAGTATATTGACGTCACAGTCCCTCATCGTTTTCTCACTCTAACAAGCGACATTAAAACGGATGTAGCTTCATAATTTTTTGAGATATTTGAATGGGAGTTTCATTATCTTCTATCTATTTATACATAATAAATGCCTATGTCCTGACTGACTTATTCACTCAATCACTCACTCATCAACGCACAGCCGAAACTACTAATCTTAGAGAGTTGATTTTTGCACAGTATGTTGCTTTTATAACGTGGGCTAGGGATAAAAAGGGATTTTTGAAAATTCTACCCCTAAGAGGGTAAAATGGGGGTGCAAAGTTTGTATGGGAGAACCTTTTTTTTTTGAGCTATAGACTTAAACTTTGTAGAAAAATTAGTTATTAGAATACAAATGAAACACTTTCAGCGTTTTGGAAAATTCCACCCCTACGGGGGTAAAATAGGGGTGCAAGGTTTGTATGGGGGAAACATTTTTTTTTTAAATAGAGACTTAAAACTTTGTAGAAAGATCAGTCATTAGAATACAAATAAAGAACTTTAAGGGTTTTAGAAAATTCTACCCATAAAGGGGTAAAATAGAGTGCAAAGTTTGTATGGGAAAAACTATTTTTTTTAGCTAGAGTCCTAAAACTTTGTAGAAAGATTATTTAAATACAAAGAAAGTACTTTCAGCGTTTTGGAAAATTTCACCCCTAAGGAGGTAAAATAGGGTGCAAAGTTTGTATGGGAAAAACATATTTTTTTTTAATACAGACTTAAAATTTTGACGAAAAATTACTTATTAGAACATGAAAAATACTACATTCGGCGTTTTACAAAAATCATTCCCTAAGGGGGTTAAAAAAGGGTGTAAGGTTTGTATGGGGAACACTTTTTCTGAGCTAGACACTTAAAACTTTGTAGAAAGATTACTTATAAAAATACAAAAAAAAAGACTTTCAGCGTTTTGAAAAAATCTATCCCTAAGGGGGATAAAAAGGGGTGCAAAGTTTTTATCAGGGAAAGTTTATGTTTTTGAGTTAGAGACTTGAAACTTTGTAGAAAGATTACTTATTAAAATACAAAAAAAAGAACACAAATCGTTTTAGAAAATTCCACCCCTAATAGGGTTAAAAAGGAGAGCAAGCTTTGCATGGGCAACACTTTTTTTTGAGTTAGACTTAAAACTTTGCAAAAAGATTACTTATTAGAATACTAAAAAAGAACTTTCAGCGTTTTAGAAAACTCCATCCCTAAGGGGATCCTTAAGATCCTTAAGAAGGGTAGCCAGTGTTGTGTGGGAAAAACTTTTTTTTTTACTAGACTTAAAACTATTCAAAATGTTACTTATTAAAATTAATAATAAAGTACTTTCAGAGTTTTAGAAAATTCCACCCCTAAGGGGGTTAAGAAAGCTTTGTATGGGCAACACTTTTTTTGAGCTAGAGACTTAAAAGTTTACGAAAAAAGTTCTTTCAGCGATTAGAAAAATTCAACCTCTAAGGGGGTTCAAATTTTAAATGGCGAGCAATAAAATTTTAAAGTGTGAGTAAGAGATTTTTAACTTCGGTCTTATTCTGTACGTTAAAAGACTACAAAACTGATTTCAGAGTTTTTCCAAATTCATCCCCTAAGAGTGTTAAAATTGGTTCAAAGTTTGAGTATTTCAAGGCATTTTTAAAGTATGAGATTTTTAACTTTGGTTTTAGACTGTTTGTTCACAAACTAGAAAATGAACATCAACTTTTTTTTTAATTATCCCCTAAAAGAGGGTTCAAATTTTGTATTGAGAGAAATCATTTTCTAAGACGATAAAAAGTTCTACGCGGACGAAGTCGCGGGCAACAGCTAGTTATTTAAATAAGTTCTAAACAGCAAACTATATCTATTTCCAATTACGTGGTCTGCGAGTTAAGTCCCGAACATGCGCTGAGATATATTAAAACAATTTCGAGTTCAAACAATGACTGTTGAAACACTACTAGATAATACGCGTACAAAAAGATACGCATTTACCCTGCAGCAGGAACACGATCATAGCCCTGCGACACGGCGTAATTCAATAGTGATATAACAATATAGTGGCGACCACGTACCGGAAGGCGCGGCGTGTGGGTAGGCCCCCTTAAGGTGGACTGATGACCTGGTAAAGGTCGTGGGAGTCCGCTGGATGCGGGTGGAGCAGGACCGGTCATTTTGGCACTATTTGGGGGAGGCCTTTGTCCAGCAGTGGACGTCTTTCGGCTGATATGATGATGATTATAATGTTGTCATGATGTGGTTGTCACATCGTCTGGTACACACGGTACACAATTAATGTGTCCAACATGAATCGTTCAACCGACACACGAATCATGCAAAAATTTACAGAGGTAGGTAATGGTGAAATTTTGTTACAGAGTTCGCGGCAAGTTATATGCGATAACCTCTAGATACCCTCGGCATTCATGGAGCAATGTCCAGAAAACATTATAGTACATTACTTACCAAGGGCGGTTAAACAAAGAATGTCTCAGATCGCAGGTAGGTATTTGACGCCCGAGCCGAAGGCAAGGGCGATAAATATGCGCTCTGAGGCTTTCTTTATTACCGCCCGTGGTGAGTACAAAATTTTACGTCTCTATCTGGCCAGGAAGTGGGGTTTTACGCACGTAAGTGCGGTAATTCCTACTTTATGGCCAGGTATGACGTAAATTATGTTTATAAAATGATATGATTAGATTATTAAGCCATAAAGCCAGTAATCAAAAATTCTGATATGCTTAAAAACTATTCAATTTAAAACTTGCGGTGGAAGAGATAAAATGATTCGTTTAGGTTGAGGTTAATGCAGGAATTTAATTTTGTCACAATTTAGCTATAGAAACACTCATGATTTTACAAGAAATATATAGGTCCTTACCTATGAAATTGGCGGTGCGTATGGATAATTTTATGAAACCTGTGATTTTCATACATTGAATTTTGCGGATTATTCAGCAATGTCAAATTCAAAGCAAACTTAAATTTGGTAGGAATATAGAAAACTTTTAAGCTACTTTACACATATCTTCATTCCTTAAAAATAGTTCGCATCATAAAACTATACGTAATTGAAACACTTTAACCGGCAGCACATGAAAAGGGCGGTTTTCAAGCTTTAATTTGAAACACTAAATAAAAAATTCAAACCTATTTTTTTGTATTTAAAACCTTTGTTACATAGTCTAATAATGAAATTAAAAAATAATTTGGAAGTTGCAATAGAAATGAATAAATTACGTACAAAATAATATCTGTGAAAAAACCGCCAATTTCATAGGTAAGGACCTAATATAATAGTCGCAAACGTATCTAACAGAAACATTAATGAATATTATTTACAAAGCAAAATCTCTATTTTGATACTTGCTGTTCAACATTCAACATTATGCAAAATTAACACGAACACAAATAATATGAAACCTATTAGTAATTAGTATATTGTACCCAGTTAAAGCTCAATTCAGTCACGTAATATTGAAACCGCTTCAGGTTCAGCGTCCAGCAAACACTTTGTTTATACGTTATGAATATTAACGATTAACATTTCAATGGACTCATTTCTTTTAAATGACGAATTATTTTTAAATTACTTTTAAATGACAAATTATTATTACAGTCGTTTAATTTAATTTAATGTTCATCAAACTTGTAGGATCCTTACCTATTTATTGTTTTCTCACGTCTGATTAGTACAAAAAACACCCAACGGTATTTAACTACTTATTAATACTTCTTCTACCTTAGTACCTTGTACCTACTCTTTGTTTGTTGCCAGTTTTTGTTGCAAGGCGGAAGCTACACGGCATCGGATACGTGCGTAGTGATACGATCGTACAGAAACATTAGCATTGTTTTTTTTAAACACCGAGAGGGATACAACCCTGGCTTTGCAACTGCGCCGTATGAATTAATATTCTATCTAGGTGGAACTCTAAACCGACACAGTCTGAAGTATATTTCACTCAACAACAATGTCAACAACAGAGCTGTTGACAACATTATTAATGACAACTGTGGCATATCCAACTGTGAAGTGAGGTTCAATTCGACGTTGTTTTTGATAGCTGATGACATTGCTAATCTCTTGATATCGTTGTAGTTTAATGAAATCACTTAGATGTGCATTCAAAACACGTTTATAGGAGAATAAACTTCAAACAAAAAAATCTAGGTCGTCTGGCCTTCTCACAAAAGTGGCCATGTGATTGTCATGTCGCGAGTTGTTTTTGTAATCAGTCGAATTTTGCCCCTTTTGTTTGCACTGGTCCTTGTCGGCCTGGATTGTTTTTGTATCTTAATCTGTTCAAGCGCTCTTTTATTATGTTTTTTTTTGTATACTGTCTCTGGGTTCTAACCCAAAGCGTGCCAACTGATTCTAGTGAACAAGCCTTACATAACTTTGTAGGTATCTGTATTACCCATCGATACCAACTTTTAACTTTATATACTTAGGTGGTTGTCATTTTATTCGTACAGTCGAACACATAAGTAGTTGAAAACCATCACTTGCTCACTTTCACCTATTTGAAATTTTTAACCGACTTCAAAAAAAGAGGAGGTTATAAGGTTAATACATATAACTGCATGTATTTTTTTATTTTATGTGTTTACGCCGATTTTTCCGTCAATTGTGGACCGATTTCCGAAATGCTTTTTTTTATCCAAAGAGTATACTCCTGAGGTGGTCCCATTGTCACCAAGTCAGGATCTGATGATAGGATCCCAGGAAAATTGAGGGCAGCCCTGAAATTATATAGCCTCGCGTGTAGTAGGTAATTTCGGTATTTTCTATTTACCCTCGGAAATCGCAATTTTGGTGAAGTGGAACTGATGATGAAGACCATAGAAGACTTATGGAACACGTAAAATATGTAAACTACCTACGTCAACGATTCTGACATGATTCCGTTGAAGTAGCAACTAATGAAGTGTTAGGTAATTCTGATATCCTTGAGGAATCGAAGGAACTCCTCAAATATTATTAGCCCACAGATAGCGGCTTGGGTTTTTTCTGCAATAATCATCGCATTTGGTGTCGGAAAGCAGTTCATGTGGTGAATTGGAAAGGAAATGTGAAAATTTCCATGTTAGTACAGAATTGAACCCGGTTTAAACTTTGTATTTAAAGTAAATTATCTTATGACGGTTTAAGAGGGCGTTCGTGTGCACGCGCATGCGCATGCGCTAGAGCACTGTGATTATTTCAATTTAACTATAGATATTTAAAAAAGGAGGCTGCTATACACTGTTTTTTGTATTAAGTACCTTGTGCATACATCAAACTAGTTTTTATTAGGTCCTTACCTATGAAATTGGCGGTTTTTTCACAGATATTATTTTGTACGTAATTTATTTATTTCTATTGCAACTTCCAAATTATTTTTTAATTTCATTATAAGACTATGTAACAAAGGTTTTAAATACAAAAAATAGATTTAAATTTTTTATTTAGTGTTTCAAATTAAAGCTTGAAAACCGCCCTTTTCATGTGCTGCCGGTTAAAGTGTTTCAATTACGTATAGTTTTATGATGCGAACTATTTTTAAGGAATGAAGATATGTGTAAAGTAGCTTATAAGTTTTCTATATTCCTACCAAAATTTAGTTTGCTTTGAATTTGACATTGCTGAATAATCCGCAAAATTCAATGTATGAAAATCACAGTTTTCATAAAATTCTCCATACATACCGCCAATTTCATAGGTAAGGACCTAATATGTTGCTGGATTCGTCGATCTATGAACTCAAAAGCAAAACGGCCGTTTTAACATTGGACGCATAGATTGACGAATCCAGCAGCGTTAAAACTTCAATACGAAATACAGTGTATAGCGGCGTAACATATAGATGTTTGGCAGTTTTATTTTATCAGACAAGTAGTAAAAACTGTGACCCCAACGACACCGAACTGATATCAAACGGGTAGGCTACGTTAGGTTCGGGGGGACGTCGTGGTAGAATGCTTGCGATCCCATGACGTTCCCCGATAACGGCAGTGCGGGTGGCGCCGGTGTGTTTTTAGTGGGTAGACTCCTCCCCTCCCTCTGCCTAGTAGAGGGGGTTTCGGGAGGAGAGAGTCCCACATAACACCCGTAAGGCCTTCCCCTGGGCAGGGTGTATGCGTAATGCATTTTCACACCGTCCAAAAAAAAAAAAAAAAAAAAAAAGGCTACGTTAGGTTAGGTTAGGTTAGGAACCATAATATTATCTCTCGCTGCACAGTGTCGTGGCGGCCATGCTGGGTAGCGAGAGATCGTGGGAAGCGGTGGCCTCCTTTTGCGAAACAGTCATCTCGCAGGAGGGGGGCGCGAAGACAGTGTGGACGCGCTCCCGCTCCGGCGCAGACGGCGGGGTAGAAGACGCGCGCGGTTTGCGGCCGCTGGTCGCGTCCTCCCCCAGTAGAGCCAGTGGGTAGGGGACCCACACTGCACGGCTCTACATTGTGGAGTGGGAGGGTCAAGCGTCCTGGCCCTCCCCTTTCTTTTGCGCGGGTGTCCTGGTTAGCCAGGGCCGCCGGGGGGCGTCGTGGTGAAATGATCGCGATCCCATGGCGCCCTCTTAACGGGAATGCGGGTGACGCCGGTGTGTTTTTAGTGGGTATGCTCCTCCAGTCACCATCAGTCGGGTGGCGGCGGGAGGAGAGAGTCTCACATAACCCCCAACTAACCTTCCCCTGGGCCGGGGGTATGCGTAAAGCATTTTCACACCGTCAAAAAAAAAAAAAAAAAAAGGAACCATAATATTGGGGTGCTTTGTCGGGTAACCTCCTCGAGTGTCTGGACTCTACCGATTCCTCTTGATTCGGTTGATCCGCAGGGGCCGGTGCGCCCTGGAGACAACGGCAAGTGATAAAAAATAGTGTTTTTTTTGTGTTTTTTTGCGACAATAAATCTTTTTTTATTTTTTTTATAAATTAGTGAACCCTAAGTTATCGCTTGCTGGTGTTACCAATAACCCGACACGGGGGGGTGGGGAGTTCCGCCCAGGGAATTGCAAGATTCCCCAGGTGCGGCTTGAGGGAGAGGCCATTGCCGTTTGCCTCTATAATAAATAACGGACCCGGAACCCTGACAAATCCTCTGCTATCAGAGGATTCATGTTAGGCGCGGGGGCTGCGACCGTCAGGCCGGGGCCGAGTTGTGGCTGCGAGGGAGAAAACCTCTATAAAAAGTTACAAGGGGACCTGAGAGGGTGAATCCGAGGTCTATCACCCTTTCCCGGCGTAAAGGTCCTTTGGTCGGGTCGGGAAGCGTGTGGTGTCGCCCTGCACGCTTACGACGGGAGGGGGGGCTTTTGCCTCAGTAGTGAGGGCAGCTGCGGCTGTTGCCGAGGGGCGTCGTGGTGAAATGTTCGCGATCCCATGACGCCCCTACTACACGGCAGAGAGGGCATACCTTGGTGGTTTTAGACGGTAGTCCGGGGGGTTCCCGGGAGCCCGTCATACCCATCCTAGTTCCTCGGCTACGTGGGATGCGTAAAGGCATTTCCCCAAGTAAAAAAAAAATAAAAAAAGAACCATAATATTAATGAACTGCCAACTGACAGGGAGGTTAGATTACAATTAGTATTTTACATTAAGTATTTATTGAGGAGAGAGTTTAACAATCATAAAACTTACCAACAAACTTTTAATTATTATTCACTTTATTCTATTTCGCAAAAAAAAAACAAAGAATACCAGTAGGTATTAATCAACTTAACTTTTAATTTGGGCAGCGTGAAATAAACGTAGGTACTTCTTTTTCATCTTTTCTTTTAGTAGCACTTATTAAGGGCACGATTGCTACAGTAAAATTGGAAAACCACGAAAAAGATGCCCGGGCGGAAGCCCTAAAATTAATTTCAAAGATAATCCCAGCCAATCGTAATAAAAGCTAAAATTAATATTATATTCTTTACGCAAAATTAAAGTAAAAGTCGCATTATTTCAATTTAGTAAAAACAGTATAGTAAGTTTTATCTACTAGAAGCTACGGTAGCCTAGTGGTTCAGGCATGCGGCTGTCAAGCGGCGGTCGTGGGTTCGAATCCCGGCTCGTACCAATAAGTTTTTCGGAACTTATGTACGGAATTATCGTTAGCTTTTCGGTGAAGGAAAACATCGTGAGGAAACCGGTCTAATTCCAATAAAGCCTAGTTTTCCCTCTGGGTCGGAAGGTCAGATGGCAGTCGTTTTCGTAAAACTAGTGCCTATGCCAAATCTTGGGATTAGGTGTCAAAGCGGACCCCGGGCTCCTTTAGGGGCACAACCGGGAATAATAACGCTAGGAGGACGATGATGAGTATAGTAAGTTTTATACCTACTGTTGAGTGTGGTGGGATCGTGGAGCCTAACGACAGCAAAACAAGAAGTTGTAGACGTTGTAGTACGTAGAATTATTTGGGAATAACACTGTATCAATAATTTACTTTAATACAGTACTTCGCCAAGCCACAATGGTACTTGAAAATTTTCACATTTCCTTTCCAATTTTCCACATGAACTGCTTTCCGAGAGCAAATGCGTTAATAATTACACGAAAAACCCAAGTCGCTATAATATGTGGGCTGATAATATTTGAGGAATTCCGTCGATTCCTCAAGGATCTCAGAATTAACAATTCATTAGTTGCTACTTCAACGGAATCATGTCAGAATCTTTGACGTACCTGCACCTGTGGTCTTCATCATCAGTTCCACTTCACCAAAGTTGCGATTTCCGAAGGTAAATACACGAGTTATAATAGAAAATACCGAAATCGCTACTAGCGTGCCTATAAAATTTGAGGGTTGCCCTCAATTTCCCTGGGATCCCATCATCAAATCATAAATTGGTGACAATGGGACCACCTCGGGAGTATACTCTTTTGAATAAAAAAAGAATTTTGGAAATCGGTCCACAATTGACGGAGAAATCGGCGAACATACATTTAAAAAAAATACATACAGTGGAACATATAACCTCCTCCTTTTTTGAAGTCGGTTAAAAAGTAGGCAACACCTATCTGCGTTCGAATGCCGACCGACGAAAAAAAAATTCAAATGATTTGCTGCTCTTTCATAAATTTAATTGCTCGTGGATTTTCCGGAGTATTATACGTAAGATTAAGGAATTAAAATTCTTGTCAACTTCAGTCTGACGTGATTAAGGCCCCGCGCTGACGGCTCATTTGTGTCCGTTTACTTAATTAACTAAATTATACGATGTCATTTAAGTGGCACATTGACAAACTGTTATACTATGTCAGTAGTGATGAATGATGATGTGAAAAAATAAGTGAAAATATAAAATTTTATTAAAAATTATATAGATATTTAGTATCAGTTTAGTTACATTGAGACAGTGCTTGCTGGTTCCTCTTTTTAAGTATACTAGATATTTGTGTTTACAGAACATCGCACAATAGAAATTAAAACATATGAATGTAATCAAACGAAAATAATAATACTCGCAACATGTACTAAATCTAAGCAATCTCCGGGACGGCAGGAACTTGGCACAAATGTGCCCAATACTCGTACTCATACTCATACTCATTTATTAATAATACTATAAAATATTACAACAATACATACAGACAACAATATAGACTGTTATTTATTGTATTTAAGGTTTCTAATAATGAAACTAAATCTGAATCCATTTTTTATACCTAATAATTAAATATTGCTTTGTGCTAATGTCGTGTTTCTTGTTCCTAAGTATTATGTCAAATGGTACAGTACTACCATTAAATAAGTAATAAACTCCATTATAAACTAATTTTTACAGAAATAAATTATCCTTTAAAAAAATTAAGTACACCCTTGACACGACAAACATAATTTAGGTATTTTGAAAACAAAGTTTTAACCGACGAAAAATCAATCATCCCCTATTTTCCTACCCTGAGGGTTGGATTTTTTTTTCCAAATTTATTTGGGACCAACTTCGGGGTATATTTTTTCCTCCTTTCCCTTTCCAATAAAAAAAGAATGATCAAAATCGAACTACTCTGTAAAAAGTTATGCGTGGTCATACATAAAAAAATATATATATACGCGTCGACTTGAGAACCTCCTCAGTTTTTTTCGTCGGTTGAAAACAAAGACGCCACCATGAACAAGACAATTTGATTCGATTTTCGATTTGAAAGAAAAATATGTCTTTCTTTCTCTCAATTATGTTCATCGATTTGGAAGCTACGATGCCATAGACATATACACACAGATACACTCGTTAGACTTTAATATCCTCCATATAACTGTATTGTCCTGGGTCGAAGTTGCACCACGTCCGTAAGGAATTACCCACCGCTACCCTACACGCGACCCCTGGGCGGTGCTAAAAGTGCAACAACCTGGCAACCGTACCGTCTTTTCGAAGATCACACGGTTCTAATACACTGATTTGCCATACGATAAATACTTAAATAGATAATTGTTCTTTTCTTCCTCACGGCACCCCAACTACAACAAATGCTGCAAGATCTCATCACAAATAACAAACCGAAAACTCAGTTAATTACCAACGGATAAAAACGTGAAGTAACGGTAGATGGGCAGGATATACACGATGATTTTTAATCCGTGATTAGGTGTCGAAAAATATTGATAAACAGCCAAAACGGATGGATTTCAATGGATTTATTTTACTTACTTAAATTAATTGATAAAGTTAACACTAATGCCCACTAATTGTTTGGTCACCCTACATTTCTTGAAGTTAAGTAGATATGTCAAATAACGTTAACTAACGTTAGGGTGACAATGATTTTTAATTATAAAGTAACTCCTTATTCAGTTTTATTAAGAAAAAAAATAACGTTTTTTTTAGGTAACTTCGAGTTAATTGTGTTTGGTATCAATTAAAAAATTTGAAAAATTTACTTGTGTTCACGAATTAAAAACCAACGTGTTAATAAATATGTCGATGAATGAAGGAAGTCTGTAGAAATCAATAGGCGTATTCAGAACGCCTGGAAGAGCTTCTGGTATATGAAGACGTTATTGAAGGGTAATCTCCCTCTACCTCTGAAGCGCAAACTCGTTGACATATTGTGTAGTGCCTGTCCTAACTTACGGTGCTCAAACCTGGTCTTTGACTGAGGCTCAGCAGTCCAAACTCAATGTTTGCCAGAGGCGACGGAGCGCATTATACTAGGTGTTCGCAGAACTGATCAAATCAGAACGGAAAAACACAAATTGTATTGTAGATGTAGACAAAGACCGCCAAATTTTAGTGGAACTGGGCTGGACTTGTTTACCGTACGCATCCGGAAAGATCGGCCAGGATAAGTACGGAACGGACCTTGCAAGACAGCCACTGGAGCAGAGGCAGACCAAAAAGGAGATGGGATTCACGATTTCGACGCGCTATGCTTGGGTTGGCGGGAGCATGCCAGCAATAGGGCCGACAAGAGAAAAAAGAAAATATCTAGTTGCGTCGGGGGTTAAAAAATAGATTTATTAAGTATATACATATTATATTAGTCAAGCTTTTATTGCCGATTATATTTTTGCATACTCGTACATTCCTTGACGAGACGATTCTTATAAACCTAACCCGGTAACTTTGGTGTTCCTATGGCCACCTGCCATCTTCACAATTTGATTCAAACAGGTGTGCAATATTTTAACTCACTACGGGAAGTGAGTCAAAGGTTTGTAACTTTTGAAATAAAACCGAGAACTGAATTTTATTTATATCTACATGATATTGCATGTTAAAAAACCATGTAATACGATGTACATCTGTGAGGGTGTACTGCCATTTCAGAGAAATGTTGTTCGTCTAAATTTAGTACCGGAAAGATGTATTGCAGTAAGTTTAGCGATAATTTTTTTCTTTCACTTTTTGTCACTTGGTCAATTTCTAATTTGGCGGAATATTTCTTAACCAAGCTTCAATAAGACAAACAATGAAAAAAAAATACTTTGCAATATCTGTGGCTAGTTTTGTATTTATGTATTGTAATTAGTTCGACTGCCTGCGAGAAAAAAACTGTGCACAATCGCCGACTCTTTTTATCCGGCCTTTTAGCAAGAGTGGACTTTTTTTAGGAGATGGAATCAAAGATTTAAAGGAACGAGTTTAGTTAATTAAAAAAAGTTTGTTTATCGTCGTTCATTTCGTTTCCAACTTTACAGAAAAGGGACTTGGAATTTCTTTGTGTTATCTTTTTAGGGAATATATAATCAGCGAAATAAAACAAAACCTTTTGTCCGTTCAAGTATTAAACTTTAACGCCCTTTTTACATATAATTTGTGTTTTCAGTTATTTAAATCTGCATGTATAGCAAACATGTCTATACACTCAAGTATCCACTCCACTATCACAATCTGTAGATATTTACTAAAATACATGTTATGAAATAATCATAAATAGAATCAATATTTTGAGTATCCGTATATTTCTATCGAATAAATATGTTGGCATACTCTTGACTTAAAATCAGCTATAATGTGTACTCACTTTTCTAATTGAGTAAAAGTAAATAAAGAGAAAACAATTATTTTTACGTCATACCTGGCCATAAAGAAGTCCCAACTACAACAACCAAAATCCCACTTCCTGGCCAGGGAGAGACGTAAAATGTTGTACTCACCACGAGCAGTAATAAAGAAAGCCTCAGATCGCATATTTATCGCCCTTGCCTTCGGCTCGGGCGTCAAATACCTGCGATCTGAGACGTTCTTTATTTTACCGTCCTAGGTAAGTAATGTACTATTAACTGCTGTTAACTTAACATATACTTTGCGAAAAGTTCCGAGGGCCACTGATTTCAGCTCCATCAGGTTAAAAGCTTCTGCCAATGACAGGCAATCTCCTGCGCCATTATATAGGTATATCTTTAAAAGTGTATTTATAAATATTTCACTTACCTCCGAAACAATACAGGAAAATAAACAAAAACGTCGATCTCAGTCGCCTTATCATCTTCGAATCACAATGCCACTATTTTCACAGTCTTAAACTTTCTTGACTAGCTTAACTCCATGCATTCACGTAAAAAAAACTAGGTGTCCGCTTTCAAAACGATAACCGCTCTCATTGTACAGTTTGTAACTATAAATCGAAATTTGAACATAAAATAGCCTTTCAAAAATTTTACCGGATTCGGATACGTTTACCCTCTCGGGAGTCCCGCTGAGCACTGAAGACAACAACCTGACTGGGGAAATGTCAGATTTGAGCGGGAAAGCTCCTTTGAAATCAAAACGTCGATAGTAGCAGTTTGGATACTGCCAGATAACTCTACTCTGCTGCGCGTGTTTTGCTATACTGTGACTTGGTGCCTCTGTGAGTCGTTTTGTACGCAAATCATTTCGTAGAATTTAAATGAAAATTGTCGGTTGGACGCCCCTTATATCCCTTGAATCGCACCAAATATTTCCATTATTTATCCTACTTACTTCATATATGGCTCGCATCTGCTCGTCCGGAATCTTTTATTGATAATGGTTTGGGAAAGGTATTAGCGATTGATTTAAAGTAAAATGACGATAAAGAGGTAATATTTGTGACATGTATGTTTGAAGTTTCGTAAGTTTGTATGTATGGGGTATTATCCGAAACTATTCATTAGATAAAAAAAAAATATTTTGTCAGTAATTGATCTTCGTGATAGATATAGTCTACATTCGATAGTACTCGTGGCTCTGCCTTGGGTTCTTTTTAATACGCGGGTGGACCTGTGTGGACGTCTAGTACCTATGTAATAAAGCTTAAATTGTGGAACGTATTTTTAGTAGGTATTGGTTACATTGTTCAAAGTATTACATTTGCTAGGTTTCAAAGCTTGAATTGTACTTTAGGTAAAGCTAAGAAGTGTTATGTAGGTAAGCTGTTTCACATAAATATCTCATATTTTTTATACGACAGGAGATTTTTTTTAAATCCACATCTATTCCAAATATTTATCGAATTTGATCGCGGGTAAAGTTATAATATGCTGTTTTCGTTCATTACCAAATTTGGTTAAAATTTGCTTTTTGGGCAAAGTTCCCCCTGGTGGCAAAGTAGGCATATTTGACCTTTATTGTACCGCGATGTTTGTGTTTGTTGGACACGTGCTTACACCCTTGTACTGACTCCAGGTACGATGTCAGTCATATGCAAATTTTAATGTGTTACAAAAGGCCATTGTAGCGTTAAATTATTGTTTTGTGGTTATTACGGTATCCCGAGGTTACCCGTTTGAGCGCAAAGTGGAGCTTAAGTAAGCAATACTGTTTCTCAATTAGGCTTGTATCCTATTTTTTTACGATGCCATTTGAACCAGTTTTTGGAGAGGAACAAATGTTTGTATGGAAGCACTTAAAGAACATAAATACTAGGGTGTCCCTTATATGGCAAATAAAATTTCGAAACGTAGAGGGTATTACTTTTTTTATAAATGCTAAAATGTACTTAAATATAAAATTTCATATTTGTAGCATGATTGCAACCCGTGCCAACCGAGCTCTTAAGTTTAATAAAAAATAGTACTTTGGCCTAACATTTTGGTTTGATCCAAAACTAATAAAAATGCAACAATTAAGTTAATATGAGTAAGAATAAAATAAGATCAACATAAACTTTTATTTAAATACAAATTATAATAATAATTAATTAGGGTAACTTCTCTTTAGTGTAGTTTTTTTACAGTCTGGATACAGATTTCTATGTTCCTGAACACAACGCAACAAAAACTGTTTTTGCTCTTCTTCAGCCGTGATAAGTCCATTAAAATCTTGCATTAATTTAACAGCTCTTTCAGCAGTGTCATTTACTACCTTCAAACGACTTATTCGTCTTCTAGCTTCCAAAACAAGATACATCTTCCCGAAGAAAACTGTCGTCTATCTGCAGTCGAGATAGAAATTGTTTGCTTCTTTGAGTCACAAAATCATCCAGCGTCATATCTGAAAGACAGAAAAAACAGTTTAAATAAGCAAAAACTACGCCACGAAACTTTGAAAAAAGAAACAAGAAAATATTAAGCTTACTAAACAAATTTTGCGTAATTTCTTCCTTCGATGGGAGATAGCGTTTAGCGGAATCTGAACGTCTTTGTTTAAATTATTTATAATTTTTATCTTGGTTTTGGAATCAACTTCTTCATCAAATACTGATAACATGACTGTTTCCTCACACAAATACCATAAATGATTAACAAACTTGGTTATGGATGCCTTGGAACTTGTCGCGTCTACTTTTACATATTCTTTTAAGGCTTTTAAAAAACACAAGTCTTCGTTAGGTGCTTTAATTGCCACTGTGCATTCTAGCCAAGGTTTAGTATACAAGGTGACGATAAATAAGCAAACATCTTGTAGAGCATTTTTGTCCTTTGCATTAATTTTAAGTTGCGATTTAAGCAAACATATTTTTATAGAATAGATCGCTCTCGCCATCCATCGCGCTTGATGCAAAGCTCCGGGAGGCCTGAGTTTTAGTTTATTCTCTATATCTCCTCCTAAGAACACAACGCATAGTTCAACCAATTCAAGGTAATCGTCTCTAATAAAAGGTTTTTCCAGTTCAGTTTTATAAAAAGTTAACAAAGATGTAATGTTTGTCTCAGCAATAAGTGCTTTAACGAAATTGAGAGGTGGCTCAATGTTATCGGTGTTAATATTTTTCCAATTATCTCTTAACTTTTTGAAAATTGGAATATCTGGGCTACTTGTAATTTGCTTTACCTTGGTTTCAAAAACAGCTTTAAGGACCAACTCATAAATATGATGTCGACAAGCAAAAAGCAGCAATTCGCTTTCTAAAGTCTACTCCAAAATAGCACAAGCTCCATTGAAACGGCCAGTATTTGAAGCTGTTGTATCGCTGCACATTATCTGTACTTTATCATGGAGGTTCCAGTCGAAAAGTGCAGTTGAAATGGCTTTGGCTTGATGTTTTTCAGAAGAACTCTCTAATGTTGGTACTGCAAGAAGCTGTTCTCTATCGTCAAATGAAGCAATAATTGGCAAGCGTTCTTCTTTTGAACTTCGTACATCCAATCCAGGTAAGAGTTTTCCATCCCAATGGAATGTGACTACGTCAGGCAAATTATTCTGGAAGTCAGTTTTTATTGCTTCTGCCCTGGATTTTCTCGCCTGAGTACGAATTCGCTGAATCGAGGATTTGTTAATAGGGAAATCATCGCTGTTCAGATCAAGCGCTTCTACAACCGCATCGAGAATGTAAACTGATTCCCTTATGCTTAATTGGCATCTAAAGCTGCTACCAGTTTAGGAGTTATGAAACTTTTCGTGCCTCTTTTAGAACTTTTTTCAGGGTAAGGAATCTGAGTACTAAGTTCGAGTTCGAAATCTGTTCCTCATCCGAATTCTCAAGGCATTCTAAGCTATCTATCGAAGAAGTAGATGCAACAGCCAATAATGCAACAGCCAATAACTCTCTTTGTTTTACTTGTTCTTCTTTCTCCGCCAATTTTTTGTCAATTCCACCTAAGCATCCCGGTCGACCTGGCTCTCTCTGTTTCCTTAAAAATTCTTTGTCTTCCTCTATCTTCATTCTGTCGAAGGCATCAGCATGTGCAATATCAAATAAGTTATCAAGGTATTTTACAAAATTATTTTTACGGTTCTTGAACGTCACCTGAGTTTTCTTACAGTTTTTTTGCAGCTCCCTCCAAACATGATATAAATCAACAAGTTTCTTCACGCAGTTAGGAAATGCCTTCGTAGGAATTCTGGCTTTTTCCCAAAATATAATGCACTCTCTTATAACAAGATTCGCACTTTCACTAACAGTCAGATTGATTTCACGAATATTGTAAAATAAAACTGTAAGAACTTGTCGATTAGATAGTAATTTTGCACCATTTATCTGGTGGCTTGGCAGTCCGATAAGGTAAATATTTTGTTTATCACTTCGTAATTCCACAGACATCTTCGCACAATAAACAACAACGGACTAATAATGTTAGAAATCACGTATGAAATGACAATTGAAACTCGCAGTAACAGGTCGCAGCGCTGCACCCGCGCAACTTGTATGGACAAGTTAAAAACTCAAGTCGGCACGGGTTACCGTTTAAAAATCGGGCTAATATTTATTTCTAGACTATATTAGGTCAATACGAAAGTTTTAGAAGCTTAGTTTTTAGATGTTTTGCGTAAAAATATATTGAAATTAAAATTTAAGGGACACCCTAATAAATACCCAAAAAATGCGTCAAAGGCGGTCCTCGCTGGCGGCAGGCGAAACGCTTCATCCTAATTGGCATTCAAGTATGACGTCACAGTTGTATGAAAATTCAAGTAAATTGCTGTTTCGGTTGCAGAATACTGCGTTTAGGTCCATATAAAAGCGTAAGGATTATAATGGTACCTAGCTTAAAATTCACTCTTGGACAATAAAAAAAATGCATATTTTTCTAAACTTTCAAGTCACAATCCTATTCAACAATCTCAAAGAAATACGAAAATACAATTTTAATATTGCTTGATAGAGAGAGAAAATCCTTGAGACCCGTGACGTCATCGGTCTCGAACGTCATAGTAAATGACAATCGTTTCATGTGAAGGTGCGTTTTGCGGGACAGGGACAAAGTATACCCCCTCTTAAAACTTTGGACACTTATACCTCTAACTTTGTGACTATTTATTGTCTTGTGTTACCTACTTTTTTCCCCAACAAAGTTCAACAATCACGATTATTTTATTTAGTGTCACCGTCCACATTAATAAATGTTCAACATAAGTAACATGAGTAAAATATAAACGTTAACCCACGTCCAACATCCTCGAATCGCACACATGCCAAATGCAAACCCTCGCCCAAAGTACACAATTTTATACACAGCTTAAAAGGCAGTTAACCAATTTTTAGCAAAATCAGATAAACTTGGACATGTGCCATTTGAGACAGGCACAATTTGGCGCGTTAATAGGGGTTCCCTGACATGTGGATTTAGGTTAAGGTCCCAAGGTGCCCATAATCGCGTAAACGATAACACGGGCATAATTTAAATTTTGTTTCAGGGAAGATTGATGGAAGGATTTTCATGTTTTTATTGATGTTGTTCTGTTCACCTGGAATGTTTTTCTCTTGCTCGACTCCAGTATCTAGTAATACGCCTACGTCACATGACAACACGATAAAATGCATGGCAGCAGTTCGAGAAAATTGTGCTGAACAAGAATCAGACGATTATCGCACCTAAAATTGGCTAAAAGTTTCAAAAATCCTTCACATCCGGTCAAAATTGTAAGGGTAGGTATATTTACGTCATGTGACAACAGTACAAGACATGTGGCATCATTTAGCCCTTTAATTGTAGATAGAGTAAACCTAAGTCTGTCAAACCTGAAATGGCCGGAAGTACTTGGCAGACGGTGCCAAAGTTGGCCACCTTTGACACTGTCTGCCAAGTACTCTTTTTATAGTCAATGCGCGCATGCGCAAGGGCGAAGGCGTGCGCGAGTCCGACTCGCACTTGGATATTTTTTTTTAACCGACTTCAAAAAAGGAGGAGTTTTTATGTTCCACTGTATGTATGTTTTTTTTTTTATGTATGTTCGCCGATTTCTCTGGCAATTGTGGACCGATTTCCAAAATTCTTTTTGTATTCGAAAGAGTATACTTCCAAGGTGGTCCCATTGTCACCAAATCAGGATCTGATGATGGGATCCGAGGGAAATTGAGGGCAACCCTCAAATTTTATAGACATGCATGTAGTGATTTCGGTATTTTCTATTATAATTCGTGTATTTATTTTCGGAAATCGCAATTTTGGTGAAGTAGAACTGATACTGAAGACCACATATGACTTATGGAACTCCTCAAAGATGTAAAGTTCGTCAAAGATTCTGACATGATTCCGTTGAAGTAGCAACTCATGAAGTGGTAATTCGTAGATCCTTTAGGAATTGATGGAACTCAAATATTATCAGCCCACAGATAGCGACTTGGGTTTTATCTGTAATAATCAACGCATTTGCTCTCTGAAAGCAGTGCATGTGGTAAATTGGAAAGGAAATGTGGAAATGTTCATGTACCTATGTGGCTTGGCGAAATACTGAACTGAAGTCGGTTTAAACTTTGTTTTTAAATTAATTATTAATGACTAATCTTGAATATTTATAGGTTTTTTTTAACACCCTACATTTGTTTGTTAGCAATGAATAATTATCGTGTAAGCGATTGTTATTTTTATATCTTCAGAACAATAAGGTCCTACGTATTTGACGCTGGTCCAATACTTGACATTTTCTATGTTAATTTATAACAATAGAGGTAAGAAATATGTTTAAGCTATTAGGAATTAAGGTGTCAAACGTTCCAACGTTCACCTTATAAGTTCACTTAGTATTAAATGGAAATGGGAATGCAATGTCGATATTTATTTGCATGGATTTCGACACTGCACTGTAGAGCATTGTGTTTATTTTGTTTTTTCTGTTCTTTGTTTTAAGATTTATTGCTAATAATTTATAACACGGGTATTTTCTCAATTCAGAGCAAGTTTTACTCAGTTTTAGAATACCAATACAGGATTCTGTAACTTGAAAATTTTAGGATCGAAATTGGTAGATGCTGTAATTATTTAGTTTCAAATATTGAATTGAATACGTACAATCGGATCTGTGTCTAAGCCGGACACTTTTTCTTCTACATCAATTCGTACTTTATTGACTATAATTACATTATTTCAGTAACGTGGCGTCAAACTTATCCTTTATCAAGTTGGAGCTAAATAATTTGACGCTTGCGTTTCTTCAGTTCTTCTTGTGTTCAGTTGTCATGCGACTATGTAAAATGCGTCGAAATTACTGATCCTTTACTTTTCAGTCTGGATTTTAGCTTTTTTCGAGTAGACTTCACACTTTGCCGTACCTATTGTCAAGGCTATATTTTATATGTACGAAATATGCCTATACCTTTATTTCAACTATGTCCACGAATTATATAATTCTACATAAGATGTCCGCTTTTATGACCTTGGAAACTAAAGGATGTTGTGGAAGCTTAACAGAGCTGAGCAGATCTAGCTGAGAAAGAAAATACAACGTAATATAAATGTTAAAAACGTAGAATGAACCTTAATAGTAATAAAATAATAGAGATTCTAACTCATTTATTTGTTGGTTCAGTAATTGTTTACTAACGGAAAATAATAATAAAATCCTTTAGGTTCATTTATCTAATCAAAGCTTTCTCAAAATCAACGTTGTCAGCAAGTAAAATAAATAGACATAAAATCAATGTTGCTTGTCCGGAATGGATCTGGCATCGGCAATAAATTGAAGACCAAAACTATCACACTGTGAAGTCTATAATTTCCTGGAAGGAAATGAATATCCACTCGTACCTATGTGATGCGAGGAAATTAAGGTTCCCAGATTATTTGATAGACCCGCTTTCCGGAGGCATGTTTGATTGTTCTTATAATAAGTACTAGCTACCCGCGCAGCTCCGCCCACGTACCTAGGTATTACTGAAAGCCCATGTCCCGCACCAGCAATGATTATTCTCTGCTTGACCTAAGTATTGACCGGTAGAGAATTCCTTATTCATTCAGTTCGCCTTTTATACGTAAACTATTACTGTGCAACAAAGTTAAAATAAATAAATAACTAAATAAGAACTAGAATATAGCCTATGACGGTCCCAAGGAGGTCTGGTCCGATATTAATGAAAGTCTTTATTTTATTGGTTGAGTAATTTCTAAGGTCTAAGATCTAGTAGGGCGGTTTCACGTGATAGTGTTGTCCACACTATCACGTGAAACCGCCCTACTAGATCTTAGACCTTAGAAATTACTCAACCAATAAAATAAAGACTTTCATCTCTCAGCTGGACAAAAGCACCTAATTTTTTTCAGGTACTAGTTAAGTTTTTGCTGGAAACCAACTAACTCCTCGGTCGGCCATCTTTTTGTAATGGCGGTAATTTTGAATTAGAGGTATAATATATTTCGAGTTCTAAATCACTTAGAATCACAAACCAGGTGTCTAGTTAAATATACATATTTGAGGTAAAGGAATTCAAATAGATCTGAATCTCTCAGGAAGGTAAGGAGGAGAAGCAGGATTAAAAAGTATGTTGGAGGATCGGCATCATCATTACCCCTTAGCCTATTTACTTGGGGCCGGCGCAGCGTGTGTTTTTCTTCCATAGCTCTCTAACGCCACTCGCCCTCATATGGTTTTTCATATGTAGCAAAAATCGTTTATAACCAGAGACAAAACTGACGAAAACAGTAATTAAGTACCTAAAACCCTGCAGTGCCACAACGAACACGGGGTCTATAATAAATAATAACATAAAAAATCGTGTTAGGTTTATTCCACTTTTTAAAAATATCGTCACGTAAAATCCGACGGCTCGGACACAGCTTGGTTAATTGTCTTTTTCTTAGATGTTGGAAGTTCAAACGATTTCCATCAAAAGTTTTTTTTATCGCAAGATCAGGCGGTATAAATATAAAGTCACAAACATAAACTCTTTATAATGAACGAGGGAGAAAAAAAACCGGCCAAGTGCGAGTTGGACTCGCGCACGAAGGGTTTCGTACCATCTAAATATATAAAAGCGGCCAAGTGCGAGTCGGACTCGCACATGAAGGGTTCCGTGAAATAAATTGCGGTTTACGATTTATGACGTATTAAAATAAAACTACTTATTAGATCTCGTTCAAACCACTTTTCGGTGGAAGTTTACATGGTAATGTACATCATATATTTTTTTTAGTTTTATCATTCTCTTATTTTAGAAGTTACAGGGGGGGGGGGGGGGGCACACATTTTACCACTTTGGAAGTGTCTGTCGCGCAAACTATTGAGTTTAGAAAAAAATGATGTTAGAAACCTCAATATCATTTTTGAAGACCTATCCATAGATAGCCCTGACGTATGGGTTTGATGAAAAAAAAAATTTTGAGTTTCAGTTCTGAGTATGGGGACCCCTAAAACTTAATGTTTTTTTTCGAATTTTGTGTGAAAATCTTAATGCGGTACACAGAATACATCTACCTACCAAGTTTCAACAGTATAGCTCTTATAGTTTCGGAAAAAAGTGGCTGTGACATACGGACGGACAGACAGACGGACATGACGAATCTATAAGGGTTCCGTTTTTTGCCATTTGGCTACGGAGCCCTAAAAAGAAGAAACTGACTGACTGATTAACAACCCACAGCTCAAACCTCAGGTTCTAAAGATTCCAAATTTGACACGTAGATTCCTTATAAGGTCTAGGGGTGCAAAAAAGAAAGGATTTTTCAAAATTCATCCTCTAAAGGGGGTGAAATGGGGGTCCAAAGTTTGTATGGGGAAACAAGATTAGTCCCACTATTTTATTCGAAACTTCACACGAGTATTCCTATCGATAAATTAGTAAATACGTGTTTCAGGATTTTTGAGAATTCAACCCCTAAAAGGGGTAAATGTGGTGACAAAGTCTGAAAATCAACATGGGTATTGTTTCTATGGTTTTTCGGGTCGCTGATTACGAAACAAGCAACGATTTTAAAATCCAACGTGGCGGACGTGAAATACCATCTTCCTGTTGGGGTGCGATGTGGTTGAAATGTCTTAATATCAATATTAGTGTCGTTTTTATGGTTTTATGTGACGTTAATTACGAAAGTGGCATCGATTTAGAAATATAATGTTGTGGACATGAAAATTCTTGAAAATATTTAGTGTGTAGGTATATGTAGAGTCGATATGTAGAGTATATATGTAGAGTGTGAACTAATTTCAGGGTTTTTTTTTTAAATCATTCCTTGAACATACATTTACATTCTACGCGGACGAACTCGCGGGCAAACACACAAACATACCCATAGGATAAGAGGGGTGGTGGTGTGGTGTGGGGGAAACAACCTGCATCCGTAATTAATTAGAACATTCAAGGTGCTGCACGAAGGTGGTTGTCTGCTTGCTTTCAATAAGTTTAGGTTTACTTTCTAAGTGAAATGCAGAAAATCGTAAGTACCTATATACATACATATATCTACCTACTTACGTTCCTCAATTATTCATTTGATAACATGTAATATAATTTATAATATTCTGTGTATGCATAAATAACGTTACAAAATCTTCTTTTGGAGCCAGAAAACACATTACTAATAAAGGGGTTAAATAGGGGTGCAAAGTTTGTCTGGAGAAAACTTTATTTTCTGAACAAGAGACTTCAAACTTTTTGGAAAGATTAATTATTAGAATACAAATAAAGTACTTTTAGCGTTTTGGAAAATTCTGCCCCTAAGGGGGTTAAAAGGGGGTGCAAAATTTGTATGGAGGATTTATTTTATTTTAGCTAGAGACTTAAAACGTTGTAGAAAGCTAACTTAATAAAATTAAAATAAAGAACTTTCAGTGTTTTGAAAAATAAAAAGGGGTGCAAATTTTGTATAAGAGGAAACTTTTTTTTTAGCAAGAGACTTAAAACTTTGTAGAAAGATTACTTCTTTCTACAAAGTTTTAAGTCTCTTGCTTAAAAAAAAGTTATAAAATTAATCCTCCATACAAATGTTGCACCCCCTTTTAACCCCCTTAGGGGTAGACTTTTCCAAAACGCTGAAAGTTAAATATAGTGCTTTCAGCGTTTTGGAAAAGTCTACCCCTAAGGGGGTTAAAAGGGGGTGCAACATTTGTATGGAGGATTAATTTTATTTTATCTAGAGACTTAAAACGTTGTAGAAAGCTTACTTATTAAAATTAAAATAAAGAACTTTCAGTGTTTTGAAAAAAAACCACCCATAAGCGGGTTAAAAAGGGTTGCAAAGTTTGTATGAGGAAAACTCTTTTTTGAGATAGAAGCTTAAAAGTTTGTAGAAAGATAACTTATTGAAATAAAAATAGGACTTTCAGCGTTTTAGAAAATTCCACCCCTAAGGGGTTAAAGGGAGTGCAACATTTGTATGGAGGCATCGTTTTTTTTAGCAAGAGACTTAAAAATGTGTAGATAGCTTACTTATTAGAATACAAATAAAGTACTTGCAGCGTATTTAAAAAATCTACTCCTAAGGGGGTTAAAAAGTATTTCTTAGTTTGTATGAGGAAAATTATTTTTTGAGATAGAAGGTTAAACGTTTGTAGATCTAGATTACTTATTGAAATACAAAAAAGTACTTTCAGTGTTTTAGAAAATTCCACGTTTAAGGGGTTAAAAGGGAGTGCAACATTTGTAAGGAGACAACGTTTTTTTAGCAAGAGACATACAACTTACTTGGTTCATTCAGCGTTTTGGAAAATTCAACCCCTTAAGGGGTTTAAAAGGGGTGCAAGGTTCGTATGGGAAACATGTTTTTTAGCTTAGAGTCTTAAATTAGAGGCTTGATAGTTTGTAGAAAAAATGCTTATTACAACAAAATAAACTCTTCTCCTTAATTTTTCCCTGAAAAGCGTTAATAGGGGATTCAAAGTTGGTATGGAGAGTCAAAAAATTTTAAAGTATCAGATTTGTAACTTCGATCTTATCCTGTTTGCTAAAAGACTACAAAATTTCGGTTGTAGACTGTTTGCTGAAAGGCTACAAAACTTATTTCAGCGGTTTTTTTTTAATTCATCGCCTAAGAAGGGAGTTTGAAGTTTGTATAGAGAGCAAGACATTTTTAAAGTAAGAAATTTCTAACTACGGTTTCAGACTTATACTATGAGGGTTCAAGGAGATTCTACTTAAATTTGTATAGAGAGCAAGACATTTTGAAGGTAAGAGATTTGTTACTTCGGTTTTAGACTGTTATACTAAAAGACTACAAAAATAATTTAAAATTTTTTTACCAACTTTAAAAAAGGAGGAGGGTATAAATGTGCCATTGTATGTTTTTTTTTTATGTAGGTAGTTTCGCAGATTTTCCGTCAATTGTGGAACAATTTCCAAAATTCTTTTTTTATTCGAAAAAGTATACTTTCGAGGTGGTCCCATTGTCACCAAATCAGGATCTGATGAAAGGATCCCAGGGAAATTGAGGGCAGCCCTCATATTTTATAGGCACGCATGTAGTGATTTCGGTGTTTTCTATTATAATTCGTGTATTTACCTTCGGAAATTGCAATTTTGGTGAAGTGGAACTGATGATGAAGACCACAGATGACTTTTGGAACTCCTCAAATATGTAAAGTACGTCAAAGATTCTGACATGATTCCGTTGAAGTAGCAACTCTTGAAGTGTTAATTCTGAGATCCTTTAGGAATCGACGGAACTCCTCAAATATTATCAGCCTACAGATAGCGAATTGGGTTTTTTCTGTAATAATCAACGCATTTGCTCTCGGAAAGCAGTGCATGTGGTAAATTGGAAAGGAAATGATCATGTACCTATGTGGCTTGGCGAAGTACTGAATGGAAGTCGGTTTAAACTTTTTTTTTAAAGAAGTTATTTAAATTCATTTCTGTAAGTCCTTAAACAAACATTTAGACGATAGCATGTTCTACGCGGACGAAGTCGCGGGTAACAGCTAGTTATCTATAAAAACGGCAAAAAAATCACGTTGTATGGGAGCCCCCCTTAAAAAAATATTTTATTTTGTTTTTAGTATTTGTTGTTATAGCGGCAACAGAAATACATAATCTGTGAAAATGTCAACTCTCTAGCTATCACGGTTCTTGAGATACAGCCTGGTGACTGACAGACGGACGGACGGACGGACGGACAGCGAAGTCTTAGTAATAGGGTCCCGTTTTACTCTTTGAGTACGGAACCCTAAAAACGAACGAAGTTTTCTGCTTCAGCTTGGGCTAAAATTCTTTTGTATGTCCGTTTGTTGCTGTTCTTGTCTACAGGTCACATGCCTCAACCGATTCTCGTGAAATTTTGTGAGCAGGTTCAATAATTATATAGTTTTTATAACGATTCAGATATAGGTAACTTTTTATACAGGCTTGCTAGTTCTACAGCTCGCAGAGTCATTAGTATTGTATGATCAACTATACAGGGGTGGCCTGTAATTTATTGATAATATAACTTGAAAAAAATTTTTTTTTTTTTTTTTTAATAAGTTTATTTGTATTTTTTTACTCTTCTGGAGTGCTATCAGTAACTTTTATATTTTAAAGACACTAAAAAAATTAAATAAAAATCAAAAAATCACAAAAATATATTTTGAAAACAAAAATGAAAAAACTATTATGACTCGTTACATGATGTTATCACAAAATCCGCATTGACAGCTGTTCTATGATGTCGTGGTGCCAAGATACATTACTTGGAGGTCATAACTTTAGATCAAAATATCTCCGAATACAAAAAAATATAAAATGAGTGGGACACAAGGGGTTACTACAAATGCTCTAAGGAAGCGTCTCTTTGAATATTTGCTCCTATTACAGGCCACACCCTGTGTAGGTAGACACGAATTATAACAATGAATACCAATGAATTATCAATGTAGAACTCAATTATGCTTTTTCGTCCATGTAGTTTGATCCCGAAAATTGTGGCAAATAAATCTAACCATTTTCATTGTTATTGACTCTAATGGATTCTATAAGCAAATCAAATAAATAAAAACTAAAATCAAGCATCATAGGCACCAAAAGGTGTTATTTATCATATAAAATATTTAAATTAAAATAAAACATGTGTATTTCAAGCATGTCAGATTTTTCAAACATTTAACAGCTGGGTAGAGGGCTAAAAGTATATGCCAAGATTTTTTTATATATTTTTTTTTAAACGGACATACAATCACGCAACTTTTCATTACGGTTCCGTTACGATATTCCAAAAATTTCAAAAAATCGCTTCACCCTACTATACAACACTCACGGAAGGTGAGTACCCTACACTACTCAGATTCTGTGAAATAAAGTTACGGGAAACATTTTCTGCCAAACAAAATTCTATACAAAAAATATGTCAGCAAAACAATGGTAAACCGTTTCAACCATTCATCATCCTCCTAGCGTTATTCCCGGTTGTGCCCCTAAAGGAGCCCGGGGTCCGCTTTGACACCTAATCCCAAGATTTGGCATAGGTAGGTACTAGTTTAACGAAAGCGACTGCCATCTGACCTTCAAACCCAGAGGGTAAACTAGACCTTATTGGGATTAGACCGGTTACCTCACGATGTTTTCCTTCACCGAAAAGCTAACGGTAAATATTCCGTACATGAGTTCCGAAAAACTCATTGGTACGAGCCGGGCTTCGAACCCACGACCGCCGCTTGACAGCAGCATGCCTGAACCACTAGGCTACCTTAGCTTCTCAAAACCGTTTCAACCATTAGTAATTTGAAATAAAAACAAGTAATTTGAACGTAATGGTAGGTATATTAGGCAACGGTGACGCTGAAATACTTTTCTAAGAACCATTTACGGTCCGCATTAACGAGATTGAAAATCGTCGACGTGAGAGCAGAGCTTAATTATCAATTAATTAAAAAGTCACTCCTAATTAACGCAGTCTTTGCTCCATTTGAAATCCGCTTAGCTTTGTCTGGCGCTGTAATTGACCAATCCAACTTATGACATGTCATTTATTTTGCGCTTAAGCTCTGTTAAAATTTTCTAAGACTGTGTATTAAGGCACTTAGGCAGAGCAAATACCTTTTTTGTATGACAGAGAGCATTGATAATGTACATTGATTTTTTGAGTATGATGTAGCCCATCATTAGTAGATTGCTAACCGAGGGTTGAGAGACACCCATTTCCGACGAGATATTTTGGCGCTCGAGCGGAGTTAAACTTTCCCCGAGTTAAAGACTCTACTTTTCATTTCGAATAATAATATGAGTAAACGAAATGAAAGCCAAAAACGCATAATCATTTTTTAAATCAGTCAGATCCGTAGAACCCATTTTAAAACCGTTTGTGTGTGGACCATTTGGGCGGGAAGTCTTGAATGATTTTAATAATGTTTGTATGTGGACCATTTCCTGGACGCGTTTATGAAGCCGTTATATTGAAAAATTAATTTTAATTATTTATATACGAAAATCGCCACTGATTGGCAGCTCGACAGCTCGTAACGGAGACGTGGCCCTCGTCGGCGATGGAGAGACGAGTTAGACTCCTTTTTAAAATAATTGCCAGAGACTGCTCAGAATCGGGCACATTGGAAAAAGTGGGAGGAAAAGGAAAAGGCCTTTGCCCAGCAGTGGGATAGTACAGGCTCACAATAATAATAATATATGAAATATAACATTATTACATGCATTTATATTTACGATATCATAGAATTAATAAAAAAAAATACATATACATATTATAATTATAAATAAGCTTCTAAAATGGGCACAAACGCAGTGTGGCTGTACATGTTTCTGCCATTGCTTATTATTGGTTTAATTAGGTGTCATCTGTTGGGGCGACATGCATCACTTTCAACCCGCTATTTAGCAAACAATTACCCACTTTCAGAGTATGAGATATGAACAATTATTATGACACAAGCCTATATATACTTTTTTTTTTTACTTGGGGAAATGCCTTTACGCATCCCACCTAGCCGAGGAACTAGGATGGGTATGACGGGCTCCCGGGAACCCCCCGGACTACCGTCTAAAACCACCAAGGTATGCCCTCTCTGCCGTGTAGTAGGGGCGTCATGGGATCGCGAACATTTCACCACGACGCCCCTCGGCAACAGCCGCAGCTGCCCTCACTACTGAGGCAAAAGCCCCCCCTCCCGTCGTAAGCGTGCAGGGCGACACCACACGCTTCCCTACCCGACCAAAGGACCTCTGCGCCGGGAGAGGGTGATAGACAAGCCTATATACCTATGTTCACCTGCTGGGCACAGGCCTTCTGTCATGGAATTTGCATGCTATAGAAAGTATAGAACAAGATTTAATATGCAATATGTTTTACATTATTATATGTGTGCGCGTGTGCGTGTGCGTGTGTGTGTGTGTGTTTGTGTGTTTGTGTGCGTGTGTGCGTGTGCGTGTGCGTGTGTGTGTGTGCGTGTGCGTGTGCGTTTGCGAGTGTTGTGTGTGTATGTGTGTGTGCACGCGCGTGCATGTGTGTGTGTGTATATGTATTGATTTGTTAATTCATGTAGGTACTCATATTAATAACTTATTACTTTGCGGTACCTATATTCATATTATGTTTGGTATTAGGTTTTATACAATTTTGCCATCATGTATATATTATTCAGTTTGACTCCCATTTTTTTTACTCAGGTGCTTAAAAGTTAGCTGTAAGAGATCCCTTAAAGGGATAAGTTTGTCTTTGTACCAATTTTAATCGTTTATTCACTCTGTTTTAAACTTGTTTTGAGTAATAACGTGCTTAATACTACTGCTTTTTTTAGGTCTTGTTGTTCTTAAATAAACAAGAAGATGATTAGAAGTAATAGTAAATACTAAATCTGCAGTCTAATTGTTTCCATTTTCGTTTAAAATTCTCGTTCATAAAATTACAGCAAAAAAGCAATTTTCCTTCGAAGCACTTAAATCAAATACGTTCGCAGTGGAACCGGAGTAATTAAAACAATTTTCATAAAATTCAGTTCTAAAGAAGTGCCAAAAATAATACAAAAGTGCTCTATTACAGAAAATCAGAAGAATTTGCACGATCCCGCTATGAATGGTCGACGCGGCCGACTCTACAAAACTCTTTTCTCCCAAAGGTACTTACATAGATTTAATAGCAAAAACAAGAGAGAGCTTGAACAAATTGTTCAGATATAAAGCAAGGGACTTGCAACTCTGTGGGATGCACATAAGGATGAAACTGAATTGAGGCAAAAAAAATGCATGAAGTACTGCCGAGCACATTTGTTTGCTTGCCGCGCGTTTTGAAAGTTCCCTAACTTTCCACTGGGTTACAATTACACTGACCGTGTTAAAAGTATAATTCAAAATACGAGAAAAATATGAATAACGATACATTTGTGTTTGATCACAACAGTGTTTCAAACGTGTTTAAACGCACGAGCAGCAAGCAAAGAAACAAGTTATTTCCATGATGAAGATGTATTTACATATTTACTTGTTGATAACTTCTGTTTCTTTTCTATAAATGAAAATGTTTAAAAATGTGAAATAAGTTCCACGAACTGAAAATGGGACGAAATTTCTGTGTTGTTTACCGAAGATTTTACTATTTCAGTTTACTAATTTCTAGCTTGATATTTTTTTTGTTGCAAATATTTCAACTCTATTCTGTATTATTACGTCATCTTTTATAATTATGACAGTATAAAATAAAAGCTCACAGTATGGAGTTGATTGTCACGCGAGTCGGCAATTACTACTCAAATACTCGCGACCACGCTATGCGTTACAACCGCAAATGAGATATACGCTTAGGTAGGGCAAACACTAAAACAAACGAGTCGGATTGAAAAACTCGCTTGTTTCCAATTTAGACCTAATGTAACTGAGATAAGGCTCTAAATAAAAAAAAAAACTTGTGTTTTGAATGCATTACAGTTTTGAGTATATATGTGAATGTGCTGGTCACTTGGGCACGTTTAAGTAAAATCAGAGGCGCAGTTATAATTATGATATTCTGACGAATTTGTGCTACAAAAGTATGTGTTGTGAAATGGAAATAATAAATATTTAGAGACAAATCTTATACAAATCGACCTAGTCCCAAACTAAGCAAAGTACAAGGTACAAGACGACGATAGTAGACATACATACTCATTTCGATGAATAAATACTTGAATACATAGAAAACATCCATGACTCAGGAACAAAATATATTCGTGCTCATGACACAAATAAATGTTCTTACCGGGATTAGAATTGTGTACGTATTGTACACAACATTCTATGACATCGCGCAAGGACGGAAGTTCATTTTGCAAACGAGCGCAGCGTCAAAGACATGGATATTGCAAAGATTGCATTTACATCAGGACTTCCTCCGTCCAAAGGGAACTACAGTCAATTTCCAGAAAATGCGTTATATAAATGTCTGTTTTTTTAAATATTAAAACAGAAAAAAACACAATACAAAATGAATGGACGCGTACAGAAACCTGTTTGAGGATTATGCGTAACGCGAATGTATCGCACCGCTTACAACAATAATATCAATCTTACTTTGTATTCAAGTTCAAAAAGCATATAAATTTATTTATAAAAAAATAACACGTTCTAGTATACATAACCATACAACAGTGTTACTAAAATTACCTTGTCAATTTATGGTCAGACATGGGTCTCGGAGACTGCGAGATTCGACAGAGATAGGTATAACCATAGGTACATATAGTGGATTAAATATATCGAGTGGACATAATAACTGAGTCGCGATTACAGTTGTTTGATGACAGAAAAGTACGTCCAGATACGTAGACGTCTTCATCATCATATTAGCTAAAAAAACGTCCACTGCTGGATATAGGCCAAAGAGTGCCAAAGTGACCGGTCCTGCGCCATCTACATCTACACGTATTCTAACTTGGATAATTATTTTATGTCTCCGGCCATCCAGGGTCAGTGTTTCGTTCGCAATAGTTATTGTAATCTGGTTGCTCAAAACTTTTCATTTGTTTACTGTAGGGATGATAATATAAACAACACGTATTTTGTCGAGCATTCGTCCGAATGTATTACAGTATCCCCTTAGAATACGACCAAATTCACAATAAACGAAAACATATAGACACCATCAAAGGCGCTGGTCCTGACAATACCTGGAGTTTTTATATGTAATTGCGCCGACACACTGACGAATCCACTTTATATTATATACAACAAATCTCTTGCGACTGGGGTATGACACATGACCCAGACACATGGAGAACAGCTAAAGTTGTCCTAATAAAGCCGTTGATGTAAATGTAATAAAAAATTATAGACCTATTTCCATATTCAGCACTTTTGCCAAGATCTTCGAATCTCTTATCTGTCCTTCTATTCAATGTCATTTTAAACAATAAATCACCGCTCATCAACATGGATTTGTTCCAGCGAGATCAATTTCTACCAATCTTGTCACGTTTTCTGAGTTTGTTGCAGAAGCTGGTAATAAAAATAAGCAGACGGACATTATTTACACTGATTTCAGTAAAGCTTTTGACCGAGTATCTCATATGGTCTTAATTCAGAAGCTCTCGTCATATGGTATTGGCGGTCTCTTTCTACAATGGATTAAGTCCTTTCTCTGTAACATATCATTTTATGTTGTTGCAAACGGTTTTTCATGTGACTCCTTCAATATTCCTTCTGGCGTCCCACATGGTTCGCACCTCGGGCCAATATTATTCTACATCTTTATTAACGATTTACCGGACCAATTCCGTCACTCCATCCCGTTTTTGTATGCGGATGATCTTAAATTTGCAAGAGTTATAACATCTGTCAACGACGCAGTTTCTGGCGATGAACTACCTAAAGCCTGTTCGTGATCTTGGCATTATCTTCGACACAAAATGCAGTTTTTTTCTTCATTTTGACTTTGCACTTAAAAAAGCGGTACTAATGTTAGAGTTTATTATAAGAGAAGGTTAAGCATTTCAAAGACTAAACGCAAAAAAAGAAATTATACTATAGCCTAGTACGCAGTCATCTTGAGTAAATATGGTACTATTGTCTGGCGACCACACTTCGCAACTCATTGTCTACGCATCGAAAGGCTACAAAAAAGATTTATGTGGCACTTGGCTCGATCGGCAGGCCATGCGAGAAGATTTTTTTCATACGATGACAGAAAATTGGGTATAGAGAATCGTAGAGATCTACTGGATCTTCAGTTATTTTATGTTAAACTCGTAAGAAACAAGATTGATTGTCCACAGCTCCTCAGGTAGTCTATGGTTTTCAGTGTCTCGTAGAATTTCACGTTTTCCTGCCAAGCTACTGTCTTATCCCCTGACGTCGTCTTATCCATCTGACCAACTGTGTTAAGGGCTTCCTCCCCTCTACCACGATTGAGCAAACTACTCAACAAATATAGCGATTCCAACGACATAAACTTTGACTTAATATGCAAGATTAGAAACTTGTTAATTTTGTTAACTAACGTCAATTGCTTTTTTTCTTTTTTAATTAAGTCCTTGTTGATATTTCCATGCTGCGTTTACCTGTAAGTAGTTATACAATAAGCATAAGACACTTTGCTATAAACTGTTTGTAAGTATCAATGTAATAACTGTTGGTGAACCTTTAAATAAATAAATAAAAATTCAACAGACTGTCATTCAAAATCAGTATCTTCCCTATTTTGATCAGATCTTTCCTGTTTTGTTCCAGTTGATAGAGAGACAAGAAAATGGAAATATCCGTATGACATGACAGTAATGTTGAATCGGGCTCCCGGGTCACGATTCCAGTTGTGTAAATGCCAGAAAGGTATACCTGTTACTTTTCTTTGTGAAGTGATGAAAGTGGGATATCCCTGTGACATGCTGGATACGTCACATTTTGGAAGTCGAATGCTGGCCCCAGTCCCTTGAATCAGCTTTACGTGACAGCTACGTCATAACGAAATTAAATCACTGTTGAATCCATAACACAGAGCGCTCACTACTAAACATCGGCATAATTCATGTTGTGCCATGATAATCGGCTTCGCGCTTTCCCCATGCAGCCTCTTCCAGCAATTCTCTTACGATCCTCAGTCGTACCAACAACTGAAGCTTTCCTAAACGCAGTCTCTACTCCAGACCCGGCAGAAGTGACTGATCCACGGTTTCTTTAACGTGCTGAATTCTGCTGTCAATAACTTTCGTCTTTTGACGAATATGTTCGTTACGTACTCTATATTTTACGAGATACCAAGCACGGCTCTCCCATTAGCACGTCAAACGTATGGACTAGGTAGTCCTCTAGTAAGTTTCCACGTTTCCGCAGCGAAGGTCATTACTGGTAGGAAGCACTGTTTGAAGACCTTTGGGGATTGTGACACGGATAGTATCAAGATGTGGATGAAGCTTCTTAAACGCTGCCAGGCCCAATTTAATCATCCGATCGGCGTCTTCCTCGAAGTTGCTTCTACCCGATTGGATTATATACCCAAGGAAGACATAGTCCTGATGAACTTCGATGGCTGAAATTCCGAAAAACAGGGGATCCGGGGACATGTGTGTATTTAACATGACTTTCGTATTGTCCATCATCCCAAGCCCCAGTTGAATCCTGCAGTGTTACAAACCAACGATGAAAACGTAACATAAATTGTCCAAGATTTAAGGCTCAGAATGGTTAGTGGAATTTCCGATTCTATTTTCTATCGAGCTAACTTTAATAACGTAAAGTTTGCTCAGTTGAAAAGGCAAAACCCCAGAATATTGCACCTTAATGATATAAAATCTTGTAAAAACACAAGTAGGTTTCGCCCTCGCGCTGTTGCATCGCCGTGACAATGATGTGTCGCGAGATTTTATCGCTGACGGCTCGCAGTCATTAGTGACTGCAGTCGAGTGAGGAGGGGTTAGGATTCACTAGAAAATCATTTTTATTGTTAAGTTGAGATTGTCTCTTGAATTACTAAAGTACAACTCTCTTAGTTTTCATTAAAGTATTCCAACAAACCTAATCGTATATCGTACTTTACAGAATCCTACACAAGGTTCGTTTATTTTGTTTGATGATCTAAGCTCAGTGGTTTCGGATAGCAAAGAAAAGAAAACCTTTTTACAAGTGATTAAACAAACATTGCTAAGAATCATCTCAACAGATAATAATTTCGATTTAAAAACCACACCCAAATCAGTTCATCCGTTCGGAAGCTACCATGTCACAGATAAACGTACACATTTTAAACTTATAACACCCCTCGTTCAGGCTGGGTTAAAATGAGGGCTCAACTATTTGACAAACATAACAGTCAAACAAAACAAAGTCACAGTATTAGATTGTTACATTCATAACGGAACCACCGAGCCTATACCAGTTTCGCAATGTTCTATTTATTCAAACCTTTTCATTGTTCTCTGAAAGGGACAACTCGTGTTTCGAGCGTGAAAATCCTGTTTACAATAGCCGTCGAGGGCTTGCATATTTTAACTGTCCTGGTGATTAAAACACTTGCCCTAGGAGTCTTAGCCCTTTGTCAAACTGTTTATTCATGCTCTTTAGTGATTCCTTTGGTCAAAAGTACTTACTAAATAGAGGGAAGACTGTTGCTTATTATGAATAGAAGATCATTGTTTTCGGGCTGTGCCCGGGGACATGTTTAATACAAATATTACATAACATAAACGCATGCCTGTATTCCCAAAAAGGATAGCCAGGGCACATGAAACTTTATTTTTCAGTGCCACATTTTAAACATGGAGAAAATAAGATACAACTATCACATTTTCTCTATGTTTGTCGTATAGCAAACTATACGACATACTTCAACATATTCCCATTATTCTACAAATCTGGACCGGTAAATTCTGCTATATTAAGTAATATTTAATAGGTCGCGCCTGCGCGGTTTATTAATAGTAATTATAACAAATTCATTTATTTCGATCAACTAGGATCATATTGAATACCATACAAATTACAAATTTAAAAATACAAAACACAGTTAAAATTGGTAAAATAGGTAAAATTAAATAGGTTAACTACGGTGAGAGTTGGATGCATATGACTACATTATGCAGTCACTTACCCCCCACTACCGCCGAAGTTTACTAGGATTTGTTTGTCGTTACATGAATCATATGACAATGATTCAAGTAATGGCAATCAAATCTCTCAGCGAATGCCCTCAGAATACTATTGGAGCTACCGGATGTGCAGCGTTTCCTCATTGTAGCATAGAAGCAATCTACCCTGGCCTCCGCGAACATCCCTGATGCACTACAGAAGCGGGGTAGCCCCATCAACACCCTGAAGACATTGTTATGTTGTACACAAAGTGCGCTGTTCTGTTTTTGCGCATATTGTGTCCATAGACTCGCTGTTTAGAAGATGATGCAGAATGAAAGAAAGAAAGAAAGAAACATTTATTCGAGACAAACAAAAGACAGCGTTTGTCACGAAACGGTTCTATCTCAGCATAATGCTGGCATTGCTGCAGGCGCTGATATATGCTCAAAATAATATCAGCTTTGCTTTAACAGAGCAACGAGCAAACCTATGGGCCACCATATTCGCTCTAACAGACAACGCCCTCCGCTCTCTTTCAATGTCTGCATCGGGTTTCAGGTTAGAGGTTACTACATGTCCTAGATAAGTACTTATACATAAAGATGAACCCTGTTTAGCGGCGTTCCGGTGGTACAGGTGGCACAACTTTACTTTAGCCAAATCAACTTCCTGTTTGCCACAGTGCAGGTTTATTTTAGGACCAGGATTAATAACTTCGTTTAATGAATTTTCATGGCAGTCACCCGTAATATAATCTCATCGGGACGAAATCGCGTATTAATTATATGTGAATCACAGTTATTCAGACGTTCCGTGAACGGATTTATTATATGGACGTTGCAATACATTGGTAGTGCCTAGGCATAAAAACGGGTAAGTAATACGAGATATTAGAACTGATCATAAGTATAATAGTCATAGAGGTAATATATACGCTCACTTTGTATAAGCTTGTTTAACTAGTATAACATTCACTGGATATAATGAACAAACTATATTATTTCAAAATATCTGCTTTCGAAAAGCAAAACGTTATTTAGATATAATACCAATTGCTATAATAAGTGAAGTATATAATGTCCATAACATCTAAGATTTAAAACACATATCAGGTCATATCACACAATTAATCTAATACTATAAACGCCTGCAACAATTGTAGTGGCAATTAATTTGGGTAGAGATCGCAGAAAGGGCACAATTCTAACCTAACCTACTTTCCTGGCAGCAGAAACTCGAATTTCGATAAGGTATGTACTAAAACACCGATTTTCAAAATACCAAATATTATGCCACCGACTACTTAAACAAAAGTCTACATGGTCTAAGTCCTTCTACATGGTGGACCAGCATGACCCGGCTTTTGAAAAAGGAACAATTACCAGACCCGACAACCCAAGACCGAGCGACTTGGCGCCGATTAATTAGGAGAGCCGACCCCACCTAACGTGGGAACAGGCACAGAAGAAGAAGAAGACTACTTAAACAAAAGTCCGAAATCACGCTTTGCAAATTGTACTTATATAATATGTAACTATTAGGGAGTAAAAAAGTGTTCGGTTCTGGCGCTTCGCTCGCTCGGCTCGCGCACTGTTGTGTCGTGGTTCTTCCTAACACTCCTCCTCGCTTCGCTCGACATCGTATCAACACCGACCTGCCTTAGAGTCTCACTGAAACTACTTTAAACTAATTAAAAATCCGAATTTCTTAATTTTTCCTAAAAAATCAAATTCCAAAAGCTGCTGGCTCCGCGGGCTCTTATATATATCTCATATCTCTCATATCTTAAAATCCTTATACTTAAAGATATTATGTATTATGAATGATCATTAAACGTTTCGTATGTTATACGAACTGAAATTAGTCAGTTTGGGTTTATATTTATAAAATGAATATTATGCCGATTGACCGTTATTCTTTATAATCATATAATTTTAATTTAATTTATCATTTATTTCAAGTAACTTAGACTCATATATTTATGGTTAGTGTGTACTTATAGCTATGTTAATATCTATATTACTTAATCATTAAACATATTATTATTATTTTTACCTATTTTTAATGTCATGTTTCTAGAAGCACTTAAGTAGGTCAGACATAGTAAGTACTTCTAGAAACATGCATGTCATCGCAATGCCTTAAATATGGGCAGTTAAACGCCCCAGCCAACAAACGCAGTATGGGGTTGGGGCTGGCCCGCACCCGACGCACCAGAGATGTGCATCGCTTGCGCATAGTCGTATAAAAGCAATCTATGCGCGCTTCAGCAAACATCCCTGATGCGCTACAGAAGCGGAATATAGATTTTGTTGTTATAGCTAACGTTCATTATATCTTGTAACCGTTATTAATATGAAATGATATATAATGTTGTTATATTTCGAGAGACACACCCTGTAAATACTTATTATATTTAGCAATAACAGAATTTCATCATGGTCTAAATAAGCACTAAGCCTTCTAAATAATACATCACTTTCGTTCCACTTTAAAATCAGGGCTGCAAAAAAGGCATTCAACATAAGCCAGTATCGAACATTCTGAACACGGATGCATTGAAATGCCACAAAACCTGTCCATTCCAAACAATTTGGCACATTCGCTTCGGCGTAGCAAAGTGCTACGCCACCCGTAGCTCGTAGACGCTATACAGCGTAGCACTTACATGCTTGAAGACACGGCTTCCACTACAAATTTGTAAACTGAACTTGAGGTAACTTCTATCTCGAGTAGCGTTTAAAATTTGTGCGGTTAATACCTATTTTCCATTACACTTTGGCGTAGCAAAATATAGTTACGTAACTTATAACAAATAGATCATACTTTAAGTTGGAGCCCGGAGGTGCTACAGTCCATAGCGTGTTCTTTACCTATTCTATTGTTAGTAGATAACAAAGCATGTGTGATGATGTATTGCTGCTATAAGTATAGCCGATCGGAAGGCTATCGTAGAGATAATAAAAAGTAGAAATCTACAGTATATGTTACTACTAGTGTACTTCATTAATATTCGTAATTAAGGTATGATTTATGTTGTTTACTCACTTAAATACTGTATCAAAGTGTAAAGCAAGATGCACTAAAGATGTCAAAATTACCTTGTTCAAAGCCTTTTGTGTATCTTTTTATTCATGCAGCCTGTGGGTCAATTACACGCAGAGGGCGTACAACGAACTTCGTGTCCAATACAATAACGCGTTCCGGGTGCTGATGGGGCTGCCGCGATGGTGTAGTGCTTCCGGCATGTTTGCCGAAGCGCGGACGGATGGCTTCGCGGCTGTGATGAGGAAGAGATGCGCTTCGCTTTTGTCTCGTTTGCGCGGCAGCCCCAACAGCATCCTGAGCGTGTTCGCTTACCGCTGGGACAGTCCTATGCTAGCCCGCTGGACGTCCATGCATGTGCAGGTAAAGACGCGCACACGAGAATTTTAGACCCTAAGTATTATTATTAACTAACACTCATTTAGTCATAAGTTAATTATTTTTTACTAACAAATGTGTATGGACCTTGTCTGAAATAAAAATGAATTGAAATTGAAATTGAATTGAAAAAAATTGTAGGCAATTGAAGTCTTCTTACCCACAAGTACCTATCTGATTAAGCTGATAGGTATAAGTAGTTAAATAAATTTGGTGTAAACAAAATATTATGTGGAAACAGAACGAGACCAAAGCAACTCCTAAAGTACAAAAGATAAACACTCTCCATCTTTAGGCTCATTGGCCCTTCACGAGGTAGTTGATTTTCATCCATAAAAGTAAAGTTGCCAACCGTCACTAGTAATGAAGCCTGCGTTATTAGGTAGTCTATCGGAATAACAGACAGCAATCGGATCATGGTCCGGTAACCCCATTTCCAATCACGGAAACACATCATGTTGCGCGTCGCGTATTTACGTTTTCAAGAGATGTTCTCATCATACAGAACCGCTCGTTCTATTGACAAACCTACACAATACTGTACAGAATACAATAAGGTACTCAACTACGCTGCATCGTTTATGTAGGCTATCTGACGAAAATATTAAACTTCATATTATTAATGAATGTTACGCTTATTAATTAATTGATTAAGAAAGCATGACGCATATTTTGCGGTGTTAAACTGGTCTTTCGAGAATTGACATGACGAATTTCAGCTAATCTGAAAATATTTAAAATACACATAGAACCTAAAGACCACTCGGATATAGTAAAAAAGACTGCTCTCTTTTCTTGTTGAAAAGTGTTAATTACTTAATGAGTTTTTAGATACTTACTTAATTGTTACTTTTATAATTGTTGCAATAGTCCACAAACCCTTTATAGGGCAACTTAAAGATTTTAAGGCAAAAATTACCACCTGTTAAGGTAATTTTTTTGTATTTCTTTATGGTGCAGAATTTTTAGTCTTATGTACATACAATATCAAGAGACTTGAATAATGGATACATTTTAGTCTTGCTCGTTAAAAGGTTAATGAATAACGACTTTGCAACAAGTTTTATTACTGCATGTTAATGTTTAAAATTTTAATAATAATATTGATTGAAAAAATCTGTACCTACAAACATTATTGTTCATGATGTGGCGACGCTTTTTTGACACAATATGCTTATTTTAGATGGTACAATATGCTTATTTTAGATACCTTCAAATGGGGTTCGCGGGGAGAGTTGGGTTATGAATGGGGAGAGATGGGTTGAAAGGTGGGTGAGTGTATTCCAACTTAAAATGGAGCTATAACTAATAATAATAAAAAATCGATCTAACAATCTTGAAAAATCACCTTTGTATGAAAACCCATCTCACCCCAATTACGAAGGACTACGGGATGAGGTGGGTTTACCTGTTTATCGTCAAAGTTATGAAATGGAACAACCCAAAATAAAATAAAAACAAAAATACAAACGTCTGGAACACTTATAATATAAGTACACCATTCAGTTTGCATATGTAAAAATAAAATTTTATCGAGCTTTGAATGTCAGTTTTGACCCTACTCACCCCATTTTACGGCAAATCAATACATTAATCATAAATGAATTGCCAATGATAATGAAAGTAAGACGGAGTTGATGACAATATTGGTAATAATTTTATAATTTTAAGGCGTTCTGCTTTCGGTTCCATTGTGAACAGGCAACATGAGAGTACTTTGAATTGCACACATTTAAGTCACCAATTTTTAAAAGATATATTTGCTCCATACTGCGCGTATGAGCCCCCAATTTATTTTAGTTTTCTAAGGTTAAAAGTTAGAAAAAACTCACCCATGGTTAGTGAAAACGTCCAAACAACTATATTGGCAAAGCGAACTAACCTGCCATCAATAGTTGTAGAGGCAGTGCGATGTATTATTATACAATTCGCATTAGGGATGTGCTAAAGATTATTTGTTATTTGGATCAAATTTTACTTTTTTATTTCGCTTTTGTCTATTTTGTTATATATCTTATTTCAATAAGTGATTACCGGTCCCAGATGGTATTATCCTTCATATATATATTTTTATTTCACAACTTGTTGAAATGATCAAAAAGTACCTGAGGCTTTCTGTGACATTTATTTATTTATTTATTTGGTGGCAGTTTTGGATCTCCAGAGCAGTAGCTGAGACTATTTTTGAGGAAATTCTAGGATTTGAGACTTTACAGGGATTGAAAAGGTGACATAGGTGAAGACAGTTTGTCTTTTACGTGGCGTAATTTGCCCACTGGGCTACGTTTTCAATGGATTTATTCGGCTGATCTTAAAATATTGTTTAAGCAAATGACTCTTTCGAAATGTTAATTGGTTTATTTATTTTATTATAATATAAAATACTTACAACGAATAACTTGGACAACCCTTTTACATCCCTAACTGTCACCGTGCCGTATAATTTCGTAATTAAATGTGAGGCGTGGCTCATCGAATCCCCTGTTGCTGCAGTAGGGCTGTTTTGCCTGTGACATAGGGGACAGGTCTTTATTCAATTAATAATAGTCCAATAATATGTAGAACTTTCAACTAATCATGATCATGCCAAGACTGTGGCTACAAGCGATTCAATTCTCGCCATCAAACGTAACAGTTTGGCGAGAATATAAATGTTTTGTAAGATGTAATTTGAACATATAAATAAAAAAAAAATTAAAAAATTCGTTGAAAATATGAAAAAAACTGATATACGATTAATGTATAAGAACCCATTAACGTGGTCACTAGCACCACTGGTAAATAAAACTGGTTGTGATTATTAAAATTAAACGATAGGTATTTAAAAAAGGCCACTATCTACTGTATTTTGTATTTAAGTACCTTGTGTTGTGATACATCAAACTTGTTTTTATGTTGCCGGATTCGCCAATCTATGAACTCAAAAGAAAAACCGCCTTTTAAACTTTGGAAGCATAGATTGACGAATCCAGCAACGTAAAAACTATTATGATGTATTAAGTAGATAGTTTTAAAAGTTTTATATTAACTTGACCTGTAAGTATGTAAATATTATATAAGTATGTAATTTGTCCGTCAAAATTTGCAATCCATTTTTCAGTCACTTGCCGTTATTCGATTGAGCTGAAATTTTGGGTACTAGCATAGTTTGGATGATAATTCAATATTATCGCACTATCGAGCTGATATGATAATGGAGACAGAAGGTGGCCATGGGCATTCAGTACTTAACCGACGTAACCCCGTCGAGTTTGGGCTCGTTAGAATTGTCTCAATGAGTAGTTGATGATGGTATACAGAAAAGTACAGTCCGCAATAAAAGCGTGTACCAAAAAGATTTTTTTTTTCTGACAGAAACTTATTAAATATCTATCGTTAAATTTGTTTGTTTTCCTACATAAACAAAAAAAATTAAATAATCACAATTATTTACCAGTGCATGCAGCGGCGCTAGTGAGCACGTTAATGGGCTCTGAAGAGACGCCCATGACATGTAATCTATCCGTGTCAAATACGACCGTTACTTATTTATAAATAGGACTGATGCTTAAATTGTACTCGTAGACAACTGACTAGCTAGCGTGATCGCTTTTATGTCGTGTTGGACATTAAACTCGCTACTATTCTGCCATAGCCTTTGTTTAAAAATATATCGGGATGCCATTATTTCCTTGATAACATCTAAAGTGTAACTTTCAATAATAATAGGATGTTACTTTAGTAACGTATTTAACAAAACTAATTGAAACGTCCAAATCCGACATTACCAGAATTTTGTTTCCGACGAAACCATCAAATTCCGACATTATTAGAATTTTGATTGAGATTAATTAAACAACTGCTTAAACTTATTGTGTTTACAATAAGTTAATAATTATTGCGTCTGACCTATCATCATCCATAATATCGTTTATTTAACATTATCCATATTGTATTGCTTAAGAGGTACCTAATCAAATGATATTACATGCATTTGTGTACCTATATGAAAATTGTTAATAATAACGATTTATTAAAAATATTTGCAGTCCCTTATTTATCAGATTCTCTACATACCTACATACGAAAATATTTACTTAATAGGTACCGTTACTAATGTAATTGTGGCTTCATTATATCGTGTGATCATCCAATAACGACGACACAAACAAAGATGGTCTAAGGATTAAGAATATAGCGGAGGATCAATATGAGTAATCGAGCATTTCTAGAAAAGTTTGTACATAATTAATAAGTCAATTTATGTCGCGTAGTACATTGGGCAGTTAGGAATACGTACTACAGTGGAAATAACACACAAATTTGAGGATACACCAAATACCTACATGTAAGTAATAGTTTATATTGTACGCACTTACTTGCACTGTAACTGCAATGAAAAAACCACCTGACGTAAACATATACCTAATCTTGGGTAGAGTAAACAATAAACATACCAGTGTTTGACACTGACACAATACTGACATAATAATAATTCAAATATAATTTTCATGACAATACCTACCTTTCACTCAATTATTCAAAGGTTAGCTGGAAGAGAGCCCTTATGGGGATAAGTTCGCCTTTGTCCCTACTTTAATTTTGCATATCAAGTTTGTGATTTAACCTGTTTTATGTATAATAAAGTGCTTACATACATACATACAATAGAGGTGAACAATAGGTGTCAACTATTAGGCATTAAGGTGGTCAATCAATGTGAACCTACCAAACTCCAACACCTTTTAAAGAAGGCACGTGTACTCCAACGTTTTTCTGATACTTCGCTTGGACCACATACTAAATGACATGTTTGGAACACGCGAAAGGGTGTGGAAAATAGATATTAAATTCAAGGACGTTTCAAAATGTATATTAAAAAGCAACGTTGTACCTACAGTTTTTTAATCCTGTCATGATCATTATTAAAGTTTACATCTAACCTGCAGAAATAACAGTAAAAAAAACACGTTACCAGGTTTAAATCGGACTCGTAAAAACTCATGAAAAAAACAACGTTAACGGAGCGAGATATCGCAAATATCGTCATTTTTGGATGTTGATATTTTTATAATAGGATCCCGGACTTTGTTAATACATTTTGGTATTACGAAGAAAAGTATTTTATGTAAATAAGACTACTGTAAAATATTAAACTTCAAATTTCAAATTTCAAAATCATTTATTCAAAATAAATTCATGGCGAACACTTTTTGAATGTCAAGTTTTACATACATAGTTTTATACAAGAGGTAACTTAAGTAATGGCATTGAAATTTGTCCATATATCCTTATCTGGTAAATATTCGTCCAATCTTAATCAAGGACTTAAATTTATTTTCAGACAAGTCCAAAATATGGTCTGGTAGCTTGTTGTTGTAGCGTGTACAGAGCCCCACAAATGACTCTTGAACTCTACTTAACCTAGTACTTATTGCTATCAATTTAAATTTATTCCTAGTATTTATCTTATGAATGTCACATCTTCTAAGAAATAATTCTCGATTTTTCCTAACATACATAATATTTTTATAAATATACTGACTTGGCACGGTCATAATTCCAATAGTTTTAAATAATTATCTTAGGGAGTCACGGCTTTTCAAGCCATATATCGCTCGGATTGCACGTTTTTGTAAAACAAAAATAGTTAACACTATCGGCAGCTCTAACCCATAACAAAAGAAAAAAAAAAAAAATTTTTTTTTAAAGCTTTTATTTTCTTACTTTATTTTATTTTTTGTTCCCAAGACTAAAATAACACGTAAGATTTTACTAACAAAACTATGGATCTGTATGGTCTGAAATAAATGTTTTTTATTTTTATTTTTTTTTATTTATTTATAACAAAATACCGTAGCACATGATGCTATGAAAATAACTAAAGTAAACTAACCTCGCAGTAGCTATGTCAGTGAGTACGTGAGTAGCCTTTTCTTTTTCACGGCATACACTGCCGAACTTATTTTTTTCGAAAGAGTAGTAATATGCAAACCCCATTGTAGTTTCGAGTCTACTGTTATCCCCAAGAAAACTGTACTTTCGACAACATTTAAAGTTTCATCATTAATGTTTACTCCCTGTATACGATGTTTAACATTGGGTAGCTTAAATTGTATACATTTTGTCTTTTTTGCATTGAGTATCAGGTTGTTGGCAGTAAACCATTCATGAGTCAATCGAAGAGCATTATTTATATTAGCTACTGACGGAGATGACCTGTCAATTTTAAAAAATAAGTGAGGTGTCGTCTGTAAAACTTTTTCTCTCGAGTGTGAATTGAATATGAAGCTAAAATTTAAATTACAATAATTAGGCACATATTTGCGTGAAACAATAACGTCTGGGCAACAATGAGCTGGTTGAGTCCTGTCTAGTTGGAAAAACAAATACCGCAACACCCTCAAACCTTTAATCGAGTTTTACTCGCAGCCCTATATGTTCTTGATAATACGAGTAAACCGCAAAAAAACACAGTATTTTGACCGCACACATAATATTGTACAGCCTGATACGAGAACGCTGAAAATGCGGTGCATAATATATCTGACAATGACTTGGTAGTACTTGATAGTACATTAAAATATGAATACCAAATAAACATGATTTTAAGTGGAGATTTGAAATGGACCGCGCTGTGTTCGAAAAATATTGATTATTAATGAACGTTACTTATTATTTTATGTATTGAACTGGTATGTTTCCATATTCGAGTTCATTATAGTAGTTTATGTGACTGTACATAATGAAGGGCATTAAACACGTAAATATAATAACATCTCACGAGGGTATTAATGCCTAGTTATGTACAGTTACACTACTTTATCTATTCACCTATCATAAGCCTCCATGATGCATTCAGGAGCCGCATATTATGACCGGCATCGCGGCGTTGTTTTCTGGCAGCTGTCATAGTTTTTTTTTTAATTCAGAGACAAACTAGAGTCGTATCCAACTATCATATCGTTCGATATCTTACTTACGTGCGTGCGACATTTGTCAAATTTGTATGCAAATTGACAATTCATTTCGAATAGAGGTCAAGTCAAATTTCTTTGTTTTTCAGAGATGTTCGAAATTTGAATAAAATAATATTATCGAAATCGATGTTATTATTTAGCAATAATAACATTTTCACAGATAAGAAATTTGTTCTAACAAAACAGTCTTTTTTTATGGTGGTCATAATGTGCGGTTCTTGAACTCATCATGGAGGGTTTATCATATTTGGATAGATAAAATGATTTATTTCATGATAAAAAATAACGTTACAAGTTTGCATACATGTCAAAAGCATAAGAAGTTTTATCAAGATCGTCAAAAACAAAGAAAAATAAAGATAATATGTCTTATATTAATACAATGCCAACAAAGTTAAGTAAGCACACAATAACGAACAAAATAGACAAAGTAAACAAAAAAAGAACACAAATATAATCAACCACTAAGTATCGTCGTCTAGGTATGGATCTGGTCTTGGAGCTTCATTACAGTACAAATAGAAATTGCACAACATTTCTAAAAAATTATGAATGAACTTGATAATTTCTTCAAAAAACCACAGGATCGTGACTGAAAAAAGCTCCCGCTTAAGGTGGTTCGATTGCCATACAAAGCGTTATTTGACATTCGCAGGCTAACGGCGTGATATTTTAAGAAACTTATGTAACAAACTTTCATCAATTGGCTTCCCATTTGTGCCAAATTCCCCCTTTCCTAGAATAAACTTGTATAAACTAGATTAATTTGAGAAAAATTGTTTTCCGAAAATATCACGTCCCAAACCAATATCTCAAATTAATCTATTTTATACAAGTTTATTCTAGGAAACGAATTTGGCGCAAATGGGAAACCAATTTATGAAAGTTTGTTACATAAGTTTCTTAAAATATCACGCCGTTAGACTGCGAATGTCAAATAACGTTTTGTATGGCAATCGAACCACCTTAAGGGATTCTCTTTGGGGAAAAATCTTAAATCACTGCGATTGTACATAAAGCTTTCCAATTTTCTAGGCACTGGGCATTGAGGTGACGCGGGTTGGCTGACTCAATATCTAAACAGCATTTAGCATTATCGACTAAATAAAAAAAAAAACACAGTACGAGTTTAGAGTCTTCCACACATCTCGTATAACTATGCTGCGTCATGCTCCGGTGTGATCGGCTTTGTACTTGTATATTGAATCATACTGCGGTGTCCTCGCTTTGCCACGGCTGGCTCTGTCCCCGCGATCGCAACTGTTCCCAATCTCCCACTATTTGACGTTTCACTCGGCGAAAGTAATTCGATCCCCGACGCATAGTTCGTTCGCAATGGCTCAATGTACGGAATTTCCTTTGTGCCTCGGGTGCCAAGAAGAATTTATCTCTCGATATATTATACGGAAACCCAAGCAAATAATCCAGTAGTTTTCTTCTGAAAGCGCTGGTTAAGTCAACGATCAAAAAATATGATACGAGAGAAAAGCGATTCGAACAGTATTTGAGTATTTCATTAGCATTAGGTACAATACTGTTTAGTGAGATCGATATGTACAACAACTAAAAGTGTGAAAATTCGGCAAATGGTACTTTTCACTGCTAAGCAATAATGGACCCAATGGGGGCGCTTCCATGCTGAGTCAGATCGGGTTCGGAATTCACAGCTTAATTTTATGGCTACTGTAAAGGTTTCCTCTATAAGTGCCACTTCCACTTTTAGCAGGGCAGAATCGGTATGCGGCTTTTTGTACTTTACCGAGAGCTTAATAGTTTCGCCTGGATTTCGTTACTTGTCGGTATGCTGTCAGTATTACATTTGCTTAGTATAATTACATTGCGCCGAAGCAGGGCGATACGCGGCGCTGCAGCTGCATTCGTACCGCCCGCTTCCTCACGTCACGCACCAGTCACGAAGTGGCGAAGCGGCGCGGCGCGGGGCGGAGGCGGTACCGGTTGTAATCTTCGAACTAGTGCGAAGGGTCCGCACAGAATACCGCGGCGGGACGCGGCGCGGCGCGCTATTCTGTGCGGACCTTTTCATATTAGCTCGAACATTAAAACCGGTACCGCCTTCACGCCGCTACCGCTTTCAGTGCGTTTCCAGCTTTAATGTCGTAGAAAATAATATTTACTGACTTGACTGACAGCTGATATTGACAGCTTACTTACGAGTACACCGCAACGACTCTGTTCGATACCTATTAAGTTTCTATATTTTGCATGAAGTAGAGAAACAAAAATTAAGTCCATTTTGACATTAACGTGCTTTATTTCAGTATATATCGCGCGCTCGTGGTTAGGTACACGTTAACTTACCCTGCGTAAAGAACGGTAATCTTTAAAATATGCATGCAACGTGTATTAATACCGTAACCATTTCATTCTAGTAAAATTAACACTAGATGTAACTTAAGTATAATCATTAAATGCAATGTGCTTTAATAAATAAGCAAACTGTTTTCACAACACTCATAGAAAATAGTAGATTATACCTCACTGCACTCAGGACTCAGTCTTAATTTCCTCGCTTCGCTCAGGAATTAACTAATAACTCCCTCGCTACGCTCAGGAGTTAAATTATGAGTCCTTCGTTACGTTCGGGATTCAATTCGCTCCCGTGACATAAAACAGTCTTATCCCCGAGGTGTATACTCTACTTTTCACACTTTATGCGAGACAAAAAAACAGGCTCAGTAGATAAATAATGTTTATTTAGCAAATTAAAAGTACATAGTAACATTAGACACGTTAGTCCAATTATGGAAAGATAAGGTAATGTTTTTATTTGTCAAAATCGTTGTAGGCTTTTAGGTATTTTTCCTTTGACTTCTCTGGCAGCAGATTGTTGACAATGCCTATGGCATCTAATTTGATAAACTCAGGAGTCAAAACACTTTCATCACTCGACATTTTCAATATTATTTTTGAAATTAAATCTTCTATAGGCACCTACAATAACTCGATTTGTTCGTCACGCGTGAACAAATGAAGGCGCGCGGCGTTCCAAATTCGAAAGCACAAGTCGTGGTCCTAGATTCGAAATTCGAATTTCGACCACCGCGCTCCTCCGGACCGGGGTGCACACGGCAAACTTCATTTATTTTGTCAAATCAAGTAGGCCATGGCCTAGGACAAATTGTGTTTAGCAAAATTAAACTTTATGCATATAGTAATAAGAATTATGAAAAGTGAAATCATATTATTAACCAGCGGGTTATAATGAAATTCAGTACAACATTATAACCCGGCTAATACCAAGGGATTTTATGTCTTGCTTTCGGTAGGGTTTACATGACCTATAATTCGGCATTGTCGAGCATGTGGTTTGAAAAACAAATTGAATGGCTATTTTTGCATAAATAATATAACGGTAACGATTGGAGCCATTCGAGACCGAAAGGAAATAACAATCCTTAAAACAAATAGGTACTTTATAGTCGCGAAGCGAAACCTAACTTTATCACATGGAGATCGCTTCCACTGTTTTATGGCTTTTTTTTCGTGAGGATTCGCATTTGCCTGAAAAACAGCAAATGTATCCACCTAACACGACGAACGAACATTATCGATTGCGTAACGCTTCGAATGTACGTAAGACTGGTTTAAATCTTATTTTTTGTAAGGGAAAATGACAGTTGATTTGTCCTCACGCTCGTTGGAAAAGTTAAGCAACTACCCCTGTGTACTTACTAACACGTAACACTAACGTGTTTAGTAATAAGTGTCATACTGACTGACGCATTTAGTTAGGAGTACATAACAAATAATTAATATTCTGACCATAAAAATGTTGCGAGGGCGGGTTTGTAACACATATAACAGTTCCGTTACCTTTCATAAGGCAGAGTATTTAGCATGGAAGATTCTAGTAAAAGTAAAAGTGAATAGAAGATTCGATAAGCAAGTGCATGTTAAATGTACGGGCTTGGAGCATTCGAGAAACGTCGACGAAGCACAAGTATCTGTAACAGCCCGCATGCTACTCAAAACAGTTAATATATTAAAAAACCAGCCAAGTGCGAGTCGGAAAATTTCAACTGGAACTATCACGGTCTATAAATATCTGTGTTGTGTAATTTTTAAGTAGTTTTAATTATTGCAAAACCTTAAGGTTTCGTGCATTACACTTACTGTATAACTGTGTAATCATGATTGCAAATAATAAATCTAAATCTATCAGTGAGATACAGCCTGGTGACAGACAGACAGACGGACGGACGGACGGACAGCAGAGTCTTAGTAATAGGGTCCCGTTTTACTCTTTGAGTACGGAACCCTAAAAACCAAAGGGGTGAAATTGACAAAGTACCAGAGTCTTCAGCTACTTATAAGTTCATCAGTACAAAAACACTTTGAAAATCCAATACACGTAGACACTTCCAAAAAGTCACTGATTTATAGATCCTCAACCCATTCCATTCTTAATCACTTACCACTCGTTTTACTAGTTGGTTAAGGAAATTAATTCAGACGTGTGCGTTGTCGTGCGTGTGGCAAACGTAAATCACTGCTCGGGTGTGGTCCGAATAATTAAAACGGGAACCTCACCCGCCCTAACCCAGTTGTGGCATACTCGTTTCAGCACGACATCGCCAAATGTGGTCGGCGCAATACAGGAGAGCGAGCTAGGTTCTATTCAATAAATGTTGGTACATGGAATCGGTTTGGAGGGAGATCGCACAAAACAGTACGAACCAATGTAATCTCAATACGCTTTCTGGGCTTGTACTCCGTGACACATAATCCGAATACGATATGAATTGGTTGATAATGTAAATTATTAAATCCTGTGGCATATACCCATATACATTTGTGTTTCTAATGATGTCAATTTGACATTTAGATGATAATTTCAAAAAGTCATCGAAATAGGTAAGTAAATTAGGCTGTATTTGAACATGTAACCGTTTTGCCTTTCGCGGGCAGGATGTGCTTCACTGTTTACCCAATAAAGGATGACTCACGCTAGAACGGGCCGTGTCCGGCCCGGGCCGTTTTCTAAGAAAAACGACGGTGTTTTTGCGCGGCCGAGCCATACCCAAGCCCGGCTGAGCCACGGCCGAGGCTCGGAAGCGGCTCGGTGTCGGCACGGCTCGGCCGGGCTTGGGTATGGCTCGGCCGAGCAAAAACGCCGTCGTTTTTCTTAAAAAACGCCCCGGGCCGGACACGGCCCGTTCTAGCGTGAGTCATCCTTTAAGGTACATACAGGTCCAGTTGCAAAGCCGACGATTTTTTTCATTTGCTTATATCCATGATCTTAAGCAGATAATCTACCTCTGTGGCGATTTGATTCGGTATCTGGGTGGATTGCAAAAAAATTGTACATAGTTAAGAGCCTTAATCTAATCTATGCTTTAACTTTTTTCCATTGTGTAACGAAAGTTACCCATATAAAATGTATGGGTAATTGCCGTTACACAATGGAAAAAAATAAAGCGTAGATTAGATTAAGGCTCTTAACTATGAAACATTTTTTTGCAATTCACCTATCTACTAAGAAATAAAATGTTCAAAAGTCAATAGAATGTTCGAAAGCAACAAGGTACCTACTATTGAACTAAAGGTATTTCGGCTTACGCACGTCTGGCAACTACGATAGCAATTAAAAATAAATCAGTTGGTAGATAGAGGATCCTACAAATCATAATAGGGGAGCAAAACTTACTGTATTCAAATATCGGCGAGTCAGTGAGTTCCGAATGGGGTAAACAAGTTTTATCACACCCCGCCATCAGCAACTTCGCCTGATACTAAACTTTACCGTTCAACAACTCGCCTATTGAAGAAATATCGAGCGGAAAACTCCATTCGAGCGTGGGCCTGTTTGGTGGATATTGAATTTATTTGTGATACCTCTGTCACAATGTGTTTTCCTAATACATTTTATAAGAATATTCATTCAAGTAAGTGTTTTCAATTTGTTGAAGATAAGTACATTTATTGTTGACTGTTTATATGCCTGGAATTATGATTCAACATACTGAATATCAATAACATTATGAAATGTGTGTTGCAAGCGCTTGTTTCACGCACGACACCGGGCTAACGTATCATTACATATTGACATCCTGATCTGTGTATCAAAACATTTGTGTTGAAAGTACATCTGGATCGTTATCGCATACTTTTGCCATTATATCCAAGGTCTCACTCATTTCATTTGTCAAATTGTAATATTCGAAGAGAACTATGTCATATAGTAGAACTAAAGTGTGCCGGCGTGCGTGCGTGCGTGCGTATGTGATACATGAGCATGCCATTAGAATGTTACCACAACACGAATGTTAAGAGCGTATCCGTGAATCTACTTAACTTCAGAATGCAGCATTTAACTTCAGAATGTTAACGGACAACTTTTTTTTTTTTTTTTTTTATTGGTTAATCGGCGATCAGTCGCGAGACTATAAGCTGATTTGTTGACAACAAGTGATTTAGTGACTTGTAGGCGTAGTGGCCAGTGCCTCTACTGTCCTTTCACAAAACATTCTTTCTCTTTAGTCGCATCTGAGTAAGAACAGGCTGTAGGAGTTGCGTTGCCAGGGGATTAGGGTGCATAGTCAGGCGTTATACAACTTTATTTAAATTTCTTATGTCGAATTAATTATAAACGCACCATTTTTTTATTTTCATATGGAATATGGTATAATTTCTAAATTTATATTAAAATACATGCCGCTGTCAAAGCGTCCTCAACATGGAGTAAAATGGTCATGCCGCTGTCAAAGCGTCCTCAACATAGAGTAGAATGGTCATGGGGTCAACTCGTAAAGTGGAATAGTAATTCCACTGAACGAGTTGAATAGGAATCGGTTTTATATTTATTGTGTACGTTCGTTCCGAAGCGTTAGGCTTGGCATGCATGCAAAAGCCCTTGACCGAAGTAGCAAAACTTACAATATTTGTAAATTGCCCTTGAATCTGAAATAAAGGAAATCAAATGAAAGTGCTGTTATTTCAGCACAATTATAAGCCAGTATTTAACTACAGAGGTGTACCCCTCCCATAAATATTCGCCTGAGATAACACGTGTAGGTGACATTAGTAGGTAGGTGTGTCGTGCGAATATAAGTCATACAGCGAAAAGTTCAAAATAAAGCATTTTCCCGGGGTAGTCATATTACGAGGCAGTGCACGTAGACATAAATTTACAGTGTTCTATTTCTTTATAGATAAAACAATAAAAGGTGCAGCGGTGAAATATCTTTAGTGGTTTCTGCACTCGTAACTTTTGTCTATTTACTTTCAAACTGTAACTAATAGTGTACTTTTGCAAGATTTGTCACTATAAAATATACCTTAATATGTCTCATCTATTACGGGTTTTTTTTATTATTTTGTAATTTATTTTTCCGAAGATGGATCTAAAGATTCTGTGACAGACGGAGAGTCAGACAGATTTGATCGTCCTTTATTCATCATCTAATAGCCAGCGCCATACAAAACCATCAAAAAGTAACAGTCCCACATAAATTCAAATAATGTTGGTACTTATACAAAAGAAACTACTCAAAATATGTTTCAAACAAAACAAACAGTATATGTCAAGAATAAGGTGCAAAGCATTGTTATTTCGGAATTATAAAACGCGAATGCAATGTCGAAAGCAATAACTTCTTTCCAGACACGGAGATTAAACTTGACGCAGGCACGCTACGAACAGCAGGTTCTTTTAACAAATTTCGAGTAAAAATAAGTACTTATGGCAAATATTTAAGGAAATGCAGGCGTTTCATTATTCAATTACTAAATTGTGTAAGTAACAATTGAGAAATTATAAGCTTACTAGATTTTTGTCCGCATCTTTATCCGCGTATACTCGTAAAAAGTCTTAAGGAATGTTTCCTATTAGATTCCATTCATCATCATCATCATTATCATCATATCAGCCGAAAGACGTCCACTGCTGGACATAGGCCTCCCCCAAAGAGTTCCAAAGTGACCGGTCCTGCGCCACCTGCGGGTGGCGCAGGACCGGTCACTTTTCAGCGTCAGCGTCAGCGGACTCCCGCGACCTTTACCAGGTCATCAGGTGGCGTGTGGGAGGCCTACCAACGCCGCGCCTTCCGGTACGTGGTCGCCACTCGAAAACCTTTACGCCCCAACGGCCATCAGTTCTACGTGCAATATGCCCCACCCAATGCCCCTTACGTTTAGCGATTCGGAGGGCTACATCGGTTACCTTGGTTCTGCTGCGATAATAGATTCCCTTAGGCGTAAACTTATATTAAAAGTAGGTAGGTATTCCCGGATCTAAACCCGGAAACTATCTGCATATTACATTTCATTGCAATCGATTCACTGGTTTAAGCGTGAAAAGATAACACAGATATTATCGCATTTATATTACCAGTATGAAAGTAGGAGTATGGATATTTAGTTCAGGCTTAGCAGGTTACAGCGCTCCCTTCCACACTGCAATAAAATAAAAGTACGAGACCGTGAAATATATTGTTACCAAATTAGAATGCGAAATGTAGCGTGAAATTGAGCAAATCGTGCCTGAAAGAGCAACATATCAACATCATATCATAAACCAAAGTCAAAGCTCAATGTCAATCCTTCAATTGAGGCATATTTATTAGATGCACCTCTCCATGAGAGGAGGCCTGTGCCCAGCAGTATTTAGGCTAATTTATTATTACTATATTATAGATGCACCTGTGAATGGGGATACATGACCACCGGCTCGGAAAAAAAACCTCTGCTACGAGAAGAACCGGTGGCGTAAAAAGCTCAGTATGGTATCCTTTTTTTTTTCAAATAATATAAATTATCAATTTCACAGTATTATAAAATTAGATTGCCATTTATTTATTTATGTGATACGTTACTCGCTAATAGTTGGTAGTTAACACATTCACGGCCACGCTTATCTCGTAGCGCTACGCCGTAGTCCGTAGCAGGTTAAACCTCGTATGTAGCGGAAAGCGCTCGTAGCGCTTTGACGCATATGTATCGTCATGGGCACTGAATGGGTTAAGCTGTGTGTTTTCCACGAAACTGAATGTTCTGTATTTGCCCTAGCTGTTCACGTGTTCGCAGGAACCTCTGAAAAGTGGCACGGCATCAGTCTCCTGTCAAAATGTTTCGCTTCTGTGGAATCGTCGCGATGCGGCGTGCGCGTCGTCGATTCTCGATAAGTGGGAATTTCGACCGCTTACTAGTAAAGCGGAGAAATGGCAAGTGGAAACGATGAATATGTTTAATGGTATGTATACAGCATTCATTAATGCTGGTTTTGCCTAAAAGGGGTAAAAAAGGCGCCATTGTAAAAAATCTAATATTGTTTAGAAAGTCGGAACTCGTTATGGTTTTACTGAATGATACAGACAATAAAAATATTTAGTTAGGTATGCTATAATATAATAAAGTCACCGTCAATGGATTTTGCTAACTATGTAAGCAAACAAAAATGTCAATTCCAATACATTGTTTGTTTACATAGTTAGCAAAGTCCATTGACGGCGACTTTACACTGAAGTATATCGGACCAGAAATACATATTTGATTGAGATTATTGTATTATTTGTATTGTATTACTATTATTTACTGTATTATTATTGTGGCAGAGAGAAGAACAGAATGGTGATTACTCCATTGCCAAGAGCCCGGCTCTTCAGTTTATGATGGTGATGGTGATTGTATTACCAAAGTAAATACTTACAAACATTAATAGAGCCTTCAACAGGCAGGGACCGGGCCAGGCTGTTAGCGGTGTCCAAGCCAGAATCTGGTTACTGGCTCCATGCATATCCCTCGCCCAACACTGGTACTTTTATCGACCCAGACACTCTACGCATAGCCGTCGGTCTCCGGCTGGGAGCTGGGATCTGCACAGGTCACAACTGTGTTTCTTGTGGGGCTCCAGTGGACCGATTCGGCCACCATGGCCTCTCCTGCTCCTCGGGCGCCGGCCGCCTGTCCCGCCACGCCGCTCTCAACGACATTCTCAGAAGAGCGCTCGTCAGTGCCAACGTTCCCGCTGCTCTGGAGCCCCAGATTGTGCGGAGCGATGGCAAGCGCCCTGACGGGATGTCGTTGATACCCTGGAAGACGGGCCGTGCGCTGGTGTGGGACGCCACCTGTACAGACACCCTGGCAGCGTCCTACCTACCAGCGACTACCAAACGCGCGGGGGCGGCGGCAGACGCCCGGGAACGCCTCAAGGTCTCAAAGTACAGCTGTCTCGGCGCCCAATATCAGTTCTTTGCTTTCGGCGTCGAGACACTAGGTCCTTGGGGTAAGGGTGCGCTGGATCTCCACAGGGAGCTCAGCAAAAGGTTGAGGGAGGCAACGGGTGACCCTCGCGCCGGCAGCTTTCTCGCGCAAAGGATCGCAATCGCAGTTCAGCGCGGGAATGCTGCCTGCGTGATGGGCACCCTGCCAAGAGGCCCAGGCCTCTTATTTAATTAGTTATTTTATTTTATTTTTTCTAAGTTTAAGGTTTAGTTTTAGTTATTTTAATTTAATAATAGTTTAGTTTTGTAAAAGTTTTATACATGTTTTTACTATTTTATCCATTTATAATATAAGAATTGACTTATGGTCATTTTAATTTATTTTATCTCGAGTCTGATGTAATTAAAACCCTTAAATTATATTCATTCAATTGTATTCAGATGCCCTCGTAACTATGACACAAAAATCATCCGAGGCTGCTGGAAACAGATACTTACAATAATTTTCAACAAACAAACTTACACAAACCCTTTTAACAAATTGTGCCTTTCCTCGTGATTCTGGCTGAAAGTTGATGCACATTAGTTTATTGGATTCATCGAAATGAACGCACAACGAATTAAAAAAAGAAAATTGTAAGCTCAAATTGCTTTAAATGAGTCGTTCCCAGGCTAAATGCATAGTTTGTTATAGTCTCTAAACACGAAGCGATAGTTTATAACTAGGAGATAAACCTTTTAGAATATTTTTTATCACATTAAAAAGGGTCGTATTGTTTGTGACGAAATAACAGATGTGAATTAAACATCAATTAATTTAGTCAAAACAAGTTTATCCCCGCTTTATGTACATACGCTCTAGTTAAGAGCCTAACAAAATATACGTGGCGTAGTTTAATGGAAATTATAATTTTCACGGCGGCAAGCAAGCCAAGATATTTTATATAAATGCAGGCGATATTTCTCGCGCAAACACCGAAGTTTTCATTTCATGAATAATGCTCCCCCTCACGCCCCCCGTATTACTGGAGTTGATGTTCGTGAAATCTGCATTTAGTTGTTAACCTGCACACTATTTGTTATGTAAGTCATTATTTTTACCACTCATAGCATAGATAAAGTTTTTTTTAAGCTAAGCCTGATGCTTTCCTCAAGAGGAATCACATAAGCGCGTTGTCGACCCTTTATTAGTTAGAGGATGCTCCGTGTTGGCAGCCTACAAATACTTCACTCGCATCACAGCACATCACAAGACACACACTTCCAATACATTGTTGTATCTCTTAAATTCATTTTTATAACGACTTGCAACTTGAAGATTTATTAAACCTTACGTAATATTGTAGAGCTCTTATTCAATAACTGTGTTACACTGTTTTGTCTTTAATCTAAATGGTGTTGTGTTTACGACAAGTCTTTTATTATAGATTTTTCATCAAATATTGAGTTCAAAGTACTTAGAGGTCAAGTGAATGTGAGGAACGGGACTACAAAATAATTTGTCTATAAGGGATATAAGTAACGGAGATCGTTGGTTTGGGGGATATCTATTTTTTTTTCTAAAATAGCTATATTATTATAGGCCTGTAGAGCACTGAATTACGATATTACGTGTAATATAAGAGCCAAAAAAGGTTAAATACAAAAAAAGTTATGAGCTATTCTGTCCGAAAAATATTTTATACCGGCTTCTCGTGAAAAATCGTAATTTGTCCATTACCTTAATTGAACCTACGGTCGGCGTCGCTGTGTGTACCTCTCTCAAGTGCCACGCGCACCGCATCTAAGGGTAGAAAACAATATTTTGAATACACGAAATAGGTACCATGCCTCCTCAAAAGCTGACTCAAATATTCGATGGATGGCGTGAGGTGTGTGAAGGCACAATAAAGTTTGATTGGATACTCGGTGCTCGGTGCTATCGCGGGCGGTAGGTATACATACAATTTCTGTCCATTCCGGCAGCGTGAGGTAGGTTGCTAGCCAGCAAAATTACTAGTGCCCTTATTCATAAACGACCATCAAAATGTAAATTAATTAATAAATCAAACCCATCAGTCACATTAGCATTTGTGTTTGTGAGAAAGGGAGAAAACACATTTCAGTTTTAATAGAAGGTTTGTTATGATTTGTGATTAATAAATGATTATCAATAAACTCATTCCACAATTGCATCTCTTCACCACAAGCGCACCTCATTATCAATACAATGCCCTGTAATGTGAACAGTGCGCATTATAAATATAGTATTTTTCTTTATGGTTCCACTTCCGTTTTTTACTCAGAGCATAGAATACTAGAGAGAAGACAAGCCGTCGGCGGCCGCGTCGCATTTGTTAGCTCAATGGGCATACTCTACCATACTGTGCACGCGTGCTGATCGCAGAGAGTATAAGAGCGTAGGTATACAAGTTTGTGTGTTTTAGATGTGTGCGTGTTTTGACTTGCCAATTACTTGGGCTTTGTGTGGGTACTTGCGACATGCGTACTCAATACAAATCGGCCAACATGTCCGATCTCCTTATATTTATATATCTGTGGTTTTTTAGGTTAACCCAAGTAGTAAGACAACCCTAACTCATTTGAGTATGTATTTACATACAGTTGCATTTTTTGTTCTATTTGTGGTATTTTTTGGGACACGTTGTATATATTTTATGTTAGATAGTATCGTGGGGCTTTCCTGATCGCAGGAGGCAGCCTGTTCCAACGACCAGCCACGGTGAAAGAATTAAACATAATGCCTGAACGGTGAAGAGACAGTTCTTAAGTATATAGAATCGAGTTCTGATTAAATCGAGTTATTTAACCTATGGGCTTCCGGACGCATTAGCAGCTCCGAAGTAGTAAACACGTAACGTTTCAAAACGAGCCTTAGAACAATTCAACTGTTATATTCCCATACAAAAATTTACATTTAGATCTACCTGACGCGCGATCAATGCGTTACGTTATCGATCAGCTGATCACGGCCTGAAACTAATTCAGTCGACTGAAAAAAACCGGTCAAGAGCTAGTCTGACTCGCGCACCGAGTGTTCCGTACAAACTTTCATACAAATACCCGTCACAACACCGCTGTACTTTGGAAAATCTTAACAACTCTATCCGAGTCCAGAATGTCGAACCTACAGACGCAGGAGCGATCATCCGAAGCACGAACAATTGCAGGATCCATACGGGATTAGTCCCCTAACATTAGACTATAGTCCGTCGTATGCCAAACAGGAACGGAAATTAAACAACTTTCACATGCGCTGTCTTCGGCGTATTTTAACATCTCGTGGAAGGATCGAGTTACAAACGAGAGGGTGCTCAGCATCGCGCGTTTACCCAGTATTGCAGCAGTTTTAAAACAAAGACGTCTGCGTCCGTGCAAAGGATGGAGCCCTCTCGTTTGCCACGTAAAACTCTCCTGAGTGAAGTAGCTTACGCTAAGCGACCGGTGGGGCGCCCTACGTTACGTTTTAAAGACAGCGCAAAACGTGACATGCTGTCCTTCAAGATCGACCCCACGAACTGCGAAAATCAATCGCAGGACCGAGACCAATGGAGGATGTCACTTAATGAAGGCGTGACAGTACATGATATCACCTGGTTTGACCTATTATCCCACAAACGAGCATTGAGACACCAGCGCGCTGCTGCGCCTCCAAGAGCGATGTGTATGACATTTACATGTCATATATGCGGGCGTCACTGTCGCTCTCGTATTGGCCTGACAAGCCACGTACGCAAGTGCCGCACTTTAATGGACGCTGCTTAAATCATCTTTTATAGATGCTACAGGCCATTGATGATGATGATGATGAGTCCCACAAGTGGGAGCACTTAAGAAGCACTCCATCTGCCCTGTTGTAGGTCACATTTAATATTTTTTTATCGAATGACAAGTCACATTACTATATTTACTCGAGGTATTATAGATACAAGCGTTAGCGCGATCTATTTTACGGGCAGAGACATCTAGCGTGTAATTGCGTAAACTTGTATATGACTGGTGCTACATTACATTGCTCATGTTATTATCTTCCAACCGGGTATGTTTGTTTTTCAGCGATAATTATTTAACACGTGAACCGATTTCAATACATCTCTTTGAAATTGATTAAGTGTTCTAGGTGGATGAAGCCTATTTGTTTGTGACGAAGCGTGTTGTTGATGTACTCGGAGGGTAAAAATATAGGTCAAATTAAAATATTTAAATTCAAACCCACACTTACCTCAGTGCGCCGTGTACAGATAAACCAGCCGCCACGAATCAATCCGTTCTGCAGGTGGTTTGTTGCCGCGCCGCCACCACCGCCGCCATGTTGCGATCAACTGCACTTCCCATAATAAACTGTGTTACAACTGACTGTGTATACGAAGGATACATTCAAGAAAATGATATGGTCGTCCAAATGTTCATAAAAGGTTATTCAAATTCAAATTCAAAATTCAAATTTGTATTTATTCAGATAACATAATCCATTTTGTTAGTAAAACACAATTACAGTTGTGTTAGTATTGGATTAGATACATTAAAATACATTAAGATACATTCAAAACTAAAATTCTAAATTCGATAATCGTTGTGTTATAATATAAGGGGAGTAACTTCTATTTTGCGTTTTAATTTAATACCAATATGTTTCGCGTCTCTTCTACGTAAGCCCAGCTTAAATATCAGAAGGAGTTCGTGCAATACATTAATATCCTATTGGAATGCGAAACGAAAGTACAATATTCTTAGGTTTAAGGCATGATATTCAAACACAATGTAATTTGTTACTGAAAATAAATACAAATTCGCGAGACGCTTTTCAACACACGTGCGAGAAAAAAAACTATTCCATATAATGAAAAGAGTAATAGGCTGATTGATAAAACTTTAGGCATGAAACTTTATTTTATACTAGCTGTTGCCCGCGACTTCGTCCACGTAGAACTTATACTTAGAAAATATAATGCAAACAAACTTCTACTTACCATCTTAAGGGATGATTTCCGAGGCAAAAACTATTCTATATCCTTCGAAGGGTATCAAATTATCTCTATACCAAATTTCATCTATTAGGTATATGGATTTTATCCAAACTTTCACCCCCTATTTCATACCCTTAGGGAATGATTTTCGGGATAAAAACTATCTAATATCATTCTTCGGGACTCAAACAACCTTTATACCAAATTTCATCTAAACGGGATTCATCCAAATTTTCACTCTCCATTTCACCCCCTTAGGGAGTGATTTCCGGAATTAAAACTATCCTATGTCCTTTCCCAGGACTCAAGCTATCTATATACCAAATTGTATTAAAATGGGTTCCATCCGAATTTCACCCCTAATTTCACAATTATAAACCTAAATGCAGCGTAATACCAAAGCACCACATTACGGGTTTTTTTATATCACTTTATTATTTAGCTGAATTAAATTAGGTGTATAATTATACTGAATTATTTTCTTCGATTTCCTCACAAAAGGATTTCTTGGCATATCTTCTTATTGGTACATAACCCATACATTTAGTTTAGATTTTATTAATAATATACTGCTTTAAACTGGAGTTGAAGCATAAATCAAATAAATAAAAATAAAATAAAATAAATAAAAATAGCCTTTATTGCTGAGGTTTACAATTTTCAAGAAAACTTATACTACGTACTTTACTTATTATTTACTTCTACTTCTAACTATTTCCATCGACAAACTCAACTTGTCTTCCGACATAGGCCTCCTCCAAAGCTTTCCACGCCTCGCGATCCCTTGCGTCCCGCAGCCACACTCTTCCACCAATCTTTTTAAGGTCATCTGACCATCTTAGAATGGGTCTTCCTCTTTTTCTTTTATTTCCTCTTGGGTACCACGCAACTATTTCTTTTGTCCATTTACCTAAGTTTTGTCTTATCATGTGGCCTGTCCAGCGCCACTTTTGTTGCTTCACTATCTAACCAATGCTTTTGCTCTTTGATTTGGCTTTAATTACCGATAATTTAACTCTATCTTTAAAGTATTATATTTAGCACGCTCCTTTCCATGTGGTTTTGACATGTAGCAAGTTTTTGGTAGTGCTTTTTTGTAATTGCCCAAGTTTGGCATCCATAAGTTATCACCGGTATAATGCAGGAGTCAAAAACCCTAAATTTTTGACTTGTTGGTATTTCCTTTGCCTTCATAACCTCTTTTAGTGACCAAAACTTCTTCCATGCGTTTAAGGTTCTTTCTTCAATTTCTTTACTTATTTGGTCTAAGGGTGATATTATCTGCCCAAGATATACATATTCCTTGACATAATCAATGGTGCTTCCGTTTATTATGATCTGCTCTTCATTACTATTATTTGTCATCAGCTTTGTTTTAGACAGTCATATTCATTGATAGACCGACCCGTTTGCTTTGAATGTCCAGTTCTTCTAACATATATCGCAGTTCTGTAGGATTATCTGTAATTAGTATAAGATCATCTGCAAACCTTAAGTGGTTAAGTTTTTGTATCATATGAGCATGAACAATTGTAGACAATTAAAACACTGTGACTTTAGTAGATAAACTATAATTCAGTACATTATATATGAATTTTTACAGAGCTCTCTTACATTCTAGCGTCCATTCTTCGCCTCTCTCCAGACATCCTTCCACAGATAATCTATAAACAACATAACAGATACTTAACTATGATACATCTTCCCTTTTAATCTGTGAAGTTTGTCTCATAGTCATTGAGGTAGCGAGGAGGTCTCTGTGGTGGTGCTTCAGGCTCGTTACACTGGCCTAAAGGTGACGGTTTAGACCGTTGTCGAGACACCTCCATCTCCTCACAAATGAAAGGAATAAAGCTATTCCTGGGTTTACTATGCATATCAGGAAACGATGGTTTCATTTGTGAAGAGTTCCTCCTTAACACAGTACCTCTCTCATCTTTTATAATATATGATCTTGGTGAACTGTGAACATTGACTATCTTGGCTGGTTCCCATACATTATTTTTACGATAAACAACATCTTGCTCTTCTTTAAATACATAATTATAATGCTTGGCATTCTTATCATAATTTGTTTTATTTAAGACATTCCTCTTGTTTTGATACCTTTTGAAATCATTAACCACTTTCGGAACAAACAATTCTGAATGAATTGGCAATGTAGATCTTGTAAAGCGACTGTTTAACAATTGGGAGGGACTGTATGGTGAACCCAGCACTGGACAGTTTCTATATTCTAACAGAACTAAATTTATGTCTAAATTCTCATCTTTACATTTTTTTAACATATTTTTTGCTATTCCAACAAACTTTTCAGAAAAACCATTTGATTTCGGATATAATGGACTTGATGTTACAATGGAAAACTTATACACTTTAGATAAGTGTTTAAATTCCATTGAATTAAATGGCATATTATCCGCTTTTACAATTATGGGTATGCCATGGGTAGCAAACAAGGGTTTTAAAATGTTTATTACAGTTCCTGCTGTCATAGAAGACACTTTAATGAGATCAAACCACTTTGAATAATAATCTGCTACTATTAAATAATTTTCCCCGGCATAATTCAGAAAATCACATCCCACTTTTTTATATGGATGTGTGGATACATCTTCATCTAAAATCATATATTCCTTAGCTTTGTTAATACTATATTTCTCACATAATAGGCATTTACCTACATAAGATGTTATGTCATCTGTCATCCTTGGCCAGTAAAATAATGATTTAGCTCTACCTACTGTCTTCATAATCCCAAAATGTGAGGCATGTACCTTGTGAATAACTGTTTTTTGCAGATTTTGTGGAACAATAATCCTGTGATTCAGATATACAATATTATTCTCAACAACAATATCATTTTTAAGCTTCCAATAAGGTTTAATGAAATCTGCAACTTTATCAATACTTTTTGGCCAACCAAGGTTGTAATATTCAGTGAGCTTCATCAATGTTAAATCTTTCATTGTGGCATCAGAAATCTCTGCAACAAAACTATCACTTACATTAATTGTATGAACAACTTTGTCTAACGACTGCTCTAAGGTGTCACTATCAGCTTTTGATGATGCTCTACTAATGGCATCCGCTATCAACATTTGTGATCCTTTAATATATTGGACATCAATGTCATAAATACTCAATTTTAATCTAATTTTCCGTAACCTCTGGGATGCAATGGAATAAATTTCTTTGTTCATCAGTGCAACTAATGGTTGATGGTCTGTTTGTACAATAGTATGCCTGCCATATATATAATAATGAAACTTTTTACAAGCAAATAGGATAGCCAAAAATTCCTTATCTATTTGGCCAAATTCACATTCTGTTTTACTCAAACTCTTTGATGCATATGCAATAGGTTGTTTATTTTGTAATAATACACATCCTATTGCATTTTTCGAACTGTCAGTTTGAATAGTTATCGGTTGCTTGGGATCAAAATGTCTTAATACCGGCGGACTAACTAACATCTCTTTTATTTTGTCAATACAATTTTGATGAAGTGTGCTCCACTGAAATAATACATTTTTCTTTAATAGCTCCCTCAGTGGACTAGTAATTTCAGACAAATTGGGGATGAAATCCCGCATATAATTAACCATTCCCAAAAACCTCTGTAGACTTTGTTTATCATCTGGGGAGTCATAATCCCTTATAGCTTTAATTTTGTTTTTATCCGGCATTAGGCAACCATTAACTATCTCATGACCAAAATACTTAACAATGTCAGGTAAATACTGAAACTTTTCTAAATTAAATTTAATGTTTAATTTCCGTGCCCTGGTCAACACTTTTCTCAAAGCCAAATCATGTTCCTCTTTTGTTTTACCATGTATTAAAAAATCATCAATGTATATGAAAATATTTTCTATGTCTTCAAAACAATTTTCACAGTTTTCTTGAAAAATTTCTGCGGATATGTCAAGACCGAAAGGCAATACATTGAAGGAATATGTTCCAAATACAGTGGAGAAAGTACATATCTTTTTACTGCTATCAGAGAGGCCAATTTGCCAAAAGGATTCTTTTAAATCCAAAACTGAGAAAAATTTTGAATCAGAAATTTTAGACTTAAGGTCATTAATAGTTGGTATCTCAAAATATTTTTTTAAAATACACTTATTTAAATCTCTAGGATCTAAGCACACTCGGATAGCATCCTGATTTTTTTCTACAACAACAATCCTATTCACCCATTCAGTAGCCTCATCAATAAGCGGTCTAATTCACTCTTAAGCTTATTTTTTAATGTAAGGGGAACACGGTGAGGTGGTTTTGAGGATGGTACTGAATTCTCCTTTAACAATATTTGACACTCTTTAGGAAACCTCCCCGTTCCAGTAAAGACATCTTGGAATTCAGAGATCAATTTTTGTTTACCCGGATCATCTGCAACAATATCAGATTTTGATGAGTCAATTTGGTTGATACGTTTTCTTTCTATTACACCTAACATCAGGCACGCATCTTTACCAAGAGTCGGCTGGAATTGGGAATCAGTTACAATAAACTCTATATAATAGCATTTATGTTTCAGTTTGACTTCCAACAATACAGTTCCAAATACTTTGATACCTGTATTATTGTAAGCCGTGAGCTTGAAATTACAAGGGCCCAGTTTGATACTTTTTCTTTGTTTCAGCACCTGAAAAATACTATATGGAATTAAATTGACATCCGAGCCAGTATCTAATTTAAACTTGCAAGGTTTAGTGTCTTCAAGCAGTAACAGTTGGGTCCATTCTGTAGGACATACCTCTTTCTCAACACTACCACAGTAAAATTCGTTGTCGGAGTTTTCTTGGTTATTTTCATCATTAACTATTGCTCTCACATATCTACTGCGACACACTGTAGCAAAGTGGTTGTACTTGTTACACTTGGTGCACAATTTTCCTCGAGCTGGACATTTTTGTAAACTCCTTTCATGTTGCTGCCCACACCATTTGCATTTAATCACCATATTGTTATTGGATTTGTTCTGATCAATTTTGTGCACCTCACATTTTCTTTCAGTGCTGCCCTGTACATCAGCAGCTTGTTGACGACCTATTTCTGCCAACCGAAATCTACTGATGACGACATCGAGCTCCGCATCTCCAGCGATGATTAACTGCTTCTGGGTTTCGGAGTCACTCGCCCCCAGCAACAATCTATCTCTAATAGCTTCGTCATCAGACGTGAATTTGCAATCTTTGGCCAATTTTTTGACATCTGTCAGAAAGTTATCAAATGGCTCTTCTTCTTCTTGCTTTCTGCTGTAGAACAGGAATCTTGAGTGCAGTATGTTCTTTTTAGGATCACAATATTCTCTAAACTTTTGCATCACATCTTCAATTTTTTGATCTTTTTCAAACTTAAAATTGTTGTAGATTCTAAGCCCATCCTTGCCAATCACATTCAATAGAATAGCAATTTTTCTCTCATCACAAGACTTATCCAGTCCTGATGCCACCATATATATATTTATGGCTTGTTCAAAACAATTCCAAGACACGGATAGGTTCCCAGAGGAAACATTTAATGCCTCTGGCAAATTAAATGCCGACGCCATTTTCAATTTTATTACGTACGTTCGATTCTCCGAGACTGCGCCATGTATCATATGAGCATGAACAATTGTAGACAATTAAAACACTGTGACTTTAGTAGATAAACTATAATTCAGTACATTATATATGAATTTTTACAGAGCTCTCTTACATTCTAGCGTCCATTCTTCGCCTCTCTCCAGACATCCTTCCACAGATAATCTATAAACAACATAACAGATACTTAACTATGATACAGTTTTCTTCCATTAATATTTAGCCCATAGTTCTCTCAGTCAAATAAATAAATGGTTCATAATATTTAGTAGTTTATGTGACTGTATATATTGAAGTGCCCTTCATTATATACAGTCACATAAACTACTATTATGAACCATTTATTTATTTGGTTTATGCTTTAACTTCAGTTTAAAACAGTGTGTCATGAGTGTGGGTTTATGAAACGAGCGTCAGCGAGTTTCATAATAGGATCAAACGAGTGTTTGAATGCCTAATTATGTACAGTTACATTCACTACTTTATCTACCCACATCTTGTAAATCCTCAATGATGTGTTCGGGAACCATTAGAATAACCGACTAGATTTCAAATCATGATCTAATCCACCAGACCAGACCACCACCCGACCTCTCGATGGTGTTGCGGTGGTACTGGTCCGGTGGAGTTGGTCATGATTTGAAATCTAGTCGGCCATGGCGTCGCAATGGTGGTTATTCTAATGGTTCCCGAACACATAATTGAGTATTCATAACGTGTGGGTAGACAGGTATCCCCTTGGATCGCATAATGGTTTTTAGACTAATGCAGTTTCGCATAATTGGTTTGGCATAATTATTTGTGGCATAATAGTACTTTCGCATAGTAATATTTTGGCCTACTGTTTTTCTGGCATACTACGCTATTAGCATAATTTTAGCTAGACTAATGTGTATTGGCCGAATATACATTAGGCATACTATTGTTTGGGCTAATGATTAGTTGGTATATCTGTCATTTTCCATAATTTCAGTTGTCTAAATGAATGAAGCTGGTCAAAATACATAAAATGATATTATTAGTTTTTCCGCTATTTTATAAAAAAAAAAATCTCGAAGACGAAAGTGGGAGCAAAGCTGGGTGGGCATCAAATATTTATTTGGCAAAACCGACTCGGATCGCGAATAGGTTAGAAGACGGAAGCGGGAGCAAAGCTCCCGCTTTCGTCTTCGAGGTTATTTTTTTTTTATAAAAGAACGGAAAAACGTTTTATTAAAACTTACTACTAATGACAATTAGGCAATTTACTACTAAGTAAACCATAGGCTAAAATCACTAAAATCTAAATTTTTAGATTTTAGGGATTTTGAACGTAGGTTATTTAACGTTAGTTTTTTTTAATTTTAGACATTGTGATACGTACCTACCCCTTTTAATATGATAATAGCGTTATGCATTTTGATATGATGTCAATTGATTATTATGGGTATTCATGTTTATGCTTTTTGTTATTAGTTTTAATGAGGGTTATGCTTTCTGTATTTATGCTTTTTAATATTATGCATAAAAAATTATGCGAAATGTGACTTATGCATATCTTATTTTCGGCGTAAAGTAATTATGCGTAACTTTATTAGTATTAATGATTTTATGCCTCTTAATAGTAAACCGGGTAGACATAATAGTGTATGTAACTGTACATAATTAAGCATTAAAACACTCGTGTGATGTTATTATGAAACTCGCCGTCGGCTCGTTTCATACCCTTCATTATGTACAGTTACATAAACTACTAATATGGTTTCCGAACATTCCAGAGGATTTATGATATGGGTGTAGATAACATTATAAATATATTGTTAACGAAATTTATGTCTAGCTACAATAATTTGCTGCACGCTGGCTACTTGATCGTAAACGAAAACTTCTATTGTTCGGTTTGCAATACATTCGGATAATGAAGGCTATTTTACAGGTTGCGTTTTCTCGTTTGAAACTACTTAATACAATACTTAAAACCTAGGCATCAATAGATTAAAAATATCGGGGGTCTGACTACCGTATAATACATTCCACATCCCAATATGGTATTCATTAAAGTGTTTCGCGCCTCGGATTGAGTGCACAAAACGAAATCATTTCTCATTCCGCTAATTCAATCATATTAAGAAGTTGTTATTATGATGCGAACCATTTTTCATTCTAGGTTTCCTTACTTATGGATTTGCAGCTAAGGTTTAGTTTCAGGGACATTTCTGTGAAGCGATGTGTATACATTTAATTTAGATCTGTTGAATGAATTGCAACAAGTACAAGGCTGTTATCCTAGAAGCACCCAGCTATAAGTAGCTGTTCCGTTTAAAGCTTACCTATAGAGACTAACGCAATAAAACGTGACCAACAGTCTCGCAGGTATGAAAACTAAAACGAAAACTTTTTAGTTTCGCTTCACGAGGCATGGTTAGTGCTGCCGTTGAATATAAACTGTGGCTATGCTCGATGTATTTGAGAACATTGGTAGGATACTTGAAATATTGGTGTAAAATTTACCTTACACGATTTTGATTACAGTACTTTTTAAAGCTATTTGTTATTGTCAATACGTATGTAGGCCGATAGGTTTGCCCTACATCATGCGAGCACATTTTACGTGCTACGGAAAAGCCCACAAGCATGATTAATGTAATTTTTCTGTATCTTCTGTGACGCAAAGATGCAAATTATTTTATTATGAATTTCAATATAACTCGCATAATATACGCTAATGTTTTCATTAACAAAATGTAGTATTAAGTGTTTGTATGTTTGATGTAACAAAAATGATGACGGTCCGTTTAAGGCGTCAATGTAAAAAAACCACATTCCTTTAAGCGCTAATGCAAAATAGAATACACTAACCAGTACTATTTCCTTCGATTAGGCAGTAGTGCGTTCTAGAGCTCTATTCTAAACACAACTGTATTGAAGACCGTGTAACAAGCAAACACTTCCCACTTTATAATTCCCAACACTCTCTCTATCCTTTAGCCGGTTTTCATTACCACATTCGGAATAACCAACATAGTTTGACCTCTGCAAATATACCTTTACTACCCCGCCCCGCCAATTTACTTGCATGTGTGCAGAGGAGCGGTGGTTCTACGGATATGGGTGGGTGCTTCATAGACAAGATAGTAAGTGGGTGGTAGTGCAAATTAATGCAGACGCGGCAGCCTATTTTCCTGGCGTATAACGTTACTACCCGCGCCTGTTCGAGCTGTACGTGGGGCAACAAGAACAGCGAATATTTTTTACTAAACAAATTAAGGCACTTGTAACCCCCATTTTTTTTCTCATTCGCTCGCAACTGTTAGATTGATATGCTGTGCTCCTCTTTCGCGCAAGGAACTCAACTCTAATGTTGTCAAAACGAAAGATTAACATAGAATATCAAACGTTCACATTTTGGATAAATGAAATACCAATATTTTTCATAATGATTTACAAAAAAGTTTTGGAATGATCGCATACATATAACTAGCTAAGTATGTTAACAACCGTTGACTTCATAGCCGAACTAAGATACAAGAAAGGTGATACTCGTACTTTGTGTAAAGTAAATTTCAAAGGGCGGTTATACAACATGACGTAGAGTAAGAACTCTTTTGACGTGGGTCCAACTTACCCATCTCTTTAAAGAAATACAATCTTAGAAGGGGCCAACACGAATCGTGAATAGATTTTGAAAGATCATTTACAGGTCATTACCAGCATGTTCCAGGGATATATTTATATAAAAGCTTTGCTATAATGCTTTTTAGTCGTGTTTTAACTAAACACGCCCCTCATGTTGCAATGTGGCACTAAGATTTCACAACTACCTACTAAAATCATAGATAACTATGATTTTAGTAGGTAGTTGTGAAATCTATAAGAATATTAATTAACTGATAAGAGTTTTGAAAACTTAGAATTTTAATTTCCAATAGGGCATCGACTTTGAAATCGGTTACCGTGCTAATTCCTGTTTGCACCTGCTGGTCGATCACGTAACGCATAGTACGCGCGTCAGGTAGATCTAAATGTCACTTTTTATATGGAAAATTGACACTTAAATTGTACCGACGCGCGTTCGGAACGTTACGTGATTACCCCTCAGAAGGGTAATCACGTATCGTTCCGAATGAGCGTTAGGAAAAGCAGTTCGATCACGTAACGCATTGTACGCGCGTCAGGTAGATTTTTATATGTTACGGCTAAATGTCACTTTTTATATGGAAAATTGACAGTTTAATTGTACCGATGCGCGTTCGGAACGTTACTTGATTACTGATTACCCCTCAGATCTACCTGACGCGCGTGATTACCCCTCGTTTTACCAATTGAGTAGGGGTATTGAACTTTCCGTAACCGACGTCAAGTCTAGGATTCAGTCTGTATGAAGTCTTCAAAGTGTTAACTTGTTTTGAATCATGATATATATATTTCATGATATATATATTCTCTTAACACAAGTATTGTCATACTTACCTGGAGGGGCCAGCCACGTACAATTGTAAAAACCAAATTTTTGATACCAAATAAATATTTTTGATTTTTTTTTTTTTATATTATATTATGTAATGTTGGTGTGTTCAAAGAACAAAGTAAAATTAGGATTAAAGTAAAAAGAGTACGACACTCGTGTAGTTAAGTTTATATCCCGATTAAGACACGTTGGCACCTTGCAGCAAGGTGTATGTATGGACTTGGTGCATTCTTAAATTGACCGGGTTATACAGGTTTGTTTTTAATTCTCGGCAAATGGATTCTTACTCGACTAAACAAATTAAATCCTTCTTGTGAATTAATTGATTATTTCTTCGTGGATATGGTATAGAAACGTTTCATTTAGTAAAACTATTTACTTTTGATAACATTTTACATAAATTTATATTGAATAAGAAAATATTTATTTTATTTTGTATTGGCTGTTTAGAGATTTCATCTAAGTGAACTGAGCGAACTTCACGAAAAAAAAAATAGTTACGCGCCATTATAAGTAATTTCACAAATATTTGTAAACATTGATGATGCGTGTTTGGTTATTGTTAAAAATGTTGACTCGTGGTGAATAGAAAAGTGATAAATAGAATTGACGCCACTGTACATTCTTGGAGATGTACAAATGTATGTGAGTAAAAACCTGTTGTCGTCAATAACTAAAGGAAACAACTTAGGAGCCTGTAACATTTTATTTTTTGAAAAGGATTTTTTCCTCGCTAATGTGTTGAAAAACGTCGTATGACACGCGTGAGTTTTGATAATTACATCCTCGGCTCTCTTATCACGCTCACCTGCGGTTCGCGTGATAATTCCGCCTCTGATGTAATGTTCAACATAGCTCACTTGTATCACAATGTACTACGAGTATTACAATGCACTTACTCTGAATGTGCCCCTTTATATGGTTCAACATAAACACGGGAAGTGGTCGATGCCAGCACGGCGTCGCGGGAGGTGGACAGCCCGTTCGGGAATGGATTTGGCTGGTTTTTATTTTTATTTACTTGCATGTTGCATTGTAAAATGTTGTTGATATACACTTGCGGATTGGTAATTCCCAACTCGAGTCGATCAAAAACACCGGGGATCACGGTCGTGTTTTTGGTCATCGCTACTCGTTGGGAATGACCTACTTTTCGCATTTGTATCATAAATTAACTATTACAGTACACATGGTTTTACTTTTCCGCACGTGTGCGGAAAAGAGCACTTTCCATGCATGACGAAACTTTAAAGAGCCATATCGTCGGGGGACAAGCAAAACTCACTAAGTAACAAATACCTACTTAAATCAAAGATCGTATCTCGATATCGACTACGTACCGAGATACGAGGTTTTGAGGAGCAGTGACAGTTTTGGTAGTGACTTTTGCTTGTCACCCGACGATATGTACTGTAAAACGTTTTACGATATACGTGTTGACGAAACGATTCCACTTACTTACAAACGAAGATATTTACAAGACTAACTCGACACAGTGAGAAAATTGCCATAAACTGCGAGTACTGCGACACCTCAATTAGGACTATGATTTAATTTAATGGACTAAAGCGTCATAAGTACATTAAATCGTTTAATGTAGATTACACATAAGAAAAGCATTTGTAAAAGAAACAAAATGACATAATATTTACGGCCGCTTTAGCCTAGTTGGTAATGACCCTGCCTACGAAGCAAGAAGTCCTGGGTTCGAATCCTGATAAGGGCATTTATTTGTGTGATGAGCACTAATATTTATTCCTGAGTCATGGATGTTTTCTATGTATTTAAGTATTTATTTATCTTCGTCTAGTACCCATAGAACAAGCTTTGCTTAGTTTGGGACTAGGTCGATTAGTGTAAGATTTTCCGCAAATATTTATTATTTATTTAAATAAATAAACAAAGGTAAACTTATCCGTATAAGGGATCTGTTTCAGCTTACCTTCTTTGTTTATTTATTGAATCCTTATATCACAAATAAAATCTTATCATACAATAATTTACTTTAAAAACAAAGTTTTAACCGACCAAAAATCTATCATCCCCTATTTTCCTACCCTTAAGGTTGGTTTTTTTTTTCCAAATTTATATGGGACCAACCTCGGGGTATATACCCCTTCCAATAGAAATGTATTATCCAAATCGAACTACTATGTAAAAAGTTATGCGTGGTCATACATAAAAAATATATATATAAGTATACGCGTCGACTTGAGAACCTCCTCCGTTTTTTTCGTCGGTTGAAAAGTGGACTGCCATTTAGCATTCTCAACCAACTCACCTAAAGAAAAAACAGAAAAGTTGTAGGACTTGAAGGTAATTACATTACTTCTTTACAACATTTGTGTTACTTTATCAACAACTAGCTTCTGCCCGCGACTCCGTCCGCGTGAAACTCGTTTATATCGTAGCTCCATACAAACTTTCATTCATTCCCCCATTTCACCTATATAAAAACTATCCTATATCCTTTCCCGGGACTCAAAAAAATCTCTATTTTCTTTCTTTCTATGAGTACCAAATTTCATCCAAATCGGTTCAGCGGTTTAAGCGTGAAGAGGTAAGAGACAGATAGACAGACATACTTTCGCATTTCTAATATTAGTAGAGAGGGAGGGATAGTATGGATTAAGGAACATTATAATAAAATTTATATTCTAATGAAGCATTTTAAGTGACCTCTAATATAACAATAGTTATTGCCTCGTTTGTATGTATTTATTATTGTCAATTAGAACAGGGTTTTCATATATATATAATTATAGAGACACTGCAGCAAGTTGTAGATCTTGGCGGTGGCACTACCTTAGTGTAAATACTTCCACCGTGCATTTTACGCTAAAATTCTTCACCCTGAGTGCACAATCTATTACTGGGGATGATGGATTCTTAATATTTCATAACCATTCGCTTAACACTTTCCAAAGGTATTCAGAAATAACAAGAAAAATTACTTAAAAATGAAAGGCAAGGTAGAAAACGTTACAAAAATAATCCAGCTATCTAATAAACGAAGGTCTGCTTCGACACCTAATCCCAAGATGCATAGACACTAGTTTTACGAAAGCGACTGCCATGTGACCTTCCAATCCAACACAGAGGGAAAGATAGACCTTATTGGGATTAGACCGGTTTCCTCACGATCGATGTTATCCTTCACCGAAAATCAAACGGTAAATATTACATAAGTTCTGAAAAACTCATTGGTACGACCCGGGATTCGAACCCATGACCGCCGCTTGACAGCCGCATGCCTTAACCACTAGGCTACCGTAGCATCGCGGTTCTATAAAATAATAAGTTTGTAATATTCTTATGTCACATAATTAATATACGTTCAAACTTATTAGCTGATAATATTGGGACTTTTATATGGAAACTTCTCATATTATCAGATTAATACGTATTTATGAAAGTGGCTCCTAGAGCCTGTTTCATGTATAAATACTATTATTAGCTGATATGAAATTTCTCATAATTATTAGGTATCAGACTAATCCTTTTGTATGAAATGATAACGCCCATGGCAATTACCACTCGCTTTGCTTGCAGATAATTCTATTTCCTGACAGGGTAACACCACGGGCGACAATAATGAAAACAAATTTAATTAATTTTGTGCTATAGTCTCATCCTCCTAGCGTTATTTTAAAACTACTGTAATTCTAACGTTTTAGCGAATAGTTTCCCCTCCGTCCCTTTCTTCAGTGAAGCAGGCACCGCGTTGGCGAGTAAACTTGCGCCTGCGCTGCGTATTTGGTGAGTTATTGCGTCAAGTGAGTCCCATTGACTCATACAAATGCACGCAAAAATAACGTGCACCCATTGCACGTGCATTTTTCTTATATAGGAGCATACATTTTTGTTTTTTTAATTTTACTTTGTATACCTTTGAGAGGTTAAACAAGTTAAACACATATACACCGTGGCCGTGAATAACCCGAAAGATTTAAGTTAACGATACTAGAGCCTAATTAGAGTATATAAAGTTATGTAACATATAGTCCAAAAACTCATAGTTAAGGAGATATTAATTATTTGAAACAAATCAAAAGTTAAAAAAATCTCCAGTCTAACACACCCTAAAGGCTTGAGCATAACTTGACACTTCTTGTCATGGAACACAAGTTACGGCATTCGCCGTTCGTCGTATGATTTCGGAGCGATTCGTGAAGTGTTATGCTCGCTCTCTGTTCTTCAACTTGAGTTTCTCAACTAAAGAGTTGTTCACAAAGAAGCGGGCAATTAATAAGATTTAATTTGTACTGAAATAGTAATTTAATTAAGACACATAATTAGACCCATGTTGATACATCATTATTTACTCGTACTGTCGTCAAAAATACGTGGTTTAAATCTTTCGGGTTATTCTCGGCCACGGTGTATTTAAGAGTTTTTGTTATTCTTGTAGAGGTTTGAAAAATTTTCTTTTATGAGACTGGTAAAATGAGTTTCTTTAAATTTTAAGAGGATCGAATATATCTTTGCAGTTTTGTTATCTTTCTAGTGCCTTAGTACGTAATAAGAACAATAAAAAAAAAATTAAAAACATTGTGTTATTTCAGAAAACCACACATAAAAAAATATATGAGTCCCAAGGACTCATAGAAAGTGTTTACGTCAGTACATTTCACCTAGTGGATTGAGGGCTAAAGGATCCCGGGGTCCGCTTTGACACCTAATCGCAAGATTTGGCATCGGCACTAATTTTACGAAAGTGACTGTCATCTGACCTTCCAACCCAGAGGGAAAACTAGACCTTATTGGGATTAGACCGGTTTCCTCACGATGTGTTCCTTCACTGAAAAGCTAACGGTAAATATTTCGTACATAAGTTCCGAAAAACTCATTGGTACGAGCCGGGATTCGAACCCACGACCGCCGCTTGACAGCCGCATGCCTGAACCACTGGGCTACCGTAGCTTTTTTTGTGCTAACGTCTGCTACTTATTAAAAAAAGGTATCGCTCCGAGCAGGATTCGTATGTCGCTTTAACCAATTGAGCTATCGGAACAATCTTGCTCGGTTCCCTCTTACAACACCTTAAGGAGGCGTGTGTAGCGACATCTACCTAGAAAAAGCATACTTAACGGCACCAACGTCCAAAATTAAATCGAGAAATCGTCAGTAACGGCTGCTTACCAAAGCTATTCTTAAAGCTACTAAAAAAAATGCATGGAACCGGATTTTTTTCCATCCAACCCAATCCGAAGACGTTTTAGCGCGTACTTTAAGTTATACATGTGCGTAACATGTTTTAAGAGTAATTAGCTCGGATTCTATAAATTTCATTTCTAAACCTCTTCGTCAAATCTTCGAAAAGGTGTCGATCTTTTATCTTCTGCTAGATATTAGTAAATTCTACCTCAATTAGAACATTTTGTAGGTATACTATTCTAGATAATTAGATAGAATTTGATCACAAAATTATTACTGAAGACACTGTAATAATTTGTATTCAGTATCAGCACTTGCGGAGCTTAAGTATCATAATTCATTGGCATGCTATGCTGATTCATATTCAAAATCAGTACTAAGTTATATCTACCGACGAAGAATTTCAATTAGAAAATAGTAACTAGTACTGCTAGGACGGTAAAATAAAGAAATCGTAATTATAGATATATATATCTCCTTATATATCCTTCAGTTGTGATGCAACTTTTGAAGATGACGTCAAAATAAAAATAATAAAATGTTGTTTATTTCTGCAATAAATTCTGTACGCTCAAGGAAGCTAGCTATAAAGAATATGCCTACTATTCATAATAATATAATGTTCGTAAAAACTACAGATATTTTTTTAGTTTATTTCGTAAAGACCTACTATTATACGGGTTTGATATTGAAACAAAACTAAGCTAACAATGATTTTAACATAAACCCATTGGAACCGGGCTTTTGCGTGTGCCCTAAACTTTCGAGGAATTACATGGGACTCCCCGAGGAATTTAAATTTGAAAGCTCTCGCCTCTCATTGATTCAGTAGTACTTAAGGTATTAGGATATTTCTACAGTATTTATGTTCAAAGTCCATGCATGCAGATAGGTACTGGGCTTGGATCGACGTTATCAACAGTTATGTTATTCTATATTATAATCATTGTATTTATATAACGGTACGGTATGTATGGTTGGTCATTGTTGCACAATGAACAAGTACGATGCTTGTGTTTATATCGTTTATCGCTGTGGATAAAACACAAGTAGGTACCTATATGTCAGGTCAGTGCGAGGTTGACAAACGTTTTATCAAAAAGAACATTCTCGCAAGCATCATGTAAGCTTGAAACGCACTGAAAGCAGTAGCGGCGCGGCGCGGTGCGGCGCGGAGGCGGTTTCGGTTGTAATGTTCGAGCTAATATGAAAAGGTCCGCACAGAATACCGCGCCGCGCCGCGCCCCACCGCGGTATTCTGTGCGGACCTCGCACTAGTTCGAACATTACACCGCACTGCGCCGCACCGACACCGCTTTCAGTGCGTTTCAGCCTATAGCACCAGAATGATCAAACTGACGGGGCAATAAAAAATGTCAGTCACACTACCTACGGCCATGCAAGCGCGGAAAAGATAACAGCATATCATATGTCAGTCTCGATTGCGAATCTAACAATATCTTCACAAAATGCATTTCGAGTTTTTACTTGACATATAATTATAATTTCTTGGATAGTAACCGATTTTAACGATATTGCTAAAGTAGTTAAGCAAACAATCCAATTCCAAATTCTTTCTTAACAAAATCGTCAGAAAATGCTGTTTGTACTTTAAATTGATAGATTGCTTGAATACCCAAAAGATTTCACTGAAGAAAACTGTATTTAATAAATTTAATAACAACCTACATCGCTCATTGAAATACACAAGTATTTGTACACAAAGCCAGAATGTATTGTATATGTAAGTTACTAACTAAAACACAAAGTGCATATATGGTGACTGAAATATTCAAGCCTAAAGTCCTGAGATGCATTTACATACACTTGCATATGTATCGCCAGTGTTTGTCGGCTCGTTCCCCGTGAAATTAAAGCCTAATTGCTGTCTACAGGGCCTGAAGGACAATTTGGCACTTACATTTAGCATTTAAATTTGATATCAATGAGTTTGCGCGTACTTATAACATTTCAAACTCCAAAACTGTCAGCAGTCGGGTATAGGTTTCACTATTTATAAGCATTAACTAGAACCTTCTAAACTCCTGCAATCATTATACATTTATTAAATTGAACACTGATTGTATCATTATCCCCTCTCGATCATGGGAGCATGATGATGATGAATTGATGATGATTATTATTGCTCGCTGGTGATCTGCCAACTGCTTGATTGATAAGGCTGACTGGAAAACGTGTGTCTAGTGTTGTAACAACTATACGTATATTATTAGTATTAGGTACTAACATTAACGTTTTAAATTTTTTCTACTCCTGTACCGTTATCTGTCATTTATATAGGCTGTAGCTCAAATACAATGACACCACTAATAAGACGTCGAAAAACTCTATGCTCTATGGCCCAAAAACGAACTGTTTAGCGTACTTTTTCATACATTTTTCATAAAAGCACTGTTTAACTTTTTTTTAAATCGGCCGCTATATTGCAGTGGTGCCAACTTCATAAACCAATATTTCGAAATAAAAGTTTAATTTACGATTTAACATTTGTATATTATAAATTATTTACTACAATAATAATAAATCATCATCTATTGTGTGTTAAATTACATGTTTTATGAATTCTTGGTATTATTTATAAAAATAAACAGTTCGAATTCGGTCCGGGTCCGGATTTGGTTTGGTTCGGATGGCAAGTGCAAACAAATTAAAAACAAAACAAACCATAAGCAAGAGCTGTCACATTTCCGATTTCCCACCAAAATACAGCGGCGCTACCACGAACTTCGAGTCTCGAACTTCGTATATCTCCATCTCTATTGCACTGATGGTTTATGGTACTCGAGCGACTGAGACGGAGATATACGAAGTTCGAGATTCGAAGTTCGTGGTAGCGCCGCAGTTCAAAATGAAAAGACGAAAAATGATAAACTATTAGTCCTAAACTATTAAGATTTTATTCGTGTTTGTGAAGACAAAAGTGTACGTTCCTTTTAAAATGGTCGAAGAAATTAATAACTGCACTCTTGAAGAAATTGCGTGAGTAGCAAAAGTGCGAATAGAAAACTTGCTGCCTGAAAAGTTTAACTATTCTATAGTCTGCTATTTATTTAAAATTTGTCGTAGAAAAAGTATTGTATGCAACGATATATAACTAGTCTAAAATCGCTCGTGGCGTCTTTAATTGCGATGCTCGCCAAGGCTCGCATCGCAACCCACGCCTCTCGCCTTTTAAGACCCTTCTTATACAACAGTTGCATAAAATACTATAACGAGAACTTCTACTATTATGTAGATAAAACATCCACCGGCTATAATAACATACGGGCGACTGGGGAGTCCCCACTGGGAACATAACAAAGTAATAGAATATTGTAAAAACTTACTTGTACTCAAAATCAGTTAACTCTTCGTTTATAAATTCAGAAACGAGTCCTTTGACATCAGTGGAAAACTGTGTTACACCGATGAAGTGCTGTCCGCATTCTAACAATATTAAAATGATACAAACTTCAGTAAAGGGCTTCAATGTTGTCGTCATATAGAGGCAGTAAATAAAGAAAAGTAGTTTATCCGCTTGAGCGGCAATGCAAACAATTAAGCAGGTCACATCATTTCAATGTGTCAAATGCGCGTTCTGAAATTGAATTTGATTTAAAGCATAAATGAAAAATTACGTTATCATAACCGCTATTTAGTTGAGTAATAATAGTCAACCGATAAAAAAAAAGGTTAATTTAAATACATTTTATGCTTCACAAGCTATTCTTGTACCTAAAAAGGGCTACGAACAGTCGGTTGCCTCTGTCCATCCAATGGTACCACAGCGGTACTATAAACTAAGATCCCAGTAAGTAGACAAACTTTACCAACATGTTATTTTTTTTTTATATTTAAACGTAAGATACGTTTATTTTTTAAGATGTGAGGTCAGTGCGGGTAATTCCGTCTGCGGGGTATTTCCGTACAACGGCTTTTGTGGCAATTCTAACCACAATACGCACTAGCCGACTCGATCGATAAAGCAGCGACTGTATTGGCTACCAACAGTCAAAAACAGATGGCGCTCTGTAGACAGCAGATGCAATAAAATGGCCTTGAAAATTCCGTTGAGCACAGAAGTCGACACGCGAGTTCGGAGCGATGCTCCTTTTTTTAAAATTGCGATCAGAAAATGCGGATTATGGTTTAGTAAGTATGTTTATTATATTGTTCGTTAATCAGGCTTATAGGTAGTTTGATCCATTTTACATTATCGTTAAGAGTTGTGAAACTACGAGTACAGGTTATTAAAAATTTATAATTCCTCAACTCTCAAGTGGGTAAAAGCCGTCCGGTAAGAATCGTTCAAAACCGTCACATCCCCATTTCATATATTGCCAACATTTTTTTTTTAATTACCTATACAGTACGAAACTATGTGTCGATTATATTTTCTAAAATTGCAGAGGTGATCGAGATCTAAGTACCAAAATTCTGTATTTTTATTCAAGAATTTTAAGCTGATTCGATCTGTAAAGGCAAATAGCCCCAGGACGCACACGTCGTCGTTTCAATTAAAAAATAGATGTTGGTTTTAAAGTTTGATAAAAGGTTTATTACTCCTGGTTTTCAAAATAGGCCGGAATAGCCCCAAAAAATATATTTGGCCATTAAATAAAAAACAAAAGTACATCTACATTTGCTTACTTGACGTACAGATTTGAAAAACGTCCTGGTACACGAAAAGTAACTGCTAGACGGAAACGCCCCAAACCCTAGGGAAAATCCGTCTGCTGACATATTTAAAAAAAAAACATAGTTAAATAACCTGAAGTATTAGCTATTTAACACAAATATCCTCAAAAAGTTAAATAATTGCCCTATTATAAGCATCAAGTTTATTAAAAAGTGTATAATAACATAGTTATGGCCAACCAAATTGAACTGTGAAAAATACGATGGTTTTGCCCTCATTGACTTTCTTTTAATTATTTTGAGGTCATTTTAATTTTGATTGTATAACATAATTATTTTATTCTTCAAATGTCTATCAACCACGTTTACCAAAGAAAGAAGAGCGGTGCCGCTTTAGCATAGGTATTTTATTTATACTTAATAACTTTCTGCCAAAAACTTCATTTTTGGTACAAGCTACGTACTTTTCTGCATACCATCATCAAGTACTCATTGAGACTATTCTAACGAGCCCAAACTCGATGGGGTTGTGTTGTTTTATTGCAGAGTTCCTATGGCCACCTTCCAGCTCCAGCATCAGATCAGCTCCAAGTCATTATAATATTGCATTGTCATGCGATATACATAATGCTCGCAAAATTTCAGCTCAATTGGATGACAGAAAGTGACAGAAAAATGGATCGCAAATTTTGACGGACACCTTACATTTACAAACATACGAACAGTGCAAGTTAATATACAGCTTGTAAAAAGAACTACTATCAAATAACAATTGTAAACCACTTTTTTAGGTGCTGAATTAATGATTATTATTTATCATTTAATGATTTATTATAAAGTCGTCTATTTGTAACCCCTAATAAATTATTTTCTGAATGGAATATATAAATACTTGATATCTCACTTTTCTATAAACACTACTAGTATTGTGCAAAGTTTGCGGAAAGTGTACGTGCATTAGGCAATAAAATATTGCTGTGTAAATTATTTACGTGAAACTGGACGGTTCCATGTTAGGCTATAAATGCAAGCCATGGCTACCATGGCCCACAAATTTGGCAAGCGAGCCACTGTTTATAAGTTGGTGATGTTGACTGTAAATCAACAGTGGTTTGGGTATTAAATTTTGGTCCGGAATATCGAGTTTGCTTTTCATAAACTTGGCTGTACGTACTCAGGTTAGAGTCATTCCACCGGAAAGCGACCAACCAATTTTGTGTGGTGATTAGCGACTACTAAAGACGAGTTGAAAGCATATAAAGAAAAGAAAAATAATATTTTATATAAGTAAAGAATGAAATTTAAAAAAAAGAGTACCATAATCGCGGTCCGAAATAGGTAATTACCTAGATGTTGATAATAAGTACATAACATTTTCTTTTATGTAATGCTTACGCTTGAGTAATTTGCAATTCGACCACACCAAAACGCCACATAGCACACCTACTCTCATCTTCATAGAGATACCTTTACTTTAAAATATATCTGCACAAAGAAAAAAGATTCCATTTCTAATAAGTTCAGCCTTAATTTAACATATAACAATATACAATACAGCCTGTAGGTATGTTTAATATTACCTCAAATTGTAACCATACGTAGATTTTAATACTATGAACCGATATTGTAAGAAAATTGACCTACTCTTAGTACATACTTACAGTGATATTGGCATTTTATTCAGGAAAACCTCTCTATTCTCGCATCACGATGACGCAAAGGTATACCTACGTAACTAAAAGATACGGCAAGCTCTTATTTTCTCAGTAACTAAAATTGTGCCTTGCTTCGTACGTATAAAGCTTACATTCTTTCAAAAGTCGTTAGAGAAAATTACCTCTTATTCCCGCCATCTTCCTCTAGAGATAATTAATATTTTTGACAAGTATTACCGGTCACAATGTTACGCTTTTAGTTAATTAATCATTCGTTAACAGAGTAATTAAGATAGTCCTGTAAGAAGCTTCTTTTTAAACCCAACCTTTGCCATCGCGTGACAACTCTAGGTTCGTTAAGTAAATCGCACTTAAGTACGAAACCTGCACTAATGTCTGGATTTAAACATGATTAGCAATGATTAGTGTTTTTGAGGTAGGTTTATATTATACCAAATGCACTAAGAAGCCTAGGTTTTGATACTATATGTTTTCTCAGCATAAGTTCAACCTTGAGTGCAAGAGCGATCGTTCATTCGTTCGATCTTCATCTTGAGAGCTGCTGTCTTTTATTAAATTTAATTAACTTTTAACCTCAAATCTCTCATAAGTCCGAATTTCATATACTAATATGTGCTTCTATGTCATCAACTCTTCGCTTTCCTACCAACATTAACAGCAGTAAACAGGCACATATGAGTTTATACAAAAATATCAAATTAATTATTAATTAGTAGTATGTATGTGCTCAAACGCATAACAAAAAACCATTAGAGTGACTAAAGGCTGTGAGCCTTGCAAGGTCGCTAGTAACGCAAGAAACCGCTGCACTCGGCACACAACTTTACTACATGGCTGACAATCCCTATTTTCCCGGCCTCTGCAGTGATGTACTATTATTTGACAAGGGGCCCATTGCCGACTAAGTCCTAAAACCTTTCATCATCATCATCATATCAGCCGAGAGACGTCCACTGCTGGACATAGGCCTCCCCCAATTAGTGTCAAAATTACCGGTCCTGCGCCACCCGCATCCAGCGGACTCCCGCGACCTTTACCAGGTCATCAAAGCCGTTACCGTCAATAAATTGTCGTATTTATTACGTAATTTTGCAGTGTGAGATTTATCAATAGTTGGAGCCCTGAGAGTTCACATACGACATCAAGTGAATCAGGACTTTTGTATTCTCTTCCAAGGTGACCTTTCCCAATCTTTTTCCAGGTATGTACATTGATTTTCTTTTATGGGCGAAGAAAAATGAAACTTCACAATTCGGGTCCCAATAGGAGTATTGGGTCCTTGAATAGAAATGTTCAGTTATTGAATTTGTTTGGGTTGTGCTTGTAGGCACAATAAGTTCACGTCAAGTAAATTTAAAAGAGTGCATTTATTTTATGCGGTCCATTCGATACAGTTGTATAAACTTTTGTGGTAAGATGAGTTGTGAAAACTTATGTATCTGCGAAGAAATTCAAAGGTGTATGTGAAGTCCCCAACCCGCAGTGAGCCAGCGTGAGGACTATTGCCCGTTCTCTCTTATCCATGAGAGGAGCCCTGTGCCCAGCAGTGGTACGTATACAGGCTGATTTATTATATAAATAGCTAAGATAATCTTTGCATGCCAGAAAAGCACAAATAGACAGAAGTGCAAGAATGTCACTAAATAGAAATTACAATAAATGAATACAAGCCGTTTAATCTACTTAGAAAGTCATTTTAAAAAATCGTTTTGAAATCGGTTTCTGAACACACTGTAGCGCGCACTAATGAGTTAGATTGAGTGTATGGAAAAGTCTAATGCACTCAATTTAACCTCTCAAAAGCGGGCGCTATAAAATACCAAACGAAGTCCAATTCAATACGCTACGCCGAGGAGAGGCGTCAAATAAACCTTAAATATCCAAATATCCAATACAGAGTAACGATTAAAACATTCGTACCAGAATTTAATTTCAATGTATTTTGCGAGCTCCCTACCACACTCGCCTAGCTAAAAATAAAGGACTCGTGGGTCATTTTCAAATCAAAATGGAATGCGTAACCTACCCTAAGGTTGTAGTTAGTCTGAGTGCGCTTCCTCGTGCATAACGGACCGGGTGCGGCGCGGGCGCCGCCGACAACCCACGGCAAAACGTTGACATTCCAAAAAAAATCCTTTCTTGGGATATAGTGCTCTCGAGTGAGTTTCGCATCGTAGAAATTCTCATAAAATGTATGCATACTCTGTTCCCAGTAATATTGAAAAAGATTTTATTTAAGTAAATTAAGGTCCCACAATTGCCGAATTGGCGCATTAACTCTATCTATTTATAGGTAACGCAACTACGAATGGAATGAACAAAACAAGTCATACTACTGTGCAAGTAATATATCCTATCATAGCATACCAAATTTACCTGTCGGCGAAGCAGGTTGTCTTCGTATGTTTTCGGATTCGTAGTTAGCCTATACTTATTGGCAGTAGGTCAGTTACTTATTTTGTAGAACTCGTCGTACAATAGGTCTTATCTTATCTTATCTAGGTGAGGGCCCTTTCGGATGCACTTCGACCCAGTGGGATCTTTTGTGCATTTGCTCTCTCCTTTATACCTGCTCCCAGGCTTGCTCCATCATTTCCACAAAGCGGATGATGCAGTTCGCCGGGAGCACCTTGAATTCCTTTGGTTGCGGGTAACCGTTACCAAAGTAGTTCATTCTTTGTCTGGCAAGGGCATGACATTCACACAATAAGTGTTCCATAGTCTCATCCTCCTCGCCACACATTCTACAGTCTAAACTATCAGATAGTCCCATCTTGGCCAAGAGATCCTTGACCCCGAAGTGACCAGTGAACACCCCAGATATGATTCTGAGTTGCTTCCTACTGGATTTCCAGAGTTTTCTGGTCCAGCCCGAGTCCACTCCTTCTATGAAGAGCTTAGAGTGCCTTAAGCCAGCCTCATTCCTCCACTCGTGTTGGTGTTTGGTTTTGGCGTAGGCTTTAAAGGCCGATATTATGGTCCCCTGCGAGAGTCCCACAAATGGTTCTGGACCTACAAAGTGATTTGTAGAGCCCCCTCTTGCAAGCTCATCTGCTCTTTCGTTGCCGATGAAGCCCTTGTGCCCTGGTATCCAAACTAGTTGCACCTTATTGTGCCTTCCAAGTCTGTTTAGTGCTTGGACGCCATTATAAATTAGTCTAGAGTCCACTTTCGGCGCCGTAAGCGCTTTAAGGGCCGCTTGACTGTCACTGAGTATATAGATAGTCCGCCCTTTGGTTCGCCTGTCTATATTCTCCTGTACACAAGCAATTATGGCGTATGTCTCCGCTTGGAAGACAGTTGCCAAACTACCCATGCTTACACTACTACTGTAGTCATTTGCATAAATGCCTGCTCCCGTACCGGATCCCATTTTTGATCCGTCCGTGTACCATATACTGTCTTCGATACCAGACTTTGGTGGTTCTAGACCTTCGGCCCACTCAGCCCTGGTTGGAACTTTTGTTGTGTAGTTCCTGTGGAATACATACTTGGGTAGCATTTTGTCGCTTCCCATGTTTGTTATTCTGTCTAAGAAACCATCAGTCTCCATGTTTGTGTGCTTAGTTTTCGGCTTGCTATCGCTCCACAGTCCAAGAGTTCTTAATCTGTAGAGCGATTTGCGCGCCTCTGACTTAATCACCATGTGAAGTGGCGGTAGGTCCAGTAGGACTTCTAGCGCCGCTGTAGGCGTGGTACGAAACGCCCCTGTTATAGCCATGCATGCCGTTCTCTGCACCTTTCTCAGGGCCTCTCTGCATGTGCTCATTAAAGTCCTTGGCCACCATACCAGGCTACCGTACAGTATTATGGGTCTCACCATCATGGTATAGATCCACTTCAGTACCTTGGGGTTCAGTCCCCATGTTTTGCCATACGCTGATCTACACATTCCAAATACCCTCAGGGCCTTTGTAATGGTGAGATCTGTATGCTTCTTCCAGTTCAGTTCCTTATCCAGTGTGACACCTAGATATTTCACGTCATTGGACATTTCTAGTACCCTTCCGTACAGCTTTAACTGCTGTATTCCGCGAAGGGTCCTTTTCCTAGTAAAGGGTATTACTACAGTTTTGCCTGGATTAATGGATAATTGGTGCGTACAATAGGTACTTTCTAACTTAAAATAAAATATCCAGCTCAAGGTCGTTATATTGTGCAGGCCGCACAGACGGACATTCGGAGGTGCCGGCAGCAACCTATAGGAAAACATGGCGTTCTGTGCGATCGTGTTCTCGAGTGTGAGTTTAGAATGTATAAGAATTAAGTTGTTTATAAAAAAAGTTTGAGGACGAAATCCTTGGCCAGCTTAACTCACTACAAAAAAAATTCTGTGAACGTTTTCGGTTGTGACTTGTGACACCAAAAATAACCATACAATTATGTGGTTAATTTTTGTGCCGCAACGTAACTTTGTTCACTTCTTCAGTTTCTATGGCTAACCACCGACTAACGTTGGCAAAAAATTTGGTCCTCGCTCTAAAATGTTTTTAAAATATTATTTGTACGTAGTGGATTCATTTAATTGTATATTTGGATACGATCCTACTGCATCGGAAAATCATAGGGCGAACTTCTCATTGCGGATTATTTATTCGTGTACATAACAATCAAGAGCACAGAAAACAGGAACACTTTATAATACAAATATTCTTTATTGCTCACCAGAAATTGTACATAATAGAAAAACAGTGGTAAATTAAACATAAACAATGGTAGACAACAGGCTGTCTTATCGCTAAAAATGGAATGCATCGAGATTTATTTGTCAGCAACATCTCCACTAATAATAAATCTCTAAATTAAAAAAAGAATCAGCCAGTTTGAAACTAAGCTTTCTGTGGTACGAATGTTTTCAGCATCCCATGGACGGAAAAATATGAAACATTTTATATAGGTACATTATTATTCCAGCTGCAACTTAGGATAGTTTTTATCCGACTGCGACAATTAATTTATTTTCCGTAATATACGACTTCATTTAATTTTTCATTTATTATTCTTAAAGTATATCGTGGGGGGGGTGAAAATTTGGATGTAATCTATTTTGATGAAATTTGGTGTAGATATAAGTTAAGTCCTGGGAAAGGACATGGGATAGTTTTTCCCCAGAAATCATCTCCTAAGGGGATGAAATTAGGGGTGAAAATTCGGATGGAACCCATTTGAATACAATTTGGTATAGAGATAGCTTGAGTTCTGGGAAAGGACATAGGATAGTTGTAATTCCGGAAATCACTCCCTAAGGGGGTGAAATGGGGGGTGAAAATTTGGATGAATCCCGTTTAGATGTGTGTATGTGCCGTACGTGCCTATCGAGGAGTGCGTCGCGGACTCAGAGCCTAACTTCCTCAAGTACATCACCAGTGACAAGATCTGCGCAGGAGTCACTACCGGTATATAAATTTTTTTGTTAGCACTATAGCCTTATCGCCGTCAGCCTATAAAATATACGTCCCACTGCTGGGCACAGGTCTCCTCTGATGGATGAGAGGGAATGCAAGTTGTCTCCGCGCTGGCCCAGTAAAGTCTCAGTGCTCGACAGTGGGACATAAAACTGACAAACAGGGTATCAATTATTGGAATGAGGGTACCAACCATTGGGACGTTTACCTTATATTAAATTAAAATTATATTTTTTTTAATTATATGCTATTCATTGAGCTTTTTTTGCTAGTTATTTGTTTATAAACTTTATTGCACAGTACAACCACTTACAAATACAAAAGGCGAACTTAATGTCACAAGGCATTCTCTACCAGCCAACCTTTAGGCCAAACAGAAAATAATCATTGCTGAATAGAATATAACACTTTATTATTCACTGTGTAGGTACAAGATAGATAGTAGGCAGGGAACAGGTATCAAATCAACAATAATAGGCTTGTTGCGTTGTGTTAAAATAGATAACGTCGTGTTGCTAAATGGATAGTAAACTATCAAATGATTGTAATAAAGTATAAATTACAAAATATAATTCAAAACTATTTGATTACCTATATATAAAATGGTAGGTATGTTTAGGACAATTGCGCTAACTTATTATTTCAGGCAAGGCTTTGTGCCGGGGGGACAGCGGCGGTGGACTGGTGTTTTTCGGCGCCTCCGCGAACGAGCGCGTGCCACTCTTACTCGGAGTGGCCTCCACCGCGCCGCGCAACGAGAACCTCTGCAACGCGCGCACGACGCTCACGCGAGTGCTCGCGCTCCGCACTTTCCTGCGCGCGCACATTCCGGACATAGAGGAGGCGTTCGGGAATAACTTTTGCCAGTGGTGCAGTTGCAGACTTGGTCGATGACAAGTCGGCGGTACCGCAGAATAATCACGCGCCTGCTGCGCAGCCAGGAACAACTAAATGTATTTGTAATTGCTATTGTAACAACTAAATATTAATTATATATCGATATATTTTAGTTTAATTTCTCATTTATAAAGAAAACAAGGTTGGTAATACAACATTTTGAAGTAAATCAGTTTCACGCGTGTGAATCGATTAGTTACAGAAGATAACACAGGTTATTTATTTACGGGCAACGTGAAGCCAAACATACCTACTACAGTTTGATTGAATGGTTGTTTAATAACCCTCTCTCCTTCGGCAGTCGGGAGAATAAACATTTTTTTACTAAAGCCGATACATAACGAAAACGTGCGGAAAGAATCAGGAAGGACTTCGTGATGTTTGCGAGCGGTCTTAATAGTCTTATAATACCGACTGAACAATGATAGGATGACGGGAGCCCAGAATCTTCCAACAACTAGCAACAAACAAGTAAAAGTTAACTGCTATTACTAAAATTTATCTTAACTTTAAATAGATTAGAAGGTAAAAGTCCGAGTGCTCGACGCTATACTAGTGTATGGGCACTCTATGTCAAAGTGACATAGCATATTGCTTTGACATAAAGTGCCCATACCACATACTAGTACAGCGTCGAGCACTCGGATGTTTTCCTGATATCGATAAGGTATAATTTAATTTCACATTAAACTTTGAAATTATGGCGGCAATATCTGAAAGTATCTATCTATAAGAACCTATACAATTATACATCCATGCGGTAATTTAAAGTAGGTACACGTGTTTATGTGTATTAAACTGCAATCTAATTAAATATGACATCTTACTCCAATTGGAATATCTACCAAATTACTCAATATTTGATTATAAGTAGTATCTAATATGTGTACCTAATAGTTATTTTTGTTAAGGGGGGAAATAGTGGGTCGCGTACCACTCGGATGCAGAGGGTAACCCGAGTGGTTATGTGGGACTCCCGTATGGGGTAACAACAGACCCACGGAGTAACAACTAAAAACCCTCCCACTTGCCGCCTCGCCGCCTTTTAGCGAGGTAGTTAACTAACTACCTCGCTAAAAGGCGGCGTTAACTAGTTATACTGGGCGTTTTCCGCAAGTCGACATCCATTGTGCCTATTTTGCGTGAAACGCCGGTGTGGCGCTACTCTAACCACCCCAGCTCGTCGAGAAAGTTGGTGAGTGCCTTGGTGTTGCTGACTGCGTCTCGTAGTGTGTCTGAAGAATATAAGTGCTTTATTTTCTATAGGTACTTCTACCTGCTTGCAGTCCAGCAGGTCGATCACGTAACGCATTATACGTGCGTCAAGTAGGTCTAAATGTCACTTTTTATATGGAAAATTGACAGTTAAATTGTACAGACTCGCGTTCGGAACGTTACGTGATTACCCCTCAGTAGTTTTGTTTACTCGTTTCTTCTGCCTCCATGCACGCTCTGCACATGGGGCTGTCTGTGATACCTTAGTTATAGTGGTATCTGTTCAAGGTGTTATGTCCTGTTATTATTCCCACTATCTTGCGCAGTTGGTTTCTATGTGTTGTGAGTTTGTAGTCGCGTTTCGACAGAATCTCTTTGGTATGTCTGCATGTGTCTATCTCCTCCCAGTATCTTTGGTGTAGGTATTTAGTGTGTTGGTCCAGTTGATTGTATATGTAGCTTTGTGGCAGGGGTAAGATTGGCTTCGGTCCGTATGCCGTTGTTTCTGAGCCTTTCCTGGCCAGTTCATCCGCTGCATCGTTTCCTCTTGAGCCACTGTGTCCCTTGATCCATTGTATAGTAACTTTGTTTTTATCTGCGCACACCTCTGTGAGTGAGGTTTTGGTGGCATTCGTATATCAAGCTAGATGTGATGTTGTGGTGACGTAACGGGAACGCTTGCGCACACATCCGCGACCCCGCCGGTGGCTGCCGCCCACAAAGTGGTTCCTTCGCGGATGCCCGGGGGCTCGCCCGTTACGTGAGGCACGCCAGATGTTTTGGTGCGCCTGCCTCCTTGATCTTCACCTGTTCAGTAACGAACCCCCTTGACTCCGCTACGATTAGATCATCGGTGCGAAAAATCCAGCACCCGGATCAGGTCAGGATGGATCAGGTCAGGTCAGGTCTGTGGTTCCGCCACCGACCACGTCTGGGTCGCAGAAGATGGGTAAAGCGGCGCACCGTAATACCGGCATTCTTCTTCCTGTGCGGTCCCACCAATGCCGTTTTAGCGGAATTTTCCCCCTGCAAAAATTGTGCTAGCGAGAACGGTGAACCGCAATATCAGCACTCCTCTGCTTTCGCTTAGCCAAGCCCGCTAGGAGCGCCCTGCTCGGGCCAGCCGGCAGCCCAAACAGGCCGGCCTCGTAGGTGACCAGTCCACGGTTACTAAGCCCCCCCGAGGTAAATACGAGGGGTGCTGAAAAGTTCTAAGCCTATTAAGTTATTGTGAGTACTGTACTGACCAGAACAGACCGTTCAAAAATATTATCTCCACTTATAATAAATCTCTAAATTAAAAAAAGAATCAGCCAGTTTGAAACTAAGCTTTGCGAGGTTCGAATGTTCTCAGCATCCCATGAACGGAAAAATATGAAACATTTTATATAGGTACATTATTATTCTAGCTGCAACTTAGGATAGTTTTTATCCGACTGCGACAGTTAATTAATGTTCCGAAATATACGACTTCATTTAATTTTTCATTTATTTTTATTGAAATCAAACGCTGCTCCAACTGTCAGCTATAAGAACCGTCAAATTTTCGTCAAAATGGCGGAATTTCTTTGCCTTTCACTTATTAATAATTTAAATCCCGTCTACGATAGACCTTTACGAGACAAATGCTAAAATATAAACCATAAAAAAATATTCGATTCTGATATGAGAACTTATATGCGCAAATGTCGTTTTATGTCGTAATTTCAATAAATGAAATCAACAAATTTGAACAATATAATTAACACGAATTAGTTTTTTTTGAATGACAATGGCACGCGCTCGGCGCATTCAGCCAAAGTATCTGCGGCGCTACCACGAAAACCGATACTCAATGTTCATATATTTGCATCCCTGTCACTCGAGTATGGTTAGTGCGATAGAGATAGAGATACCCGAATATTTTCGAATTCCGAAGTTCGTGGTTATAGCTCAGGAATCGAAAATATGGTAAATAATCATAATGTATTTTCTCGAAAAAGAATTTAAAATAAATATAGTCAAATGGAGAAAAAAACAAAGCAAGAGGTTATATAGGTAATGATTAAGTTATAAGAGTCCAAAGTTTTAAGAGGGGGTATGTTCTGTCCCTTTTCCGCAAAACGCACCTTCATATGAAACGATTGTTTTTTACTATGACGCTCGAGTATATTGACGTCACAGTCCCTCATCGTTTTCTCACTCTAACAAGCGACATTAAAACGGATGTAGCTTCATAATTTTTTGAGATATTTGAATGGGAGTTTCATTATCTTCAATCTATTTATACATAATAAATGCCTATGTCCTGACTGACTTATTCACTCAATCACTCACTCACTCACTCATCAACGCACAGCCGAAACTACTAATCTTAGAGAGTTGATTTTTGCACAGTATGTTGCTTTTATAACGTGGGCTAGGGATAAAAAGGGATTTTTGAAAATTCTACCCCTAAGGGGGTAAAATGGGGGTGCAAAGTTTGTATGGGAGAACCTTTTTTTTTTGAGCTATAGACTTAAACTTTGTAGAAAAATTAGTTATTAGAATACAAATGAAACGCTTTCAGCGTTTTGGAAAATTCCACCCCTACGGGGGTAAAATAGGGGTGCAAGGTTTGTATGGGGGAAACATTTTTTTTTTAAATAGAGACTTAAAACTTTGTAGAAAGATCAGTCATTAGAATACAAATAAAGAACTTTCAGGGTTTTTGAAAATTCTACCCCTAAAGGGGTAAAATAGAGTGCAAAGTTTGTATGGGAAAAACTACTTTTTTTTAAATAGAGACTTAAAACTTTGTAGAGAAATTATTCATTAGAATACAAATAAAGTACCTAGATTCAGTGTTTTAAAAAAATCTACCCCTAAGGGGGTAAAATAGGGGTGCAAATTTTGTATGGGGGAAACAATATTTATTTTAAATAGAGACTTAAAACTTTGTAGAAAGATTAGTCATCAGAATACAAATTAAGTACTTTCAGCGTTTTAGAAAATTCTACCCCTAAAAATAGGGGGCTAAAATAGGGGTGCAAAGTTTGTATGTGGGAAACTATTTTTTTTAGCTAGAGTCCTAAAACTTTGTAGAAAGATTATTTAAATACAAAAAAAGTACTTTCAGCGTTTTGGAAAATTTCACCCCTAAGGGGGTAAAATAGGGTGCAAAGTTTGTATGGGAAAAACATATTTTTTTTAATAGAGACTTAAAATTTTGACGAAAAATTACTTATTAGAACATGAAAAATACTACATTCGGCGTTTTACAAAAATCATTCCCTAAGGGGGTTAAAAAAGGGTGCAAGGTTTGTATGGGGAACACTTTTTCTGAGCTAGACACTTAAAACTTTGTAGAAAGATTACTTATAAAAATACAAAAAAAAAGACTTTCAGCGTTTTGAAAAAATCTATCCCTAAGGGGGATAAAAAGGGGTGCAAAGTTTTTATCAGGGAAAGTTTATGTTTTTGAGTTAGAGACTTGAAACTTTGTAGAAAGATTACTTATTAAAATACAAAAAAAGAACACAAATCGTTTTAGAAAATTCCACCCCTAATAGGGTTAAAAAGGAGAGCAAGCTTTGCATGGGCAACACTTTTTTTTGAGTTAGACTTAAAACTTTGCAAAAAGATTACTTATTAGAATACTAAAAAAAAACTTTCAGCGTTTTAGAAAACTCCATCCCTAAGGGGATTTTAAGATCCTTAAGAAGGGTAGCCAGTGTTGTGTGGGAAAAACTTTTTTTTTTACTAGACTTAAAACTATTCAAAATGTTACTTATTAAAATTAATAATAAAGTACTTTCAGAGTTTTAGAAAATTCCACCCCTAAGGGGGTTAAGAAAGCTTTGTATGGGCAACACTTTTTTTGAGCTAGAGACTTAAAAGTTTACGAAAAAAGTTCTTTCAGCGATTAGAAAAATTCAACCTCTAAGGGGGTTTAAAAGGGGGTTCAAATTTTAAATGGCGAGCAATAAAATTTTAAAGTGTGAGTAAGAGATTTTTAACTTCGGTCTTATTCTGTACGTTAAAAGACTACAAAACTGATATCAGAGTTTTTCCAAATTCATCCCCTAAGAGTGTTAAAATTGGTTCAAAGTTTGAGTATTTCAAGGCATTTTTAAAGTATGAGATTTTTAACTTTGGTTTTAGACTGTTTGTTCACAAACTAGAAAATGAACATCAACTTTTTTTTTAATTATCCCCTAAAAGAGGGTTCAAATTTTGTATTGAGAGAAATCATTTTCTAAGACGATAAAAAGTTCTACGCGGACGAAGTCGCGGGCAACAGCTAGTTAAAAAATAAAAGTTTTCATATTTGAGTTATTGCATCCCGAGATATTCAACGACATAAAGGTATATAATATAATCATCGCGTGTGAAATATCGACGAATATTGTAAAAAAATTACACAGGGCCATTAAATTCCTTACGAAAAGTGGAAAATTACCGCAATGTATTTTTGATGACATGACGAATATTTACAGTAGCCAGAAGGGCCTTCCTATCTTATATTGTCACCGTCAAAAAATGGAGTCGCCTTTTAAACTTGGACGAGAGTCGATCGAAGACGACCCCCGATCGGAACGGCCAATATCGGCTGTGATTGAAGAAAACATAGAAAATGTCAGAATTTTGGTTTTGGAGGATTGAAGAATTAAGGCGTGGTGGTTTTGGAGGATTACAAAATTAAGGTGTGGCAAATAGCTGAGACTTTAGGTACAAGCAAAGAAAAAGTTGGAAAAATCTTACACAAACATTTACACAACATGTCAACGGTCAGTGCTCGCTGGGTACTGAAAATGTTGACGGCGTTTGATAAAGCACGTCGTGCCGAAACTCTGAGGCGAATTTAGAATAGGGAACATTACGCAAAACTCTGCGTAGGTGGCGAAACTAACATTGTATCTCATTCCCACTATTGCATCCGTGTCACTCATTTCACAATCAATTGTACATGTGTGTGTGTGTGATCTTCCTCTACTGGTTTACGGTTTGTGCTTGTGCTGCACTCTGGCGGCAGAACATTGCAGTATTCATCCCTATTATGCGAAGATACTTTAGATGAAGCGTGTTCCCGAATAGTGATCCTGAGTGTAAGTCTAAATCTATGCAGTGGATTAAGAAAGGTAAAAGGCTGCCAAAGAAGTATAAAGCACAAAAGCCGGCCTCTAAACTAATGGCTACGGTGTTTTGGGACTGCGATAGTATTATTTTAATTGATTAAGTATTTAGCAAAAGGATTAGTTATAAATGCACTTTATTATTCTGAACTACTAAGACGCAGGCAGTATTAGCGTGACCTCCAATCGCATTCAATTGTTGTAAGTCTTACGATTGGTTAAACTGGAATGAGTTGTGAGGTAATGCCTAACAGGTTGCGAACCTTAACATATTGGCATGAGGAACAGTGTTTTTACCCGAATGAGAATTATTGCACCTACGCATATTTAGTGCTACCTTCCTGTATAAATTAACTAAAATTTAATCTAATCACTGTTCACGAATTGCTGTGTCGATACAAACCTGATAGGGTTTAACGACACTGTTCGATCTAACAAAATGTATTTTCTTTTATAAATGTAATAAATAAATAAAAAAAATAAAAAAATAGAAAGGTACGTCAAGCCATAGTTGAGAAAAGGAGGAGCAAACTACGTAAAGTCATTTTGTTTTTGCAAGTCAACGCACCGGTCCACACTGCTCGTGTAACGAGGCCCGCTCAGAAAGAAATAGGCTTCGACGAAATTATCCACCCACCTGTCCTGATTTAGCCCCAAGTGATTATTTTTATTTCAATAATTTGAAAAAAGGCTTAGGGGGAAGCGATTTGCAAGTGATGCAGAAGTGAAAGCGGCTGTATAGGAGCATTTTGAAGGTCATGATAAAGAATATTTTTTTAATGACCTAAAATCGGAACTAGATTGAAAAATAAACATAGTTTATTTGTGTGTTTTTCTATCTTGCTAAGAACTTTTCGGCCGCCCCTCGTAGCTTGATTTGTAGCATATAACCTACCACACTAACGTTACAAGGGGTTACATGTTCACGAAACATGATACTCTTCGTTTAAATTCCAATATTTTAATTGGTGTGAACATGCCTATTCCAGATTACACTGGCTTATAGAAAATCACTTCATCCATAAGGTTAGTTATTGCCAAGCCTGTCACGATCGACCCAAACAAGCTAATTTTACTAGAAAGACACTTACTCAAAGTTAACACACAAACTGCCCCTCCTAATGGCCTTATGTTGTTTGGGGCAAGTTCTAAACCCTAAGTTTCCCTAATGCAAAAAGATCGATAGACCTTTTTGTTGGGGTTTATTTGGGTCTGGTAATTATAGTCGGCGCTACATTTCATGTTCGAGGACTTACGTTAAGTGATTGAGTCATTTTAGAGCAATTCTAAGTTGCTGAGAATGGTCCAACTGGGGAAGTCCTCCACCTTACAAGATTGCAGCAATAATAACGCCACTTGTTGTTTGTTGTTGTTGTTTTGTTGTTGTTGTTCTTGTGTGTTGTTGTAGGTGGATATGCGGTGTTGTGTTCCTGGGGGTGAGTAAGGATGCCAGACCTCCCGAATATGCATTTTGTTGAGATTGAGGGACCATGTGTTGATAGCATTCGTCTCTAGTTGTCAACACAATGAATCCTCGAACTATAAAGGGTTCCATCGAGCTTGTGATTCTTCTTGTTTTAGATCTCTTGATTTGGGCTCTCTTCTCAGCGGAATACTATATGTATAAGTAAGCTTGTAATAGGATATTACTGCAGACGCCGGGAAAGAAAGTCTTGCCGGTAGAGCAGGTAAAGTGATACGAAGCCGGTAAGCCTTTTTCACGGTCGGGCATGTATAGTGCTTTTCTCAAACATGCAATGAAATAAATACAAAAAACTTCATGAAATCAAACAAATTTTCATGGCTGAACGCCGTGATGCTGTGCCACAAATTGTGGAATGAAAATTAAATATTAAAATTACTTCCCGGCCTAGGCCTTCAATTTCGTATGAAATGCTTTTACAGTTCTCTCAAATGGTTCCGCCCGAAACGTGACACTTTGAAGCCTGTTATAACTTATAACATAACGCACGGAAATTTGACGACATTTCATTGCATGTTTGAGAAAATTATATTTATGGGTTCAATTCACACTCAAACACTAAGTCTTTGTTTCATACCACCACCAATGAAATTAAATATTCCTTACGTCATTATCAGATCAAATATTAAAATAATGGTAATAAAATTATAATAAACTAGCTGACCCCGCGTACTTCGTACCGCCATACAAAATGTATGAAAAAAGAAAAAAAAATAACTTTACATTTAGCATTTATTATTAGTTATTCTGCTATTCAGAGTGAAGACAAATACAACAAATCAAACCTCACAAAAATCGGTTCGCCCGTTCTTGAGTTATAAATGCTAACACGACTTTGTTTTATATATATATATATATTTATATATAGATATAGATATACGTACCACTCCTGGGCATGCCTCTAATTATGAAAGCTCTCTTCTTTTTACTTAACATCATATTTACCTACTAACCAAAAGTATTTTAATACTGGGAGCGATTCGTTAAAATTATTATCTGTTTCCAATTAAATAAAGTGAGCACGTTACTCACGAATGGACAGAAAGACGGGATGCGAAAGAATATGATTCAATTATGGATTCCTTTTACATATTATTACGGTACGGAATGCTACAAAATTTGAATTCAGAATAGTAAATATAAATTATAAACAGCGTGGATGTACACTCTTCGTCGCCGAAAATCCTACTAATATTATAAATGCGAAAGTTTGGATGGATGTACGTTCCATTAAATCTCAAAAACTACTGGACGAATTTTTATGAAATTTTGCAGTAATGTACTTTATATAACAGAATAGGACATAGGCCATAATTTATGTAAAATTTCATCCCTTTTAGGGACGAAAAAGGGGATGAAACTTTGTATGGAAACCAAATATTTTTATGTTGCGAGGGTGACCATGGTAACGTCAACGTCAACAAATTAGAAAATGGTTCTAGAAAGAGATAGTGAAATGAAGATTATATCCGTAAGGAAATTGATTTATCCTACTAATAAGGTAGGTAGGTGCATAGTGCCTGCCTTGGCTAATATTAGCAGTTCACCTCCGGTGGCGAGGCAGCTAGCCAGTTGTTGATGGCCTGAAGGGCTGTGATAGGGGTCCTGTTATCGCTGCCCAGACACTGCATCTCTACTCTTCTCCGATCGTAGCGGCTATCCGTTCCATTGGGTCAAGCGAGGTAGGGACGAGAGGGTGCGTCTGTGTTTGCGCGAGCACTTACGCACCATAATATATCCTGCGCAACGGGCTTTCTGGATTTTGGTATCGTGATCATAAAAGCCCTGTGGCAATGGGCCGAGGTAGAGAGGTCTGACTTTGCAAGTCGGGCTTTGTCTAAGATCTGCACACAGGCGGCTCGGGGAGAGTGGTCGTTTTCGCGCTGCACTGGAACAACAGCGCGAGCTGACATCATCAAGGTCTTCTTCGATACATCTATCTAAATATACATATAATAAAGCTGAAGAGGGTCGAAAGTCTGTACATGGAATGGATTCGAAAAAAATTAGCAAGGGATACTTAGAATCGACCACAGAACACGTTCCAACAGTTTTAAGATTTTTTGTCTGTTTGTCTGTTTATCTGATTGTCTGTTTATGTGGCCGCGCATCACGTGAAAACGGCTGAAGCGATTCAGATGAAATATGGTATAGAGATAGCTTGAGTCCTAGGAAAGGACATAGGATAGTTCTTATCCCAAAAATCAAAAGGGATGAAATTGGGGGTGGAAATTTGTATAGATCTACTTAAACCGCTGCACCGATTTGGATGAAATTTTGTTTATATATCGTTTGAGTCCCGAGGAAGGACATAGAATAGGTTTGATCCCGGAAATCATCCCCTAAAGGGGTGATATGGGGGGGTGAAAATTAGGATGTAACTCATTTTGATGAAATTTGGTTTAGAGATAGTTTAAGTCCTGGGAAAGGATATAGAATAGTTTTTATCCCGTTAATCATCCCCTAAGGGGCTAAAATTAGGAGTGAAAATTTGGATGAAACCCATTTGGTATAGAGATAGTTTGAGTCCTGAGAAAGGATATAGGATAGTATTAATCCTGGAAATAATTCCCAAAGGGGATGAAATAGGGGGTGAAAGTTTGGATAAAAAATTTGGTATAGAGATAGTAGGACTCCAAGGTAAAGAAAATGCATAGTTTTTATCCCGAAAATCATCTCCTGAGGGCGATTGTGCACTACAATGAATTTTACTGTCCGGCAGTCCGATTTTTTACGGTTTGATATTTTTGTATCCAACATTCAATACAAAAATAGTATTCTTTTTACAAACTTTTTACAGAATTAAGCTGGCCGTCATTGAATAAAACCAGTTTTTTTTTTTTAACAAAGGAATGAATTCTCTTATTTCTCATCTAAATGAAGTTATCTCCATCTCCATACAATTTGATGATCGTCTAACTAAAGGACTACTTGCACTTAGTGATTCCCATACTAACTGTATGGAAAAAGTTTTCTTTGTTTTCTGGGCGTTCTAGTAGTCAAACCTTAGTCGGTCCCAAAGAGTAATTTGATCCTTAATAAGAATGGGATCGAATGGCATTAAATAAAAATTTCGTGAAAATTGATTATTTTCTCCCTGACCGTACTTTTTTTCAAAAATTGTCATCACTTAAAAAGTTAGGAATGAAATCCCAATGCCAAATTATAATATAATAACTACCCGTGCGAAGCCGGGGTGGGTCGCTAGTATTAAATATATCGTTGTCTAGTAGGTACTGTACACGAGCTTCATTGAGCGTAACTATGAGGCTAGGTCTAGGTCCATTTGTCTAAGATATTCCCCTAATATTTATTATTATTATTAATTAGTAAACCCTGTTTTACGGACCTACTAGTGGCGAAGCGCCCATACAACCCGATTCCCACCGGCTTTCCTAAAATTTCTTATTAAGCTAGCCAATAGTCATAAACTCTTTCAAAATTTTTATGTTCCGGGTTGCCCATCGAAATTTTGCACGCTCCGCCACTGCGACCTACATCATCTAACATTATTGATTGCCAATCAGAATCGTTTCTTACACCAGGATACTGGTCTAAACCAGTATCCTACAGAAAAGCAGTTTTTTAAATGCAATTCGAAATACATACATATTATCTACTTGATACTAAAATAATACTTAAGTCATTATTAGGTACACATATATAGAATGAATGAGCACCTCAAAACTAAACTTAGAAACTAAAAAACATCTAAATAAGGCCCCCGCGGCATCGTGCCAAAGATGCTGGCAGCATTACCTCGCTGAATCGCAATGCTTAAGTTGTGTCGACGAGCTTTTTTGACAGCTCTTTAAAAAGCGTCCTGGCGCCTGGACCCCACGGCCCCAGTGTCTCAACACCGAATGCCACGAAGTGGTAATGAGGGCCGAGACACTGGTACTATGCTATTTTTTTGGTTTCAGCCGTCTCTGCTGCCGCACCAGCCCTGGTCGAGGTTCGAAGAAGATGAGACGGTGCCAGAGTGTCAACGCAAGTAGCATCCCAACCAGCACACGTCCCATCTTCCGTGGGACCAGGGTCATCCCGTCCGGCCTCTTGCCATCGTCCCGCAAAACGCCTTTGGGTTTGAGAATTGCCGGTGCGTTGACGGTGGCAAGAGTCCGGCGGATGATATAATTCAAGGCAGCTTGCCTTGAGAGGCGTCCTGCACTTAGCCGGCAAGAAAGGCCGTGGTGGCCTAGCTCGTCCACAGAAGTGCCGCAGGGGCACTTGTGGAGGGCACAGACCCTCACACGTAGTCTAAGACATACCGCTAGTCTAAAGTGTCGGGATCTAAAAATGTACCGATTGGGGGAGACGGGAAGGCGTGTAGCCACTGACCTGCTTCCTGTTCTGCAGCAGCCAAAAGCAGAGCGCGCGTCTTGCCGGAACTGTAATTAAAGGCATCAGAATATACCAATTTTGATAGTGCGTTGTCCCAGCTCCGTTGGATGTGTAGATTGGTGGGTAAATTTTGACCCGGACAAGCCAATTGCCAAGCGTTCCTAGCCTCGTCAGGCACACCGTCTCATAGATTGAAGGGATTACCCTTAGGATTTTACCTACGAGAGCGGAAGTGCCGTAGGCTTATTGAATTAACCGTTTTATCTCCATTGTTATTTAATAAAAGAAGTCCATAAAATAGCAAATAGCCCCGAGTTGCCTGTACTGAACGAACTCGATTAACACGAACATTTAAGCAACAGTTTAGCAAAAACCAATCGTTGCGGAATGTCCCTCAAATATCATAGAAACAGCGAAGCACAAGCCCCAATAATAAAAAGAACTAGACCTTAAAAATTCACCTGTTGTCGAAGACCATCCAGCTAGCTTAGTATTAGCGGCAGCTTTAGGTAATGCAGATGTACTTATGATACAGATGTAACTTTGATTTGGCTGACTTGTTGGTGGTGAAGGCGCAACAGCACGGCCAAGAAAAGGATAGTGGGATGATGGGATCATATCGGACAAAGTAACTCAAGATAGTGATGTAGAAAATACACCCGTTGAAAAGGAAGTGCGGCACAAACAATTGAGAATATAAAGCAACGCAAAGGGATGGTCGCCGATTGCTGTCACGGGCGGTCGCTAGCTGCTGTCGCTTGTCTGTAAGAGCCCTTTGCGTTGCGTTATATTCTCAATTATTTGTGCCGCACTTCCTTTTCAACGGGTGTATTTTCTACATCACTATCTTGAGTTACTTTGTCCGATATGATTCCATCATCCCACTATCCGACCGACCCACTAGACGACCGCTTTAGCCTAGTTGGTAGTGACCCTGCCTACGAAGCAAGAGGTCCTGGGTTCGAATCCCGGTAAGGGCATTTATTTGTGTGATGAGCACGAATATATGTTCCTGAGTCATGGTTTTTTTCTATGTATTTAAGTATTTATTTCTCCATATAAGTATCTATATCGTCGTCTAGTACCCATAGTACAAGCTTTGCTTAGTTTGGGACTAGGTTGATTTGTGTAAGATTGTCCGCAAATATTTATTTATTTATTATTTATTATCCTTTTCTTGGCCGTGCTGTTGCGCCTCTTTGAAATGATTTTCTATTCGAGATTTTACAATATAAAGGCTACAATCTCTATTTATGAACGTCTTATAAATAAATTAAAGAAGCAGGGTACAGATTATGTTGTTACATTTATATTTGCCTTAAAATTTTCTTTGAGTTATAATAGAATTAAACTTCAGATTAGGTTTCTTCAATTGCCAATTCTAATTGCCCTCCAGTATAAATGCTCTGAAGGGCAATAACAATTAGTAGAGGTACAGCTGTTTTTCTCATGAAGTGTGTTTTAGACATCACTAACAGTCATATAAAGATGGAAAAACAAGAATTGCTCTTGAAAAAAAAACAGTTAAAACCAAAATTTGGCACTGTCGCCAAATCCTGGAAAGGTCGCCATGAAATATGTTGAGATTAGTAGAGAGATGTATTGTAGTTCGTAAGTAAAAACAGACATAGTTTCACCGAAGATATTATATTCTCGCAAAATTAAATCAACAACGTATAATTTAACTTATAGTATTATAGATAGTTAATGACTACTTACTATATTACTCAATTACGTGCGTCATATTATGTTGCAGGGCGTAACGATAAGTTACCGTTAATGTGTTAAATAGGCACAAGCAACAAGGCACATAGTACAACTGTAAGGCCAGTCGTAAATGAAGGTTTCTCTTTCCACTTTGTTTTTTTTAATAATAATAAAACCTTAATGCTAATGGTAACAATGTGCTTGCGTTTTAATACATACATTATTACATGCGTGTGAACTAGAATGATCCTGTGTCTCAGACAAAGATAATTTGTGCACAAGAAAGCTATAGTACATTATCGTACAATTTAGAAACGATTTTATAGGACATAGTAATTTAATAATCTACAAATTAACACACTGAAGTCAAAAACACTTCGCCTATTTAAAATTACGTTAACTATACATATTACATAACTACAGTGTCAGCAATGTCAGCATCTGCGTTAGACTTCAAGCAAGTATATCGTCCCTTGGCTGCGAAAACCGCTTAACTGCATGACATGTAGTTTCGAGAAAAACGCATTTAAAGATTTGCATGTTAATATTTTTAGAAAGGGCCAATAACAGTTTAAGCATTTCCGTGTTTTTATATTAACAGTTTATTGTTTATTAAGATTTTTTGACTAAATTTCTTTTGTTTAGGATAAGAGGATAAAATTTAGGGTTTACCGTAAAAAGTACTGCAGTTAAGCTGTTTTTCCTGAAGACACTTTTTTTTTGTATCTCGTAAAATAATAGCCTTAGATCGGAATTTCCAATTTATTATACTTTTTGATGTAAATTTATAACCGTTTGACCTGAATAAAGTCTTTAAACGATTTCAGCTTCTTAAGTATGTGAGTTTATTTAAAAATCACGATGCACTTAGTAGGTTTTGCTTGGAAAATTTTTGAAATTTAGGAATTAAAAGCACTTATATACTTAGAAAATACGTGTACAATGTTTTAGCACGTAAGATTTATCACTAATTTTTAATTTTGCGTGGTTTATTTACATTATTTTTTGTAATAGTAACGTACATCAAAACTCTTACTTGATTTTGGTCAAATTTGTAACATTAGAAACACCGGTACTTCGTTACTATACTGCTGACCGGGGCCTGAGTTTATTGCAAACAATGTAAAATGCCGTCTCCATTCCTTAAGCGAACGAAGTTCTATGCTTCAGCTTGGGCCGAAAATCGTTTGTAGTCACAGAACAGGTTCTTTAATTATATAGAATTAATGTTTTGGGTTACTTTTTCAAAATTAAAAGAAAATACTTTTTTTTAAAAGACATGCTTGCGAGTTGTACAGCTCCCTGAGCCACATAATGCGTGAGCGAAAGCGACAACGTTGTCTATTATGCTATTTATATTTGCACAGTAAAAGCAGACTTTATAACATAGGACAATTCAGACTACTTATAAGTATACTACCAAATGCAGGCAATTGAATTATTTTTGGTGAGAATTGAGTACTTCAAATTATATATCTATATTCCAGTGCGGGAATCAAGCCCCAGTCTTTCAGCGAGTATAGAACGTAATATAATACATTTCAGGTCCAGTCCACTTTACCATACTACCTAACGGGTTAAAAGTTCAGCAAAGTGGCCTTTTCTTGTGTCCAGTCCAGTTTAACCAAACTACCTCACGGGAGGCAAGTTCAGCAAAGTGGCTCATCTCTTCTCAGGTCTAGTCCATTTCATCAAACTACCATACAAGTTTAGCAAAGCGACTGTTCATGTAAAAACACGAAAATACATTAGTAATTATTGGCCCTTCACCTTCATTTGCATTTAACTCAATACTAGGTTTCATGCAGTTAGGCGGTTTTTGCTGCAATGGGTGTATGCATATGCGTATTTGCACAATAGTACCATTATGCATGCAAGGAGCATCAAAGCTCACTAAGGCGGTTTTGGTTGAATGAATAATGTGTGATTTCGAGAGTGAAATTGTGTAAATTATATGCAATAATGTGTAACAAAATTGCGTTGCGGCGTTCGCGTTATTTAAATGTATTTAGTGTGTTCGGTTCCACGCATGGCCTAAATATAAAGTGTCAGACACAACGAGCGCGCGAAAAAAATTGAAGTTATGTTGGAAAGCAAAACTTACATGTAGGTAAGTTAATCTTTTGAAGACTTATTTTGGTCTTTATTATCAAATATAGGATCGCAATCGTCAGCACGTAGTTTTGATGTGTATTCAAATTATATATTTAGGGACACAAAGTTTGAAAAGTCCTTCATTATTAGCGCCAGAAACAATAAATAAGACTCAAGTGGGTACTTAAGGTAAATGTCCCATTGACATTGGCCCAGAACTTGAAACTTTCTAACTTAATCCATAGCAATACAGATGATATTAGCAATAGGTATCAAATATTAGCAATTACCTACAGTATCAAAGTTGGGACGTTTCCCTCATAGCATTTTCTTTCCGTAGAATTTGTTTAATTACATGAGGAATGATTAATACAGTTCCATTCTTTATCAATTACAAATAATCCCCAGAATAGAAGCTACGGGAAAAAGATTGTTGATTTGGCAATTAAGTGGCTTAATCTCTAGCTGCCAAACATGGGAAGTGCCCTGGAGCTTGAAAAGTCAGAGAGCGGAACAAGAGAACTCATTGGCAGGATCACGTGCAGTTAAATTGTAGAAGTATTTCAGAGATAAGCTATATGGATGTACCTTTTTTTTCGAATCTTAAAAAATACAATAACATGCACAATTTACTGATTGAGTGCTTCTTGCTGTGCGTAAAGCTGTTGATCCTAGTCATTGTCAATTCCAACAGTCGTCGTTAAGCCGAAAGGCCTTCGAGCAACTTGAGCAACTCTAATAGTCAAGTTGCCTACTCTACACAACTATCAGGAGACGGCCCGCGAGCTCTCTCGATTTTTCTCGCACTTTACCTCTCTTTCCAAGTTTTCTAATAAAGGAGAGACGGACAGTGCGAGAAAAATTGAGAGAGCTAGCGCACCGTATTGTAATAGCCGTGCTGATAAAAAGCTTAATCCAATTATGATCTTGTTTCTCTTCTGGGTAAGATCAGATGGCACAAACTTCCATAAAAATTGTGCCTATTCAAATTCTTCGGACTAGGTAGCAAGAGAACCAAGCTATCCAGAGGTTCCACAGGAAGAACATGTCAAGCCACATTTTTTTTGAAAATAAGTTCTTAATCTCAATAGACTACCAACCACTGCAGAACATAAAGAAACCAAGCATAATATAACATTTACAGTACTCTCCCGGCTTCTCCCACAACGCGTGCGCTGAGCCAATGTCCCGCATGAGCGCCGCCTGTCCGGCGAGATAAAGGGTGCGCGGTAATCTGGCGGTAATGCTTTGGAATCACACGCGAACACGGCGACATTCACGTGCTACGGAAGGTTATACATTAGTATCAATTATTTACAATGTTGCAATACACCCACGAGAAACTTATATTATGAACAGTTCTGTTATTTGGGAATTTACTTCGGAATGGAAACTAGCATGATGCCCTCGAGAAACTTTCCAGAGAAATCCAAGGTCGGTTTTTTCTACTTTACCTAGAGCTTACTAATGTTGCCCAGATGTTCTTACATGTAGGTGTACTGTAAGTATTATATTGGCGCAGCAATGTTTTGTTGGAAAAAAGCGGAGCGGTACGCGCGCAGTAATGCATTCTTACCGCCCGCTTGTTCTTTTATTAATTTCTTACTCAACAAAAATTACGATAAACTTAATCTAAGTCTTCGCAAAACTGCATAATAGTTTGTTTGCGAATATACACTCTTTATAATTATGTTTTGGTAATTTTATATATGTGTACAATCTATGATTTTAATGTTATTTTTTATGCTTATTATTAGCGGTAAACAGGAATAGGTGGGTGTAAAGATGTAAACAAGTATTTAATCATAATTGCCTACGGAGCCTCAGCCTAATATACCCTTAGTGACAACAAACTTGTTTACATTTCCACTCACTTCGATTGAATCTGCTTATGATTATGTAATTTTTATTTTATAGGTATTTTATAGGTGGCCTAAATGAAGTAACTATGTAACTATCTACTTAACTACCTATTATTTAAAAGAAAGGTATCCATTAAACCTTTACGGCTTTGTCCGCTGTACAAATGTTTTTTTTGTATTGTTTTTTGTAGTAAATAAATGAAAAAAAAAAAAAAAAAACATGTTTTCAGTTTAATTAAAAAAAGAATCAGCCAGATTGAAACTAAGCTTTGTGTGGTACGAATGTTCTCAGAATCCCATAAACGGAAAAATATGAAACATTTTATATAGGTACATTATTATTCTAGCTGCAACTTAGGATTGTTTTTATCCGACTGCGACAGTTAATTAATTTTCCGAAATATACGACATCATTTAATTTTTCATTTATTTTTATTGAAATCAAACGCTGCTCCAACTGTCAGCTATAATAAACGTCAAATTTTCGTCAAAATGGCGGAATTGCTTTGCCTTTCACTTATTAATAATTTAAATCCAGTCTACGATAGATCTTTGCGATACACATGCCAAAAGTTAAACCATAAAAAAATATTCGATTGTGATATGAGAACTTATATGCGCAAATGTCGCATTATGGCGTGATTTCAATTAAATTTTTCAACAAATTTGAACAATATAATTAACACGAATTAGTTTTTGTTTAATGGCAATATGCCATTGCTCTTTGCGCATTCTGCCAAAGTGCCTGCGGCGCTACCACGAAAACCGAAACTCGAAGTTCGTATAACTGCATCCCTGTCACTCGAGTATAGTTAGTGCGATAGAGATAGAGATACCCGAATATTTTTGAATTCCGAAGTTCGTGGTTATAGCTCAGGAATCGAAACTACACCCCCGTAAGCCGCGTCCGCTGCGCCATGTTTTCGTGGTTTTTAAACGTCAAACATGTTTTGCCAATCAAAACAAAACCCTATTTGTTTGCCGAACCTGACGGAAAACATGTTAGATGTTTAAAAATATGGAAAACATTGGTGCAGCGGAACCGGCTGTAGGTAGATACTAAATAAAATAATCATAATGTATTTTCTCGGTAATCACTAAGTTCCAAAATTTGATGTTCTGTCCCTTTTCCACAAAACGCACCTGAAACGATTGTTTTTTACTATGACGCTCGAGGATCTTGACGTCACAGTCCCCGATCGTTTTCTCACTCTAACAAGCGACATTAAAACGGTTTTGAGATATTTGAATGGGATTTCCGTCATCTTCTATCTATCTATACCTACATATAAATGCCTATGTCCTGACTGACTCACCCACTCACTCATCAATGCACTGCCGAAACTACTGGGGCTAGAGAGTTGAAATTTACACCAGAACTACCTTTTACAACGTAGGCAAGAAGTAGATTCGTAGATAAGAAGGGGTTTTCGGAAATTCTACCCCTAAAGGGGTCAAATAGGGGTGCAAATTTTGTATGGGGGAAACTTTAATATTTTAGCAAGAAACTCAATACGTTGTAGAAAGCTTACTTATTAGAATACAAATAAAGTACTGTCAGCGTTTTGGAAAATTCAGCCTCTTAGGGGGTTAAAAAGGTTTGCAAAGTTTGTATGAGCGAAACTTCTTTTTGAGATAGAAGCTTAAAAGTTTGTAGAAAGATTACTTATTACAATACAAATAAAAAAACAGCGTTTTGGAAAATGGTATGAAAATGGGGTACAATGTTGGTAAAGGGGATTTTTTTGAGCTAGAATCTCAAACCTTTTTAAAAAGATTACATAATAAAATAAAATAGAATACTTTCAGCGTTTTAGAAAAGTCCACCCCTTAGGGGTGTATAAAATATTTTTTTTAGCAAGCGACAAATCTTTGTTGAAAGATTACTTATTACAATAAAACTTTCAGCGTTTTGGAAAATTAAAAATTAAAAAAAAAGGACTAGATAGTATGTAGAAAAAATACTTACCTATTACAATAAAAAAAAACACTCGGTTTTTATTTTTTCCCTGAGAAGCGTTCAAAGTTTGTATGGAGAGCAAGAAAATTTTAAAGTATGATATTTCTAACTTCGATCTTAGCCTGTTTAGACTACAAAACTTATTTTAGCATTTTTTGAAATATATCCCCTAAAGGGTATTATTATAAGGGTGTTCAAAGTTTGTATGGAGAGCAAGATATTTTTAAAGTAAGGGATTTGTAACTTCGGTTTTAGACTGTTTGCTAAATTACTACAAAACTTATTTCAGCGTTTTTTTAATTCATCGCCTAAGAAGGTTAAAAGGGGGTTCGAACTTTGTATAGAGAGCAAGACTTTTTAAAGTAAGAAATTTGTAACTAAGGTTTCAGACTGTTTACTATGAGGGTTCGGAGAGGGTTCTTAGAGAGCAAGAGATTTTGAAAGTAAGAGATTTGTAACTTCGGTTTTAGTTTGTTTTCTAAAAGACCAGGTACAAAATTAATTTCTATGTTTTTTTTAAATTCATTCCTTCAACAAACATTTAGACGATAACATGTTACACGCGGACAAAGTCGCGGGCAACAGCTAGTTATTCTTTATATTTTAGGACCCTCACAAGGTGGACTGATGACCTGGTAAGGTAAAGGTCGCGGGAGTCCGCTGGATGCGGGTGGCGCAGGACCGGTCATTTTGGCACTCTTTGGGGGAGGCCTATGTCCAGCAGTGGACGTCTTTCGGCTGATATGATGATGATGATGATGATATTTTTGTCCAAATACAAGTTACATGATTAATTACAAATATACACTCGCCAAACTATTAAGTTTGATGTCGAGATGCGCTCATTTACTTAATCTATTGTATCTTAACCTAATTTGCTTTTATTTCTTTTAGGTACCTAATCTCTTCTCTAAAGTTTCATACATGTTGGTAGAATGGCAACTAAAATAATAATAGTAGGGTATTTCATTTCAGTAAAAATAAATTACTTCACAATATCAATAAACAGAACTTACAAAAATGCACGGAACACACAGATTTTGACTTATTTTTACTATAATAAATTTTGAATAAGTAGTTACATAAAGAATGAAAAGTTAGCGCTGGTTGACTATATAAACCTACTTATTCGCTCTGTAAATGTCCATCTGTTGACATCGACTTGTTGTCTAGGAGCAAGTCCTTTAATTTTGATTTTAAATTTGATTTACTCGTACTTAGGTACTTTAGGAGTTTACGAATGGCTGAAAAGAGTGTTGTAATAAACTGCTGAACTTCATACTTGTTTTGACATTTATTACATTTTCTTCATAGACTTAATTCAATAATCCTATTGACATTTGTAACACAGTGTCCCAATTTCCCAATCATTATTTTTCTCACAGCTTGTTCCTATGCACTATCTACAATACAAAATCAAATTATAATTAACTGAAAAACAACTATCATAAACAAACAAACATTAATGGAAACATAATAATTATATGTATAGGTAACTTTTCTTTCATCTTAAAACTAAAAAGCAGTCGTTCAGTCCAATAAAAACTTAATTTTCCAACAATGTTGCGTCTTAGAAAGTTCACTAGTTTCCTTGTAAAAGTTCCTTTTTTAATTTCACCGCTAATTGTTCTATCAGTAGCAATTTTAAATTCTTGGCGCTTGTCGTAATATTGTTCTTAGCTACAATTTAACTCAAAGTGAACCTTTAAAAGAAATTACAAGTGATGAGACTCTGGGTTGGTTCGTGTTTCTTTTGTGATCCAAGATAGAATTTATGTCTCTGGTAAATATAGGTATTAAGTAAAATAAGACTAGTTCACGCTTAGAAAAATAAAACAAACAATGCAATTCATTTCCTTGTTTATTTATTCTAAAACTAAATCTCGTGATTCATTTTAGGGTTCCGTAGCCAAATGGCAAAAAACGGAACCCTTATAGATTCGTCATAATTGAAGCCCGTCAAGTGGTCGCGAACCGAAGGTGGTCGCGTTACGGGCTAAACGACCCTAAATACCAAAATAATGTCTGTGTCAAATTGTGAAGAAAAATTAAGAGAAAATTATTCTCCTTTTGTTGCAAACGGTACAACCACTACAAATGCAATTCCATGTTCTCGATAATTCATCTATACCTACCACAATTAGATATGTAGTTGGAAAAAAACACTCGGCCATTACACATTGCTTTAACATTTCTACAAACCCAACAGAAAAATGATTAGTTATTAACTATTCTTGAATAGCATCAGAATAAGAATATATACAATTTAAAACCCAAAGCTTAATCCAAAGCAAGAAAAAATAACCTCAATTCACACATTTCACACATTGCTTCCGTAAAGTGTTGACGTGCAGTGAATCTGTAAAAAAAATAACGCGACCGTTGGCGCGAAAACTTTAGTTACGTCACTTAATTTTATTATTATGCTGAAATTAGTTACTTGATTGCTTAAATAATTTAGCTAATGTAATAATTTCGTTGAAATTTGGCATATTATAAAAATAGATTTAAAAAAATGGGGTGGTCGCGTACCCAAATAAATAATTACCAAAAAAGTCGGATAGCGACCACATCGTTTTTCTTTTTCTTTCATGTGGCTTCTTCATGATTCATGCGGCACTCGCGATATTTAGCTTAGCCAGCCAATTGAGTCGGTATTTAAGCCGCGCCAATGCATGCTGTCCATAGTAGGTATTTGTAATATAATAATAATATATAATTATAAAATATATAATTTATATGATTATATGGTATGAAAACCCCTTTTGGGAATAAAGGCGTGAATATATGTATATGTATGTATGTATGTATATGGTATGGTTATATTACAAATGCGAAAGTCTGTCAGTCTGTTACCTCTTCACGCTTAAACCGATGGACCGATTTTGATGAAGTTTGGTATGGAGATAGTTTGAGTCCCGGGAAAAGAAGTAGGATAGTTTTTATCCCCGAAATAATCCCTTAAGCTGAAATAGGGGTTGACATTTTGTATGGAGCTAAGATGTAAACGAGACACACGGACGGAGTCGTGGGCAGAAGCTAATGTAAGTGAGTAGAATTTAATATAAAAGTTAAATAAAAGCTTGTAAAATGGTGGCATTTAGATACCTACTATGAATGACATGTGTGACTGTAATAGCAATATATATAATAGCACTATGGTGTGAGCGAGATGGCGCGCCGTTTTCGATTATATTATTCATTGACAAGCAATGTAAAGTAGATTTAGAAGAGTAACATTTTGTAGTAGTATAAGGGCAGCCAACTTTAAGAAAGAGCTCAATCGTCGAATCCGACTCGGCTCGGCAGCGTTCAGGAAGCTACGATGGCACATCTTTTCATCCAATATTCCGCAGTGTCTGAAGACGAGAGAGTCTTTGACCAGTGCGTGTTGCCAGAGATGTGATGACGTATGTCACTGAAACGTGGTCGCTTCAGAAATCATAAGAAGCCTCATAAGAAGGCTCAAAGTCACCCAAAGCGCAATGGAGAGGGCTATGCTGGGGGGTGGGAGTTTCTCTGCGTAATCGCATCAGAAAAGAGGCTATCCGCAGCAGAACCAAAGTAACCGATATAGCCCTAAGCCGCTAAAGTTAAGTGGCAGTTGGCGGGGCACATTGCACGAAGGTTCTCGAGTTGCGACCGCGTACCGGAAGGCGCAGCGTGGGTAGGCCCCCCACAAGTTGACTGATGGCCTGGTAAATATCGCAGGAATCCGATGGATGCGGGTGGCGCAGAACCGGCCATTATGGCACTCTTTCGGGGAGGCCTATGTCAAGCAGTGGATGTCTTTCGACTGATATGATGATGGTGATGATGCATCGTTTTATTAACTACTTAAACACTATTTGCAAGAGTGGTCGCCAACTAGCTAACAGGTGGTCGCAAACCAACTAAAGCGGTCGCTATCTAGCGAATTCGCTATTTTGAAACCTTTTCCATATTTCTACCTAATCTATGGATGAAAGTGCTATATATTTACTAATCTACAGTGAGCAACTCGGCTAAGTGGTCGCTAACCGGCGAAACGACCCTATTTCTTCAATATATAACAAACCTCTTTTTATGCTGATAGTACGAGAAAATAGAAAATTCAAATAGAGAATGCCTGTAAACATACAATGCTACTACATATGCAATTCCATGCTCTCGTTAATTTATCTATACCTACTGAAGTGGCAGGCTAAATGTGTTAAATATATCGTGAAGTTCTAGGAATATTTATTTAAGAGAGTAATAAATCCTCGCCCAATGGCCATGGTCATAAAGACAAAACTTACAATGCTTAAGGAAGTAATATATTATAGCCTCACAAAAGACTGTTACTTAAATAAATATTGGGACTAAAACTGTGGCAAGTTCAAAGAACACTTATAGAAAATTAGTGGAATAGTTTGCACAAGGGATGATCAAAAGGCGACTTTGTCATCATTGGCATAATACTCATTTTAACATATACATACAGAAATCTGGCCGATCATTGTCTCTTATTCCAGTAAACTCCGAGACATCTGCTTTACGCATGTCAAGATTTGTGGACGCGTCTCATGAAACACAGGAGAGAGAGAGGCCGTGCACGCGTACATGCGACAGAACGAGACGGGGGTGGCGAACTCTGTGGACAGGACGAAACCGGTGCGAGAGGGACGGAGTATGACCTTGCCGAGGGAAGAACGAGAGACAAGATGGGAGGCGCGGGCGCAGCTACGACGATAATTAGACAAATGTCGACGGAAGCGCCTTAATTGTATAGATATTAAGTAGGAAATAAGAAAACCGATGGTAGGAATAAAGTTGTCGCTTTGATAAAGTGGGAGAATAGATTTGCGAAGAGACAAGGGGAGTGAAAGTAGGACACTGATTCGAGAACTGCGAGCGGCGACGGTACCTTAAGATACTTACGAGAAAGCTGACCTCTTTCCGAAGTCTGAGCATATAAGTGTACTAGGAGTGTTGAAAAAAAGTTAATAGAATCAGTGTCGTGTCTCTGTTGTTTAAAGGGCTAAGTATTAATCTTGTGGAAATCAATGGACGAATGGAATACTGGAGAGGTCATTTAAATATACCTCCTTTCTGTTAATTATCATCTTAATACCTTTGTCATAAAGGGTTGCTTACCTGCGCTCTGGGCCATAGTATAGACACCAGCCATCTGTTCATTTATTTACCATTATTGTATAATTGTGTAGATTAAATTGTGGAACATTCTTAAATACTGTTCTGTTACAAGCGGGTTCGAACCCCACTTGATTGAAACTATTTGTACATACATTGTTACCTGAATTGACCAAAGACTTGCACTATAAACGCGCTAAATACGTCAGTGAGCATTGATAACTTGTGTCAGAGCCTAATACGGCTAAGGTCAATTCAGCCGATACTGTTTATAGTACCTATACCTATGCGAGTGTACTAGATCTAAAGATATAGTTATAGTGTCCAAACGTGAACTCGTGTATACGTAAAGTTAGGGATTTGGGGAATAAATATTAGTTACTTAGTTGTTGTAAATACCTATTAGCGTGTAGTACATGTTAATTGATTTAGTTTTAATGAAGGCAAGAGGTTTTTTGTTAGATTGCTAGATTTTCCTCTTTAAGTTTGGCCTAGGTTAATCAAAGCAGTCACCAAATAAGACTACAACTAGTTTTATTTGGTAAGTAGTCAACCAGTTTCGATTAAAATCACTTACGAAAATAAATTCCTTATTTTCTACTTTCAACTGGTTTTTCTTTATAACTACAGATTCCCAGTAGAATACCTTTAGGTTTTAATCTCATAATTAGGGGCAACATAGATAAACTCATAATCTATAACAATAGTAAATTCCTTTACAATTGTGCTCGAACAGATAGTGTCTCATAGTTTGAAGTATTAATAATTCTAGCTAGTATATCTAGCCACTTAATTAACGACTAGGGTCAGATTTAGATAAAGTCTCGTTGTTCTTTCGGCAGTTTTGACGTGGCTAAAGGGAAGGCTCTACCTGTCTGGAGAGCACGACCTAAGGTCACAGACTTGTTATTCTATAGCATTCACAATAGGGCGTTCGTACCCTAATTAACCTGACTTAACTTGCCTCCGATTCAGATACAATACATTAAATAACCGTAAGTTATTTAATCCTTTTTTATAAATTAGGGAACTGATTAATTGCCAAAGAGAACGAGATTTATATGACCTGCATGGGTTTGGTATCCATAGAACTGAAAGCGCAAGGGTTGACAACTGAGTGGCCACTCATGAACAAAGCTACAGAGGTAGCGAGATCTTATTAAAGGTACCTTAATCTAAAGCAATTTGGTGTAATCACCTATGAGCAACTCAATCACATAGCTCATTAACATATGTACATGGTCAACCCTCACAATACACAGACGATCTCAGCACTAGACTGGAGATATATACAATGGATACCTCCTCCCTCGTACGTGGGTAGCAAACGAATCTGACTCTAGAAGTTTTAACGTACCAGAGATAGGTTCGCCCTTTATAAATATCATTTACACTTAGGAAGTAACGTTTTGCGCCTTAACCTAAGCTGGACGCAGTCTAGGGCAAGAATTAATGACTCTATCTTCCACACAACGAAGACAAAGATAGTTATAGCAAAACAAGTACGATCCATGAGGAAATGACTCTAGGTACGAGTGGTTAAACATTGTTTGTTCGAGTTAAGACAAAAGGAGCCCTAATACCATTTCACCTGACGCCGTGCCGCAGGATTCTAGATTTTGTGTTAATATTGAATTAGTACAACTAGAAGAACTTTAATGTTACTTAATTAAAACACAACGTAGATATTTGAATTTATTAGACGATCACTTAAAATCACAACTTGTTAGCTAATAGCGAACGATTTTTGAACCATTTTGAATGAGATTGGATTGAGCCAATTTGATAATTAAGAAAGGAATAAAATACACTTTATTCGAAAGATTTAAGGGGGGTACCACATACTATTATAAATAGTGTATTACGAGAGTACGGTTGGACACACTATTTTTAACATTTAACAGGAATAAGCGGAATTTTATTGATTTAATTTTCAAGTGTTCTTTGAATTGCCATTATATTCAAAATAGTAGCGATGTCTGGAAAGGGTAAAACGAGGCAGGGGTCGAAACGTAGTGAGACGGACGCTGGCCGTGATGAGGATATTCAGGAAAGTCAGTTACATACTGTGACGAGTGATGATTTAGGACAGGCTAGCGCAGACTCTATTATTATACGGGAACGTAGGTTTGAAATGCTTTTAGATAAATTCGACTCGCTGTCCAAGCGTTTCGAGTCGTTTGAAACACGTCCTACGAGTTCAGTAGGGACGGACACGAGCAATGGACATTGTTCATCACAGGTAGTGGAGGCACGTGCGAGTAATTGTTCGGCTGTTACTCCTAACGTTTATATTACACAGCCGATAGCTAAGCCTAGTTTTAATGGGAGAGGTGATACGAATCCAATGAAGTTTATACAAAAGCTACGCAGGTATATACGATCTATGAACGCGCAAGACAGGGCTGTAGAGATAGCGATAGAATGTTTGACGGGTTCTGCTCTTGTAGTGTTAGGCTTAAAGAGTAGGAAGTGGCAAACATTAGACGATTTTGAGGCGGACTTCGAACATAAGTATTGGACGGAGGAACGGCAAGAACGGGCTAAGTACAAGGTGATACACGGGGCATATGACGGTCATAATAAAGTCCCCATGAGCGAGCACTTTGCAGAGCAGATTGACGCCGTTAGTTTATTGACGAAGCCTTTTGAGGAACGGTTTTTAGTCAATAGTATTATGCGACACTTCCCTAAGGACGTACAACAAATGTGGTTTACGTACACACGTATAGGTGATGTGACGGTAGACATAGCCTTAGATTTTCTTTCAAATTATGAGGAGAGTGTTAGTTGTAGGGGTTCAGACATGAACGACAGCAACGACTATAATTACAATAGCGTAGGGCGTGGTTTAACACATAGGCGAGGCATGAGGTACGCACGAGGTCACGCAGTACCGATGGCTGCGGTTTTACAGGGTAGTTATTGGCCTAGACGGGGACGCGGGCGCGGCCGCGGACGAGGAGGTTACTCGAGAGTTAATAGAGGTAGGTTTCCGGCCATCAGTTGGGAAGCGGCGTCGACGTCACAGACCACACGACCGAGTTTTGCACTGGGATCTCCAGCCCAAGATAACACTAACGTCACGAAACAGGGAAACGACAATCGGTCGAACAAGTAAGTTCCACTTGTGAGACTGATAAATTACACAGGGACTCAAAAATTAGTAAGATAGGGACTGCATATAGTATGATGGCTAAATGGGGTTGGAAAGCAGGACAGGGGTTAGGTAAATTAGGAGACGGGGTTAGGAATCCGGTAGGTTGTAAGATAGGACACGAGAATGTTAGGTCATTAGAAAACTTAGGTAGGCTTTTAGGTGATAGGAACGAGCATGTTAGATTATGTGAGGAGAGGGGTAGACCGTGTGTTTCGTGCGAAAATAGGATAGGAAGAGAGCTTTGCACTATTTTTGACAATACAGAGGAGAGTGTTGCCGAGCAGGGCGTAGGACCAGCGTTGCCTAAGTTACCCGAAGTAACAGTCAAGGTGGGAGATCGTAAAATACAGGCACTAATAGATACAGGTAGCCAGGTAACGGCTATCTCAAGTGAGTTATTTCAGGCAATAAAAGCGCAGTTAGGGACGTTACCTGAGATCCCTATACCGACAATACAAATACAAGGTGCATTTGGTTCGAAGAGTGAAAGTGTGAAAAGTATGATCCTAATTAACATAGAATTAGGAGATACGCAAATCGAGACACCAGTTTTAGTAGTGCGCAAACTACCTAGATCAATTATATTAGGGTTTGATTGGTTGGAAAGAATGAAGGGCGTGATTAGATGTGGGGCGGAACGAACTCTGACTATAGAACATTTAGGTATGATTACAAACGCAAAAATTGGGACACAGAACGAAATCGAAAGTTTATCTAGAGTCATAAACTCGATCCAGGTTCATAACACCACGCCAAGGCATAGCAACAATTGTGAGATTAATTGTGCAATTTCAGTCAATGGAAGGGATACCTTATTACCAGACAATAAATCCGATTTACAGTTGATTAATAGCCATATAGAGAATTTAAATATAGATAAATGTCATAAGACTTTGCTGTTACAATCATTACAGAAACACGCAGCTGTGTTTTCACAGAAATTGGGGCTTACAAATAAATATGTCCATGAAATTAAAATGGTAGACGAAACACCGTTTTTAAAACGTAGTTACCCTATACCATTCGCGCACAGAGACTTAGTTAAGGCCAAGATTGATGAGTTAGAGAGTTTGGGGGTCTTAAAACGGGAGGCCACTGCATATAGCAGCCCATTGACATATACAAAGAAAAAAGATGGTTCTGTTAGATTATTATTAGATGCGCGCGAATTAAATAAAAAAATGGTGGGGGACTCTGAAGCTCCACCTATTACATCCGAGATACTTCAGTCGTTTCACGGGGTAAATTACATCAGTTTAATTGACTTAAATAATGCCTATTTTCAAATACCTATACACAGAAATTCCACAAAGTATACAGGTTTTACTTTTATGGGGAAAAGCTACACATATGCCGTGTTGCCACAAGGCTTAAAGACTTCAGTAGCTAGTTTTTCTCGCGCAATGGATGTGATATTAGGCGGTGTTAGAGCCTTTTGCGTAAATTATCTAGATGATTTAATTGTGTATACCAATGGTGATCTCGAGTTACATTTATCACATATAGACCAGGTTTTGGAAAAGTTATACGAAGCGAATTTGACATGTAACATAGAAAAGTGTAAATTCTTGCAGGTAGAGGTTCAGTTGTTAGGACACATAGTGAGCATTGAGGGTATCCGAATGGACCCAGACAAGACGAAGGCTATTCGGGACTTTCCCGTACCAAGAACCGTTAAACAAGTTAGAGCATTTTTAGGGCTCCTAAACTATTTTAGAAAATTTATAGAAAAATACGGGGAAGAGACTAGGCCATTGTGCGATCTTTTGAAAAAGGACATTCAGTGGAAATGGACACAAGTGGAGGATGATTGTTTTGAGCGAATAAAGTTATTATTCTTGGATACTATAATGTTAGTCCACCCGGATGTTAACAAAACATATTATTTGCAAACAGATAGCAGTGCAATAGGTATCTCAGGTTGCGTGTACCAATTGTCTGATGCGGGCGATAAACAAGTCATAGGATTCTGTAGCAAAGGTTTAACAGAGACAGAAATGAGATGGACAGTCACAGAACAGGAGCTTTGGGCTATTATATACAGTTTGTCAAAATTTGAGACATATTTACGGGGAGCGAGAGTAATAATACGTACCGATCACAAAAGCCTTACATTTTTACATTCATGTAGACTTTTAAGCGCTCGCATGATTCGTTGGGTAAATTACATAGGGCGATTTGATCATCATATAGAATATGTAAAGGGTAGTGACAATGTCATAGCCGACGTTTTATCACGACATATACAGGGAGTTACAGATTTAAAAACTACGAAGGCTCAAAACCCACAGATAAATTTATTTAAGGCCACGAATGAAAGTTTGATTAAAGAACAATTAATAGCAATCGGAAGACATCAATTGGAAGACGGGAGTTTGAAGGGCATATTCGAAAATTTACTCAATAGTGAGCAAACAAATCCGATAAGGGGGGCACAATACTATAGATTGGTAGACAATGTATTGTATTACGAGAATCCTAAGTCAGGTAGTCGCACACTAGTCGTCCCGGAAGCGATACAAAGGAACTTAATTATTAGTATTCACGAGGAAATAGGTCATTACGGCCGATTTAAAGTTTTATCATTGATGAAGAAAAGATATTATTTTCCCAATATGTCTCAGGCAATAGCGAACGTATTGCGAGAATGTGAAACCTGTCAAACATCGAAACATGTGTTTAGTAACCATGCTGGCCCAAGTAAACCAGTAATTGTTAGAGAAGTAGGGGAGATTGTTTTCGGTGATTTTTATGGGCCATTACCAACGGGGAAGTTTGGAAACAATTATATTTTTGTGTTGCAAGATGCTTTCAGTAAATTTATACAGTTATATCCATTAAAAAGGGCAACAGGCCAGGGCGCTTTGGGTTGTGTAAGGAAATTCCACAAGCTAGTGAAGATAGAGCGTATAATAACGGACAATGCAGCTCAATTTATTTCAAGTACTTGGGAAAATGGGTTAGCACAGTTAGGTATTGATCTAGGGCATACATCAGTACGCTGTCCTAGATCTAATTCCACAGAGCAAATCAACAAGGAGCTAGGCAGGATGTTTAGGACATACTGTGATAAGTCACATAAATCATGGGTTGATCTCGTTACCAAAATAGCAGATTGCTATAACCACGTTGTACAAATCTCGACAGGTTTCACACCATTGGAAGTTCTGCGGGGAGAGAGTACCGTGCTTTCGAGTGATTTGACGATTAATAAATTTAATATTGTAGTATCAGGCAGGACTGTGAGTGAGATTCGCGAAAGGGCTAGGGAAAACATAGTAAAGGCAGCAGAAGATAGGAAAGGGGCATACGATAAATCCCATAGACTAGTTCGATTCAATATTGGAGACCTTGTCAAACTTAAGACTTTACCTAGATCAGATGCAGATAAAAAGTTGACAAAGAAATTCTCGCGATTATATATTGGTCCTTTCAGAATTGGGGCCATACCATACGATAATGTTTATACACTAGTATGCACGAATACAGGGGCAATTAAAGGCAACTACAATGCTATCCACCTGTTCCGTTATTATTCAAGTGATAGAACAATGCAAGTAGAGCGGACCGAGCGGGCACCAGACAAAGCATAGCGCCGGCGCTTACTCACAGATTTTATTGACCACTTAAGACATAATACTTTGTTGAGTAGGACAATAAACGTTAAAGGTTTGAAGAAAGGGTTGTTTATTAATTTTATAACGCTATATTAAACCCGAATTATCTAGTTATGGTTGTGGTGTAGAGAGTCAAAATTTATTTTAACTATCGACAAAGGGGGGGGTGAAGTGGCAGGCTAAATGTGTTAAATATATCGTGAAGTTCTAGGAATATTTATTTAAGAGAGTAATAAATCCTCGCCCAATGGCCATGGTCATAAAGACAAAACTTACAATGCTTAAGGAAGTAATATATTATAGCCTCACAAAAGACTGTTACTTAAATAAATATTGGGACTAAAACTGTGGCAAGTTCAAAGAACACTTATAGAAAATTAGTGGAATAGTTTGCACAAGGGATGATCAAAAGGCGACTTTGTCATCATTGGCATAATACTCATTTTAACATATACATACAGAAATCTGGCCGATCATTGTCTCTTATTCCAGTAAACTCCGAGACATCTGCTTTACGCATGTCAAGATTTGTGGACGCGTCTCATGAAACACAGGAGAGAGAGAGGCCGTGCACGCGTACATGCGACAGAACGAGACGGGGGTGGCGAACTCTGTGGACAGGACGAAACCGGTGCGAGAGGGACGGAGTATGACCTTGCCGAGGGAAGAACGAGAGACAAGATGGGAGGCGCGGGCGCAGCTACGACGATAATTAGACAAATGTCGACGGAAGCGCCTTAATTGTATAGATATTAAGTAGGAAATAAGAAAACCGATGGTAGGAATAAAGTTGTCGCTTTGATAAAGTGGGAGAATAGATTTGCGAAGAGACAAGGGGAGTGAAAGTAGGACACTGATTCGAGAACTGCGAGCGGCGACGGTACCTTAAGATACTTACGAGAAAGCTGACCTCTTTCCGAAGTCTGAGCATATAAGTGTACTAGGAGTGTTGAAAAAAAGTTAATAGAATCAGTGTCGTGTCTCTGTTGTTTAAAGGGCTAAGTATTAATCTTGTGGAAATCAATGGACGAATGGAATACTGGAGAGGTCATTTAAATATACCTCCTTTCTGTTAATTATCATCTTAATACCTTTGTCATAAAGGGTTGCTTACCTGCGCTCTGGGCCATAGTATAGACACCAGCCATCTGTTCATTTATTTACCACTAGCTGTTGCCCGCGACTTCGTCCGCGTAGAACTTTTTATCGTCTTAGAAAATGATTTCTCTCAATACAAAATTTGAACCCTCTTTTAGGGGATAATTAAAAAAAAAGTTGATGTTCATTTTCTAGTTTGTGAACAAACAGTCTAAAACCAAAGTTAAAAATCTCATACTTTAAAAATGCCTTGAAATACTCGAACTTTGAACCAATTTTAACACTCTTAGGGGATGAATTTGGAAAAACTCTGAAATCAGTTTTGTAGTCTTTTAACGTACAGAATAAGACCGAAGTTAAAAATCTCTTACTCACACTTTAAAATGTTATTGCTCGCCATTTAAAATTTGAACCCCCTTTTAAACCCCCTTAGAGGTTGAATTTTTCTAATCACTGAAAGAACTTTTTTCGTAAACTTTTAAGTCTCTAGCTCAAAAAAAGTGTTGCCCATACAAAGCTTTCTTAACCCCCTTAGGGGTGGAATTTTCTAAAACTCTGAAAGTACTTTATTATTAATTTTAATAAGTAACATTTTGAATAGTTTTAAGTCTAGTAAAAAAAAAAGTTTTTCCCACACAACACTGGCTACCCTTCTTAAGGATCTTAAGGATCCCCTTAGGGATGGAGTTTTCTAAAACGCTGAAAGTTCTTTTTTAGTATTCTAATAAGTAATCTTTTTGCAAAGTTTTAAGTCTAACTCAAAAAAAAGTGTTGCCCATGCAAAGCTTGCTCTCCTTTTTAACCCTATTAGGGGTGGAATTTTCTAAAACGATTTGTGTTCTTTTTTTGTATTTTAATAAGTAATCTTTCTACAAAGTTTCAAGTCTCTAACTCAAAAACATAAACTTTCCCTGATAAAAACTTTGCACCCCTTTTTATCCCCCTTAGGGATAGATTTTTTCAAAGCTGAAACTGAACGCTGAAAGTCTTTTTTTTGTATTTTTATAAGTAATCTTTCTACAAAGTTTTAAGTGTCTAGCTCAGAAAAAGTGTTCCCCATACAAACCTTGCACCCTTTTTTAACCCCCTTAGGGAATGATTTTTGTAAAACGCCGAATGTAGTATTTTTCATGTTCTAATAAGTAATTTTTCGTCAAAATCTTAAGTCTCTATTAAAAAAAAAATATGTTTTTCCCATACAAACTTTGCACCCTATTTTACCCCCTTAGGGGTGAAATTTTCCAAAACGCTGAAAGTACTTTCTTTGTATTTAAATAATCTTTCTACAAAGTTTTAGGACTCTAGCTAAAAAAAATAGTTTCCCACATACAAACTTTGCACCCCTATTTTAGCCCCCTATTTTTAGGGGTAGAATTTTCTAAAACGCTGAAAGTACTTAATTTGTATTCTGATGACTAATCTTTCTACAAAGTTTTAAGTCTCTATTTAAAAAAAATATTGTTTCCCCCATACAAAATTTGCACCCCTATTTTACCCCCTTAGGGGTAGATTTTTTTAAAACACTGAATCTAGGTACTTTATTTGTATTCTAATGAATAATTTCTCTACAAAGTTTTAAGTCTCTATTTAAAAAAAAGTAGTTTTTCCCATACAAACTTTGCACTCTATTTTACCCCTTTAGGGGTAGAATTTTCTAAAACCCTGAAAGTTCTTTATTTGTATTCTAATGACTGATCTTTCTACAAAGTTTTAAGTCTCTATTTAAAAAAAAATGTTTCCCCCATACAAACCTTGCACCCCTATTTTACCCCCGTAGGGGTGGAATATTCCAAAACGCTGAAAGTGTTTCATTTGTATTCTAATAACTAATTTTTCTACAAAGTTTAAGTCTATAGCTCAAAAAAAAAAGGTTCTCCCATACAAACTTTGCACCCCCATTTTACCCCCTTAGGGGTAGAATTTTCAAAAATCCCTTTTTATCCCTAGCCCACGTTATAAAAGCAACATACTGTGCAAAAATCAACTCTCTAAGATTAGTAGTTTCGGCTGTGCGTTGATGAGTGAGTGAGTGAGTGAGTGAGTGAATAAGTCAGTCAGGACATAGGCATTTATTATGTATAAATAGATAGAAGATAATGAAACTCCCATTCAAATATCTCAAAAAATGATGAAGCTACATCCGTTTTAATGTCGCTTGTTAGAGTGAGAAAACGATGAGGGACTGTGACCTCAATATACTCGAGCGTCATAGTAAAAAACAATCGTTTCATATGAAGGTGCGTTTTGCGGAAAAGGGACAGAACATACCCCCTCTTAAAACTTTGGACTCTTATAACTTAATCATTACCTATATAACCTCTTGCTTTGTTTTTTTCTCCATTTGACTATATTTATTTTAGATTCTTTTTCGAGAAAATACATTATGATTATTTACCATATTTTCGATTCCTGAGCTATAACCACGAACTTCGGAATTCGAAAATATTCGGGTATCTCTATCTCTATCGCACTAACCATACTCGAGTGACAGGGATGCAAATATATGAACATTGAGTATCGGTTTTCGTGGTAGCGCCGCAGGTACTTTGGCTGAATGCGCCGAGCGCGTGCCATTGTTATTCAAAAAAAACAAATTCGTGTTAATTATATTGTTCAAATTTGTTGATTTCATTTATTGAAATTACGACATAAAACGACATTTGCGCATATAAGTTCTCATATCAGAATCGAATATTTTTTTATGGTTTATATTTTAGCATTTGTCTCGTAAAGGTCTATCGTAGACGGGATTTAAATTATTAATAAGTGAAAGGCAAAGCAATTCCGCCATTTTGACGAAATTTTGACGGTTCTTATAGCTGACAGTTGGAGCAGCGTTTGATTTCAATAAAAATAAATGAAAAATTAAATGAAGTCGTATATTTCGGAAAATTAATTAACTGTCGCAGTCGGATAAAAACTATCCTAAGTTGCAGCTAGAATAATAATGTACCTATATAAAATGTTTCATATTTTTCCGTTCATGGGATGCTGAGAACATTCGAACCGCGCAAAGCTTAGTTTCAAACTGGCTGATTCTTTTTTTAATTTAGAGATTTATTATAAGTGGAGATTATTGTATAATTGTGTAGATTAAATTGTGGAACATTCTTAAATACTGTTCTGTTACAAGCGGGTTCGAACCCCACTTGATTGAAACTATTTGTACATACATTGTTACCTGAATTGACCAAAGACTTGCACTATAAACGCGCTAAATACGTCAGTGAGCATTGATAACTTGTGTCAGAGCCTAATACGGCTAAGGTCAATTCAGCCGATACTGTTTATAGTACCTATACCTATGCGAGTGTACTAGATCTAAAGATATAGTTATAGTGTCCAAACGTGAACTCGTGTATACGTAAAGTTAGGGATTTGGGGAATAAATATTAGTTACTTAGTTGTTGTAAATACCTATTAGCGTGTAGTACATGTTAATTGATTTAGTTTTAATGAAGGCAAGAGGTTTTTTGTTAGATTGCTAGATTTTCCTCTTTAAGTTTGGCCTAGGTTAATCAAAGCAGTCACCAAATAAGACTACAACTAGTTTTATTTGGTAAGTAGTCAACCAGTTTCGATTAAAATCACTTACGAAAATAAATTCCTTATTTTCTACTTTCAACTGGTTTTTCTTTATAACTACAGATTCCCAGTAGAATACCTTTAGGTTTTAATCTCATAATTAGGGGCAACATAGATAAACTCATAATCTATAACAATAGTAAATTCCTTTACAATTGTGCTCGAACAGATAGTGTCTCATAGTTTGAAGTATTAATAATTCTAGCTAGTATATCTAGCCACTTAATTAACGACTAGGGTCAGATTTAGATAAAGTCTCGTTGTTCTTTCGGCAGTTTTGACGTGGCTAAAGGGAAGGCTCTACCTGTCTGGAGAGCACGACCTAAGGTCACAGACTTGTTATTCTATAGCATTCACAATAGGGCGTTCGTACCCTAATTAACCTGACTTAACTTGCCTCCGATTCAGATACAATACATTAAATAACCGTAAGTTATTTAATCCTTTTTTATAAATTAGGGAACTGATTAATTGCCAAAGAGAACGAGATTTATATGACCTGCATGGGTTTGGTATCCATAGAACTGAAAGCGCAAGGGTTGACAACTGAGTGGCCACTCATGAACAAAGCTACAGAGGTAGCGAGATCTTATTAAAGGTACCTTAATCTAAAGCAATTTGGTGTAATCACCTATGAGCAACTCAATCACATAGCTCATTAACATATGTACATGGTCAACCCTCACAATACACAGACGATCTCAGCACTAGACTGGAGATATATACAATGGATACCTCCTCCCTCGTACGTGGGTAGCAAACGAATCTGACTCTAGAAGTTTTAACGTACCAGAGATAGGTTCACCCTTTATAAATATCATTTACACTTAGGAAGTAACGTTTTGCGCCTTAACCTAAGCTGGACGCAGTCTAGGGCAAGAATTAATGACTCTATCTTCCACACAACGAAGACAAAGATAGTTATAGCAAAACAAGTACGATCCATGAGGAAATGACTCTAGGTACGAGTGGTTAAACATTGTTTGTTCGAGTTAAGACAAAAGGAGCCCTAATACCATTTCACCTCCTGCCTCCTCTTGAAACATAATCTCGAAACATCCAAATTCTTGCTATGAGAGACTACTTATTTGTACAAGAAATTAACAAATGCGGCATCTAAATTCGGCTAGAACATTGTGTTCTTGACTATCGCCTGTTTAACTAAACGGAATATATAACTTATGCAGATGAAAATGGAAATGCTATCAACGAAGCCCAGCCTACAATGAATTTTCCATCGCCGTATATAATACTCCGGGGCGGTCGTGTCTTTGGCAAGCTACTGTTGATGTCGGCCGTAAACGTTAATAACTAGCGAAGCAACCTTGTCGGGGAATATCGAATGAATTTCCGGTGAATAATATTGATGTCCTCGGGTATAGACCAAAACATAATTATATTTACACGTGTACGAGTTTAGTAAAATTCTAAATACACTACAGGGTGTATTCAAAATGATGGCGATTTTGAATGCGAGGTCTCATTTCTAAAACTTAGGCTCAATGTTCATTTTGGAATTGTAATATAATGTTTTATAACGATAATGGCTTGTAACTAGATGTTTATGTTTGGCAAAATATATCTGTATTGGCTTCACAAATTGTCTATTTAATTATCGGAATAGCTAATTAACTAATTGATTTACCTAAAATCACCGTCACCATAAATAAATAAATATAAATAAAATATCTTTATTTCAGAACATTCCATTCCATACAATACAATATAGGTACATTCAGATTATTTATCTAAAACAGTGCTACTTTAATTCATCTCCACTTATAATAAATCTCTAAATTAAAAAAAGAATCAGCCAGTTTGAAACTAAGCTTTGCGCGGTTCGAATGTTCTCAGCATCCCATGAACGGAAAAATATGAAACATTTTATATAGGTACATTATTATTCTAGCTGCAACTTAGGATAGTTTTTATCCGACTGCGACAGTTAATTAATTTTCCGAAATATACGACTTCAATTAATTTTTCATTTATTTTTATTGAAATCAAATGCTGCTCCAACTGTCAGCTATAAGAACCGTCAAATTTTCGTCAAAATGGCGGAATTGCTTTGCCTTTCACTTATTAATAATTTAAATCCCGTCTACGATAGACCTTTACGAGACAAATGCTAAAATATAAACCATAAAAAAATATTCGATTCTGATATGAGAACTTATATGCGCAAATGTCGTTTTATGTCGTAATTTCAATAAATGAAATCAACAAATTTGAACAATATAATTAACACGAATTTGTTTTTTTTGAATGACAATGGCACGCGCTCGGCGCATTCAGCCAAAGTACCTGCGGCGCTACCACGAAAACCGATACTCAATGTTCATATATTTGCATCCCTGTCACTCGAGTATGGTTAGTGCGATAGAGATAGAGATACCCGAAAATTTTCGAATTCCGAAGTTCGTGGTTATAGCTCAGGAATCGAAAATATGGTAAATAATCATAATGTATTTTCTCGAAAAAGAATTTAAAATAAATATAGTCAAATGGAGAAAAAAAACAAAGCAAGAGGTTATATAGGTAATGATTAAGTTATAAGAGTCCAAAGTTTTAAGAGGGGGTATGTTCTGTCCCTTTTCCGCAAAACGCACCTTCATATGAAACGATTGTTTTTTACTATGACGCTCGAGTATATTGACGTCACAGTCCCTCATCGTTTTCTCACTCTAACAAGCGACATTAAAACGGATGTAGCTTCATAATTTTTTGAGATATTTGAATGGGAGTTTCATTATCTTCTATCTATTTATCTCCACTTATAATAAATCTCTAAATTAAAAAAAGAATCAGCCAGTTTGAAACTAAGCTTTCTGTGGTACGAATGTTCTCAGCATCCCATGGACGGAAAAATATGAAACATTTTATATAGGTACATTATTATTCCAGCTGCAACTTAGGATAGTTTTTATCCGACTGCGACAATTCATTTATTTTCCGTAATATACGACTTCATTAAATTTTTCATTTATTATTCTTAAAGTATACCGCCGCCACATCTGTCAGCTAAAAGAAACGTCAAAATCGCAGACTAATAAGAAATACTACGGACAAAATGGCGGAATTTCTTTGCCTTTCTTTCGCCTATTAATAATTTTAATCCCGTCTACGATATACATTGACGAGACACATAGGTACCAAAAGCAAATATAAAATTAATCGATTTTGATATGCGAACTTATATGCGCAAATGTCGAATTAAGGCGTAATTTCTACAAATGTAACAACAAATTCGAACAATATAAACTTGGTTTTTTTGAATGGCACGCGCGCGCGCTCTTTGCGTATTCAGCCAAACCAAAAAAAACTCGAAGTTCGTATATCTGAATTCCTGTCATTTGTTAGTGCGATATAGATAGAGATACCCGAATATTTTCGAATTCCGAAGTTCGTGGTTTAAAAGAAAATAAGGATGTCGGATAGATCTAAATTAATATTTTATGTGTGAATATGGTTAAAATTATTTGGAAATACTATTGTTGTTATTGTTTTAGTATATTTGACTAGCTTTAAGTTTAATATTGTACGTCCGAAATGGGCAAGCTGTTGGACTTTATTTTACCCAAAACAACTAAATGTACACAGTTCTGACAATAAAGAAATCTTATTTTATCTTATCTTATCGAAAATAGGGATGTAGACACTAAACAAAATAATCATAATGTTGTATTATCTCGAAAAAAAAACAACGCAAGAGGCTATATAGGTAATCACTAAGTTATAGGTGTATAAAGTTTAAAGAGGGGGTTTGTTGCGTCTCTTTTCCGCAAAACGCACCTTTATAATGAAACGATTGTTTTTTACTATGAAGCTCGAGGATCGTGACGTCACGGTCCCTGATCGTTTTCTCACTCTAACAAGCGACATTAAAACGGTTGCAGCTTCGTAATTTTTTGAGATATTTGAATGAGTTTTTCGTTTCTTCTTTCTTTTGAAGTGAGTCTACAGCTACACCTCTATTTGGAAGACAAGCGGAAAACCCATACTATCCATAGTAATAATCCATACTTCCATATTAATATTATAAATGCGAAAGTGTGTCTGTCTGTCTGTTACCTCTTCACGCCTAAACCGCTGAACCGATTTAGATGAAATTTGGTATACAGATAGTTTGAGCTCCGGGGAAGGACAAAGGGTAGTTTTTATATCTGAGGGGCTGAAATTGGGGGTGGAAATTTGTATGGAGCTACTTAAACAGCTGCCCCGATTTAGATGAAATTTGGTATATAAATAGTTTGAGTCCCGGGGAAGGACATATAATAGGTTTTATACCGGAAATCATCCCCTAAGAGGGTGAAAAAAGGGGGGGGGGGGGGGGGTGAAAATTTGGATGTAATCTATTTTGATGAAATTTGGTGTAGATATAGGTTAAGTCCTGGGAAAGGACATGGGATAGTTTTTACCCCAGAAATCATCCCCTAAGGGGGTGAAATTAGGGGTGAAAATTCGGATGGAACCCATTTTAATACAATTTGGTAAAGAGATAGCTTGAGTCATAGGATAGTTTTAATTCCGGAAATCACTCCCTAAGGGGGTGAAATGGGGTGTGAAAATTTGGATGAATCCCGTTTAGATGAAATTTGGTATAAAGGTCGTTTGAGTCCCGAAGAATGATAAATAGATAGTTTTTATGCCGAAAATCATTCCCTAAGGGTATGAAATAGGGGGTGAAAGTTTGGATAAAATCCATGTACCTAGATTTGATATAGAGATAATTTGAGACCCTTCGAATGATATATAATAGTTTTTGCCTCGGAAATCATCCCTTAAGATGGTAAGTAGAAGTTTGTTTGCATTATATTTTCTAAGTATAAGTTCTACGCGGACGAAGTCGCGGGCAACAGCTAGTATTAAATAATTATAAAAATGTCAACAGAAGTGCAGATGTGAAAATATCAAGGTTTAGCCAGTAGTAGCGCTGCATCATGAGAATTAGGCAAAGTGAGAATTTACGAGACACTTTTGACCGGTACCGCACCGTATGTCAATTTTTGTCTCATTACAAGTCAAAATTGACTTTCATACGGAATAATTTGTTATTTTACGAAACTTTTTTGGCCGGTACCGTGCCTACTGATAATTTTGAATGATTTTCTAATACGGAGCGTGTCAAATTTGACTTGTATGGTATTATTCTGCTATTAGATAGATATAAAGTGAAGCGACAAGCATAAAATGACTCTTTCACACCAGCGGAATTTGTTTACGAACTCGCCACCGCATCAGACAAAGACATTCATATATTTTATTGCCGTACCAAACCAAAGCCTCATTATACGAGTCAAAATAGGCTTGTACCGCACTCAAGGCCTTATCAAAGCCATAAAAATAAGAAGATATTTTTTTGACAAAATATATTTTTAACTACTCAGTTCTAATCACAATGCCATACCCATTAACGCGTAGTTGACTGTAAATAATTTACTTTAAAAACAAAGTTTTAACCCTAAATCGAGTGAATTAACTGGAGTGTTCATTCACTGGCAACGCCTGTTTTAATGTTTTCGCAAAATCATATGTTCTAGTGATTGTAATAAGATTTTGTTTTTATTAACATAACCACCAATGGTTTGTCCATCGTTGGTCTAGTGTTCGAACAAACCTCATTTTCAAACATAAAGTTAGTTCATTCACTCGTGTATAGATTTCCAGTAAATGAACATCGACCAAAAATTACCTAGTTCATTTATTGTTTTTTTTGGAATCAGTTAATGAACGAACATTTGTTACAGTTTTTTAATTGTTTTAGAAAAAGTAAACCATTAACTACTATCCCGTGTGTTGGTATATCGAAATACTCCAAGCAAAATCACTAAACAGCAATTTAAACCAATAAACCATAACTATAACAGTAGTTAATTCACTGGTTTTTAGTTTATTTACTAGAAAACCGGGTTTATTCACTGGTGATTGTCCATTTTTCAACCGGCGAAAAAAACGGAGGAGGTTCTCAAGTCAACGCGTATATATATTTTCTTATGTATGACCACGCATAACTTTTTACAGAGTCGTTTGATTTGGATAATTCTTTTTTAGTTGGAAAGGGTATACCCCGAAGTTGGTCCCTTTTAAAGTTGGAAAAAAAACCAACCCTAAGGGTAGGAAAATAGGGGATGATTGATTTTTCGTCGGTTAAAACTTTGTTAAAGTAAATTATCTACCTAAAAGGTGGGGGTGAAAATTTGTTTGAAACACATTTTGATAAAATTTGGTTGAAAGATAGTTTGAGTCCTGGAAAAAGACAAATGATAGTTTCTATTCCGGAAATTATCCCCAAAGGGGGTGAAATGGGGGTGAAAATTTGGATGTAGCCCATTTAGATGAAATTTGGTATAGAGATAGCTTGAGTCCTGGAGCATTCTCCATGATTTTTGGAATAAAAACTACCCGTTGTCATAACAACGGATAGTTTTTATCCCGAAAATCATCCTCTAAGGAGGTGAAATAGCGGGTGAAAAATTGGATGGAGCCCATTTACGGTATAAAGCGGTAGTTGGGAGTCCTGGGGAATAGGAACATTATATAGGTAAATATATGTATGTGACGTGGACAAGGATTTTTTTCAATTAAATTAAATGAAATGAAATTGATAGTAGTTACTAGTCATAGGTACAGGCGATAATATTAATCATAATTATTATTATTATTTTATTATTATTTAGGACTAAATATAATTACATCAGAATAGGTAGACTCAAAAATTCGTCATAAGTATAAAACAATTCCTTCATAAACTACATATTTAGTTTTTTTTTAAACTGGGGTTGTAGCTGCATTTCTAATTATATCGGGTAATCGGTTATAAATTGTTGGACCCAAATAGTACACTGATCTTTCTGATTTCGCGAGTCTGTGTTTTTCGGTGCCAGCCAATCTGTTGTGGTGTTTGTTACTGCGGATGTGGTATTTCGTATTTATACCTTTGCACTTGAATATTTATACCTATGTTTTCCCGTGTAAACAGTGCCACTTGTTTTATAAATAGACAAGGCAAGTGTATGATTTTAAGGCAGCGTATCTGGTCACGTGCCGCCGCAGCCGACGCCCTATTTGCCATCACTCGATCAGCTCGCTTTTGAATAATAGAGAACGCGCGTTTCCAGTCGGAGGCGCGGGCCCACAGCTCCACGCCATAGGTTAAGTTAAGAAAGAGTGCACTGTGTAGCGAAGTAGCACTCTCGTACTGCGCTTTTACATGCGGTGCGCGTCATTTAGTGCATTGTCTTTTTGGAAACCTAAAGCGCAAAATGCACTTGCAAGAAATTGCATGCAAATTTAACAACATTGCAGGGTTTGATAGATCGATTGAAGAACTCGGTGTATCTTTACCAGCAATGCAATGAAACTTAAATGCAATTTCTTGCATGTGTAAATTGCGCTGAAGTGTGTACACTGTACAAGTCACGTGCTTATATATGGACACCACCTGCACACACTAACGTACTTATTTTCCCTTGATATTAGTTTAAAACACGCTTTGCGGATTTTTTTATGGATCGTGGACGAAGTCAAGGGCACCCCGCTACCCCGCCACCGCTAATCACTGCCTGCTGCCACAGCGCACAGCGCGGCACGTGCATACAGCGCGATTGAAATATATTAATATAGTTAGGCACTGACAGACAGGATTTTATATTTCTAAACTTTTGTTTGGTAACTGAGATCATTGTCATGACCGTTTATTATAAACTCTACAGACTCTAATTCAATATTGGCTATTTAGAAATCAATATGTAGACAGACCGATTGTCCACACATCTAACTTTCCAGTTTATTAAGTGGACAGATAATAATCGTAATTTTGCAATATCAGCTACTCTAATTCTTTATTTACTAAATGATTTGCATTTTTTCTTTCACCAGAATGCAGATGTTCCAGACTTCTAAAAACAGAATACTATACAAAAAATAACGTTGTATTGGACATGTTAAAAAAAATCGTAACTCAAATTCTATATTTACATAGTTCTTAGCAAAAATTTAAATATTTCAATATAGCCGAACCTAAAAATTTCTAACTTTTTACATACGTATTATTTAACATGCCTCCAATGACATATCAAAAAGAAAACACTTTAATGTTTAACATTTTTGTTCAGCAGCTGGTCTAAGATTGATTCTAGGGGATAAACATTCTAAAATAAAAGATGTAAAGACTATTATTGCAACGAATTGTTGATAGACACTTTAAAAAATAAGCGTGCATAGCCTTCTTTCTTTGGGTACCATCAGACAGGCGTATTTATGCATGTTTTCCAAAGTCTTGGTATATGTTGTCTTTTTAAAAGAAAATAATCTAGCAAAATGGCAAAACCGCTATCGATTCCTGCCTGCTCGGTTAGAAGCGAACGTTAAAACTTTTAGTTTGAAACTAAAACAACACACAAACGTGCGTCATTACGCCAATACCGCATCGTGCTTTTTTTATTTTTCATGGGGGAAACAGAGCACGAGAGAAACAAGATAATGGATAGCTTTAACAAACTAATTTCAATTAGGTACTAAAAAAAACCAATTGGTTTAGAATTGTATTTAGGTACTGTAACCTTAAGTCGGTTGAAAGCAGGACGGGGCGGACTGTGAGTAGTTTGAGTATTGAGAGGAATTCTAGGATTCGTAGCTATGGCGCTGTGCGTGGAAGACTCCGGTGCGTTCAGTTTGAAACCCTGGAGTCCTGCGCATCGAAACCCAGATGGCGGCCGCCGTGGAGTTTTTAGTGGGTGGAAATACCAAATAGCTGGTTACCAGGTACCTAGTTATCCCCCGACGACTGGACATCCAGTTTGCCGATTTTGTCCTCGAAAAAAAGGACAAAATTGCCAACGCAATGTTTACTGACTGACTATTATTCTCAGGATATTGTTGTTGTTGTTAAAAATTGCTACTTACAAGCTTATCATTACACTCATTTATTTTAACTGTTAACAAAAATAAAAAGTTTTCCTAAATTAAACATATACAGGGTGGGCCCTGTAACACGAGCAAATATTCAAAAGGAGGCTTCCTTAGAGCATTTGCAGTAACCCCTTGTGTATCATTCACTTTCAAAATTTTTGGTTACGGAGAAATTTTGATCTAAAGTTATGACCTTCAAGTAATGTATCTTGGCACCACGAGATCATATCACGGCAGTCAATGCAGATTTTGAGGTAACATCATGTAATGAGTCATAATAGTTTTTGCATTTTTGTGTTCAACAGATAGTTTTGTGATTTTTTCATTTTTTTTTCGTTTTTTTTGTGTTTTTAAAATAAAAAGTTACTCATAGCACTCCAGAAGAGTAACAAAATACAAGTAAACTTATTTTAAAGACTTTTTTTTCAAAAAAAATATTTTTTTTTCGCATAAAACCACTTCGAAATAATTGTTCACAAGCTTAATAATCTACCGTTTAATTTTTTGCTCCAGTTACAGGGCCCACCCTGTATAGGTAATTTACTCACAAAGACATAGGTAATCTACTCACAAAGAGGTCTTATTTTTTTGCTCTAATAAAAGAATCGCCACGTTATGTGCAAGTATGTAAAAAAATGTTTAAAGTAGAAAATTGTTGGTGCACCCTCTCATTTAATTTCATTTATTCCTTGATAAAACATAGTTTTACATGTCATTTTTTTTAAAGGTACTTACATAAGGTACTTACATAATATTATCAGATTTATAACAGACTCTCTAATCTCTCTTTGCATCTCTCATTTGGTATCTAACTCTCACATGCCGGGCCGGGTAGAGCACAACGAACCTACTGTTGTTAATGTTAAGCCCGTCGAGTACCGTAAATAGGCTTTTATGAAAATTAATAATGTAGGTGCGTAGGTAGTCTACAGCGCACTTATATCAAACTAGCTTTTGCCCGCGACTTCGTCCGCGTAGAACTCGTTTATATCGTAGTTCGATACAAACTTTCACCCTTCATTTCCTTTTTAGGGGTAGATTTCCAATATAAAAACTATCATATGTCCTTCTCCGAGACTTAAACTATCTTGATCCTTATCATCATCATCATCATATCAGCTGAAAGACGTCCACTGCTGGACATAGGCCTCCCCCAAAGAGTTCCAAAGTGACCAATCCTGCGCCACCCACATCCAGCGGACTCCTGCGACCTTTACCAGGTCATCAGTCTACCTTGTGGGGGGCCTACCAACGCCGCGCCTACTAACTACCTCTATACCAAATTTTATCTTAATGGGTTGTATAGTAGCTCCATACAAATATTCAACTCCCATTTCACCCCCTTAGGGGATGATCTCCGGAATAAAACTATCACTGGTCCGTCTCGTGGCGTCTTTAATTGCGATGCTCGCCAAGGCTCGCATCGCAACCCACGCCACTCGCGATTTAAGACCCTTCTTATAGAACAATTGCATAAAATACTATTAATCCCGTCTTCGATATACCTTGACGTAACGAGAAACATACTCGTAGGTACCAAAAGCAAATATAAAATTAATCGATTTTGATATGCGAACTTATACAATATAAACTTGGTTTTTTTTAATGGCACACGCGCGCGCCCTTTTCGTATTCAGCCAAACCACGAAACCGAAACTCGAAGTTCGTATATCTGCATTCCTGTCACTTGTTAGTGCGTTAGAGATAGAGATACCCGAATATTTTCGAATTCCGAAGTTCGTGGTTTAAAAGAAAATACGGATGTCGGATAGATCTAAATTAATATTTTATGTGTAAATATGGTTAAAATTATTTGGAAATACTATTGTTGTTATTGTTTAAGTATATTTGACTAGCTTTAAGTTTAAATATTGTACGTCCGAAATAGGCAAGCTGTCGGACTTTATTTTACCCAAAACAACTAAATGTACACAGTTCTGACAATAAGGAAATCTTATTTTATTTTATCTTATCGAAAATAGGCATGTAGACACTAAATAAAATAATCATAATGTTGTATTTTTTTTTAAAGAAAACAACGCAAATAGCTACGCAACGCAATGTAGGTAAGATAATCACTAAGTTATAAATGTCCAAAGTTTTAAGATTGGGTTTGTTGTGTCTCTTTTCCGCAAAACGCACCTTTATAATGAAACGATTGTTTTTTACTATGACGCTCGAGGATCGTGATGTCACGGTCCCTGATCGTTTTCTCACTCTAACAAGCAACATTAAAACGGTTGTAGCTTCGTAATTTTTTGAGATATTTGAATGAGTTTTTCGTTTCTTCTTTCTTTTGAAGTGAGTCTACAGCTACACCTTTATTTGGAAGACAAGCGAAAAGAATCCATACTATCCATACCTTCCATACATTCATACATCCATACATCCATACATCCATACATCCATACATCCATACATCCATACATATATTATATATTATTTATATTATATATTATAAATGCGAAAGTGTGTCTGTCTGTCTGTCTGTTACCTCTTCACGCCTAAACCACTGAACCGATTTAGATGAAATTTGGCATACAGATAGTTTGAGCCCCGAGGAAGGACAAAGGGTAGTTTTTATATCTGAGGGGCTGAAATTGGGGATGGAAATTTGTATGGAACTACTTAAACCGCTGCACCGATTTAGATGAAATTTGGTATATAAATAGTTTGAGTCCCGGGGAAGGACATTTAATAGGTTTGATCCTATATATATGATTGAGGGGTGGAAAGGGGGGGGTGAAAATTTGGATGTAATCTATTTTGATGAAATTTGGTGTAGATATGGGTTAAGTCCCCTAAGGGGGTGAAATTAGGGGTGAAAATTTGGATGGAACCCATTTTAATACAATTTGGTAATATAGAGATAGTTTGAGTCCTGGGAAAGAACAAATGATAGTTTTAATTACGGAAATCACTCCCTAAGAGGGTGAAATGGGGGGTGAAAATTTGAATGGATCCCGTTTAGATGAAATTTGGTATAAAGGTAGTTTGAGTCCCGAAGAATAACATTAGATAGTTTTTATTCCGAAAATCATTCCCTAAGGGGATGAAATAGGGGGTGAAAGTTTGGATAAAACCCATGTAGGTACCTAGATGAAATTTGGTATAGAGATAATTTGAGACCCTTCGAAGGATATAGAATAGTTTTTGTCTCGGAAATCATCCCTATAGATGGTAGACGTTGGTTTGCAATATTTTTTCTAAGGCGGTAACAAGTTCTACGCGGACGAAGTCGCGGGCAACAGCTAGTATTTAATATTTCTATGGATAAACTGACATAATTTTGTGCGGATGCGCGTGAAACATTTAATTTAGCTCGTCGCGCGTCGCTGAAAGTTACTAATAAGCTGCGTCGTGTTTTAACAAGACCACAACATCACATAACTAGAACTCGTCAGGATTTGTACAAAATACAAATTTTAAATTAGGCAATTAAGAGTTTGGTGGCGTTGCGTCAATTCCAAGCAAAACCTGAATTAAAATAAGAACATGGGAACGTTATTGGTATTGCAGCCTTACCGTGCTAATATTACTTACAGTACTTACTATTTAGGATTTGCACTAAACCGCGATCCGTACAAATTCCCTACGGTTGTCAACTGCGAATATGTTTGATTTAAAAAAAATACTGTACAATTCCACAAAAAGAGTCATATATTTTAATTCCTCTCAACTTTCCCCGAAGCGAGCCATGCGCCGATTGCAGCTTTAGTCGTATTATTAACTTTGAATAAAGCAGCATAAAGCCAGTATGTTCAAGTTTTATTTGAAGAATGCTATATGTGAGTTCCAATTAACTTTTCTAGAGAGCTATACCCGGGCATTTTTGGTTTATTAAACTTCCAACTCGAGTGCATATTTGAAATGTAAATTGGAAAAAGTTGCAAATAATGATTTGTGAAAAAAGATAAAAAAAATGTTTATTGCTGCGAGTGCTGAGCAAACGAAAGATCCTAAAATTTATGAGCGTTTTTACATTAATACCTGTAGCGCAATATAACAAGAAATAAGAGTCAAATACTATTTAACCTGTCCATTCAAGTCAAATACAGAAAAACACATTCAGAAAAAAAAAGATTGGTAAGTATAATATATTATCAATGCACCACCGTCTGCATGATAATCTTAGTATTTCTGTAACACTGGACTTAACTACATAGTACAGTACTCGTCGACAATCTGTTTTTTTATAATTTTACATTTACCTAGTAATACCTAGTAAAATCAAATAAAATTCAAATATTTTAAATGGTGAGCAAAATCCCACTTTCCTCACTGTTTTCAAGCGGAAAAATCTACTATTTCAAGCTGCTGAAGAGAAAGCGATTTTATCTTAACTTTTACAAGTAGGTAATATTAGTACAGTCACCGGCATCAATATAATGATGGATCAAAGGCCGCAAAAATATGTGACACTCTCTAACGGCTCTAGGAATACAAGAATATAGGAGTACAACGCAGTTATTATGTGTATTTAAGTATTTTAAGTTACGTTCACTCACTTTGACTTCATTTATCAAATGAACCCAGTGTCTGAACCGAACTTACAAATGAACAAGCAACCACACTATTCTCGATCTCCTGGACATCTTACTCTGACGGCCCACCATTAATGTAATTTCCTTATGTGGATAACCGAGAGAGAGTTTCGTCATGATAATTACTGGGTAGATCAAATAGTTATTTGTGTCTTAAGTGAGCAAAATGATGTATTTAGCGAGGGCGGAACATTGAATCCAGAGTGAAGCGAAAGATTCTACGATAGAATCCTGAGCGTAACGAAGGATTCAAGCTAACGCTTACTCGTAACACGCCCATGACGAAAATAATTTTGCTACTGAGTGACACGTACAACTTTTCACACAGACTATGAGGAAAAAAATATGTTCGTTTCTAATCGATTACCTACAATGAAACTACAATCGATTATTTAATTAAGATCTGTACAGCACATTGCTTAAATTCTGCAAGCCAACGAATAAATTAAAAAAGTAATTTGAACAGAAAAGTAGCACTTTGATCCCTCTCGTCGTAGAGCAAAACTAACTTTTCTGAATGAAAGGTGGGAAAAAATAATTTCTTAACATTTACCTATACTATTAATAGGTATCTTTTTGTACTCGTCGATTAAAATCTGTGTATTAAGATTTCATAGAGAATACTGCAACGTCACTCTTTTCATAGTTGTAGTCCATGTTACTGTCGAAACAATCGAAATAACTGTTTCGATACGCTCAAGACAACCGAAAAAAATTTGAAAATAGAACTAAAATAAATTCGACCAATCACGTGGCTGCTTTACCGAACTGTAATGAATTGGACCAATAGAATCGTTTTGATTATTGAGTTTACTCGTTGATGCCGTACGCTCGTTGATGTCTTTTAAGATATCAACGAGCGTACGAGCGATAGGCTGCACTTCGTTTCAACAGTATCGAGTTTGTTTAATTAGTTCAGTTGAATCGAAAAAAAGACTTAGGAAGTTGGGGAAAATACTTCATTAGACTGAAGTTTGAAACTTTTGTTCTGCAATGAGTAACTCAGAAAGTTAATAGTATTTTTCACAATAGTGTTATAATCAAGCTTTTTAATCTCGTACCTTACTTAGGCCACTCAGCAAGCTTCGTGGCCTAAACACGGTACTCGACTTAAAAGCTCTCTATTATTACACGATTGTGAAAAATACTATTAACTTTCTGAGTTACTCATTGCAGAACAAAAGTTTCAAACTTCAGTCTAATGAAGTATTTTCCCCAACTTCCTAAGTCTCATTAAAGAAATTCTCGATAAGCCAAGTTAATTAGCATCAGCGAGTGTTTACTTGACCGGCGTCCCTAGGTCAAATGGTAGTTGAAGTTAAATTGATCAATTAAAACTTGTGCTCGTCTCCGAGATCTGTACAGCTGCGAATCGTATGAAGTGGCTAAACTATGTACAAGGATGGCCGCAGGTCGCAACTTACGACGTAAAGCTATAGCAATGTTACAAGTTCTAACGGGGTGCCGAACTGCTCGTCGCCATACAAGTAACGAAAACTATTAATTACTTAACTGAGAAGTACAGGAGGACTTAGTACAAAAAAACATTTCTGGGTATTCCATTCCTGGAAACACACGTCAAAGCTTATTATCGGAAATACCTAAAATTTGAAAGCCTGGTCGTGACGATTTTTGATGAATTATTGACTGATGAATTCTATTCCACCTGTGTTTTTTATTATACCGTCGAAGCCATACAATATCTTCATTTCTTTTTCCCCTCACTGCCTCGGAAAGCCGTCTTTTATCCTTTGAAACCAGTGAGCAAAATCGCATTTTATCCACAAAAGGGTAAAGTAATTTGACCTTGGAGTGTGTTTAAGTACAGTCGGCCTCATAAGTTGCTGAACACCTAAGTACCTTGTCGTTTTCACTCGTTTGACAACTTCATATGGCAGTTGAACATGACGTTTAATGCGACACGGTACAAATGGGTTAAGCCTCTTGTGAGGCTGACCGTACCTAACTGTGTTTTTAAGTCAATAAGAAACATTTGTATTCTAGCGTTCCGTAGCCAAATGGCAAAAAACGGAACCCTTATAGATTCGTCATGTCCGTCCGTCTGTCTGTCTGTCCGTCCGTATGTCACAGCCACTTTTTTCCGAAACTATAAGAGCTTAACTGTTGAAATTTGGTAAGTAGATGTATTTTGTGAACCGTATTAAGATTTTTACACAAAAATCGAAAAAAAACATTAAGTTTTAGGGGTCCCCATACACAAAACTGAAACTCAAAAAAAAATTTTTCATCAAACCCATACGTGTGGGGTATCTATGGATAGGTCTTTAAAAATGATATTAAGGTTTTTAATATCATTTTTTTCTAAACTGAAGAGTTTGCGCGAGAGACACTTCCAAAGTGGTAAAATGTGTGTCCCCCCCCCCCCTGTAACTTCTAAAATAAGAGAATGATAAAACTAAAAAAAATATATGATGTACATTACCATGTAAACTTCCACCGAAAATTAGTTTGAACGAGATCTAGCAAGTAGTTTTTTTTTTAATACGTCATAAATCGTAAACCGCAATTTATTTCACGGAACCCTTCATGTGCGAGTCCGACTCGCACTTGGCCGCTTTTTTATAATGAGCATTGAGGATGATGATGGATGATGGATGACGGATAAAGAATGAAGGGTGACAGATGACTGATGACGGATGATAAATGATGGTGGCGGTGATGATGATGATGATGATAATGGAATGAGTACAAATAAAGCCTTATTTTTTATGAGCTATTTTTTTGCATGTTGCTCTTTCCTCGCTCCAGTGAGGTCAAAAGTTTTATGTTACATACGGGTGCAATTGTTACTTGTTATGTTAGGCTGCAAAGTTGTTGTTTGGCGCAAGTGTTTGTATTGAAAGCCGAGCTAGCGAAGGATTGTAAGATTGAACCTGTAACGATTCAACCTCATAAATTGGCTTGCTTTTTATGTTTTTGTATTCTGAACTTAAATTAACCCCTAGCTGAAAGCTGAAGCTCCTGAGAAGCTTCTAGTCGTCTGAAAATGGAATCCTACCTGAAGGAAAAGCTATTGAATAAAATTAAACAGATAGTAAGCGAGAAAATAAATCATTTATTTACCATAGAAATATCAAATTAATTTTGTTTGTTTTGAAGCTAAAGAACCTTTGATTAATTAATCCAGTAAAATCAAGACTCGATTGTACTAGATATCCACTTTGATCCTATAAATACTAACTCGTACCAAAGCGAATAGAAAAACCGAGTTAGTTCCGGCCGATCCTACTAGAAAGGTTGGGTTTTATTCTAGTCTAGGTAAATCTATCCTACAGCTACAGAATCTCTCGTTATTTATGTTAAAGTAATCGAGCTTGAGTACTTTAACAGACCAAATCATCTCCTAGGATATTGCCGGACGGAAAGAGATTCGGTCAAATAAAAAACCGTCCGACTCCAGTGGGTCGATCACGTAACTTTTCTTACGAACGTTAGGTAGATTTAAACGTCATTTTTGAAGCTTAAATCTATCCCCTTATGTCATTTTTTTGGCATCCGACCCTAGACGGTAAGTGATCTGTACTGAATGAACGACTGAATGGAAATCCCATACTAAAACGAGGAATTGAAGAAATTATTTGCAACACGTAACTTTTTGACGGATAAATTGTACGATGAATCATGTCAATTACTGACTGACAAAGTCATCATATCTGTCATGTCAAAAGAATCAAACAAATTGTGAACAAAGATTATCGTTATAATACATTAATTTTAAAGTGATATATTTCAAATTGAAGTGTTATTTGAAATGCCGCCGAAATACTCGATGAAGTACAAAAGTACCTACAGAATATCAGAAGCACTAAGCAAACAATGAAAAGTAAGAAGTGGTAAATGTCATATGGTATTTACTCACATTTGTTATTGATCTCACTTAATTTGCTGTGTTATGTGCTTCGTTTCAGATAAAGCAGATCTCTAAGATGATCATGCGATGCTGAGCATCAACGATAAGGAGAGAAAGAATTTAAAAGCTGTACCGACGGAAAGAAATGTTGGCGGTGCCGATGTACAATTGTCCATGATTCAAATACAAATAGGGTGCACTACAGAAACATGCACCCTGTCGATCACAGAATAGTTTACTTATTCTGTGATGTCGATGTAGGATAAGTAGGCACTCATGAGGTAAGGGCTCGGCCATTCACAATCGGACGACACTCTGTCACCGTGATATGGTGCGGCGCGGCGCCGTAGGAGCTATCGTTGCAGCGCCGTACCGAGTAAAAGCTCACAGTCATCATGTTCCTAGCGTTATTCCCGGTTGTGCCCTAAAGGAGTCCGGGGTCCGCTTTGACACCTAATCCCGAGTAAAAACTCACAGTATTACACTCGTATTCTACGGTGCCGCAACGTCAGTTGATTCGATGCTGTGTGTGTGTGTACCATTGGCAATGTGATATTTTGCTTAGTGTTGGTACCACGTGACACCGTGCATCTACATAATACGGTACCGTAGAAAAGACGTTGCCACTTCGTGAAAAATATAAACACACGGCGCAGCAACATGCGTTTCCACGGGGTGCCAATCTGCGCCATTTCACGTTGACGAAGCCGTGCCGTGAACATGGACCTAGCTAGCCCTAAACTGCAATTAATTTATTATACTTAGAGTTCCATAGCCTGCCGCATTAAAATATTGCCTGATTTAACATATAATTTCTTTATTTCTTAAATATCATATCGGCTTAAACTCAGTTTTAAATGAATACCACAAATGTAGGCACCTTCTTCGGTGTAGTTAGCAGTAAGTTAGCAGTTTGTCGCTGATGGCCTGCCTCACAAGAGGCTGAACACCGCGTGTATACAAGACATTAGTTGAATAGGGAACATTACTGCAATGTTCTGCCGCCAGAGTGCAGCACTAACACAATTAGTAAACAGTTTTTTTGACAACTTTGACAAGTCCTTCAAAGCTCTGGATCAAATAGTGAAGAAAATATTTCAATGAATAAAATGCATCAGTGCCGCGTAATTGGATGCAAGAATGAAGGGCATCATTCATTTCCGAATGAAACGATGATATGAAAACTATGGGAAGCGGCAATGCGTCGTAAAGCAAAAAAAAACGCTCATCCACCTTTAAATGGCTATGGATGCCATTTTAATATCACAGTACAGGTATTTTACACACGAATGATAATTAAACGATTGTAGTTGGTGCCGGTTAATGTACGGCCCGATAATACGCGTCCATCTATCGTTATATCCCTTTTTTTGTATAAGTTAAAAAGAGACATAGATATAGAGGATGCCAATGATTGGGCCGTACATTAACCGGCACCAGTTTGTTTACGGGTTGTGTTAGTGTCGCCCCCTACGCAGAGCTTTGCGTAATGTTCCCTATTGGCCGAATTGCATCAAAGTACCTAGTCCATTCAAAAAGTAACTCTACCGTCCAAGGTTCCAATTCCATTGACAGTTTTATAAACATACAGTGGGCCACATTAAATAATGTCAACCATACCGTATACCTACCGTGTCGTGAACTGCCATACCATACGAAGTTGTGAAATGGGTGATGGTGACAAGGTGCTAAGGTGTGCAGCTACTTATGAGTTCGACTGTACAACAGCCAGTGGCGCAGTTTCCGTTTGTCTACCTTTCTCAAAATCTCCTTAAACTGCTGGTGGTCAATATTGTAGTAATAAATGTAAGTACCTATCAAATCAAAGTTAAACACTCGTGCAACAATGTGTATTGCTTTCGGTTTTAGGTGATCCGGAAAATCTGCAACAACGTGGATGATGCTTCTGCTTTTAACTACTTTTCTGGCAGAAAGGCCTTTTATGGTTTTTCCGACGATCAAAAAAGTGGCAATAGTCATCGCGATTATGGCTTGTTGTCTGCACATCGTGTTCATTTAGTGACTGTCGTCTTTTTAAGATACAACTTAGTGCTATATTTTTGCTAAAATAACCAGTATCGGAATTTGCATTAAATCAAAGTAGTTGGGTCCATATTCAACGTCATCACGGCGTATTTTCGTCATTATTATCTTAGCAAATATTATCAAAATAAATGATTATTAGAATTTGCTTTGGTTAAAAACGTATAAAGACACAGGCTTTGAGTTTTATTTCATAAAAAATCTTGTGTTTTGTCAATCTTTTACGGCGATAATCATGAGGTGATAATACCTAATGACCTTGAGCGTTTCAAACCACCGGAGATTAAGGAGATTTACCTACCCAGTTGCTGTAAGTTCAAATATCATGAAACTTTTTCAAGCACTAAGGTAAGGTCATATATCTAATTAAAGATGTATTGCCTACGATGTGTACCTATTTTATGGCTTCATACCTAAAAGCTGTATTACTTTTATCACTAAAGCGCAAAATTATTGAAAAGTAAGCCTAAGTTAACTATCAAGTTAACTTATATTCTAAGTGTTCGAGAGATTTAGGCATCTTACCAAAAATCAAACGATTTTTTCATTGATGTGGGCCCAACATTTAAAATTATACTACCCATCATTTTGTCTATGGACACCTGAATAAGATGGAAATACAGCATGCTCCCTCTAATGCATAATCAGAGGCATATTTAAAGATTTGGCGCCCCGGGCCAGTAAGTTTTGCCGCCCCGGGCCAGTAAGTTTTGGTGGCTCGCGCCACCCCTCGGAGCGGCTCGGGCCGCCCCTCGGAGCCTGCCGCCGCGGGCCATGGCCCCCTTGACCCTAGGGTAAATACGACCCTGTACATAATATTTATAAATCCATCAAAAAGTTCGAACGTAGTCGTTGTGTATCATTTGCTAGATTAAACCAAAGAGGTCTTGTAAAGAAAACAGACAATGAGTCATTGAAAACAAAGCATAATCACAGTCGTTGACAGTTTGAAAAGTCAACTAAGTCAGGAAAAATTTGGAAGATTTTTAATGTAAATATAAAGATAAAAACCGATGTAGTTACAATAGGGGTGTAGACTTAAAATTGATTATTACTTCAAAAGAAAGAAGGCATAAAATTATGCCTGGTGACGAAAATTCAAATATCTCAAAAAATTACGAAGCTACAACCGTTGCTTTCTAGAGAGAGAAAACGCTAGGGGGTAAGTACTTATAGTTAAGTACCTATAACTAAATATGTCATATTATGATACTCAGCATTACGTTATTTGGCTATTCGACTGTTTCATAATATCTCGAGCTTATCGAATTCATTTTACTCGGCTTTATTAAGCGGTCTTCCTTGACTTTGCTGCGGTGAGCGGAGCGACAGTTTTCACTTTGTATACAAGTAGGTAGCTAATAATCATCATCATAATATCATGGTACCATCACGCTGATCTGATGATGATTCATCATAACCATGGCCTGGTGTTGTCTGTGACTTTACTATGTAATGCTATTATCCTGTTCTGTGACTTCACTCTACTCCCTTGCTGGGCAGTGGGCACAGAACTCCTCTCATGGTCCTCATGGATTAGTAGGAATGGACAACGTATAGTCCCCATGCTAGCCCGTGCTATGCCCGACCTTTGAATGTCATCGCAAATGTACGCTGAAATTTATCTTTCACCGAAATGCTAAATATATTATTCCGTATACACCTAAGTTCTGCATAACGCATTAGTATGAGACAGGATCACAGGATTTAAACTTTCAGTATGATTAATTGCATTCTAAGGTATCTGCGGTCAGCTTACGATATGAGCTAATGTTTTTGGCGTAGGCACTCGTTAGGGTTCCGTACTCAAAGAGTAAAACGGGACCCTTTTACCGCCTAGACTCCGCTGTCCGTCCGTCTGTCTGTCACCAGGCTGTATCTCACTGATACCGTGATAGTTCCAGTTGAAATTTTCACAGATGTATTTCTGTTGCCGCTATAACAACAAATAATAAAAACAGAAAAAAATAAATACTTTTATTGATACTGGTATGGAACCCTTCGTGCCCGAGTCCAACTCGCACTTGGCCGGTTTTTATTAGAGTCGTGTCTGGCCCCTTGCCGGCTAAATGGTTACCGGGTATATGAAAATAATCATGGCAGTTGAACATATAAGTAAAGTTGATTTGTGTAAGATTGTCCCATAATATTTATTTATTTATTTATTTATTTAATGCATTTAACACGAAAACTATCACAGATAAATAGGCATAACTAGTTAACGAGTAATAGACGACCGTCTGTCCGTCTGTCCGTCTGTCCGTCTGTCCGTCTGTCCGTCTGTCCGTCTGTCCGTCCGTCCGTCCGTCCGTCCGTCCGTCCGTCCGTCCGTCTGTATGTCTGTCCGTCTGTCCGTCTGTCCGTCTGTCTGTCTGTCTGTCTGTCTGTCTGTCTGTCTGTCTGTCTGTCTGTCTGTCTGTCTGTCTGTCTGTCTGTCTGTCTGTCTGTCTGTCTGTCCGTCTGTCCGTCTGTCTGTCTGTCTGTCTGTCTGTCTGTCTGTCTGCTTCTTAACTTCTAATACTATAATTCCGCCTCTGATGTAATAATCATAATAGCTCACTTGTATCACAATGTACTATTTTATAGATACCCTGTACGGAACCCTTCGTGCGCGAGTCCAACTCGCACTTGGCCGGTTTTTTTTCTTCAAACGACTGCCATCAGACCCTACAATTTTGAAATATGGACGCTTGCCACTACAAAAGAATAACAAGTGCGCTGCCGACTCTTTATTGATTTGAGGATTCATTGTGTTGATAGCTAGATTAGCTAGAGACATGCAGGTGTCCTTGGAAAACAGCGCATCCACGGATGCTTTGGCTAAATCACCACCAGGAAGACAACATCAAATACCCACAAAGCAAGTAGGGGTATTATTATGGTTGCGGTCTTCTGTAAGGTGAAGGTACTTAATTCACCTGTTGGACTGCTCCAAATATAAGCCAAATAACATATATATTATATAGTACACTTATACTTATTATGATGATAAAGAGTATACTTTAGGGGTGGCCTGATAAAAAAACATCATCAAGATCTGAAGATGGAAACCATGGATAATCAATGAAACTCGTTAAGTAGTATATATAGCGATGTTTGTAGGTATACTCATATTATCAAAGCAATTTGGGTATATGTAAACAAGCATTTTCTTTGTAGCTTACTAAAATGTCTAGTATTGTTCAAGTGTGTGTTACTTAAGGGATGGCAATTTAGGTATCAATAACTCATATAGCGATTTGGGTATTTCCTAACGCAAGTTATGTATTTACTCTCAAATTTTCAAATTAAGAGAAGTGGAACTGCCTGAAATGACCACAGATATCCTATGAAATTTCTCAATGAAACGTCATCATCATCATCATATCAGCCGAAAGACTTCCACTGCTGGACATAGGCCACCCCTAAAGAGTGCCAAAATGACCGGTCCTGCGCCACCCGCATCCAGCGGACTCCCGCGACCTTTACCAGAAAAATAAAATCAATGAATAGTTTTAGGTATTTCACAATTTTGACATTTTGTTGAAGTAGCAAGTACTCGTACTTACTATCGATGTCAGATTGAAAGATGAAAATTGGACTAATGGCTCATGGACTATTGTCACCGTCACCACCCAACCCTGGAGTTGTTTGTGACTTCATGCTACTTCCCACGACTCGTCGAAGCAATTATTGCGATTTAGGTATACTCAATTACTCATAATAGCGGTATTTGGGTATTTTCTAAAGCAAATTATGTATTTAATCTCGTGAGTTACAAATGTATAGAGGTGGAACTGCCATAAATAAATACAGAAATCATATGAAACTCCTCTTTGAAAAGTTGGTATTCCACAGTATTGACATTTCGTTGAAGTAGCAACTGCTTAATGTCTTGAGAATACAAAACTTATGTTAGATTTAAAGATTTTTTTTTTTTTATTTATTTATATTTTTAAATTACATCTAACAAAACATTTATATTCTCGCCAAACTGTTACGTTTGATGGCGAATTGACTCATGGCTCATATACTATTGTCACCACCCTGCTCTGGAGCTGTTTGTAACTTCCTGCTACTTCCCACGGTTGGGCACTTTAACTGCTCCCATGGATGAGTGGTGATATTAATCTTTGAATTTCTTCGCAGATGCAGGCAGGTTACTTTACGTTGTTAGCCTTCACCGAAATGCTAAAGATATTCCAAAATAACAAAGGATTGATGCCCACAACATGCATCTGTAAGTGACGGACACCAAGTTATATACATCTTTGGTCAGAGTAATACTTTCACTGTGCCACAGAACTAATATAAAGTCATCGTCATCATATTCAAAACCAAAGAATATGCCACTGGGGACTAACCTCTATTCATGTATTAGATCGATATAAATACTTGTATTCTCTCGTCTCCAACACCACCTTTACAGTACAGGTCTTCAAATTCATGTTCAATTTATTCATAAAGCCAATTTACATGTTATCAAGCACAGTCAGAGACCTACACACACTCTTAATTTCTTAATAATAAAGTCGTGTGCAGGTCATTTTGAACACCCGGCCCGCTTAGCTATTTCTGCTGCTGACTGTACTTAAATAAAAATAAAAATTACACATTATGGATAATTCTTCTCTGATTCATGGCAGGGCACTATTTATCCCAATGCATGCCCAGCTTTAAATTTCTAGTAGGTTTCTTTACGATGTTATCGTCTACATACATACAAACATACATACAATCAAGCCTTTATCCCTAAAAGGGGTAGGCAGAGCACATGAAACTTGTTTTCCAGTGCTACTTTTAGCATAAATGTGGGTATAAAATATCGACAAACTGTGATACCGAAGTGATAGGTTGCTAGCCCATCGCCCACAACACACTTCAACCCTGTTCCCTTAGTCGACTCTTACGACACTCACGGGAAATAAGGGGGTGGAGCTATTCTAACCCGACACCACACGGGAATTCCCGTGTGTTATCTTTTATTTTGGTTAAACTAATAATCACTTCCGAGAGCTGCATTATATTAGTACACGCTTACGATTTGAAGCTACAATATCCATTTGAAATTGACACACCACCAATAGAGCAAGTAGTGGTATTATTACGGCTGCTATCTCCTGTAAGGTCTTGACTTCTGGAAGGTCGTAACTGGTGGAGGCCGTGCTTCCTCAGTTGGGCTGCTCCAAATATTAATGAGCGAGATGACATTCCGCTGTGCCCTTACTCTCTCAAACCCGAGTTGATATAAACATAGCATAGTAACCATATTTTATCGTAACGACCCTATTTTTAACCAACTTCAAAAAAAAGGAGAAGGTTCTCAATTTGGTTGTATTTTTTTTTTAATTTTTTAAGTGTGTTACCTCAGAACTCCGTCATTTATGAACCGATTCGTACCATTCTTTTTTTAATTGAAATAATATGCTTCCAGGTTGGTCCCATCGTTTTCAAAACTCCAGTTGAATGATGGGAACCATGAGGAATTGAGGGAACTCCTCAAATATATAAGGCACGCGTGTAGTAATTTCGGTGTTTTCTAATATAACTCGTGTATACGGAAATCATAAATGTGGTGAAGTGGAAGTGATGATGAAGACCACAGATGGCTTGTGGCACTTGTCAATGATGTACTTCAAACTATAAAAGTACGTCACCGATTCCGATATCATTCCGTTGATATAGCAAACAAAGAGGTGCCAAAGGTGATTCTGAGATCCTTGAGGAATTGACGGAAGTCCTCAAATATTATCGGGCCACATACAGCGATTTGGTTATTTTCTCTAATAATCAACGTATTTGCTCTCAGAAATCAGTTCATGTGGTAAATTGGAAAATAAATGTGGAAATGTTCATGTGGCTTGGCGGAGTACTGAATTGAAATCGGTTAAAACTTTGTTTTTAAAGTAAATTATCTATAAGTTGATATCAACTAGCGCTTCTTGAAATAAAAGGAACAAACTGAAATTTACATACGGCACTTTCAGGCAGAAAATAATAACACGACGATGAAACATGGTCTGCAGCAACGACGTTCATGTGATGCGAGGAGCATTGTACTCCGAATTAATGTAACACTATCTGTCGCAGTTGAAAAATATACATAGATAGTTAAAGCTGCTTTATATGGTAATCATTTATCTAAGTATTTCCATAATAGTATGCAGGTATAGTCAATGCGGCTTACTTTGAATGCTCAGAATATGCCTTTATCGGTACTTAACTTACAGTAATTATACTTCGAATAAGCCGCTTGACTGATGTAAACTCATTAAAAACTATTTAGTGAGTCTGTGACCTGTAGAATCGCGAGCCTGTCTTTTTTTCATTTTACAAGCTTTTATTTATTTAACTTGACCTGTTCGTTTGTCAGTGTGGAACAAATTTTTCAACCTCTACCGATTGAGCTGAAATTTTGGGAACAAGCAAAGTTTGGATGATGATTCAATATTATGGTACCATCGCGCTGATCTGATGATGGAGACAGAATGTGGCCATGTGAATTCAGTACTATAGCGGTGTAACCCCGTTGAGTTTGGGCTCCTTAGAATCGTCTATAATTGAGTAGTAAATAACGATATACAAAAAAATACAGTTTGCAATAAAAGCTTCTATCAAAAATGTTTTTTTCATAGAAACTTATTCTCTTATTACAAGCTTCTGTTTAACATGAGTTGTCGTTTGTTAGTTACTGTGCGACAAATCTTGCGACTGAATTTGGAACCAGTTATCGTAATCCGATTGAGCTGAAATTTTGGGTATGAGTATAGTTTGGATGACAATCAATCCAATATTATGGTACCATCGAACTGATCTGATGATGGAGACAGAATGTGGCTATTGGAATTCAGTACCTAGGTACTTAACCGACGTAACCCTGTTGAGTGTGGGCTCGTTAGAATTGTCTCAATGAGTAGTTGATGACAAAGCGGAAATAATTTACAGGGATGTTAATGTGCCAAAAAGACAAAATGCTGTTACGGCCTTACCCACAGGCTGGCTCCCTCGGCTAGGTATATTATACCTAGATCTGATATTTTATCTAATGAAAAATACCACGATTCACAGATTTTAAAATTTCGATATTTTAGAAATATTCACGCGACTTTTTGTAGCGATACAAATGCGCGTATCACGAACGCGTGAATGTCGCAAGATACTATCCGTAGCGATAGATCACCTGTCAAAATCACCTTTATCGTCACTGTCTCGCGTTTGCTACCCTTTAGAAAGTCGCTAAGTGCAACCCCTCTTAGGTATAAAAACCATCTGTCACTATACCCACAGTTCAAGTGAAACGCATGGGTACGCATGTTTAATCCTCGAGTTAAATGAATACGGCCAATAGTAATTAACTAAGTACCTACTATTGTAAGTAACTATAATATTAAATTAGCTAAAATAGAACTGCACCCCTGTAAAAATATATATATTTAATTAGTTAAAGAGCGAATACAGCGGCAGATAAACCTTTACGGCTTTGTCCGCTGTACAAATGTTTTCTTTTGTATTGTTTTTTGTAGTAAATAAATGAAAAAAAAAACACCAAAGCAAACCATGGTTGTTGAGGCACTCCACACGCCATCGGCACTAGCTCAACGCACAGCGATTGCCATAATACAGAAACGCTTCTTTTTTGGTTAATGGTTATTAATTACAGCAAGGAGCTACACGGGCGGTTCTACAAGACCCTCACAGACCTGCTCGCATGGGTGAACTGGCTACGTTTCGAGGATCTCTTCGGGGAAACCGAAGTTTCTGTCTATGCAATAGCGGAAGAAGTTACCATGACGTACAACTACCGGAAATATATCCTGAAGGACAGTACGGTCGATATCTGTCTGGCATGCCACCGTCCCGGGAAGTCACTCAACTCAGCCATATTATGTCCGGTTATGGCCATCCTGCTTACGACGAGTACTTGGACAAGCATAATCTTGTAGCCAGGATTATTCACCAGCAATTTGCTCTGCTAAACGGTCTTGTTGACTTCGAAAGCCCTGACTATAAGTACAGCCTGTTCCAGTTCTCGAACATGATCGTGCCACGCTCTATTTGGATCAATCCGTCATCACAGACATGACTATTCTAGCTAATATGCCTGGTATCGTGATGACAGATCGATCGAAACGCCAGCCAGTACTCGACGACATCACCAGCCCCCATGACGACAACCTTGTGAAGGCCGAGAAGGACAAAGCCAGCAATTACCTAGAGGCAAGTCATGGCTTACGAGGTAACCGCCATGTGGGATGTTGATTCGACGATAATTTTCCCAATTGTCGTTTCGGAAAACGGTTTAATCGCGAAGAGTCTCGACCAACACCTTAAGAGACTCTTGCTAGATGGCTGGGTCAAGGGTTAGATACCTACAGAAGGCGGTACTCCTTGACACTGCGCGGACAGTCAGGAGATTCCTCTGGTTCTCCCTTGTTAGACCTAACAACTTTAGCCCTAATGTTTCACTAGACCTTATGCATTTTCCTTCGAAACAGTGAACTTTTCGGGTTTACTTTGAATATCATCAAATATAAGTTAGGTTTGTCTTGCAATAATACAAATACAAATACAAATACAAAATATTTTATTTGTTAAACATAGGTATGTACATCGGTGTTACAGTTTATGGTTTGTCTCACTATGTCTTGCCTGTTAAGGCATACAAATAGCCACAAAATAGCATGCAGCATGCACTTACACACTAGATATAAGTCGTTAATTATATATAATCCTATAAAGTTTACTATTTAAGAAAAAAAATGCATTAGATCTAGTGATGCATTAGGTCTAATGAAACATTAGGGCTAAAGTTGTTAGGTCTAACAAGGGCGAACCGATTCCTCTCTCTACTGCCCTGATAACTAAAAATAAAATCAAAAATATTTTTAATTCTAATAAATAAATATAAAAAATAAAAATAAAAAAACTGGTAGCTTAGGCCCCGACTCGCTGCCAGCGGCACCCTTAGTTTTTTATAATGATTTTATGTATTGTATGTATAGTTTTAAGTTTTACTTTTTTATATAATTGTTGTAAAAACCTAACGTAATATGAAAGTTGAATAAAGGAGATATAATATAGTTACCCTCTCTGACCTACGGCGCAACTACGCTGCTCAACTGGTTGAGCGAACGGGAACTTAAATTCCCCATAGCACACCACTAGTTGTTTCATGGGGAAAATGTATGTACTCATGACACAATTTGACAGAAAGTTTGATCATTGGGAATTACTGATTTCCCTATGGCACAATTAGTCACCTACGATTGTTCCCCGGCCCAGGCCCACAACTTTAATGTTTCAAGCAATTAAGAAAAGATAGGTATACGATAAATCGGTTTTCATGAAATTTTACTGTAATGTAGTATTTACTTCATTGCACGTAAAAAATCCATAAAGTGGTAGAATAAAATCTAGAAAAAAAGATAAAGGTAATTGGGAGAACTTTTTCCTGAGTGGTTATTATTTAAACGGCAGATTCTAAAAACGGCAGATATTTGTACAGTTGCCTATAATAAAATACCTCTATTCCACTAAGTTAAACTGGAAGTTCAAACAGTTGAACTAATTAGACAAAAATATTCCCCTTTATTGCTGTAGTACCATTGGATAGTACCATCAATGGAACTAGTGACACACTTGTATATCGCTAGTTCCATCGATGGTACTAAAGACCACAGTTCTTAGTACCATTGTCCGATAATAATAACAGTAGGTACTAGTGACACACTGTTGTTTTCAAGTACCTTTAGGAAAAAAACTTCCTGGACATTTAAAAGTTTTATAATTCCGACACCTCCAAATGCAGTTATTATTTTTGTACTTGGTGTGAAAATAAAACTCATACCCATTGTACAACAATAATTTTCGGCGCCCTCGCACTATAACACTTACAACAGAATCATTCATTATTTCACCGGTTTAATACATTTTATTTACGCACAATTTCTTCTAGTAATACCTACCTATCTGGAAGTTGACACTTTTCAAAGTCAATGAAAGTGGATTGCTTATAATTATCATAGCATAGACTATGATAATATCTAAAACAAAATAGTGGCCAGTTTTTTTCCTAATGGTACTTGAAAACAACAGTGTGTCACTAGTACCTACTGTTATTATTATCGGACAATGGTACTAAAAACTGTGTCTCTAGTACCATCGATGGAACTAGCGATATACAAGTGTGTCACTAGTTCCATTTATGGTACTATCCAATGGTACTACAGCAATAAAGGGAAATATTCCAATTATTTCAACTCTTTAATGCCATTTCTAATATTTAGAAAATTTAAATAATTCGAATATTGTTGTCTAGTTCAACAACAAAGTTCGAATAAAGTAATAAAGTAAGTATATTATTTTACTTCTGACAAAAAACATAGGTATTTCAACCTCCTATTAATGCACGGTAAGGAATTAAATTTTATTAGGTATGTTAAATAATGGTCTCCTGGTACTTCGACAGCTTTTATATTGTGAAATTCATCTCTTAGTCATGTTTAATGAAAAATAGTGGCACTTGCGAATTTTTAACATACAAGACAACTGGTGCTAAAAAAGAGTACAAAATAGTTATTTGTTATACAAGGGGGGAAAGTTGTATTTTACCTGCGAGTGAAACACGAGCTAGCGAAAGGATTCCATGATTGACCACGAGCGAAGCGAGTGGTTCAAAAATAGAATCCTGAGCGTAGCGAGTGTTTCAACACACGAGACGTAAAATAACTTTTCACCCGTGTATAACACAAATCTTTTCACCTCACTACAGCAAGGAAAATAAAAAAAAGAGTAAAAAAAAGTAAAAAAAAACAAAAAAAAATAACAAAAAAAGTTAAATAAAGTTTAAAAATAGTTTAAAAAAAGTAAAAAAAAAAAAAAGTAAAAATAACTAAAAAAAAAAGCTAAAAAATAAGTTTAAAAAGTTAAAAATAAAAGGTAAACAAAAATATGTCATAAAATATACCTACAAAAAACAAAAATAAACATTTAACGTTCTACGTCATAGTACTTTTAACGTTCTACGTCTACTTTCTTCACATGTGGATAAAAAGCGATTTTCTCAATAGTTAACAAACATACAAAAAGGCCTTTCCGAGCTAGTGAGGTGGAAAGGTATTTAATAAGTTCATATATCACATTACGAGTATGTCCTCTTTTGCAAATGTTTTTAAAACAATAACATGATTGTTAATAACTTTAGTGTGCTATGGGGAATTTAAATTCCCAACGGCTCATCCAGTTGAGCAGCGTATTTGTGCCGTGTTTCTTAATAAGTATTGCGTGGAGTCATTGGTAACTTACTTGTGTTATGGGGAATTTAAATTTCCGACGGCTCAACCAGTTGAGCAGCGTAGTTGTGCCGTGGGTCAGAGAGGATAGGTACTTACATGAAAATAAATAACAATTCGGCAAATGCAAGACCACGTGGTAATGCATCATCAGAACGTGGCCCGTGTTTACTTTATTGGATCTGTGTAAAATGTAAAAATCATTCACTTTACGTTATTCCTCCAACTATCGTCATATCTATTTTATTGTAATTCATTAATTAAAATAGTTTTAAATAATTTTTGTTTTTTTTTCGAGCCCCCAGCAGCGCAGCGTTCGTATGTCACGAATAAAAAAAACTATACAGGGAGTAGAGACCACGAGAAACAAGTCTCCCTCGTGGTCCCACTGGTGGGTAAATCAGTGGAACCACGAGAAAACTGATAACTATATAAGATTTTTTAATTATGTAGATATTTAATAGTACCTAGGGTGGTAAAACAAAGAATGTCTCAGATCGCAAGTATTTGACGCCCGAGCCGAAGGCAAGGCCGATAAATATGCGATGTGAGGCTTTCTTTATTACCGCCTGTGGCGAGTTCAAAATTTTACGTCTCACCCTAACCAGGAAGTGTGCGGTAATTGCTACTTTATGGCCAGGTATGACGTAAAAAAATACAAAGTGACTCCACCCACTCTAGTTTTTGTTCCACACTAATCCATTATCGCGATGGATTATTTTACATAGCTTTTTTATATTGCGTTCTAATTCATAATCGCGATGGCTCAGTGATTCAACTATTAACTAATTTATAAAGTATTTGTAATTTAATAAAGTAATATAGATATTTTTTTTCGTTACTTAATTAGCTGTTGCGTGGGGCTCCTATTTCTGGGCAGTTTGCCCTTCGAGCATCTGAAGCTACCTAACGAACCTAACATACCCCTACCTAGCGTTATACGCGATCGCAACGCAATTTGAGTTTGAGTTTGTGAATAGAGGATTTTTTAGGTAGGGCAGATGCCCCGGTTCTGGCTACTGGGCCGGTTTTGGCCACTTTCAACTTTAAATTGAGTGTACTAAGATACTGAAAACTGAATGGCCAATCAGTCTTAAAGCGGCCACAACTGGGGCATCTGCCCTATTAATGGATTAGCGTGAAACTAAAAGTAGAAACAGATCCATTGATGCATTAGAGTGGAACCAAAAGTAGAAACAGATCCTTTTATGGATTTCTCCAGTGGATTAGAGTGGAAAAGACCGACTCCGCATCCCCAAATGAAATGCTTTAAGGAAAATTTCTACTCTCTTTCTTCGTCGAGGCGCGCGACGCACCTTCGCAAAGAGTTTTGCTAGCCCCCATTTCGGTGTGTGCTCAAAGCAGATGACCGGATACACCCTACCGACCCGTGGTCACACAAAGTTGCCACACCGGTTTGACCACGGTATTTTATTAAGATTAATTAGATCACGGGTAATGTTTATTTTAGCCTGACCCTAACCAGCCCGTGGTCAGACCAAGTTGGCACATGAGTAGTTAATTCTCTTTGGTAAAAATATTAAATCTAATGACTTCACAAACATTACCTCATACCTTTCTTTGTGTAAGCGTGGTGTGACTACGGATAAATAATAATATCCGTGATCACACCAGTAGTGTGGCAACTTGGTCTGACCACGGGGCTCTTGGAAGGTCATGTATTGTACCTACTTACGATCCCTGACACAGTCTGGGGCTTCACGACGGTAATAAGCACTAATTGTCTTATTTGAGCGTTTTTGGTCTAAACCTTTGAGAGCATTCGAATACGCCATGGCTACACGCACTATAATCTCAGAACCGTGTAGGTATAGAACCTTTGGCTTTTAGGGATAAATAATAATTTCAAATCTCTCGAAATCTTAATAGGTATTTAAACGTTTCAATCGAAAAACAGAGGACTCTTTTATAGTTCTTGGAAATTTCAAGAATATAAATACAAGCTGTAGCGGCTCTAAAACAAAACTTAATATTAAAAAAAATATTGAAAATCAACATCCTCTTACCAAACTATTCGATATAAACTATCGATAGAAACTATGCACTACAATGCTCAGATTCCTTGTCATATCAAAGCAATTTCCTTGTGTGTAATGATATGAGAAATACGCTACCAGTTAGTTAAGAATTCCTTGTTTGATATTTATCTATTTATAGTTTTTAACATTGTAGGTACCATCTGCGCGGGTCTTGGCGTCAGTGTGATGTTAGCATTAATTGTCACCACCTTTGCTGCATAGTAGATGTTTGGGTTTAATTTGGAAATTATATTTTATGTGTTGTGGTTAATCAATTAAGTATTTTATTTATACAAAAACTATATATAAACACTATTTGGAATGCAACATTGGTTTTAAATGGTAGTTAAATACTATGAAGGTCTTCCGCCAAAACGTAACTTTGTCTTTGGTTATTTATCAAAATAGTGCGTTTCGTTTATTCCTGCTAATGCAGTTGATATATGTATTTGTTAAAATAATGTGAGTTTATTTATAATCTTGTATTTTTTTTCTAAAATCGTTGCATTAATGACCAAATAAACATTTATTTCAGCAATAACTTTTAAAGACAAACCATTCGTTCAATGGATTTCCTTTGCAATAACAAAACGGCGATACCCATTCACCTAGTGATCTGTACGGTCCCTGAACCGTTTTCGAACGTACGTACGGAGTTACGTGGTGCAAATTTTTGACAAGCGTCGGGTCGGCTCAAAAATGACATTTAAATCTACCTAACGTTCGTAAGAAAAGTTACGTGATCGACCCACAGGCCTACAATGCCGTAATCTAACCTAGAATTTATTATCTCTGGAACCTAACCTCGAAGACCTATTTAGACCTAAGCTATACGTGATTCGCGCTGGTGAAGTGGCTTTGCGTGTGATTTCGTCTAGTGGTTAGGCCCCGCGTTGTGCGAGTAGACCCAGTCCTTTTCGAGAAGTATGAAGTTTGTATTTCTATAAAGGGAAAAAGTTACACGTTAATTGAAGTTGTACATTAACCCCATTTTAGTAGAACCTATAACTTAAGTAAGACAATTATACCAGTTCCTTAGAATTAATTTACAATTCAGTAGTCTCATTAAGTGATGCACAATTATGGAGGCTAAAGTGGGCATAAATTCCTTATTATACTAAGTTGTGGGAAGTGATAAATTACGCTATGTGGTAGGTGACGCCCTTTAAACAGACTCGCAATACAATAGTGGTCAACTTGTGTTGGCCATGATGGGATCTCTATTGATGATGATGCGATGATATAATAATGAAAATAATCATGAAGTCAAGATATTGATGATGATGCGATGATATAATAACGAAAATAATCGTAAGTCAAGATATTGATGATGATGCGATGATATAATAACGAAAATAATCGTAAGTCAAGATATTGATGATGATGCGATGATATAATAACGAAAATAATCGTAAGTCAAGATATTGATGATGATGCGATGATAGTCTATTGAAATAGAATATTAGTACATGTTTTACTTCCAGGTACATGAATGACGCAATGTCTAGTATAATATCGATTCTCCCTAACGATGAATCTTAGAGTTGTTAGTGAACTGTAGCGCTCGCCTCTCGCTCGCTCGCGGCTGCTCGTACTCGCTAGTAATCCCACCTCACCTGTTGATTCCGCCTACCCTATCGTTATTTCTATCAAATCTAATACCAATTAGTACTGACTTTTCCTAAGCTATTTATAATACAATTCACCCCCAAAATATCTCAATGGATGTAACACAATGTCTTAGCAACCAATCTCACCCAATCAACTCAAAGGCACTTTATAGTCGGAACAATGTTAAATATACGACAATGCACAGTTGAACTGACGAATGATAATTAATTACCAACCCACCGCAATACTTTTGTTGAGATCCCGATAATAACGACCCCACCTAAGAAGATACCTACTTAATTATTGACTAACGTCAATAACGAAAATAAGCGAAAGTGTTGGATTCCCTTGTAAAATCAACATAGCTAGCTTCACGGTAAGAAGCTTCGGTTAAAGCAAAACGACGGCTTGGCCAGCGAAACTCTTCAGTTTGCAAGACTGAAAGGTCTCACCAACCTTACCTTCGTTGACACATCCGTGACGGAGGCCTAAGCGCGATCATCATCTCTACTGACTAAGAAACCCCTTAACGGGCGAATTCTCGTATTGGTCAGGGTCGTCAATGTGCTCTTTGGATATGGTTGTCCACAACGCTAAGCTCTCGGCCACAGGTGTACATAACTAATTTACTACGCTAGATTCATTCATTCAAGGAATTCCACACAATATATCTATAAGTACATCTGATTACTTCATAAACCAACACAACCGTAACCCTTGTTAAGAGGGTTGTTAGAACTAAGACAGCAGCTCGACCAGTGAGGTCCCTCAATTTGCAAGATTGAAGACTCTCAGCCACTCACTCTGTCTACACATCTATGACTGGCGCTCTAGTGCGGGCACATCTCTGCTGACTAAGAAGCCCCTTTCGGGAGAATTCTCGTGTGGCCAGGGTCGTCAATGTGCCCTGTGGATATGGTTGTCTCGACACCGAGCACACAGCCACGAGTGTATATAACTACTTTATTCAGTTGCGTTAATCTAGTAAAGTAACCACCCATCAGCACCTATACTAACCACCGGATATTAATATGAACTTGTGGTAATATTTGTCGCTTATCCGCATCTTAACAATCTATCCTCATAGTGTAACGCGTACCACGGACCGAGTCAATTGCTATAGCTAGGTTGTCGTATAATAATTGATCACTTTATCTCGTGGGGGCGCACGGAACCCAATCATATCGCAGTGACAAATCAACTAGTAATATATATGTAGAACAAAACAACATTCCTGTAATATCGTCAGTTATTTAACCAATGACCTAGATCCGTTCATAACCTATACATAAACCGCTCGTACTTTATCTAGCATATTCCCCAAACTATATACAGTAGAACTAGATTTCGATACACAAATTCAAGTATGATAACGTTGAAATGGTTAGATAATAGCCCAAAAACAAATTAATAAGTTTCAGAATCATTCAATACAGTGATTATAAAGGTCACTCACCAGATTTTAATTTCTTAATAGTGGGACACGTACCCAACGCCTCTCTGGTTCCCAGGGCTCCTGCCCTTCTGATCTCCCTCGACGCTCGTAACAAGCCAGCTCCTCCGCCATAAATAAATTACAACATAATATTAGCACATATTTTAATAAAGATTTCCCTCATTTGTACCTACAACTAACCACTAGATACTGGTATACAATTAGGAATTATTTACCATTGGACCGTTCCTTAGCGAACATTCATGTACTATAAATAGTCGTGTTCACTTCACTTCATGGGAGTATACGGAATTCTAATATGATGATGTCTTAAGCGCATTTATTAGGTGATAAACCTATTAGACCGCCACATATTCAAAATACACACGTGATCATATAAGATCATATCAGTTCACGAGCAGAAAGATATTGCCTAAATATTAATCACTCAATTCAAGACAATGTGCGCACAAGATAATTACTCCCTAAGAAATTCCAGAATTCACTATGATTAGTCACACTTTAAAATAAAATATTCAATCTCACCAGACGATCGCAAAGGCATTTGCGACCTTACCAAACTCTAATTCCTCTCAGCAACAGCCGTAATGCAGCCCAGCGGTGACCAGCCTTGCTCCGCCTCGAAGTAGTACGCGCCCAGAGGTCAGCCTAGCCTGGCCGCCTTTGCCTTCTGCAGCGTGATCTCGCTTCGACGTCCCATAGAAAAGTGACACGCTCCTCGGCCCGCCGGGGTATTTATAGCCAATACTAACACGATCACGCCACTAATCCGACTCCTCATCTGAAAATATACCTTAACTAAAGGGTATAAGGCCCGTTTTCCAGGGAGCCTCCATCGCCTGTCCGCTCCGATCGATAATCACTTTTCTCGACTTCGCGGGTAGAATATCCCTGCAGCCCGCGCGCCCGTCCACGCGTTTTCTTGCTGGCCAGCGATCCATTCCTGCAATTAACCTAACTAGTCTAATTTATGAATCCATAAATCTAGATCTAGCACACATTAAATGATACACTAATCCAACAATACTGAATTAGTATGCTGAAGCATGTTTTAAACCAATTATTTTGGACGAAACGCGAGTTTTCTACGCTTTTAATTGTAGTCTTGATTTTAGCCTAGAATAGCATCTAACGCAATTTATATCTAACTTATTTACATACATAATTAACAGGATGATAACGAATGAAAGCTTCAATCCCTTCATATTTGGACCTGAAACCCACAACGCTAACATCTATCAATTTAAAAGAGTAATTCCGCCCTTAGATACTACTGAGTCTGAGAGCGAAGCTCTCGGATCGTCTCAATCTGCCCCATGATCATGCACAGCGAGAAATCTACGATTTTGAGCGAAGCATTATCACAATCTAAAACATACCTAAGCAATAAACAAGGAATTGCGACCTATTATGACGACCTATGTGAATCTTTAAAATAACTTTGAGTAGATAATTTCGTTAACCTACTGTCTTTATACCAAATTTAAATATAATATTACTCTAACTGAAGGCTAGATTTGTTAGCTGTGTCTATTTACATAACTCTCCCAATTAATTATGACCAATAATCTATGATTATAATTTGCAAAAAATGCCAACCCCATAACTCGGGAAGTTTCAATTCGTTGATATATCGATCTCTCCAACAAGTGTATTTTAGATGTGTGAATGTTTAACCACTACGTTTGCTTGGTGATGGACGTTGAAGAATAGCCCCTGTATCACCTTGTGCCTCCAGTCACCTTCTGGCTTCCGTCAGCACAAGTTTAGCCACATATCTCGGCTGATGACACACATACCCATCCCTACGGTACCACCTTGAGTCCACAGATGCCCCCTGGCCACCACAAACTCAAGTTTAGCCACATATCTCGGCTGGCAATACAAACCCCTATACTGCATCACCTTGCACCTCCAGTTGCCTTCTGGCTTCCGTCAGTACAAGTTAGGCCACATATCTCGGCCGATGACACAATATAATTATCTTCTAGCTTCACCTTGAGCCCACAGATGCCCCCTGGCCACTACAAACTCAAGTTAGACCACATATCTCGGTCGGCGCCGCTAGAAAACTTCCCCAGAATACTCCCATTCGCACAAAGTACTAGGTTGTGAGCCCAATAGATCCTAATGACCACGATGTTGCACTAACACCCCGAACCCTCAGATACCTTCTGGCTACCAAGGATCCAGGTTCGACCACATATCTCGGTTTATGTTATTACAATAACTCCCCATGCGAACAGCAGAACACTGAGTACACAGATAACCACCAAGCAAACCCAGTGGAGAATGTTTCTTCTTGACTAGGATATCCGACTTCAGACTGTATTCCACACTAGAGGCAAACTGTTCATAGACTACTGGGTTAATTTTGCATTAATCCCTTCAATGTCCTGACAGCACCATCAAACCATTAACGATAGTGATAATACTGACAAAACATCAAACAAACTTTAACTTTAATTGTCGTTCGCGATGATACTCTATCTCTATACCGAACGTGACCCAGTCGCACACAGTAACATTCATCAACCCCGTGGGGTCTCTAGGAAGTGCCTTGACATCCTATAGAGAATCCGACTACATGCGTCCAAGCCCCACCCAGCTTTACTGTAGAAATGTCGTAACTACTATAAAATACGTTTGCATTACTCAAATACAAAATGCAACACTTCACCATCGTGTAAGAATAACAGCCTTACTAAATTTAATTTCAACAAACCATGTTCATTGAACCCTTGCAAGATTGTAATCTTGACATTGCAAATTACTAAACATATAATAGGAAATTCCTGATAAATTCCCAGTAATGGAAGTTAAAATATTATTACTTAAGTTTCAGAATGAATGTTCGTTGACAAATCATCCCGAAGAATATGGTGTCGGAAGTATCCTTGCCACGAAGAGATGTGTAGGACGAAGATAAGACTAGCTTAGCCTTTCAGCTTAGCTTCTGTAGAGTATAGTGTCGCCACAGTTAGTCACACAAGGACCTTGTCATTTTATGACTTTAACCTAACCAAACTATAACTGCGGAAACACCGGTGTAAAATGGTTTGGAGAGATCAATCAGTACCAACAAACCTAGGTTGCACTGCGAACTCCGGCCAGTCGGTAAAAGCCCATTGTTATCATACAATCACACTTTCAGCACTACCTCTCACGTGGACTCATACATCTCTTAACTCAACGAACACACACATATACCATCCCAACCTAATTAATCCCCTTGCCCTAAACACGACTTAGACCAACTAAACGGAATCCGACAGTACAACCACATTAATGATATATAATGTTCTTCCCAAGTTATATGCTATGAGAATCTACATTTACTTTACAAGATGAGAAAATTATGATATGAAGAGTAGAACAAAGTGATAATATAATATTACTACTTTACTTATTTTGCAAAACAAAATTTTACTGCTTTAATTGATCCGCACAGCCCTATTCGCACACAGCCAACTAACCTGCCCTTCATATGTTTGAAGATTATAAAAGACAGTAAGTCAAACTTAATTAACCCTCCTAGAGTAACCCGTAAATATCAAAATTTTAAGCCATATCCCATTTACCATTTACCTATCAGTCATTAATTAAATAGCTGCCCCCCATTCTCACAACTTAAATAATTTTATAGTTGGATCTCAAATTTTCGTAATACTATAATTTATGTAGTAAATACCAGATAAATTGCAATACATAATTCATAAGTTTAAAATTAGTCTTACGCCAATACCATATATTGTGCAAACGTAAGATTCGCCGGTTACTAAATGAAGATTACACCCACGCCCTATTAGGACCCACATAAATTTAACGCCTGATGTCAATATTGTATTGACAAACGCATCATACATCTTAAGATATACCTGTAATAAATGGATTATGTCATGTAAATATTTAACGTTGTTTATGCACTACCTAGCGCATAACATGTGGACAAAATATATAACCATATTCCATGCTTGAGATAAATTTAAGCCGGAATAATTATAACTGCGTAAGGTCCTAACCACTAGACGATCACGGCCCCATATCCTTCCCTTTATTATGAACTCCATCTCTTCGTTCTCATAAGATACCTGTAAGTTTTAATAATTAGTATTCAATCGATGCTTGAAATTCCGCTCCCGCAACTGCAACTGCCGTCACGCTGTCATAACACCGTCGCCTTTACCCCCCATCGGTATCGTAATTCAAAATATACAATCACAAGCTAATCGAATACGATAGCCGCGACCTCTTCTTCTCCAAAGCCAACCCTGCCCTCTTGAACTCCAAATTTAGCCACAAAATTTGAAATCTGCATCCGTGCATTACTCGAAAATGATACTCGCGCCGATTTTTTCTTTCAAAAATTTTATCAGCCATCCTGGATTCCAAACTTATCTTAAATCTAAAACCTGCATTCCCGTATAACTTGAAAATGATACCCGTCAGGAATCCCTTAAAAACAAGATGAGCCGCGATCTAAAATTTCAACTTAAGTATCTAAAATTTGACACGCACGACAATAGGTTATCTGATTCCCCCTTTATACCTATGAGATGTCAATCCGCCGTATACCTACTCTCTCTAAAAGGAGGGGATGACAAGAACAAAATAAAAATTTCCCGCCAACTCAAAAAAAAAGAATAATAAATTTATACCATCTAGTACTTAATTTATCAGTCATTCCTGTCCCGTTATCCTGTAACTTATTTTACGTCATCCTAAAAGGTCACGTACAAATATCTCTAGACTCCGCAATTCGTAACAACTAAATATTGGGATATAACCGCTAGTACTCTTTGGGGGAGTCCTATCTAACAGTAGCTGTCTACCGGCTGATATGATGACGATGGTAACGATGACTCAGCGCTGCGGGTATAGATCTACTTTCGCTAGTGGTGAAAGGTGAGGTGAGGTGAGGTGCTTCCCTAGTACGCCCAGAATAACAGCCCAGCTGATAGCGAGACAATCCCGCGGTCGTTGCACCAATTTTGATATTCGCCAATGCAGATTGATTCGACTCAAATCGATTTATTGCTTACAGCCAGTATAACCTGGTCTCTAACCTCTCAATATCAATATAAGACCAGGGGTCAGTGCTAATTTTGCCACCCCCAACGCGGCGATCTCGAATCTACCTAAATAGATACCGGTATAACCTATCGTGAAATACATATTGGACAATTTATTGACTTAGAAATATTTCTGACGACAAATATTACGCATTAAAAATACCTAAATTCCCATACTACAACCAACCATTTTGTTAATATTTTATAACAAGTACCTAATTTGTTGTTGAACAACCTATATAGGCGCCTTTAATTAACGTCCAACCTGATTTAAAGAAGTAAAATACAACCCATCTGAGAGCCCTCCCCTTTTTGAAAGTCGGTTAACCTTATCGACGCACGACCTCCCGTGAGCGCACACTATAGATACGCCTTACGATCTCGACCACATAATATCTTATTTACAAACTTACAAGTTGCCTATTCTATTCTAGTTTTAAGCACGGAATCAAGCATAAAGTACTAAATTTCCCCTTTTTTTTTATATCTAGTGTGAAACGAACAACGCGAAGTACTTACGGTTTCATTCGCGCGATTTGAACCAGCGGTGAGTGGATCGCGTAACTATTCTTAACACAGACTATAACTTTTCTTATTCTACTTATCATTATTTTTTTGATATTTATCGTCTAAAATGCTAAATAAAATTGTGGTAGTACCCTCGCAAAAGCTATCATACCGAATGGATTAAAGACAACCGACTACGCTAACCCTCCCGCGATACAAGCGATAATGGCCCTACAAACGATAATGTACACCCAACATAATGCGCGACTCAATTTCAATGGGATGTCTACAAATTTTGGTATGAATACAAACACTTACTAGGATTTCTCATTTGGATATAATGTAGTATCAGAGTATTTTATAATCACAATGCTAACCCCAATTACAAAAGGCCCCTTATAAATCGACGCGAATTCTGACATTGGTAGGACCTGTTAATCACATTTATAGTTTAATAACTTTAAGCGCAGGGAAATTAATCATTAGATTCATCAACTAGACACAACGTACTGGCAAGGTCTATCTAATAAAAGGTCCTAGTTTAATGTTAGTAGGCAAGGAAAATCCGTCTAAGTAAATATGAACTCTCTTGTCAAAAAAATTTAACATAATTCCCAATACCTCACTTGCCTGATACACAGTTTATAAATGTAAGATGCTCTTGTAACGCGTAAATGATTTGACTCGAAACCGAATTAACCCCTTCATTCCGCCACCGTATTCCACATGACAAAACCCCATTTAGAATTAAATTACCACCTCTAAGTAAGCTCAGGCTTTATATATTCACAACTCCTAATTTTTCCTAAACCGTAACAACCGTTTAAACACTCCACTTGGCCGTACATTAAAGCCTCACCACAGATCTTAACCCAAATCAGCAAATGTCAAATTCCCGCGGCCTCGCTAGACAAATTTTGTAAACAACATTCGTCGTAATTAATCAAATAATTTAATAACTAGTGTCTAGATTGCTATTATTTGAAGGAATAAATTGCTCCAGTTACGTCTGACTTGTATAGTGCAACAACGAGTGTTTTGCCTCCTATTTCAGCCTATTCCAACGTGTCATTACTCGTGTTTGAGTCAATATTGTGTATTATTATTTAAAGTTAGTTTTAAAGTGAAGTTAGTGAAACAATGAATACTGTGCTACCAGGAACTCAACTAGTGTGTGCTTAGCCGACCAACCGTAAGTAATACCTTCTTCTAAAATCTCCCCATTTTAATCCATAAGGCCTATTTTAATCCAGCACTGAATTCAGTAAAGGTACTAAACTCTTTTGAACGGTTACGAAAGAACGGAAAGCAACCGCGATCTTCCTCATGTGACAGTTAATCCATCGGCCGACTACTTATTTATTACATGAATGAGAGAAATATCACTTGCGTTCGTCGCTAGTATCAAAATATCCCCGCCACGGGTCGGATTAATTTTCCTACGTGACCAATATCTGACCTATTTTGCGCTAGTTTTGTAACCGAACTTGGAAATATGCCCTAATACGAATATCGTTTATAAACAACCATACGTTCTGTTCAATAAACCTACGCGAGTGCCTCGATGATAATTTTATGCATCCGTAAAATTATACCGCAGACCCTTAAATAATACCTAATTACAACCTCTTACATTAACTGATAAGTCATTTTTGTCATAGGTACTTCATGGAAAAAAAATAGACGGACCCTATGTCGTAGACAAATACACAATTTGATGAATACCTAAATCGCATAATGTTAAAACTATAAACGCCTAAATATATAAGTATCCCCAATTACCCTTAACTTACTCCAAACATTGTAAAATTCGTTCAATTTAATAACCAAAGGTTTAAAAGGCCCACAATATTGTTAGTAAAGCAAAAATAAAAAAACACAAAAAGATTTTTCCGTACCGGGGATCGAACCCGGACGCTCGCGATTCATAGCCCGCCGGACACACCCATCGTCCAGTGCGCTGTTAAGATAACTTGCGAAATTAACGACCCATTTCGAAATTCACATTACCTCAACAATGACTAGAGAGGTGGAACAGTTAGTTTACATACTCCAGTATCACATACTAAGGTAACCAATTTAAAGTGCCATGCGATATATACGACTCCTGCCTTAAGGTACATAATAATAATAACACGTGCACAACTTGGTATTACTAATATAATTTCTCCGAATTGCCCTGTTACCATATAATGTAAACATGGCGAATATCTTTCGTAACCTGACGTGAACCGGTACATATATGGTATTTGTCTGACAAGCTCTAATCTTTCGGTTTCAGACTGGGACAACTATCCATCTTATACTTGACAAATTCTGAAACCATTGTTTAAAATACGTTAGTAATAAATTTTACTATCAACGTAACTATCAATTAATTGATCCGTACTATATTTACTTACTATACCTACCTACATTTAAATTGCATTCAACCCTATTGATAGAACCCATGACTTTAACACTACCTTATTAATAATTAAGTGCGTTGCGGTTAATCAATTTCATGCCCTACACACATTGTCTTACGATTCTAAGCCTTCTGCCCCCCTTTCTTAGAGCTGAATCTCCCGTGAGATTCGGAAATCCCTATCAGCGAAGTCTTTCGCCTCAGAACCTGAGTATCAAAGTTATTCGCTAACTAATAATGTCGTACCGTAGATCACGCGTGCTTGGTTTTGCATATATATATGAAAACCTAACTTGACTGGAATTATAATTAATTATTTAAATTATTCTGAAACTTCACAAACCCCGCTCTATAATTATGACTCATGAAGTAACTAAACCAGACAGACGGATTTCGGAATATCCTTATTCAATGAATTCGTTTTATTTCATTCGCTTGCCAACACGTGTTACCTTTTTTATTTTATTTTTTTATTTATTTTATTTATTTATTTCAGTACAGCAACTATTTTTACAGGTTGACCTAATACAATAGCGCCTTAATCTTATATCTATATATATATCTATTATTACTTACTTACTTATTTTCTAATTCGAACGTTCGTAAGTACGTTAGCGTTAATTAAGCTACTGATTACAATGAAATTCGCTATACCTACAGTGTGTGATGGGTCTAAAACTTTATTTCGCTAAGTTTTGTAAGGCGCAATCTATCTATTATTTTTTTTCATTACATTGTACCCACGTAAACCCGCGTGACGCTTTAAGGTACTTAACATACCTATTAGAATTGACCAATATAAAATATGTAGGCTCTAGTTAGTTCTTATATTTAGCCCGCAACCTCCACAAAGCTAATTTTGTCGCATACTATTTCTATATATTTAATTCGCCGATATCAATTCCGGCCCGTGAGAAAAACCACCTCAAAAGTTAAGCAACTATATTATTACCTAGTTATTAGAAATAATTTACACTATGCCATTATCATAAAGTTACTATCAATATTAACGCATCTAACTGGCTACATTATTTTCCGTGTCAAAATATTTTACGTGCGACGCGCTTTATTTAAGACCGACCTTAATGCATTACATAAATATTTATCCTATGATCCTAAAACTGTTCACCCATTCCACCAAATTATAAGCGAACGCGACATATAGTTAATTAATATTACTCCTTTATCATCAAATTAAACAACAATTTCCCGCCAAAAATCTTTATGATTACTGGCGCCGCGACGTCGCTGGATTCCAAAATGGCTGCCCGAACCTAAGTTCGATGTTTAAAATTGTTTTTAGTTTGCGCGCGGGCTTCAACGAGCCGAATTGTCGCATATTTAGGCCTATTATTTAATCAGTTTAAAGTGTTTTACTGTGGTTTAGTGTGTATTCAAACATAAATCAATGTAGTGATAATTGAACTGGTGCACATTATAAAGTGAATGTGATAGAGTGGCCGCGTATTTATGTGGAAATGTGTGAGTCCTACCATGTCAGGAATGTACCTCTATGGAGCTAGGCAGGTATTTAGGTGCCCTTTACTTGTTGCTTATCTTCAAACCTGTCACTATTTTAACCCTGCCAAAGTGGTTTTATGTACCTACGTAATTAAAAATTGAAATCTCACGCGTACATACAACCGGTTCACTGACTCACGATGACAACCATTTAAATACCTACACACAGCTTACCTTTTGACCTTAATGACCTAACAACAAAGTCCATTATAGTGTACCTTTGATCTTAGGTATTTGAATTTCTAGCCGGAACTAATCCGATTCGAATGCGCATTTTCTTGTAACAGATAACCGCTCCAGTTTCCTATCATTTTAACTGGTTAATGAATATAACTCGCGCGAATTACCTACTTATCTATTCTTACAATTACTTTCTTTACAAAGACGATTACATAGAAAATATCCGCAAGGTTATAGGTACTTAAGATTTCGGACAATACTTAGTAGCGATCGATTTAACGTAAACGCCGAGAATTGGATTCAATTTGACTAGGTCAACTAACTAGGTATAACGCGTACCTACTTTTCTCCCCTAGCTTACGAAAGTTACCTATAACTCTAACCCCTATTATGTGATGAGTTCTTAAGAATGTTCCTAAGTCCTTGGTACTATAATCATCCACCGGTACTTTCCTAACCACAATTTAACGAGTAATTGCCCAACCGCGGGACAGATGTCAATGACCTCAACACTATTCTTGCGAACTCAAATGCAACAATTGAATAAGAAGGATGAAATAATCGTAGCTAAATACATAAGATGCTAATTTAACAAAATACTATCTTGAGGTTATCTAGATCCGTTTTATTTTATTTTTATTTTATTTTGGAATAAAAGCATTATACCTAAACTTTATTATAACTACTACCGCAACCGCCTGATGTATATGGAACCTACTTAATTGTGCTATGGCATTGGCAGATTGTAAGGCCATTCCGCATAACATTCCTGCCCCCCTTTTATACAAATTACGCGTAGGCACTACTTTGACACGACTGTCCGATGAAAAGAGTGTTTAGGTACTGTTACGTTTTTACTTAATTCTTAGATTAGACTCACTTCCTGACTTCCGTTCGGGCTAAAATTTCGCACAGATGTATAAATCGCATGACAAATTAAAGTTATGATGACAAGGAACTAATCTGATGCTGGGGTTGGAAGATGGGCCTAGGAACTTCGTGATACAATGACACAAACCCATCGAGTTTGGGCTCGTTAGAATCGTCTCAATGAGCAGTTGGTAAACATATGTAGAAAAGTACAGTCGGGAATAAAAATGTGTACCCCCAAATGAATTTCTGTCAAAATAATATTAGCCCTTCGTCTACAACAAAATTATTTCTATGCATATTTTTCATAGTTTAGTGTGATATAACTTATTGATTAGTAATTCACCTACGTACCGCGCGTGAAAATCCCTTTGAAATTAAATAAAAGAAAGAAAGTCCTGAAAATAATACACAACACAATTCACGTACGTATCGCGCGTGAAAATCTCTTTGAAATAAAATAAAAGAAAGAAAGTCCTGAAAATAATACACAACACAACATTAAAAAATACAAACTCCATCTCTCTATCTACTCCACGGCAACAAAATGTGGGTTATTTGTATAACCCACACACAGAAAAATCTGTAAATAAATTTAATTAGCCCTTTCACCAAGCGAATCACGTAATAAAAAAATATTTTTCCTTTTATTATAATTTTTTTATATATATTTTTTTTTTTTATTGAAAATACTCTATTCTGTAGTAACCCGGGATACTTAAAAGTGAATTTAAACCTTATTTTCATCCTGATCACGGCCTCACCAAAATGTAACGATTCAACCTCATAAATTGGCTTGCTTTTTATGTTTTTGTATTCTGAACTTAAATTAACCCCTAGCTGAAAGCTGAAGCTCCTGAGAAGCTTCTAGTCGTCTGAAAATGGAATCCTACCTGAAGGAAAAGCTATTGAATAAAATTAAACAGATAGTAAGCGAGAAAATAAATCATTTATTTACCATAGAAATATCAAATTAATTTTGTTTGTTTTGAAGCTAAAGAACCTTTGATTAATTAATCCAGTAAAATCAAGACTCGATTGTACTAGATATCCACTTTGATCCTATAAATACTAACTCGTACCAAAGCGAATAGAAAAACCGAGTTAGTTCCGGCCGATCCTACTAGAAAGGTTGGGTTTTATTCTAGTCTAGGTAAATCTATCCTACAGCTACAGAATCTCTCGTTATTTATGTTAAAGTAATCGAGCTTGAGTACTTTAACAGACCAAATCATCTCCTAGGATATTGCCGGACGGAAAGAGATTCGGTCAAATAAAAAACCGTCCGACTCCAGGCCTACAATGCCGTAATCTAACCTAGAATTTATTATCTCTGGAACCTAACCTCGAAGACCTATTTAGACCTAAGCTATACGTGATTCGCGCTGGTGAAGTGGCTTTGCGTGTGATTTCGTCTAGTGGTTAGGCCCCGCGTTGTGCGAGTAGACCCAGTCCTTTTCGAGAAGTATGAAGTTTGTATTTCTATAAAGGGAAAAAGTTACACGTTAATTGAAGTTGTACATTAACCCCATTTTAGTAGAACCTATAACTTAAGTAAGACAATTATACCAGTTCCTTAGAATTAATTTACAATTCAGTAGTCTCATTAAGTGATGCACAATTATGGAGGCTAAAGTGGGCATAAATTCCTTATTATACTAAGTTGTGGGAAGTGATAAATTACGCTATGTGGTAGGTGACGCCCTTTAAACAGACTCGCAATACAATAGTGGTCAACTTGTGTTGGCCATGATGGGATCTCTATTGATGATGATGCGATGATATAATAATGAAAATAATCATGAAGTCAAGATATTGATGATGATGCGATGATATAATAACGAAAATAATCGTAAGTCAAGATATTGATGATGATGCGATGATATAATAACGAAAATAATCGTAAGTCAAGATATTGATGATGATGCGATGATATAATAACGAAAATAATCGTAAGTCAAGATATTGATGATGATGCGATGATAGTCTATTGAAATAGAATATTAGTACATGTTTTACTTCCAGGTACATGAATGACGCAATGTCTAGTATAATATCGATTCTCCCTAACGATGAATCTTAGAGTTGTTAGTGAACTGTAGCGCTCGCCTCTCGCTCGCTCGCGGCTGCTCGTACTCGCTAGTAATCCCACCTCACCTGTTGATTCCGCCTACCCTATCGTTATTTCTATCAAATCTAATACCAATTAGTACTGACTTTTCCTAAGCTATTTATAATACAATTCACCCCCAAAATATCTCAATGGATGTAACACAATGTCTTAGCAACCAATCTCACCCAATCAACTCAAAGGCACTTTATAGTCGGAACAATGTTAAATATACGACAATGCACAGTTGAACTGACGAATGATAATTAATTACCAACCCACCGCAATACTTTTGTTGAGATCCCGATAATAACGACCCCACCTAAGAAGATACCTACTTAATTATTGACTAACGTCAATAACGAAAATAAGCGAAAGTGTTGGATTCCCTTGTAAAATCAACATAGCTAGCTTCACGGTAAGAAGCTTCGGTTAAAGCAAAACGACGGCTTGGCCAGCGAAACTCTTCAGTTTGCAAGACTGAAAGGTCTCACCAACCTTACCTTCGTTGACACATCCGTGACGGAGGCCTAAGCGCGATCATCATCTCTACTGACTAAGAAACCCCTTAACGGGCGAATTCTCGTATTGGTCAGGGTCGTCAATGTGCTCTTTGGATATGGTTGTCCACAACGCTAAGCTCTCGGCCACAGGTGTACATAACTAATTTACTACGCTAGATTCATTCATTCAAGGAATTCCACACAATATATCTATAAGTACATCTGATTACTTCATAAACCAACACAACCGTAACCCTTGTTAAGAGGGTTGTTAGAACTAAGACAGCAGCTCGACCAGTGAGGTCCCTCAATTTGCAAGATTGAAGACTCTCAGCCACTCACTCTGTCTACACATCTATGACTGGCGCTCTAGTGCGGGCACATCTCTGCTGACTAAGAAGCCCCTTTCGGGAGAATTCTCGTGTGGCCAGGGTCGTCAATGTGCCCTGTGGATATGGTTGTCTCGACACCGAGCACACAGCCACGAGTGTATATAACTACTTTATTCAGTTGCGTTAATCTAGTAAAGTAACCACCCATCAGCACCTATACTAACCACCGGATATTAATATGAACTTGTGGTAATATTTGTCGCTTATCCGCATCTTAACAATCTATCCTCATAGTGTAACGCGTACCACGGACCGAGTCAATTGCTATAGCTAGGTTGTCGTATAATAATTGATCACTTTATCTCGTGGGGGCGCACGGAACCCAATCATATCGCAGTGACAAATCAACTAGTAATATATATGTAGAACAAAACAACATTCCTGTAATATCGTCAGTTATTTAACCAATGACCTAGATCCGTTCATAACCTATACATAAACCGCTCGTACTTTATCTAGCATATTCCCCAAACTATATACAGTAGAACTAGATTTCGATACACAAATTCAAGTATGATAACGTTGAAATGGTTAGATAATAGCCCAAAAACAAATTAATAAGTTTCAGAATCATTCAATACAGTGATTATAAAGGTCACTCACCAGATTTTAATTTCTTAATAGTGGGACACGTACCCAACGCCTCTCTGGTTCCCAGGGCTCCTGCCCTTCTGATCTCCCTCGACGCTCGTAACAAGCCAGCTCCTCCGCCATAAATAAATTACAACATAATATTAGCACATATTTTAATAAAGATTTCCCTCATTTGTACCTACAACTAACCACTAGATACTGGTATACAATTAGGAATTATTTACCATTGGACCGTTCCTTAGCGAACATTCATGTACTATAAATAGTCGTGTTCACTTCACTTCATGGGAGTATACGGAATTCTAATATGATGATGTCTTAAGCGCATTTATTAGGTGATAAACCTATTAGACCGCCACATATTCAAAATACACACGTGATCATATAAGATCATATCAGTTCACGAGCAGAAAGATATTGCCTAAATATTAATCACTCAATTCAAGACAATGTGCGCACAAGATAATTACTCCCTAAGAAATTCCAGAATTCACTATGATTAGTCACACTTTAAAATAAAATATTCAATCTCACCAGACGATCGCAAAGGCATTTGCGACCTTACCAAACTCTAATTCCTCTCAGCAACAGCCGTAATGCAGCCCAGCGGTGACCAGCCTTGCTCCGCCTCGAAGTAGTACGCGCCCAGAGGTCAGCCTAGCCTGGCCGCCTTTGCCTTCTGCAGCGTGATCTCGCTTCGACGTCCCATAGAAAAGTGACACGCTCCTCGGCCCGCCGGGGTATTTATAGCCAATACTAACACGATCACGCCACTAATCCGACTCCTCATCTGAAAATATACCTTAACTAAAGGGTATAAGGCCCGTTTTCCAGGGAGCCTCCATCGCCTGTCCGCTCCGATCGATAATCACTTTTCTCGACTTCGCGGGTAGAATATCCCTGCAGCCCGCGCGCCCGTCCACGCGTTTTCTTGCTGGCCAGCGATCCATTCCTGCAATTAACCTAACTAGTCTAATTTATGAATCCATAAATCTAGATCTAGCACACATTAAATGATACACTAATCCAACAATACTGAATTAGTATGCTGAAGCATGTTTTAAACCAATTATTTTGGACGAAACGCGAGTTTTCTACGCTTTTAATTGTAGTCTTGATTTTAGCCTAGAATAGCATCTAACGCAATTTATATCTAACTTATTTACATACATAATTAACAGGATGATAACGAATGAAAGCTTCAATCCCTTCATATTTGGACCTGAAACCCACAACGCTAACATCTATCAATTTAAAAGAGTAATTCCGCCCTTAGATACTACTGAGTCTGAGAGCGAAGCTCTCGGATCGTCTCAAACCATGAGCGAAGCGAATTGTTCAAAAGTACAATCCGGAGCATAGCGAGGCTTTCAAGGCACGAGACGCCAAACAACTTTGCTGCCGAGCGAAACACACAACTTTTCACCTCACCATCTCGAGGAAAGGACGTATATAGCGGAGAAAGTCAAATACGCATATTTTACTTTTTCCGCTAGCTCAGCAGGCATAAAAATTACATTTTCTCCAATATGCTCGGAAATGTCCGCCTTACTGTAGCAAAAATAGTCCGTGAAGTTCCTCGTTACTGCCGAGCGCAAATTTAAAAAGTTAAAAGTCATTATTGTACTTACAGCTTCAGCGGCCAGGAAAATGTATGAAAATCCTTTAGGCCCCTCACAGACTGGCGCGGCCTGGCCGCGGCGGACAATAGAAAACTTGTCATTAGCTGTCAAATTTACTATGGTCCGCCACCGCAGGCCGCGCCAGTGTGATGCAGGCTTTACTGTACCTATAGTTTTTTACCTTTTAACCATATGTTTTGACTAAGACAAATCACTGCAAACAGCCAAATGCTCGTATATTTCAAGGCCTAAGAATTTATCACAACAACTTGTTCTTGTTAGAATTAAAGAATTGTATTGCTGTCTCTTTCCAACTATTGCAAGTTGGTGTGACAAATTGCGCCCGTTTGTAGAGTGCCTAAAGTTTTCCCGCGTTTTCAGTTTTTTTTTAAGTCATAGACAAAACTCTTATTTTTGTAGGTCAGTGACGTTTTTAAAAATGTCTCAAATAGTTTGAAACGAAGAAATATTTTTTTTTTTATAGTTATCGATATAAAATTTATAACGAACTTTAAATACGTTATAGATTTCAATCCCGTTTAATCTTTTATATGTAAACATTTAAATGTGTGATTGATTCTAATGTTTTTAATTATTTTAAGTACCTATGTAAATTGAAACTGGCACTACATAAAAAAAAATAAGTTGGGTGGTAACTTGATAGGTTATTGACAAACTCGCTGTTTTAAAATTATTGAAAATATTATTTGACTTCCTAGCATTTTTTGGAGAAAAGCACTATATATGCCTCGGCGGGAACAACAATTCGTGGATTCGTCTCTACTGTCGGATTCAGCTTCGCTTCATCCGACAAAATCAACTTATCCACGAATTGCAATTGCCCGGCCTCTGCAATAATGTACTATTAATACCTACGAAGCCGGAGGTCCCGGGTACGAATCCCGGTAAGGGCATTTATTTGTGTGATGAGCATGAATATTTTGTTCCTGAGTCATGGTTGTTTTCTATGTATTTAAGTATTTATTTAAGTATCTATATCTTCGTCTAGTACCCATAGTACAAGCTTTGCTTAGTTTGGGACTAGGTTGATTTGTGTAAGATTGTCCCCAAATATATATTATTTATTATAGTTAATAATTTTATGTATATCTTCTGCGCTAAAATCTATTAATAACTTCCCTTATTTTGATATAACTGTGGCTTTAGAACAAAACAAAACAAAATGAAATGTACATTAGTTTTTTCTAAAATTAACTTTTTAAACGGTGCGTTCCAAATTTGACGAAACGTACAATTTTGTAATGTAAAACTACATTTTAAAATGAGTTATTTGTATTATATATTTATAAGTCAGTCTAATTATTAATATTTCATATGTAATTAAGGAAAGAATTATTAATTTAATTTTATGAAAATAATAATAATGAATTATTAGATTAACACCATACGTTTCTGAACGTAGGCTAATGAGCTCTAGGCCAAATTAGATAAAAAAAAGTTTTGAGGACGTTGCACGCAGATTTTGAGCGATAAGCAAGGCTTTCCGAGCCGGTGAGGTGAAAAATTATTTTCCTCTTCGTGTGTTGAAACACTCGCTACGCTCAGGATTCTATTTTAGACTCGCTTCGCTCGTACTTCAACTACTTATAGAATTCTTTCGCTTGCTCGTGTTTCAATTCCACACTGGCGGGTAAAATACCACTTTGCACATTTGTATAACAAATAACTATTATGTACCTACAAAATTAAAACATTTATTTACAAGCAATGTCAAACACGCCAGAACAAGCACTTAAATGAAATTAAAGATAATAAAAAAATATATAAATAGTCCGCATCGCGCGAATTCCCGAAACGGTTATAAAGTTAAAAAACGTGAAATTCCGACGAACTGACTATCATTCCCCAAAACGAAGCCTAAAATGTCGCTCTTGAATGAGTTTTAGCGAACAATAAACTTTTTGTATAGCAGAAGGTAAGGAATCTAAATCTTAAAACATCGTTACCTTAAAATCATTTCACTCAGGGAAAAAAATTGTCACTAGCGAACAGATTTTGATAAAACTTTCCAGTAACATAGTTTATACAAATAGAAATAACATGTAATAGACAACAGTAATTTTAAGCATGCGTGTTTGCTGGCAGAAGTCTTAATATAAATATCCTATTTTCCTACAATACCTACGTATCATTTCCGCACTGGGTTTCCTAACAAAATAATAAATAAGTCTCTCTCAAAAATTTCATTTTTGTTTCTAGTTTTTGTTGCCGTCTTTTTTGCAGTCATCAATTAGGTACTCGTTGTGATGGATCTTTGTAGTTGGAGTTGCTATGGCTACCACTGTCGCCATCATTAGATCAGCTCGGTAGTGCCTTAATAGTGCGTTGCTACGTGAGTATGCAAAATTACAACTCAATTAGTTGCTGATAATGATGACTGCTTTAATTCAGTTACAAGATTTGATCCGAACATACTAACGAACGAACTAATATAAAGTAAATATAAAGTTTGTGAAATAGTAGGCAATAGGCATGTATTGTATGAGTACGGGTATGGTATGTAGCTAAGAGGTACCTTATACAATTGTTCCCCTTACATCCAGCACTATATATTACGTTAGGTACGCAAACACGCGTAAAAAGTTCAAGAAACTGTATCCCGACTACAGAAAACTAACTAAAATAACTTTTTTTTTAAAACACCTACTCACTGAAAAGCACAAAATATCTTGTATACCAAAACCTTCTCCAGAATGTAACAAATACTTTTCTGAAAATCGCATCACAATCGGTTTAGCCAAACGCGAGATAATTGCGGACTAACATACATACAAGCATACGGGTCAAACTGAGAACCTTCTTGTTTTTTTGAAGCCGGTTAAAAACAGGTATTTTTTTCATATGGAGCGTTATTTTAATTCTATATTTGTACACTAATAAGAATAATATCAAAAGGCTGACATAAGACATATTCTTTAACACAACCATGAACATCCATCGCTTGTTACGAAGTACTGTAACTTCAAAGTGCGAATCAAACGAAGCGCAGAAGCAACCCGCCATAAATTGAAATAAGTTCCTCTGAACAGAATGCCAATAGGAAGGGAACTTAAACTCATTAGCGAAGTTTTTGCGGTGAACCATGTCGATGGACCCAGTAAATTATTTCGGCTCTTTGGAAATGTTTTTAGTGAAATATGAACTGTTTTTGGTGAAATATGAACTGTTTTCGAAGAAGTATTGCAAGTATTGTATTGGTGTGCATTGAAGAGTATTTGTATTGTATTGTATTGTTGTATTTACGGGTTTTATTGTGTCTACGTACCGGTATAGATTACACCATAGGGCTAGAAGCACCAGTTAAGATATCCATTAGATAATAATAATATATTCCACACCTACTTAGTGTTTATTATCTACTTACCTGTTCTAATCTTTACTAATATTTTAAAGAGGAAAAGTTTGTGAGATTGTAGCTTTGTAAGTTTTGACGACCTCTGTAGTCTAGTTGGTAGTGACCTTGCCTACGAAGCCGGAGGTCCTGGGTTCGAATCCCGGTAAGGGCATTTATTTGTGTGATGAGCATGAATATTTGCCCGAGTCATGGTTGTTTTCTATGTATTTAAGTATTTATTTATCTATGTAAGTATGTATATCGTCGTCTAGTACCCATAGTACAAGCTTTGCTTAGTTTGGGACTAGGTCGATTTGTGTAAGATTGTCCCCAAATATTTATTTATTTATTTATTTTATTTATAAGTTGGTATTTAATGGGTAATCTCTGGAACCACTGAACCGATTTTTTTTTCAGCTGTGTATAGAATGGACTTTCTGGAAGGACATAGGCTATGTTTTATCTCGTGGGTTTGTCTGTGTTATTTGCAATACGCGAGCGAAGCCGCGTGAGCAGCTAGTGTTGTATAAAAGGGGCTATTTAGTTTAGATTTCGTTGTGGGATTTTAACTGAACTTTCTGTTCTGTAAATACTCTACTTCCTCACAAAGTGACTAAGGTAACGTAGGGCGCCTAGAGTGGGGGTGCAGTACTGGAATAAAAGTGTTCGGTATACCGAAGCTATAGCTTCGGTACAGTATTTTTCTAAAAATGGCCCGCAAAGTGAACATAACTCGCTACATATTGGAAGGTAAAGTGTGTTTAAGGCCAGATCAAAATTAAAAAAATTAAAAACATTGCAGGCCGCCTGGAATGTTACATATGAATTCCTTTATTTGTCAAGTACCACACTTTTTAAAAAGTAGAAACTGGCATATAAAAGACAGCACAGGTCGTATTCAGCCAAATCAAGTCGTATTTTTCTGTTGCAAAAGCGACATTTTTGTATGTGTCATAAAAAGATTGCGTTTTTCGGTGAAAAAATACACTTGCGATTTTGTTTAAAAAAATTATGACGTTTAATTTTATGTAATTTGCAGTATCCTCAATTTGTATTTAATAATAACGCTTGATTTCAATTTAGTCTTTTTTATTCCCCCATTTTGAGAAAAGCACTATATTAGCCTCAGCCGGAATGGCAATTGCAGGCTTCGTATTATAATTAAACGGACTCGCAAGCTCGTCCATTTAAACAAAATACGCAGCCTGCAATTGCCTCCTTCCCGGCCACGGCAATAATGTACTATTATTATCTTACTAGTTTACAGCCTCCTGCTGTGATGACCGCGATTTCAATAATAACTCTCCATCATTTAGTATGGTTCCCGTCTGACAGAGACGGCAACAATTCTAAATTCAAATACTGCTAACCTGTCAGTTTAGGCTATAATTAGACTGTAAAGGTAAGGAATACCACCTTTACAGTAGGTACTAACGAGAATCTTCTTATGTAAAGAAGATTATCTTCCTTACGTATGTGGGCAAGTCCTTATAGAAAAAATACCGGTTCATTCTAAGGGATTGTTTTGATAACCGATTGATTAACAAAAACTCCAAGAAAAACTCGCCGTAGTCGACTTACTTGTGATCTTGAGTTATTTAGCAAAGTGCTAGATTTTTCGAAGATTAAAATTGCTTAATTTGGATACACTCCCATCCAATTAAACCCAGCAAAACGCCCTGACGCCTCTTTACGCAAGATACGAGTAAATCTACATATATTAGCCGTCTGATTGCAAAAGATTTCTTTTGCAGGTAGGTAACAACAACAGTTAGGTTTTTTTTTTATTATTGGAAAATACAGAGAAACGCATTTGTACACCCTGTGATGCAATTACACTCCTTACAAAGTCTTGGTGGCTCTCTACAAAACAACTCAAGTGCGGATAGTCCTGGGTACTACACAAAAAAAAAACTTGATTCGAGGTCTATATTATTCATGAACCAAGAAATTCATTAAGATGATATTATCTAGAGCCAAGGTTTTTTTCTCTTAGTTGGGGAGAATAATCTTAATTCAAGATGATAATATCAGATTTATGCAGGATGTTGTCGGTCTTACTAATTCATTTCTTGATATGAGTATATACCTTATAGTAGTTTTTTCTTCTGTGTAACAGAAAAAGATAAAAAGTATCTTCCAGAAACCTCCACTGTTGGAGCCACTGCATTATCCTAAAGGATACCAAGACTGACAAGTTGGCAGTCCATCCCAAACATCGTTGGAGAAACGAAAGCTAGTTCGGACACTTACGGAGAATAAATAGGGCGAATCAAGCTGCCAAGAAAGCTTGAGAACTCTCGTGGGTCAATCAGAAATACGTATGTAGATTTTAGAAGCAACCAGTAATTAGTTTGAATCGCCGTTTGGGAAATAATGAAGTTTGTCAAGATACAATGTAAAAATCATATTTCAGTAAGGTGAACCAACCAACCAATCAATGAGAATGAAACCCCTGACAACAATATCTATAGGTAATAATATCTTTGTCGCGGAACTGGCTCAAAAGTAACGTATGAACGCATTTCTCCTGAGAATTCAATATGCGGCGAAAACGGTTTGAAATATTGAAAGTCAACGGGAACTTTTCTAATAAAAAAGCCCTCATTTCTTGAAATGAAAAACGTCCCTTGGAAACGGAAGGTACTTACAGGCACTTAATGCTTCAATGTAAATTGATAGGAAAAGTCTCTTATAGGATTATTATTGTGTTATTATTGTGTCGAAAAATGAAGCATTATTTTTAAATATCTGATACAGCAGTTATTTTGGTCAACATTTAAGGGAAAAATGAATAAAGGAAAACATAAAGTACCAGTCTAACGAGATACAAATAATCTTTTTAGGGTTCCGTGGGTAAAAATAGTACAAAATCTATTAGTCTTTTACGTCTGTCTTCTGTCAATAACAGGAGTGTGTCACTGGAGTTTGGCTCATACGATAAGGTCTATATTATTTTACAATGCACTTTATATGGTTCAACATAAACCCGGGAAGTGGTCGATGCCAGCACGGCGTCGCCGGGCGGGACCTGCCCGTGCGGGAATGGATTTCAAGCCAAAATTCCCGCAAACGTGCGATAATGAGATTTCGTGACAATTAAAATTTCACCTTTTATGCATATTTTTTTTATTTCCTCGCATGATGCATTGTAAAATGTTGTATGATACACGTGCGGATAGGAATTCCCAACTCGTGTCGATCAAAAACACTCTCTAACTAACACACTCTCGTGTTTTTGGTCATCGCCACTCGTTGGGAATTACCTACTTTCCGCACTTGTATCATAAATAACTATTTCACTTTTCATGCTCGAAAAGTGTGTCATATTAGGCTTAGCAAGCGGGGCTAAAGTAAGCATATTTCTGATTATAAATTTTTTTTGATTTTTTTATTTTTATTGTCATACAATCTACTAATCGAATTAGGAATGCATTTGTGTAACAAGTTCAATTCATCGTCATTATCATCATAGCAGCCGAAAGATTATATCACTTACCGCTATGGATAAGACATCTGTCACGTTTTGACAAGTATGCGAGTACATGGACATAAGAGTGTCCCAATGACCGTTCCTGCGCCACCCCCACCCAGCTTACTCCCGCGAACTTTACCAGGCCATCGTGCAGTCCATCTTGTTAACGGTCTACCCACGCTGCGTCTGCTGTGGTCACCACTCGAGAGACTTTCCATCCCAGGTGGTCATCGGTTCTGCGTGCAATGTGCCTCGCCCACTGTCACTTAAGTTTAGCGATTCCTAGGACTATATCCGATACCTTGGTTCTGGTGCGGATAGCATAATTTCTGATCCGCTTACGCAGAGAAACTCCCAGCATAGCCCTGTTCATTGCCCTTTGGGTGATTTTGAGCCTTTTTATGAGGTCCATAGAAAGCGACCCCGTTTCAGTGTCATCATCATCACAGAGGTCAATTGTCGAAACCGAATCGACTGGACAGCGTTCGGAAAGCTATATATTTCCGTCTAATATTCCGCAATGTTATAAGACGAGAGTCTTTGATTAGTGTGTGTTGCCAGTGATTCAATTACAAAAAATATTTTATCGAAGGTTTACTCCATCCCAAATGTACCTGAGAGCCGAAATAAATTGTGCATATTATTCAATTTTTTTTTTAATTTGCAGTTTTCTTTGGATAGTTGTATTTACCGAATTTTCGGGAAGGTATCATTCCAAAAACTGAGGGGAATACACGTAATGTTTCGAACGCATGATCGGAATTTAGCTGCCATTTTTCCATATTAAAAATAACATTTAGATCTACCTAACGTGCGTACAATGCGTTACGTGATCGACCTGCTGTTCCCCCATAACTTTCAAACAATTTAAAACACACGCACACACACAATCTACAAATAAAAAACCGGTCAAGTGCGAGTCTGTCTCGCGCACCGAGGGTTCCGTACAAACTTTCACCACGCTTTATTAAGAAAAAATCTATGTTGGTTTTTCAGAGATAATTATTTTTCAAGTGACCTAATTTCGATAATTCATTTTTATTTGCTAGAAAGTACTTTCAGAATACTTCCATACAAATAGAAGGAAGAAAATTCAACACAAAAGTATTAAATTACAAACTTATATTAAATGATTTTTGAAGAATAAAAAAAAATTCTCCGGTAATATTTACGTTAATATTAATAATATGTATTATTTTAAATTTTTTCGCTCGGTAAAGTTCGGAGATAAGGGTGGGGGAATGGTATTTTTTTCTACATTTTCCTTTGGAAATCAAAACTTTACGACTATAGAAAAAAAATTTAAAACTGTTTTAGAATGTGCAATTCAAGTCCATTCATATGATACCCCACTCGGCCTACTAACTACACTTAAATTTTTTGCCCCCCCCCCACTTATCCGTCCTTTTTTATATAAATTAAAAATATATCTTTAAATTTTTCATTTTTCATACACGTGGATTATGCTTTGTTTACAACTATTCCAAATTTCAAATTGATAGCATTTGTAGTTCCTGAGATATTTAACTTTGTGACAGATAGACAGACGGGCGGAGTCGCACCATAAGGGTTCCGTTTTTACCTTATTGGTCCGGAACCCTCAAAATATGTACATAGAAAATTGTACTTTATAAGCAGTTTTTCAAAGAAGACAACGTAAATAAAGTCGCCTAAGTTAGTTAAACGCAACGTACTCTCTTTCATGTGTAACGGAACCATTTAGCGTGCGTGGGTTAGTTAGGTATACATAATGTAACAGTAAATGCTATGTACCTACTTTATTTTATATGTTCAGCTACGTTGTACGCTGATGTCGGGTTTGTGTAAAAATAAACTGAAGTTTGAAAAACTACTCCAGTAGCTGGTCGATTATGAAACGCTTTTTTACCGGACGTGTATTCAATGAGATATTCTTTTTATTAGCCTATTGAGTGTCCCACTGCTGGGCAAAATACCTCTACCCCGTCATTTATTTAAACGTCATTTTTGTATCGGAAAATCTAGATCACTAATAGAGCCGCATACAGCGAGTGCTAGTTGACCCACCTTTTATATTATATAATTGTGGGATGTTTTTGAAGCTTGTGTCCTTTGTAGTTACCAGAAAGTCAAGTTAAAATCTCAATCAATTATTAAACTAAACATGTTAGATAAGAGGATGCCTCCAAGGGGGCGTCCTCTCGCCACTACTGTGGAACCTGGTAGTAAACGACCTTGTAACAAAACTAAACAGTAACCGCTTCCTAACTATAGGATATGCGGTTGATCATAAACACACTGTGTGAACTCACACAAACAGCACTGAAAATAACAGAGAAATGGTGCAAGGAGAATGACCTATCGGTAAACTCAAAGAAAACCGGCACAATTCTCTTTACAAATAAACGAAAACTGGGTATCTACGAAATGCCAACTCTATTCGGCACCAAACTAACACTCTCGAAGGAGGTAAAATACCTAGGCATAACACTAGATGATAAACTAAACTGGAGCAAACACCTAGACAGCAGACTAAACAAAGCAACAGTAGCCTTCTGGCAATGCAGAAGGATGGTGGGGAAAAGATGGGGCCTGGCCCCCCACATCATACTGTGGCTATACAGAATGGCTACCTCAGAATCTTTACAGATGGTTCAAAAACAAATACGGGAACAGGATGTGGTGTGTTCTCAGAGGATTTAAACATACACATATCCAAAACACTGGGTGTACAAAACACGGTATTCCAGGCAGAATGCGGAGGGATAATTGAAGCCTGCAATGCCATAAAGAGACGACAAGTCGAAAACACAAACATACGGATACTCTCAGACAGTAAATCGGTACTACAAGCACTGAGCAGTGATAACATCACATCTAGCTTGATATACGAATGTCACTTAAACCTCACAGAGGTGTGCGCAGATAAAAACAAAGTTACTATACAATGGATCAAACGGCACAGTGGCTCAAAAGGAAACGATGCAGCGGATGAACTGGCCAGGAAAGGTTCAGAAACAACGGCATACGGACCGGAGCCAATCTTGCCCCTGCCACAAAGCTACATATACAATCAACTGGACCAACACACTAAAGACCTACACTAAAGATACTGGGAGGAGATAGACACATTCAGACAGACCAAAGAGATTCTGTCGAAACGCGACTACAAACTCACAACCACACTACTAAGGACACATAGAAACCAACTGCGCAAGATAGTGGGTATAATAACAGGACACAACACCTTAAACGGACACCTCTATAACTTAGGTATCACAGACAGCCAGCCAGAAGAAACGACTAAACATATATTACTGGACTGCAAGGAGGTAGAAGTATACAGAATAAAGCACCTAGGTTCTCCAAACATACTACGGGACGCAGTCAGCAACACCAAGGCACTCACCAACTTTTTAGACGAGCTGGGGTGCCTAGAGTAGCGCCACACCGCCGTTTCACGCAAAATAGGCACAATGGGTGTCGACTTGCGGAAAACGCCCAGTATAACTAACTAACTAACTAACCTAAACATGAGCTATAACTTTTGTTCATATCATTTCCTTTTTAGGACGATATCGAAAATATTAATATATTTATTGTAATATACCGTCCATACGTCCCCAAAGCTCCGTGGATTTTGCTGACCGATGACTTGAAAATATACGAGTTCTTTAACATATTTATAGCAATATTAAATCATATAAATTTAATACGGCTACAGAAAATCTGCAGGAGCGCACAACGAAACAGTTACGGGCCTTAAAACTCGCGACAATTTATTTACGAACGACTTTATATAAATCTCAAACGGTACCGAAGACAATAAAATAACCCGCGGAGCCTGGATCTTACTTTTGTTATGATTGCTATAAATTTTACTGCGCTGGTCCAATTCTTATTTTATACCTTTATGTGTGGTTTGTTTCTGATTCTTTTAACAGTAAGAATTGAGTAGGGTGACTATCACTTCGTTCCAAAGCTTCAACAATGGACAGTTGGAGTTAGTAAGACTTCCGGAAAGTTTATATAGACTTTAATAGGTAGGTTAAGCATTTAAGCAATAACGACAATGGTTTCAAAGCGGCCTGGAGCAGTTATTTGTCAAACGCGGGCAAGCCTTACTAACGTTGCGGTCGCGCCCGAGGTTCGCCACTAAGCCTAAATAAGTCAACAGTACACAGAATACAAAACAAAAGCACCTCGATGCGGAACTAAAGGACTTATTATGACTTGTGAAAGAGCCCATGTGGTGTGGCCAACTTCACTACATAGTATAAAACAAAGTCGCTTCCCGCTGTCTGTCTGTCTGTCCCTATGTGTGCATAGATCTTTAAAACTACGCAACGGATTTTGATGCGGTTTTTTTTTATAGATAGAGTGATCCAAGAGGTAGGTTCTTACGTATAATACATGCATATATTATACACATAAACCCGTGCAAAGCTGGGGCGGGTCGCTAGTACAGAATAGACATTTGATTTTGATTTTTCTTATATCTAATTATTTTACGAAATATAACTAAAAGGTGTGAAAACATTTTCCCTGTCAGGATATAGACAGAAGATTGAATTTCACCTAGCCAGTGGAAATGTTTTTTTAACCATCACTAAGGCGTCCACGCATCGAACGCGGGGCGTTCGCGGCGCGGGTCGGGCGCGGCACGCTTGACGCGGTTATATTTACACCACAGGTACAACTTGCGCGGGTCCGCGCCCGAGCCACGCCGCGCTGCCCAAGTTGTAATTTAACGCCGCGTTAGCAACACAGCGCGAGCGCGGGCCCGCGTTAGGACCGCATTCGATGTGTGTTTGAAGTGTCGTTTCAATGCTTTACAACTTGCGCGGGTCCGCGCCTGACCCACGCCGCGCTGCCCAAGTTGTAATTTAACGCCGCGTTAGAAACGCGGCGCGAGCATGGGCCCGCGTTAGGACCGCATTCGATGTGTATTTGAAGTGTAATTTCAATGCTTTACAACTTGCGCGGGCCCGGCCAGCATGCGCGTTAAAATGTTATGCTATTAATGTATTTTCTCAAACATGCTCGGAAATGTATGCGTTAATGTCACGAAATGAAGACATGAAGTTCCTTGTTTATGGCTCCCTACATTACTTCTTGGCCTAGGCCAAGAAGTAATGTATGAAAACCCTAACTAGAAACATTATTGGCCGCTACTCTAACTTTTTAAATTTGCTTACTGATATTAAACAGACAAAGGAAAAATACATAGTGCCAACCACCAATACTTTTTTTTTATTGTTTTAGTTTTTTGTAAAAAAAAATTGTTAGTTTTTTACATTTTTTTTGTTATTTTTCGTTTATTTTTTAGTGTTGTTTATCGTTTTTAATGATTTAAAAAAAAATCTTTTCTTTTCTTGATGTTTGTCTATTTTTTAATGTTAAAATATTTGTAGGGTCTTTTATGTTATTTTTATGTTTTTTTTTATCTATTTTTCCTTTTTGTTTTACTTTTTTTAATGTTTTTTGTTTTTTTTGTCGTTTTTTTAAAAATTTTCAAGTTTTTCTTTTTGTTTTACTTTTTTAATGTTTTTTTTTTAGTTTTTTAGTTTTTTTTAGTTTTTTTTAGTTTTTTTTCCCTTTTTTTTTGTTTTTTTGAATGTTTTTGTTTTTTTTTTTTTTTTTTCCTTTTTTTATTTTTTTTAATGTGTTTTGTTTGTTTTTGTTTTTTTTGTCCATTTTTTTGTTTTTTTCCTTTTTTTTTGTTTTTGTCTTTTTTTTGGGCGTTTTTTTTGTTTTTTTAGTTTTTTTTTTAATATTTTTTTCCTTTTTGTTTTACTCTTTTGTAATGTTTTTTTAATATTATTCTTTTTTAATGTTTTTTTTTCTTTTTTAGATTTTTTTATCTAGAATCTTTCTCACTTTAGTGAGGTGAAAAGGATTCTATTTTTAAACCACTCACATTCGCTAGCTCGTGTTTCAATTCCACACTCGCGGTTAAATTATAACTGCACCCTTGTATAACAAATAACTATTTATTATATCCTCACATCGTTTGAGAAAAGCACTATACAAGCCTCGGCCGGAACAGGGATTGCTGGACTCGTTGTATCCGGCCTCGTCTACGACTCGGCCGTCTAGCCCAAACTCGTCCATCAATCCCTTACTTCACGGCCTTTGCAGTAATGTACTATTATGAATAAACACTATATATGTTTTTGCCCCATACTCATTTATGATACCTTCTCTGCCACAAAATATAATTGTATCACTGTTGCTTAATGCTACCAATATACCTGTAAACTGCGCTTATTTATTTATAACAATGCAAATAAACACAAAACTTATCTCTAATGGCTTATAAGTTATACAGATGCGACCGGTCGGCAACGGCCAGCGGCGCGGAGCGCGGCGGGGGAGTGATAGTGGCGGTGAAGCGCGCGCTGTTGCCGGTGCGCCGGGCCTGGCCAGTCCCCTCTTCTGCTCACTCCGAGTGCATCTGTATATATCACTGCCCATGCACAATGATAATAAGCGCTTACACCCTAGGTACCTAAATATAGCATGCGTCTACATTCCGCACGGAACAAGCCATAAAGACACCGTAAACTCTTTTTTAGACATATCTACTCAACTTGTACTTGATTATCCGGATGATTTATTTCTAATCAATGGGGATTTTAATATTTCCCAGGCTGATTGGGTGGATACGGACACGGGCGTATTATCATACAATCCTTCTAATATTGATTTAGTGCAATGTGTAAGCGAATTTATGGCGCTCAGTAATTTAAGTCAGTTCAACAATATTACAAATATGAATAATCGCATCCTTGACCTTATTTTTAGTAGTACTGTGTGCACTGTCAGCAGGTGTTATTTCCCCCTGACCCCAGAGGATTCGTATCATGGAGCCTTATCATTGTGCTTAAAGCTCGACTACACTGCCCCAATGAAATCTGCTAAAACATATGTTTACAAATTCTATTTAGCCAATTTCGATGATTTTAATACTGATTTAGAAAAAATAGATTGGACAATTTTTTTCGAAAACTTGGATTCAGAAATCTGCGTAGCAAAATTCTATGACTTGTTATATAAATTAATTGATAAACACGTGCCATGTTGTCCCTCTCGTAATTCTTGTTCATATCCGGTGTGGCACACCAGATCTTTGCGAAAAATTTTGAAAGAAAAAAGTAAATATCATAAGCTATGGAAATGTTACGGCAACCCATTATAGACTATGAAAGTTTTAAGCTACTAAGAAAAAGGGCTGACAAAATCGAAAAAGAGCCCTACAAACATTTTATTGATTTTTCTGAGAGTAAAATTAAATCGCATCCTAAATATTTTTGGAATTTTATTAAATCAACTTCGTCTAATAAAGGCGTACCACAGACAATGTACTATAAAGGGGGTTCAGCTTCTGATGGGGTAAGTATATGTTATATGTTTAGTGATAATTTTCAATCTGTATTCGAAATTTCTGCCATGCCATCGCTGGATGTCGGATCTTTGGTACCACCTTTGAAGCCAGTTCTTAATCTTAATACAATAAATTTGTCCAAGGAAATGGTTCTTAAATACTTAAAATCTGTTGATATAAACTAAGTCACTGGGCTTGATAAAGAACATCCTCTATTAATTCGTAAATGTGCAAGTGCATTAGTCGTTCCAGTCACCAAGATCTTCTCCTTGTCTATAATTGAGGGTCAGGTTCCACAAATTTGGAAGAAAGCGTGGATCACACCAATCCCTAAGGGAATTATAAGTCAAAATATTGAAAAATTTAGACCAATTTCTAAATTAAGCCCATTCGGAAAGTTATTAGAAAAAATCGTTACTGACCAGCTTTCATATGCTGTCCGCCGCCATATAAATCCAAACCAGCACGGGTTTTACAAGGGTCGTAGCGTTGAAAGCAATCTTTTGTCCTTTAGTGAAGTGGTTCGTGACGCAATGGATAATAAATACCAAGTGGATGCAGTATATACAGATTTTGCAAAAGCTTTTGACAAAGTTTCTTATATTACGCTTCTGCTGAAACTTTGGACCTTGGAATACATGGTGACCTCTTCCGGTGGATTAAGTCATATGTGGAAAATAGGTTCCAAGCTATTGTACTGGGAGGCTTTTCATCTGATTATAAACAAACAGATTCTGGTGTCGCACAGGGATCCCATTTGGGGCCTTTATTATTTATATTGTACATCAATGATCTAACGGAATGCCTAACTAACTCAAAAGCTCTACTATACGCCGATAACACCAACATTTTTAGGGTTACACACTCTGATTGCATATTACTACAAAATAACTTGCTCAGTTTCTAGAGTTACTGTGCACGGAATAATTTATTCTTAAATAATGACAAATGCTCAGTAATAACATTCACACGTAAAAAGCAACTCATTTTGTATCATTAGGTACAATTTATGTGGAGTAGTTCTAGCGCGACAGGACAACATACGTGATGAACCTAAATTTACTTTTAACGTTCACATCGATAACGTTTTAAATAAGGCGTACAAACAATTAGGCTTCATACTTCGCGTTGCAAAACCTTTTCGTCGGCCTTTAACATATAAGTTAGTGTATAACAGCTATGTCCGTAGCCGTTGAGAATTTGCGTCGGTAGTCTGGAACCCCTGTTATTATGTAGATAAAACTAGGATCGAAAGGCTGCAAAAATTTTTTATTAGAGCACTTGAATTCCGAGTAGGCGGAAATTACGTTGATTATGCTTCCTTAGCTAAAAGATACAATTTTCAAGGGCTTTCAATCAGACGCTCGTGTGCTGATTTACTTTTCCTGTATAAAATAATCAACAACTTTATAGATGCCCCTGAATTGTTATACAATATAGACTTTCGTGTGCCTCGTAGAACAGAACGTAGTTGCCGCAGTAAAGCATTGTTCAGCATTGCATATATTTAGCAGAACGAATCACGCATAAAATTCGTATATTAAACGCGCATGCCAGCTTTACAATAAAAAGTGTATGAATGCAGATTTATTTGGCAGTTCGCTAGTGACATTAAAAACAAATTTATTCCTTGTTAAAATAATGTTAATATAGTGTGTAATATAAAACATTAGATAATGGTAAAAGTTAAAAAAAATATATACATATATTTTCTTTACATATTTATTTTACGTTGTTGTACGAGTAATACTGTATGTAATGATATCGGTTATACCTAGTGATTTAGTTATGTTTATTTTAATAACAATAAGGAAACTATAGGTCTAGTAATATTGTTACTGAATAGCTTCCAGCTAATTAATTTGTATATAATTTAAGACCGCTTGTTTCTAAATAAAAAAAAAAAAGTACAGTAATTTAGGCATAACGGTAATATTCAATGAGTGATTTAGTAAGTAAATAGATAATGATATTGGTTTATTTATTAAGCAATATAAGCCTATACTATATAAATATAATGATAAATTACGATTTGAAAATAACAAACGAAGCCATTTTTTTACGAACAAAAAAATACAGGTACAATAAGGTACCTTAAATTAAAGATTCGCAAAACTGCGAAGGCGTTTCAATATAATAATGTACAATTATATTTGTTTTTTTTTGCGCGCAGCCGTATTATAATTAAACTGTTCGAACGAAGTAGACAAAATATCTCTACTTTATTCAAACAGCTTTAAATAGTTAATTTAGTTATTTTCTGAAGTATAAAGTTTCGTGAAATCGTTCTGAATTAGATTTTATTTTATCCAATCTTATCTGACCCGCCCACAGGCGTGTAGCAGAATAAGACGCGAAGTACAAATACGGATTGAAACTCCGAAGCCTCCTATCTAAAAGTAATCCACCAGCGAGCCACAAAAGGCCAAGTTTTTCTTCGATTAATATACTAAAATCGCACCGATTGCTTCCATACCATCTTGGGCGAGTTAGCGTGGGTTTACTGCTCTTGATTGTGACGAGCTAAAGTTTAAAATATATATGTTCATTATTTAAGGCCTCCACACACCGGTCGCGGTTGCGGGTCGGGCGCGGGCCCACGCAAGTTTTAAAACATTGAAAATACACTTCAAACACACATCGAACGCGGTCCGAACGCGGGCCCGCGGCGCTAAGTTACAACTCGGGCAGCGCGGCCGCAGGTCGTGCGCGGCGCGGGTCGGGCACAACGCTGGTCGGGCGCGGCGCGGGAAGGGCGCGGTGCGGATGGGAACTGGGAAGCGACGCAGTTCAAGCGCGGTGCTTTAGCTGTGATAGTTCCGTAAAATGTAATGTATGTAAAATGAATGCACCTTCGATAACTCCCAAGAGCGCGAAAATACGATCCCTAATGTGACCAGTTACTTTCTGTGAAAATTGGATCCCACCAAAAACATTACATGTAAAGTGACTGCCAAGACTCCCTGCTCATATAGCTTTTAGCGTTAAAAAGGTATCAGAGCATAAGGAGCGCCAAGCTTCCTACTCCACACGGCGTAACCTACCACTACCAGCCACGCTCTAAAAATTCGCTAAAAGCTATATGAGCTAGGGAGTCTTGGCAGTCACTTTACATGTAATGTTTTTGGTGGGATCTCATTCCTTTTTGTGAAGGTCGTTGTTGTTCTACGTCCTTAGGAATAACCCTAGAAACCCTACACATGACCTCAGGGTGGTGCTAAAAGAACAACAAGCTCGGCAGCTGCACTGTTCCTTCTGAACCTCGCAGCGCACACTGGAACTCTATCAGCGACATCGATACGAATACATAGGCATATGTACCAGTGTGTAACCGCCATACGATAAATAAATAAATTCCTTTTTGTAAGGTAATTTCTACAGAAGTGTATAGGACAACCCATACAAACTTCCATCCCCTAATTTAAAGGGTTGGTAAATCACACCTTTAAAGGGGTGATTTACTTTAAATCCTGAAATACATATTTTATTATTTATAATGAGGAGTCCCTAAAACTAGTGCCTTTTAAGGGGTTGGGGGGTAATAGTTTAATTTTTTCGTTTTTATTTTTGTTGATTGTGTATGAATACTAGCTTACATACCAAATTTCAGCTTTCTAGAACTTCAGGAAGTACCCTAGAGGTTTTGATGATCAACGTGAGTGAGTCAGTGACGAAATTGGGTTTTTTTAGATATCAATAAAATCTAAAGTATAAGAGCTATGCAATTTAAACTTTAAATGTTTAATAAGTTTACTATTTATTGACATCATATCCCAAGAATGTTGTTTATCTGGTATAATTATATGTGAATTATCGTGTATTTATTCTAAATATTGTAAATGCGGCTATTTCTGACCCGTGTTTTGAATGCGTAAGCTCACCAAGACTCTAGAACATTTTTTAGAATTAAGCAGAGTCCTCATTTAATTCAACCTTTTCCGAAAAATAATTGTATTTTGAACTAACTGTAAACTTTAAACCTATATTATATACTCGTAATATTTTTTGATTTTAATGGAACGCCCATAACATTTTGATTAGGTATATAGAATTTGAAATTCAATTTTCACAGAAACTAACTCGGTAGTATCGCGGGCCCGCGTTACTACCGCACTGGAAACGCGTTGCTACCGCGACGGGCCCGCGTTGCTACCGCGCCTGGACACGCGTTGCTACCGCGGCGTGCCGAGGTTACACGCCGCCCGCCTGCGGTGTGAATATACCGCTTGAACCGCGCCCGACCCGCGTTCGGTGTGTGGAGGCCTTAATACGCTCGTCTTATAGCAATTTGGATATGCTAATGTAAGGTTTTTCTGTGTCAGATATGAAACGAACGAACTTACTACGCGCTACGTCTAGTATAAGGTAAGTATTATGAAGTCATAAGACCACGAAACGTTTCGGTTCTTATAATATTATTAAAATGTAGTTTGTGACTTTTTTAAATTTGTATGTAGTTGTTATCTCCGAATTTTACCATCTACATATAATTCATCCGATAAAAATGGATGGACAGGCTTTTTTACAACACAGGTGGAGCCATGGCGACAAGTAAGCTTTATAGAATAAATCACTATATTTGCTCGAAGGGCCTTCGCGCCGTGTTTCACACAGCTCCCGCCCGTGGCACCGGTGGCCCCATTAAACAGCGTTTAGGCAGGCAGGTGCCGAAGACCGGAGTGAAAACTAACAACCAAACGATAACGCTAATTGATTACGCATTTGATTTACAGCTTCGTGTTCAGAAAGTGATATCTTTGCTAATTGGACAAAAGAGAGTATTCCTTGTTACTTTGCAAAAACAGAAATCGAAGGAGAGCTCAATTAAGAGCTGACAAAAATATTATTAGAACTTATAATATCTGCGTTTTGTCCCGTCCCTGTAGCTGCCCTGTCTTAAATAAAACAGTGTTTTTTGTATACGTACGTATGTATTATGCGATATCGCAAATATCAACAAATTATTGATGAAATATTTAAACTATTTTATATGCAGTTGGACTGGCCAGTGTACATCGTTATTTTTTTTTTGTTGAAGCAATTTTAAGTCAACCAAATTGCTTTTGCAATTGTAAAACTGGATAATAATTATGCAAAATTGTCAGCTCTATAAAAATACACACAATTTTGAGCCCTATTCCCCTGACATAAGCTCCGAAACATATATACCTTACCTTTTCATAGACGTGTACGTTTGGAAAATGTAATCGAAACTTAATCGCCTCCGGCATTCATTGTACGGAACTGAATTAATCATAGATAGCTCTATTAATAGTCTATTATAGCGCTTTGAAATTTGTTGGACTAGGGTCACTGCTAATTTATCAGTAAATTATAGTAGGTACCTACTATTTGCATAGTTTGCAGCAGGTAATATTAGTTGCCGTTCTAACGCAAAAGAAAATTCTAAATATTTTTCTATCGAATTAGATACCTTACCTAGCCTACACTAAAACGAAACAAGAGTTGGGCTCATATATTTTTGGAGCCAATTATTTTCAACCGACCTCCAAAATAGGAGCAATTTTAATTGCTATCTATTATTTTCTGTGTTGTCCTAGCAGCCAGAATAACACGATTAAAATATTTAAGATACTGAAAATTTATCTAATATTCATTTTTTGACCTAATTCAGCCACTCTTTCCAAATTGGCAGAGTATAATGTTTCGAGGGGTTGCGCTTGCCTGTTTCACCGGAATATTAGTGTTTCCGTGGCTGACCGTAACAATAAAAAAAAATACTTTCCACCCTAGGGTAGAAAACGCTATTTTCCACCCGGCTATATGCCCATGAAAAGTCAACTTTCAGAACAGGAGAAATTAAAAATACATTAGGTATAAAAAAAACCCGGCTAAGGGCGTGTCGGGCCACGCGCAGTGTAGGATTCCAAAGTTACCCGCCTGTCTTTGATACATCGATTCCGACCCAGCACAATCCCGGTTGTGTCGCCCGTTAATACATATATACATATATTTATATATATTTTTTTTTATAAAGTTTGAAATGATAATTATTAAGGATGTCATAATTTTATTCTTCCAAAATTTGTCATTTATTTTTTAACTAGTTATGGCTACTTAGCTGTGATAGTTTTCCTTTTATGTTCATTATTATATGCTACTGCCATTATTTTTTTCACATGGCCAGCGGGCGTAGCATGGTTGAGATTTTACCACTTATCGCTGTCGATAAGACATCCGTCATGTTCTGACAAGTATGCGAGTGCGATAGTGACCGATGTCTTATCCACAATCCACAACGATAGGTGATATAAATTACTTTGAGAACAAAATTTAAACCGACTTCAATTCAGTACTTCGCCAAGCCACATAGGTACATGAAAATTTCCACATTTCTTTTCCAATTTACCACATTCGTTTATTCGTTTATTCACACCATAGTTCAATGCAAGCTTACAGTTTACACCAAATCGCTTACACGCTAAAATAAACAAAAAAGATAAACATGCACAAGTAAAAATGTCAAAAATCATAATTATAATGTCACATGAACTGCTTTCCGAGAGCAAATGCCTTGATTATCACAGAAAAAACCCAAGTCGCTTTATGTCGCCAAAATGGCGATTTCCGAGGGTAAATACACGAGTTATATTAGAAAATACCGAAATCACAACACGCGTGCCTTTAAAATTTGAGGGTTGCCCTCAATTTCCCTGGGATCCCATCATCAGATCCTGACTTGGTGACAATAAGACCACCTCAGGCGTATACTATTTTGAATAAAAAAAGAATTTTGGAAATCGGTCCACAATTGACGGAGAAATCGGCGAACATACATTACATGCTCCTCAAAAGGAGCTTCATAAGTCATCTGTGGTCTTCATCATCAGTTCCACTTAACCAAAATTGCGATTTCCGAGGGTAAAAACACGAGTTATAATAGAAAATACTAAAATAACTACACGCGTGCCTATAAAATTTGAGGGTTGCCCTCAATTTCCCTGGGATCCCATCATCAGATCCTAAATTGGTGACAATGGGACCACCTCAAGAGTTTACTCTTTCAAATAAAAAAAAATTTAGAAATCGGTTCACTGTTGACGGAGAAATCGGCGAACATACATTAAAAAAAATATACATTCAGTGGAACATATAACCTCCTCCATTTTTGAAGTCGGTTAATAAAATGCCAACCATCTTCCACAGTAGTCAATTTCTAACAAAAACTAAGCTTTCAAATGGCTTAATATCACTCAAAAGGATCCTTGAATTGAAAACGTATCCAAGGACAACTCATACCATGAGTTTAACGACAAAGTAGTAACGAGAATCAATAGTGACGCAACTAAACAAGTAATAGTTTTATTGCCTCGAAGTTTTCCTGGCTAAAGCCACGGCACAATTTTCGGCTTAGCCCAAAGACAACCACTGGCGTGCTCAATTTGCGCGCGCGGTCAATCCTTTGCTCCATTATCGGAGAAATTTCCGACTCACTGGCTCCAGTTTTATTGGAAAATGTACTTTAATTCTGTCCACGTGCTACTCATGACTATATCTATCTATAATACTCGTATAATAAATAAATAAATATTTGCGGACAATCGACCTAGTCCCAAACTAAGCAAAGCTTAGCTATGTCGTAATTTTATATTTATTTATCCCACTATGGTGGCAAACTAACTGATGATGAGCGGACACCGCTGCCTATGGAGGCTTGCAATTCCAAAGGAATCACATTGTGGCAATGCGCATGTCATGCGCTTTGCCGACCCCATATTGATTTGGGGATTTGCTGTGCCAACATCATCAGATAAATGCAGGCAGGTCCCTCTCTCCTTCCTTATCCTTGGGAGCCCTGGAGACCTTATACAGGTTGCTCCCGGGAATTTCCGTTAACTTCGGCATATTGCAGAGTACATTCAAAGAAACAAATTAGCATAAATATTTCTTGAAATAAAAAAACAAAAAAAGTTTTTTTTTCGATTTTTGTACAAAATAACATGATGTAGCATTAACGGTTATATTATTGCACAAGGGTGTTGAAACACATGAAATAAAAAATATGTATGTAAAGATTATGTAATATCCAGTGTTCGGAATTTTCACGGCAAAACAAAAGACTGTCGCAAATTTACTAGGGTAAGAAATATTTTTTTATCGATATCGATAGTAAAATAAATAATGGTCCACCAAATAAATATAATATATTATAAAATACATTAGGTTTGTGTAAAGTTTTATCGAAACAGATTCAATTTCTTCTTCAAAATCCACATCAGTACACACAGCAGCACATGCCATTTTATTTGGTTTCTGATAGTGATAAGAGTAGATAGTCATTAATTTTTCGACGTTCTCTGGGAGACAACGGTTCCGTTTATCACTATAAAGCCATTTATGTACACTGAATGATCGTTCCACTTCACTCGACGTCAAAGGGGCAAATTTCTAAAATTCATTGTAGGCGGTTTGTTGTTCAGGTTTAGTAAGTGTTTCTGCTATTTCTCGTAAATTGTCGTAATCAGGATTTCGGTCTAAAACAGATTTAAATTTCCGCATCACCGGTAAAAGTTCGCTCCAATTTAAGTTGCAACGAACGGTGTCCAATATTAGGAAAGATTCCGTAAGGGACAAAGTCAAACATTCCAATTGTTTTATTGCAGAGGCTATAACTTCGTATTTGAGCACTGTCATATCAATGAAGTGACGTTTAATGTCTCAATATAGAGTTTTTTCATTTTAAGTGTCAATGAGGTGGTATAGTCGCTATATTTCACCTCTTTACTACTCAACTTCGGCAAAGGCAAAAGGACGGGTTATTCAATATTTTCATTAAAAACAAGATGTCGTTAAGGCTTAAATAATAACTTTTACACTGAATAATCTGTCAATTACTGTTTTTTTTTTGCATATTATTTTAAATTATAAAATATTCATTCAATATCGATGAAAAATTATTTCTTAGTAAATTTGCGACAGTCTTTTGTTTTGCCGTGAAAATTCCGAACACTGGAATATCGAACGAACTCACTTCGTAAACGTTCTTGTAGTGTAGGTATAGGAGCCTTACAAAATTTAAAGGCTCTTAACTGTGACGTCATATGTCACAGTTAAGAGCCATTTACACTGGTTAAATCTGCAAAACTGATTAAATTAAACATTGAATATCTTAATAACAGTAAGATTTAAAATACTACTTTCTTGGAGAAATTAACTTTATTTGATCTAAACTATGTATGCCCCCTTGCAATTAACGGAAATTCCCGGGAACACGTTGTATACTCTTTTTAGAAAGAAAGAAGAAAGAAATATACAGTGTGTCCCTGGATAAAGTGCACAAACGAATAGGGTTGAAACTAGATACATTTTTATCGACAAAAAAAAATATTTAAAAAATTTACCACCAATATTAATGAGAAAGGAAAGGTCGCTGCGCAATTTATTAATTCAGAGCTAAGGTAAGTATGATGAAATGCAGGTGTATATGTGTGATTTCATTTACAGGTATTGAAATTCAAGAGCTATGTGGATTGTCCGCTTATGCATTAGATATTTGTAGGTTGATAATAGTTGTCGGCGCGTAAAGACACGGCTGGTGGCTCATGACCCAGGTTGGCTTGATGATGTGACGAAGGCGGCGGATCAGCGAATTAAATGTTTTTAATTCGGTATTTTTCTACATAGTTTTAGGTATGCGTGAATTTAACGTTATATAAAAAGGGCAAGTAAAAATGTAGGTAAAAGCTGTGTGTCGCAGCTTATAAGGCGAAAGTTGAAGTGGGAGTCATCTTCCACGTCCGGTATCCCCATTGGCGCTTGAAGGGATGACGATCCTACATGCGATTGGCTGCCGATCACGTCATATGTGCCTCTGATTGGCCGCTGGGCTGTGCCACGAATCGTGACGTCATGGAAGATGCACCGTGTCTCTATAGGCGTGCGCTGTCGCTTGCGCATTGGTTAAAATTCATCGTCCGCCATCAGCTGATAGGCGCGTATTCAAAATACGCCTTAACAATAGTACATTGTTTAACAAGGGGCGTATGAGGAATATTGCAACAAACACCTTACGGCGTCGGGCTTCTGATAGACTCTTGGTCTATCAGAAGCCCGACGCCGTAAGGTGTTTGTTGTGCCGTAATGTTTTTCATCACAAGTGCGAGGAAATATATAACCACAAAAGACAGAAAAACCTATGTTTTATACAAGCGCACCAATCAAATGTTGACGAAATTGACAACTTCACTTCCAGATCAGTGCGAGTGGGGGGCGTAGTTTCAATATTTCAACCAATCACAGAGCATGGAGCATGTGGTTCTTGCAGGGCATGGCCTGCTCGATTTTATTTTCCAAGCAATCACAGAGCAGAATTCTTGTCGTACGCGGCCGTCCAGCCAATCAGATCACACACAAGCTCATTACTCACTTGGGACCATTATTTCCCGCGGGAACAATTTAGGCCATTGTCCTTCTGTATACAGGCAAGGAATAACACCATTTATGAGCAAGTGTGATGAAAAATACATTTTAATTTTGTTTTTATAGGATACACAGTTTTTGATAGGTGGTGGAAGATCATTCCAACACTTCGTGGCAGCATACCGAAAACTGCCACGAAAAACGGACGTGTTGTGTTGGTTACTAATAAGTCTTAAGGCTCCTCGCTTTTCACGTGTGGAGATATTTAATTTGCTGTACAGGTATGATGGTTGTTTGGTATGAATGATTCCAAAAATGAATGAAGCAAAGTGTGAGGTTCGTCTGGCGGCCATGTTTAATAATTTGCAGCTATTTAAAAATGGAGTGATGTGGGATCGGCGTGGAACATTACAGCAAAAACGTGCATGCATTTTGGATACCTTGTATCAAGGTACGAGTACGCGCAAGCAAACACGCGCCGAAAACAGCATCAGCATAACTCAACTTGGACAAAATAAGAGTGTCACAAAGATGCGAAAGTCGACACTAATGAAGTCACGGATACGATAAAGCACTTTAAGTCTGTAAAAGTTATGCATCAATTCTAAGACGTGCTCTTCAAAACGTAGTCTACAATCCATGACAAGGCCTAAGTTACGAGCTACGTAGACGCGCTTACCTTGGGGTCATAAAACGTAAGGTCTCGTAAGCGTTTGTCTGTACCAAACATCATTAATTTGGTGTTACTCGCGTTTAAGACAAGATTATTAGTCTTGCACCACTGTGCAATACGTTCTAGATCTGAATTTAATTTGTCTTCTGCTGAGTTGATTTTGTCAGGTTTCAATTATACATATATTTGAAGATCATTGTTATATTCTTTATAATATCAGCACTATATAATATGAACAATAACGGACCTAAAATAGAGCCTTGTGGCACTCCCCGTTCCACAGCCAAAATACTGGAGACTGTTACTTTACCATTTTCATCACGTACTTCGACAGATTGGGTTTGCCCAGCAAGGTAACTCGCAAACCATATTTTTTACATATACTACACCTCAATTAAAAGTACCTAGTCAAGGGAACCAATATCTATTCACTCAATGTTTTTACAGAAATATGGTCTATGTACATATTTTTTAGACTTCGTGGTGTATATGTCACCGTTAGCTTGTGAAAACCGTCAGTTTATAATCTTACCCGTTATATTGTAAACTGACGGAATATTGTGAACTGCCAAAATAATTCATAATTTTACGCATTCATTTTCGTTAGTTTATAAACTAACCAATGTCATATCGTCAAATTGTGAACTGAATCAAATTTGCCTGATTCGGAACGCAACCTGTGCGCTGTTTGGTTGAGCGAATTATTCCACTGGCATCAGTTTCCACTTACGTCAGAACATGATTGTTTTTTTTTTGTTATTCAGACATTTTTTTCCATTTATTTCGGCATCCAGCAGTGTCGACGGAGCCCCGCTGCGCGGGGCTCCTATTTCTGGGCGATTTGCCCTTCGGGCAACTGAAGAAACCTAACTAACCTAACCTACCTAGTCTTTGTGTACGTTCCATAGCAAGCCGATTTGATCTCAGTTGACAATTTGACGATTCGACATTGATAGTTTATAAACTAACGAAAAATAATGCGTTAAATTGTGAACGGTTTTGAAAGTTCACAATGTTTCGTCAGTTTATAATATCGCGAGTTATTATAAACTGACGGTGTTCGCAATCAAACGGTGATATATACATATTGGTGCCCTTGACTGTACCTACTTCACCGATGTTAGTAATAACAAACAACAAAACAATAAACAAATCTTAACAAGTTTAATAATTCTATAATTGAAATGAATTTAATTTTAAGTAGGATTTAGAAACTTTTGATGAGGGTTGTGAAAGTTTTTAAGTTATTTCAGGGTCGAGGTTTGAAGAAGTTTGTGAAACACTGGCTTTGGTTGCGGAATAACATCTTTTATATGGATATCTTTTAATAAATAAACCAGTTATGTAAATTTATTTCAAGAGTTTAGCTCGTAAGAACTTGGATTTATTCTGAATGGAAATTGGGGAACTTGCCACGCAAACAGCAGCTTTAAGCTGCTACGTATGCGTAGCGCTACGAACGTAGTTTAGCAATGAATGGGTTAAGTAGTATAGTGTAGTAAACTCTATATTCAAATACATAACAGTAAGTATAAATAATAACAAAAATGTGTACAAAGGCGAACTTACTCTTTTAAGGAATCTCTGCCAGTACCTGTAATAAGTTTCCAGTGAGTTCAATGTCACAGTACTTGAAGTACTGTAAGTAGTGATACTTCCTGGTATAATAGGGATGTTGACAGAATAAATCAACACTACTGCAGAGTTCAGTGATACGCTAGTTGTTTCATGGTCCGTTTATTTTCAGCAAATCATTACATAGGAACGTAAACAAACGGTTTCAAAGTACATTTAAATCATGACAGGCATGTCGTAATAATGATTGTACATAATGGCCAGTAGACACTTACTTAAGGATGACTCACGCTAGAATGGGCCGTGTCCGGCCCGGGCCGTTTTCTCAGAAAAACGACGGCGTTTTTTCGCGGCCGAGCCATACCTAAGCCCGGCCGAGCCACGGGCGAGGCTCAGACGCGGCTCGGTATCGGCACGGCCCGCCCGTGGCTCGGCCGGGCTTAGATATGCCTTTGCCGTGTTAAACACCATATGTAGCGAAAAGCGCCTGTAGCTCTGAATGGTTTAAACTAAAATAATCGACATATCACCATCATCCTCCTAGCGTTATGTTGTGCCCCTAAAGGAGCCCGGGGTCCACTTTGACACCTAATCCCAAGATTTGGCATAGGCACTAGTTTTACGAAAGCGACTGCCATCTGACCTTCCAACCCAGAGGGAAAACTAAACCTTATAACACTTTAAACTCTCTGACCGGTGCAACCCGTGTCGAAACGTCAGAAATAAAGGTAAATAAATATCGCGTTAGACCCGGAAAAACAGTATTTAAACTAAACCTTATTTGGGATTAGACCGGTTTCCTCACGATGTTTTCCTTCACCGAAAAGCTAACGGTAAATATTCCGTACATAAGTTCCAAAAAACTCATTGGTACGAGCTGGGATTCGAACCCACGACCGCCGCTTGACAGCTGCATGCCTGAACCACTAGGCTATCGTAGTTTAGACATATATTAATTCATAATTTCTATTCCGTCGGTTAATCAGCAGAGGAGATTCATAATCATGGTGTAGTTATTATTTCAGTAGGGTCGGTGTACTAGTCAGCACAAGGTTTTGGCGAGGCTTCTGTGCCGCCATTTCGAGACGGAAACCTGAAAGCCGCTGGCATGTTTGTATGTGTCGTTCTATTTCCGACCAACCCACCCTGTAAACATAACACACGTATAAGGCTGCATTTTTTATTGGGCGTCAACAATGTTTTACCCGTGATGAAATGGAGAAGGAATATTGGTGAATGGTGAAATATTAAGTCGAGATAAAAAGTAGGTAGAAGATAATATTTTTATTTATCGTATGGTGGTTACACATTACACACTGGTACATATATGTATTCGTATCGATGAGTATTGAACAGTAAGTAATTAAATGGGGTTATATTTAGGTAAGTTCTTGGTCAAATTATATTATATCAACTGATCAATTTGTAGGTCTGTCGCATCGATGATCCACACTCCACAAGCTCAGTATGTCAGAGCTATAACCACGAACTTAGAATCTCGAACTTCGTATATCTCCGTCTCTATCGCACTTATGGTTTATGGTACTCGAGCGACAGAGACGGAGATATACGAAGTTCGAGATTCGAAGTTCGTGGTAGCGCCGCAGGTATCGCCTGTGTGAACTCCCGATGCCGACTCAACTTCCATTCCCAATTTCATCCCTTCGGGGGGAAGGTTTTCGGAATAAAAAGTATCCCTCCAGAGGGGTGAACACGTAACTTTCCGAACGCACGTTAGTGCAAACTCAACTGTCATTTTCGCATACAAAAAGTGACACTTAAATAATACGCACAATGCGTTACGTGATCGACTTGCAGGATTACGAGTAAAACCGAAATTACAAATTATATCTATCCCACATTTATTTTAAATCCGTACAGCCGTTGCCGCGTGATTGAATAGACACCTACATCTGAACTTTCTCAATTGTAACACCAGCCTTATAGAACTTACTGTGGGGCTAGTTGTCCCCCAATATGTATCTATTTAATTTAATGTGTTAGCAGGATTGTTGCTTCTCGCAGTTCATTTCATCAAAGACTTTAACTATCAGCCATAGAAATGTGTATGATTGTTGAGATATAAATACAAAAACAACTAGTACGAGTATGGTGTGACTTCTAGCCCCTCCCGTCCGCTAGTAATCGACGTGTCTTTAGTTAGACAATGCAAATGCAGGTGCACGTACAAATCTGTTTCGCCTAATTGTTACTAATGCGACGTCCGCTCCGACCTACATTGCTACCGCCTAATGGCAGCCGCTGATACGGCTAAACTTGATTCACCCAGCTAAATTCTGCCCGAACATGTATTACCTAGCAAGAATCAAAGCTGCGCTGGTGAGTGGTGACGTGCCATAAACTTTCCCCTAAATCAGACATTAATCTTCACTGCACATGTCAGTTGTATGTAAGTTTCTTTCCATAAAAGCCTACTTTACTTTACAATTGTAGATATAATACCTCACAGGACAACCGCTCAAAAATGTAACATGAAATGACTATATTTTTAACATCGTCAGAGCGTGTCAGATGTTAAAAAGCATTGGATCAAATTTTCCAAGCCTTTGATCAACTTCCTGGAAATCTGACCTATTAGTCCAGGCAATGAACTGACAGCTTGTATGGAAAATATGTCAAATTTGGAAATAATTTATAATAGCAGATTTTTTTTATGTAATGGATATATTATCAAATAAATAATTACTTAGTGACAAAATCCAACAAAATTTCAGACATCAAAAAAATGATAGCTTAACTAGCTTCTGAATAGTCAGAAAAAATATTTATAAATGGTTTTATCTTTATTTTGGTTCATTTACATTTGCTCTATAATATTCAAGATAAATAATAAAAAAAAACAATTCATTCTTTTTTTATAGCTATATAAATACTTCCGGATGGAAAGTTTGTTGGATTCTTGAATAAAGCATCTTAGAATAATGTTTTAAAATGATATAAAGAAAAAAAACGCTATTACAAATTAATGTTTTTCAAAACCGTATTTTGCCTGGAGTATATTGCTGGGCATGGAAGGTGGTCATACGAACTCCTCAATTACCTACACACGGTAAACGTCGTATTCGGGCTAATAAGAATCTTCCCAATGAGTATATAGTTCTGTGCAAATTACAGTCAGCAATAAAAGCTTAAAGGTACCAAAAGTAAACTTTTTGTACTTACGCTTTGTTGTGTCTGATAATTATGAATTAATGTATTATTGGAGTAAATATATATTTAATTATTATTACGTTATATTAGATCTCGCATTAGACTGTACCTATACTAAGGGCTTTCGTAACTGGACTAAAAACGTGTAAATAGACAAGAGTCTATTATTATTACTCAAGGTGATGAACTTGACTAGACCAATATCGAAATAATTAATGTTCTGAAGTTTTTTCTCATAGTTCCTATATAGTTTCAGGGGACAAAGTAATCAGATTAAAAGCTAGAGATAACTCAAGACCCAGTCTCCCGTAGCCTGACTATTCTAACAAAGCTACTCTCCTGCAAACAATACCTCATTATTACTCCACCTAGCTAAATTGCAACAAGAGCAGGATAAGAAACAGCATGGCTGGCAATTATGATGATTTACGTCTAAGTTCTGCAATAAAGTACCGAGTAATAAGTTAGTTTAAAACACGCTGCGTTTATTGCTACCTTTGTAGTTGTTGTCTCTAATATCCCTGTAATCCTTACCTGTACAGTTAATCTTGTGTAATTGCGCGACCCGATGCTGGTAACGATATAAACATTTTTTGAAAATTATTTCGTTCTTCTTTTAAAGAATTCGGGGCAATTTCAAAACATGCCAAATGAATTAAGTATGCTGTTAGATTTAGATAGCGATCTTGCATTTGACTTGTAGCTTACGGACACACTTGTTTTATAAATAACAGATAATAAAATATTGTTTTTGTACTCGACGATTAAAATATGTGTATTAAGATTTCATAGAGAATACTGCAACGTCACTCTTTTCATAGTTGTAGTCCATGTTACTGTCGAAACAATCGAAATAACTACTTTTCGATACGCTCCAGACAACTAAAATAAATTCGACCAATCACGTGGCTGCTTTACTGAACTGTAATGAATTGGACCAATAGAATCGCTTTGATGTCGTACGCTCGTTGATGTCTTTTAAGATATCAACAAGCGTACGAGCGATGAGCTGCACTTCGTTTCAACAGTATCGAGTTTGTTTAATTAGTTCAGTTGACTCGTAGAAAATTAATTTTAATGAACTCGTACAAAAATTATTGTTCACAATAGTGTTATAATCAAGCTTTTTAATCTCGTACCTTACTTAGGCCACTCAGCAAGCTTCGTGGCCTAAACACGGTACTCGACTAAAAAGCTCTCTATTATAACACGATTGTGAAAAATACTATTGCACTTCTCATGCTCGCAAAGTTCGCCTTTGTTCTGGATGGATGCTGCACAAAATGCCACTTTTATGCTCTAGTGCACAAAGTGAAATTGTTTTAAAGACTAAGATAATCGGTCCTAACAGCCACACACACAATAAAACTTCGCAGAATGAACTTGTCATTTGATTTGATTTGCTTTAATAAATTTCAGCTCCGTGTTTTCCATTACTAAATTAATAAAACCAGACAAAATAGGAGTTAATTATTATTTTAAAACCATTATTAATGGTATTGAACCATTAAATGACTTGGCAGTATGAAGTACCTAAGTCTAATATCACGTGTCGAAAATTAAACATAAAAACTTTCAAAAGTTAAGTGACGAGAATTATTATTTTATTTTAATTTGCAATTATATGTTATTTTCTCGCAATCGAAGTGAAAAGCAGTGTGTATAACTCGGGCATAAATAAGCTATTTAACCCCTCGAACTAACTATCCACCCTCGCCGGTGGTTCGGGTGGATATAAACGTCTCAGGTTAACTGTGCGCTTGTTGTACAATCTACTATATAATGAAAATATAAAATTTCATACAGAAGTAAGTAAATTACAAAATTTAAGAAATTATTTTTGATAAATAAAAAAGATAGAGATATCCTTTTATTTTTCTTGTATTATTTATGTTACTCTTAATCATACGTAATTATTTCAGAATTTTCGCTTCGTAAACTTCGGAGATAATGGGGGTGGGGGATGGTATTTTTTTCTACATTTTCCTTAATAAATTAAAATTTTACCACTGTAGAATCAAAATAAAAACAGTTTTAGAAAGCGCAACTCAAGCCCTTTCATATGATACCCTACTTGATCTATTTACTAGACTTTTGATTTTTGAACCCCCTCATATTCGGCATTTAAACAGAAAATGAAAATGTTTATTTATTTTTTTCATTTTCCATACATGTGTTAAGACACATGTATGGAAACCCTTTTAAGAGTTGTTCTTAATTTCAAATTAATAGCAGACTTTTCATCGTTTCGGACTCCAAGTTCATGAAAGAAAAGCAGTATCCTTGGGATGTTCTCTTTGTCAATAAAACCACTAGAATCGTAGCTCTGAGGGGTAATCACGTAACGTTCCGAACGCGCGTCGGTGCAATTTAACTGTCAATTTTCCATATAAAAAGTGACATTTAGACCTACCCGACGTTCGTACAATGCGTTACGTGATCGACCTACTGATCTTGGTTGTATTTTGGGTGGGCCTTAACCCTTGTTTAGCCAGGCGGTGATCACATAGCGACCACATAGCAATTTTTAGGGTTCCGTAGCCAAATGGCAAAAGACGGAACCCTTATAGATTCGTCATGTCTGTCTGTCTGTCTGTCCGTCCGTATGTCACAGCCACTTTTTTCCGAAACTATAAGAGATATACTGTTGAAACTTGGTAAGTAGATGTATTCTGTAAATCGCATTAAGATTTTTACACAAAAATATAAAAAAAACATTAAATTTTGGGGTTCCCCATACTAAGAACTGAAACTCAATTTTTTTTTTTCATCAAACCCATACGTGTGGGGTATCTCTATGGATAGGTCTTCAAAAATGATATGGAGGTTTCTAACATCATTTTTTTCTAAATTTTTTGCACGTTGTAGTAACGAAGTCAAACTGACGCTTTTCAAAGCTTACTGTCAGACGTTCTACACGTGCAGTCTGTGGGCAAAATTCACGCAGAGGGCCTATAACGCATTACGCGTACAATACAATAACATCCTTAGGATGCTGTTGAGGCTGCCAAGGCACTGCAGTGCATCCGGTATGTTCGCACAGGCGAGTACTGATGACTTTTTTGCCATCAGGCGCAAAAGAATCGGATCACTGCTAAGGCGTGTGCGCGGCAGCAGCAATGGCCTCCTAAGGGTGTTGGCCGAGCGCCTCAACTGTCCCCTCACCAAATATTGGATGGAGGTGACTATTGGCGGGGCCAAGTAGAGATAATGTTCGCTCTGTTTGGTACTGCCAATAGCTTGCCAAAACCATTTCTGTAATTTAATGCCCCCGATTCTTAGTTTGTAATTCTAACATAGTTTTTAAGTCTTATCTCGCTAATCTAATCACATATGGATCAAACTGGTCTGAAATAAAATATTTTTATTTATTATTTATTATAAACTGAAGAGTTTGCGCGAGAGACACTTCCAAAGTGGTAAAATGGGTGTGTCCCCCCCCTGTAACTTCTAAAATAAGATAATGATAAATCTAAAAATATATATGATGTACATTACCATGCAAACTTTCAACGAAAATTGGTTTGAACGAGATCTAGTAAGTAGTTTTTTTTAATACGTCATAAATCGTAAAATGCAATTTATTTAACGGAACCCTTCATGTGCGAGACCGACTCGCACTTGGCCGTTTTTTTTTTCTAGACTAGCCGAGCACAAAATGTCATTATTGCATTGTCTATGAAATAGGTGATTTCAGTGCACAAAGAAGGTGAGTGTGTCGGAACGTTTTAAACTGAGCTACTAAGCTATATAAACTGAGGGATTTTGTGCGTTTATGTCCGTAACTTGAGTCTGTAAATGGAATTATGCCCAAAATAAATACGGTAAGCGCTATGTACCTATTGTCATTTTTGGGTAGTGTAAGTATAATATTTGTAAAAAACAGTAGGTTTTAATGAAAAAACTTTTAATTTTTTTATTTCTCTTTCCTCGCGATAGGGATCGGCCAGCCCTAATTACGTTTACGTCGCGGTGACTTGTCTGAATTTAGGATATTCCCGCGTAATGAGCTGACCTGGCTCTGCGTTATTACAGTTCATTTGTCATCGTTTTGGACTTTCGCACGAGCACTCGTTTTTAATCTCTTAGTAGCATAGTGTACCATTAATGGTTGGCTCATTGCATATAATTCTCATCCTACCTTTCTCATCGTGCTCAGGCTGTACGAGCTCTAAGCTCTGGGGTACCACAAGGTGGGATCTTGTCTCCTCTTCTTTTCTCGGTTTTCATCAATCTTATTAGTTACCTCCAAGATTCGTAGCTGTATGCAGACGATTTGCAATTGTAAGACATAGTATATATTGTGCCATTTCTCTTATAAACAAAGACCTGGATCACCCCGCAGAATTGTCTAGCAGTTTTGGCGTATTGGTCAATCCACCAAAGGCTATAATTTTGGGAAACCAACGGCAACTCTTTAAGTTAGGCATAGCTTTAGTCGCACTAATTCTGTTTGATGGCACTGTTATCTGGGTGCCCCCGCCATGACGAGCCAAGCGAAGCGCTAGGGCAGGCACTACCTACCTTTTCTAACTTGTGTTTGTATTATACCAGATACACAAAATTCTCGGAATATGAGGTTAATAGTGGACGTATTAAACATAAACAAGGTTAAATTAAAATAAGAGAATAATTTCCGTTGAAACCCGTCGCTTGTTAATATGTATCATCATAAATTAATACCGTAACCACGCGCAAGATGCGGCGACTGGGATGTGGCCAACAAAGCTATACCTACTTTTTAGCCAAGATGTAGAATTTGTAGAGCGTGGCTGGTAGAGTTAAGCCGTGTGGAGTAGAAAGCTTGGCGCTACTTGCGATCTGATAGCTTTTTAACGCTGAAAGCTATATGAGCTAGGGAGCCTTGGCAATCACTTTACATGTAATGTTTTAGTGGGATTCCAATTTCTAACCAGGTTGAGGATCTTGGCCTAGTTATAGATTCCACGGTTTCCTGGAACGGCCAACTTCTAGAAATATGTCGAAAGGTCACTGGAACGTTGCGTATATTCTCTATAGGTGTAAGAGTTTTCAGTAAGAACCAAAGAACTACTTGTGAATTGCCAATTATTGATTACGCCTTACCAATATCTCACAGGAGTCTCTAAATAAGTTGGATCGCCTCCTTGCCAATGGCATTTGTTTCATCTTCGGCCATGTGTCCTTTTACCGCCGTCAGCTATCGTCGTACATCCTTAGGGTAGGTATGCCCGCTGTACCTTATTTTCTATCTTGTTTGAGACTTCTTCTCCAGGTTACCTTAAACGTTAATTTGTTTTTGAAACTCCGCACCCCGGATTGGATATGAACTGCGTTCTACCCGCTTATTTAAAGGTTGTATGTCAAATTCTTTGGCGTTCAGGCAATCTTCCAAATGCGCTAGCTCTCTCTATAAGACAAGCCCCCAAACAAATTAGTTTTCAAGCAAATGCTTCGTAGACATCTGCTGCAAGAAAACGGATGGAAATAGAAATCCATCGTCCAATATATATCAGTAAATAATATTTTTGTATATAAGTAATAATCTAATAATATGTTTTAAATACTGTTTTTTCCGGGTCTAACGCGATATTTATTTACCTTTATTTCTGACGTTTCGACACGGGTTGCACCGGTCATGGTCGCAGATAACTGTCGTCCCAGCAAGTTGTCAACAGACATATGGGTTTACAATATCTCACTACCCTCCAAAAGTCGATAAAAACATGGAGGGTTTACCCGAAATAAGTCTGCTGCCCGTCCATTTTTAATGTTAATTGTCCCTAGCACGGCACACAACACTTACAGTATCCGCGCACAGATCCGAAGATATACGAGATTTCAGTTTCTGAATCACTGGTCCCCAAGTCACCGATAAATTGAAACCTTCATCCCTATTGAAGTTCTTCGGGTGTTTCCTGATTTCAATTGCCTCTTGTACCATCCGCGGGTAGTAGTGGCGTTCAGTACCTAGAGAGGATTTCGGGCTTGTGCAACTCAATCCAATGATTCGATCCACTGGTTAGTAGGTGGTCCGCTATTGCGGATTTGTTTATTTGTCGATATATGACTGCCGCTATATGTTCCTTCACTCTCTATTGAACGCTTCGCTTAGTCTGGCCAATATAAACACTCCCACAACTGCATTCCACCTTGTAGACCCCGGGATTTTGGTACAGTCGCCATCACATACATCGGAGCAAACAAGCACGTCACAAACATCGGAACACACCTCTATTTTCAAGGCATTAGGGTGCATGTGCCGATATTTTTGAACACCTAAAGTGTACCTATGTATGTGATGGCGACTGTACGGGATGACATCCTTTGGACTGCGTAACCGATTCGCTACTTTGGATAACGGCGTATATACAGTCTTAATGGAGAATTTCTTGAGTACTGTTCCAACTTTGTCCGTTACCCCTTTCACATATGGCAAAAATGCTGGTTGTCTGCTAACCTCCGGTTGCCTCTCCCCCCTCTTGGTTGTACGCTGCATTCTACCTAACTGGACAGTCTGTCCTAGGTAAATATATATAATCGTGTACAACTTCGAGCTTAAAGTGTCCGATTGAAATGGGAGTTGGTACTACATACAGACAACTCGCTCGGAGGCTTTACTGAGGCCATCAAGCACAGTACTCAAATCCTCCATGGTCTCAGCCAAGACTACTATATCATCAGCAAACCGAAGGTGAGTGATGTACATGCCGTTGATGTTGATGCCTAGCCTTCTCCAGTGCAGAGTCTTGAAAACGTCTTCCAGGGTTACTTTCGTATTTGAAATATTATAGTAGGTATATTATAGTATATGGATGGCTATAGGATCTGTAAAACTTAAAGTTAGAATGTTTAAATCATTTCGAATCGCAAACTTTACAATCCCTTACTATGCAATATTTTTATTGTATTAAAGAAAATAGCGATGGAATCCAATTGGCTAGACCGGCAAAAATTACAGGGCTTTGTCATAGGTCCGGTCCAAATTATGCAAATAGAGAACTCCGAATGGGCACACACTGATCCCAGCCCGGCCACAGCCTCTTTTTTAGCAGTACGTATTTTGGTTGCATTTCATGAAATACCTATATTTAAAACGAAAAGTAAAAATAAAACGTACAAAAACTCAATATGGGGCCCAATTCGAGATTCAGAAAGTGACAAGTCCCTGACATATCCACACTTTCATGTATCTTTCATAATACATATTATCACTTATCACTGTGGATAAGGATGAGAATGCGAGTGTGAGAGTGACGCACGTCTTAGTCAGAGCGTGAACATAAGTGATCATATGGCTGATCTATTAATTTGATGCGTACACTCATTAAATGCATTGTAAAATGTACCTATGGACCTAAGATACGTGTCGGGGTGAAAAACGTAATAAAATGGAGATATCTATAGATGACTATCTCTCTCTTTAAATTTAAGAGTTATCCTCTGGTCGGTGGAGTATTTTCCACTTCTCTCGGTCGTACGCCAGCCCCTTGACTCGCTGATACGACACGGTACCAGCTTTTTCCTTTATTTGGTCCATATAACTGCGCCGTGGTCTTCCCCTGCCTCGCCTTCCTTCTAAATTTCCTTCCATTATGGTTTTAAAGAAGTTATTGTGCCGTATCAAATGACCAATCATTTCCCCCCTTCTAGCGCTGATGATGTTCAAGATCGCTCTCTTCTCTTTTACCCTTCTTAACACGTCCTAAACGCCTATCAGACATCTGGGGGCACGGCAGGGCCCCCGCCAAGTCGAGCAAAACAAAGAGGCACGGCCGTACCATCCTTTTCTCGAAGCCATTCAGGCCATTTTCAACATCCTTTAATTTTGTGCTAGCTAAAGCTAGAACCCTGAATTTTCAGTAACATGCAGGGCATAATATGGCTTACATACAATGTCAATAACATTCCATTTGAACTTTTAGTTTAAGAACTGTCCGTCAAAGTTCGTTAATTTTGTCACTGACATACTCACGTATATACTGATGATCAACATAATTCTAAGGTACTTCTAACAGACCCACAAGCTCCAAATTTCAAACTTAATTCGTTTTTAGCCTAACTATTCATAAAAAACCTAAAAATATTGCAATCTCAGTCACGTTTCAGAGATATATATATGAAAACTGCATATGTAAGTTTGTAATTCTATACAATTACAAAGTTATTTTCCTATCCTGCACAACTATACAAACGCTATTTGCGGTTGGTAAATTAACATTCCCATACAAAGTACACAAAAAGAAATGAGATCCCAAAAAAAAACATTCCATGTAAAAAATAGGCCAAGTCTCGAAACTCTTCCACAGTAAAAAGTGGTGAGATATTTATTAGAGCCAAGTCAGGCATTCTTATTAATTTTTATTTGTTTGCTAGATAAAACTTTGTGACTTGGCAATCACACATAAGGTACCTATGCAAAAATTAGTAAATGCAGTAAATTTGTGTGATTCCCAAGTTGCAGAATTTTATGTAGCAAGCAAATAAAGATTCATAAGAATGCCTGCCTTGGCTCTAAGAAATATCTCACCACTTTTTACTGTGGAAGAGTTTCGAGACTTGGCCTATTTTTTACATGGAATGTTTTTTATGGGATTATATTATCGTTCAGGTATCATAAGGTCAAACACCCTGACGTGACGTTAACCTTTATTGCGAAGTATTAAGATTTAAGGTATCAAGTAGGTAAGGGGTCAGTGTCAAATATTGCGACATTTATTTTAGCCTTAATAATTTTATTTCTATCTTGTATTTACATTTATGCTTGTAAGAAAAAGATAAACTTATTTCATATAAATCAGACGTTTGTTTAATTTAATGAATAAAAGGGCAATATAATTGTAATCCAAATTTTACTGTGACCCTAAGCAGACAGCGATGTAAATTCCTAGTGCGACGAATTTTAATGAGGGTAGATTGTGCAAAGTAACGCTTCGCCGTTTGTTTAGGACGCTTGTAATTTTTTGAAAAACGCTGATCCACGAACTTTGCCAGTGGACGAACTTAAATAGATTTATTCGATTTCTATAGTCGCGCTCTAGTTCACTAATTGGACACCGTACTCGTTATACAATTTATTATGATTAATTAACTATAATTTAGACAGGTAAAGCCACGGTAGCGCACAGCAAGAATGAATGTCATATTCTCATATTTGGAGCATCACTACTGGGGAAGTTAAGCTTACAGAGGACCGCAGCCATATCAGCGATAGCAACACGTATGCTCTGCAGGTTTGTGGTTTTGTCAAAGCATTTGAGTGAGGTACCTGCATTTGTTTGTACCTGTCTATCATCATCATCATCATCATATCAGCCGAAAGACGTCCACTGCTGGACATAGGCCTCCCCCAAAGAGTGCCAAAATGACCGGTCCTGCGCCACCCGCATCCAGCAGCGGACTCCCGCGACCTTTACCAGGTCTGCATTTATGTATATCCCATAATCGCCACGCTTGGCATGCGGGTTGGCGATCGCAGTATTTCCACCGTACACCAGGGATGCTGCTGCCCATCCCCCGGTGGTCTTGGTCGTAGTTTTAGGACATACCCGGATCCAACCTGTCTTTACACGATGGATATTCAAATCAATCACGCGCACTCGCGTGGTATCTTCTATGCAGAGGAGTTAGCTTTTGTCTTTCATGCTTTAGTGAAGGACGAATGCTTTACGTCCGACACAAATAGGCATGGTCCTGCTGTAGCTGGGCAAGTATTGGTAAAGGTTGTTAACAAAAGTACAGCCGCGAATGCTCGGCAGATTAACGCAGCGCGACGGATTCATTCAGGCACTCGTATATTGTTTTGATTGGATTTTGTTCGTCTATCCCTATCCAATCAGTTCCGGTGGCGACTTGATAAATTACATATCGATACAACGGGACTTAAATAGAATATAATAGGAATTTATATATATTTACATCAATACACATACATTCACATAAGTGTGCGGGACAGCATACTGCGTAACTCGTATTAAAGGGGTTATAAATGCATAAAAAATACAAACAAAATAATATTCAATAGATATAAGTTGGTAAATAAAATTATATTTAAATTAATTTAAATCTCTAGAGTTAGGTACTTAGATTATTTATCTGCCTAACAATAAGACTAACTGCGAAAATATAAAATTGTCCAGCTTTTCTGTTTAATAAAATGCACATTTATTTTATACTTGCTCACAAACAAAGGGCACTTCTAAAAGTGATGTTTTTCAAACCGTACAGATTTTCCACAAACAAACTTTATATGTACACTCTGTGACTTATTATCTGTAAGAAAATTATATATATTTAGCCTTATCATAAAGACACACAAGACAACCACATATACACCGGAAACAACAAGTACACGTAGGAAAAGAACTAAAGTTATCCACACTCCCACAGTGAAATCTGCATTTGCAAGGAGACAACAAGCAGCACAATCTGCCAACCTGTATATTCTCCTCTCCACTTATAATAAACCTCTAAATTAAAAAAAAAATCAGCCAGTTTGAAACTAAGCTATCTGTGGTACGAATGTTCTCAGCATCCCATGGACGGAAAAATATGAAACATTTTATATAGGTACATAATTATTCCAGCTGCAACTTAGGATAGTTTTTATCCGACTGCGACAATTAATTTATTTTCCGTAATATACGACTTCATTTAATTTTTCATTTATTATTCTTAAAGTATATCGCCGCCACATCTGTCAGCTAAAAGAAACGTAAAATCACAGTAATAAGAAATACTACGGACAAAATGGCGGAATTGCTTTGCCTTTCTTTCGCCTATTAATAATTTTAATCCCGTCTACGATATACATTGACGAGACACATAGGTACCAAAAGCAAATATAAAATTAATCGATTTTGATATGCGAATGCGTAAATGTCGAATTAAGGCGTAATTTGTACTAATGTAACAACAAATTCGAACAATATAAACTTGGTTTTTTTGAATGGCACGCGCGCGCGCTCTTTGCGTATTCAGCCAAACCACTACGAAAACCGAAACTCGAAGATCGTATATCTGAGGGCCTACCGCGAACGGCATTCGAAGTTTTCCCTCTCTGTCGCACTTATGTACGAACTTGTAAGTATGACAGAGAGGAGAAACTTCGAATGCCTTTCGCGGTAGGCTCTCTGCATTCCTGTCATTTGTTAGTGCGATAGAGATAGAGATACCCGAATATTTTCGAATTCCGAAGTTCGTGGTTTAAAAGAAAATACGGATATCGGATAGATCTAAATTAATATTTTATGTGTGAATATGGTTAAAATTATTTGGAAATACTATTGTTGTTATTGTTTTAGTATATTTGACTAGCTTTAATTTTAATATTGTACGTCCGAAATGGGCAAGCTGTTATTTTACCCAAAACAACTAAATGTACACAGTTCTGACAATAAAGAAATCTTATTTTATCTTATCTTATCGAAAATAGGGATGTAGACACTAAACAAAATAATCATAATGTTGTATTATCTCGAAAAAAAAACAACGCAAGAGGCTATATAGGTAATCACTAAGTTATAAGTGTATAAAGTTTTAAGAGGGGGTTTGTTGCGTCTCTTTTCCGCAAAACGCACCTTTATAATGAAACGATTGTTTTTACTATGACGCTTGAGGATCGTGACGTCACGGTCCCTGATCGTTTTCTTACTCTAACAAGCGACATTAAAACGGTTGTAGCTTCGTAATTTTTTGAGATATTTGAATGAGTTTTTCGTTTCTTCTTTCTTTTGAAGTGAGTCTACAGCTACACCTCTATTTGGAAGACAAGCGGAAATAATCAATACTATCCATACTAATAATCCATACTTCCATACTAATATTATAAATGCGAAAGTGTGTCTGTCTGTTACCTCTTCACGCCTAAACCGCTGAACCGATTTAGATGAAATGAGCCCCGGGGAAGGACAAAGGGTAGTTTTTATATCTGAGGGGCTGAAATTGGGGGTGGAAATTTGTATGGAGCTACTTAAACCGCTGCACCGATTTAGATGAAATTTGGTATATAAATAGTTTGAGTCCCGGGGAAGGACATATAATAGGTTTTATCCCGGAAATCATCCCCTAAGGGGGTGAAGGGGGGGGGGGGGGGGTGAAATTTGGATGTAATCTATTTTGATGAAATTTAGTGTAGATATAGGTTAAGTCCTGGGAAAGGACATAGGATAGTTTTTACCCCAGAAATCATCCCCTAAGGGGGTGAAATTAGGGGTGAAAATTCGGATGGAACCCATTTTAATACAATTTGGTATAGAGATAGCTTGAGTCCTGGTGAAGTGTGGGACGTTCAGGGCAGATAGTGACTACACGAGGCTTGGTTTATAACTGATTTATTCGTAGAAAATCCTTTCCTTTTATACCAAAGATAATCCTTTGTTGCATAAATATTGTGCAATGCATATGAGGTCATTCGGTCCAAAGTACGAGGCTATTAGGTAGGTAAGTGTGAGGAATGCGAAGCATTTCCTTTGTGTTGATTACTTGGAATTTATATAAATAATAATACGGAAAATAGGTTACTATTTGCTGACAGCTGTTAACGCTTGTTACCAGCTGTGAGCCCCACTACAGCTCTTCCGCGAATTTTTTAGTCAAAAATTAGTTGATTACATGAGAACTATGTTTTTGACTTAACTATTCTTAATTTGCTTAAAATCTTTATACATTTTTTCGTCTTAAAATTATCTGTTACAATGTTTTCTATGAGTAGGTATTTAAACTTATCTTGTTTTAAACACGCGTGTTTAATAACATTACGACACTCGTGTAGTTATGTTTATATGCCGATTAAGACACGTTGGCACCTTGCAGCAAGGTGTATGTATGGACTCGGCGCATTCTTAAATTGACCGGGTTATACAGGTTTGTTTTTAATTCTCGGCAAATGGATTCTTACTCGACTAAACAAATTAAATCCTTCTTGTGGATTAATTGATTATTTCTTGTTGGATATGATATAGAAACGTTTCATTTAGTAAAACTATTTACTTTTGATAACATTTTACATGAATTTATATTGAATAAGAAAATATTTATTTTATTTTGTACTGGCTGTTTAGAGATTTCATCTAAGCCTCGCTGCGGGCGCACTGTGCGAACTTAACGAAAAAAAATAGTTGCGCGCCATTATAGGTAATTTCACAAATATTTGTAAACAACATTGATGATGCGTGTTTGGTTATTGTTAAAAATGTTGACTCGTAGTGAATAGAAAAGTGATAAATAGATTTGACGCCACTGTACATTCTTGGAGATGTACAAATATGTGAGTAAAAACCTGTTGTCATCAATAACTAAAGGAAACAACTTAGGAGCCTGTAACATGTTCATTTTATGAAAAGGATTTTTTCCTCGCAAATGTGTTGAAAAACGTCGTATGACACGCGTGAGCTTTGATAATTACATCCTCGGCTCTATTATCACGCTCACCTGCGGTTCGCGTGACAATTCCGCCTCTGATTTAATGATCAACATACCTCACTTGTATCATAATCATAATGTACTATTATTTACAGTTTTGAAAAGATTGGTGTAAATGATGAAAAAAATTTAGAAAAACTACGAAGTTACCAATTTCGTCTTGTTTCAGAGGTCAGAGGTCACATCTCCCCATACTTACTAAGCGGATTAGTATGGGAATATCCAATTCCGTACATTAAACTATGAAATTCGTCATTTTTCTGTGACTGTAGATACAGGGTTCCTTAGCAACAAGTGCTCTTTACATCCAGCACTATTAATGTACGCAAAAAAACAAACTATGATTTTCGGACAGATTTGACTGGGTTTGATTCCTACCCGTGTATGAGGCTTTTTTGAAAATCTTTGAACGCAGATTTTATTTTTTCTAAAATCTGTCTCGTGTGTGAGTGAGGGCAAATTTCCGTATCTGTTATATAGCTTCAGATTTTCCCTCACTGCCCCGTTTGAATAATACACCTTGTATACACACATTAACCTAGTTTCTCAGTACGCTTAGTCTACTACTTGCTTTCGACATTACGTACATTTAAATTAATTATTATTCTTATAACTTACATACTGCATAGCAACGGCAAAAACCCACAAAACAGGGAGCGGTGGGCATGACGAGGAGCAAGAGGAGCGCCATGACATGACGTAGCCACAATGTGTCCCTGTCTCCATTCCTCGCTATTTCCGTCGTCACACGACTGGCTGGGGTCTAAGGTTCACTTAAGGTTTTTAGGTAAGGTTTTTTAATATAAGATGTAAACATATTCATTATTTTATTATAAAAAAACATAGATAAGTACTTAAAGTGCAAATTACAAGACTAAAAGTAATATTATCATTTTTATACTATATTAAGTACCTATCTGAAAGCAACACAATTTGAAGTAAAAAAGAACGCGTCTAGACTTCTCGACTGTTACTAACAAATTTATTGACGGCTGGTTTGGACTTTTTTATAACTTCAAAAAGCTACGTTCAAAAAAAGGCTGAAGTGAACGAGTGAACCTATAGTTTATTTCAAACTATAAGAGTAAATTCTCTCAAATGAACGACTTCGTGGCTACTAAGTGTGAGGTTGTTTTTATGACACAACTTATTCTTACTGTTTCGGATGTACCATTATGCAATTCAACTCACACTACAAACCAAACCGGTAAGCCGATAACGTCGAAGTGTACAAGCAAAGACCACTTTAGGTCACTTCCGCATATGACGCGGCGGAATCTACATATTATAAGTAAGTAGGCATTATTTTGTAGGTACTTAACTGAGAGCTTTCTGGCCCCGTAGCATGGATGGCGTGGCGTTATCACGCGATAAGTGATAGGATAAGCGCGTCGTCTCATTCTAGCGAACCGTGTCAGTCATGGACGGCAGCTCTATCCTATCACTTATCGCGTGATAAGGCCATCCATGCTATCCATCCTGATGTGTCCCAGATTTCCTTACTTGTCGTTATGTTTTATATTTGCGCATTATATTGCACGGAAGCGGGGAATAAATAAAATAAAATAAATATTTGCGGACAATCTTACACAAATCAACCTAGTCCCAAACTAAGCAAAGCTTGTACTATGGGTACTAGACGACGATATAGATACTTAAATAGAGAAATGAATACTTAAATTACATAGAAAACATCCATGACTCAGGAACAAATATTCGTGCTCATGCTCATCACACAAATAAATGCCCTTACCGGGATTCGAACCCAGGACCTCTTGCTTCGTAGGCAGGGTCACTGCCAACTAGGCTAAAGCGGTCGTTACGTTACATATGCAGTACTTACTGCAAACGTACCGCCCCGCTTCCGTGCGTCCCGCGCGTATCAGGAAGCACTCGCAGGCGCGCCCGTAAAGAATCTGTACTGTATCGGAGACATCTATCTAACTGACACCGCACCGACTCAGCACCGCCAAATGGGGAGTGGCCTAATTGTCGTCGCTCCTCCAATTATTGACACTTTAAATCTTATTCGAACGCAATAAGTACCTAACAATGTTGTATATAACGAGTTTTCTTCAATCTGACTATGTTTATGTCGTAATTCGTTTCGGTTTTAAGACTAGAGGCCGTGTGTACCACGCACGCAAATACAGTCATGTTCATACTAGGGAATGCAAACCGGTTAACCGGAACTTTTTGTGCTCGGTTAAAAACCGATTTTTGACACTACAAACCGGTTATCAACCGAAATTACTATAATTTATAAAATGCCTAAAATTGTGAGCCGAAATCGTTATTAAGTCAACACATTATCAACTAAAATACCTATGTAAGTAAAATAATACCGGCAAGAATCACTTGAAAAACGTACACTGAAAAGCGAATTTGTAAATGGATTTCCTATTCTAATAACACCTTTACCGTATTGAATAATGGTGCAGTGCTGACGAGTTACCTCGATATTTATAATTAAGAAGGTGTGTTAGCTCTGCACAACATCCCCACTATACAATACAAATACTCATTATTGCACACATCACACAAACCAAAAAAGTTACAAACAGAAACAAAAGAATTACATGAAGGTAGATATAAACAACAGGCGGTCAAATCAATGAAGAGCGATCCCTTCCAGTCAATCTTTGGGTAGCGGAGAAAGAGATAAAAATTAGATTATGCTGTAGCCGCTGTAGGTGGTGCAGATATTATAATAAACCAAAAACGAAAATAATTATACACATACACGTACATAAATAGCTCTATAGACAAACATACATAAACAATCATACGAATATCACAAATAAAAATATAAAGTACATAAACAATCTACCAATAAAATAAGACACAAACTGGATTAGGGGAGAAACAAATAATGTTCTTTAAGGAGGGATTTGAAGTTACCAATAAATTTTCCCTGTCAAGAGGAAGAGAGTCCCGCAGTCGAATAACCTTAAGGGAATGAACTATTGTAACATCTAGAAGCTAACGAAGGCAGTGTTTCAAGAAAGTTTTCAGTAGATCTGAGAGAATTAATATTACTACTTGGCTTTTTGAGATAGCGGGAAGCTGCAGGGTTCAAAGGATTGTATACATATAGCATAAAAGCGAAGTAAATGTGAGAGCTACAGCGATAACTGATAGGCAGCCACTTGAGTTTGTAGCGGAAACTAGAAACATGGTCATATTTGCGTAACCCAACCGTATAAACCGAATGCTTACATTTTGGAGACGCTCAAGTTTATTTAGTTGTTTCTCAGAAACGTAAAGATAGGATACGAGTACATCAGGCTAATCAAGAATAGGAAAAAGTAACGTTTGAGCGAGCGCAATTTTAGTTGCGGTAGGTAGAAAATTACGAAGCCGCCTGAGAGACCCCACTGCACCTTCCTGCTAACTTCACTCACTTGAGGCACCCAAGACAAGGTGCAATCCATAATGATCCCAAGACTTTTCACTTTCATCGAGCAAACAAATTCAACCCCATTTATTGCAGGGAGATTTACAAAATCAATTCGAGAAATCGGTTTGTTGCTGCCAATAATAATGACTTGGGAATTCGTTGGGTTCACAATCCGACCATATAGTTGACTCCACTTGAGAATGCGTCCTTATATTGCTTAAAATTATCCTTCAATAGTAATATTTTTAGGTATTCGTAAAAACCGGTTAAAAACCGGCTAACCGGTTATAAGTTTGTCGCGGCGTTTAATAACCGGTATTTTACCGGTTTTTGCATTCCCTCGGGTATGTACACCTAAAACATTTTAATTCGCGTATAACATCCTAATTTTCATTGTGCATTAAATCAGCTAATACATTAAATTGTCTAAGAAAATGTACAATCTAAGAACGTGACATACTGTGAAAGCTACAGTAAACACTTCATCACGTTGATTGCTGATTAAAACCAGTTCAGAGCAAACAGAAACAAGCCATAATCATTTCACAGGGTGAGTAGTTGAGTACGATCCAACAAATTTTTGAAGAGGCTGTCAGCAACGTTACTAATCTGGCAAACTCAAGTTGAATCCACTAGATTCAATGATAACACGGCTACACTGAACGTCAGCATCATAGGTACATACGTATCTATACAATTTTTAACACCCGACGGGTGTTACAAGTTTGACATGTCTGTGTGTCTGTGTATATCTGTGGCATCGAAGCTCCTAAACGAATGGACCGATTTTAATGCGTTTTTTTTAGCGAAAGCTGACGTGATCGTGATTGTTCTTAGCTCCGTTTCAACAAAATCCGTTTGAGCCATTTTTGAGATATTGAACATTGAAATGAAAATGTCGGGGGCTTTTCAACTTTGCTAATTTGTGTTTATACAAGCTTTCTGTTAACTTGCAATGTATGTACCTAACCTATTGTTCCGTTTTCATTTAGTAGTTTTTAATGTGGTAACATTTCGATGCCTGCTTTTGACAGGTGTCAAATTATAATATTCAAAATTTGTCAAATCACTTGCCTTGACATCGCTTTGAGAGACGGTTGAAAAATAGTTATCGAGCCAAGAAAAGTCCTCTGTGTATCGAGCTCCGCGCGAGTAGTCGCGCGATTTAGTGCCTTGAAGGGAGCGGACGGAAATCTCATCTCATCAGCCAGGCGTACTCAGGTAGCAGGTAACCTTGGGATCAGGTGAGTCTGTGCAGTTCGAACCAGGTCTCGGGGCCCTACACCTGACGAAGGAGCAGCCCAGCAGCTCCAGGTATCGGTGAGTGTCCTTTCAATAACTTCAAGGTACCATATCGTCGTTTATCTAATTATTTCTCGTTGTCGAAATTTTGAACCTACAGTCCACTAGCTCTACCAACTGAGCTATCGAAGGACTGTAGGTTCAAAATTTCGACAACGAGAAATAATTAGAAAAACGACGATTAACATATTAACACCTATAAAAACGGCAAAAATATCAGTTTTTTAGTTTTTGTTGTTATAGCGGCAGCAGAAATACATATTCTGTGAAAATTTCATCTGTCTAACTATCACGGTTCATGAGATACAGCCTGATGACAGACGGACAGCGGAGCCTCAGTAATAGGGTCCCGTTTTACTCTTTGAGCACGGAACCCTACAAACGTGAAAAAAAAACAAACATTTTATTTTGAAGTAACAGCCTGCCTGGTTTTTTTTTGCTTAAGAGTCCCCGGCAAGCTCGGTTCTCCATATAAACGAAGTTACGATCTCATTTTAAAACGACTAGATAGTTTACTCTGAAACTCTGTACATAGAATAAGTTAAGGTATATTAACTTATTCTAAACACTACATAAACTAAATACAGACCTGGATATCCAGGTCTGTAATTAGTTCATGTAGCGTGATGAAGTGTAAAAAAAATACAGCGAATGTAAGATTTTCATACAAAACTTGTTTTTGCTGTATTTCGTTTGTTTTATAAACTGGAGCCATATAAAACTAATTATAGACCTAGATATACCTCATATCTTTGTATAATATATGCAAAATTTCGTTACACGTAGTTTTAAAATGAGAACGAAACTCAATTTGTATGGGAAGGTGAAATTCGGCCGAGCTTGCCGGTGACTCTTAACTGGAATACTATCAATACTATCGTACATTTTAAATATAAAAAAATCTTGCAAAATTTAAAAAAAACTCCAAAAATGTATGGAAAACAAAGACAGTATTAATCACTAAGTATTACATAAGTGCCCAGTGTTCTACCAAGATATTTAATGAGTGCTACGATATCGTGATGTCAAAATTCATAACTTATGTTATGGATCACAACTTCAAATTTTTTTTACTGAATTCAATAATTTTGAAACACTGGGACTGGTATAAAATAACTGCGGATATTCTAAGGAGTCATCGTTTAAATTTTTTGCTCCTATTACTTTTACAAGGCCACACCCGGTATAAAAGGCAATAAACTAAAATGTTAGTCAAAGAAGTTATAAATGTGCGCACTTAGCCTTACGAGGGAAATTGACATGATTATCTATGCGAATTGGAAACCAAATTTACTAGGCTGACTGAGACGGAATAAACTTTATAAATGACGATACTGCCTGAATAATGTCAGCTATTATCAGCCATTTTGTAATTCTAGTCAATACACGACTATTTCCAAAAACATTTGGCAGAAGTGCGAAAAAATAAAATGGTAGACAAAAAACGTAATAATTATTATTTATGAATGTTACAGCCCTTATGTACAGTAAAAAAAGAAAAGTAAACCCTTTTATGAAAAGTCACAACAAACACCCGTAGCTACGACCGTACAGTTACCGCTTTCATGAGCATTTCATTGAATAGCATCAAAGGGCATTCTGTGAATAAGTTCCGAAGATCTGATTACTATGTGCAAGGTTTCGAACTCACAACCTCGTGTTTGAGAGTCGAACGCTTGAACAACTCGACTACCTACCGCGTAGCTATCAATTTCAACCAATACCTCTCAGCCGTTTTACCGTGAGTGATCGAGTACCTAACTAACGTCCAAACATGCAACTTTTATAATATTACCTAGTAGAATTATTCCCTGTAGATAATCATAATCACCTATTTTATTTAAACATATTATATGTCAGGAGTACGAAATAGTATTTATCACAATCGTGTTATAATAGAGAGCTTTTTAGGCGAGTAGGTCCCGTGTTTAGGCCACGAAGCTTGCTGAGTGGCCTAAGTAAGGTACGAGATTAAAAAGCTTGATTATGCACCTCCCTCTATACCTGCAATCTGTGGGAGCAGTATACGCAACGGGCATATGGGGCCCTTAGGGTTCAGTATAATAATGCGTTCCGGGTGTTGATGGGACTGCGTCTGACTGTTGGACTGTTTTTATACTAGCATGCGTACGCGCGCAGCATCCCTGGTGCGCAGGGTGCGCCGCAGTCCCAACAGCATTCTGCGCATGATAGCGGACAGGGTTGACTGTCCCTACATGTCGCACTGCGAGGGACTACACTCCCCTGTCAGTGTTGTTTTGTTTTAAATGTAAGTTTAGCTGTAACTACTAACCCCCTAGTTTTGTAAATTCTACTAACAACATGTGTCCATGGTTACACGAAATAAAAATTTCATTCATTCATTCATAACACTATTGTGAACAATACTTTTTGTACGAGTTCATTAAAATTAATTTTCTACGAGTCAACTGAACTAATTAAACAAACTCGATACTGTTGAAACGAAGTGCAGCCTATGGCTTGTACGCTCGTTGATATCTTAAAAGACATCAACGAGCGTACGACATCAACAAGTAAACTCAATAATCAAAGCGATTCTATTGGTCCAATTCATTACAGTTCGGTAAAGCAGCCACGTGATTGGTCGAATTTATTTTAGTTCTATTTTCAATTTTTTTTCGGTTGTCTAGAGCGTATCGAAACAGTTATTTCGGTTGTTTCGGAAGTAACAGACTATTCAACGATGAAAAGAGTGACGTTGCAGTATTCTCTATGAAATCTTAATACACATATTTTAATCGACGAGTACAAAAAACTGTTTCGACAAAAAAAACGATATAATTATTGAAACTACTCACAAAATTTCACGAGAATCGGTTAAGAAATACGATCTTCGTTCGCTTCGCTCGCTCGATCAATTAGTATCGTTATAATTATAAACCAGACACATACAAATCAAATTTAATAGTTCCAGTCCTAAATTTCGCATCGAAAAAGGGGTTAAGCAGGGAGACCCGCTTTCTCCGAAATTGTTCACTAGTTGCCTACAGGAAATTTTTCTGAAGCTTGCGGCCAAATGGGAAGCAATGGGCATTGACATCGGCAACACAACCTGCGTTTCGCCGATGACATTGTCTTGTTCTCCCACACTGCACCCCATCTAGAACAAATGCTCCAAGATCTGAGCACAGCCAGTCTTGAAGTCGGACTCAAAATGAACAGGGCAAAGACCCAGTTGATGACCAATGGCGTTACGCATAGGGTTAAGGTAGATGGGCAGGATATGCAATATGTCGACGAGTATACCTACCTGGGCCAGACAGCATCCTTCGATAACAGGCAGTCTAAAGAAATCGATCGACGCATCGCAAACGCCTGGAAGAGCTTCTGGTCTATGAAGGCGCTAATGAAGGGTAACCTTCCTTTGGCACTGAAGCGCAAGCTGTTCGATATGTGCATCCTGCCTATCCTAACCTATGGCGCCCAAACTTGGTCACTAACAGAAGCCCAAAAGTCCCGACTCAAGATTTGCCAGCGAGCAATGGAACGCAGCATACTCGGAGTTCGTAGGATCGATCGGATCAGGAACACGGAGCTGCGTACCAAAACTGGCATCGTAGATGTGGGTGCCAAGACCGCGAAGCTTAAGTGGGACTGGACTGGACATGTCTGCCGAATGCACGCAGAACGATGGGCCAAATTAGCCACCGAATGGACCCCACAAGATGGCTTTCGAAGTAGAGGCAGACCGAAAAGGCGATGGCGGGACGACCTTGACACATTTTGTACAGATTGGCGAACACTAGCACTGGACCGAGACAAGTGGCGGAAAAAAGGGGAGGCCTTTGCCCAGCAGTGGGACACAAATTAGGCTACAAAAAAATAATAATAATAATAATTATAAACCAGACACATACAGGATGACATTTTATTCACCGTTAAAAGTGCAACCACCTGGCAACCGTACCGTCTTTTCGAAGATCTCACGGTTCTAATACAAAGATTTGCCATACGATAATTAAATTCATTGTTCAAAATTTGTGTATGCGAGTTCACTATCTATACGTTCAAAATGTATGAAATAGCTGTTTTCTTTTCGCGATTTCAGGGTTGATCCCATACAAAAAGTTGTTCATGTGAATGAGTAAATCGCGTACACAATTTTTGAACGGTGAATAAAATGTCACCCGGTATAAAGAACCTAATATATACAAACATACATACACATTTACTATCAGTAATAGATTAAATAGTATTAGTATAGACCAACTTTAACTTTTTATCAGTGTACCTGTTTACCAGTTTTTCTGACGCAGTTGTTTTACTCATAATTTTAGACTCTGTTCTCGGTCTCAACATGATGTACGGTAAATACTCGTAAGACGCATGGTATTCGCATTAAACGCGAGACTGATGGCTTAAAATGTAACGAAGTCGCATAACTCAACCCCTGATATGTTTACTTACAGAATATTTACGAATTTATTTCAGAAAGATTTTTCGCGAGCTAATATTTTTTTCAGTCTTTTAGTGGAGCTAAGTATTAGTTCGTTCATTTTCAGTTGACGCCTACTTTTAATATAGGTAGATGGTTATTTCGTTTTTAGAGTTCCGGACCAAAAAGGTAAAAACATAAGGGTTCCCCTTATGGTATGACTCCGTCCGTCTGTCTGTCTGTCTGTCTGTCACAAAGTTAATTATCTCAGGGACTACTGATGCTATCAATTTGAAATTTAGCAATAGTTGTATACAAAGCTAATCCACGTATATGGAAAATTAAAATTTTAATAGTACATTATTGCCGTGGCCGGGAAGGAGGCAATTGCAGGCTGAGTATTTGATTAATTATAATACGAAGCCTGAAATTGCCATTCCGGCTGAGGCTAATAGTGCTTTTCTCAAAAATGGGGAATTAAAAAAGACTAAATTGAAATCAAGCTTTATTATTTAATACAAATTGAGGATTCTGCAAATAACATAAAATTAAATGTCATAATATATTTTACGTCATCTGGCCATAAAGTAGGAATTACCGCACGCATTGCGTGCGGAAAACCCCACTTCCTGGCCAGATAGAGATGTAAAATTTTGTACTCACCACGGGCGGTAATAAAGAAAGCCTCAGACCGCATATTTATCGCCCTTGCCTTCGTCTCGGGCGTCAAATACCTGCGATCTGAGACATTCTTTGTTTAACCGCCCTAGGTAAGTAATGTACTATTTTGTACTCGACGATTTATTTATTTATTTATCGTATGGCGGTTACACACTGGTACATACATGTATTCGTATTGATGTCGCTGATGAGTTCCAGTGTACTCGACGATTAAAATATGTGTATTAAGATTTCATAGAGAATACTGCAACGTCACTCTTTTCATCGTTGAATAGTCTGTTACTTCCGAAACAACTGAAATAACTGTTTCGATACGCTCTAGAGTCTAGATCACCGAAAAAAAATTGAAAATAGAACTAAAATAAATTCGACCAATCACGTGGCTGCTTTACCGAACTGTAATGAATTGGACCAATAGAATCGCTTTGATTATTGTGTTTACTCGTTGATGTCGTACGCTCGTTGATGTCTTTTAAGATATCAACGAGCGTACGAGCGATAGGCTGCACTTCGTTTCAACAGTATCGAGTTTGTTTAATTAGTTCAGTTGACTTGTAGAAAATTAATTTTAATGAACTCGCACAAAAAGTATTGTTCACAATAGTGTTATAATCAAGCTTTTTAATCTCGTACGTTACTTAGGCCACTCAGCAAGCTTCGTGGCCTAAACACGGTACTCGACTCAAAAGCTCTCTATTATAACACGATTGTGAAAAATACTATTTTAAACAGGATCGCAAGTGTATTTTTCCACCGAAAAACGCAAAATATTTGAGACTCATACAATAATGTCGCGTATGCAATAGAAAAATACGAGTTGATTTGGCTGAATACGACCTGTGCCGTCTTTTATATGCCAGTTTCTACTTTTTAAAAAGTTTGGTACTCGACAAATAAAGGAATTTATATGAAATATTCCAGGCGGCCTGCAATGTTTTTTATTTTTAGGGTTCCTTACTCAAAGAGTAAAACGGGACCCTATTATTAAGATTTCGCTGTCCGTCCGTCCGTCCGTCCGTCCGTCCGTCTGTCTGTCACCAGGCTGTATCTCAAGAACCGTGATAGCTAGAGAGTTGAAATTTTCACAGATTATGTATTTCTGTTGCCGCTATGACAACAAATACTAAAAACAAAATAAAACAATGTTTTAAGGGGGGCTCCCATACAACAAACGTGATTTTTTGCCGTTTTTATAGATAATGGTACGGAACCCTTCGTGCGCGAGTGCAACTCGCACTTGGCCGGTTTTTAGGGTTCCGTAGCCAAATGGCAAAAAACGGAACCCTTATAGATTCGTCATGTCTGTCCGTCTGTCTGTCTGTCTGTCCGTCCGTATGTCACAGCCACTTTTTTCCGAAACTATAAGAGCTATACTGTTGAAACTTGGTAAGTAGATGTATTTTGTGAACCGCATTAAGATTTTCACACAAAAATCGGAAAAAAACATTAAGTTTTAGGGGTCCCCATACTCAGAACTGAAACTCAAAAGTAGTTTTTTTTTTAATACGTCATAAATCGTAAACCGCAATTTATTTCACGGAGCCCTTCATGTGCGAGTCCGACTCGCACTTGGCCGCTTTTTTAATTTTGATCTGGCCTTAAACTATACACTTTACCTTTCAATATGTACCGAGTTATGTTCACTTTGCGGGACATTTTTGAGAAAAGGTATATTTTTAATTTCTATAAAATGAACGGATAAAGGGGGGCAAAAATTTAAAGTCGAGTTAATAGGCCAAATGGAAGGACTTGAATTGCACATTCTAAAACAGTTTTAGTTTTTTTTCGATAGTAGTAAAATTTGGTTTTACAAAGGAAAATGTAGAAAAAAATACCATCCGCCCCCTTATCTCCGAAGCTTTACCAAGCGAAAAATTTGAAAAATATATTTATAATTAATATTAACGTAAATATTACCGGAATAGTATACCTAGCGTATTTTTCTTTATTCTTCAAAAATCATTTTATATTTAAGTTTGTGTTTTAATACCTTTGTGTTGATTTTTTTTCCTTTAAATTTGTATGCAACTATTCTGAAAGTATCTTCTAGCAAATAAAAAAATATCTAAACTGGTTTACTTGATAAAGAATTATCTCTAAAAAACCAACATAGTTTTTTTCTTAATAAAGCGTGGTGAAAGTCTGTACGGAACCCTCGGTGCGCGAGACAGACTCGCACTTGACCGGTTTCATTTATTGTAACACTGCTGGTATTGGTCCTAACGCGCATCCGGAACGTTACGTGATTACCCCTCTGGTCAAGTAGATACGAGTAGTCTTTATTAAATACCGTACCATGTGACGTGAAGTAAGGACTTAATCTACCCAAATATCATAAACCCTCCATGATGCGTTCAAGAACCGCACATTATGATCACCATAAAAATAGACTGTTTTGTTAGAACAAATTACTTATCTGTGTAAATGTTATTATTGCTAAATAATAACATCGATTTCGATAATATTATTTCATTCAAATTTCGAATGTCTCTGAAAAACAAAGAAATTTGATTTAACCTCTATTATAATATCAGTCGAGATGACGTTTAGTTCGAAATGAATTGTCAATTTGCATACAAATTTGACAAATGTCGCACGTAAGTAAGATATCGAACGATATGACAGTTGGATCCGACTCTAGTTTATCTCTGAATTAAAAAAGAACTATGACAGCTGCCAGAAAACAACGCCGCGATGCCGGTCATAATATGCGGCTCCTGAATGCATCTTGGAGGCTTATTATATGTGGATAGATAAAGTAGTGTATGTAACTACTTATACATCAGTAGGCATTAAGATACTCGTGTGATGTTATTATGAAACTCGCCTTCGGCTCGTTTCATAAACCCACGCTCGTATTTAACGCCCTTCACTATGTACAGTCACATAAACTACTAATTATGACATTGTTTTAAAATAGAAAATCAAACGGATTAAAAGCTTATGTCAAGTGTCATCTGAAAATAACTTACAGCCTCTCTAGTAAGTGGTTGCTGTCATGAGCAGTGTTAGAGAATACGTAAATCGCCTTTCAGTAAAATACAATAGTGTTACGTCCATACTAGATTTTGCCCGCGACTTCGCGCATGTATATTCGTTAATTTAAGTGATGAATACTACGCTTGTACAAATACTACTTCATATAATAATACATAAGTATGCTAGACTTCCCACAGGTGCTGCATCAATTATCGCACTCTCATAAGATTTCCACTCTCATGTATTCACCCCTTTAACTGATGAGTTCCGTGATTAAATAAAAACTTCCTGGCGTTTCATATCTCCATATATAATTTCATCTAAATCTGTTCAGCAAATTTATGAAAGAAAGAAAGAAATGAATTTATTGCGAGCCAAAATAACACCACATCACAATTTAGGACAAACACAGTACTTACGAGTATATAAAAAGAAACTTAATAATTAAAAGCTTAAACTAAGATCATGTGTATAGATACAAGAAGATTGGTGGTGCTGCTATAGTGGCCGCAAGTGGACACCACTCAGCATATAGTCCAGGCAATGAACTGACAACTTGTATGGAAAAAATGTAAAATTTGGAAATAATTTATAATAGTTGATTTTTTCTATGTAATGGATACATCATCAATTAAATAGTTACCTAGTGACAAAATCCAACAAAATTTCAGACATCAAAAAAATGATAACTTAGCTAGCTTCTGAAAAGTCAGAAAAAATATTAATAAATGGTTTTATCTTTATTTTGGTCCATTTACATTTGCTCTATAATATTCAAGATAAATAATAAAAAAAACAATTCACGCTTTATTTAAATCTATATAAATACTTCCGCATGGAAAGTTTGTTGGATTCTTGAAAATTCATCTTAGAATAATGTTTGAAAATGAAATCAAGAAAAAAAAAACGCTATTATAAATTAATGTTTTTCAAAACCGTATTTTGCCTCGAGTAATATGCTCTGACATTAAATAATGCCACAGCGCTGGTCTTCCGTGGAGTCCAGGGCTGTAAGGTAGTAATAATAATAGTAATGGTAGTAGTAAAACGTGAATAATAGGTAACAGACAGACAGAGTTACTTTCTCATCTCTATACATATAATAAAGCTGATGAGGGTCGAAAGTCTGTACATGGAATGGATTCGAAAAAAAATTGGCTAGAGATACTTAAAATCGACAACAGAACACGTTCCAACAGTTTTTAGAATTTTGTCTGTTTGTCTGTTTGTCAGTTTATCTGTTTCTCTGTTTATGTGACCGCGCATCACGTGAAAACGGCTGAACCCATTTAGATGAAATTTGGTATAGAGATAGTTTGAGTCCTAGACTCCTAGCAAAGGACATAGGATCGATTTTATCCCGGAAATCATCTCTTAAGGGGGTGTAATGGGAGGTGAACATTTGTATGGAGCTACTATACAACCGCTGCACCCGTTTAGATAAAATTGTCTCGGGAAAGCACATAGGATAGTTTTTCTCCCGGAAATCAATCCCTAAAGGGGAAATGGAGGGTGAAAGTTTGCATCGAGCTAACTACGATATAAACGAGTTCTACGCGGACGAAGTCGCGGGCAGTAGCTAGTAATATATATATACAACTGATAAACAGACAAACAGACAAAAATTCTAAAAACTGTTGGAACGTGTTCTGTTGTCCATTCTACGTAAGTAGGTATCCCTAGCCAATTTTTTTTCGAATATCTTCCATGTACAGACTTTCGACCCTCTTTAGCTTTATCTATCTATATTATTACTAGCTGTGTTGCCCGCGACTTCGTCCGCGTATTACCATGTCATCGTCTAAATGTATGTTTAAGGAATGAATTTAAAAAAAACATTGTAATCAGTTTTGTACCTAGTCTTTTAGTAAACACTTAAACAGTCTAAAACCGAAGTTACAAATCTCTTACTTCCAAAAATTCGAAACCCTTATTCTTAGCCGATGAATTAAAAAAACGCTGAAATAAGTTTTGTAGTAGCCTAGCAAACAGTCTAAAACCGAAGTTACAAATCCTTTACTTTAAAAATGTCTTGCTCCCCATACAAACTTTGAACATCCTTATAATCCCCTATAGGGGATGAATTTCAAAAAACGCTAAAATAAGTTGTATAGTCTAAACAGGCTAACATCGAAGTTACAAATCTCATACTTCAAAATTTTCTTGCTCTCTATACAAACTTTGAACGCTTTTCAGGGAAGAATTAAAAATATAACACTAAGTTTTTTTTATTGTAATAGGCAAGTATTTTTTCCACAACCTATTAAGTCTCTAGCTAAAAAAAGTGTTTCCCATACGAACTTTGCACCCCTTTATAAACCCCTTAAGGGGTGAAATTCTCCAAAACTCTGGCAGTACTTTCTTGTATTTTAATAATTAGGCAAGTACTTAATCTTTCTACAGAGTTTTAAGTTTCTACCTTAGTAAAAAGTTTCCCCCATGCAAACATTGCACCTCTTTATCCCCCTCTTAGCGGGTGGAATTTTCCAAACCACTGAAAGTAATGTACCTATACATGGTGTCCCAGAAATCGACGTCAAGCCGTAAACGGATGACAGAAAAATCCAACTCGTGTTGATTTTTTTTTATTTATTAATTAATTGGTCAATCGTCGTAAATTTTCAATTTTTAAAGTGATCATAATTTTAAAAGAACATGAGTTGGATTTTTTTTTGTATTTTTCTGATAACTGTTATGACTCGGTCTATCATCCGTTTTCGGCTTGACGTCGATTTCTGGGACACCTTGTATATTTGTATTCTAATAAATAATCTTTCTACACAATTACAAGTCTCTAGCTCAAAAAACAAATTTTCACCCCTTTTGATAACCCTTAGGGGTGGAATTTTCAAAAACGCTGAAAATTCTTTATTTGCAAGTATTGTAATAAATAATCTTTTAACAAAGGTCGCTCGCTAAAAAAAGATATTTACAAACGTTGCACCCCCTTATACACTCCTAACTGGCGGAATTTTCTAAGACGCTGAAAGTATTTTATTTTATTTTATTATGTAATCTTTCTAAAAAGTTTTGAGATTCTAGCTCAAAAAATCCCTTTTACCAACTTTGTACCCCTTTTTCATACCCTTAGAGGTGGAATTTTACTAAACACTGAAAATGCTTTCATTGTAGGTATTGTAATCTCTACTTATATAAATCTCTAAATTAAAAAAAGAATCAGCCAGTTTGAAACTAAGCTTTGTGTGGTACGAATGTTCTCAGCATCCCATGAACGGAAAAATATGAAACATTTTATATGATTACATTATTATTCTAGCTGCAACTTAGGATAGTTTTTATCCGACTGCGACGATTAATAAATTTTCCGAAATATACGACTTCATTTAATTTTTCATTTATTTTTATTGAAATCAAACGCTGCTCCAACTGTCAGCTATAAGAAACGTCAAATTTTCTTCAAAATGGCGGAATTGCTTTGCCTTTCACTTATTAATAATTTAAATCCAGTCTAATAGACCTTTACGATACACATGCCAAAAGTTAAACCATAAAAAAATATTCGATTGTGATATGAGAACTGCGCAAATGACGCATTATGGCGTATTTTCAATAAATGTGTCAACAAATTTGAACAATATAATTAACACGAATTTGTTTTTTTTGAATGGCAATGGCACGCGCTCTTTGCGCATTCTGCCAAAGTGCCTGCGGCGCTACCACGAAACCCGAAACTCGAAGTTCGTATAACTGCATCCCTGTCACTCGAGTATTGCTAGTGCGATAGAGATAGAGATACCCGAATATTTTCGAATTCCGAAGTTCGTGGTTATAGCTCAGGAATCGAAACTACACCCCGTAAGCCGCGTCCGCTGCGCCATGTTTTCGTGGTTTTTAAACATCAAACATGTTTTGCTAATCAAAACAAAACCTTATTTGTTTGCCGAACCTGACGGAAAACATGTTAGATGTTTAAAAACATGGAAAACATTGGTGCAGCGGACCCGGCTGTAGGTAGATACTAAATAAAATACACTATGATTATAATGTATTTTCTCGAAAAAAGGATAATAGAGAAAAAATCAACGCCAGAGTCTAAGTTCCAAAGTTTTATGTTCTGTCCCTTTTCCACAAAACGCACCTTCAAATGAAACGATTGTTTTTTTACTATGACGCTCGAGGATCTTGACGTCACAGTCCCCGATCGTTTTCTCACTCTATCAAGCGACATTAAAACGGTTTTGAGATATTTGAATGGGATTTTTGTCATCTTCTATCTATCTATACCTACATATAAATGCCTATGTCCTGACTAACTCACCCACTCACTCATCAACGCACAGCCGAAACTACTGGGGCTAGAGAGTAGAAAATTTACACCAGAACTACCTTTTAGAACGTAGGCAACGGATAAGAAGGGATTTTTGGAAATTCTACCCCTAAAGTGGTCAAATAGGGGTGCAAATTTTGTATGGGGGAAACTTTAATATTTTAGCAAGAAACTCAATACATTGTAGAAAGCTTACCTACTTATTAGAATACAAATAAAGTACTGTCAGCGTTTTGGAAAATTCAGACTCTTAGGGGGTTAAAAAGGTTTGCAATGTTTGTATGAGCGAAATTTCTTTTTGAGATAGAAGCTTAAAAGTTTGTAGAAAGATTACTTATTACAATACAAATAAAAAAAACAGCGGTTTGGAAAATGGTATGAAAAAGGGGTACAATGTTGGTAAAGGGGATTTTTTTGAGCTAGAATCTCAAACCTTTTTAAAAAGATTACATAATAAAATAAAATAAAATACTTTCAGCGTTTTAGAAAATTCGACCCCTTAGGGGTGTACTCGTATAAGGGGGTGCAACGTTTGTAAATATATTTTTTTAGCAAGTGACAAATCTTTGTTGAAATATTAGTTATTACAATACAAATAAAGGACTTTTAGCCTTTTGGAAAATTCCACCCCTAAGGGTGATTAAAACAGGTGAAAATTTGTATGGAGGAAACTTTTTTTTTTGAGAGAGACTTGAAATTGTGTAGAAAGATTATTTATTAGAATACAAATATATAGGTTAATTACTTTTAGTGGTTTGAAAATTTCCACCCGCTAAGAGGGGGATAAAGAGGTGGAATGTTTGTATAGGAAAACTTTTTTTAGGTAGAAACTTAAAACTCTGTAGAAAGATTAAGTACCTACCTACTTATTAAAATACAAAAAAATACCTACTGCCAGCGTTTTGGAAAATTTCACCCCTTAAGGGGTTAAAAAGGGGTGCAAGGTTCGTATGGGAAACACTTTTTTTAGCTAGAGACTTGATAGTTTGTAGAAAAAATACTTACCTATTACAATAAAAAAACCGAGTGTTTTATTTTTCATTTTTCCCTGAAAAGCGTTCAAAGTTTGTATGGAGAGCAAGAACATTTTAAAGTATGATATTTGTATCTTCGATCTTAGCCTGTTTAGACTACAAAACTTATTTTAGCATCTTTTGAAATATATCCCCTAAAGGGGATTATAAGGGTGTTCAAAGTTTGTATGGAGAGCAAGATATTTTTAAAGTAAGGGATTTGTAACTTCGGCTTTAAACTGTTTGCTAAAATACTACAAAACTTATTTCAGCGTTTTTTTTATTCATCGCCTAAGAAGGTTAAAAGGGGGTTCGAACTTTGTATAGAGAGCAAGACATTTTTAAAGTAAGAAATTTGTAACTACGGTTTCAGACTGTTTACTATGAGGGTTCAGAGAAGGTTCTTAGTTTGTATAGAGAGCAAGAGATTTTGAAAGTAAGAGATATGTAACTTCGGTTTAAGATTGTTTTCTAAAAGACTAGGTACAAAATTAATTTCAATGTTTTTTTTTAAATTCATTCCTTCAACAAACATTTAGACGATTACTTGTTATACGCGGACGAAGTCGCGGGCAACAGCTAGTAAGTAATATTTCTACAAACTTTTAAGCTTCTATCTCAAAAAGGAGTTTCGGTCATACAAACTTTGCAACCCTTTTTAACCCCCTTAGGGGCAGAATTTTCCAAAACGCTGAAAATACTTTAGGTATTTGAATTCTAATAAGTAATATGTCTACAAAGTATTAAGTCTCTTGCTAAAGTGATAAAGTTTACCCCATACAAAATTTGCACCCTTTGTTAACCACCTTGGGGGCAGAATTTTCCTAAACGTTGAGAGAACTTTATCTGTATTCTAATAAGATCTCTTTATACAAAATTGTAAGTCTCTAGCTCAAAAAATAAAGTTTCCCCTATACAAACTATGCACCCCTCTCTAACCCCTTTAGGGGTAGAATTTCCAAAAATCCCTTCATATGTTGTAAAAGGTAGTTCTGGTGTAAATTTCAACTCACTAGCCCCAGTAGTTTCGGCTGTGCGTTGATGAGTGAGTGTGTGAGTGAGTCAGTCATATGTATAAATAGATAGAAGATGACGAAACTCCAATTCAAATATCTCAAAAAAATATAAAGCTACAACCGTTTTAATGTCGCTTGTTAGAGTTAGAAAACGATCGTGGACTGTGACGTAAAGATCCTCGAGCGTCATAGTAAAAAACAATAGTTTCATATGAAGGTGCGTTTTGTGGAAAAGGGACAGAACATACCCCCTCTTAAAACTTTGGACTCTTATAACTTAGTCATTACCTATATAACCTCTTGCGTTGCTTTTTTCTCCATTTGACTATATTTATTTTAAATTCTTTTTCGAGAAAATACATTATGATTATTAACCATATTTTCGATTCCTGAGCTATAACCACGAACTTCGGAATTCGAAAATATTCGGGTATCTCTATCTCTATCGCACTAACCGTACTCGAGTGACAGGGATGCAAATATACGAACAATGAGTATCGGTTTTCGCGGTAGCGCCGCAGGTACTTTGGCAGAATGCGCAGAGCGCGTGCCATTGCCATTCAAAAAAAACAAATTCGTGTTAATGATATTGTTCAAATTTGTTGATACATTTTTTGAAATTACGCCATAATACGACATTTGCGCATATAAGTTCTCATATCAGAATCGAATTTTTTTTTTTGTACTCGACGATTAAAATATGTGTATTAAGATTTCATAGAGAATACTGCAACGTCACTCTTTTCATAGTTGTATACTGTCGAAACAATCGAAATAACTACTTTTCGATACGCTCCAGATAACTAAAATAAATTCGACCAATCACGTGGCTGCTTTACTGAACTGTAATGAATTGGACCAATAGAATCGCTTTGATGTCGTACGCTCGTTGATGTCTTTTAAGATATCAACAAGCGTACGAGCGATGAGCTGCACTTCGTTTCAACAGTATCGAGTTTGTTTAATTAGTTCAGTTGACTCGTAGAAAATTAATTTTAATGAACTCGTACAAAAAGTATTGTTCACAATAGTGTTATAATCAAGCTTTTTAATCTCGTACCTTACTTAGGCCACTCAGCAAGCTTCGTGGCCTAAACACGGTACTCGACTAAAAAGCTCTCTATTATAACACGATTGTGAAAAATACTATTATGGTATATATTTTAGCATTTGTCTCGGGACTTGTCTATTGTAGACGGGATTTAAATTATTAATAAGTGAAAGGCAAAGTCATTCCGCCATTTTTGACGTATCTTATAGCTGACAGTTGCAGCAGCGTTTGATTTCAATAAAAATAAATGAAAAATTAATGAAGTCGTATATTTCGGAAAATTAATAAAGTGTTGCAGTCGAATAAAAACTATCCTAAGTTGCAGCTAGAATAATATTGTACCTATATAAAATGTTTCATATTTTTCCGTCCATGGGATGCTGAGAACATTCGTAACACACAAAGCTTAGTTTCAAACTGGCTGATTCTTTTTTTAATTTAGAGATTTAAATTAATAAATTGTCGCAGTCGGATAAAAACTATCCTAAGTTGCAGCTAGAATAATAATGTACCTATATAAATTTAGAGATTTATTATAAGTGGAGATGGAGATAAGTGGAGATTATGCGAGGCCGATATTTGTACATGCCATCAGATCTACAGTTAAGGTCCGATTTTGATAAATTATATGTCATTCGATTCGTCTCATGCTGCACATTTGCAATTAGGTCTTTGTTTTTTCATTTTTTATCGGTAAGGTACTAAAATATAAATTTAAAGAAACTACTGTGCGCTGACCACGTGACTTTGCCTGCAGTTGACTCGAGATGAAAATGTAAAATTTTAAACAAAAATTGAACTCAAACCTGTACTAATTTCTTCAGCATGAGAAATTATAAACGTTGAGTCGGCCACATCCTACAACACTAAGAAAATTAAGAAAATAAAAAATAAACAGTTCTTTAAACAATATTTACAAAAATTAACAGACGTATTGGGTCAACTGTGGATCTTTTTATTGACATAGAGACTTCAGTGTTACTTGCCATGTTTTTTTTTAATTCAGAGAAGTTTATATACAAACTTATTTTCCCATATTCGAGATGTTGGATGAAGAATGAGGTTTAATTAAATACATTAATTGTCGTGGACCCCATAGACGGTTTTTTTAACGTTAAATACTTATATATTACAATGCCATGCGCCGATAGGCTCCGCCTAATTTCCAGTATAAAGATGTAGAATACGAAACTCGAATACAATTTTTTTTCCCGTTGGCGACTTGGTTGACCTGACTTGAATACCAGTACCATCCAAATGATTTCAGGTTCAGATTACTTTAAAACATAAACATGATACCTATGATCTCGGGGGGAATATAAGGGATATGTAGAATGGACCTACAGGATTAAGATGTGCTATATTTTATCCCGTCGCTCCACCAAGATTCTTTGTATACGCGGCGGAGCCGCGCGGATAGCTAGTTATATGTATACGTATAGATAGATAGATAGGTACTATCTGCCCGCGCGACTTCGCCCGCGTATTACAAACAACGCAGGCAAACCCGGGGGATAAAATATAACCTACAAACACCCAGAAAGTCCATTCTACACGCAGTTGAACGAATTTTTGTAATCGGTTTAGCGGTTCCGGAGATTACCCATTACAAACAAATTTAAATATACATTTTACAAAGTATAGAAAAATAAGTAATGATAATCTCCACTTATAATAAATCTCTAAATTAAAAAAAGAATCAGCCAGTTTGAAACTAAGCTTTCTGTGGTACGAATGTTCTCAGCATCCCATGGACGGAAAAATATGAAACATTTTATACAGGTACATTATTATTCCAGCTGCAACTTAGGATAGTTTTTATCCGACTGCGACAATTAATTTATTTTCCGTAATATACGACTTCATTTAATTTTTCATTTATTATTCTTAAAGTATATCGCCGCCACATCTGTCAGCTAAAAGAAACGTCAAAATCACAGACTAATAAGAAATACTACGGACAAAATGGCGGAATTTCTTTGCCTTTCTTTCGCCTATTAATAATTTTAATCCCGTCTACGATATACATTGACGAGACACATAGGTACCAAAAGCAAATATAAAATTAATCGATTTTGATATGCGAACTTATATGCGCAAATATCGAATTAAGGCATAATTTCTACAAATGTAACAACAAATTCGAACAATATAAACTTGGTTTTTTTGAATGGCACGCGCGCGCGCTCTTTGCGTATTCAGCCAAACCACGAAAACTGAAACTCGAAGTTCGTATATCTGCATTCCTGTCATTTGTTAGTGCGATAGAGATAGAGATACCCGAATATTTTCGAATTCCGAAGAACGTGGTTTAAAAGAAAATACGGATGTCGGATAGATCAAAATTAATATTTTATGTGTGAATATGGTTAAAATTATTTGGAAATACTATTGTTGTTATTGTTTTAGTATATTTGACTAGCTTTAAGTTTAATATTGTACGTCCGAAATGGGCAAGCTGTTGGATTTTATTTTACCCAAAACAACTAAATGTACACAGTTCTGACAATAAAGAAATCTTATTTTATCTTATCTTATCGAAAATAGGGATGTAAACACTAAACAAAATAATCATAATGTTGTATTATCTCGAAAAAAAACAACGCAAGAGGCTATACTCGTATAGGTAATAATCACTAAGTTATAAGTGTATATAGTTTTAAGAGGGGGTTTTGTTGCGTCTCCTTTCCGCAAAACGCACCTTTATAATGAAACGATTGTTTTTTACTATGACGCTCGAGGATCGTGACGTCACGGTCCCTGATCGTTTTCTCACTCTAACAAGCGACATTAAAACGGTTGTAGCTTCGTAATTTTTTGAGATATTTGAATGAGTTTTTCTTTTCTTCTTTCTTTTGAAGTGAGTCTACAGCTACACCTCTATTTGGAAGACAAGCGGAAAGAACCCATACTATCCATACTAATAATCCATACTTCCATATTAATATTATAAATGCGAAAGTGTGTCTGTCTGTCTGTTACCTCTTCACGCCTAAACCGCTGAACCGATTTAGATGAAATTTGGTATACAGATAGTTTGAGCCCCGGGGAAGGATAAAGGGTAGTTTTTTTATATCTGAGGGGCTGAAATTGGGGGTGGAAATTTGTATGGAGCTACTTAAACCGCTGCGCCGATTTAGATGAAATTTTGTATATAAATAGTTTGAGTCCCGGGGAAGGACATATAATAGGTTTTATCCCGGAAATCATCCCCTAAGGGGGTGAAAGGGGGGGGGGGGGGGGTGAAAATTTGGATGTAATCTATTTTGATGAAATTTGGTGTAGATATAGGTTAAGTCCTGGGTAAGGACATGGAATAGTTTTTACCCCAGAAATCATCCCCTAAGGGGGTGAAATTAGGGGTAAAAATTCGGATGGAACCCATTTTAATACAATTTGGTATAGAGATAGCTTGAGTCCTGGGAAAGGACATAGGATAGTTTTAATTCCGGAAATCACTCCCTAAGGGGGTGAAATGGGGGGTGAAAATTTGGATGAATCCCGTTTAGATGAAATTTGGTATAAAGGTCGTTTGAGTCCCGAAGAATGACATTAGATAGATTTTATCCCGAAAATCATTCCCTAAGGGTATGAAATAGGGGGTGAAAGTTTGGATAAAATCCATGTATGTATGAAATTTGGTATAGAGATAATTTGAGACCCTTCGAAGGATATAGAATAGTTTTTGCCTCGGAAATCATCCCTTAAGATGGTAAGTAGAAGTTTGTTTGCATTATATTTTCTAAGTATAAGTACTACGCGGACAAAGTCGCGGGCAACAGCTAGTATTAGTATAAATAGCGGTGTGTCATTCTGTAATTTTTACCAAAAAGAAGCGCGTGTTAACGAAATTATAACCCCAATAAGTGGGGCCTTCGATAGCTTAGCTAGGAAGAGCTCGTTCCGACAAGTATGCGAGTTCGAGAGAGACGAATGTCTTATCGACAACGATAAATTACAAAATGGCAACCATGCTACGTGATGCGCCATGATTCGTGGCGATTTTTATTTTAACTTCGACTGAAATTTAATATATGTGTCGTTCTCTAGTAAAAGGGAATAGGTACTGGGGCACATGACCCTGATGGCCAGAATGAGACCCAGGATTGGAGTGTAACTACTCGTTAACTGGTTATTTTTTATTTTTATCTAGGTACTGATATTTTCATTATCATCATCATCATGATGATGATGGCCAGAATGAGACCCAGGTATTTATTAGGTGAATATCGTTTGGAGTGTACTCGTTAACTGGTTATTTTTATTTTTATCTAGGTACTGATATTTTAAAACCCTATAACTGTTAATCCTAAATACATGAAAAACCAATTATACGACGCGGGGCTGAGGTGAGTTTACGTACCTCGCCGCGGAACTTTTAATGGCAAAGTTTGATTCAATTTGAAGAGCATATCTTGTGCAGGACAATGGACGGCCGGGGATGAATAGGTTCGTTATACTGCGGGCGGCTCGGAGAGAGGTCCGTGCGTGGATGCGGTATGTTCTGTTATGAAAAAATTGAGAAATTCCCTGGTGTTCGAAAAAAATCATTCTGGTATAGTTACGAAGGATTTATATATCATCGTGACACCAGAACGAAAAACTCTTATATCTGTGCCCTTAAAACAAATAAAACTGTTTACTGCCTAGCGAAGGCTCGTGTCGACAAAGATAAACTGGCTGCCTGCGCCGCTCCGCCCGCGTATGTACTACGAAGAATGCAGGCAAACTGGCGGGTAAAATATAGCCTTTGTCCATTTAGCAATTTCAGTATGCATTATGATGCATACCTACCTAGTACCTACCTACATATTCGCAGAAAAATATTTTTGAAATTGGATAAGTAAGTACCTTAATGCTTCCGGAGGTTACCACTACATAAAACTTTCCTCTAAATAAATATGGCAATTATGGCACTCAAAATTATGACACATGTTTGCCTTTGGCATTCATAATATTCATCAGGAGTAGATTGGGTAGGTACTGCTTAATATATACATTTTATTTACCACAAAATTAATTATTTGACAACAAAATGACCACATTAATGTAACTTAAAGAGTAGGTAGGTAATAATGTAATCCTTACCCTGAATGTTATCTGACCTTGCGATTCATTTTTCATAAATGGATATCAACTTTCATTAATTTTCACATCTGCACTTCTGTTGACATTTTTATAATTATTTAATATGAATTAAAGTAGCACTGTTTTAGATAAATAATCTGAATGTACCTATATTATATTGTATTGTATGGAATGGAATGTTCTGAAATAAAGATATTTTATTTTTATTTTTTATTTTATTTATTAATTAACTGATACCGCGTTCCTTCATTGCAAAGCTTTGGTTCAAGTTCTTTCTCCCATCGGGCGAAGTTAAATTGATCATTCAAAACTCATATAATAGCCACTAGAAATGTTTCCAGCAGACCTTGGATTGCCAAAGAAATCGATTCATTTTTTCCCTTTCAAGCCTTTTCCATTTGAATTGGTGCCGCCTTGACAAAAGGGTTGGAATTCTCAAACCGATTTTGCGATAAAGCCATAATTCTTATCAACGGTTTGAAGGCTTTCGTGAAAAGTGTGCTTTATTATATTACTTTTATTAGTTAATTTTATCAATAACAAAGGACTTTGTAAATCCTGGCATGGACCCGAATTGGGACAGTTATTTTTAGTTTTTGGCATGTATTTCTAAGTTTAATTCTGTAATTTTACTAAAATTCTGGATTTAGTTTTATAAATATAGTAGGTATTATCATTATGCTAATGTTAAGTAATGTCAATAAAAAATATCAAATTTTATGAAATGACTGAGCATGTTAACTTTGGAAAGTAAAGCGTTGATTTTAACAAAAATTGTCATCGTCTTATATAAATAAATATTAAATACTAGCTGTTGCCCGCGACTTCGTCCGCGTAGAACTTTTTATCGTCTTAGAAAATGATTTCTCTCAATACAAAATTTGAACCCTCTTTTAGGGGATAATTAAAAAAAAAGTTGATGTTCATTTTCTAGTTTGTGAACAAACAGTCTAAAACCAAAGTTAAAAATCTCATACTTTAAAAATGCCTTGAAATACTCAAACTTTGAACCAATTTTAACTCTTAGGGGATGAATTTGGAAAAACTCTGAAATCAGTTTTGTAGTCTTTTAACGTACAGAATAAGACCGAAGTTAAAAATCTCTTACTCGCACTTTAAAATTTTATTGCTCGCCATTTAAAATTTGAACCCCCTTTTAAACCCCCTTAGAGGTTGAATTTTTCTAATCGCTGAAAGAACTTTTTTCGTAAACTTTTAAGTCTCTAGCTCAAAAAAAGTGTTGCCCATACAAAGCTTTCTTAACCCCCTTAGGGGTTGAATTTTCTAAAACTCTGAAAGTACTTTATTATTAATTTTAATAAGTAACATTTTGAATAGTTTTAAGTCTAGTAAAAAAAAAAGTTTTTCCCACACAACACTGGCTACCCTTCTTAAGGAGCTTAAGGATCCCCTTAGGGATGGAGTTTTCTAAAACGCTGAAAGTTCTTTTTTAGTATTCTAATAAGTAATCTTTTTGCAAAGTTTTAAGTCTAACTCAAAAAAAAGTGTTGCCCATGCAAAGCTTGCTCTCCTTTTTAACCCTATTAGGGGTGGAATTTTCTAAAACGATTTGTGTTCTTTTTTGTATTTTAATAAGTAATCTTTCTACAAAGTTTCAAGTCTCTAACTCAAAAACATAAACTTTCCCTGATAAAAACTTTGCACCCCTTTTTATCCCCCTTAGGGATAGATTTTTTCAAAACGCTGAAGGTCTTTTTTTTGTATTTTTATAAGTTATCTTTCTACAAAGTTTTAAGTGTCTAGCTCAGAAAAAGTGTTCCCCATACAAACCTTGCACCCTTTTTTAACCCCCTTAGGGAATGATTTTTGTTAAACGCCGAATGTAGTATTTTTCATGTTCTAATAAGTAATTTTTCGTCAAAATTTTAAGTCTCTATTAAAAAAAAATATGTTTTTCCCATACAAACTTTGCACCCTATTTTACCCCCTTAGGGGTGAAATTTTCCAAAACGCTGAAAGTACTTTCTTTGTATTTAAATAATCTTTCTACAAAGTTTTAGGACTCTAGCTAAAAAAAATAGTTTCCCACATACAAACTTTGCACCCCTATTTTAGCCCCCTATTTTTAGGGGTAGAATTTTCTAAAACGCTGAAAGTACTTAATTTGTATTCTGATGACTAATCTTTCTACAAAGTTTTAAGTCTCTATTTAAAAAAAATATTGTTTCCCCCATACAAAATTTGCACCCCTATTTTACCCCCTTAGGGGTAGATTTTTTTAAAACACTGAATCTAGGTACTGTATTTGTATTCTAATGAATAATTTATCTACAAAGTTTTAAGTCTCTATTTAAAAAAAAGTAGTTTTTCCCATACAAACTTTGCACTCTATTTTACCCCTTTAGGGGTAGAATTTTCTAAAACCCTGAAAGTTCTTTATTTGTATTCTAATGACTGATCTTTCTACAAAGTTTTAAGTCTCTATTTAAAAAAAAAAATGTTTCCCCCATACAAACCTTGCACCCCTATTTTACCCCCGTAGGGGTGGAATTTTCCAAAACGCTGAAAGTGTTTCATTTGTATTCTAATAACTAATTTTTCTACAAAGTTTAAGTCTATAGCTCAAAAAAAAAAGGTTCTCCCATACAAACTTTGCACCCCCATTTTACCCCCTTAGGGGTAGAATTTTCAAAAATCCCTTTTTATCCCTAGCCCACGTTATAAAAGCAACATACTGTGCAAAAATCAACTCTCTAAGATTAGTAGTTTCGGCTGTGCGTTGATGAGTGAGTGAGTGAGTGAGTGAGTGAATAAGTCAGTCAGGACATAGGCATTTATTATGTATAAATAGATAGAAGATAATGAAACTCCCATTCAAATATCTCAAAAAATTATGAAGCTACATCCGTTTTAATGTCGCTTGTTAGAGTGAGAAAACGATGAGGGACTGTGACGTCAATATACTCGAGCGTCATAGTAAAAAACAATCGTTTCATATGAAGGTGCGTTTTGCGGAAAAGGGACAGAACATACCCCCTCTTAAAACTTTGGACTCTTATAACTTAATCATTACCTATATAACCTCTTGCTTTGTTTTTTTCTCCATTTGACTATATTTATTTTAAATTCTTTTTCGAGAAAATACATTATGATTATTTACCATATTTTCGATTCCTGAGCTATAACCACGAACTTCGGAATTCGAAAATATTCGGGTATCTCTATCTCTATCGCACTAACCATACTCGAGTGACAGGGATGCAAATATATGAACATTGAGTATCGGTTTTCGTGGTAGCGCCGCAGGTACTTTGGCTGAATGCGCCGAGCGCGTGCCATTGTCATTCAAAAAAAACAAATTCGTGTTAATTATATTGTTCAAATTTGTTGATTTCATTTATTGAAATTACGACATAAAACGACATTTGCGCATATAAGTTCTCATATCAGAATCGAATATTTTTTTATGGTTTATATTTTAGCATTTGTCTCGTAAAGGTCTATCGTAGACGGGATTTAAATTATTAATAAGTGAAAGGCAAAACAATTCCGCCATTTTGACGATAATTTGACGGTTCTTATAGCTGACAGTTGGAGCAGCGTTTGATTTCAATAAAAATAAATGAAAAATTAAATGAAGTCGTATATTTCGGAAAATTAATTAACTGTCGCAGTCGGATAAAAACTATCCTAAGTTGCAGCTAGAATAATAATGTACCTATATAAAATGTTTCATATTTTTCCGTTCATGGGATGCTGAGAACATTCGAACCGCGCAAAGCTTAGTTTGAAACTGGCTGATTCTTTTTTTAATTTAGAGATTTATTATAAGTGGAGATAAGTGGAGATTACGGGACAACCTTACACTAATCAATATAATTATGTTTAATGCAAGACAAGTGTAGAGCGTTAAATCCATGAAGGCACACCGTACTCATACGCCATACTACTAGGTATACGCCTCAAGTTAGTATTTAGTAGTATAATAGCCAAACCATGTCTTCGATTTTAGGGATAAGAAATCTGCATCCATACATTTAAAAAAAAACTTGTACTCAGCTCGGGAATCGAACCCGGACGTTTTGATAAAAAAAACTAACACTAGTATTTATATTGTTTTCATATACTTTAATTTATTTTTTCTACTCCTGAACCGTTATCTGTCATTTATATAGGCTGTAGCTCAAATACAATGACACCACTAATAAGTCGTCGAAAAACTCTATGCTCTATGGCCCAAAAACGCACTGTTTAGCGTACTTTTTTGGTTCATACATTTTTCATAAGGCCTATCACAGACTGGCGCGGCCTGGCCGCGGCGGACAATAGAAAACTTGTCATTAGCTGTCAAATTTACTATTGTCCGCCACCGCAAGCCGCGCCAGTGTGATGCAGGCTTAAAAGCACTGTTTAACTTTTTTTTAAATCGGCCGCTATATTGCAGTGGTGCCAACTTCATAAACAAATATTTCGAAATAAAAGTATTTATTTACGATTAAACATTTGTATATTATAAATTATTTACTACAATAATAATAAATCATCATCTATTTAAATTATAGTTAAATTACATGTTTTATAAATTCTTAGTATTATTTATGAAAATAAACAGTTCGAATTCGGTCCGGGTCCGGATTCTGTTTGGTTCGGATGGCAAGTGCAAACAAATTAAAAACAAGACAAACCATAAGCAAGAGTGTCACATTTCCAATTTCTTACCAAAATACAGTTCAAAATGAAAGGACGAAAGATGATAAACTATTAGTCCTAAACTATTAAGATTTTATTCGTGTTTGTGAAGACAAAAGTGTACGTTCCTTTCAAAATGGTCGAAGAAATTAATAACTCCACCTACTGAAGTAATTGCGCGAGTAGGTAGCAAAAGTACGAATAGAAAACTTGCCGCCTGAAAAGTTTAACTATTCTGTAGTCTGCTATTTATTTAAATTTGTCGTAGAAAAAGTATTGTATGCAACTGTGTATAACTGGTCTAAAAACGCTGGTGGCGTCTTTAATTGCGATGCTCGCCAAGGCTCGCATCGCAACCCACGCCACTCGCGTTTTAAGACCCTTCTTAAAGAACAGTTGCATAAAATACTATTAGTAAGTTTTCGAAACAAAATATTGTAGTTATTGAAAAAAATTGTGGTCTGAGTCAGACGTTTTGAAAAATAAAACTAACACTAGTATTTATATTGTTTTCATATACTTTAATTTATTTTAGTAAGTTTTCGTAACAAAATATTGTAGTTATTGAAAAAAATGGTGGTCTGAGTACCTACAAGTTTTTTTATTAAATGTATGAATGCAGTTTTTCTTTTTACTTAATTCGAAGACATGGTTCCTAAGAAGAGATCTTCGTATGACGTATAGTTTCAGACTTTCCCATACTGACCGAACTAAATGGGCCATCTTGTATCTATGCATTTTTTTTCTCCTTTATTTATCTATAAAGCGGACCCTATAATAAAACTTTTAAATCCACCTGCAAATGCTCAAGCGGGGGTCGATACGATACTAGCCTTAAACCTGTAATACGCCAACTATAATCAAAGTCGAATTGTCGAGCAGGTGCAGCGACGCAATCTCCTTTATACACAATGCACCTTACATCGCCTTTATGTACCTACACGAAGATATTTAAGGCTTACTTTAACGCAGCCTTTTGTACATTATTGTTCACCGAGGCACAAATATATTGCTGTCATCGTATTAACGAAATAAATCTTTGTCATATTTCTGCTTGCTCAGATATATTTTGCTTACTTTAGAGACTATCTACTCGTATATACTAGCAAACATTATATACTTACCACACGAGATCTAGGACTTAGTGCCGGGATAATGTTGGTCGGTGTGTACAAATACACACATTATGTACTGTGTGTACCTACATAATATATTACTATCCGTACGCTACGGTACAGTAGGTAACCAGAATAGGATTTTTATATTTCTCTCTCGCTTGCTCTTACACATTCTTATGCCAAAATAAACGATTTCACCCGAATCCAAATACTGATCTAAGAACTCGCAGCTGGGCTGTTATTCGCTACGCTTTAATGCGGCTCACCCCGCCGGTCACTCGTTACGAAACTATACCTGTATCTTCGCTTAGTCACTACGCATCGCGGTGTCAAGGTATAATTGTGGGTGAGCGTTGAGGTGAGCTTAAAACGAGTTACAGAATAGGGGGGCTGATTGTATTTCAGTACGGGCTGCGCAACAAAACTTCACCCATGTGCGACCAGTACGACACTACAGCTTTACTACTCCAAGTTTCAAAACAACCGTCGACCTGCTAGTATACCTAATATTAAATTAAAACTTTCAATACGTGTACGCGTCTACGTAATCGGCTCTTTATCATCTCTAATTCGTTTCTTTGAACATCATTCAATTAACAACGTTCATTTTTACAGACCAATGAACTAAAAATCCAATCGAATAATTTCATTAGGTTAACCAAAAACATAAACTGCGTCGGAAATTCCTTTGATCGCAATGCTCAATGTGAGTAAAATGGTAACGGGTATTTGGACAGACAACGAAAAAATTTACCTACGGGTCCGTATGATTACGATCGTTGTGGACTCTATATACGAGTAGACCTTGTATAATACTTAAATTGATTGAGGTCCAATTTATTGCTTTTTGCTTATAGCCTATAATATCACTCGTAAAGGTCCATTCTATACAGCGCGTATTTTTAATAATACCTCAAATTGTAACCAGAGGTAGGTGTTAGGACTATGAACCGATATTGCAAGATTTTTTTCCTGAACTACTTACTTTTTTTTTCCTTATAAAATAATTCAGCATGCAATGTATCACTACATTATCTTACTGATGTGACGTCACAACTGTCACAAGTAACCCGCTTCTTCCATGTGTCAAATAAGTGTATGCATTACATTGCTGCTCGATAATTTTTCAAAAATTAATTACGCTTTTGTAGTTAAGATTAACTTACAATTTCCTTACAATGTCGGTTAATAGTACTAAAAGCTATTTATGGTTACAATTTCAGGTAATATTAAACATACAGGCTGTATATACCTACCTATTCCTTTTTATAACGGATGAGTAGCTTCCGATATTCCCCCTACGTACATAGGAAAGATAGTCGAACTCGTCACAGCTCAGCAAAAATCTCACCCTTTTCTTTTATTCATCCTTTTCTTTTAATTAAATATTTTTTGAGTGGTCATGAAATTTTGACGTCTAATTTCAAACATCAGCTACAGGGTCCAGTGGTCACAAAGTAACAACACGCTATAGTAGGTACAGTCGCCATCACATACATCTGTACACTATAGGTGTTCAAGAATATCTGAACATGCACCCTAATACCTTGAAAATAGAGTTGTGTTCAGATGTTTGTGAGTTGTTTGTTTGCTCCGATGTATGTGATAGCGACTGTACACCAAATGATACCGATCAAGGGTAGGTACCCATTGAAGATTTAGCTACCATTACATTTTTGATTTGCAATTCTTATTGCTCTGAAAATCCTTTCAACTATTTCCAGCGGCCTAAAATATTATTTATGAGTGGACCAATGGGAGAAACAATAAATAAATCAGTCTGGCTGTATAAAGGCCGAAAAAAAAACAAAATGTTCGTTTGCGTCAACGTCGGATTTTGTACAGTTCGACGCGCCGATTTTGTTTAGTTTTTGGTAGCTATATTTGGAAATGGATTTTATTTCCAATTTAATTTTCAACTACACTATTTGTTTCAACTTTAAAGCCCTGCCTAATTTATAGTATTTTATGCAACTATTGTATACGAAGGCGAGTGGTGTGGGACAACACACCACGAGCGTTTTTAGACCAGAGGGCCTACCGCGAAAGGCATTCGAAGTTTCACCTCTCTGTCATACTTACGAGTTCGTACATAAGTGCGACAGAGAGAGAAAACTTCGAATGCCGTCCGCGGTAGGCCCTCAGTTATCCCAGATAACCTCCTATAGATAGAGCCTATGAACGATTTTGTTCGAGTCTAAGGTCACCACAGTTAGAGGTAGGTGCGGGTTGCGGGGCGGTCGGTAACGGCGCTGCGATTGGCTGTTTCGAAAAGCGCGCGCTTTGATACAGCATGGCGTCAGAAGCGTAGTGATGGGACGCGTTGGTCGTTTACGGTTTTTAGCGGTGCCGTGATGAATTGTTAGTAAACTATTTTAGATGGCGTAACTATGTTAACATGGTTTAATTTTTTGAACTGGTGTCACTGTTATATTATTATCATATTTCGTTCATTGATTATTTTGATCGCCACGTAATATAAAAAAGTATGTAAATCACGGTAGGGATTTTACATCATACTGCATTATCGTATTTACATGCTTACTACAGTGGAAAACGTAATTCGAGACCAAAAAAACTACGACAGATATGTCACTGTCATTAAGTGTCAAAGTCACTTATGTCATTGTCAATCGAACATGTCAGGTCGCCAACCTTTTTGCATTGATCATCAAATCATAGTAAATATTCTAAGATATGACCAGCATTTACAATATCAAAAAAGTTACATTGAACAATACGCATTATTAAAAAGTTATTGTTTTTCTACCTGATACTGATTCAAAAACATTACAATATCCTAAAATAAGAATTACTTTTTAAGAAATGGCGGGGGTCAGAGAGATGGCGGCTGATTGTGATTATAAGGCCTCTCACACACTGGCGCGGCCTGGCCGCGGCGGTCAATAGAAAACTTGTCATTAGCTGTTAAATTTACTATGGTCCGCCACCGCAGGCCGCGCCAGTGTGATGCAGGCTTAAGGCCTCTCACAGACTAGCGCAGCCTGGCCGCGGCGACTAAATTATATTGTAAATGTAACTATTTTTTTATAGAAATCGTAAAAAAATTGTTTTTGACCAATACCTACGTAATAAGTAAGTATGTCCTAACTAAAATTGTATTTTGTTTTCAAGTAGCGCAAATTTTTGGTATATAATGTGAATCATCATCATCATTTCCTTGCCCTTATCCCATTTACTTGGGGTCGGCGCAGCATGTCTTTTTCTTCCATACTTCTCTGTCAGCCGTCATATCATCATTCACTTCTTTTCTCTTCACATCGTCTCTCACACAGTCCATCCACCTTTTCCTTGGCCTACCTCGTCTTTTACATCCATCCACATTCATACCTAATACTCTTTTGGTCACATGACTTTCATCCCTCCGCATTACGTGCCCATACCACGCAAGGCGATTGGCCCTCAATTTATCCACGATAGGTGCTACTTTTAGGCTTCCCCTTACATACACATTTCTTATTCGGTCCATCCTCGTCACACCACACATCCATCTTAACATCCTCATCTCCGTCACATGCAATCTCTTTTCATCCGTCACCTTTAAGGCCCAACATTCCGATCCATACATGACGACATGTCTCACAATGGTCTTATAGATTTTGCCCTTTAACCTAGGAGGCATTCTGCCATCGCATATTGTTCCGGAGACCTGTCGCCATTTCATCCACCCAGCGCTAATTCGGTTTTTGACATCACGGTCGATATCACCATCACACTGTACAAGCGAACCGAGGTACTTAAAATCGGAGCAGACTGGGAGCATAACGCCGTCTAGCTTTATGCCTGTAAAACTGGAGAGACCGCCGAAATCACAAAACATATGCTCTGTTTTGGACCTACTGATCCTCAGGCCAACATTCTCCAGTATTTGTCGCCACTTCTCCAATCTGCTCTGTACCTCGGATGCGTCTTCACCGACAAGAACAATATCATCCGCGAAGAGCATACACCAGGGTGCTTCTTCCTGTATGTCCGACGACAGAGCGTCCATAATCAGTACAAAGAGATATGGACTTAAAGCTGATCCCTGGTGCAAGCCTACCGTTACACTGAACCTGTATGTGGTGCCAGCCGCTGACCGGACGCGTGTACAACATCTGTCATACATAGACCGAATATAATGTGAATATTCCAGACAAAAATACTCCATTTACATTCGCAAATTGCTCTACTTAATTCCTCTATTTAATCTCCATTGATTTGAAGTAATTGTACCTATACTTTGAATAAACATAGTGTTAAATTTTCCTTCTGTGGTTTTTTTTACTTTCCTCGTATTCGATATTAAAGTAGAGTGTTTAACTCGGGTGAAAGTCACCCATTTCTGACTGGAACTATTGGCGCTCGAAGTTGAATTCCATCAATACCTGGACTTTTTTTGTCATTGAGGTGTTTAGTTAGGGTTCATTTGGTTTGTTTTGACGAGTTCTATTCATAACACTTGGTGACGATGATCTGAAGATGTATCTTAAAGGTAGCGGAATCCACTATCCACATTCTGACTCCATCATCAGACCATCGTCACCAAGTATAATGTATAGAACTCTTCAAAACAAACCAAATAAACCCTTACTCGAGCGGTAGACAAGTAGCCATTGAGGAGTTCCACTATCCACCTCCTGACTACATCATCAGAACATCGTCACCAAGTATAATGTATAGAACTCGTTAAAAGAAACCGAACGAACCCAAACTCGAGGGGTATACAATTAACCGTTGAGGAGTTCCACTATCCACCTCCTGACCCCATCATCAGACCATCGTCACCAAGTATAGTGTATAGAACTTATTAAAACAAACCAAATGAGCCCTCACTCGAGGATATAAAAGTAGCCGTAGAGGAGTTCGACTATTTTCTTCCTGACTCCATCATCAGACCATCATCACCAAGTACAATGTATAGAACTCATCAAACCAAACCAAATGAGCCCACACTCGAGGATATACAAAGAAGCCGTTGAGGAGTTCCACTATCCACCTCCTGACTCCATCATCAGACCATCGTCACCAAGTATAATGTATAGAACTCATCAAAACAAACCAAATGAGCCCACACTCGAGAATATACAAGGTAGCCGTTGAGGAGTTCCACTATCCACCTCCTGACTCCATCATCACACCATCGTCACACCAAGTATAATGTATAGAACTCCATCATCAGGAGTACTTAACCTGTGTCTATCCTGTAGGTACAATCTATGGTGGTGTTTCACCTAGTTCTGGAGATTACCCATACAAACTCACAAAACGACACCCTCACAAAATCTACACGCTCGAATCACAAACTAGTCATATTTACCTCGTTAGTGTCGTTATAAAATTCGTATGCATTTAAGTAGGTATCCTATAGCGTAGGTTTTTGTAACATGACCCATGTTGACTTCATTTAAATATAATTTATAAATACATAAATTAAATAAATGCACGTTAACTTAAATTGAATAGTGACCGCAGCGATAATCGACTCTGACTGTACGTCGATATCGCACAATCATTTACATAGGTATACAAAAAATGCCAATGTCCAAATACTATCAACGTTTTTCGTGAATTGGAATAATTGCTTTCTATATATCAAGCATGTGTCGTCGCCGATATTATTTTATTTAAGTGGGTACAGTTACTCATTTCGTTTTATTAAAGTAAATCCACGATACGTACTTACTTACCTATTGAGTAATCGTTCACAAACAAATTTTCGTCTTGTTTTCGGAGAAATGTAATATACTAAGCTGTACCCGCGATGTTACCCGCGGTTAAGAAGTAGCCTTAGTTGTGGTAATCCAGGGTGTCAGCTACCTGGGGCGCAATGTCGGGTAACCTCCTCGAGTGTCTGGGCTCTACCGATTCCTCTTGATTCGGTTGATCCGCAGGAATGGGTAGTGTCTTGGCCGGTGCGCCCTGGAGGCAACGGCAAGTGATAATTTAGTGAATCCTAAGTTATCGCTTGCTGGTGCTACCAATAACCCGACAAGGGGCGGGGTCGGGGTGTTCTGCCCAGGGAGTCGCAAGATTCCCCAGGTGCGGCTTGAGGGAGAGGCCATTGCCGTTTGCCTCTATAATAAATAACGGACCCGGAACCCTGACCAATCCTCTGGTATCAGAGGATTTATGTTAGGCGCGGGGGCTACAACCGTCAGGCCGGGGCCGAGTTGTGGCTGCGAGGGAGAAAACCTCTATAAAAAGTTATAAGGGGACCTGAGAGGGTGATTCCGGGGTCTATCACCCTCTACCGGCGTAGAGGTCCTTTGGTCAGGTCAGGAAGCGTGTGGTGTCGCCCTGCACGCTTACGACGGGAGGGGGGCTTTTGCCTCAGTAGTGAGGGCAGCTGCGGCTGTTGCCGAGGGGCGTCGTGGTGAAATGTTCGCGATCCCATGACGCCCCTACTGTCTACACGGTAGAGAGGGCATACCTTGGTGGTTTTAGACGGTAGTCCGGGGGGTTCCCGGGAGCCCGTCATACCCATCCTAGTTCCTCGGCTGGGTGGGATGCATAAAGCATTTCCCCAAGTAAAAAAAAAAAAAAAAAAAAAAAGGTCCAGCCACTTGAGCGTGAAGAAGTTACAAACAAACACACTCATAAACTTTCGCCTTTATAATATTATACCCTATCTGGTTAGGTAATTAACAAAATGTAAACAAAAAGAACCACGTGACTTGGTCATTCAGCCCATAAGATAATACCATAGATAAAAAAGGTTGCTATGATTGGTTGAATGACCAAGTCACGTGGTTTTGTTTGTTTACATTTACTTGGTACATGTAGTACCAGAGTGTGCCCAGTGTATAAGGGAAAGGGTGACAAGTGCGATGTCAACAATTACAGACCAATCACAATAGTCCCCACAATTTCTAAAATTGTGGAGTCCATCCTCTCATCGCATTTAATGGCCCACCTAGAGAACAATGACCTACTGACTGACCGCCAATTCGCTTATCGCCAAAATATGTCCACAACAACTACTGCGCTCAAAATATTTGACTGCATTGTTTCCGGTCTGGATGACAAATGCAAGATGGCAGGTATATTTTGTGACTTGTCCAAAGCTTTTGATGTCATTGATCATGACCTGCTTTTGGACAAGTTACATCATTACGCGATACGAAACTTAAGCCACAAATTGTTTACATCATTTTTGTCTGACCGGAAGCAAGTAGTTAAAATATCTGCGAGCGGTAAACGACTGAAGTCCAGTGCTGGCAGCGTGAATGTAGGAATCCCTCAAGGTTCGGCGTTTTTCCTAACGTTTATGAACGACCTTCCCGCTGCCATCACAGCTGGTCTCTCTGTCCTATTCGCGGACGATACCACAGTGGCTGTCAGCGCGCGCACTTCTGAACAGCTTGGAGAGAAGATACATGACGGATGTGATCAACTGCAGAGGTGGTTTGCTACCAACGGCTTACTCTTAAATATAACAAAATCCAACGTCATGGTCTTCTCGGGGCGCCAAATTGCGATTCCTCCGTGCGTAGCAAACAGCCCGATGCCGATAAGTGATAAATGTAGGTTCCTGGGCTTCACTCTGGACTCTCACCTTAACTGGAAGTGCCATGTAGACAAACTATGTGATAGATTGAGTAGTGCAGTCTTTGCTTTGCGTAAACTAAAACCTATGGTATCAGACGATGCCATGAAGCAGGTTTATTTTGCTCATTTTCATTCGCTGATGTCCTACGGTACGCTCATTTGGGGAAACTCAACGGATGCCAACAGAGTGCTGCTCGAAATCGAGGACTTCGTGTAGAGGCCACTTCCCAACGCACGGTATTATGACGCACTACTCACTCTATATATTCGAAATTATAATGTTTGTAAGGAATAATTTTTCCTCGTTCGATACCGTAAATGTGATTGGCAAAACACTCCGCCGTACTGGGCGTTTGAGAACAGTTCCCCGTCGCATGGCACTTGCAGAATAGAACCCGCGTGTCATTGGGCCTACCTACTACGAGCAACTACCCGCTGATCTTAGACTGGAACCATCTGACGAAGCATTTAGACGCCGCCTGAAATACTTTTTATTGGAAAATCCATTATACTCAGTTAAAGAGTACATGGACCTTGATCTGACATGTTAAATTATTGTTTTTACCTATTTACATTTGTTTTAATATGATTTGACATTAAATATCACCTATATTCTAATGCACATTACACTATATTGTAAATTGAATGACGATACCTAGTGGTTGACATATTTGTTCTTTTGATCTTGTTTCATTTTTATATTTACTCGTTATTGAGTAAATTTGTTGACATTGTATTAATTTAATATTATACCTTTATTTTTTCTTTGTTTTTAACGATCGTGATAAATAATCTTATTTTTTTGACATGAAAGCAAATTTGTAATGTATTTTTTTATCATGAAATAAATAATCTAATCTAATCTAATCTAATCTTAGTTAATTACCTAACCACAGGGTATAGTGTGACTTTTAATCATCTTCAATTTATAAACGTAGTCAGGTAACATTTTTTTAAATCATCATCCTCCTAGCGTTATTCCCGGTTGTGCCCCAAAATAAATATAATAAAATAAAAATAGAATAAAACTTGTTTATTTTCAGATTCCTTAGATCCATTGCATAGCATTGTTAGTTACAAAACACTTATACAACTACATTAGTAAATTAATATTAAATGGCCACATGAACTAATATACTTATTTTTATTTTGTATTTTTAGGACGTACGACATGTAGGTCGGTGTATCGGCGGAGTATGTCCGAGTCCTACCTCTCTGCTATCATTTTCAGGATGCTATTTGAGCTCCCCCTTGTCTGCATCACCACAGACACCGTCTTCTTCCGTATTATGGCATAAAAGTCATCTACTACGCTAGCATCGGCAAACATCCCAGAGGCGAGGCGCTGCAGAATCGGGGAAGCCCAAACAGCCTCCTGAAAATGTTGTTATATTGGATACGCAGGGCGTTAAGGTAAGTGTACCATATTCCGTGAGTGAACATAATCCCGTGAATTCGTTTTTAAAACCATAGAATAAAATAGTTATAAATGATTTTAAGCAATTTTACCCACATGTGTAAACTATATTATTTGAAGATTTGAATAAATAGATTGATAAAATATTTATTTTGTTATTTACGGTTTTACACGCAATTTTAACGGAATTATGTTCACTTACGGAATTTGGTACACTTACCTTATATGACTTCAGCCTGAAACTAGCCCATATAGAAACTTTGACAATAAGCTCTAAACAAAGTCAGCTTCACTTGAGCACTACAACGTGCGAACCTATGTGCCGTACCGCCTTGGACTGACAACGCCCTGGCTCTCGCTCGATATTGAAAACGTCTTTCAGGTACTCGGTCACTACATATATGATCCAGGTATTTGAAATGAGTAACACGATTCAGAGGAACTCCGTTCAACATTATTTTGGGCGAATAGCCTGGATTATTAGGCGACCGGGTGCCTAAGATGGCCCCTTAGCAAAAATGTTTTAAATTGTTTTTTTTACGTTCTAACGCAAATAAGGTCAGTGCGGCCAATTCCGTCTGCGGGGTATTTCCGTACGACGTCTTTTGTGGCAATTCTAACCACAATACGCACTTGCCGACTCGATCGATAAAGCAGCGACTGTATTTGCTACCAACAGTCAAAAACAGATGGCGCTCTGAAAGCAGCACATGGAATAAAATGGCTTTGAAAGTTTCGTTGAGCTCCGAAGTCAACACGCGAGTTCGGAGCGTTGCTCCTTTTTGTGAGAGTGCGATCAGAAAATGCGGATTATGGTTTAGTAAGCATGTTTATTATATTGTTCGTTAATCAGGCTTATTGGTAGTTTGATCAATTTTACATTATCGTTACTTGATGTGAAACTACAGGTTTTTTTAAATTTATAGTTTTTCAACTCGCAAGTGGGGAAAAGCCGTCTGGTATGAATCGGTCAAAACCGCCTGAATATCCCCATTTCATATATTGCCAACCTTTTTTAAATTATCTTATACAGTACGAAACTATGTGTCGATTATATTTGCCAAAATTGCAGAGGTGATCGAGATTTAAGAACCGAAATTCTGTATTTTTATTCTAGAATTTTAAGTTGGGTCGATTTACACGTTTGCCAAATAGCACCATGTATTTACACGTCGTTGTTTTAATTAAAAAGTAGACGTTGGTTTTAAACTTCAAGCAAAGGTTTATTACTTCTGATTTTCAAAATAGGCCGGAATAGCCTCAAAAAATATATTTGGCAATAAAATAAAAAATAAACCTTACATTGAATTCGCCTTGGTTTAGTTTCGATCAAAAGTACATTTAGGTACATTTGCTTACTTCTTCGTCCTGGTACACGAAAAGTAACTGCTAGACGGAAATGCCCCAAACCCTAGGGAAAATCCGTCTACCGACATGTTTTCAAAAAGAAAACATATTTAAATAACCTGAAGTATTAGCTATTTAACACAAATATAAAACTAAATGCTTAACTTATTATAAGCATCAATTTTATTACAATGTGTATAATAACATAGTTATGGCCAACCAAATTGAACTTATACAAAACTACGACGGAATTGCCCTCATTGACACCTTAAAGTTTTTTTTAATATTCGTTTTTTAAATAAATCATTAACTCTGCGGGGCTTCTGCTGTCTGTTTGCCCTTCGGGCATCTGAAGCTACCTAACGATATCCTAACCTACCTAGTGTTTTGTGATCGTAACAGGTTTCCAACAAAGAACAAGAATTCTTTGTAACTTGTATCGTAGCAAGAAAAAATATTCTTCACTCGTAACTGTTTATGTAGGTAGCTATATTATGTTAGTGAGCAGTGGAGCCTTAAATTGATATATTGTTTATTAGTGTATGTTACTAAGAAGAAGAACACCAAAGTCACGGAATCATTCAGCGAACGGTTTCACGACTCCGTGCGATACCAACAATTAAATTGAAATTAGAAGGTTTTAATTAAAGTCTTGACTAATGACATAACTTCGGAGGTGCGTCGTAAATTAGAATAAGCCCGATAAGGCCTCGTAGCAAAGTTATGTTTTCCACAAGCCCGTATAGAGGCACTTGAGAAGTTTCCAGAGCTTTTCAGATGTTTTTCCTTTGCGTTTCGAGTGATTGAAGAGCCGTTGAGAACTTCTATTGGCCGTTGCTACTTACATTTTGTTTCCTAACTGAAAATTTGCAAATACCAACCCTACCCCTACCTCATAATATCAGCTAATAGACGTCCACTGCTGGACATAGGCCTCCCCCAAAGAGTGCCAAAGTGACCGGTCCTGCGCCACCCGCATCCAGCGGACTTCCGCAACCTTTACCACTGTCATCAGTCCTCCTTGTGGGGTAGGCTCTACGCCGGGTAAAGTCGCAAACCTGTTAACTCCATTTCTTTCGAAAATCATGTTTTGTCAATTTTATAAAGTTACATTCTAAACGCATCTAATAGCAAAACTCTTAAATACCTACTTACTTCGAAAAATCGTTTACATATTATAACCTTTTCGACGCCAACGACGCATATTATGCGCACTGCAGGTTCGACGCCAACGACTGGTATTATGCGTGAAGGAGCCCAGCGCGTTCGCAACCTTCTTACATTGATATAAGGTTTAACTCCGCACTAAATGTCTTGTTGATTCGGCGTGTGGTTGACAACTTTTCTCTTCGACATAGCGTTGAAAAGGCAAGGCTAACTAGAAAACCTTGCAACTCCCGAACGCCATATAAAACTAAAAAAATAACTTTTCTCAAACATGCAATGAAATATTCTCTTTAATACGTTCCTTATAATAGACTCGAAAGTATCCTTTTTCGGGCGCATCATCTCGAGGCGGCCTGAAATGGGATTTCATACAACTTTTCAGGCCTAGGCCTGCAAAGTAACTTTTTAATTTTCATTCCACTATTTGTCGCACAGCATCACGGCATTCAGCCATGAAAATTAGTTTGATTTTAGGATTTTTATTTATTTATTTCATTGCATGTTTGAGAAAAGCACTATACATGCCTCGGCGTGAAAACGAATTCCCGGCCTCGTATCTCTATCCTACTTGTCCGGAAATCCGTGTTTTCCCGGCCTCTGATGTAATGTACTATTTATACATATACAGGGTGAAATCGGGGTCGTGTAGCAAGAAGACCAAAAGCGAATAAGATGGTCCCACCCACTCAATCGCAAAAAAATAAGAGTCAAATAAAAGTTAACTGTGAGTTACAAATACAAAATACAAAATAGTTTATTTCACAAAAATAAATATAACATTAAATCGAGGCTGTCCATCAGTGACCAAACTAGGCTGAGCCTGTATCTTGGCCTACTGCGAGTGCGGTTAACAGATCGTACTTGAATTAAGATATGATTATAGAATTACATCTAGCGTATGACAAATGAAGAGAACTAATTACAGTATGTTTGTGCGTGTGTGTGTGTGTGTGTGTGTGTGTGTGTGTGTGTGTGTGTGTGTGTGTGTGTGTGTATGTGTGTCTGTGACTGTTAGTGTGTGTGTGTGTGTGTGTGCGTGTGCGTGTGTGTGTGTGTGTCAGTGTGTATTTGTGTGTGGTTGTGTGCGTATGTGCTGTGCGTGAGCCCCCATTTGTAAATCAGTTCTAGGGTTAATATTACTTTATCTTGCGCTTTGAATGATTTCTTCTGTCTCATAGTAAGATAACGTGAATAACCACTGTTTCATTATTCTCCTAGCTCTGAGAACTGGCTGATGTTTAATATCATAAATTTTGCAGACACAGTTTCATTACATGGTGGCAGCGTCGGGATCTAATTACTTGAGTTTACTAACGATTTTTAGTTCAAAGTACCGGTTATTGTTTTGAAGTAGTGCTTAAGTTGTGATCTAACAAAAAACAAGCAATGGAGCATGCACGGCCGCCGCCGGAGCTACAAATTGAAGGAAGCCCGAGCGCGCGGGCGGCGGCGTGGCAAAAGTGGTGGAAACACTTTAGTGTATTTATTAAAGCATCCGGTGTGAATAAGGAACCAAAAGATGTGCAAGCGAGCTTGCTGGTGAACCTCATTGGGCCGGAGGGTTACGAGATATACTCCACCTTTGAATTTGGAGCGGCTGAAAAGGCGGAAGATCTTCAAACTATAAAAGAGAAGTTTGATTTGCATTTTGGGACAAAAACTAACATAACTATGGTGCGCTTTAAATTTTTTACGCGGAACCAAAATGAAGGTGAAACGATTAGCCAATATGTAATAGCGTTAAGACTGCTGAGTCAAGGGTGCGAGTTTGATAAACTGACGGACGGATTGATAAGAGACCGCTTAGTTTGCGGTATTACCAATAATATCGTCAGGGATCGGCTATTGAGAGCGGATGACTTGACCTTGGACAAGGCAATTCAGATCTGCGAAGCGGACGAGATGTCTAAGGAGGAGAGTAAACAATTCGAGGAGTCGAAGGTGCAAGTGGACGACGTGGTTGGCGGACACGGCTCGCGATGGCCCGCCCGGGCTAGTCGGGCTACGGCGGGTCGGGCGCGCGGGGCGCCGCGGCGCGAGCAGCCCGGCCGCGCGCGGCGGCAGGGGCCGCGGGCGCCGTGCGCGCGCTGCGGCAACGGGGCCTGCCGAGATGAGGAGCGGTGTCCGGCTGTGAGAGCGACGTGTTTTGTATGCGACCGTCGGGGTCACTTCGCGCGAGTGTGTAGTAGTAAGCCGGTCGGTATTGTGCATAATGTGAGTGTCTCAGAGCTGACGGACAGTTCGGAAAGTGACGCCTTTTACGTTGACGTAGTCGAGGAGCAAGGGCGGCGCGGAGAAAGGTCCAATCAGTGGATTGAGTATATGGACGTTAAGGGTAAGCGACTTGCTTTTAAATTAGACACTGGGTCTATGCTGAACATAATTTCAAAATATGATTTTGATCGATTGGAGTTGAATTGTGAGCTAGTTCCTTATAATAAAAAAGTTTATTCGTATACTGGTAACACTGTTCCAATAATGGGCGCTTGTACTCTAGCGTTAAAGTTTAAGGACAAATATTTTGATATCAATTTTGCAGTAGCAAAAATGCGATGTCAAAATATTCTTGGATTAGATGGATGCGTACATTTAGGCCTTATTCATAGGGTAGACGTGCTCAATATAGACGGCTATGCGGAATTATTTAGTGGGTTAGGTAAATTGCCTGGATTACATAGGATAGTAGTAGACAGGGCAGTGCAGCCAGTAGTCTGTCCTGCTCGCAGGGTCCCTATGGGCATGAGGGACAAATTGCGGGAGGAATTAATTAGGATGGAAAATATGGGTGTCATAAGTAAGGTGTCACACCCAACGGAATGGGTGAATCCTATTGTAATAGCGGCTAAAAAGAATGGGGAAATCAGGGTCTGTTTAGATCCGCGAGTGCTTAACACAGCCGTGAAGCGTGCACATTTCTCGCTGCCTACGGTGAGCGAGATGGCGGCGCGGCTGCGCGGCGCCAGCTGGTTCAGCGTGCTGGACGCGCGCAGCGGGTTCTGGATGTTGCAGCTGGACCAGGCCAGCGCTGATCTTTGCACATTCGCCAGTCCCTTCGGTAGGTACCAATTTCTGAGGCTCCCCTTTGGGGTCAGTTGTGCACCAGAGGTCTTTCATGCGAGAGTGCGACAACACCTGGAAGATCTGGATGGCACTGATTCTTTCATAGACGATGTTATAGTCTGGGGAGCGACTAAAGAGGAGCACGACGCCCGTCTCGAACGCCTCCTGCTGCGGGCACGCGAAATAGGTATGAAGTTCAATAAAGCGAAGTGTAAATTTGGATTGCGACAGATTGTTTATTTAGGTCATGTATTCGACGCGGAGGGGATGAAACCCGACCAAGCTAAAGTGAAGGCAATCGTTGATATGCCCGACCCAACCGACAGGAAGTCACTCGAGAGGTTCCTGGGAATGGTGAATTATCTTTCTAAGTTCATTCCGAATTATTCTGAATCCGTGGCTAGTCTCAGAGGACTTCTTAGAAAGGATTCCGAATGGTTATGGGACCGACAACACTCGGAAGCGATAAAAATATTGAAAGCAAAAATCTCATCCGCGCCGGTATTGTCCCTATACTCGAGTGAGCTCCCAGTGGTAGTTTCGGTGGACGCTAGCTCGGAAGCGCTGGGCGCTGTGCTGCTGCAGGGCGGGCGGCCGGTTGAGTTCGCCTCTGTGACACTAACGGACACTCAGCGGCGTTACGCGCAAATAGAAAAAGAAATGTTAGCAATAGTACACGGTTGTGAACGTTTTAATCAATATATATTCGGCAGGAGTGATGTTACCATACAGACAGACCACAAGCCGCTTGAATCAATTTTTAAAAAGCCGTTATCATCGGTTCCCGCTCGTTTACAGCGTATGATACTGCGCATGCAAGGGTACGACGTAAGAGTTCAGTACACACCAGGGAAGTTAATGCACATTGCCGATACATTGTCGCGTGCGGCATTACCCGAATTAATGAATGAACGTTTAAATAGGGATTTAGAAGCACAAACATGCTTTTTGATAGAACATTTACAATTTAGTGACGACAAATTGAGTCGAATTAGGACACATGTGAACAAAGACGATGTATGTAAGTCGTTAATTAACTACATAGTCATTGGGTGGCCCAAGAACAAATACGAGGTAGACATGTCTTGTCGTATTTTTTGGCCGTACAGGGGACATCTTCAGTACACAGATGGACTTATATTGAAAGATGATCGAGTCTTCATACCAGCGGCGCTGCGCGGGGAAATGGTGCAGCGAGTACACGAAGGCCACCTGGGGATCGAGCGTTGCAAACGGCGCGCGCGCGAGGTAATGTTTTGGCCGGGGCTGGGCGAGCAGGTGGAGGCCGCCGTCCGCGACTGCGCCGCCTGCGCGCTGCACGCGCCGCCGCCGCGCCGCGAGACGCTGCGCCCGCACGCAGTGCCTGACGTGCCATGGTGCAAGCTAGGCTCCGACATATTCGAGTACAAAAAGAAATACTATCTGTTGTTAGTAGATTATTTCTCGAACTATGTGGAAGTTAATGAGATGCACAATATAAATAGTAAATCGGTCATTACAGCAATGACTGAGCAATTTTGTCGCCACGGAATACCGATGGAATTGGTGACAGATAACGGCCCCGCGTACGCCTCCCAAGGGTTCAAACAGTTTATGACAAGCTGGGAAATTAAGCATATCACCTCATCACCGATGTACGCCCAATCGAACGGAAAATCCGAACGCGCGGTACGTACTGTCAAGAACTTGCTAAAGAAGTGTATAGTGTCCGGACAGGATTATCATGTGAGCTTATTAAATTATAGGGCCACGCCACGTGATAACATTGATTCACCCGCGCAAATCCTATTTGGCAGGCGGTTAAACACGCGGTTACCGATATATAAGTCCTTGCTCACGGAGCCGGTCGACAATAAACACAATTACGCGGCGATGGAGTTGCAGCGTCAAAAAATTAAAGCGAATTATGACAAAACGGCCAGAGATCTCCCTGCACTACCTAACAATACCAAGGTAGTAGTAGCAGACGGCAAAACCCGGCGTTTTATGAATGTAGTCACTAAAGCAGCGGAACCACGGTCTTACATACTGCAGGATGCAGTAGGGCGTAAGTACAGACGGAACCGCCGCCACATCATCAGCCGAGAGCTGAAACGGGAGCCGCGAGAGGGCAGCGACCCGGCACCTGCGACTTCCGCACCTCCCGCTGCCCCCGCTGCCGTGGCTGGAATAACGCAAGGAGATGCCAAAGTGCCAATTCCTGTTCCGCCAGTAGAAGTGAAGCTACCGGTAATGGTAACCAGGAAGCAAGCTCGAAATCTGGCTACACAAGTACTGGAGTATTCTTAAAATAAGATAGGTTTAAAGTTCTATGTTTTTAAAATTTAATTAAATTTAGTTACCATTCATATTCATGCCAGCTAAGTATTACTTACTTTTAAAAGAAAATCAACTGTAAAATGTAACAATCTACTTTAATCGATCAGAACCAAGTATCTCTAGTAAAAATATATTATCAAGTGCTTAGGTACTATCAGCTAAGAGATCGAGTAGGGTATAAACAATTATTATAAGTACCTAGTTACGATACCTACAGTAACTTCCGTCATCATAAATGTTTGAATACAGTTGTAGGCAAAAATGTATTGGGTGCATAGGTGAAGGGTATAGATATAAGACATAGGTATACAGATATAGTTATATATAGTAATTGAATAGATGTATTTGTATAATAAGTAACCATCAATACAATACAATGGAACAGCTGTTATCCTCTTTATCACCACACATAATGGTTATGAACTAGTTGGTAAACAAACTAAAGTTAACATATATATAGGGTTCTGTTAACTAGTTTCTATGAAAATGATTGATTGTTTACTTCATAACGAGAGAGATGTAGTATATGTAACATATTAGTAGGTAGTCGAATATAAGTGTACCCACATTTATATATGAATAAATCAGTGTTCGTCTAGCAAGCTGCGTTTCATTACAATATATGCAGCAATAGGAGTATGACGGTGATCTCCTAGCTAGTGCGGACCTGTACGGTGGGACTGATACTTTGTACGTACGTTTCCGCAACATTTCCTCGTGGCGATCTGAGTTGAAGATGCTGCCATGAGTACGCATGGTCGCTTTCATAATAAAGAGCTGTCTCACTCTAAGCAGTCTCGTTTCGTGGTACAGCAGGTTAGTGGGGTAACGAAACGGCTTTCTAAGCATAACCTTAATAAACGCTCGCTGCGCACGTTCCAACAGGATCATGTGGCCCTTGGCTGCACAACCCAAAACCGCCACTCCGTACTGTAGGACCGATTGTCCTAAAGCGTGATAGACAAGGCGTAGAACATAAGGGGTAGCACAGTCTCGGAGTCTCTTCATTACGTAAATCAGTTTTCGGACTCTTGCAGCAAGAGTGATGATGTGCTGCGCAAAAGAGAGGTGTTGGTCAAACAGCAGACCCAGGTATTTAACGAGGGTCTGCCGCCTGACAATCTGACAGGAGCACACCGGGGGCGGCTGACGTGAACCCGCAGCACTATGATGCATGCAGGTATGAAATGCAATAGTTTTGTCAGTTGTGGGAGAACCTGCTGAGTTCTTCGAGAAGGCTATATAGTTTGTCTTGTCTATGTTCAGTGTTAGAAGATTACTTTTCAGTTTCGTTGTTAGTTATGGAACTGCTGGTTTTTTTTGCGATTTCGTGGTCGTTTTCTTGGGAAAAGTTGTTCAGTGTTACCATCTTATTCGCTTTTGGTCTTCTTGCTACACGACCCCGATTTCACCCTGTATACTTATAGCACCTAGAAAAACTCGCAACTACAAACCGTCTTTTTTGTGTTAAAGTTTTTTGGGCCTCCTGAAATATTTGATCAGATTGAGATACGAGGTTTGCGACTTTAGCCGACGCTATATCTTTGGGAAAAGAAAATTAACATTAGGTATAAGTGGGTTGTAGGTACGGTGCGAATTAGTTTTATACTGATTAACCCTTACAGTCGCGTCCATTACTGGGTCTTTAATTAGACAGTAAATTTGATAGCATGCTTGCGTGCCTCACGAATGTCGGTGACAAATAGGCGGGAAAATGACAGGCTGTGGCTACAAATAGCACAACTCTTATTTAGGTAGGTTCTTGCTCGCCACCACATTATGTGTAATCATTTTGGTTAGGTTAGGGAATTACAGCACAACATACTAGTTAATACCTATGCGTATGTACGAGTACCTAAGCACGTTGCAGTTAATGGCTACTTAAGCCCGGTTCACATTTGTCTGTCGTGTTGTGTTGTGACGCATCAGAACGGGTACCGGTTTCATACATTTAATATGGTTGCGTTCACATTTCTGTGATGCCGGGCATCACAGAATATGGCTTTAACACATTGCGTTAATTCAAGGAAAAGACGGTTACTGGCCGAAACACAATTTTCAGCCGGAACGCAGCCGAGTCCCCACAAGCAGACTAAAACAGAGACTCAGCTGGTCAAGTCAAGACTCTGTCCCGCGTGTTATGTTAAATGTGGTTTGCTTGAAGATTTAACGCAATAGGGGTTTAACTCAAAATTTATTATTACTCCAAAAGAAAGAACGCAAAAAAATATGCATAGTGACGAAAATTCCATTCAGATATCTCAAAAAATTAAGAAGCTACAACCGTTTTAATATTGCTTGTAAGAGAGAGAAAACGCTAGGGGATAGTGACGTTACGATCCACGAGCGTAATAAGTAGTAGGTAAATGACAATCGTTACATATGAAGGTGCGTTTTGCGGAAAAGGGACAGAATATACCCCCTTTTAAAACTTTGGACACATATATATAACTTTGTGATTATTGAATCCTCTGCTTTACTTTTTTCTCCATTTGATAATATTTTTTATCCTTTTTCGAGAAAATGTATATTGGTTATTTTATGTGATCCCTAAGTAGGGGAAATACGTACAACATGACATAATATATATGTACAAAATGACACAGGCGGGTTATTTTGAATTTAGCGGATTTTAAAGCGAAACTGACAGTGGCGCCACGTGGCCAGGGGACCGATTTTTGACTTTCGAGCGCTCGAATCTTTCACCCGAAACTGTAAAAAATTATGAAATGCTATTTTGAAATAGCGATAGAAAATTGAAAAACGAGTGGTATCGACCACTCGTATTGAATTATATCGGTAGAAAGTAAGTTCCTACAATTTTGACACTAAAATCGTATTCACTTTTATTTAATTTTCGAGCGCTCGAAAGTCAAAAATCGGTCCCCTGAACGACCTTACCTTGTATAATCTATCAAGTTTTGAAGGCAACCATTTTATTCGACTCGGTGTCATGGCCGACGACAGGTATAGGGAACATTACGCAAAACTCTTCGTAGGTGGCGACACTAGCAGCGTTGACATTGTATCTCGTTCCCACTTGCGGTATTGTCTATGCAAGCATCCTTGTCACTCATTTGACAATCAATTGTGCATGTGTGTGTGATTCCTTATATTCCTATACTGTTTTACTATTAGTGGTAGTGCTGTCTCTGGCGGCAGAACATTGCAGTAATGTTCCCTATTCACACGTTACGAGTTTTTTTCATACCGAGAAAGATTTTGTTCAAATGGTAACTGTTTTGCAATTTTATCAATTTATATAGCATTTGTGTCATTACTTAAACATTTATCTATGTATTAAATAACTTATTTTTAGAAAAAGTATCCGTGTTATATTTATTTTAAAATTTTACTTTTTTAAAACGATCTACGGACAAAACGACATACATATATAACGGACAAAATGACATACGTAAATTGCTTCTGACATTCATTTTGATCATTCAACGGACAAAATGACATAAATTGCTTCTGACATTCATTTTGATCATTCAACGCACAAAATGACATACGTAAATTGCTTCTGACATTCATTTTGATCATTCAACGGACAAAATGACATAGGTATGTCATTTTGTCCATAGCTTTTGACATTTTGGTTGCGGTGCGTACAATGTTCGCATTGGGCTCACGCTTTTTGCGCAGATGTTCCAAGAAGAACTAAGCGTTTCATTTGCAAACTATGCCAATAATTATATAGCTTTTATGTATATGTCATTTTGTCCATTAGCAATATGTCATTTTGTCCGAAGATTATGGACAAAATGGATTATGGCGGATCTCAGTTAAACAATTTTTGTTTTTTTTTCTGTTGATTTTTTGCTAAAAATGTTTACTCATTTCGATAATTTAAGGACCAAAGATGATTTATGTAAACTATGGCTGTGTTTTGTACAATCAATAAAAAGTTATGATCCAAAAATAAAACCATATGTCATTTTTTGTACGTACAGTCGCCATCACATACATAGGTACACTCTAGGTGTTCAAAAATATCGGCACATGCACCCTAATGCCTTGAAAATAGAGGTGTGTTCCGATGTTTGTGACGTGCTTGTTTGCTCCGATGTATATGATGGCGACTGTACTTCCCCTACTTACACCCCGATTCCACAAGAAAATTTTGAGGCAATTCCACTGGGTATTGCGTTGAAAGTGAGGGACCTGCATTGGCCTCTAGCTGTTACCACAACGAATCCTCAAATCGTAAAGGGTCGGCAGCGCTTATGATTCTTCTGGAGTCGCAAAAGCGCCCATAGGTGACGGTGACTGCTTACTATCCAGGCAGGCCGTATGGCCCGTATGCTTGATAGCCACGTAGTAAACAATAATTGAACGAGCGAGCGAAGCGAAACCAAGTTCTCCGTTTCAGCATGGGCAAAATTTCTTTCGTAAGGCCGGCTATCCGGCTGTTCTCCTCTACGGGTCGCATTCCTCAACCGATTCTCGTAAAATATTGTGAGCAGGTTCGTTAATAGGGAACGTTACTGGAATATTCGGCAGCCAGAGTGCAGCACTAGCACAAACCGTAAACTAGTAGAGGAAGATGGGGACTCACACACACATGCACAATTGATTGTCAAATGATTGTCAAGCTGACAAGGATAGGTACATGCATAGATGCATATAGACAATACCGCAAGTGGGCACGAGATACAATGCCAACTCTGCTAGTGTCGCCCCCTACGCGGAGTTTTGCATATATAATGATCCCTATCGTTATTATTTTTTTGTCAATTCAGATTTTTGAAAGCTTTCTACAAAAAAAAAATCTGAAAAAAGGCTCTTGCTCTACTGGTCATAAAGCCACCTGTACATAATGTTGTATTACTTGTACGGTCAAGTCCTTTATACATTACCGCTGCAATCAATCATAACTTTATCAAGTCGTCTTAAGTTGTACTTTTCAGAGCAATGACGCGTAGGGGAGAGTGGGTAGGATTCGTACACAGGGAGCATTCGTACAGTAGTCATAGCTCGACTATCCAACATGCTTGTTCCTTCGATTAAAGCGATAAAACCTCAATTTTGTGTGAGGGAGCGGAGTTACAGAAAAACACATGTTGTTTCGATGCTGGTGGAATAGCAACTAAAATTTTAACAAGCTACATAGGCTAGATATGTTTGCATAGATGTAGGTATTAGACAATGCTGAAGCGTTCATGTTTGTATGCGTGACTGCCGCTCATATGCATAGGCTGCCCTAAAAAAGTGATGGCAGTGCGGCAGCAGATTTCACCAGAAATAATTAATATGTGATTTCGCGACCAGAAAATAATTTTTGGTTCTCCTTTGAATGCGTCTGTATCTAATAAGTTTTAATCGAATTCAAAAAATATATATACAGTTTGTAATTAGATGTTTGAGATTAATATGTAAACAATGGTTTTGGGATTACTTTCACGGTTATTTTATATTTTGTTTTTTTTTCTGATCGTGTTGGTGGATTCTGATCGTGGTACCTTCGTACAGTCAAAATGTATGTTATTTCATACTGTACGAATAGATCAAGAGTAATTATATTTACAATACCATGTCAGTAAGATATGCTTAAAAGGTGAGTAAAACAGGTGAAACAGCTGAAAATCCAATGAATCCTGGGAAAAAGGAATAGTGTTCGAAGCCACCCCACCGTGTGGGGTAGTTTCGTACGTTTCCCATTTTTAAGAAAAATCACCGTAGGATCACCATGCTGCTTTAAAGACTGTATCGTTTGTTATAAATACAAGTTAGCTCTGGCAGGAATAAGTTGTCTATTCATTTAAAAATATTCTGATACAAGACAATTGATTGACATTTGTCATAGAACCGATATCTTTATTCTTTTTTTGCTCAACTTGTTCCAATAAAAAAATGAGGGGTCTTACACCGCAAAAGCGAAAATCTATTGTGGACAAATGGTGTTCGGTTAAAGGTATTACGTACCGAAAACTCGCACAAATAGAAGGTTAAGTGTTGGAGCCGTCCAAAATGCTGTCCGTAAGTACGGGGAGAATTATACCTTCGAGGACCAACAACGGCCAGGCCAAAAACCAGGTCCGTCCAATCCAAAACTGGACCAAAAGATAGTAAAATTATTCGCATCTAATAGAGAGCTATCTGTCGGAGCTGTCGCGAAAAAAGTTGGTACGAGTATCGGGATGGTACAACGTGCAAAGAAAAAGAATAATTTAAAGACATTAAAAAAACAAAAACCGCCGAAAAGAAGTCAAAAACAAAAAGCATCTGTTAAGACACGTGTCCGAAAATTATATGACTCGATTTTATCGAAAAAACACAGCTGTGTAATAATGGACGACGAAACGTATGTAAAACTGGACTACAAGTCTTTGCCAGGCCCCGAGTATTACACTGGTAGGGTAAAAATAAAGCACTGCACATCCGTGCCGCCAACAGGTCGTAATTTCGTATGAACTCCGTAGGGACTTACGGCCTTTTGGCTGGGGCGGTAGTGTAGTGTTTCGGTGTACCGTGTACCGCGATAATATTATCTTTTTTATTTTTTTTTAAGTGAGCGAATCGCCAACAAACTGCTTTGCAGTTTGGCGAATCATTAGGTTAAGTTACTAAAATTGTATTTTTTTTGATTCTAAAATAAAAAAATAAAAATAAAAAAAACTATTCGTGAGAGAACAGAAATCACAGAGGCTAAAAAATCCATTTGCGTTGAGAAGTTCGGCAAAAAAGTCATGTTGTGGCAGGCCATTTGCGAATGCGGAATGGAGTCAACTACTTTTTTCACTACCTCGTCGATGAATGCCGATATTTATATGAAAGAGTGTCTTCAGAAACGAGTATTGCCGATGATCAAAAAGCACAACTCCGAAACTGTATTTTGGCCTGACTTAGCATCTTGCCATTACGCGGCTAAGGTATTAAAATGGTATAAAGACAATAATGGGCACCATGAGGCAAAAAATTAGAAAACTGGCCAGAAATGAATAATTTGGGCTTTTTATGGTACTATTCGAGTTGTCCATATTATTTTGTACATAGTTGATTGATTTTAGTATGTCAATAAATAATTTAAAAAAAAGTTGTCGCATTTTTTTCTTGTATTTATAACAAACGATACAGTCTATATACAAGCAACAGTTAATTATTATTAAAGCCAGATATGTGGGGTGTATAGCAGCATTGAATTTATCATAAAATTATTAACAGTTTCTTTTTAGGTGTCTGACAAAAAAAAGTGTACGAATCCTACCCACTCTCCCCTACTTAGTTGCAGTATCCAAGAGGCAACAGTATGGCATGCGGTATTGGAGCTCTCGAAGTGTTGTGGAACCGCCCTGTGCAACCCGAGCCGTCTATTCGTTATATGTCTAATGAAATGCTGTTTCAATCGGCTACCTTATCGCGACAATTTTTTTTTCACTTTCCAATAACTTTACTGCAATGTTCTGCCGCCAGAGTGCAGCACTAGCACAAACCGTAATAAACCAGTAGAGGAAGATGGGGATTAGGGACTCACACACACATGCTCAATTGATTGTCAAATGAGTGACAAGGATGCATGTATAGACAATAGGTACCGCAAGAGGGTACGAGATACAATGCCCACTCTGCTAGTGTCGCCCCCTACGCGGAGTTTTGCGTAATATTCCCTATTTCCGCCCCAGCCCAAGTTGGCTCAGTTCGGATTGCACAGGGTGGTTCGCTTCGGGAGCTCAAATACCGCGAGCCACCCGGTTGCCTCTTGGACACTGAAACTACGCGTCATTGCTTTAACTATACTGAAATCGCCGTGATGACGTCAAATGGCCTCACCAGTGAGTGCAGTGCGGCCCCGGCCGTACGTAGGTGGCGAGATGGAGTTAAAAGCCATCTAGGGATAAAACCTTGAACTTTAACGTTTACGTGTGTATTGCCAGGAAAAAGAAACAATGCTAAAAATATTTTTCTAAATCCAAAAGCTACTCTAATAAAACGAAAGAATATGTATTTAAATACTGAATGAATAACTAAATTTATCAATTTTTTAAAGTTATAAAATTTTTCTAGTAAGGATATTTGTAGTATGTATTTGAGTATGTATGTATATTTGTATAATAATACTAGAATAACCAAACAAGAGTTTAATTTTAAATCAAAATGTTCTGTGATTTACTAACCGACATCGACAATTTAAAATATGATCATACAATCTAGTTGATTGATTGATTAAATAATTTGCTGCATCCCATCTAATTGTTCCTGCCTTGCATCCTTTGCCAGTTCATATTCATCCCTGGTTACTTGCAGAGTGGCTGTTCAGAAAATACTAATTAGTTTAATTTAAATTGGGTACCTAACCAATAATATATAAATTAATTATTAGCAATAATTACTTCCCGTTTGTAGTCGTTGATGTATGACACATTAATTTTAATCTATGGCAGCCGTTCGTTGGCAACATCGGCATAGTGTGTGAGCCATCGCCCTGTTAACGGTGTCATGGCGGTTTGACTTGTTGAAATCTTTTTTTTTTGCAATAACTTCCTAGTTTATGTGCTTTATAAAGACCTGAATATTGATTTCGATCAATAAAATAACGCGACGCAAAATAGTAAATAATGCGCGAATACAAAATAGTAGTGTTAGGTAGCGGAGGCGTGGGAAAGTCCGCCCTCACAGTACAGTTCGTACAAGGCATCTTCGTGGAGAAATATGACCCCACCATCGAGGACAGCTATCGGAAACAGGTGGAGGTCGACGGGCAACAGTGCATGCTCGAGATCCTCGACACTGCGGGGACGGAACAGTTCACGGCGATGCGAGATTTGTACATGAAGAACGGGCAGGGATTTGTGTTAGTGTACTCGATCACGGCGCAGTCTACGTTCAACGACCTGCAGGACCTGCGGGAACAGATCCTGCGAGTGAAGGACAAGGATGACGTCCCCATGGTACTGGTGGGCAACAAGTGCGACCTGGAGGCCGAGCGAGTCGTGGGCAAGGAGCAGGGGCACAACCTCTCGCGCCAGTTCCAGTCGTGCGCCTTCATGGAGACCTCTGCGAAGGCCAAGATCAACGTGAACGACGTGTTCTATGACCTAGTGCGACAAATCAACAAGAAATCTCCCGGCCCACCTGGGAAAACTACTAAGAAAAATGTTAAGTGTACTCTCTTGTAAGACCTTCGGGTCCCTGGAGCCTCCGACGCAACTAGGTATAAAACATTTAATAATTTGAAAGACTTCTCGAACCTGGATTTGGCTCTTGCGGTTCCAAAAGTTAACTAGGCTGGGTTGGTTGAGTGTTGTTACTTGGTTGCCTATAGCATTTTAAATGTGCATTTGTTGAGCTATATCATGACCAGTGCTATAGCGCGAGTGGAAAATGCACAGAATAACGCAAATTAATACAAACTCCTATCCTGTAAATGTGTAGTTACACTTTTTGATCTATGTAAATTAGGACAAGTATTCAAATAGATTCTGTGTGTTTCACTCTAGAAAATTCCAATCGTAATGTGTGGATGCTGATAGGTTCAGAAGTTAACAAGTTTAGTGCCGTTGTTCCATTACCAGTGCGCTGCGCCAAGCCGGTGAGGAGTGTGCTGTGATCCCACTCCATTGCAAATGTGTGCTGTCAGCAGCCGACACAACTTTAATGAGGATAACCACAGATCGTAAGAACCTCTTGCTCTCTTATCAGAGTTTTGTGTGCATATTTCTTTTTGAGGTCTTTGTTCATCTGCTGACTGTACATTGTTCAACTTATTCCATAATGTAGAATCATCTTTATTTTATACTTATTATGTGATGATAGGACTCAAATGCACTCCTCAGAGACTTGTATTTATAATCTCAATTTGATCAAGATTCTTTATTAAAAGGAAATGAATTTTATCAAATTTAGTATGCTTTACTAACTTGTGAATCATGCTATGTGCAGACAGTCTAGTCTCGTCAATTACAATGAACAGGAAAAGCCACAAAGGCCTGTATTTGCCATAAAATAAAAATTCAAGGGCAGTCACATTGTAATTATACCTACTACAGGCTTATTATTTAATTTTGGATTTAGTAGACTTGTGGGCATAAGTGTAAATGAAATCATTAACATCTAAATAGCAATAATAAGTGCCAGATATTAGTGAAAATTGGTCATAATTATGCCTCACTGTCTGGACCTAGCATATAGTATAACATAATTTCTAGAATATTGTTCCGATAGTACTGAGTAAAATAACAATTGGAGCCTGACTTCTGAACAGCTAGGTGATGCGAGCCAGGCTATGAGGGGCTGGGGAGAGCCCGCGGGCCTGACCCAGTGTGTAATGTTTAAATAATTAAGGATACATTAAATTTTTCAGATATATTATTGTCTTGTTATATAATTCAAATGTATCGAAGGAAAAGTGCGACACCGTGGAGAGTTGGTGACTCGAACAAATATTTGTGAGCGTTAGCGAGCACGCGGGCGCGCCTGCGCCGCCTGCGCTCTGCCAGATCTATAACCCCTGCTCTAGGAAATTGAACTCTAAAAATTAATCGTTATGGAAGATGGGATAAAGTTTTATGATTACCAGCTCATTTAAATGTAATTAATTATCAACCTATGTTTTGCTTCTATGGAACTTTGTTAAACATACTAATTATAGGTGTTCAAATATTGTTACGGGATTAGATGTTTTCTCCATTCTCGTTTCTTTACATGTAAGGTTACTGCACAAGGATATTGGTAATGACTTCGATCTGAGTTGAATTATATTTTTTATATATATTGTGCAAATTAAGAACTTGTATATTTTTATCTTTTCAATCAATAATCGACGTGTACAATAACTATTAATTTCTTTTTTTGCAAATTTATCAATAAAACCAATTTTAAATTTATGGCTTGGCTTGTTTTCTGTCATGGCGCGGTGTCCCTCGCGCCGCGCGCCGCCCCGGTGACTCACGCCCGCAGCTCCCAGCTCACCAATCAAACGACACTTGGCTCGGAATTTTAATGGAATCTAATTGAATGAAACAACCAATTACCATCTACAACTATATTTATTAATCGGTGTAAAAAGTTTTATAAAACGTGTCCCACATTGTACAACCAAATCAAAATGTAGGTACAAATTGCTGATAAGTAAAAATAATGGCAGTGATGTGGCGGGCGTATGTCGACATTCTAGTAATATAAGAATTGACACAGTCCAGTGGAAACGAACATAGTATGCCTAACTTAATCTAGGTACCTACTACACGATAACCAAGCAATCTAATCTATTATGCAAATAAGTTTCTGATTACAAGGAGTTAAATTACATGACAGTTCTTGGCGCGCCCCGTGAAGTGAAACAAGGTCTAACGCTTAGACCGAGTCCACTGCGGGGCGCGCAGCCTTTCAAAACAAGCTCTTAAATGCAACGATTTGAAGTTGAAAATTGGACATCAAAAGCTCGTGGAATAGCGTAGCTACATACAATTTGCATTTACTATTATTGCTCAATTTATACATATTTTTATATATTAATTTTATCAAGACAGGAGCCGGGCTGTCGGCGTGTTTATCTGTCGCTTAGCTCGCAATGGGGTCATCCACATCCTGGCGCGATGCTTTTATTTGTTATTGAAAGTTAACGAGTTCATTAACTGCATTGGTCAGCGAAAAACGGGTCGACGCATAATGGACGGGCGCTTATCAGTGTTGGTAATTTACTACATGATAATGCTCCTGAAATTACAGTGATAGTGTGGGCGCATCGTACAGTCAGCGTCAAATACTCTGGAACAGTCAAAGTGGCCAAATAGTTCGGTACACCGTACTAAATATATGGTGTACCGAACTATTTGACTAGTTTGGTTGCTATAAAGTATTTGACGCTGAGTGTTCATAGGTAGGTGCTGTTTTAGAAGAGGGAAATTGATAATATAATAATACATTCGTTTATTTAATGACGATTTCACTCATATATACATGCACAAAGTAATTTAGTTTTTTTGATTACGACATTAGTTGGATTATTTAATTGAAGTTTGGTGAATCGTGCATACTAGGCGGACGGAAGGCAAACCCATAATAAATCACCGTAGAATGTGGATGAACCCAATTGTGTCATATGGTCTTCAAGGAAAACCGCTACATAATCTACTACCTAATTTGACGCATGGCCATAGATGCAAGTATTTTCATTCCAAACTTTATAAATAGGTATCCAATAAAACAGTAAGCAGTAAAAAGAGAAATTCTTTGCATACTTACGATTTAAAATATAGTATCGCCTAGATATAGGTAGGTGTATTGTTTTCTACATGAAAATATACCTACATAAAATTTTGCAATCCCAGCCAAATATTTAAAAAAGACATGTTTATAACACGAGATCATAATTTAAGATACCTGCTATGACCATACCATCAGTAAATGTAATGTTTGCTTTACTTGTACATATGTTTAAATTAAAATACAAGGTATATACCTACTTTAGGTATAGGCGGATTTTGCGACTAGATATTTCTACGACATTGAAGTGCTTAGATGTTTGCTCATTCCCTAGTTTCTCACTAGGTATCGACGCTAAACGTTACATGCATCCATTATGACTAGAATACTTCTTACGCGTAATATAAATAACTAAATACACTTTTATATGGAGACAAATCATTTACTTTAATAACAAAGTTTCAACCAACTTCAAATCAGTAGCCAAATTGCTTCAAGTTTGCCTATAAAATTTGAGAGTTCCCTCGATTTCTCCAGGATCCCATCATCAGAACAGGATTTTGGTGACAACGGGACCAATCCGTTCATAAATTACCGAGTTAAGGCACTGGTCCCACGGCCGGCTACAGACTATAAGCTATCCGGCGATTACTCGCCCAAGAAACGAACAAAAGAAGTGTAAATAAATTTATAGTTCATCGCCGGCGGTGTGAACAGCCAGCTATAAACTATAAATATATAACTCTCTTTTATTTACACGAAAGCGATTATCTTTTGTTCGTTTCTTGAGCTAGAAAATAGCCGATAGCTTACTCGCTCGCGGTGGGACTGCCTTACGCGTAAAAACACAAAAAAAATACAAACGAATTGAGAACCTCCTCATTTTTTGAAATCGGTTAATAATAGGTATGTACGTGCATAAAAATGTCTAAAGCCCGATTTTACAAGAATTCGTTTGATATTTTGTCAGTCACTATGTAAATGAACTAAATAAATTATTGATATTTAAACCACACATGGTCTGAAAGATTTTTATAAAACGGAATTTTATCTACCAGGACTTCATTGCCAATTAAATCAAGGCCAACCAAACAAGGGATTAGGTAGGTGAATTCCGTAATTTTTTTATCTGAATATATTAAGGTACCGAGACAACAGTAAAAACTGACCAATTTTAAACCTTTTTCTACCTGGTCTAATTTTGCGTCATTCCGCGATTTCTTGTTTCTACGAGTATGTTCATTGATCAACACTAGTAGTAAAAGTAATGTTTGGCCGTGCATTTCCTGTTCACATGGTAAGAGATACCAATTTAGCTACGAACTGCTTATCCATACAAATAACTGTATGTATGTATCAGTCGTGTGTATGTTCAATCGAAACTGCACTACCCATTTCGAACGTACCATAGTACAGACCTAATTTAAATTTTGCTACTAATTGTAACATGGTACCTACCTCGTCATTATAACAAATATTTAGAATTTGTCATGTGAAGTTATCGAGATTAAAAAGTGAGTCACGGGCATAAAATGATTTCCGACAACTTCCGGCTGACCTTCGATGAGTCATGGGTTCAAGTCATCAGGCCGGTCAAGAACTGAATCACTCTTATCGAGCATTTCGACGTCATTTTACTACTGCGCTCGAGTAACTTCCTAGAAGTACTTTTGACGCATATTTTGATTCGACTAGCAATCGTCCGTCTAACACAAACATACGCGTTACTAAGCGACGGATGCTTTAAGACGCTTATAAACGCTGCAGGCAGAATCATTCAATATAGTGGGGAGTCAATTCCGGAACGCACTACTAACTTATTGAGATCAGATACGAATCTTATTGGACAGTGAGTTGGCATTCTCAATTTATATGCGTTAGCGCAGGCGAGAGTGCACCAGTCAATACGATTCCAATCAATTTTGTTAATTAATTTCTGTACCTTGAAGTTTTGTTAATCTGTATTAAAGTAGGTAATAATATACACATCACAAAACCAAAACATTATAATTTATTATCTCATTCGTTACCGTAGTTTGAACGCGATATCGCGTCAACGGCAAACGACGTGTTAACGTTGTTATAATTTATTGACTAGGTACTTGATTCGTACGAACACATAAGTATTTTCTGGAATACGAAAGTTATTTAGGATCAAAAATAACATTTAGAACTTAACAACACCTTTAGTGCTCCCTGGTAGATAAGAAGTCAACGCTTTCTATACATCTTAAGATCTAAAACGTTATATGTAAGTATGTATGGAATGACTCCTTTCTAACCAAGGACAATTTTCTTTCTATTACTCGTTTGTTACAATTTCTACTTAAATGTCCCAATAGTGCATAGTAAGCGCAACAAAGTTTTATGTGCTCATTAACGTCATGCCTCTACGTAAAACTTGGCATAGTGCGTCTTTTTTTAAATGTTTCAGTATGTATTCGAACATTCACTAGATAAAGACAAAAATATGAGATCTTGATTGAAGATTGCTTCGTAATACTGCTTTAAGTTGGTTCTCTTGCTCACACCTTACATTGCTACATTTATATAGTAAGTATCTTACTTAAACAAATTAGAGTGAACGAATCGATAAAATGTGTTAATTCACCGAGGTAAATATTAATTTGAATACTGTTTCTACGTCTTACGAATCTAGACAGTGGTTCATATTCAGCATTCATTACCGTGGAGCATGGGTCAGAAGGGTATGAAGCTTTGGGGGTGGGGTACCCACCACACACTATAGTAGGTACCCCCCGATCCAAATGCAGTTTAGTTCCCAGTGGTCCGCGCCCGACGCAAAACGCTGGTGTGAAGAGTTTATGAGCGGCCTCACATTGAACCACTAGAGACCGCCACAAGTTGCGGACGAGTTCTTACATACATTTTATCTACACCCATATCATAAATCCTCTATTATGTGTTCGGAAACCATATATAATGACCACCATTATTGCAACCAGTAACGTAACATCAGCGTTTTATCTGTGCCAGTGTTATTATAATGTATGAAAAATTATAATAACATCGATATCGATGTTATTATGGAAATCTAGTTGGTCATGATTTGAAATCTAGTCGGCCATGGCGGTGCAATGGCGGTTATTCTAATGGTATCAACACATCATTGAGGATTTTTAATATGTGGGTAGATAAAGCAGTGTATGTAACTCTACATAATTAGGCATTAACACACTCGTGTGATGGATAAACAAGCCCTTCATTATGTACAGTCACATAAACTACTATTGTGTAGCATCGGCGCAAACCGAGCGTTAGAGTAGCCGCGTCCGAGCCACGAGCTGTAGGAGCGGCCCGCGCACGCTACTAGCGGCCACCAGTGGCCGTAAATGGGCGGTCGCTCTATTTGGAACTGTCGTAGCTATCGTTGAGCGGCGGCAGACTGTGGGCCAGCGTGCTGTCCAGCTTGCGGGCCTCGTGCTCCAGCGTGTACGAGTCGAGCGCCGGGTCCTGTCAAACAATAATGTATCATTACCAATGCCTTGGTCACACGTACCGAGCAAACGGGCGAGACAGTGCTCTCGGCTGAGTACTCGGTGCGTATAAACAGTCACTCGCTATGTTATACGTGCACGTCTTTTACACGTGTCTAAAATTAAATAAATATCGCGTTAGACCCGCGTAAAACAGTAATTTAAATATAACAATACTAGTTGCGCTCGTGTATTGCAAAGAATTGTTGAGTCTATAGCCTGGGCCTGGACTATCTGCCCAGCTAGCACGATAGGTTTTATCGTCACGTTTTACGACGAAAATGTACTGGGACGTCACTTGATACGAGATGATAAAACCTATTGTGCTAGGGCCTCTGATACGGTATGCTGGCTTGTTTACCACCGTCGCAGTATAAAAAACCAATATGTTAGGAATATCGCGGGTCAGGCATGTATAAAGACTAGATCGGGACGAGTGGCGTACTCAGCAGTGGGCGATTACGTGCTGACAAATTATGATGATGATAAAAGTTGAGCTCGCACGATTCCCACAATATACCTCATTATATACCTCAGCCACACTATGCTCCTCACGCTGCCGCGATGTTGACCTCTCTGGCCAGACACTGCTCTACTCACGCGATTAATCGCGACGTTTCGCACGAGGTTACTTGCCTTTATTCTTCCTTTAACTCGCGCCCAAAAAAGCCACAAAACAGGGAGCGGTGGGCATGACGAGGAGTAAGGAGCGGCATGACGAGTATCCTTGCCACGCTATGTCCCTGCCTTTCCTCGGTATTTCCCGCGACGAGTGTGTGGCTGGGGTAAGGGTAACGTATTACCTGGGAGACGGTCCGCAGCGAGTCCCCCAGAGCGGAGCGCAGGCGCTGCACGTCCCGCGCCGCGCGCCCGCTCCGCGCCACGTAGCTCTGCCGCCGCCGGATCTCCGCCGACAGTTGGCTGCGCAGCTGGGACGCCTGCCAAGCAAACAATAGTACGTTATTATCTACAATAAGAACCTAAAGGTCTCTGCCCACTACACCGTATCATACCATGACCGTAACCGTACCGACACAATGCAAAAGAATATTCTTTGTATGGAAAAGTATGCGACCATACCCAATCGACCGTTTCGTCACCGGTACGTCCGTCATTTACATATATTTGACACATACGTTCATGGCACGGTCATGGTATGACACGGTGTAGTGAGCAGAGACCTTTAATGGTCGCGTACCGTACGGCTTCAGAGAAATTTCCTCCCTCGGAAGCTCCGGTTGTGGAATGAGCTCCCTGCCGAGGTTTTCCCGAGGGGCTACAGTATGGGGTTCTTCAAAAAAGGAGTGTATAAATTCTTAACCTATCCATAGATACCCCATACGTATGGGTTTGATGAAAAAACATTTTATGAGTTTCAGTTCTGGGTATGGGGACCCCTAAAACTTAATGTTTTTTTTCAATTTTTGTGTGAAAATCCTAATGCGGTTCACAGAATACATCTACTTACCAAGTTTCAACAGTATAGCTCTTATAGTTTCGGAAAAAAGTGGCTGTGACATACGGACGGACAGACAGACAGACAGACAGACGGACGGACATGACGAATCTATAAGGGTTCCGTTTTTTGCCATTTGGCTACGGAACCCTAAAAACGGAATAAAATTAATATTTAAGGGAGCTTCCATACAACAAACGTGATTATTTTGCCGTTTTTATAGATAATTGGGACGGAACCCTTCGTGCGCGAGTCCGACTCGCACTTGGGCGGTTTTTTTTTACGTCTGCTGTGTTGCGTAAGTAAATAGAATAGTATACAGGGCGTCCCACGCCTACGCCACATGGAGGGAAAGTACCTTGAGTATTGTAGATGGAACATTTTACTGAAAGAAGACATTATTGTAATTTAAAAAAACAATTTAAACTGCATTCATAGATTTTGAACTAATTACATGGTTGAATCGGGAATCGAACCCGCTAAACGAGAAAAAAATGACCCTGTAGCTTTATCATACCGATCGAAATAGGATTATTTTTTGCTAAATAACATAGTGTCAGAAATAAAAGGAAGACCATGAATTTTAACATTTGATGATAAAATGATAAAGAGATACGTAATTAGTAGGTACCTGGTTGTATGCAACAAATCGAGTTTCTGTCCAATCAAGTTTCTGCCTTATCCTGAATCTGCCGAAAGGCGCGTAAATTATTTTTTCAATGGAACTTTTTGAGCATTTGATAGATTAAATTGATTAATTTTGAATAAAAATGTTAAAATTCATGGCCTTCCTTTTATTTCTGACACTATGTTATTTAGCAATAAATAATCCTTATGATGAAGCCTTTCGATCGGTATGATAAAGCTGCAGGGTAAAAAAAAATCTCGTGTAGCGGATTCGATTCCCGGTTCAACCATGTAATTATTTAAAAATCTATGAATGCAGATTAAATTGTTTTTTCTACTCCTGTACCGCTATCTGTCATTTATATAGGCTGTAGCTCAAATACAATGACACCACTAATAAGTTGTTGCAAAACTCTATGCTCTATGGCCCAAAAACGCACTGTTTAGCGTACTTTTTTGGTTCATACATTTTTCATAAAAGCACTGTTTAACTTTTTTTTTAATCGGCCGCTATATAGCAGTGGTGCCAACTTCATAAACAAATATTTCGAAATAAAAGTATTGATTTACGATTTAACATTTGTATATTATAAATTATTTACTACAATAATAATAAATCATTATCTATTGTGTGTTAAATTACATGTTTTATAAATTCTTGGTATTATTTATAAAAATAAACAGTTCGAATTCGGGCCGGGTCCGGATTTGGTTTAGTTCGGATGGCAAGTGCAAACATATTAAAAACAAAACAAACCATAAGCAAGAGCTGTCACATTTCCGATTTCCCACCAAAATACAGTTCAAAATGAAAAGACGAAAAATGATAAACTATTAGTCCTAAACTATTAAGATTTTATTCGTGTTTGTGAAGACACGTGTACGTTCCTTTTAAAATGGTCGAAGAAATTAATAACTGCACTCCTGAAGAAATTGCGTGAGTAGCAAAAGTACGAATTCTGTAGTCTGCTATTTATTTAAAATTTGTCGTAGAAAAAGTATTGTATGCAACGGTGTATAACTGGTCTAAAAACGCTCTTGGCGCATTTAATTGCGATGCTCGCCAAGGCTCGCATCGCAACCCACGCCACTCGCCTTTTAAGACCCTTCTTATACAACAGTTGCATAAAATACTATTTTAAATTAAAACAATGTCTTCTTTCAGTAAAATGTTCCATCTACAATACTCAAGGTACTTCCCCTCCATGTGGCATAGGCGTGGGACGCCCTGTAGAAATATAGAAATACCTAGGTATATTTCTACACTTTTGCAGATTTCTCGAGGTCTTAGAATACATACGTACCAGTGGCGTGGCGGCGCGTAAGAATTTTCACTGGACAACCCGGAACCAAATAAAAGGGCTGTTTGGTAATATATAGCATGAAATTTTAGGGAAGCCGGTGGGAATCGGCTTGTATGGGCGCTCCGTTACTGGTAGGTACGGCACTCGTGTTTACGATACCATATGTGTGTGTATTGTCTTCATTTACCACATAATTATTAGTAAGTACATCCAGGAATTATTTGCGAAGTGACCACAAGTAATTAGGTTACTTCGTATATGTGCTTGAAGTGTGTATCTTTGTTTCCTTAAAGTAATGACGTAAAGCATTCTTCTACTCATTCCTTTGCAAACTCGTCATAGACCATTCAGAAGCATCAGAACTCGGAAATTTATTCTGTCATACTTAAGGCAAATCACTTCAACGCATACCAGTAGGTCCAGTTTTTATTGCGATTTGTACCTATTCATATTGCTTAAAATGTATTTGTTTCCTCGCAAATGTGATGGAAGACATTGTGTGTGACGCAGACAGTTAAGAATCTTACAAATTCGAGTCACCAAAACTTCCTATCCTCCAATTACTCGGCGTCGGGCATCTAATAGGCTCTGGTTCGTAATAAAACTCTTACAGACCTCGTTGCCCAATTCAACATGTTGTACATTGTGCAAAGAAGTCGGTAAGACATTTTTCACGCCACTGCTCGGAAATATGGCCAAGGATGGATTGAAATGAGAGTAGTACAATTCAAAAACAGTCAAACAATGTAGATTTGCAAAGTAAAATGTAGTGTTTAGCGGCCTTTTTTACTTTCTACTCTGCTATTGGTCGATTATTTTTGAGTGGTTGGTCATTGTAATAGTGGTTGTTCAGTTTGAACAGCTCTTCGACCAATCACAGGGCGTCGAGCGGGAGGAGCGGCGCCGCCGCGCCGGCGAGCGGTGCCGCGCTTCTTTTGTTTTTTGATTAGTATTATGATCTTCAATTAGGAACTTAGTTTTGATTTAAAATTATGATTATTTGCAATTTCCTCGCAGTAGACGTGAAAAGCACTATGTTAAGCCTCGGCCGAAAGTGCAATAGCTGGACTCGTACTTTCGAGGGCCTCCGCGACGCGTCGGCCCTGGAACTAACTCGTCCATCTGTTACTTACTTTCTAGCCTCTACAACAATGTACTATTGTTGAAGTTGTGCCAACATTACACAGCTGGAATATTGATGAACGAAACAGGATCCATTAAATAAAGCGGCGTGGTCGTCAGCTTATTAAGCTAATCAATTTTTTTTTTTATGGGAGGAAAATCCGTTATGTATATCGACAAATTCGCTTATCGGCAAAATATGTCCACAACGACTGCTGCGCTCAAAATATTTGACTGCATTGTTTCCGGTCTGGATGACAAATGCAAGATGGCAGGTATATTTTGTGACTTGTCCAAAGCTTTTGATGTGATTGATCATGACCTGCTTTTGGACAAGTTACATCATTACGGGATACGAAACTTAAGCCACAAATTGTTTACATCATTTTTGTCCGACCGGAGGCAAGTAGTTAAAATATCTGCGAGCGGTAAACGACTGAAGTCCAGTGCTGGCAGCGTGAATGTAGGAATCCCTCAAGGTTCGGCGTTAGGAAATTCCCTTTTCCTAACGTTTATGAACGACCTTCCCGCTGCCATCACAGCTGGTATCTCTGTCCTATTCGCGGACGATACCACAGTGGTTGTCAGCGCGCGCACTTCTGAACAGCTTGGAGAGAAGATACATGACGGATGTGATCAACTGCAGAGGTGGTTTGCTACCAACGGCTTACTCTTAAATATAACAAAATCCAACGTCATGGTCTTCTCGGGGCGCCAAATTGCGATTCCTCCGTGCGTAGCAAACAGCCCGATGCCGATAAGTGATAAATGTAGGTTCCTGGGCTTCACACTGGACTCTCACCTTAACTGGAAGTGCCATGTAGACAAACTATGTGATAGATTGAGTAGTGCAGTCTTTGCTTTGCGTAAACTAAAACCTATGGTATCAGACGATGCCATGAAGCAGGTTTATTTTGCTCATTTTCATTCGCTGATGTCCTACGGTACGCTCATTTGGGGAAACTCAACGGATGCCAACAGAGTGCTGCTCGAAATCGAGGACTTCGTGTAGAGGCCACTTCCCAACGCACGGTATTATGACGCACTACTCACTCTATATATTCGAAATTATAATGTTTGTAAGGAATAATTTTTCCTCGTTCGATACCGTAAATGTGATTGGCAAAACACTCCGCCGTACTGGGCGTTTGAGAACAGTTCCCCGTCGCATGGCACTTGCAGAAAAAGACCCGCGTGTCATTGGGCCTACCTACTACGAGCGACTACCCGCTGATCTTAGACTGGAACCATCTGACGAAGCATTTAGACGCCGCCTGAAATACCTTTTATTGGAAAATCCATTATACTCAGTTAAAGAGTATATGGACCTTGATCTGACATGTTAAATTATTGTTTTTACCTATTTACATTTGTTTTAATATGATTTGACATTAAATATCACCTATATTCTAATGCACATTACACTATATATTGTAAATTGAATGACGATACCTAGTGGTTGACATATTTGTTCTTTTGATTTTGTTTTATTTTTATATTTACTCGTTATTGAGTAAGTTTGTTGACATTGTATTAATTTAATATTATATCTTTATTTTTTCTTTGTTTTTGACGATCGTGATAAATAATCTTATTTTTTTGACATGAAAGCAAATTTGTAATGTATTTTTTTATCATGAAATAAATAATCTAATCTATACCTCCGCACCACGGGGATATTAAAAATCCCCAGATCGTCCTCCTCGACGCATTTCGGACAGCTCTGGGATCTCCTATGGAACGCACCAGTGCCTACCCAAAGGGTAAAACGGGACCCTATTGCAAAGGTTCCGCTGTCTATCCGTATGTCTGTATGTCTGTCTGTCTGGCCGTCTATCACCAGGTTGTATCTCATGAACTGTGATAGTTAGACAGTTGAAGTTTTCACAAATGATGCATTTCTGTTGCCGCTATAACAACAAATACTAAAAAACAGAATAAAATAAATAATTAAGGGGGCTCCCATATTTTGCGGTATTTATAGATAATGGTACGGAACCCTTCGTGCGCGAGTCCGACTCGCACTTGTCCGGTTTTGTTTAATATGGTACCTGGTTCTCGAGCCTGATGATCTGCTGGCGGTGGCTGGCCTCCCTGGCTTCCAACAAGCGTTCTGCCTGAAGCGCGGCCTGTCGGTAGTGTACGCTGTTTTGTTTAATATGGTACCTGGTTCTCGAGCCTGGTGATCTGCTGGCGGTGGCTGGCCTCCCTGGCTTCCAACAAGCGTTCTGCCTGAAGCGCGGCCTGTCGGTAGTGATCGCTGTTTTGTTTAATATGGTACCTGGTTCTCGAGCCTGATGATCTGCTGGCGGTGGCTGGCCTCCCTGGCTTCCAACAAGCGTTCTGCCTGAAGCGCGGCCTGTCGGTAGTGATCGCTGTTTTGTTTAATATGGTACCTGGTTCTCGAGCCTGATGATCTGCTGGCGGTGGCTGGCCTCCCTGGCTTCCAACAAGCGTTCTGCCTGAAGCGCGGCCTGTCGGTAGTGATCGCTGTTTTGTTTAATATGGTACCTGGTTCTCGAGCCTGATGATCTGCTGGCGGTGGCTGGCCTCCCTGGCTTCCAACAAGCGTTCTGCCTGAAGCGCGGCCTGTCGGTAGTGATCGCTGTTTTGTTTAATATGGTACCTGGTTCTCGAGCCTGATGATCTGCTGGCGGTGGCTGGCCTCCCTGGCTTCCAACAAGCGTTCTGCCTGAAGCGCGGCCTGTCGGTAGTGATCGCTGTTTTGTTTAATATGGTACCTGGTTCTCGAGCCTGATGATCTGCTGGCGGTGGCTGGCCTCCCTGGCTTCCAACAAGCGTTCTGCCTGAAGCGCGGCCTGTCGGTAGTGATCGCTGTTTTGTTTAATATGGTACCTGGTTCTCGAGCCTGATGATCTGCTGGCGGTGGCTGGCCTCCCTGGCTTCCAACAAGCGTTCTGCTTGAAGCGCGGCCTGTCGGTAGTGATCGCTGTTTTGTTTAATATGGTACCTGGTTCTCGAGCCTGATGATCTGCTGGCGGTGGCTGGCCTCCCTGGCTTCCAACAAGCGTTCTGCCTGAAGCGCGGCCTGTCGGTAGTGATCGCTGTTTTGTTTAATATGGTACCTGGTTCTCGAGCCCGATGATCTGCTGGCGGTGGCTGGCCTCCCTGGCTTCCAACAAGCGTTCTGCCTGAAGCGCGGCCTGTCGGTAGTGATCGCTGTTTTGTTTAATATGGTACCTGGTTCTCGAGCCTGATGATCTGCTGGCGGTGGCTGGCCTCCCTGGCTTCCAACAAGCGTTCTGCCTGAAGCGCGGCCTGTCGGTAGTGATTGCTGTTTTGTTTAATATGGTACCTGGTTCTCGAGCCTGATGATCTGCTGGCGGTGGCTGGCCTCCCTGGCTTCCAACAAGCGTTCTGCCTGAAGCGCGGCCTGTCGGTAGTGATTGCTGTTTTGTTTAATATGGTACCTGGTTCTCGAGCCTGATGATCTGCTGGCGGTGGCTGGCCTCCCTGGCTTCCAACAAGCGTTCTGCCTGAAGCGCGGCCTGTCGGTAGTGATCGCTGTTTTGTTTAATATGGTACCTGGTTCTCGAGCCTGATGATCTGCTGGCGGTGGCTGGCCTCCCTGGCTTCCAACAAGCGTTCTGCCTGAAGCGCGGCCTGTCGGTAGTGATCGCTGTTTTGTTTAATATGGTACCTGGTTCTCGAGCCTGATGATCTGCTGGCGGTGGCTGGCCTCCCTGGCTTCCAACAAGCGTTCTGCCTGAAGCGCGGCCTGTCGGTAGTGATCGCTGTTTTGTTTAATATGGTACCTGGTTCTCGAGCCTGATGATCTGCTGGCGGTGGCTGGCCTCCCTGGCTTCCAACAAGCGTTCTGCCTGAAGCGCGGCCTGTCGGTAGTGATCGCTGTTTTGTATAATATGGTACCTGGTTCTCGAGCCTGATGATCTGCTGGCGGTGGCTGGCCTCCCTGGCTTCCAACAAGCGTTCTGCCTGAAGCGCGGCCTGTCGGTAGTGATCGCTGTTTTGTTTAATATGGTACCTGGTTCTCGAGCCTGATGATCTGCTGGCGGTGGCTGGCCTCCCTGGCTTCCAACAAGCGTTCTGCCTGAAGCGCGGCCTGTCGGTAGTGATCGCTGTTTTGTTTAATATGGTACCTGGTTCTCGAGCCTGATGATCTGCTGGCGGTGGCTGGCCTCCCTGGCTTCCAACAAGCGTTCTGCCTGAAGCGCGGCCTGTCGGTAGTGATCGCTGTTTTGTTTAATATGGTACCTGGTTCTCGAGCCTGATGATCTGCTGGCGGTGGCTGGCCTCCCTGGCTTCCAACAAGCGTTCTGCCTGAAGCGCGGCCTGTCGGTAGTGATCGCTGTGTTCGCGCCGACTCGGCGACGAGGTCGACAGATCGCCGAGGTAGCGGGTTCGCGCCAGCTTCAACTCTGCTTCCTAGAATATTGTAATTAAATATGCGGTCAGCGGCAACTCATTATTAGTCATTACTTACGGATTATTTCTAGTGCTCATTATTTAGTGTATGTGTCAATGTCAATTCGAAAACTGTAAGGGGAAAAACCATACAAAGCCACCGTTCTATATATCTATCTATCTAATAAAAATGGCGATTGATTGTCAGTGACGAGACCCGGTTTTGACATGTTGTCAACCGTCCGCATCTGACGCGAAGCCCGATTCGGATATCTGTGACAAGGTCCGATTCGGGACCTTTTCGCCATTTTTGTCGCCCCCGACGAGGGGTTAGTGTCAGACTACATATGCTATGCTAGATACTTGCAACTCGTGTCGCAAAGAGGTTACCGACACCTTTAAAAGGTATAAGGATTGCCTGTGGGTTCGAATCCCGAGTCGTAACGACGAGTTTTTCGGAATACTGCCCATTCTCTCACATCCATGAAACGACAGTGCCCTGCACACTTATTTAAAAGCTTATGATATGATAATAGATTACTTACCTGTTTAACAGCTAAAAGAACAGCCTTCGACAAAGTACACCCTTAAGAACTCAGACTATTCGTATCTCAGTGATCCTAAGATTCCAGAGACATTCAAGACTTCTATACAGGGTGGGTAGGAGTATACCGACAGATTTTAACCATGGTTAATGGTGGTAAAAAATTTAAAATGAACTCAAGTCAAATTCAGCAAGAAAAAACAAAAACTAGTTATAAAACTAACCAGTTAGGTCACTAGTTAGTTACATCAGTTTTTGTAAATAAAATTTGGATAACTATCGCTTCACTATAGAAATTATCCCTTTTAATAAAATGGAAAAGATTATTTTTCCAAAAAAGGATGAATTTAGTGAGTGGTAGCTGTCACTTTGATGTATGTCAATAGCGACGCGAAACTTGGCAAACATCGTTGGCCACGTCGAAACCAAAAGAGCTTAATGCACTTTAGTAATCACAATAAATAGTTTACGACCTCTGTAGCCTAGTTGGTAGTGAGTCACTAAATAAATAAATAAACAAAAAAAAAAAAAAAAAAAAACCCGAACTACTAGTGACCCTGCCTACGAAGCCGGAGGTCCCGGGTTCGAATCCCGGTAAGGGCATTTATTTGTGTGATGAGCATAAATATTTGTTCCTGAGCCATGGATGTTTTCTATGTATTTAAGTATTTATTTATCTATATAAGTATTTATATCGTCGCCTAGTACAAGCCCATAGTACAAGCTTTGCTTAGTTTAGGACTAGGTCGATTTGTGTAAGATTGTCCCCAAATATTTATTATTACATGAAAATTGATAATATCTTCAAAACCAAGCCGGATTTGACTGGGGTTTATAATGTTCATATAGCATTTTTTGCTTCGAATGACCTCAGGAATCCATGGTTAAAATCTGTCGCTATACTCCTGCCCACCTTGTACATTACTTACTATGTATCTTCTGTTTGAGCTCACCTTGTCAGCGAGCTCCTTCTCCATCCGCCGAATCTTCATCTTCAGCTCCCGATTCTCGAGTTCCAGCAGGTTCAGGTCGGCGCGGAAACTCTTGTCGTTGCAGCCCGCGCTCAGGTTCGAGTCTTTGTAGCGCATGGAGTCCTTCGTTGACTCAGGACCTAGATATTGATTTCAAAATGTAAACCTAATAGCAAAAAACAGGAAGTCGACAGTGATTACTTAAAAATAAACGAATATACAACAAGACCATTCGACTGGATCGAAACATCGAATATTTCATTTCGGCGCGATATGAAATGAAATGAAATTTATTTCGTAACATATGTTATACGTCAAACAGTCATGTGGTATATGGACATCATAAGTATAGTGATTTAACATGACATTTATGACATTATAGTATCTGTCTGTATATGGCAATTGACAACATTTCAAACTAGGTAATGATGCCTTAGGCGCATGCGGCGACCGCAAAAGTGTAAAGAACACGTTAGTCGGCCGCATTCGGCGATCGACAGCTGCCAACAAACTGACATGACATTGGCGGACAGAATAGTGTAAAGATGACGTTTGCTGGCCTACGTAGTTTAAAATGAATTCGACGACCGCATTAGGTGAACGACGAAGTGTAATTGCCGCTTAATTCGAAAACCATTTCGATAATTATGTTACCTGAACGTAATAAAGTAGTTTTTAGATTTCATTTCTCACCTGTTTTGAAAAAAAACGCGAAATTGTCTAAATGTGGTTTAAGCCGTGTGTGAAGCTGCCATACAGAGCCGTAACGTTGACGTCGTAATTTAGTTACGACCTTCTGGAATTCGCTACTTTTCGATTTGATATTTCCGAATGATTTTACAATTTGGGGAGAAATAAAAAACACGAGCCGCTTAAAAAAATCATATTCTAGCGAAATAAATCATAAATGGCCGCTTGAAAAAATAAAATACTTACCCTTGTGTAAGTCTGTAAGTTTTTGTTTCGTGAGTTTTCTAAATAGTTAGGTAGAGTGCATTTTGTCATCTAGCCACAGTTTGCCTGGTCTAGGGTGGATCAACTATTCTCTGTCACTTGTTGCCATGGTTACGTCCCCTGGGTCACTTTTTAAAACTGCGATTTTACGGGTTTCATTTCAACAAATGTGGGGGTTTTCTTATCACGTTCAACCCCTTTTTGTATGGCCAATCTTTTAAGCAAGTTTAAAGTCCATATTAAGTGCAAGGTGGACTGAAGACCTGGTAAAGGTCGCGGGAGTCCGCTGGATGCGGGTGGCGCAGGACCGGCCATTATGGCACTATTTGGGGGTGGCCTATGTCCAGCAGTGGACGTCTTTCGGCTGATATGATGATGATGACGATGAAAGTCCATATTGTAACATTTTTTTAAGAAACTGTCAAATTGTCACCTGGGTAACGGGACAGAATAACAACAAAAAATACCTAGTTGATTGATCCTCTAAATAAATGTAGATATTACGAGTATGTCCGAGTACCTGAGTCCAGATCTGAATAGTAGACAGTCTTCTCGGTTCTGTCGTGGCTCTTGCTGCGGAGGGCCGAAGTTCTGTTCAGACGGCGATCTGCTTCCACCTTGCGGAGTGCTTCTTGGAAAGCCTCATTCTGAAACAAATTGAATCCCTTTTTGGAAATGATGGTAAAACGGTGGCGCAGCGCAAACAATAAAAGCGGCCAAGTGCGAGTCGGACTCGCGCACGAAGGGTTCCGTACCATTATCTATAAAACCGGCAAAAAAACACGTTTCTTGTATGGAAGCCCCCCTTAAAAATATATTTTATTTTGTTTTTAGTATTTGTTGTTATAGCGGCAACGGAAATACATAATCTGTGAAAATTTCAACTCTCTAGCTATTATTTATTATTATTATTATTTATTTATTTCAGATAACTATGTGATCCATATTGACAACAACAACAGACACAGACAACATCACAAAAGTAACAGTTCTAACCTAAAACAAATAAAAGAACACAAGACAAAATAAAATTACAATAAAAATAAATAAATAACTACCTACATGTCGTATGTCACACAACCTCTGAGACAATCGACCCACTGTTTTTGGAAGAGACATTGACACATTCTGTCTGCGATCATTTTCAGAATGCTGTTGTGACTACCCCTCAGTCGCTGCTGCAGCGACGCGTACTTTTTCACGGTTCTTGAGATACAGCCTGGACAGACAGACGGACGGACGGACGGACAGCGAAGTCTTAGTAATAGGGTCCCGTTTTACTCTTTGAGTACGGAACTCTAAAAACGGCAAAAAAATCATTTTTAGTGTATGGGAGCCCTCTTAAATATTTATTTTATTCTGTTTTTTAGTATTTGTTGTTATAGCGGCAACAGAAATACATCATCTGTGACAATTCAACTGTCGCGGTTCATGAGATACAGCCTGGTGACAGACGGACAGACAGACAGATAGACGGACAGCGGGGTCTTAGTAACAGGGCCCCGTTTTACTCTTTGAGTACGGAACCCTAAAAACAGAAGAATTTTCGTTACTTTTACACATCCGAAACATTGGAAACTCTCAAAGAGTAAGTAAATTAACTAGTGGCTATGGATTTTTTTTTATTTCGAATTTGTGGCTTGCCAAAAATCTCGTAAATCTATATACTTAAACAGCTTACAAAATTTCACGAGATTTCAGAAGAACAACCGGAACCGGACAGCGTGATAGCTGGACATACAAACGATTTTCGGCCCAAGCTGAAGCATAGAACTTCGTCCGCTTTGCTCCCTCTGTCGATATAGTATTTTATGCAACTGTTGTATAAGAAGGGTCTTAAAAGGCGAGTGGCGTGGGTTGCGATGCGAGCCTTGGCGAGCATCGCAATTAAAGACGCCACGAGCGTTTTTAGACCAGTTATACACAGTTGCATACAATACTTTTTCTACGACAAATTTAAAATAAATAGCAGACTACAGAATAGTTAAACTTTTCAGGCAGCAAGTTTTCTATTCGTACTTTTGCTACTCACGCAATTTCTTCAGGAGTGCAGTTATTAATTTCTTCGACCATGTTAAAAGGAACGCACACTTTTGTCTTCACAAACACGAATAAAATCTTAATAGTTTAGGATTAATAGTTTATCATCTTTCGTCTTTTCATTTTGAACTGTATTTTGGTGGGAAATCGGAAATGTGACAGCTCTTGCTTATCGTTTGTGTTTTTTTTTTAATTTGTTTTACTTGCCTTCCGAACCAAACCGAATCCGGACCCGGACCGAATTCGAACTGTTTATTTTTATAAATAATACCAAGAATTTATAAAACATGTAATTTAACACACAATAGATGATGATTTATTATTATTGTAGTAAATAATTTATAATATACAAATAGTAAATCGTAAATAAATACTTTTATTTCGAAATATTTGTTTATGAAGTTGGCACCACTGCAATATAGCAGCCGATTAAAAAAAAGTAAAACAGTGCTTTTATGAAAAATGTATGAACCAAAAAAGTACGCTAAACAGTGCGTTTTTGGGCCATAGAGCATAGAGTTTTTCCACGACTTATTAGTGGTGTCATTGTTTTTGAGCTACAGCCTATATAAATGACAGATAACGGTACAGGAGTAGAAAAAGTTAATAATACGCGATTAAGTCACGTTTAGTAAAAATAATGTATTGTTTTTCATCTCAAACACGGAACACTAAATACGCAGGGTATGGCGCGCGATTCCCATCGGGACCGGGGTCGCCACCTCGCCCCCTCCACCGAGCCTACAACACAACGGCGATCGGGTGACTTTGTACAATACGCGGCACAAAACTTTGCGTGTCTGAAGTTAGCCTCGAGTCACCCCCCGCATACCCGTCCGACCCCTCTGACACCTTTGCGGCGCTACTAGTAGCTAACATCAGAATCGTTAACTGATTTGAATCGTATTGTAGGAACGCTTGAGCGCATGCTCAAGCTCTAGTGGCGCGCGTGCCACGCCCACATCGCCATTCTATAGTATTAAGTGTTCTGTGATCTCAAAGTCCTCATTTAATGTGATTTCTTTGACATCCGCATACGAGCATACGGGTATACTCAAACCAAACGGACGACTGAACCAATACGAGCCAATCAAAGTAAAACAGAAAAGTGCATACTATATGTGTATACGAATATTCAATAAAATACCTTCAACTATTAAGACACTACCTAATGCCGAATTCAAGTTTAAATTCAAAAATATTTTAAATAACGCATGTTTTTACACAATTGACGAATATTTTAGTTATAAATTTTAATTCTTACATCACTTTTGACATTTAAAATTGTACTTTAAATTATAATCTAATAATAATGACATTCCAAAGCCAAATTTAAATTTTTTTCTACTCCTGTACCGTTATCTGTCATTTATATAGGCTGTAGCTCAAATACAATGACACCACTAATAAGTCATCGCAAAACTCTATGCTCTATGGCCCAAAAACGCACTGTTTAGCGTACTTTTTTGGTTCATACATTTTTCATAAAAGCACTGTTTAAATTTTTTAAATTGGCCGCTAATGCCGCTATACTGCAGTGGTGCCAACTTCATAAACAAATATTTCGAAATAAAAGTATTTATTTACGATTTACTATTTGTATATTATAAATTATTTACTACAATAATAATAAATCATCATCTATTGTGTGTTAAATTACATGATTTATAAATTCTTGGTATTATTTATAAAAATAAACAGTTCGAATTCGGTCCGGGTCCGGATTCGGTTTGGTTCGGAAGGCAAGTAAAACAAATTAAAAAAAAACACAAACGATAAGCAAGAGCTGTCACATTTCCGATTTCCCACCAAAATACAGTTCAAAATGAAAAGACGAAAGATGATAAACTATTAATCCTAAACTATTAAGATTTTATTTGTGTTTGTGAAGACAAAAGTGTGCGTTCCTTTTAACATGGTCGAAGAAATTAATAACTGCATTCCTGAAGAAATTGCGTGAGTAGCAAAAGTACGAATAGAAAACTTGCTGCCTGAAAAGTTTAACTATTCTGTAGTCTGCTATTTATTTTAAATTTGTCGTAGAAAAAGTATTGTGTGCAACTGTGTATAACTGGTCTAAAAACGCTCGTGGCGTCTTTAATTGCGATGCTCGCCAAGGCTCGCATCGCAACCCACGCCACTCGCCTTTTAAGACCCTTCTTATACAACAGTTGCATAAAATACTATTGTATTTATGTTAAGCATGTTCTTAGGCAATTGACAGTTATTTAATTTAATTCATATTTTAGTATATTATTATGACATTAATAATATATGCACGCAATTTAAACTTAATTTTAATTTTGACATGAATGACTGACTATGTCATATCATAATAATTATTTTCACATGCCTTGAGGCAGAACAATGTAACTACACTTATAACATCTACTGAACTTACCATATGTTCGTGAATAAACTTTTATTTCATTTCATTTCTTTTCAATACGATTCCAGTCGTTTATTTGGTTTGAGGATAGTATAGTAGTACACTTGCCTTAGCCTTCAGTTCGTTCCGCTCCCGCTGCAGCGTGTGCAGTTCCCGCTCGAGCTCGCTGTCGGCACTCTCCTTGCCGTCCCACGTGGTCATACGGAGCTGGGACTCCAATCCTGACCTAAACATCAATTTCAAACATCAGGCGTTTTTTATTCCCTAACTCACAATCATGCCGTTTGGACGCGCCTATAAACGGTCAGAGGCGTTTATTCTTGGTGTCAATATTTTGTATCTGCGTCAAGCAGTTTATTAAAACAATCATACTGCCAAACTGGACAAACTTTTCGCCGTGGAATTTATTATTGATTGTGGATGAATAAGCTTTGTTCTTACTATTTTCTCGAAGTCGAAGTGAAAAGTAGAGTGTATAACTCTGGTCTAAAAGCCATATTACCACTCGAACAGTTTCCCCTCACCGTCTCGTGGTAATATGGCTTATTTTAGACCCTTGTCATACAATCTACTATATATACTCCAGGCAACATACGGTTCGCTGGATGCGGGTGGCGCAGGACCAGCCATTGTGGCACTCTTTAGGGGAGGCCTATGTCCAGCAGTGGACGTCTTTCGGCTGATATGATGATGATGATGAACATACGGTTTTGAAAAACATTCATTTATAATAGCGTTTTTTTTTTTTTTTTTCAAAAGATGCTTTATTCAAGAATCCAACAAACCTTCGACTCGGAAGAAATTATATAGATTTAAATTAAGCATAAGTACGTTGTCTTTTTTTGTATGATTTATCTTGAATATTTTCAAGCAAATGTAAATTACCAAAATAAAGATTAAAACATTTATTAGTATTTATTCCGACTTTTCAGGAGCTAATTAAGTCATAATTTTTTGAAGTCTGATATATTGTTGAATTGATAACATATCCGTTACATAGAAAAAATCTGCTATTATAAATTATTTCCATATTTGTAATTTTTTTTTGTAACTTGCATCGTGAGGAAACCGGTCTAATCCCATAAGGTCCAGTTTTCCCTCTGGGTTGGAAGGTCAGATGGCAGTCGCTTTCGTAAAACTAGTGCCTATACCAAATCTTGGGATTAGGTGTCAAGCGTACCCCGGGCTCCTTTAGGGGCACAACCGGGAATAAACGCTAGGAGGTTTTGTAATTTTTTCCATACAATTTGCCAGTTCATTGTCTAAAATAAATAAATAAATAGTAAATAGTGTTAGCGGTACTTCCGAACGCGCCTTATGGTTAGGTGTCGGGTAGGCAACATTGGGGTCAGAATGGCTTCCCGCGCGTCTACGGTAATGTCTATGGGTTGTTGGCTTGTGAATTTAATGTGATATAGATATACATAAATATCATAATCGAAAAAACCAGTGATTTGATTTAAATAGTAACCTAAATCATCTGTATCGGTTATCCGATACTGATGATTTAGGTTACTATTTCAAAACTACTATTTTAATGTTGAGTCATTATTGACACAACATTAATGTGATAATTTCCGAAAATATAGAGATACTCGTAACCTCTGTACGCGCGGGATAATTGTCAGTATCCGGTATAGATATTGATTCGTTAGGCAAAAATCATGTCATACGTACAGTAGGCATGAGTAAATAAATCTAACTTCACTGGCTTGACTATCTCGAGAAGACTGGAGAAGATCGATTGGTGAAGCATACTTAGGTAGACTCACCGACTGGGCGCTAGCGGAACTGCGTAAGCTCGAGTCCCGCTCAAGACGGCGATAAATTATGCGAATCGAGTAAAGAAGCGTGCTTTTGCGTCGGAGGCCAAGATTCATTTTGAGTTGTTACTTTAAGTCCTTTAGTTAGTATTAACAAATGTAACAGATGTAAAACCTGACCTAGACTATCCCATCTGTTGATAATACTGATATAATGCAAGTTAGTAAGTTAATATCTTGTTTGTGTACCTTTGCACCTCCACATTGTTGAGTTGCGTGGTGAGCCTGTGCACTTGGTCCTCGAGCGTGCAGTTCAGCCTCTTCAGCTCAACGAGCGCTGTCTTGGCGCTCTCCAACTTCTCGCTCAACACGCGCCGCTCGTTCTCGCAGTTCGCTGAACACAATATATTATTTATATAAAAAGCTCCCGTGAATTTCAGACATAGTAAAATATGACGAAACGGATCACTCATAGGTCGCTTAGCACCCCCGCTAAGCGCGCCGGCATCAGATTGCCCATTGCAGCAACGTGGATTATTGTTCAAAGTGCGCGAAGAGCCACAAAGCGAAAGAACTTACCGATATTCTTCTGAATCTGTCTCAACTTGTCCAACGCATTTTGCTCGTTGTTCTTCGCCTCGTTGAGCATGCGCTGAGTCTTGCTCAGCTCGGATCGGAGCTCGCTCTCAGCAGAGGCGGCCTTCTGCAGCGACGTGGATAGTTGCTCAACTGTGCCCTTGAGCGATGTGCATCTGTCTTCTAGTGAGGCTATGGTGCGGGCGTAGCCTTCGCAGCGTTCTTGGAGTTTCTGAAAAGTTTAAGAGGTTGCGATGCGGTGAGCGAGGAAAAAGTTGAACCAATGCATCATTTTCCTATCTTCGCTTCACTTTGCACCGCACTGGTGGATATGGTTTGAGCAGAGCGAGGATTTTTACAAACAAAACATGCGTATCTACAAGAAATGTGTGCGAAGGACCGGAGCAAGGAATGAGAGCAAGGGTCCCTTGCGTAGGCAATGCTCATTTAACGACCACTTTAGCCTAGTTGGTATTGGTAGTGACCCTGCCTACGAAGCTAGAGGTCCTGGGTTCGAATCCCGGTAAGGGCATTTATTTGTGTGATGAGCACGCATATTTGTTCCTGAGTCACGGATGTTTTCTATGTAAGTATTTATTTATCTACTTAAGGTAAGTGTACCATATTCCGTGAGTGAACATAATCCCGTGAATTCGTTTTTAAAACCATAGAATAAAATAGTTATAAATGATTTTAAGCAATTTTACCCACATGTGTAAACTATATTATTTGAAGATTTGAATAAATAGATTGATAAAATATTTATTTTGTTTTTTACGGTTTTACACGCAATTTTAACGGAATTATGTTCACTTACGGAATTTGGTACACTTACCTTAAGTATGTTTATCGTTTTTGTATAATGCAGTTCCGCCTGCTAACGAATTTGAAGTTTATGTTTATTATATTAATTATAGGTATTATATTAATTTGAAGTTTATGTTTATCGTTGCCTAGCACCTATATAACAAGCTTTGCTTAGTTTGGGACTAGGTCGTTTTGTGTAAAATTGCCCCCACATATTTAGCAAGCAAATAAAGATTAATAAGAACGCCTGACTAGCCAAGAATATCTGCGGAATATCTCACAACTTTTTACGGTGGAAGAGTTTCGAGTTTTGGCCTATTTTTACAAGCTTGTATTTACTTTCACCTGTCCCGTTGTCTGTCTGTCATCAAGTCTTGCAAGTTAAATTTGACCCACTTCCCGGTTTCCGAATGAGCTGAAATTTTGCATGCATATGTATATCGCATGACAATGCAATATTATGATGATATGGAGCTGATCTGATGCTGGAGCTGGAAGGTGGCCATAGGAACTCCGCAATAAAACGACGCAACCCCATCGAGTTTGGGCTCGTTAGAATCGTCTCAATGAGTACTTGATGACGGTATACAGAAAAGTACAGTCGGCAATAAAAGCTTGTACCAAAAATGATTTTTTTGACAGAACCTTTTGATGGGATTGATAGTGTTCTCTAGTACCTTGAGCGCCTGGTCGCGATCGCGCGCCGCCACGGCCGCGCGCTGCACGTCGCCCTCGAGCTGCGCGCGCCGCACGTCGAGCCGCGCCGCGCGCCCTGCCATCACACATCATGATGGGATTGATAGTGTACTCTAGTACCTTGAGCGCCTGGTCGCGGTCGCGCGCCGCCACGGCCGCGCGCTGCACGTCGCCCTCGAGCTGCGCGCGCCGCACGTCGAGCCGCGCCGCGCGCCCTGCCATCACACATCATGATGGGATTGATAGTGTACTCTAGTACCTTGAGCGCCTGGTCGCGGTCGCGCGCCGCCACGGCCGCGCGCTGCACGTCGCCCTCGAGCTGCGCGCGCCGCACGTCGAGCCGCGCCGCGCGCCCTGCCATCACACATCATGATGGGATTGATAGTGTACTCTAGTACCTTGAGCGCCTGGTCGCGGTCGCGCGCCGCCACGGCCGCGCGCTGCACGTCGCCCTCGAGCTGCGCGCGCCGCACGTCGAGCCGCGCCGCGCGCCCTGCCATCACACATCATGATGGGATTGATAGTGTACTCTAGTACCTTGAGCGCCTGGTCGCGGTCGCGCGCCGCCACGGCCGCGCGCTGCACGTCGCCCTCGAGCTGCGCGCGCCGCACGTCGAGCCGCGCCGCGCGCCCTGCCATCACACATCATGATGGGATTGATAGTGTACTCTAGTACCTTGAGCGCCTGGTCGCGGTCGCGCGCCGCCACGGCCGCGCGCTGCACGTCGCCCTCGAGCTGCGCGCGCCGCACGTCGAGCCGCGCCGCGCGCCCTGCCATCACACATCATGATGGGATTGATAGTGTACTCTAGTACCTTGAGCGCCTGGTCGCGGTCGCGCGCCGCCACGGCCGCGCGCTGCACGTCGCCCTCGAGCTGCGCGCGCCGCACGTCGAGCCGCGCCGCGCGCCCTGCCATCACACATCATGATGGGATTGATAGTGTACTCTAGTACCTTGAGCGCTTGGTCGCGGTCGCGCGCCGCCACGGCCGCGCGCTGCACGTCGCCCTCGAGCTGCGCGCGCCGCACGTCGAGCCGCGCCGCGCGCCCTGCCATCACACATCATGATGGGATTGATAGTGTACTCTAGTACCTTGAGCGCCTGGTCGCGGTCGCGCGCCGCCACGGCCGCGCGCTGCACGTCGCCCTCGAGCTGCGCGCGCCGCACGTCGAGCCGCGCCGCGCGCCCTGCCATCACACATCATGATGGGATTGATAGTGTACTCTAGTACCTTGAGCGCCTGGTCGCGGTCGCGCGCCGCCACGGCCGCGCGCTGCACGTCGCCCTCGAGCTGCGCGCGCCGCACGTCGAGCCGCGCCGCGCGCCCTGCCATCACACATCATGATGGGATTGATAGTGTACTCTAGTACCTTGAGCGCCTGGTCGCGGTCGCGCGCCGCCACGGCCGCGCGCTGCACGTCGCCCTCGAGCTGCGCGCGCCGCACGTCGAGCCGCGCCGCGCGCCCTGCCATCACACATCATGATGGGATTGATAGTGTACTCTAGTACCTTGAGCGCCTGGTCGCGGTCGCGCGCCGCCACGGCCGCGCGCTGCACGTCGCCCTCGAGCTGCGCGCGCCGCACGTCGAGCCGCGCCGCGCGCCCTGCCATCACACATCATGATGGGATTGATAGTGTACTCTAGTACCTTGAGCGCCTGGTCGCGGTCGCGCGCCGCCACGGCCGCGCGCTGCACGTCGCCCTCGAGCTGCGCGCGCCGCACGTCGAGCCGCGCCGCGCGCCCTGCCATCACACATCATGATGGGATTGATAGTGTACTCTAGTACCTTGAGCGCCTGGTCGCGGTCGCGCGCCGCCACGGCCGCGCGCTGCACGTCGCCCTCGAGCTGCGCGCGCCGCACGTCGAGCCGCGCCGCGCGCCCTGCCATCACACATCATGATGGGATTGATAGTGTACTCTAGTACCTTGAGCGCCTGGTCGCGGTCGCGCGCCGCCACGGCCGCGCGCTGCACGTCGCCCTCGAGCTGCGCGCGCCGCACGTCGAGCCGCGCCGCGCGCCCTGCCATCACACATCATGATGGGATTGATAGTGTACTCTAGTACCTTGAGCGCCTGGTCGCGGTCGCGCGCCGCCACGGCCGCGCGCTGCACGTCGCCCTCGAGCTGCGCGCGCCGCACGTCGAGCCGCGCCGCGCGCCCTGCCATCACACATCATGATGGGATTGATAGTGTACTCTAGTACCTTGAGCGCCTGGTCGCGGTCGCGCGCCGCCACGGCCGCGCGCTGCACGTCGCCCTCGAGCTGCGCGCGCCGCACGTCGAGCCGCGCCGCGCGCCCTGCCATCACACATCATGACGCCATTACAATCTATACATTGTATAAAACAAAGTCGCTTCCCGCTGTCTGTCTGTCCCTATGTATGCTTAGATCTTTGAAACTACGCAACGGATTTAGATGCGGTTTTTTTAAATAGATAGAGTGATTCAAGAAGAAGGTTTATATGTATAATACATGCATGTTATTATTATTTGCATACATATAAACCCATGCGAAGCTGGGGCGGGTCGCTAGTCATTTATATTTTACGCTCTCAAGCTAGGGACACGTAGGTACAGTTGACGTCAAAGTGATGTTTACATTTTTCGCCTTATTACAATGGAATAAGGTGCTCTTAGAACAGTATTCTGGTTCGGGTGAAATCGTTTATTTTAACACATTCTTGTAAGAGCTAGCGAGAGAGAAATATAAACCCGAATCCTATTCTAAATGCGAACGGACTGTTCGTGCAGAGACTAGTAAATTTATAAAGACTTCCAATGTCTATATAATTTCGCGTTCCATTAAAATAATGAGTTTGTTGTAGCTAGTCTCACAGGTTTCACTATAGACAAGTTTCTGAACTATTTCATTATAATTTATTAGTATTCGTTGTTTGTTACATCTAAACGCGCTATCTGTAAAATCATGTAATTGGCTCTTTTGTTAATATTCATGTTATTAATAAGTTTTATAGCTGTTGGTTCTCCTGAAAAAAAACATATCTAAACCTAAACAAGGGAACCAAAAAGGTTCTCAAGCTACGGGCACGTAGGTACGTGTAAAAATTCAGTTTTAAACTTTTCTACGAGAGTTACTATCACGCCGATTTACTGGCTAAAAGCATTGAGGTATAATGTACTAACGTACTAGAGAAGACAACGCGAAAATGATCTGTGCGCCGGCCGGCAGCGCGGGACGCATGCGGTGCGGGGGGAGGTAACTTGTCGTAGAACTTGAGACGGTGCGGCCCATGGACCGCCACGCGTAGCGCAAACTTCTTGTTCGGCGTGTCTTCTCTAGTACGTTAATAAATTTTATCTCAATGGCTAAAGGTACCTTCTGCCGCTGCCAGAGCTTCCCTGAGCTGACCCACTTCTTGCACACGTTCTGCTAACTGCACTCGTAAATTCTCGCCCTTATTCTGCCAAAGTCAATTCACTTTCAACTAATATCTTTTTTTTTCAGAGTCCTATTAAAGAGTTTTCAGAGTATAATCAGCAGCAAAAGTACACACCTTTATTACAAGGTAAATAAGACTTCACCTGCGTAGCTACTTCTTCACTTGCTTGTGGCACCCACAGTTGCCAACTTCGTGCACCCCTAAACTGATTAACTATTTATTTGCGTCAGGCAACAAGGCACATGTAAATTCACAAATACCTACAGACTGACATACATATACAAATCAAAACCTATAATACAACATAATAACTCGTTAAGACGGCGACGCGCAGCGCAAGTTCTCGTACATGGCAACTGTGGTTGCCAAGAGAAGTAGGGCTGCTTTGATTAAAAAAAATTAAAAGCAATTTAGGCTACCTTTTTTAAAATCCGGAATCAAGTGAGCGTAAAAAAATATATAATATGAGGTCGCTAATTGGTATTCCTACCTAATGGCCTCCCCTTACCTCGTTTTGAACCTTCTCTTCGGTAACAGAGCTAAGCGTGGCTTCCAGGCTCGTGATCTTGTCTCGCAAGTTGCTGATCTCCACAGTCTTAGATTGAACTGATTCATTCTGAAAAAAACGTTGAAAATCAAGGTGTATGATTTTTACTTTAATTATTTTCAACATAGTCGTCATTCGGACAAATGTTTTATGCAACAAATCTTCAATAGTTGTTCTAACAAGCATTTAAACACGTTATCAAAGCATATATGAAGGGTATGAGATTGATTGCTTTGATTTACTATCTCACTCAAAAGTACATTATCTCAGTAGTCAATTTAAACTCCCGTTTCCATTATATGTCCATGTCAGGCATTTTCTATAAATCTGACCCCTGCCGCCTCGTTCGACCCAATCAACTTCTTACAAAAATAGTATTAGGTGATACTTATACAGTATTCGCTTTTTCAGTAGGCGACTGCCGCTTGGTGTATCTATGCCCTCTTCGGTTGATCATGGAGTTAAAAGTTGTACTGTAAGGCTGTGTCCTACGTAGGCGAATCAAAGCGAACAGAATTGCGAAGCGATCCGATGCGGCGACGCACGAATGCGATGCGATGCGGCGGCCTTGTCCCACGTGCGCGCGAATCACCGCGCCGCGCCGATCCGTCGCGTCTCATTCGCGCGAAAATATCAAACCAAACTAATCGCGTCCGCTTCGCTTCGCGACGCGCCGCCCGCACTTCGCGCCTGTATTGGTCACGTAGGACACTTCAATTGACATCATTTCAAACTATGTACCTAATGATGCCTAATTCGAAAAACATTTCGGTAATTATGTTACCTGAACGTTTTCTCACCCATTTTTAAGAAAATCGCGAAATTGTATAAATGTGGTTTATATATATAGTTAGTCCTCCTCATCGATTTCCATGACGGCGACCCTAGCAGTTACGGATTTGCCCTATTGTGAACTCTGATGTGGCTGGCTAGGCCAAACTTACTCTTAAAAACTATTGCATGGGGGACAGTAGAGTTGGCCAATTGTGTTATAGATATACACGTATGAAGGTTTAGGCCTCTCTTTTCGCAATTGACGTTTTGTGTCTTACGTTGTTAAGCGGTTTCGTTCAAAAGATTTAATCTTACGAAAGATGGTAGATCGCCAAGATGACTTGATTGTAGTTAGCGGTAGAATTAGCCAACGGTAAGCGGAAGCATGGCGGTCAGCATTTACGCTATAAGGACGTGCTCAAACGACATCTGAACACCTGCGCTATTCGATCCTGCGAATTGGGAGGAGCCAGCTGCAAATGTGCTTTAAGCCGTGTGTGACGTCAATATTACGACTGTCATATATGAAAGGTGCGCAAGTTGCCATACAGAGCCGTAACGTTGACTTCATAATTTAGTTACGACCTTCTGGAATTCGCTACTTTTCAATTTGATATTTCTGAACGAAAATTACAATTAAGGGAGAAAAAAAACACGAGCCGCTTAACATTTTCTAGCGAAATAAATCATAAATGGCCCACTTGAAAAAATTAAATGTTGTCAATTAATGTCGACTGTTGGTTCCTTCCGCGCCGCGCCACGCCGCGCCGCTTCGCTTCGCATTCGCGAGGATTTCGCCTACGTAGGACACCGCGTTAGTACTGTACCAGTCCAGTAAGCTGCGCGTCCTTCTGTCCCAGCAGGTTCTGCATGCGCGCCTTCTCCTCCTGCACCGAGCGCAGGTTGGTGGTGACGGACTGCAGCTTGTTGTCTCCCTTGCCTTGCTGGTCGCTCGCCTCCTTCAGTTGTTTCTTCAGCGCGGCCACTTGAGTTTTGAAATCATCCTGTTATACAAGTGCATGTTATTGCCACAAATTTTCGATATTTTGGTTTAAAATCATACTTTGAAAGTTCAATTTTAGTAGACTTTGAATTAATACATTCACTGCCAGAGATCGAAATCTGCCGCTCTAAGCCGATAACATGTTAAAAACTGTTTGTAGAGGAAAGCTCCTAAGAGCAGAGTGCCCAACTAGCGAGTTCCTGGCACTGAAATTGTTAATATACTCTTATAGTTTTGAAATCATCCTGTTATACAAGTGCACGTTATTGCCACAAATTTTCAATATTTTGGTTTAAAATCATACTTTGAAAGTTCAATATCAGTAGATTTTGAATTAATACATTCACTGTCAAAGATTTCGTAGCGCTGCCGCTCTAAGCAGATAACTTAAAAACTGATAGTAGAGGAAAGCTCCTACGAGCAGAGTGTCCACTTAAAGTCGCTAAGTAAGCGAGTTCCTGGCACTGAAAGTGTTAATATACTCTTATAGATACATAGGTCGTTGCGACATGACGGGATACCGATTAACCAGCTCAACCCTCAAGTGTGCTGTGTTTATATATTTGGAGAGACTAACCTTCTCCCTCTCAATCTGACAGACTTCGTGCATCAAGTTGCGCACGCCCTTCTTGACGAGCTCGGGGTCCACGTCGATGATCTCGTTGCGGTCTTCAGAGTGGTCACGACCTACAGAATACAGTATGCTGAATATAAGCGATTGATTTATGTTGGCAATCGAAACATTATATATGTAAATAGATGTTGGAGTGAAAGACAAAAACGATAATTCAAGATATCGACGTTATTTAAAGGGGTGTTGTACTTTTTATGGCCGTGACGTTGACTCCTTTGCAAGCCTCATGTAGGTACGGTCGACGTCGAAGATAAGTTTACACTGTTGGACCTAATTCCCTTGCTCGTCGACTGTATACAACGGGAGATAGCTTGGCTCGCTCGCACTGGCCGCCCTCTCGTACATACCTACTAGTTACTTTAAGAACTAATAAACCATTCTATTTTTTTTATATATTTAAATGTGTGAAAGATGATGCAGGAAAGGTTTTGGTGAAAGATGATGTCATTAAAGAACGTTGGAAAGCTTACTTTGAACGGTTGATGAACGAAGAAAATCACTGGAGCAAAGTGCTCCAAAACCAGCGGGTAAATATAGGTCTAATAAGAGAAATAGGTATGGATGAAGTAAGAAAAGCTGTGAGAAGTATGAAAAATGGTAAGGCTGTAGGACCGGATGATATACCAATAGAAGTTTGGAAGATACTGAGTGAGGATGGATGTAAGTGGCTGACTTTATTCTTCAATAAAATGTTGCATGAAGAGACTATCCCCGACGAATGGTGCGACAGTTTTTTGGTGCCCATTTTTAAAAATAAAGGAGATGTACAAGATTGCAATAATAATAGAGGAATAAAGCTCATGTCACATAGCATGAAAGTATGGGAAAAAGTGATAGAAAGACGACCAAGAGATAACGCAAAACCAATTCGGTTTTATGCCGGGTAGAGGTACAGCAGAAGCCATTTTCTCACTTCGCCAATTGTGCGAAAAATACAGGAACGCACGGAAAAACCTGCATATGGTGTTTGTTGACCTCGAAAAGGCATGATCGAGTACCGCGTGAGGTTTTGTGGTGGGCCTTGAAAGAGAAAAGTGTGCCTCTGAAGTATGTGGAGCTCATTCGGTCTATGTCATGCCAGATGTTGTGCACGCGTCCGGTCAGCTGCTGGCACCACAGACAGGTTCAGTGTCACGGTGGGCTTACACCAGGGATCAGCATTAAGCCCATACCTCTTCTTGTTGATTATGGACGCTCTGTCGTCGGACATACAGGAGGAGGCACCCTGGTGTATGCTCTTCGCCGATGATATTGTTCTTGTCGGCGAAGACGCATACGAGGTACAGAGCAGACTGGAGAAGTGGCGACAAAGATTGGAGAATCTTGGCCTAAAGATCAGCAGATCCAAAACTGAGCACATGTTTTGCGATTTCGGCGGTCCCTCCAGTTTGACGGCCATACAGCTAGATGGCGCTACGCTCCCAGTCTGCTCCGACTTTAAATACCTCGGTTCGCTTCTACAGAGTGATGGTGATATCGACCGTGATGTGAAAAACCGAATGAGCGCTGGGTGGATGAAATGGCGACAGGTCTCCGGAACAATATGCGATGGCAGAATGCCTCTTCGGTTGAAGGGCAAAATCTATAAGACCATTGTGAGGCCTGTCGTCATGTATGGATCTGAATGTTGGGCGTTAAAGGTGACGGATGAAAAGAGACTGCATGTTACGGAGATGAAAATGTTAAGATGGATGTGTGGTGTGACGAAAATGGACAGAATAAGAAATGAGTATATTAGAGAAAGCCTGAAAGTAGCCCCTATCATCGACAAATTGAGATCCCATCGCCTTGCGTGGTATGGGCATATTATGCGGAGGGATGACAGTCATGTGACCAAAAGAGTGTTAGGTATGAACGTGGAGGGATGGAAGAAACGAGGTAGGCCAAGGAAAAGGTGGATGGACTGTGTGAGAGAGGATATGAAGAGGAAGGAAGTAAGTGACGAGATGACGAGTGACAGGGAGGTATGGAAGAAAAGGACATGCTGCGCCGACCCCAAATAAATGGGATAAGGGCAAGAAAATGACATGATTTAAAAATGTTCGTATAGATTCAATCGAACTGTTATTTTTTTTCCTCAAAATAATATCGCTTTATGCAAATAAATAATGGTTGAAATTTGAACGCTATATATTCGCGCCAAAAAGGCAGCCGCCATTATCGTGACGTCGTAACTGCAACACCAAACCATAGACTACTAAGAAGATACTATGTGCAGAAACATACATGTGCACGGACCCGTCGGGCTGCACGCCGCACACGCGCCGCAGCGTGTGCGCGACGGACGACTTGTCCTGTATAGTATCACTGACCTCTGTGCGGGCTGTAGCGGCGCGCCGGGCTGGCGAGCCGGCGGCGCGCGGCGGCGTGCACGGACCCGTCGGGCTGCACGCCGCACACGCGCCGCAGCGTGTGCGCGACGGACGACTTGTCCTGTATAGTATCACTGACCTCTGTGCGGGCTGTAGCGGCGCGCCGGGCTGGCGAGCCGGCGGCGCGCGGCGGCGTGCACGGACCCGTCGGGCTGCACGCCGCACACGCGCCGCAGCGTGTGCGCGACGGACGACTTGTCCTGTATAGTATCACTGACCTCTGTGCGGGCTGTAGCGGCGCGCCGGGCTGGCGAGCCGGCGGCGCGCGGCGGCGTGCACGGACCCGTCGGGCTGCACGCCGCACACGCGCCGCAGCGTGTGCGCGACGGACGACTTGTCCTGTATAGTATCACTGACCTCTGTGCGGGCTGTAGCGGCGCGCCGGGCTGGCGAGCCGGCGGCGCGCGGCGGCGTGCACGGACCCGTCGGGCTGCACGCCGCACACGCGCCGCAGCGTGTGCGCGACGGACGACTTGTCCTGTATAGTATCACTGACCTCTGTGCGGGCTGTAGCGGCGCACCGGGCTCGCGAGCCGGCGGCGCGCGGCGGCGTGCACGGACCCGTCGGGCTGCACGCCGCACACGCGCCGCAGCGTGTGCGCGACGGACGACTTGTCCTGTATAGTATCACTGACCTCTGTGCGGGCTGTAGCGGCGCGCCGGGCTGGCGAGCCGGCGGCGCGCGGCGGCGTGCACGGACCCGTCGGGCTGCACGCCGCACACGCGCCGCAGCGTGTGCGCGACGGACGACTTGTCCTGTATAGTATCACTGACCTCTGTGCGGGCTGTAGCGGCGCGCCGGGCTGGCGAGCCGGCGGCGCGCGGCGGCGTGCACGGACCCGTCGGGCTGCACGCCGCACACGCGCCGCAGCGTGTGCGCGACGGACGACTTGTCCTGTATAGTATCACTGACCTCTGTGCGGGCTGTAGCGGCGCGCCGGGCTGGCGAGCCGGCGGCGCGCGGCGGCGTGCACGGACCCGTCGGGCTGCACGCCGCACACGCGCCGCAGCGTGTGCGCGACGGACGACTTGTCCTGTATAGTATCACTGACCTCTGTGCGGGCTGTAGCGGCGCGCCGGGCTGGCGAGCCGGCGGCGCGCGGCGGCGTGCACGGACCCGTCGGGCTGCACGCCGCACACGCGCCGCAGCGTGTGCGCGACGGACGACTTGTCCTGTATAGTATCACTGACCTCTGTGCGGGCTGTAGCGGCGCGCCGGGCTGGCGAGCCGGCGGCGCGCGGCGGCGTGCACGGACCCGTCGGGCTGCACGCCGCACACGCGCCGCAGCGTGTGCGCGACGGACGACTTGTCCTGTATAGTATCACTGACCTCTGTGCGGGCTGTAGCGGCGCGCCGGGCTGGCGAGCCGGCGGCGCGCGGCGGCGTGCACGGACCCGTCGGGCTGCACGCCGCACACGCGCCGCAGCGTGTGCGCGACGGACGACTTGTCCTGTATAGTATCACTGACCTCTGTGCGGGCTGTAGCGGCGCGCCGGGCTGGCGAGCCGGCGGCGCGCGGCGGCGTGCACGGACCCGTCGGGCTGCACGCCGCACACGCGCCGCAGCGTGTGCGCGACGGACGACTTGTCCTGTATAGTATCACTGACCTCTGTGCGGGCTGTAGCGGCGCGCCGGGCTGGCGAGCCGGCGGCGCGCGGCGGCGTGCACGGACCCGTCGGGCTGCACGCCGCACACGCGCCGCAGCGTGTGCGCGACGGACGACTTGTCCTGTATAGTATCACTGACCTCTGTGCGGGCTGTAGCGGCGCGCCGGGCTGGCGAGCCGGCGGCGCGCGGCGGCGTGCACGGACCCGTCGGGCTGCACGCCGCACACGCGCCGCAGCGTGTGCGCGACGGACGACTTGTCCTGTATAGTATCACTGACCTCTGTGCGGGCTGTAGCGGCGCGCCGGGCTGGCGAGCCGGCGGCGCGCGGCGGCGTGCACGGACCCGTCGGGCTGCACGCCGCACACGCGCCGCAGCGTGTGCGCGACGGACGACTTGTCCTGTATAGTATCACTGACCTCTGTGCGGGCTGTAGCGGCGCGCCGGGCTGGCGAGCCGGCGGCGCGCGGCGGCGTGCACGGACCCGTCGGGCTGCACGCCGCACACGCGCCGCAGCGTGTGCGCGACGGACGACTTGTCCTGTATAGTATCACTGACCTCTGTGCGGGCTGTAGCGGCGCGCCGGGCTGGCGAGCCGGCGGCGCGCGGCGGCGTGCACGGACCCGTCGGGCTGCACGCCGCACACGCGCCGCAGCGTGTGCGCGACGGACGACTTGTCCTGTATAGTATCACTGACCTCTGTGCGGGCTGTAGCGGCGCGCCGGGCTGGCGAGCCGGCGGCGCGCGGCGGCGTGCACGGACCCGTCGGGCTGCACGCCGCACACGCGCCGCAGCGTGTGCGCGACGGACGACTTGTCCTGTATAGTATCACTGACCTCTGTGCGGGCTGTAGCGGCGCGCCGGGCTGGCGAGCCGGCGGCGCGCGGCGGCGTGCACGGACCCGTCGGGCTGCACGCCGCACACGCGCCGCAGCGTGTGCGCGACGGACGACTTGTCCTGTATAGTATCACTGACCTCTGTGCGGGCTGTAGCGGCGCGCCGGGCTGGCGAGCCGGCGGCGCGCGGCGGCGTGCACGGACCCGTCGGGCTGCACGCCGCACACGCGCCGCAGCGTGTGCGCGACGGACGACAGCTTCGCTTCCGCCTCGCGTTTGCCGTGCTCGCACTGTGTGAGGGACGCCTCGAGGGCGCGGCAGCGGCCCTCGCTGCCACCGAGACGAGCCTGAACACAATTGTTCGGAAACGTTCAAAAGATTATTCTGCAGTAGGCGCTGCAAGTAACTGACCAGATTGTCTTATTTTTATTGAAATAAACATTTAAACACCAAAGTGTTGTTGCGGGTGGCGCAGGACCGACCATTGTGGCACTCTTTCGGGGAGGCCTATGTCCAGCAGTGGACGTCTTTTGGCTGATATGATGATGATGATGATGATGAAACATTTAAAATTACATCGTTTTGTGACGTGACCATCAATGAAACGGTAACATAAGTGTAACTGGGTTTACCTTCAACTCCTGGATCTGTTGAGTAGCGTCTGCGAGGCACACTTCTAAGTTATGTTTAAGCTCTTCAAGACGACGCTCCTTCGAGCGGCAGTCTTCTAAACGCAGCAATAGTTCCTGGAAACACACATAGCATTATGATATCTCAATCCCTTACTTAAGACTTTAAATGCCGGGAACGTGGACGCTCTGCCCGTAGGTGCTTTCCTCTTCTTCTGCCTAACGGGTTCCTGGGACGCAACGTGTTAAAAGAGTAAGTGTTCAAGGCATTTGGCCCGTGAGCAAGCGCTGAAATTATGGATTATTTCTTCGAGCTGAGTATTCTCATCATGGCAGCGCTCTCGAATTCAGAGACTCCAACTCGGCGCAGTACCGCGTCTTCCTCATGACCGGTCCGGTTGTCACGGGCCGTACAATAACCTGCGCCATAGTTTTTTATGACCTGTGGAGGGTGACCTAGTCGCGCGCACGACAGGCCTCTTTAAGCTCGGCCCTGCGCTGACGGCTGGCGGCCAGGTCGACGCAAGCGGCCCCCAGCAACGCCTCCGACTCGGCGCCGAACCGCGACGCCTCGTCTTTCTCATGACCGGTCCGATTAATATCCGCCTAATGATCCGCGTTCACTTATCTTTCTCTCTTTATGCATTAGTTAAAAAGTAGACGCGGATTATAGGGCCGGGTGTACAATAACCCAATCTCCAGTTTGTTATGACCTGTACAGGGTTACCTGGTCACGCGCACGACAGGCCTCTTCAAGTTCGGCGCCACGTTCTGGCAGCCCGATCAGCGCGCGCGGCGCCCAGCAACGCCTCCATCTCGGCGCCGTGCCACTACGCTACGCCGCGTCATCCTCATGAATCCTGTTTTCCTCGCGGTCTGTCAACAAAGACTGTGGAGCCTACCTGGTCACGCGCACGACAGGCCTCTTCAAGTTCGGCGCCACGTTCTGGCAGCCCGATCAGCGCGCGCGGCGCCCAGCAACGCCTCCATCTCGGCGCCGTGCCACTACGCTACGCCGCGTCATCCTCATGAATCCTGTTTTCCTCGCGGTCTGTCAACAAAGACTGTGGAGCCTACCTGGTCACGCGCACGACAGGCCTCTTCAAGTTCGGCGCCACGTTCTGGCAGCCCGATCAGCGCGCGCGGCGCCCAGCAACGCCTCCATCTCGGCGCCGTGCCACTACGCTACGCCGCGTCATCCTCATGAATCCTGTTTTCCTCGCGGTCTGTCAACAAAGACTGTGGAGCCTACCTGGTCACGCGCACGACAGGCCTCTTCAAGTTCGGCGCCACGTTCTGGCAGCCCGATCAGCGCGCGCGGCGCCCAGCAACGCCTCCATCTCGGCGCCGTGCCACTACGCTACGCCGCGTCATCCTCATGAATCCTGTTTTCCTCGCGGTCTGTCAACAAAGACTGTGGAGCCTACCTGGTCACGCGCACGACAGGCCTCTTCAAGTTCGGCGCCACGTTCTGGCAGCCCGATCAGCGCGCGCGGCGCCCAGCAACGCCTCCATCTCGGCGCCGTGCCACTACGCTACGCCGCGTCATCCTCATGAATCATGTTTTCCTCGCGGTCTGTCAACAAAGACTGTGGAGCCTACCTGGTCACGCGCACGACAGGCCTCTTCAAGCTCGGCGCCACGTTGGCGACTGGCGGCCAGATCGGCGCGCGCGGCGCCCAGCAACGCTTCCATCTCGGCGCCGTGGCGCCGCGCCGCTGCTGCCTCGTTCGCCGTCCTCTCGCGCTCTTCGCACTCGTTCTGGAGTCTACAAGTCGAAATCAGTCGTTTCATTGCAGTTAGCTACACTACAGATGGGAGACAGCATTTGGTCACTTATTTCACAGATGTACGACTGACTTATCCAACTAGACCTGGTCCTTTTTTGAATAAAGTCAGATGGCAATCGTATCCACAAAAAATGTGCTATACCAATAACTCGTATTGCCGACTATAACGCCACCACTCTTTTCACGCTCCGAGTGACGGGAATACCCTCAATTTATAAATAGTATAATGTACAGCACAATAATCCGCGGTATATTTTTCTCTGTTTGTACACATGGGTTAAAAAGAGACAGAGATATTGCACCTAGATTGCAGCTCCTTTATGTCATGGTTGGCCTGTTCCAGCGCAGCGCGTTCTCTCTTCAGCTGTGCCTCGTTGGCCTTCAACTCTCGCGTCACATGCTCGCCGCCCGTCTCGGATTCCTTTAGCATGTTCTGCAGCCGCGACAGTTCGAGCTCCAGTGATGAACGGTTTTCTTCGAGTGCTGGAACAATATAAAATGTGTGATTGGTCATATCCAGAGGCAGACCAGCCGAGACTCACGAGCGTCAGATTAAAGTACTATTTTTCGAGCACTGAGGCAACTTCGTGTGGTAACGTCCCACGACCAACTTCCGAGAATACGGGGATTCTGTGTATTGCTCAGTCTTACGACACTTGGCTTATTGCCTCAGTGCCTATGTGATATAAATTCGTTCGAAACTCGACCACACTGTAACTTAACCTTTGCCTATTTGTGACCCGTGCATGAATGCAAAATTGGGGTGTAGACTCAAAATGTATTATTACTCAAAATTAAAGAAGGCAAATACCAAATGCCTGGTGACGAAAATCCCATTCAGATATCTCAAAAAATTAAGCTACAACCGTTTTAATATTGCTTGTTAGAGAGTAAAACGGTCGGGAATCGTGACGTCACGATAGTAAATGACAATCGTTTCATATGAAGGTGCGTTTTGCGGAAAAGGGACAGAATATATCCCCTTTTAAAACTGTGGACACTTAGAAATTTGCGATTATTTAATCCCCTGCTTTACTTTTTCTCCATTTGACAAGATTTTTAATGCTTTTTCGAGAAAATTCATCATTATTGGTTATTATTTGGTGTCTATACCCGTATTTATTTATTTATTATTCAACATAATGTCATTAACAGTACATACCAAACATTGTTGGATTATTGAACTTGTAATGCAAACATGAATCTAACACATCGAGGTATCTAACCTTAGTTGTATTCAACCTCAAACTTAGTCTACTTATTATCTTCTACAGAGCTGTTTTACTATGTGGCAGGTGCCAGATGTGATGGCTTCCTGGTGCTGATATAAAACGTTTAATAAACGATTCTATTAATTGTTGAAACGTTAAACACACTTTTATTTCTGCCGAACTCCATAATCCTATAAACATGACATAGAAATAGAAAAACATTCGATTTTGAGTAACTATTAACAACGACAGAATCCAATCCAGCATCAAAAGTTAGTAGTAATCAACTACTCAGAGCTCATGTTTAACTGTACCTAGCTTTAAGATCTTGTTATACTAACATGAAACGCAATAAATGATTGATTTGATTACTTACTGGCCACGCGATGCACAGCCTCGTCCCGCTCGCGCGCCGCCTCGCGCCGCTCGTGCTCGGAGCGCTTCACGTGGTCGCGCAGCTCGCGGCAAGTGCTGTTGTACTTGTCACGCTCAGCCACACAGTTGCTCAACTGACGGCGGATGTCTGTCAGCTCTTTGCGGAGACTTTCGGACTCGTTTTCCACTAAAATAAAGATAGCAGTTATTTGCTAAGAAGACAAGGGCATACCCGTCAAATCTTACAAAAAAGGTACAAACTCTTCGGATTTGAATTGGGAAAAGTAAAGTTTAATATTTGGTGTTATTGAGCTAGTTTAATTAACATTAGTTTCTCAACGGCGTAACAGAATCCTGTCACATTTGGACTCAATATCAATTCGTAGAGACTAGAGACGATAAATGTACAGTCATGTCTATAAATATGTATACGTTTAAGAGGAATGCCTATCTGCGATTTTCCCATTCAAACGCTCTCGACTGTTTCCTCCCTGGTTTTTCAACCTAGAGCAATGACTTTTTCAATTATTTGAAAAATAATAATAATATTGACCTTATGGTCAATATCATCAATATCTATGCCGCTATGTTTCGCTTTTTTGGATCTTTTTATTTTAAAGAAACTTACAGCGCAGCGCCTCAAAAATCGCAAAAACGGCTTAATTTAAATGGCTGCTAAAAAAGGCACTATACAAATATAACAACAAATATCCAAAAAATCAAAACATAGCGGCGTAGATTATTTTTTCCTCTTGCAGTTTCCAAAATTGTATGATGATTGGTTGCGTTTTGGAGTAGGAAACAGTCGAGAGCGAAACCTTGATGTTTGAGTTTTTTGCGTGGGAATTTTAGTTCGAGCTGCAGTTGTCCTTATCGCATAGACAGCTCCCGCCGCCCACAACAGCGTGACAGAAACATTGCGTCAAAATTTTGAGATTTCAAAAGTTGCTCAGCTAGGCATTGCTCTTAAGAACGTATCTCCGTGGGCTGGAGGAAATTAGGTACATCTTTTTGGAGCCAACCTTAAAAAGAAAAGTACAGTCAGAAAAGTAATGCAATGTAAGCCAGCTGAGCTGGGTCCATTACGCCTATACTATGTTTTTTTTTCCATCCGTGTGCAACTTTGTTACGGTACAAATCGCTAGGAATAATCCTTAACTTTTAACGAACTATTAGAAAATATGATGGTATTTGATCTTTAATAAATTATTTGTCTTCATGCATCCAAGGCATAACCACAAGTCTATATCTCTGTGGTATTTGAACAGAATACGGGGATTGTCTGTGGTGGTTCTTTTTTTTCTTCAGCTGTCAAAAGCAATGAGATATTACTTTTGCAAAGATGCGCTGAGGAAGCAGACGTAATCTTTGGGAGTGCTCGCTTTGGCTCGAGGCCATATTGTTAACTTACATACATACAATGTTTTAAATCTAAACACATCCCGTGGCACAGAGATGCCTTGACACATTGGACATGTCGGTGAGTAAAGTGCAATTGTCGCTGATCTAACGGAAGTAATATTTATCGTGTTCAAGCGGCGGTTTTAGAGGAGAAACATTGCTTTGTTACAGATATATCACACTACTTCTTAAGAAGATATCTGGGCGGCGGAAAGTCACCAACGCTTAGCTTTGAACTCTTGCCAGGTAAAACTAGTTATAGTGATTTCTGTCGAAATGTGGTCGGAAAGTGAGTGAAGAGAAAGTGATAGTTATTTGTTCGTTCAAGTCTTAAATATTAATGTGGTTTACAGCGACTACGTGCTGGCGCCTTGAAGGGGGCCCAGTCACGTACAGGCAATCGAGCGGGCGCACGAAGTCGTACGCGTCGATACGCCCCTTTCTGGTCTTCACATGCGGAAGCCATCACGAGCAGCCTCTCATCTGGGAGCCTGGGTGTACGCAGTGGACTGCAGCGGGACGTGACGCTTGTGTAGCGTGTTCCTAGAGGTGACCTCCTTCCATTTTTTTGGTGTCATTCATGGAATCTGCCATGAGATATTAATAGTGTAATTTACTAACGCAAATGAGCCTCACACAGACCTAAGCATAATAATAAAGCATACTCTTATAGACATTTAACTTTAGAATCAAATTTCGTCCTCGGTCAGGGACCTATATATTTTTTTATCTCATCTGAGAGAGCCACGCCGCTATCTTTACAGTAGAGTTAAGGTTTAGTCAATAGTGAAACGATTTTGAGAACTGTAATAAACCTACTTTTGTAATTGAATCTTTGTTCATATTTCTATGTGGCTAGCTACTAAATAGGTCTCCTGCATATAACTCTTTTGCATTTAAGAGTATAATTCTAAATGCATGGCACCCTCTTTAGAAACACTATGCTCCTATTACCGTGAACCCAAAACACACCCACCTCTGTGAGAAATCTATCTGACTGACTAGCGCGGTGCACAAAATCAAGTGTGGACGACTCTTCGAGTTCGTCAGGTCACTGTTACACATAGAGGTAAGTGATAGCCGTCTACGCATACCATCAAACACGGTTTTATCTCGTTACAACTTATGAATTTTAATTGTTTGTCACGAATAAATGTTAGAATTTGACTTTTAATGTGAATTAGATTAGTAGGTACTAGCTGCCCGCGCGGATTCACCCGCGTATTGCAAAGAACGTAGGCAAACCCGCGGGATAAAATATAGCCTAAGACAATCCGGAAAGTCCATTCTATACGCAGGTGAAAGAAGTATTGCATTCCGATAAGCGGTTCCGGAGATACCCAAAACATACAAACTTACATTTTAAAAAGCTACAAACTCACAGACTTTATAATATTAGTATAGATTTGTAGAGTATAAAATTCATTTATATCGTAGCACCATAAAAACTTTCACCCCCCATTGCACCTCATTGGGGGATGGTTATTCGGGATAAACTTTCCCGGGATTCAAACTATCTCCATACCAAATTTCATCTCAATCAGTTCAGCGGTTTAAGCGTGAAGAGGTAACAGACAGACATACACACTTTCGCATTTATAATATTAGTATGCATGTTGGCGACAAAGCGGCCGCATCTCCAACTTAACCGTTTACCGTTAGAGCGCTAGCGATAAGCCGGCCGTGACGTCACTAGAGGGGTCGGTTCGCGGGGACCGTCAGCGGATTCCCCAATCACTCGCGCTGCGTACCGCATATATTGTTCGTGAGCCACCTTTTGTTTGTTATTTATATTTAACTCTTCGGGAAGCTACGGCACATCTTTTCGTCCAATATTCCGCAGTGTCTCAAGACGAGAGTCTTTGACCAGTGTGTGTTGCCAGTGATCACATATGGCACTGAAACGTGGTCGCTTACAATGGGCCTCATAAGAAGGCTCAAAGTCACCCAAAGGGCAATGGAGAAGGCTATGCTGGGAGTTTCTCTGCGTGATCGCATCAGAAATAAGGATATCCGCAGCTAAACCAAGGTAACCGATATAGCCCTCCGAATCGCTAAACTTAAGTGGCAGTGGGCGGGGCACATTGCACGTAGAAATGATGGCCGTTGGGGCGGAAAGGTTCTCGAGTGGCGACCACGTACCGGAAGGCGCGGCGTTGGTAGGCTTCCCACAAGGTGGACTGATGACCTGGTAAAGGTCACGGGAGTCCGCTGGATGCGGGTGGCGCAGGACCGGTCACTTTGGAACTTTTTGGGGGAGGCCTATGTCCAGCAGTGGATGTCTTTCGGCTGATATGATGACGATGATTATGATTTAATTCTCGGAATTATAAGAAGGGTTTACAGTCCACTCGCATTTTTACTAGTCTATATATCCTTCAAGCTTTGAACAAGGCACCAGACCCAACAATGCATGTATACAACACAAACTTACGCTCTTTCAGCTTTCTGATGGTATCCTGCAGCTGCGTGTAAGCGTTGTCGTACTTGTCCTCGGCGAGCGAGAGCTGCGCGCGCACCTCCTGGCACTCGCGGTTGCTCGCCTCCTTCTCCAGGTGCAACTCTTTGATGCGGTTCTCGAAGCGGGAGCAATCGTCTTCCGCTGCCGCCCTGTAGTGCAGAGTTATGAGCACATTACCAGCCATTAAGGCCACTGAATACAGCCACTAGTAGCGAGCGCGAGCCACTTCCGCAGGTTATGGCTCGGACGCGGCCAGGCCACTAAACGCCCGGTGTGCGCCGGTGCCATACAAAATGTATGAACGAACTCGTCCGCAACTTGTGGCGCCCACCAGTGGCTCAATGTGCGGCCGCTCTATTGGTTCTTAGAGGGGGTTCTAGAGAACGTTGTGTAATCAGGACAGCTAGGAGTGATATAAGTATTATATGGACCTAATTTACAAAGTGGTTTACTGAGACAAGTGACAAGACTATTTTAAGTTAGAAAGGGCTAGCCTGTTTATGGAAAACTCAGAGGCGGATTATCCATACAGGCAAACTAGGTACGTGCCTAGGGGCGCGGGGTTACAAAGGGGCGTTTTTGTCTCACTTCACGCGCTCTATTTTGTTCTGGAAACAGTCTTAAACCACCCTTCGCTCCTTCCAGAACTCATAAAATTGAAATTGAATTGAATTTTAATTTGGCATTCGCGTAAAGACGCGACTTACTTGGCCTCCTCAAGGCGCGTCTTCAAAGCAGCGAGCTCATCCTTCAATTGGTTGATGTGCCCCCGGTCTTGGTCAGAGCGCGCCGCTGCGTCTCGCTTCACCCGCTCTAATTTGTTCTGGGAACAGTCTAGAATGCGCTTCGCTTCTTCTAGGCGTTCTATCAGTGCTTGATGTTCTTGGTGAGCTGAAATAGAAGGAGATTTCACAAAAATTCGGACACGAGTTGTACCTCCAAAGAAACAAACAATTCAGATACGTAGTTTTTATACTGTGAGTACAGGTTTTCGATGGATTCATCGTGCTAATGATGTCACTACGATGTTTGCACGTAAAAATGTGTGACCTATAAGGTCAAATAGAAGTCTATTACAAGCTGAAAGAAGACAATGAAAAGGACAGAGACGTTAAGCTAGGAAGTATACCAGACTCAATTTTTATTTTAAGAAATATATTTTCTCAAACATGCAATGAAATATTGACGTTACGTTCCTAATAATAGGCAGCGAAATATCACGTTTCAGGTGCGGAGAGACGAGAGACACATAATGACATTTATAGGTCTTATTATTAGTAGGCCTGCAAGATGGTCTTTTTTAATTTTCATTCCACATTTATTAGAGGCACAGCATCACGGCGTTCAGCCATTAAAAAAACTATAAGCAACATTTGCATTTTGGTTCTTTGTGACATTCTGCCACTACGATTATTAAAAAAAACAACAAACGATGTTTGCTATATTTTGCAGTTTTATTTATGTAGAATCGACTTGAACATAACAAATAACTTCTTCTTTTGCCTGGCTCCTTCCCATTTACTTGGGGTCGGCCCTTCTAATCATGCGTCGCCAGGCCGGTCGGTCCTGGGTCGTCTCTGGTCTTAAATTTCCCGCTTCCATGTATTTTCTCACTACTGCCATCCAGGTTAACCGGGGTCTACCTCGCCCCTGGGGTGCAACAGTCATGTCTAGGACTTTTCTGGTCATGTGCTCCGGTGGTCTTCGCATCACATGACCGTACCACTTCAATCGGCTTTCTGCTAGTTTATCTTGGATAGGCTTTATTTTGAAACTGCCTCTTATATGAACATAACAAATAACACATTATTAAAATATTGCAATTATTTTAAATTGCCAATTTAACTAGAAAAATACACATTTAAATTATTTCGTCTAAATATTAGCGGTAAAAATGTCTACTCAAACCGCATAGGTATTTTTTTAATCATATTGGAGGCAAAATTGATAATTTTTCATTCTGTAATTCTATTTTATTGGATTTATTGTGCGTTGTTGATTTTGATATTTAAGGTGAGGCATCTCGGGTGAAGCTACATACGCGACACTAAAAACCTACTAGGCGGCGCAACATTATCGTAATTCTCCCCAGAAACACACACCGCTACATTTCACGCACACTATGTCACTTTACTGTGACAGGTCACTGACCTCGGTATTTTTTTTCTTTCGTGATATTATAAATTTAAATCAGTCACCAACCTCAATACACAAAGTGAAATTGTCAAAACATCTTATTGAAAAATGTCAGACTTGTTGACATTTTCTTATTCTGCGATGATTCTGCGTATGTTTCTTAGGTAAATTTTGGTATATGAAATATGAGTCGCTTAATTTCAAACCCGGGTAAATCCATCTGTCAAATCATGCGATTTTGCTACTAAGCAAAGGTGATAAGGTAGATATTTGCTGATAGGGTCGAATGGATTTACACGAGTTTGAAGTTAAGCGACTCATATATACTATTGATAAGTCAATAGATTAGTCTTTGGATTGGCAATGTCATAACAACTCTATTCGGTCTTCGCTAAGGTGCAAAATTTCATGAAAATAAGCAAGCGAAAATGTATGAACATTGCTTGACAAAAGGGGTTACGTTATGGTAAGGACTCAGATCGAGCTGGCTTTTTGGGGGGCTTGAGCCTGGATGGATAGTTAAATTTGAAAATTCAATTTAATTCTCAAGTCTCAACTCATGACAATAGAGGGGCCATTAAGCGATCACGTCAGTCAGAATGATCGAGCCTTGTTGGTACGTACCTATTTGTACGTTACTGGGTAGGTATCTATATTAGGTAATCCTTATTTTGCTCCTTAGTTTTATAGTGTGAGAATGCAAAAAAGTAGGTACTACAAATAATACTAAGTATAAAATACCGTCCTAAAACATAATTATACATTCGGTTTCTGCTGCTGTTGTAAGTGTTATTATGAAAGTGTAACACCAATGTATTAGGTATACCCGTAAACCAATATCAGGCCAGAATATAATTATACTAAATAGACCTAATAAACTCGTATTTACATATATTAATACGTATGAAGTACTCTTTAATCACTGTGACTGACACCCCCTGATGCCTCTATGATTGTGATGTACGGTAAGTGGTGTCGTCAGCAAACCGAAAGTGAGTAATGTAGTCGCAGGTGATGGTGATACCTACAAAAAATCATACACTAATAACATAATTATAGTAATTTGTTAGTGCTAAGTAAAGTCATTTATATATTCATGAAGATTATAAAAACTCTTCGGTACTCCCCAGTACCACATCCAATGAACCTGGTTCAAAGCAACACGTTGTTAGGACTGTAGAATTCGACATTAAAAACGCAAAGCACGATGTAGTTCTGGTTTTTACAAGCTTTATATTAATTTGACCTGTTTGTATGTAGGTATGTAAGTATCTATGTAAGTTTTCCGTCAAAATTTGCGATCCATTTTTCAGTCACTTGTCGTTATCCGATTGAGTTGAAATTTTGGGTATTAGTATAATTTGGATAACAATTCAATATTATGGTACCATCGAGCTGATCTGATGATGGAGACAGAAGGTGGCCATGGGAATGCAGTATTTAACCAACGTAACCACGTTGAGTTTAAGGTCCTTAGAATCGTCTCAATACAATATACAGAAAAGTACAGTAAGCAATAAAAGCTTGTACCAAAATTTTGGCAGTAACTTATTTGGTTTTGTTTTATGGATCAGCAACTTCGAAAAGCTTGTGCCAGTTGCGCGACACTCGTAAAACTGCGAAATTTTAGGACTTTTTTTACATTTACGCCTGAATTTTAAAGTTGATTAAAGTGGGGAACTTGCATGGGACTTCAATTTTGAATAAGTTGCACACAATCGATGCGGATATACTTACGTAGAAATATACATACAGAAGAAAAAAAAAACGATTGTATTAGTTTTATCTCACGTTAAAATGACAATAAAAAAATATTATTGTTTCGATAAAATAAAATAACAGTTACACAGAATATTGAATTGGCACAGAAAATGATATTTTGTATGACAAGTATAGACTTAAACGCAAATGTTGTGGAGATAATTGCAAATTAATGACTTACTCCATAGTAAACGCGCCGAGAATATATGTTGTGACGTTGTTGCGGATGCAACCTATTTTGTACCTTTTTTGTCTATTATTTTTATACTTTTGGAATGTTTTATTTTGTTTTATCAGTTGTCAATATATTGCTGTCGAAAACAGATTGAGTCGGCTTGGTTTTAATATTTTTCCTATATAAATAATCACTCCAGCTATACAGTCCGTCAGAAGTCCTTTTCATTTGGTCCTTCGAGCATGATCTGAACCAGCGACCTATGGATCTACAGTCCACGTTGGTACGCTAAGGTAAACGGCGAGCCTCTGCACAGGGAGCTACACATTTTTGCGGATGCGAGCGAGCTTGCCTATGCGACTGTCGCTTATTGGCGTTTTTTGTACGCAGACGGTACAGTCAAGCTTGCTCTCATATCCAGTAAAGCAAGAGTATCGCCATTGAAGCCCACTTCAATTCCACGCCTAGAATTGCAGGGTGCTTTAATAGCTTCACGCCTTGCTATGACCATCAAGGAATTTCACAAGAAAAAGCCTATTCGAACGTTTTTTTGGACAGATTCGAGAACTGTCCTTAGCTGGCTAAGAAGTGACGCACGAACGTTCAAGCCCTTTGTGGCCCATCGGATCGGCGAAATAACTGAAAATTCATGCGTTCAAGACTGGAGATGGGTCCCAACTGACTTGAACGTCGCGGACGATGCCACGCGAATCAAACCTCTCCATATTAACCCTAACCACCGATGGTTCACCGGCCCCTCATTTCTTCTGGCTTCTCCGGAAAATTGGCCTGTGGAACCAGCTGGCTAGCCTCCAGTTCATGAAGAGTTTAAGCAAACTCCTAGACTTGTGGTTGGGCATCTGGTTATCACCGCGGATTTCAGTCGTTTTAGTGACTGGTTGCGCTTACTGCGCGCCACTGCTCGCGTTTTGCAGGCGGCTTCTAAATTTCGCTCACTTTTGGACCGCGTTAGACACATTGATCACACTGATCCTAGCACCGATTTTAGGGTTCGTCAACGTACAAACGCGCCTACGTCCACCACTCTATTACCCCTGACAGCGGAATTGATGCAAGCCGCAGAAAGGCACGTCCTGCAGAAAGTACAGTCCGAGACATTTGGAGAAGAAATTCTGCGGATTGAACGAGGAGAGTTATTGCCCAAGAGCAGTCGCTTAGCAAAGTTATCACCCAAGATGAGAACGGACAATTTGCTACGTTTGGTTGGCAGAATTGAGGCTGTAGAAGACGTCGGTACCGAAGTCAAATCGCCCATACTGTTAGATGGTCATCACCCAGTCGTGCGCCTTTTGGTTCTCTTTTACCATCGCAAGGCTGGACATGCGAATAATGAGATGGTCGTCAATGAGCTGAGACAGAGATGAGGCTTCTTCCCTTGCGCAGCACCATACGAAGCGTCGCCAGCAAATGTTTGTATTGTCGGATCAGGAAGTCAAAACCGATGAATCCAATGACTGGAAACCTTCCTCCGCAGCGGCTTGCCCACCATCGCCGCCCATTTAATTTCACTGGACTTGATTATTTTGGCCCAATTAACTCCACAATCGGACGCAAACAGGAAAAACGATACGTAGCCCTATTTACCTGCTTGACTTCCAGAGCCGTCCATTTGGAACTTGTGCACTCCCTGACGGCTGATTCAGCGATAATGAGCTTGCGTCGATTTATTGCAAGGAGAGGTGCTCCCGAAACAATATTCTCTGACAACGGAACTTGTTTTGTCGGTGCTGACCGAATATTACGGGAGTTTTATCAGACAGATGTCAACAATTTTGCTGCCAGCCGAGGAATCAATTGGAGCTTTATTCCTCCCGCTGCTCCTTTCTTTGGTGGATGCTGGGAACGGCTAGTTCGCACCGTCAAAGTTGCACTGAACGCCACCCTACGCGAAAGGGCACCTTACGCAGAAGTACTCGTGACCCTCCTGCTGGAAGCTGAGGCCATCGTCAACTCCCGGCCCCTAAGTCACGTTTCTGTGAGTCAGGATGACCAGGAGACTCTGACACCTTTCCACTTTCTAATTGGCACATCCTCGAATCAAGTCCTACCCGCAACCCTTGACGACCAAGACCTTCTTCGTAGAGCAGACTGGAGGAAGGCCTTGAGGTTAGCCGACCATTTTTGGAACCGTTGGGTGAAAGAGATCCTACCTACAATGCAACCACGACAGACAGGCGAAAACAGGGAACGCGACTTAAACATCGGTGACCTGGTACTCATCGTGGATGAAAATCTTCCAAGAGGAACTTGGCCAAGAGGCCGCATCACTGCAACCTTCCCTGGCCGAGATGGCGTAGTCAGGGTGGTGGACGTAGCCACACAGGGAGGCCTTCTTCGTCGGCCCTCCAAAAAGTTGGTCAGGCTAGACGCGTAGGGCTCCTTATTGGCTGGCCCGGCTAGCTTCGTGTGCTTTCGCACACTAGGGGGTGGGATGTTGCGGATGCAACCTATTTTGTACCTTTTTTGTCTATTATTTTTATACTTTTGGAATGTTTTATTTTGTTTTATCAGTTGTCAATATATTGCTGTCGAAAACAGATTGAGTCGGCTTGGTTTTAATATTTTTCCTATATAAATAATCACTCCAGCTATACAGTCCATCAGAAGTCCTTTTCAGACGTCATAGCATAAGCCAGTTTAATATAGAGCGTTTTAGGGGGGTGCCGGCGCGTGCAGATTTCAAATGCATATATTATCAGAAAAATACATCATAAGAAAGTTTTAGTGCTACAGTTGTTTAATGCTAAATTATACATTGAATTTTTGCAATAAAATAAAAAGATGCAAGTTCCCTATTCCTACAATTTGAATTAAACTGCAAATCTGTAAGCTCTAAAGGGACGAAGCTATTGCCCTTCGAAAATTATATATTTTTTCCGAACTTCGTCGATTTTAAATTCTCCCGTCTGGACCAAAACATATCATAAATCCCTCGCGCTATGAGAAAAAATATTAGTAATAAAGTTATACTCAATTTAATTTGCTTTCATTAAAGCACAGATAGGTCTGTGAGCCTAATAATTCAATCACAATCTCGAAAACACTAAAATAGGTAAAAATTGATTATCAAATAATGAGACATTTGGTGTTACTATACTGACAAATGTATAGGTATTCAAAGGGCTTTGTATGCACATTTGCCACCAACCACCAGAGAGCTAAGTTCAAATGCTCAGTTCTATGCTTAATTTGCTAAGGAAAATTATACGAAATCATCGCTTTGATTTCGATAGGCGATGACGAGAACGATCTTGAGAAAGCCCAGGCACAACACGAACTCAAAAAACTGAAAGAACCTGAGGAAGAAAGCGTGGAAGAAGGAAGAACCTGAAGAAAAGCTTCTAGCTGAACCAAACCAAATGAATTTATTATCGTTTTTACATGATTGATAGCCGTCCGTATTGCTTTTAAGTGGCAGAGGGCGGGGCACATTGCACATTTGATATTATTTTTTGTGTAACATTTATATTGTATATTCAACTTTTAAATTTAGGTACCGAATGCATAAATTGACATTGTTTGTTTCTGTTTAATAGTAAGTGTCTATTAGTTTTTAAATGACAATCCTTAATTGGAGATACAATTTCCACTTTGTGTATTAACATTATGAATATTATTTTATTTTCATTACTTATTATTGACGATCGTGATAAACTATATTGTAATCTTTATCTCGAAATAAATAAATCTAAATCACGTAGAACCGATAGCCGTTGGGGCAGAAAGGTTCTCGAGTGGGGACCGGACTGATCACCTGGTGAAGGTCGCGGGAGTCCGCTGGATGCGGGTGGCGCAGAACCGGTCATTGTGGCAATCTTTGAGGGAGGCATGTGTACAGCAGTTGACGTCTTTCGGCTGATTATGATGATGATTATTTATTGCCTTTTCCATTGGTACTTGGCTACTTTCATACAAACTATAGGTAGGTACTCAAAGGCCTTTTGCACTCAATTATTCAAAAAAGCCATTTTTACCTTTATTTCGTATTTTCAAGATTGTGCGTGTAGTGTTACAGAATTTATAGAGGGTTTGTATGAAAAAAAATTACATATCAACAAAACTTTATATCCAACTATTTGGACGAGGGATTTTGCCAATATTTTGATCAGGACGGGACCATGACTTAAAATTGACAATTTTCGGGAAAATAGACCATCTTTGAAGGGCCATCGCTTGAGTTTATAGACCTGTGGCTTAACTCAAATTGTGGTAAATTTATTTATCTTTTAAAGTGTACTACATCTTGATGGTCAAAGTAGCATAGTTTATGACTTTTAAACCAAAATTTCGTGTTCACACTATCTATATACTACACTATCTATATATCACTAACTATATATCGGTTCAATATACCGAAAACCCATGCCTTGCGATTTAAGCCTATTTTGTGTCGATTTCTACTGACCTATATCTACAAAGAATAACACGAGTATAGGTAAGCAACATTATATCGTAAACTCGTGAATATCTGTGAGTTAATTCAAATGAACCCTAAGCATTCTCCAAATCTTCAAATCAATAAAGAGTTGGCAATGCACGGTGGTGAATCCTCTTTAGTAGCAAGCGTCCATAGGCTTCGATATGTCGCAAACCGTGTGTTTGTTTGCAATATACATGGTATAAAAAAATGGTACTAATAATAATTCTTTGGTAATTGTACTGACTGCCGTGCTTCCTGGATGGCCCCTCGATTGCGATTCCTGCTTTTAAGTAATGTATTTTATTTACTCGTATTTCTTTTATACGCATAGGATTACAAATGATATGCCATTTTATACTATATATGTATGTATCACATACATACATATATACCTGAGTGGCCGAGCTCTACTTGGGTGAAAATAGAGAAAATATGAGACTTAACTGGTAAGGCGAAAAAATTATATATTCTATACTACTATATATAGAATGGGTGGTGCAGGACCGGTCATTTTGTCACTCTTTGGGGGAGGCATATGTCCAGCAGTGGTCGTCTTTTTTATAAAAATCGTCTTTCGGCTGATATGATAATGATGATGATATATAGTATTTTTTTCGCCTTATCACAAAGGAATAAGGTGCCAAATTGTAAACATAGCTCGGAAGTCGATTTTAGCTACCTAATTGTATTCTCATTGGCAAGTTCCGTCACATCATTATATCCTTCCATTTAAAGCTTAAAGGCCTGGCCATGAGTTTCTGGCTAAGCAGCGAGCGGCGGCGGCAACGTGCTATTCCGGATAGGCATACCAATTCCACCATAGCGTTTAAGATACGGAACCGATTAATAAGGTGTCAATCGATTCATAATTACGCTCCGTGTGTCCCATTTACGTAAAACTAGACATGCTACGAGTAATTAGCTTGAAATCTTGCGAGTATGGTACGGAACCCTCGTGCACAAGTCTGACTCGCACTTGACCAAGACGCAAGCAGATTACAAAATCAGCATACTTAATCTAAATAATGTCTGTTTTAGTGAATTCCTTAGCCTCAGAGTAGGTAAAGAAAATGAAACAAATTATTCATTAGTAGGAATATGTTTTCTACCACAAGAATTAAAAGTGTCTATATATGAAATGGAATACTTTACTGTTTAGGCATATTAATTATTACAATTATTTACTACTTCTTCTTCTTCACTTGACTTTCAAACTCTCCTTCAGGTCTGCCATGAACCCGCTTAGCGGGCGCCTATATGCGCCTATATAGGCATCGGCAAGGAGCGTAGTGCGTTGAGATTCTGGTCAGTGAATGTGTTAAAAACTTGGAGTTGAAGTGTAGTTAGGAGGTATCTTGAAGAACTGTATCCAATTGGGTGACAATAATCCGTCTTGATTCGACCACAATAAACACAAATTACATCATGCTTGCAGATTCCGAGTAGATATTATAAATATTCTGACAATGTCTTTCCACATTCAATTGGTTGGAACTGCAGGGGAGTTAACTGGATGGCGTCATTATTACAGCGGATCACAATATACTATCATAATCGTTATAGTTCGTACACTATAAGATTTTCATTGTATTTAATATATTATGATTTTATTGAAAACGACATATCTAAATCCTAAGACAGCGTAAATGCCAAATGTCAAATGTTCCTATATGACAGATCGCTGCCCCAATATTATAGGGTTCTATGTTGCACTTTTATCAACTTGAAATTTGAAGTTTGTCAGAGTGATACTAGGTCTAAATTGAAGTACCCCGACAATGTAACATAGGACCCTATAATATTGGGGCAGCGAGATGTTACGACATACACCGTACTAGACAATGTGACCTGTGTGATAAAAAAATATTCCACATACTAAAGAAACGTATTCGAACTTCTTTCATTAATAACGGGAACTTAAGATGAGAAATATGAAAAATCGGGTTATAATACTTATAATGGTAGGGTTTGTGAACGAACTTTTGTGTTTTAAATTAGAACAAATTGTAAAAATGACCGAAAATCTATTTTAAACGTTTATCCACCCACATGACACCCTATTAATTCTCCCTGAAAACGTATTATTTTCTAACAGCTGGTATTAAACTAGCGAATTTTACAGTTGTCAAAATGCAAAAAATCGCGACAGCCGTCCGTCCAGCCCGAGGCCGCTTGGCCATCTGCCTACTAAAATTCAAACGAATGACTTACGCGCATCCGTTTTGAGCGAAATTTTATATTTATGTGCTTAATGTTACTAATTTACGTTAATTAAAAATAAGATGAGCCTACTACGTTGTCAAATATATAATAAGGAATAAAAGGATACAAAAATAAGTACTGAACATTGACTAGCAAAAAAATGGTTCTGGTTTTTAGTCAACTCGACCTATCGAAAAACGCGCAATCAGAGCTAACTTTGCGAGCCTAATCCATCGAGGCAAATTAATCAAATCGTGTGTTGGGCATTATATAATTGTAGCAAATATCTTCAAATAGCATTTAAATAAGAAACCGTTACATTTTATGTAGTTTTCGCGTAATGAAGTAGGAATTTCCAAGCCCATTTTGGTACTTTTCTGAAGCTGCTTCACCTTAATATGAGTTCCGACGAAAACACCGACGAAGAAATAGTACCTAGGTGCCATATATGTATGTGTTAGTTATATTTTTTGTCTATACTAAATACAACAACGTTGCTCAAAACAAGTTAAAATCACCCTTTTTAAGGCCTTCTGTCAAGTATTCTACACGGGTAGCCTATGGGTCAGCTACACGCTGAAGGCCTATAATGCTCTTCGGATCCAGTATAATGATGCCTTCAGAATCCTGTTGAGGTTGCCACGGTTCTGTAGCGCGTCGGGGATGTTTGCCGAGGCGCGTACCGACGACTTTTATGCGATAAGGCGAAAGCGGGTTGCATCTATCCTAAGCCGCATCCGACGCAGCGACAACAGGATACTGAAGGTCATCGCTGATAGATCAGACGGTTCCATCCTGAGTACCTGGGTTAAAATTATTAATTAAGATACCTACCTAGACATTCTCTTGACATTTTCAGATATTATGTACCTATTGCTCTGTTGACGTTTTTCTTGAAATCAGTAGACATTGACATTTTTACATCTGCACTTCTGTTGACATTTTTATAATTATTTAATATGAATTAAAGTAGCACTGTTTTAGATAAATAATCTGAATGTACCTATATTATATTGTATTGTATTGTATGGAATGGAATGTTCTGAAATAAAGATATTTTATTTTATTTATTTTAAATAGAACTGTCTCTAGAAATTAAAGTTTGATTTCATGGAGTTTTTGTAATTTATTTCATTGCATGTTTGAGAAAAGCACTATACATACCTCGGCGTGAAAAGGGGTTGCGAGCCTCATAACTATCCGACCTCGCTACGCTCGGCCGTCTATATGTACTCGGCCGGCAACCCCTTACTTCCCGGCCTCTGTAGTAATGTACTATTACGTCACTACTTCAAATCAGAATTAATACACGTACCCATAATTAGAGCTTGCTGTTTATCACTCTCAGCGCGCAACATGGCTTCATCGTGCTGCAATATAAGTTGATCGCGTTGCACTAGAAGTTTCTTCTCTCGCTCGCGCGCGCCCGCATCGCAAGCTTCCTTCTCGCTCGTTAGCACCGTTATTGTTTGAGATAGCTTATGCTCGAGTGTTTGGCGAAGTTGTTCCTGTAATGTAGTATAAATACAACTGGTTTAAGCACTAGACAGGGCCATACTCGTATAATTTTTTGGGCAGGTTCGTTAATTATATATTAATTTTTATCGATTCAGATTTTCGAGATACAAAGTAAAAGACAGGCTCGCGCGTTCTACACCTCACAGAGCCATGCCTCAAGCACAGTCTCATAACCGATACAGTCAATCGACGAAGCCGTCTAGACAGGGCAATCGTGCGGGGTGTGAGGGGCGACGGGCGTATAGGGCGAGCCCAAGCTGCATACATGTAGCTTGGGACATGACGTTGTCAAACCCGCAAACGTCCAAGGCGTCGGTCCACTGATACTCTCTACACTGTGCCTCAAGTGTGTACACAGCTATAGTAACATAATTCCGGTGCTCACCTTTTCTTCCTTAAGCTTGGTGATGTTTTCCGCCGTGGTCCTGTTGATGTTAGTGATGATGGTCTGGTACTCGGCCTCTTTCTTCCCGGACGATTGCTGCATGGAGTTCCTCGTTTCGCGGAGTTTACGCTCGCTGCTCTCCAGTTCCTTGGTGAGACGAGCTATTTGACCTGGAGTATGAGTGGAACCAAATTAGTACTTATATATAAAATTAGTATATAAATGTTGCTTTATCTAACTGTAATAATAACTCTGATCATGGGGGGCCGATGGCCGTTGGGGCGGAAAGGTCGAGCGGTGAACACGTACCGGAAGGTGAAGCGCGGGTGCTCTACAACCCCGTGTGGAGGGTCCACCGACTGATGACCTGGCAAAGGTCGCGGGAGTCCACTAAATGCGGATGGCGCAGGACCGGTCATTGTGGCACTCTTTGGGGGAGGACTCTGTCTAGCAGTGGACGTCTTTCGGCTGATATGATTGATGATGATGATGATAATAATAATTTAATATACCTCTTATTAGAATAGAATAGAAAAGCTCTATTCAACACCACATTACACGAAATTATAATTAAAGATACATGTGAACCTTAAGATTACAATTAAAATATAAATTTAAAAAATAATAAAATATAATAATAATTAATTTTTAGTTTTTATTTTATATAAATGTTATTAATGTTTGCAGTCATAGGACTGCTTGGTACTCGTATATCTTGGCATAGCTACGGTTATAGAATCCTCAACCAATGCCAGTGTACCGATATGGCTCTTGTCTTAAGCACGCATTTTTTTGTGTTATTTTTGTTACAGCGAGGCATTTTCTAGTACACCTCCTCTAGCATGTTGGTCAGCTCTGTGGCCCACATGAAGCCTATTGACGCTTTGCGTCTCCCTACGTGCTGTGGTGTTTGTGGCTCAACAGAAAGTGTTTTAGTGTTCAGAACGCAAACCTTTCTGGTTCTCCAGCTGCACCATCGCGTCCTGCAGATCTCGATCCAGCTTGGCCCGGCGCGCCTCCGCGTCATCCAGCATGTTGGCCGTGTCGAACAGCACGGCTTCCAGCGCGTCCTTCTCGGCGCGCACGCTGGCCAACTGCTCTTGTAGATGCTGCTTGTCTTTGTCCAGGCTGTCTATTAATATCTACCGACACAATAAGACACAGATTAATAATTGAAACACGTTTTTATATATTAACCAGTTGATCGAGGAGCTCAGCAGTACGCATGTTGGATGTCATATTGACGGTGTCAGTGTCAATAACATTAGCTACGCTGATGACATGGAGCTGCTGGGCTCCTCCATCAATGCAATTAGGCAGCTGGTTAGCAAATGCGAGACCTATACCGAGCAACATGGCCTGAGGTACAACTCTAAAAAGAGTGAAGTTGTTATATTTAAAACCAGTAAATATAACCCGACAGTTGTGCCTCCGGTAGTGTTGGGCGGCGTTGCTCTAAAGGTGGCAGACCAATTTAAATATCTGGGGCATATGGTCACGCCGGACTTGAATAAGAATAAGAATAAGAATATTTTTATTTGTAGAAAATGGGTGTACATAAAAGATCTTAAAACTTGTTTTGGCGTCTCCATCTTCAGCCTGATTCACAGACATACAAATCTATAGTATCTTACAGCTAATTACCTACTTAATATTAAACTTTAAACATTATAGATCCCGGGGTCTTACAAAGTGCTTTTAAACTGGGGCAAGTCTAGTTCCTTCAGCTCATTTGGAAGGTAGTTGTAAATTTTGATGCACATGAATATAATGTTTTTGCTGACAAGGGCAGATGTTATTCTCGGATAATTTAAGTTTGACCCATGTCGAGTATTGTACCTTGAGGTGGAAGCAACACTAGAAAATTAACTTAAATTGGTTTTTACAAATAGGCTCACTTCGTAAATGTACAGAGAATGTAGCGTTAATATTTTTAATTGTTTAAAAATCGGTCGACATGAGTCTGTTTGTTTAGCGCCATAGAGTGCGCGTAAACATTTTTTTTGAAGTCGAAATACTTTGGTGACGTTTGTGCTGTTACCCCATAAAATTATACCATATCTAAGATTCGACATGACATAGCCATGGAATGCCAGAAGGGCTGTTTTTTGAGATGTGATTGCTTTAAGCCGTCTGAGAGCAAAAACAAACCTGCTAAGCTTATCAATGAGATTATCTGTGTGTTCTTTCCAATTATTGTGACAATCGACGGTTACTCCTAAGAAACGAATAGAAGAGAGATGATACGGATATAGAGAGAGAGAGAGAGAGAGAGAGAGGAGGGCCTTGGCCGTGCGAGGCAACATGATAACCCGCAGGTTTGCTCGGTGTACGAAGGAAGTTAAAGTCACGTTATATAGGGCTTATTGCCAGACCTTCTACACCAGCAGCCTGTGGGTGAGTCATACGCAGCGCACATACAATACGCTCAGGGTCCAGTATAATAACATATTCAGGATGCTGATGAAACTGCCGCGACGCTGTAGCGCGTCGGGTATGTTCGCAGAGGCGCACACTGATGGTTTCCACGCCATCAGAAGGAAGAGAGTTGCGTCTCTGTTGAGCAGAGTGCGCGGCACTTCTAACACCATCCTGAGTATGTTTGCTGAGCGCCTGGACTGCCCGAAGACAAAACACTGGGTAAAGATCATCACTGGCCAAATAAAGTGATGATCTTTGCACAGTGTCGCAAATAAGTATGTAATATTAATTATTTATGTAGCTTTATTATTATTATTATTTCCTAATCATAAGTGTGTCAATTATTATTCATGTTAAAATATGGGTTTTTGCCTGAATTAAATCAATTTTTTTTATTTTATGTTTTTTGCCTGAATTAAAACAAATTGTTTTTTTTTTATTTTTTTTTATTTATTTTAAGTGCATCATTTTAACATACTTTAACGCGTTTAATTCTTTGATGTCCTTTATAAACAAACCGTTATCTACAGTTCCGGTTAGACAGCAGTACAGTTAAGGTGGTTCGATTGCCATACAAAACGTTATTTGACATTCGTAGGCTAACGGCGTGATATTTTAAGAAACTTATGTAACAAACTTTCATAAATTGGCTTCCCATTTGCGCCAAATTCCCCCTTTCCTAGAATAAACTTGTATAAACTAGATTAATTTGAGAAATTGGTTTGTCACGTGATATTTTGGGAAAACTATTTTTCTCAAATTAATCTAGTTTATACAAGTTTATTCTAGGAAAAGGGGAATTTGGCGCAAATGGGAAGGCAACTGATGAAAGTTTGTAACATAAGTTTCTTAAAATATCACGCCGTTAGCCTGCGAATGTCAAATAACGCTTTGTATGGCAATCGAACCCCCTTAAGATTGTTTTGCAAGAAATTGCAAGTGCTAACAATGCTTGTTAACACGTTCGCGGACAGTTACGAGTAAGTGTCAGTGAATATCATAGAACAAATAAAACAAAAGATAGCTCGAATCAAAGATGACATTCCCCCAGTCCCCTAATGCTGTGTCAACGTAATAAACTCTTGAGATCCCTAAGAGCGGTCGCACATTGAGCCACCATAAGTTGCGGGCGAGATATTTCATAAATTTTGTTTATCGGCGCTTCGGGAGTGGCCCGCGCTCGCTACTAATGGCCGTCATTTGTTGCTCGACTCGAGTGCACACACGGCCACAGGTTCTAAAACTAACTATTCCATCCACTAGACGTGCACTAGTAGCGGCGTGTAGTGGCCACTAGTGGCCCACTAGTGGTCGTGTGTAGTAGCAGCCACTAGTGGCCCTAATGATTTACTCAGAGGGCCTATAACATCCTGCGTGTTCAGTACAACAACAATAACAACATCCTCAGAATGCTGCTGAAGCACTGCAGTGCATCGGGCATGTTTGCCGAAGCCCGAGCGGACGACTTTTTTGCCATTCAGCGGAGATGAATAGCCTCAATGCTAAAGCGGATGCCAGGCAGCAGCAACAGTATGCTAAGGGCGTTGGCAGAGCGCCTTGACTGCCCACTCACTAAGTATTGTGTTCAAGTGGTTATTGGTAGGGCCAAGTAGGGAATAAAATATTCACTAATAGCTCCTGCCTTTCGGCCATAGGTATATTATTGTGTTCACAAAGGTGAACGATTTCGAGGTCAGACGGCGCGCAGAGCTCGACACAAAGCGCGATGAGCTAAAGGCCAGACCACCTGCGGCCATACAGTATAATTATATCGGAGGGGTTCAGATGTGTGGCGAATGTGCGAATCGCCGCAAAAATTGGCTATGTCAGTCACCTGAGGGCGCACCAGCGACGCTCTCAGCAGTGATTGGCAGTCGCTGAGGCCGAATATACGGCTAGGAGAAGAAGATATTGATGATTACAGTAACAAAAACCTAATTAAACTTAAACTTAACGTGTAACACTAACATAGTCTTGTAAGTCCGAATTGTTAATAACGCTATTATTATTATTAATTATTTTTTATTTAAGACAGCTGGGGTCCACAATGGTGTTAATATATACTTATCCTAGGTTAGTTATTATAAATTACATTATTTATATTAAAATACAATGGTGGTGGGAGCAAGTTCATTGTATCAACCAAGCAAATGTTTAGTTGACACAATAAACCTGCTCAGAGTAAGAGTTTATTAGTGCCGACACCCAGTACCCTTGCAAAGGACTGTCACATCTGTCGCCCAACATTTTTAGTATGGTGTTGGGACTGCCCTGGATTCTGCTTCGGATTGACACGATTTTTTGCGCATTATGGCGTGAAAACCATCTACGCGGGCGTCGGCAAACATGTCTGACGCGCTACAGAACCTAGGCAGTCCCATAAGCACCCTGAACATATTGTTATAGAGATATGGATGTATGGAGTTATGGATGTCGGTCTGAAATAATCAATTTTTTTTATATGCGACAGCGGTCGCGTTTAGTGGCTGGCCAGTAGCTGTAATGTGCGGGCGCAAGTAAACACTCCATACCTGTTTCTCCTCCCCGTCCTTAACGTGGTCTTCGAGTGCGCGGTTGAGCCGGCCCACGGTCTCGCCGGCCTGCTCGAGCCGCTGCTGCAGCCGCATGATCTCCTCGTTGAGAGAGTCCTTCTTGCGCACCATTGCTGTCAGTTGGGAGCTCAGTTCGCCGCGCTCTCTGTACAGAAATAGTAGATTGTTAACCAAGGGTTGAAAGTGACCTATTTAACCCGAGATATTTCTGGCGCTCGAACGAAGTGAGAGCGCCAATTGTTCGAGGGTTAAATGGGTAATTTCACCCGAGTTAAACACTCTACTTTTCATTTCGACAGTGAGGAAAAATAATTTAATATCAACCTATAATCGTAATAAACAACTCGTTAATGCAGGTATAGTTATATAATAGCTGAGTGTCGATTTGTGAAAAGTTTTTATTTTAATGATTTGACGTAACTCTATTATCTTCGACTCCGTGGCTGACCGTAACAATAAAAAAAAAATACTTTCCACCCTAGGGGAGAAAAAGCTATTTTCCACCCGGCTATATGCCCATGAAAAATCAACTTTCAGAGCAGGAGAGATGAAATAGTACATTGTTAACCGAGGGATGAAAACCACCCATTCACGACGAGATATTTTGGCACTCGAACGAAGTGAGAAGTCAACTTACAGAACAGGAGAGATGAACAATATATCATTAAACGATACGAAGGCCAGTACAAGACTCAAACTTGTGCCCTCTGTATAATTTCGAGTCTTGTCCTGGGCTTCAAACGATGATGTTTTATTTTTACAATATTATTGTTCTCTGTATCATATGGTTTATAATCTGATTGTGGTAACTTCCACGTTCAATTGACACGAAACAAAAATATAAAATAAAATAAATTGTTTCGCTAAGTGGTGAATATATCATTGCTGCTATGGCAGTCTAGAGTTGCCAACACTAACACTTGGTTTTATAAAGATCCGTCAGACCTCATGTAGGTAAATAATTTCATATAATGTACTGTGTTACATTTTTTTTTAACTATCTGACATTTAATCTAACGCATGTTTATAAACCCAGGCCTAAGACCAATAACGACTTAGTATAGTGATAGTCACCACCACCGGTCACTTTGGCACTCTTTTGGGGAGGCATATGCCCAGCAGTGGGCGTCTTTCGGCTGATATAATGATGATGGTGATGATGATAGTGATAGTGGTAGTATGGTGATAGTGTTGCCTGTCTAGACTCGTAAAATTGTATCTAGTAGCTTCGTAAAACGGCTCACGACAAAACGAAAGTTCGGTTTCGCCAGCTATCATGCACAAATATGCAAATATCGGCGTCACATCAGAGACTCAAGTATAAGTTTTATCGACACAATACGTTTTCGAACGCGTTTGCGTTTAGTTACATTTTGTATGGCAACTCGAACAGCGCCTCTGGTGGTAACTATTAGGAACTACGTGTTGCCATACAAATTGAAACTAAACGCAAACGCGTTCGAAAACGTATTGTATCGATTAAAACTTATACTAGAGCCTCAGATACGACTCGTTCGGTTTGAATGGCCCACTTTACTGCCTCAAGATACCCAGGATATATTCTATTGCGTTGAACGATTTGAAGCACCGCTGTCAAGAGTTCCGGTCAGGGACCGGAACCGGTTTCCCTTATTAGGGATTTCGATAGGGTTATTTTAGAAGTTGTTTTTAAAACCCTAACCTAACCCTATAGTTATGGTAAGCATATCGGATGAAGTAACCATAGTATAACCATAAGTTAACCGTAAACAAAACCCTATCTCAATAGGGTTAACTCATGGGTACCTTATGGTTACCACATCCGATATGCTTACCGTAACTATAGGGTTACCCTATCAGTAAGGTAACCTTGTCATAAAAAACAACTTCTAAGATAACCCTATCGAAAATCCTAATAAGGGAAACCAGTTCCGGTCCCTGACCGGAACTCTTGACAAGGGTGCTTCAAATCATCACTTGTAATAGTGATCTCACAAATATTTACTTACTATGATGCTATCGGTGGGAACCTGTAATTGGCTTTTTGTTTTTTTATATTTTCTGCAGCTGTTGGCTCTCCAAATATAAATAAATGACAATAGGGTTACCCTATCAGTAAGGTTACCTTATCATAAGGTTACCAAATTTATAGGTTTACCAAATTGAGAGGCCTGAAATAGTTGTGTCACAAGGGAGTAAAATTGTATATTTACGGCGAGGGCGGTGATCCTACAATAGAATCCTGAGCGTAGTGAGGGATTCTAACGTAGGATCCTGAGCGTAGGGAGAGATGCAAGTGTTAACGCCCAAGACGAAGATAATTTTGCTCCTGAGTGACACATGCAACTTTTCACACCGACTATGAGGAAAAACAAAAAAATGAAAAAAAAGAAAGTGAAAGAAAGAAGTTTATTAAAAAAAGAAAAAAAAAGTGAAATTAAAAAAAAAGCTAATAAAAAATATATTTGTTATTAATCGATTACGATGAAATTACAATTAGTAAATAAATTCAAAAAGTAGCTTGAACAGAAAAGTAGCATTTTGCTCCCTCTCGTCGGGGACCAAAACTTACTTTTCTGAATGAAAGGTGTGAAAAAAAGGGTTTTTCGGTCCTGGTTCCGGTAAATTACCATACTTCACTAACCTGACCACCTGTCGCAACTCCAGCTCCACCTTCTCCCGGTCTCCGTCGAGGAACTTGATCTTCTCGTGCAGCGACGCCTTGTCCGCCTCCAGTTCTATCCGCATCTGTTCCGCCGCCAGCAACTCTTTGCGCAGGGAGTTCATGTCGCCCTGTTGCTCCGAGGACTGGCTCGACAGCGAGGACTTCTCATCTTCCAACTACACGAGAACCATACAATACATTAACAACTTAGAAAAGTTGAAAAACCCCCGATATTTTCATTTCAAAGTACAATATCTCAAAAACGGCTGAACCGATTTTGTTGAAACGTAGCTAAGAACCACCTCAATCACGTCAACTTTCGGATAAAAACCGCATTCAGATCGGTCCATTCGTTTAGGCGCTACTATGCCACACAGATACACAGACAGGTCAAACTTTTACCACCCCTCTTTTTGCGTCGGTGGTTAAAAATGATGAAAGGACATTTTAAGATCTATTAGAATCACGATTTTCTAGACGCACGGTTATACGAGTAAACCCTTTTAAAAAAACTCTTTAGCTTCGATATATTTGGTTATTTCATACATAACATAAGAAGGGTCGGGTCCACGGAAAGAACATGTCTAGTCACTTTTTTCTTCAAAATGAGATTTTAATGTCAAAATGTTGAGCTCGTTATTAACTAATAGGTGACATTCAAATCTTTTTTTTAAGTGAATAGACATGTTCTAGTTCTAAACATGATGAAGGGAAAGCCATGTGGACCCTTCATTTATATATGACAAAGTTGCTAGATATCATGATATTGATGGGCGATTATTCGAGCGTTTCAAACGCTTGACTTCGGTGGCCACATTTTTGAAGAATTGGGCATAGATGTTGATGCCATTTTTAGATATTTGTTAGATGTCCGGTAGACTTTTATGCTTACCAGAAACGAAATCGAAATCTGCCGCCACTTCTTCAAAAATGTGGCCACCGAAGTCAAGTGTTTGAAACGCTCGAATAATCGCCCTGATGCACTCAAGCGGCATCTAAATGGCGTTCGTGTTTGCGTTTTAGAATTGTTCTACCAATCTTTAATTGCTCAAGACTATATTACATTGCGATATAATCAATTTAGTCCGGTAGAACTTACATGTTTCACTTCTTCTTGCAGTTTCCTCTTATCTGATTCAAGATTTCTCAAAGCCGCTTGTAACTTATCGGCGAGATCTTGCAAGTCATTTCTCTCTAACAGTGTTCTCTCAAGCTCTATTTCGAGGTCATCTGAAACAGACAGGTTACTGACCACCATGCTTTATATTCAAAATGAATAAAAATTGATACGTTATAAAATGAAAACATTATTGACATTTTCACTTCTTAACGGTAAATTGACTTACGTCCAGGAACCATAACATGCAATGAAGAATATTTAATTGAATTGAACCTAAACATGCGATACATAAATTTCGCTCAACTGCCATGAGGACTTTGCTACGCCACCATCGTGACAGAGTTTGCCATCATATAGTGAAAATCTAGGTGTTATTATCTTCAGGGGAGTAAGGAGTACTAGGACATAAATGACTAACACAACACAAAATGAGAAGTGTTAGTGCACTTTTCTTACAACGACGAATACAGAGGGTTCTTTGTATTCCCTCACTGTCGTAGAAGGCAAATATAGAGGGCCATTGTGGCGCATGCGCCAAATAACTTAATAAGCACATACCAACTTACTAAAAGTTCTGTGCCCTGCGCTAGATTTGGCAAAAATAAAAGATTTACTACATAAAAATCATACTTATCGGATGTGACGCTCTCTAATGCACTCTGACACCAGGAGCCCTCGCGTCAAAGTGCAAGAGATGAGTGTGAACCTAGGTAACAGTACTAAATTTATGATGAAGCTACGGTAGCCTAGTGGTTCAGGCATGCGACTGTCAAGCGGTAGTCGTAGGTTCGAATCCCGGATCGTACCAATGAGTTTTTCGGAACTTATGTACGGAATATTTACCGTTAGTTTTTCGGTGAAGGAAAAGATCGATCGTGAGGAAACCAGTCTAGTTTAGGTCTAGTTTTCCCTCTGGGTTGGAAGGTAAGATGGCAGTCGCTTTCGTAAAACTAGTGCCTATGCTAAATCTTGGGATTAGGTGTTAAAGTGGACCCCGGGCTCCTTTAGGGCACAACCGGGAATAACGCTATGAGGATGATTATGGTACTAAGTCCTTACTCCTGTGTTTCTCCATCTCCGACATGATAGAGTCCGCCTCTATCTTCTGTTGCTCGAGCAGATCACGCGCTAGTGTGGTCTTGTTGAGGTCCTCGCGGACCGTCACCAGCTCCGAACGGAGACGAGATGAGCGCTCCTCTTCAGCCCTAACAAATAATCATCTCTTAATACTTTTAAGCGCGTTCCAGACGCATGTAATCCAGCATTCCATCAGGGGTGATATTGGTTTCCATCCGTGGATTGTGTTTAGGCTACACGGATCTCGTCCACCCGCCAACACGCTCGCGGATCAGTCGCGAGTCGTCTCCTGCCGTGAAATCACGTACTCGTTACATACATTTTGCACTCGCATACGTGCGCACCCGCTGCCTGTCACAGCGCAACTGTCCTTGGTCAGGAGTAATCCGCCGGCTAAACGGATGTAATCCACGTGCTCCAACTGGGGATGGGAACACGCGCCCGTCTTCCAAGGACACCCCTGTTGGGATGCTGGTTTACATCCGTCTGGAACGCGCTTTAGCATAAAAGTGGTTCGATTTCCATACAAAACGACTTTTGACATTCGCAGGCTAACGGCGTGATATTTTAAGAAACTTATGTAACAAACTTTCATAAATTGGCTTTCAATTTGCTCGAAAATCCCCCTTCTCTAGAATAAACTTGTATAAACTAGAATCATTTGAGAACTTAGTTTGGGACGTGATACTTTGGGAAAACTATTGGCATGGCAAGTAGCTAAGTCCACACCAGTGCGCTTTCACGTTCAACAAGGCATGCGTCATAGAGGTTAATATGAAGCGAATAAAATGCCAACTTCAAAAAAAACAACATTATCGACTTGATAAACAATAATACATTATCGTCGTGGCATGAAAGTAGACGATTGCAGGCAGAATATTAGTTTTAAACGGACAAACTTGCGAGACGGAAACGTCCAGTTATGCATTTAAAATATGTTTTTTGTACTCGACGATTAAAATATGTGTATTAAAATTTCATAGAGAATACTGCAACGTCACTCTTTTCATAGTTGTAGTCCATGTTACTGTCAAAACAATCGAAATAACTACTTTTCGATACGCTCCAGACAACTAAAATAAATTCGACCAATCACGTGGCTGCTTTACTGAACTGTAATGAATTGGACCAATAGAATCGCTTTGATGTCGTACGCTCGTTGATGTCTTTTAAGATATCAACAAGCGTACGAGCGATGAGCTGCACTTCGTTTCAACAGTATCGAGTTTGTTTAATTAGTTCAGTTGACTCGTAGAAAATTAATTTTAATGAACTCGTACAAAAAGTATTGTTCACAATAGTGTTATAATCAAGCTTTTTAATCTCGTACCTTACTTAGGCCACTCAGCAAGCTTCGTGACCTAAACACGGTACTCGACTAAAAAGCTCTCTATTATAACACGATTGTGAAAAATACTATTAAATGTCACACACGCTCAACATTATAAAAACACTGACAGAACTAAAATTATTGTAGTTTTGTAATTGCAAAACATTTATTGTATACTCGTTTGTTTACCCTGTACGAAGACATGTTATTTAATATCGTATGCTTGCTGTTCCACTGGGTCCCGTAACACAGGGAATCCTAGCTCGGGACCCAATGACTTGTATCCGGTGTATCATGTTTTTGCCGAATAAATATTTATATTTGTATGTATTAAAGTAACCTGAGTATGGACTCCCGGTTGGAGGCCTCGCGGTGCAGATGGTCGACCTCCGAGTTCAGAGTACGCTTGTCCGTCTCGAGCGCTTCTATCGTCTTCTCCAGACGGGAGTTGATCTTCTGAAGCTTCTCGTAGTCTGATGTTAACGATTCCACCTGGAGGTACGTTAGAAGATCAAAGTAACACTAAACGTGGCAAATAAAAATATCTTATGTTCATACGACGACCGCTGTAGTCTGGTTAGTAGTGACCCTGCCTACGAAGCAAGAGGTCCTGGGTTCGAATCCCGGTAAGGGCATTTATTTGTGTGATGAGCACGAATATTAGTTCCTGAGTCATGGATGTGTTCTATGCATTTAAGTATGTATTTATCTACATACTAAGTATGTTTCTCTTCGTCTAGTACCCATAGTACAAGCTTTGCTTAGTTTGGGACTAGGTCGATTTGTGTAAGATTGTCCGCAAATAATTATTTTATTTTATTAATTTTATACCTCGGTCGAGATGAACAATAGGGTAACTGAAAATGTTTGCATTTAAAGATACGTTTGTCAAGTATAGGGGTAATTTATACGAGTATAGTATTGTGACCAAAGCGAGAGAAATATCTTTGCGCTATACTAACCGGTTTAGTTTGTTACCGTAGATTTCAAAATACAAGAAATATTAAAAGTGATCGTGTTGAGTGTTTTTTAGACAAAAAAAAACCAAAAAGACTGTCGAAGTGCATGCATGTATACATAATCAAACGTTAAAACGAAAATATCGATGTGAGCGTGGTTCAAACGCTTAAAATATTGTGGGTGTAGTTCAAACGCACCCATTTATAAAAGGCGCCAAAAGATTCGCGTGCAAAATTGCAAATGTCACATCTCTTCTATTCCCATAGTTACGTCTAACACTTTTTCCGTGGTAGAGCTTCGATTTTAGAAATACTGAGTACCTTCTAAGAATCCTGTGATTTTCCCGCTAAGTAGGCAAGTTCCCGGTAGTGAATTTGTTAATAAAACTAGACGGGGTGAAAAAGGACAGCATACCATAGCGTTGATCTCGACGCGGTTCCTCTCAAGATTGTTCTTGTCTATGCGCAGCGTCTCCACGGATTTTTGCATCGAGTCCTTGTCTTGCACCAGTTGGTTTAGGTCGGTGTTGGCTTGGTCCAAGTTAGCTGCGGATACACGATACTTTATATAAATTAGAGTAAAAGATACTATATTTTGTAAACGAAGGGCTTTGAACAGTAGCCCTAGTATAAGTTTTATCGTTACAATGTACGTTTTCGAACGCGTTAGCGTTTTGTTTCAATTTGTATGACAACGCGTAGTTCCTAATAGTTACCACCAGAGGCGCTGTTCGCGTTGCCATACATATTGAAACTAAACGCAAACGCGTTCGAAAACGTATTGTATCGTTAAAACTTATACTAGAGCCTCTGGTCACATATCTGTTTAAAGTATGTTTTAGTAATTTTATTTTTTATTTTCTATTACTTTGTCTTGACTCTTGACGTACGACACCAGTCTCAACATTAAAGCCCTGAGCCTTCAGCGTCAGTTTTCCCCTCCTGTATGAAAAAAAAACGTGGTCTTTTGAGACTATTTAAATTCACAAAGTGGTGAACGATGGCGCGTATTCACGTTATTTTTCCCACGAATCGCACGAGATTTGACGCGTCGAATCTACGTCAATTTGCCTGAGACTTCTTATATTTTCGGTACAGCAAGGTTTGTGGCTGAAATAAGCGAGTTGATTTCTATTAAGTTACCTTGCAGATCCTGCACTTTGTTCTCCAACGTCAGTATGTTGGAGTCGGCTGCCTCGCAGTGCTTGCGGCTGGTCGACAACTGTTCCCTCGTATTCTGAAGCTTTACCTGCGTTCACAATCACATCATGTTATAGGAGAATCATTATTGAATAGTACATATATGTACAATCCTGTCAATTTGACACAAGCTCAACCACCACAGCGAACGGCGGCGGCGGAAGCGAGAGATCTGAGGCTCTAGTATAAGTTTTAACGATACAATACGTTTTCGAACGCGTTTGCGTTTAGTTACAATTTGTATGGCAATAAATAGCGGCTCTGATGGTAACTATTAGGAACTACTCGTTACCATACAAATTGAAACTAAACTCAAACGCGTTCGAAAACGTATATGTACCGATAAAACTTATACTAGAGCTACAGAGCGAGGCCTCTCGCTGCCACGTATGGCGTCATCGCAGTTCGGAGTCCGTGATAAGCCGGAAAAATTGGCGCGGCTGGCGTGCGCTATACATCCTCCTCGCTAACACTTAGTCCCCACGTAGAGACATGTTGGACGTTATTGCCCTGTATATAAACTTCAATGCAGGGTGGTAACTGAACCGATATTGTGCCGTCAATGTACGGCATTACATGCTTGATATCGAGCAAAAACTTCGAGCGTGTATCTACGTTCGGACTGAACATAACGCAGGATTGGTCACAGTGTGTTATGTACAGTCGCCATCACATACATAGGTACACTATAGGTGTTCAAAAATATCGGCACATGCACCCTAATGCCTTGAAAATAGAGGTGTGTTCCGATGTTTGTGACGTGCTTGTTTGCTCCGATGTATGTGATGGCGACTGTACCTGCAGCTCATGTATCTGGATCTGGTACTTGTGCAGCGCGGCCTGAACGGCCGATATGGTGCTCTCCGCGAACGCCGTCGCGTTAGCCGCCGAGGAAACTCCGCGGCGCGGCGACCTGCTACTGTTACATACATTTATTATATTAGGGGACAGTATAACTTATTACACTAACAGAGCTTTATCAATATGTAGTGTGACAATCAGACTGCCACACATTAACCCTATGGAGCATTCCACGGAAAAGTCCACCGTTGTCCCGTACGAACACGAATTTTCAGAAAATTATTAAGTTTTGGGGTTAATTTTTCTGCGACAATAGAGTCAAATTATGGTCAGAATTATAATACGCCAATTAAAATTGCAAAGATAACTCTATAGACAGAGATATACACGCGTTTGTACGGGACAGTTCGTGGAATGCCCCTATATAATATGCAAACATCTATGTTAACTTCAGACACATTATATTATTTATATCGCAATCCCAATGCGACCCGTTGTTTCAATACGCCCATCCTTACAAATAGGACAGTAGTGTTTACATTTAGTATTGTGATTAGAACGGATAAATCCAAAGGTAAGTGGGATCATTGACGAAACGAGAATGTAGGTAAGTATCATGGTGGGTTGCACCAAACCGTCTGTTATCGTAGGCGGTGTACGTAAACATTTAAATGTATGGAAAGTTTGACAAGTTTCTAAGGAATGATAGCTACCGGCGTCATTATTAACGTTGATCGCTCTGTAATCATAAGTTGGTATAACCCGCCTTAACCTCCAAATTAATAAATCGAAGCGTGCGTATAATAAAATCGTTCTAAAAACTACAGTAGATGAGTTTTTGCAATCACAGTATTCCGGTCTTTATTGTATATACACAGATGGTTCTAAAGAAAAAAGCGCCTTAGGTGCTGCGTTTTATGATCCACAGTCGAACATATCACTTAAGTTACACATAAATAGTGACATTTCTATCATGCATGCAGAGTTAATTGCAATCGCCGAGGCCCTATCCTACATTCAATCAATAGGCTGCGATAAGTTTGTTATATTATCGGACTCCATGAGTGCGCTCCAACACTTGGCTCTGTGCACCTCGAATTTTCGAGGTCTCCCGATTGCCTACATCATTTTAAAACTTATCAGCAAATCACAATCAGAGGGTAAGAACATAGTACTGCAATGGATTCCCTCTCATGTGGGTATACGCGGAAATGAAGCCGTGGACACCTTAGCCAGGCAAGCTTGTTGTGAGGGTGTTGAATGTAACATGTTACCTTTTTACTCTGACTGTATCGCTTTAGTAAAACGGCAAACATATTCTTTGTGGAAAGAATACTTTGATAAGAGATCAAAAGAAAAAGGCATTTGGTATAAGACGATCCAACCTCGTCCTCAGATAACTTCATGGATAATAGAGTGTTCGTTAAGTAGACGCGACTTGGTATTGATGATGAGATTGCGATCCGGACATATACCATTAAACAAGTTTGGATATTTGATGGGAAAAGTGGCATCTCCAAATTGTGATGAATGTGAAGTACCAGAAGATGTATACCATGTTATGATGGAATGTGTCCGAAACGAAGCTCTCAGGAGAAGTCTGCCTTTTAACACCAGTTATGATGTCGGGACCTGCAATGTTGCCCTGGCCACCCCGTTGTCAGACGCGGCCACAGCACTATTGCAGTTAGCTCGAAAGTGTGTTAGTAATAGAAATACTCGTCATTAGAATAATATGTTATGTTGACTATAATGGAGCGACATGTCCACCTGTGTGACAAGCTCCTTAAATAAAGAGAAAAAAAAAAAAAAACCTCCAAACGCTAATTGACTAGTTTTGATGTGTTTTGAGTTGATATTCCTCCGTCATAACAATAGATATATTTATGGTACAAACGTTAATCGGTTATTTAATCCTTTATCTACTTTTGCAAGAGTTTTTTAGAAAAAAAAATATACATGTTTTATTATGATTTATTCAAACATGGTCCAAAAAAGCTCTGTTTTTTTCATTTCATTTCATTTATTCCTTTATAAAACGTAGTTTTACATGTCAATTTATAGATGTTAAATAACATTATACATGATACTATCACATTAAGAGTGCTCTTCAAAAAAGCGCTAGCTCAGAATTCGGTATTTTGACACGCGTAGTGCGTTTGTGTGTGTAAATACTACTACCACCCACACAAACGTACCTAACCCCCACATGCACAGCGAGATCGCACCAGCCGCGGGTGCCGTCCCTTTCTAGCTATATGTAAGTGCGATCGGGATAGAACTAACCGCGGAGCTTGCCGATGCAAATAGCTGTATAGCGCACCGTTGGAATTCACTCCGTGACCGATATTGATACTTGCACTAAAAAGTGGTAAGTATTACTTCGCTAACATGATGTTCTAGAACATCATGTTAGCGAAGTTAGATAACTTGAATAAAGTAAGTATTTGATTTTTGAGCACAAGTTTTCTATTTGTATTAAAATACTATGATATGACAAAGTATATTTAGTTTCGTTTTTTTAGTATAAAATAAACTAACGAGTTTTAAAGTTGTCAGTAATAAAATAAGAATAATAATTTGTTTTACGGATATTAATAGTTTGCATATTATCTGAGTCTTATTTATATATAGTAATGTAATGAAATTATACCAGTACACCCACTACTAGGAAATTACTGGGTACTTACGTATTCATTTCTTGAAGAAATTTTTTTTTGTTATGTACAGTAAAAAAAAACGGCCCTTTATAGAAATTGCTATGTCCGTTTCTTACCAAAGGAACTGAAAATTATAAATTATACAAACACAGCTTTTTATCTAGAATACAATTAATTAATGCGTGATTTTAGTCAAAAGCCTAAAACCTCAGATGATAAAAAGGAATAGATATGAAACGGGGGCTTGGCGCGTGTCGGTGCGAAATGGGCATGTCACTGCCCACCGCATGTTAGTCGCAATTTGCCGTGAATCTGAAATGTTTTTCTACGTTTACTCAAAATGCCGAATTGTAGCGTGGTTACATGCAAAGATAGGAATGAAACTAAAACCTACATGAATGGTGGAGTCACGCACCACATGTGAGTATTAGTATTTTCACTTAAGTCAGTAAAAACTAATATTTTAATAAATAAACGCAACGCCGCATCATTTCTCGGGATCGAACTAACATATCGAACGAAAAAGCATATTTTTGTTCTATGCGTTGTACATTGAACGTTCAATACAGTAAACCACGGCGCAATGTATTAAACCACTATGGATATGGACGATGCTTGAATTTTTTAGTGGTACGGCCGCTGCTTGGCGTCGCAAACTAGAGCGGTGCCAAAGTGCAGTTACAATTTACGCGTAATCGATAAAATAGAAGGACGATATCATACTAGTTATTTTATTTCGACTACTTTCGCTGTTTTATTTTATTTAATTACTTGTTTTGGTTGGGTGCCTATCTTAAAGGTAACTAATAACATACTAATAAGATTAAAAGGCACAAAATGTTTACGGTACCTACTAATAAGATTTTCATTAAGTTGCAGTATGAACGGTAAATAGACATATTAAAATTGTATATACAAGTATATAATTTAGTTGCAAATGGCTTCAGAACAACTTAAAATGTGATATTATTACCAATAATTTATTTTAAATGAGTATTTTTTACTTTCATTTGAAATGTGATAATTGAAGAAGAAATCTCGGTTTCTTATTACAGTTTTCCAAAGAATTCGAGTAGGTACTAAAAAAATGGATAGACGCTACTGGCAGAGGTCCTAACTGGTTTCCTGTACAGAGAAGAGTTAATGTGTTCGTAACATTTTCAAGAAAAATGTTTCCAACCTCTTAATAAGAGCCGTACACTTTTCGAATATTTGACACCTCGCTTGCTTGAAACCTTGGTGTAAAATGTATGGTAACACATCTTCGCACATCTTTGGTGGATACTCGCCCTTAGCCTTAAATCTCGTAATATGAGTAATGGACAGTCGCCATCACATACATAGGTACACTATAGGTGTTCAAAAATATCGGCACATGCACCCTAATGCCTTGACAATAGAGGTGTGTTCCGATATTTGTGACGTGCTTGTTTGCTCCGATGTATGTGATGGCGACTGGACATATTATTTCGCGCCAAAATGCGAGTCGGATCAGCCTGGTACCTACAGGTCAAAAATATCGATGTGACCAGAGTTTTAAATGTATGTGAACACGAACTTATAAAAAGCCGTTTATGTTACTCTGTAGGTATTCGTCAATATTTTTTACTTTTGCGATTTATGGTAAGTTAACAACCCGTGTTATTTAAACTTGTAGCTAAAAGTTTAAATACCACCACATAAACTTACCATGTTGTTGAAGTTGTTACCCATCAATATCATAACATAATATTAATTTTAATATCAATGTCGATAAAACATAATTTTAACGTTTGTCGCCCCCCTAGTGTAGTGCGTTTAAGCCAATCACAGCCCTTGTTTGCATGTTGCCGTAGACTCACTGGCAACGCCCGAGTCTTTGTTTTTACACGGTTCAATGTGTGTGCCTGTGGGCGCTGCGGTGGGAGAAAACTGGGGACATCGGTTTTGGTTGAAATTAAGCAGTACGGCACTTCTCCCTTTTTTTATGTTCTGAGCCTAAAACCTATGTCACTTATTAGGATTCCGTACTCAAAGAGTAAAACGGGACCCTATTACTAAGACTCCGCTGTCCGTCTGTCTGTCTGAATGCCTGTCTGTCCTTCTGTCACCAGGCTGTATCTCATGAACCGTGATAGATAGAGATTTTCACAGATGATGTATTTATGTTGTCGCTATTTATAACAAAAAATACTAAAAAACAGAATACATCTTTTTATTTTTATTTTAGTTTTTATTTGTTTCTTTTTCTTTTACAATCTTACACAAATCGACCTTGCCCCAAACTAAGCAAAGCTTGTACTATGGGTACTAGACGACGATAAACATACTTATATAGATAAATACATACTTAAATACATAGAAAACATCCATGACTCAGGAACAAATATTTGTGGTCATCACACAAATAAATGCCCTTACCGGGATTCGAACCCGGGACCTCCAGCTTCGTAGGCAGAGTCACTACCAAGTCATAGTCATAGTCATAGTCATTTATTCATTTAACAATATCCATTGTGTTTGAATTAACTTCATTAAAAATAACAATAATATACAAAACTAAAAAGATAATAATAAATACAAACAGTTAAATTACACATCACTCCAGATCATAAGTAGGTACAATACAACATGCATGACAAAACATATTAATTCATTTAAAAATACAATTTAGTTACTAACTAGGCTACAGGGGGCTCCTATACAACAAACGTGATTTTAGATATATATATTTTGCCGTTTTTAGATATAGATAATGGTACGGAACCCTTCGTGCGCGAGTCCGACTCGCACTTGGCCGGTTTTTTTAACATTTATTTCGAAATAAAGAGTGATACTCGGAAATTTCGAAGGGAAGGTCAATCGTCGAATCCGACTCGGCTGGGCAGCATTCGGGAAGCTACGGCACATCTTTTCGTCCAATATTCCGCAGTGTCTCAAGACGAGAGTCTTTGACCAGTGTGTGTTGCCAGTGATGACATATGGCACGGAAACGTGGTCGCTTACTATAGGCCTCATAAGAAGGCTCAAAGTCACTCAAAGGGCAATGGAGAGGGCTATGCTGGGAGTTTCTCTGCGCGATCGCATCACAAATGAGGCTATCCGCAGCAGAACCAAGGTAACCGATATATCCCTCCGAATTGCTAAACTTAAGTGGCAGTGGGCGGGGCACATTGCACGTAGAACCGATGGCCGTTGGGGCGGAAAGGTTCTGGAGTGGCAACCACGTACCGGAAGGCGCAGCGTGGGTAGGCCCCCCGCAAGGTGGACTGATGACCTGGTAAAGGTCGCGGGAGTCCGCTGGATGCGGGTGGCGCAGGAACGGCCATTGTGGCACTCTTTGGGGGAGGCCTATGTCCAGCAGTGGACGTCTTTCGGCTGATATGATGATGATGATGATGATGACTCGGAAATGTAATAAAACCACGTAAAAATCTCCCTTTCCAGTGTAAACCCCCGGTGTGTGTTATTATTATATATAAACGAAAATAATAACTAAATGCAAGGTAGGATCGTGCTGTGCTTAACAAACGCCATATAAGCTTGTTTTTTAAAAAGTTTTTTATTCATCTTGTTAATATTATATAAAGCTGCAATACGATTCATTTCTCTTGACACAATTGATCTCCGGGAAGGAGTCATGGTGGGGGTAAGGTTTTGATAGGGTTGTATAGAGGTCGGCGAGTCTACAACCAGAAAAATCTGACTTTTTCGGATTTGGCTCTGAGTAAAAAATTGCTCTACTGCCCGGCTAAACGGTAACAGCTAGGTTATGGGTGCTCGACCAAATGTCATAGGGAACCGCGTGCAGTTTTTGATGGCGGAAAAAAAATTAAAAAAAAACAAAGTTTTTTTTTAATTTTTTTTCAAAACGGTCCTAGAGCTTTGAAATTTGGCTAGCGGGATCCTATATGGCTCTAGATTCTGAAAACCAAAAAAAAAAGTTTCTAGCTTTAAAAAAAATTTTGTATGGGGAATTTTTTCGATTTTTTTTTCCGGCCAAACCGCTCGACTTTTGAATAGGGGTCTCGACCAAATGTCATAAAGGTTCCCAAGAGGAGTGCAACTGCATTTTTTTTTGGCCGAAAAAAAAAACTTTTTTTTTTTTGAAATTTCAAATTGGTCACAGCGCGCCGAGATTTGGCATGCGGGGACTTGAGGGGCCCAAGAGTTGTAAAAAGAAAAAAAAATTGGAAAAAATCAAAAATGGCGGACGGCATGGGCAAAACAAATTTGCGAGGCCGTAGGCCGAGCTGCGGGAGCTTAAGGCTTGGCTACTATTCCTTGCCCGGAGTGTCTTACAAGCGAACCTGAGGGCCGAAGGCCCGAAGGTGAGCTTCGAGGCACGCGAAGGCCGAAGGCCGAGCTCCGCGTAGGGCCGAAGGCCCGAAGCGTCCAGCGAGGCCGTAGGCCGAGCTGCGGGAGCATAGGACTGTGCGACTATGCCCCCGAGTGTCTTTCGTCGTAGGCGAAGGCCGGAGGCCGAGCGACGCGAAGGCCGAAGGCCGAGCTCCGCGTAGGGCCGAAGGCCCGAAGCGTCCTGCGAGGCCGTAGGCCGAGCTGCGGGAGTTTAAGGTTGTGCTACCACTCACTAACCCCCGAGTGTGTTAAAAGCGAACCTGAGGGCCGAAGGCCCGAAGGTGAGCTTCGTGGCAGGCGAAGGCCGAAGGCCGAGCTCCGCGTAGGGCCGAAGGCCCGAAGCGTCCCTTCAGAGCGCGCTTACTACGCGAGCCCGAGGGCCGGAGGCCCGAAGGGCGAGCCTACGCGGACACTTACTACCCCCGAGTGTCTTAAAAGCGAACCTGAGGGCCGAAGGCCCGAAGGTGAGCTTCCCGGTAGGCGAAGGCCGAAGGCCGAGCGCCGCGAAGGCCAAAGGCCGAGCTCCGCGTAGGGCCGAAGGCCCGAAGCGTCCTGCGAGGCCGTAGGCCGAGCTGCGGGAGTTTAAGGTTGTGCTACCACTCACTAACCCCCGAGTGTCTTAAAAGCGAACCTGAGGGCCGAAGGCCCGAAGGTGAGCTTCGTGGCAGGCGAAGGCCGAAGGCCGAGCTCCGCGTAGGGCCGAAGGCCCGAAGCGTCCCTTCAGAGCGCGCTTGCGGAAACCCTACGCCCCCCAAGTGTCTTTAAGCGAACCTGAGGGCCGAAGGCCCGAAGGTGAGCTTCCAGGTACGCGAAGGCCGAAGGCCGAGCTCCGCGTAGGGCCGAAGGCCCGAAGCGTCCCTTCAGAGCTCGCTCTCTACGCGAGCCCGAGGGCCGAAGGCCCGATGGGCGAGCCCACGCGGACACACACCCCCCGCACCTTCCCGTCACAAGCAAGAATAGAGTGCAAATTCCTACTTACAAAAATACCCTCCGCTTTTCCCTTCCCATAGCGGAATTTCACTTTCCTTTTCCTTGGTAATTCAAAAACCAAAAAAATACAGGCAGATTTTGAATAATAAGTCAAAGGTTCAAATAGGTACCGCGGCGCGCTCGCGCGCCGCGCCGCAGGCAAAAAACTAGTTATTTTCAATAACCCTGCATATTATGTCGCTGGTTCGTGGGTACTTGTACAGACAAATCACACAAACCCAAACAAGATAGGTCTATCTATTTTAGTTTAGGAGTTCCCATGACCACCTTCCATCATCAGATCCTGGAAATCATCCATCACCAAAGTGTTTACCAAGACAAAACAGATGAGCCCAAACTAGATGGGTTTATCTAGTTTAGTTTAGGAGTTCCATGACCACCTTATAGCTCCATCATCAGACTCTGGAAATCATCCAGCACCAAAGTCTTGCCGTGCCATGACCAAATAAATGAGCCCAAATTCGATGGCTTTATCTTGTTGAGTTTAGGAGTTGCTATTGCCACCTTCCGACTCCATCATCAGACCAGCTCTATGATATTATGTCACCGAAGATACGCAATTGTACCTAATTTGAAGATTTCACCCAAACTCCCATACATACATACATACTAACAAGGTGGACTGATAGTAACAAGTAAATAAATTAAATCTATCAAGTATCACGATCACTCGTACAATAATAATTGACTATAGAACGCGTAGTTTAGACAAAAGGATCCAACCCACAAGACATCACCATTGAAATGTATGACTTTTGTTCTAGGTAGAAGGTTCAATTTTAAATGTTACGTATCCGGTGGGTTTGAGCCTTTTCGCTACACTACGTCATATGCGGCAGCTATGCAATTCATAACTTGTCTCGATTAGCCTCACGAATGTATCCCCAGTATAGTTTGACCCCGAGGTTGGTAACAACTATGCCTAGTCGGAGATCAAAATAATATTATTTTATCTGAAGAGTGGCCGGTTAGCTTCGTGAATAGCCACAAATAAACACACTACACGTCTGTCTCGGAGGGCTATTCAGCCGGTACTGAGATATATTCCCGCGCGACGGTAAATTTATACTAGTTTTGAATAATTATTTATTGTTAGTTTTATATCAAGCAGCGCCATCTGGTGACACTAATGTTATTACTGTCACATTCAAATATAGAACTTTGTTTACAGTTGTCATGTCTGTCTAAAACAAGAATACAGTCTCTCATTCGGATAGCTTACAATCTGGTGGTTTTATTATAGGTTATGGGTTATTTATTGTCCCAGAAACGTGTAGGCTAGTCAAGAATTAGATTGCTAGTTTCAGTGAAAGTATTTTGATTAATATTCACGAGTGATCTGTGACAGAAATCCGAAGATGTCGGCCAATTATGTGGCTAACGTTCCTAAGCTGTTTGGCCGAGAAAATTATAGCGAGTGGGTTTTCGCGGCAGAGAATTTTCTTATCTTAGAGGGCACCCAAAAGTTTATTAAACGAAAGCCAGAAACTACGGATGCCAAAAGTACAGAAGCTGCAGATGACGAAAAAACGCGTGCGAAATTGATTTTGACAATCGACCCTTCCCTGTACGTCCATGTAAAAGGCGTCAAAACCACATTTGAATTGTGGGAGAAACTCAAAAGCTTATTTGATGACTCTGGTTTCACTAGAAGAATTACGTTGTTACGAAATTTAATTTCAATAAGATTGGACTGTTGTAAATCAATGACAGAATACGTAACAAAGATGGTTGAAAATGGTCAAAAATTAAGTGGTACGGGTTTTGACATCAGTGATGAGTGGATTGGCTCGCTTTTATTAGCAGGATTGCCTGAGAAATATTCACCAATGATTATGGCAATTGAGCATTCCGGAATTCGCATCACAACGGACGTAATAAAATCTAAGCTTTTAGACATGGAAGAGAAAAATTTGAATTTGACCGGGAATGGGAATGACATTGAGAGCGCATTCGCCAGTTCGTCAAGCTACCAACATTACAAGAAAAATAAGTCTAGGAATGTCTCTGGTAGACAAGATGTCAATGTCAATGAAACGTCAAAAGAGAAAATTAAATGTTTTCGATGTAAACAACCCGGTCATTATCGCAATCAGTGCCCGAATAGTGAAAATAACCCGAGTTTTTCGAAAAATAACACACGAAAACAATCCAATGCGTTCAGTGCGGTGTTTTTGAGCGGCGAGTTCAAGAAAAACGACTATTATATCGATAGTGGATGTAGTATTCATCTGACCGCGAACGAGAGTTGGGTTATGAATGCCTGTTACGAGCCGGTTATTGGTGAAATTGTAGTGGCCAACAAGGAATGTGTTCCAGTATTGTGCAGCGGCAGCGTGCAGATTGCGACTGTAACGCCAGACTACGAATATGACATAACAGTCGAGGATGTTTTATGCGTACCGAGTTTAACGACAAACCTATTATCAGTAAGCCAACTGATAAAGAAGGGAAACAAAGTGGACTTCACTGAAGAAGATTGTAAAATTTACAACAGAAGTGGACAGCTGGTTGGTACAGCTACTTTGACAAAAGGTGTGTATAAATTGAATATGCCAGAAACGCCTGCTGCTATGGCTGTGTCTGCCGACATTTGGCATCGCCGTTTAGGACATGTGAATGGTTCTTACATGGCAAAAATGAAACATGCAGCAAAAGGTTTCACTGTTGGCGACAGGATTGACACAAGTAACTGCAAGGTATGTTGCGAGGGCAAGCAGTGCAGATTACCATTCCCAAGTAATGGCAATAGAAGTAAATCACTTCTTAATGTTATCCACATGGACATAGCTGGTCCAATGGAAGTTGCATCTATTGGAGGATCTAGATATTACCTGCTTTTAGTGGATGATTATAGTCGGATGGCATTCATATATTTCTTGAAAAAAAAGAGTCAAGCCCTGGATTGTTTCAAAGAGTTTAAAGCTAAAGTAGAGAATGAACTTGACAAGAAAATTAAGACCATCCGCAGTGATAATGGACTTGAATTTTGCAACAAAGACTTTGATGATTTCTTAAAAGTAAACGGGATTATTCACCAAAAGACAAATCCTTACACCGCAGAGCAAAACGGTTTGTGTGAACGCCAGAACCGCTCTGTAGTCGAAAAAGCAAGATGCTTGTTGTATGATAGTGGTCTTGGCACAGAGTTCTGGGCTGAAGCCTGCAACTGTGCAGTTTACCTAAGGAATCGAACTGTAGCATCAGGATTGGATGATAAAACCCCATTTGAGATGTGGACAGGCACCCAGCCAGATTTGAGTCACTTAAGAATATTTGGCAGCACCGTGATGGTCCATATTCCCAAGCAAAAAAGACTGAAGTGGGAAAAGAAATCTCAAGAATGTGTCCTGTTGGGGTATCCAGAAAATGTAAAAGGATACAGAGTATTCAATCCAGTAACAAGAGCTATTTTCACAAGTAGAGATGTCACAGTCATCGAAGAAGAGAAAAAGAAATATTTTTGCCAGATGGAGGTAGAAGAGAAGAAGAAGACAGAACCTCATAACGAGACAAAGACAGTTGAGGTAGGATGCCAAAGTTCAGTGGGGGATGAGAGCACCAGAACTTTGATGCAATCTTCAGATGATTCATTGACCCCAAGCGAGTATGAAGATTTAGATACCACATCCGAGAGTGTTTCTACTCCTGAGAAGATCGGACCCATCTTAAGAGCACCAGAGCAGAGAAAAGTACCTGACAGATATGGTTACTCAAGCCTGTGTACAGATGTTGACAGGATGGATGATGCCAGTGGTCTTTCACTATCAGAAGCTTTGCATGGACCAGAGAAAGAACAATGGAGACAAGCTGTGGCTGAAGAGTTGAAAAGCTTTGAAGATAATGAAGCATGGGAGCTTGCCAATGTTCCAAAAGACTGTAGTGTGGTAAAGTGCAAATGGGTACTTAAGAAAAAGTACGATAGCGAAAACAACGTGCGTTTCCGAGCCAGGTTAGTAGCTAAAGGCTATACACAGAAGTATGGAGTGGACTATGAACAAACATTCGCACCAGTGGTAAGGCATACAACTCTCAGACTTTTATTTGCTTTATCTGTGCAATTAGGTTTAGATATTTCACACCTGGACGTGACGACTGCTTTCCTGAACGGATATCTTGAGGAAGATATTTACATGGAGACGCCAGAAGGTTTTTCTTCACCTAAAGGTAAGGGGCAAGTGCTTAAGTTAAAGCGTGCCATATATGGTCTCAAACAATCCTCAAGGGCCTGGTACAGGAGAGTAGATGACTGCTTAACTGAGTTTGGTTATGCTAGGTCTAAACTGGAACCATGTTTGTATGTTAAAAAAGACAATGGTTTGACTGTAGTTGCTCTATATGTCGATGATTTCTTTGTGTTTTCGAATAATGAAAAAGAAACCAAAAGTTTGAAACAGATACTGTCTTCAAAATTTAAACTCAAGGATCTTGGTCAGGTAAAACAATGCTTAGGTATGAATGTATGCATTGATAACGAAAATGGTATTACTTTAGATCAGAAAGATTATATAGACAAGCTGTTGCATAAGTTTAATATGAAGGACTGTAAGCCTGCTCAGACTCCTATGGAGGAGAGGCTTAACCTCGAGAAAGGAGAAAGTTGTGACAGTGAGTTACCATATCAGCAGCTTATCGGTAGCCTCATGTATCTAGCTGTTTTGACCCGCCCTGATATAGCTTATAGCGTAGGGTATCTTAGTCAGTTTAATAAATGTTATGGTCGAGAACATTGGGCTCATGCCAAGCGTGTGTTGAGATACCTTAAGAAGACAAAACATTACTGTCTCAGATACAGTCGTGAGCACAACTCGAAATTAACTGGATTTGTGGATGCTGACTGGGGCAGCGATGTTCTAGACAGGAAGTCTTATACAGGTTTCTGTTTCTATTTGTCGGGATGTGTGGTTTCATGGTGCAGTAAGAAGCAAAGTAGTATTTCTTTGTCGAGTACTGAATCGGAGTACATTGGTATTTCCGAATGTGTAAAAGAAGCCATGTATTTGAGAACATTGCAGCATGAAATTACTAATGACACATATTGTATTACAATATTTAATGATAATCAGAGTGCTTTGAAATTGGTATCAAATCCTGTGTTTCATAACAAGTCAAAGCACGTGGATATCCGCTATCACTTTTGTAGGGAGATAGCAGCTAAGGGTTTTGTAGAAACCAAATACTTGCCAACAGCTGAGATGCCAGCAGATCTGTTGACCAAAAGTCTTGGTTCTGTCAAGCATCATAGATTTGTTGATAAGTTGGGTATTGTACCTAAATGAGTAGATTGTTTATTTACTGTTTTTTCTAAAGTTGATATGGCTTGAGATGCTTTGATATAGTGGGGGTGTTAGTTTTATATCAAGCAGCGCCATCTGGTGACACTAATGTTATTACTGTCACATTCAAATATAGAACTTTGTTTACAGTTGTCATGTCTGTCTAAAACAAGAATACAGTCTCTCATTCGGATAGCTTACAATCTGGTGGTTTTATTATATTTATAAATATAAATTTTGACAAAAGTTATATTTTTTGGACTGGATCTTGTTGGTACAAGCATGGACTTTAATGTTGTGTAAGATTCAATACAAAAATTATTCAACAATAATGAGAAAATCCTTGAGTTTTCAGTACGATTTTGTTGACAAATATGGTGTAATTGAGAACAGTTTACATATATATACGTGCAGAATAAGGAAAATTCGAGGCGGCTAGGAGCAATGGCAACATATTACGCTAGTGAAAATAGAAAAAAACAATTAGATTCTCATATAACATCATGGAGTATTAGGGGCTCAAACTTATGACTCTGAGCTCTCTTCAGAAAACTACTGTCGGTAATCGGGTATTTTCGGTTAAAGTATTCAGTTCTTCGTAAATTGGAGGCGGCTAGGACCAATATGAGGAGTTTAACTATGCAAATAAGTAATCAGGATCTAGAAAAAGCTCTCCGTTTCTTAGAATTACAACGTCAAAAATCCGTCATTCTCGCTTATTCCTGACCAAAAAACGAGCGCCCTCTTAAGGTGAAAAAGTATGTCTTATATTATATTGTGACAGCAGGTTAGGTAGGTAAGTATGTCTTAGTTTAGGTACACTGCAGCGTGTTTTCGATATTACTATGTTGTTTATGCACTTTTATATATGAAATTTACATGTAACTGTTCATTATTGACGTCTCTAACAACCCAAGACAGATTTTTATATTTAACTCATTTTCACAAAAGTTACGTCTATAAAACTGCTAAAGTTTGGTGCCAAATATCTCGAAAACGGTGAGTTTTCAAGTAAATATGGGACACTATTTCGGTAAACCTCGTTGTTGTTAATACGGTAAGCCACAAAAAACACGAAAAAACGGACAGTAACAGATCGAAGGTCATTGGGAGCTGTAAGCCCCTTAAGTCGTTTGCTATTTAGATACCTATCCGCCATATGCAGGTGCTGGGTCGGCACATCCGCCTCGGAGTCCTGTATGAGCGCGCGCGCCACCTCCTCAAGCGCGGAACGCATGGCGTTCGCTTCGGAACACATCGCCTCCGCTACCTCGAACCGTTCCTCCTGTTAAGTTTGCTATTAGATACCTGTCCGCCATATGCAGGTGCTGGGTCGGCACATCCGCCTCGGAGTCCTGTATGAGCGCGCGCGCCACCTCCTCAAGCGCGGAACGCATGGCGTTCGCTTCGGAACACATCGCCTCCGCTACCTCGAACCGTTCCTCCTGTTAAGTTTGCTATTAGATACCTGTCCGCCATATGCAGGTGCTGGGTCAGCACATCCGCCTCGGAGTCCTGTATGAGCGCGCGCGCCACCTCCTCAAGCGCGGAACGCATGGCGTTCGCTTCGGAACACATCGCCTCCGCTACCTCGAACCGTTCCTCCTGTTAAGTTTGCTATTAGATACCTGTCCGCCATATGCAGGTGCTGGGTCGGCACATCCGCCTCGGAGTCCTGTATGAGCGCGCGCGCCACCTCCTCAAGCGCGGAACGCATGGCGTTCGCTTCGGAACACATCGCCTCCGCTACCTCGAACCGTTCCTCCTGTTAAGTTTGCTATTAGATACCTGTCCGCCATATGCAGGTGCTGGGTCAGCACATCCGCCTCGGAGTCCTGTATGAGCGCGCGCGCCACCTCCTCAAGCGCGGAACGCATGGCGTTCGCTTCGGAACACATCGCCTCCGCTACCTCGAACCGTTCCTCCTGTTAAGTTTGCTATTAGATACCTGTCCGCCATATGCAGGTGCTGGGACGGCACATCCGCCTCGGAGTCCTGTATGAGCGCGCGCGCCACCTCCTCAAGCGCGGAACGCATGGCGTTCGCTTCGGAACACATCGCCTCCGCTACCTCGAACCGTTCCTCCTGTTAAGTTTGCTATTAGATACCTGTCCGCCATATGCAGGTGCTGGGTCAGCACATCCGCCTCGGAGTCCTGTATGAGCGCGCGCGCCACCTCCTCAAGCGCGGAACGCATGGCGTTCGCTTCGGAACACATCGCCTCCGCTACCTCGAACCGTTCCTCCTGTTAAGTTTGCTATTAGATACCTGTCCGCCATATGCAGGTGCTGGGTCGGCACATCCGCCTCGGAGTCCTGTATGAGCGCGCGCGCCACCTCCTCAAGCGCGGAACGCATGGCGTTCGCTTCGGAACACATCGCCTCCGCTACCTCGAACCGTTCCTCCTGTTAAGTTTGCTATTAGATACCTGTCCGCCATATGCAGGTGCTGGGTCGGCACATCCGCCTCGGAGTCCTGTATGAGCGCGCGCGCCACCTCCTCAAGCGCGGAACGCATGGCGTTCGCTTCGGAACACATCGCCTCCGCTACCTCGAACCGTTCCTCCTGTTAAGTTTGCTATTAGATACCTGTCCGCCATATGCAGGTGCTGGGTCGGCACATCCGCCTCGGAGTCCTGTATGAGCGCGCGCGCCACCTCCTCAAGCGCGGAACGCATGGCGTTCGCTTCGGAACACATCGCCTCCGCTACCTCGAACCGTTCCTCCTGTTAAGTTTGCTATTAGATACCTGTCCGCCATATGCAGGTGCTGGGTCGGCACATCCGCCTCGGAGTCCTGTATGAGCGCGCGCGCCACCTCCTCAAGCGCGGAACGCATGGCGTTCGCTTCGGAACACATCGCCTCCGCTACCTCGAACCGTTCCTCCTGTTAAGTTTGCTATTAGATACCTGTCCGCCATATGCAGGTGCTGGGTCGGCACATCCGCCTCGGAGTCCTGTATGAGCGCGCGCGCCACCTCCTCAAGCGCGGAACGCATGGCGTTCGCTTCGGAACACATCGCCTCCGCTACCTCGAACCGTTCCTCCTGTTAAGTTTGCGACAAACTGGTTGGATTTACTCAAGACAATTTACATAAGGATAATAATATACATATACAGCAATACTATAGGTTCAGTCCTCAGAGCATAGAATACCGGAGAGAGGACAAGCCACCGGCGGCAGTAGTTAGCTCAATGGGCATATTCTGCCGCTAGTTCACCGTCCGTTGTCACAGAGTGTGCACGCGTGCTGATCGCAGATAATATTACGTTTCTTCCCAAAATGCCTGATATGATGCGCGTGTATTGTCCTAAGCTCTTATTTAGGTATACAAGTGTGTGTACTTTAGATGTGTGCGTGCTTTGTCTTGTTGCGACAGGCGTACTCAATACAAATCGGCCGGCATGTCCGATCTCCTTATATTCATACATGTGTGGTTCAGTCGAACTCATAAGTAGCTAACACTTCAGTTTCAGCCGGTTGACAACCTCATGTGACAGTTTAAACATGACTTTAAAGAGACACAACAAAGGTGTTCTGACCCTTGTGAGGCCGACCGTTCCCCCGTTGTCACTATACAAGTTGAGCTATCCTATCCAAATGGGTCAATTATGGGAAATCAGCAACATAAGATGCCGAATTTTGATACCTACTGTGCTGAATAATAATTACCTACGGTCAAAGAACGAGAAAGTACCTCGTTCCACGTATATTTAATAATATAATTGCGGAGAACGACTGCAAAAGTATACATATATTTCTAAATCTATCTAAACTGAAAAGATGTTTAACGGATGCCTTCCTTTTAAAAAATAGGTAGTTAGATAGTTACTTCATTTAGGAATATAAAATAAAAATTACATAGTCATAAGCAGATTCAATTGAAGTGAGTGGAAATGTAAACAAGTTTGTTGTCACTAAGTGTAGGAAGGGCTGAGGCTCCATAGGTAATTATGATGAAATACTTGTTTACATCTTTACATCACTTGCCATTCCTGTTTACCGCTAATAATAAGCATAATTTTTTTTTATTAAAATCATAGATTGTACACAATAAATAGATACCAAAACATAACTATAAAGAGTGTGTATTCGCCAAAAAACTGTTATCCAGTTTGGCGAAGACTTAGACTAAAATTATCGTAATTTTTGTTGAGTAAGAAAATAAAAAAAATAAAAATGAAAGAATTAAGAACCATTTCTACATTCAAAATGTAACAAACGAAAACCCCGCCATATCTGTTCTACCCACTATCACTACTCACCAAGCCCTGTAGCTCTCCAAGCAGACGTTGTATGCGCGCGTCCCGCTCGCGCAGCTCCGCTTGCGCAGCGTCACGCTGTGACGTCACGTCGCGCAGGTCTATGCGAAGCGTCTCCACGGTTATGTTCGGCGTTGACGTCACCGCAGATGTCGGATGGTGGTGGTCGGCTTGAGGCTGTCAAATAAGTAATAATTCATTATGACAGGTTTATTGTATGCAATTACAGTACTTCGTTTGGCTGATATTTTTATTGTTGTTTTCCTAAAACCGTGTCCATCTCAGCCACAAATGACATACAGTCAGCTACGTGCAGCGTATCGCACTTATGGTTTATGGTACTCGAGCAACAGAGCCGGAGATATACGAAGTTCGAGATTCGAAGTTCGTGGTAGCGCCGCTGTGCTCGCTCGTGTAGTAGTCTCCCACGTGAAAGAGAGGGACAAGAATAAAGTGGCACTCACCCTTGAGCCCTGCGCGTACGCGTTGATAGCGTACCCACTAAGTGTGCCCACCAGCTCGCGCGTCGCCGAGTCGAAGTCGTTCTTCACTCGGAACAGGTCGCGCTCCGTCGACGACTGCAGCTCCGAGAAGAACCGCTTCACGGATACCACCTCGCGCCACAGGCTGAGCAGGCGGTTATGCTCGCTTGTGTAGTAGTCGTTGAACGCCTATGGTACAATACAAATATTTTTTTTTTCAAAATTGTCTGCTTCAAGCTTTCAGTAGCACAACTTATATTATTGCCAAGTTGCGTCGCGTGCGACGTAGCTACTCATTTCTCACTCGCACTGTGCATATTATAGAAAGGGAGGGCAGATTTTCTATTCTCGCGTCGAGTGGTGGAGTCAAAACCAACGTGCCGTAATGTGGCAATAAAACTATCCCTACAAGCAGGTAGAAAATGGCCCGGAGATTTATGGCCCGGCCGGCACGTTCGTTTTGAATAACAATAGAACAATAAGAATATTTTCACTTCTCATGCTCTAAAAGTTCGTCTTTATGTCGTGCGTAGGCGACATAAAGTCGCTTTTTATGCTCTAGAGCATAAAGTAAAATCTTCGTCGAAGACCAAGGCAATCGCTGCAACAGCCACACGAACATCTTTAACTTCATACAACAACCTCTTTATTTTATTTCGTTTCGTTCGTATTCTAAAACCAAGGCAAAGATACCAACAGCCAAAGTACACAATAAAACTTCATGAAATAAACTTATAATTTGTATTTCGTCTCATTTACTATATTTACGTGTTGCTGTTTCATTTCCTCGCAATCGAAGTGAAAAGTAGAGTGTACAACTCGTCCATAAAACCCATTTTACACTCGACTTTATATCTATCCTCGCTCGCAAGCTCGCTCGGATGGATAAACGTCTCGAGTAAAATGGTGCGTTTTATGCACTTGTTGTACAATCTACTATTATTTACGTTAAACATTACCAAACAGGTGTTACAATAGTAAATTACTTACCTAGGGCGGTTAAACAAAGAATGTCTCAGATCGCAGGTATTTGACGCCCGAGCCGAAGGCAAGGGCGATAAATATGCGCTCTGGGGCTTTCTTTATTACCGCCCGTGGTGAGTACAAAATGTTACGTCTCTATCTGGCCAGGAAGTGGGGTTTTCCGCACGCATAGCGTGCGGTAATTCCTACTTTATGGCCAGGTATGACGTAAATAAAATTATTATTGCAAAATATACAAGATTACGCATTAAAATATTTACAGAACTATAAAATCATTATTGCATGTCAAAGAAGAAAAAAAATCATTTAAAGAATAAAAATTATTATTATTTAGCCATTGGTGCAATTTTTGTTTAAATAATCTAATATTTAATTTCTTAATCTCTATTGGTATTTTATTATAGATCTTAATCGAAAGTATTATACAACTTTTCCTGTACTTTGACAAAGTAGGGTGCTCGTCAGGTAGAAGTCTATCCGGATTTCGACATGTTCGTGGATGACTATCACATGCTTTTTTAAAAATACTTTTATTTTTATGAACAAACATGCATATCTCATAAATATACAAGGCAGAAGTGGTAATATATTACGCTCTTTAAAAATTGGTCTGCACGATTCATCTGGTCGCATACCATGCATTGCTCTGATGCATTTTTTTTGTGCAACGACCACGCGATTTATGTCAGTGACTTATATTAAATAGCACACAAGGTGATGCTGATTTTATAAAATAATTGTCGCAAAACCATAAAGACTTATATGTTACATAGTAGTTGACATGAAGGTATGAAAGCATACAGCTTTTTATTGTAAAACGTAACATAGAGCAAAATGTCCTTAAAAACCATGGTTAAAAAAATCTCTGGGCCCGATTTCATAAAAAAAACGGCAAAAAAATCACGTTTGTTGTATGGGAGCCCCCCTTAAAAAAATATTTTATTTTGTTTTTAGTATTTGTTGCTATAGCGGCAACAGAAATACATGATCTGTGAAGATTTCAACTCTCTAGCTATCACGGTTCTTGAGATACAGCCTGGTGACAGACAGATGGACGGACGGACGGACAGCGAAGTCTTAGTAATAGGGTCCCGTTTTACTCTTTGAGTACGGAACCCTAAAAAAGATTCTGATATTATGAAAAGTTTCCATATAAAATTTCGAATATTATCAGCTCATATATTTATATGAAACATGCCCCTGGTCTACGGGCTCTACAGAGTATGTGAGAAGTAACATTTTTCCAGGAATCAACAGATTGTATTTCAAGTTTGGTTGCTGAATCCAAGTAAACTAAAACTAAAGGTATACGTAACATAACAAACCTGCTCCTCATCTTTCCACTCATCTTCCTTGACGGTCATCTCGTCCCGGAGAGCCTCCCAGTCATTGGTCAGTTTTTGCAGATCATTGGTCAGCGCCTCATTCAGCTGGTGGGACTCCTCTAGTTGGTCTCGGAGTAGGTTGTTCTGATTTACCAACTTTTCACATCTACAAAGGAATTAACAAAGTTAGATAACTTTAAATAGTACTTAACTAACTCATTTAAAGTAAAGATGCCCTTTGCAAAAGTATATGATTTGTTAGGAGCACTATAAGATCTTTACATTCATTATTAATTATGTTTTTACACAATTTAATACATAAACATGAGTGAATCATTTGTTCAATTTCACTTAATATTATATTGAGTAATTCATCCTTACTTGATTTTTGTAATGTTTTGAGTTACAAAGTGAATCAGCTTTAAATGAGCTCTCACTATTTTTTAACAGAAGGCAGCAGGGGCAGTAGGTTTAGGCTTAGGACATTTTTCTTATTGCAGGCAGAACAGTGAGCTGCAGTATGGCTGCTTTAGCTTAGAGTATTATAGAAACAAATAAATAATTAAATAACTTCCTGAATGCAGCAACTTCTTAAGCTTCTTGAATGTAGCTACTAGATCCAGTTGTAAATCTTTACTAAACTTACTTGCGCTTCTCCTCATCCAGGCGTCTCAGTGCCGTCTCCAGGTCGGCGATGCGCTCGTCCCGGCGGGTGTCTGAGCTGGAGGTGGGCGGCAGAGCGGCAGGCGCCGGCAACGTGATGGCGGACGAGGCGGGCTTTGGGCTGCGGTACGGGTCGCTGCGTGGCGTCGTCTCGTGCATGTGCTGCTCTAGCTCCGAGCACCGCTGCTTGTACTGCAGGACCTGCCAGCAATACATTCATTTATCAATTTCCAGGAGAACCAACACCTGTGAAACTTGTTGATAACTAGCATACGGAGTGGCGGTGGCATTGTGGACAGAGTGAGAAATTGAGTCGTTATTATCTACAAACTTCTTATGATTGAATGAATAAATTCAAATATTAAATGGTTTTTCTTATAAAATCCATTTCTCTTCTTACATTAATTTAACCAAGATCTTTTACAAACTCAACATTAGCCACCTTCGTAAATTACTGCCTACATATTGTGAACTATAGATATGACAATAAAATTTGATGTTGTCAATTCAGACAACTATTTGTTATATTTGTAAATGTAAGTACGTTTAGGTAATTTAAAACAACAGGAGCGAGGAAGCATAAATAAATAGTACATTTATTTTATAACATGGACACAGATTTAAATGAGCATGATGAAGAAGATTTCTAGTCTCTTATCCCAGCCGCCATTTGCTGTTAAACATTGCAGTGGGCACTATATTATGCACAAAAACATGTAATTTAGTTTATTGGTGTAATAAAATTTGGCACTACTTTAAATTAAGAAAAATGATTTAATCATTATTTACTCAATCATAAAATGTAGCTTTGCGACTCCATTTCTCACTCTGTCCACAATGCCACCGCCAGTCCGTACGCTATTGATAACTTATTAGACCTGTAATCTTCGATTTATATCACTCTCCAGCAGTTGCAGTCCTAATAGCCGTTAAGAAAATCAAAATTATCTGTGCTCTCTGCTGCACAATTTTACATAAGTGCATAAACTTGCATGAATCGCTCGTAAAATTTCACTTAACGCTAAATTCTGCATTTCATCCTTACTTGAATTTCGTGTAGATTTGAAGTTACGAAGTGTCATGGTTGATCCGATCGAAAGTAAAATAAAGCAAGAAATTATTATTAGTCCTTTGCAAAATATTGTTTTTGTGTAAGTTTTAATCGAAACCTTTTCAAAACAAATTAAACTTTGTTTAGCCTGTAATGTCACTGTCACGCTGCTGGTGCTGGTCAATGTGCTGGTGGGCTGCTGTGACAATGACATTTAATTTGCGTTTAGAAATACCAATAGCTGACGCCAAACGTCCGAGCGCGGCGGACAGCACAAGCAGTACGAACTTATATATAATAGTGGCACTCCACTTGGCGGTATTTGCCCGAATATTCGTGTTGCATCTTTTTCATTTCTACGGAAAATGAAATGAAGAGGCAAAGACGCAACGCGAACACGAACCCCAAGTGTAGTGTAAAATCCCCATCAAAAGATAGATCGAGGTGGGGATTTAATTTTTCAGTCGGTGTGGCGGTTACTAATGGTAGAAATTCTACTTACGGAACAAAAAATAAATAAAAAAAATATCTAATAAAAATACTAGGCAGTGACACCCATTTTAAATTGAATACAACTATGATGGTGAGTTAAAAATTTGAGAGAGAACGTACTATCTACGTACTCACTAAGTGGACAGGAGCCGAGCCGACAATAAACGTAGGGTTACCATATGCGTGTACCTTCGCTTGAAGCCTGGATACCAACGCCGCTTGACCCTGCTGCGCGCAGCGGTATGCATCAAGCCTGCGCCTGTGGTCAGCTGCTTCGCCGGCCAGACGAGCGCGAAGCTCGTCATTCTGCCGTCTTAAGTCACTGCTCACGCTGCCGCCTGGGGAATCCATCTCCAGTGGACTCTCTAGAGATTTCTGAACGAAACATAATTACGCCTGTCGTAAAGTAATAGTAAAAACTGCTTTGCTATTTTTTTTTTTTATTAGCCAGGCACACGTACGATTTGTTAGCTTAATTTGAGCGGTATGTGTTTACTTAATTGAATTAATAACAACCTAGGTACGGTCGAAACAACTGAATCATGACCCGTCATAGAACCTTGTTACAATTAACGAACATACGCAAGATCATACGATGTTATTACGTCACTTAATGTAACAAGGTTCCATGGTGGGTCAGGATTCAATCTTGTCGATACTTAGTAGGTATATCCAGAATGTAAAACCAGCACGGCTATCACAAGACGGCTGCGACATACTCTCGAGCTTTCTCGCGCTACCCGTCTCTTTCTTATTAGACTACTTAGAAAGAGACGAATAGTGCGAGAGAGCTCGAGAGTATGTCGCGGCCGTCTTGTGATACTCTGCCCTTTATCACTTGAAATGTGCTAACTCCACAATAAATAAATGGAATACAGATTAGGTAGGTAAGTAGGTAGTTGAATTAAATACTTTTCAATACCGACGCAAATTAATTTATTATCTAGTTTCTTACCTCCCTTTTCAGACGCTGATGTGGAAGCGTCCCAGTCCTCCTTGCCACGGGCGCCCGAGCGCTCCGCGGCGTTGACAAACCTTCTCTCGGAGGCAACTGAAAAAAAACAACATTAAGCATGATACCATCGCGTGCCTAAACCTAGCATTAACCCGAATTAAAAGGCGTTTAACAACCTGAAACGTCACTTTCTTTTTTATTTTTCTTTTGTGTTTTATTTCAAAAAACAAATGACGGGCGGATTTAAATTCGTAAGACATTCTGGGGTATCACTTTAATTATCTTCAACGCGAAACGTAATCAGAAAAAAAGCAGAATGATAAACGTTTTCAGCCAGCGCTGTTCATGGCGTTATGATGGAGCAGTGGTCTGTTAATGCGCTATCCCTAGAGGGGTTCGTAAGGCGGTCGACTCGCCGGCTATCGGGACAGGCATCTAATTACCACCCACCCACTGCAGTTACACCGAGGTTTACCCCATACTTCATACCGAAATAAGGTGAATAAACCTTTCTCTCTTTAACACGGAATAAATCACTACGTAGGCACCCTGTTGGCAATTATAACAGGGTACAATAGTTGATAGTGCTTATTTACTATATGTACCAAAATTACGACAGAACCATATATATAATTGAACTGCAGCAAAACTGTAACCTACGGTAGCAGGGAAGTATATTTGAGGTAAGTAGGTAAGTACCGTATCTTGAAGAAAGTAGGTACCTACCGTATCGAAATAGGTATGACTAGTTGGTCTGTGAGCTGTGGGTAGAACTCACGAGTGCATTTTTTTATTTTTTCGAATAACTGAATCGACAAAACGAAACGATATCTGCTATAATCAAAGAATCGGTTGAGAAATGCACTGTAGAGGCGAACAGCCGAACATATGAAATAATTTTCGCCCAAGCTGAATCGGAGAAATTTCGTTCGCTCCGCTCGCTCTATCAATTGAGAGAAAAGTGAATTTAATTAGATTTATCAGTTTGTTTTATACGTATTGAGTGCATGTGCCCTTGATGTCCACCGCAAGTGAACATTAGGCTATCTTAAAATTACAAAAAATAAGTTAGTAAGTAGGTAAAATTACGTACTCAATACTCAATCATTTATTGCATTCCACAATGTTAGTTTACTGTAATGTTAGTTAGTTAGGTAGGTACAGTCAGGGATATTAATATACCTACGTACATAAATATCTGTACACGCCTTTATGACATTGACATTAAAGTCCTACGAGAGTTATATCTACGTATCTATATTAATTAATACCCCTGCCCCTACGGTGATCAGCTCAGGTATTTAAATATAGTAATTACCTAGTCATTGCACTGAATGTCGCAGCAACCTATCATGCCTACTTACGTCAGGTAAAAAAGTAAAAATCACAAAATTAAACGGCGTACCTAAATACCTCATTAGTGGCTAACAAAACAAGCGCACGGCTCACTTGATACTAAGCAGGCACCCTGAGCGGGCACCATAGGTTCATAGACTATTTTTCATAGACCTTTTAATAATCTATAACGAAAGCAGTGTACCTATATTTATTATCTAGATACTAGTAAATACAAACATCCATGCGCACCTCCGTCTGGTTTGAAAGGTACTTAGTCTTCTCAAATTTGTAAGAGTAAGTGGGTAGGTAACTATCAGTAGCGGCGCGTGAGAATTTTCATTGGACAACCCGGAGCAACAAGAAGGGCTGTTTTTTGATGATTTAGGAGTTTGGTAATATATAGCAAAAAATTTTAGGCAAGCCGGTGGGAATCGGCTTGTTTGGGCGCGCCGCCACTGGTACCTATTCTTGTGCACCTTGAATATAGACAGATAGCATTCTAGTGCAAACTAATCATTTCGTTTCTCATTCAATCTCAATGGGTAGGTACACGTCATTTAGCGTATTCGAGAAAAGATCTCTGATTACAAAACAAAACAACTGAAACGGGCACATTAGACGGTTGATGCATACTTAGTAAACAACGTCGTTTACGTAACAGGTCAATTACCCAGCCATATTAGCTATGAGACTGGTTGAATGCAATTGTCTTAACCTTGCTCGACACGCTATGTAAATAGAGGTCAATACAAAAGTAGATACCTACCTGTAAGACAGAAAGACGTGCCTAACCTACCTGCTATGAGTGAGTTATATAGTGAGTAGATGGTTTGACTGCGTGGGAGTGAGAGTCGATAGGAATAGGATAATAATTTACTTTTCACTCCTTCTATTCGAAATACAGTCTTTTCTAGCCCGTTTATAGGGAGCAAAACTTGTTTTTGATCTCTATGCATATTTTTTTTCAATTTATCTTTTTTGCCCTAGGGAACAAAATTCAATTTTGCTCCCTGCACGCTAGTCACATACCACATAGAGAAGAAAGCATTAAAAACATTATTAAAAAAAATTTGTAGGCCTGAGCGAGGCCAGAGACAATATGTTATTTCAGTAGCGTGTTTAAGGAAACACTTTTATTGAGGCTTTTTAAATACCGCGCTGTTTTGTTCTTGGAGCGTTTAGGGTCTCATATATTTTTTTTTCTGAACGCTTTTGAATATTAATATGATTAATAAATAAAAATATGGATTTACTACCTACCTACTACTTTCTAATAGCTACGTGTTATTTCAAACAATGTTTATTTGATAGGTATAATATGATGACTAACTAACAAATTTAAATATATTAAGTATAAAAAGTTTAAGACCATGGAACAAAAAGCCGTAACAAAAAGTTCGTATTTTTTTATAAAAAAACCGTCGTGACTAATGACTAGCATGTAAAAGCATTTCCTATACTATCATTTTCCATTTAAGATGATGAATTCATCCAGTTCAACTGAAAATTATACGTTAACACCGGATTTTTTTAAATCGAAGCAACAAACGTCAAAAAAACGTCAGTAACAAAGCCATATTCTTTTGAAATACCTATTTATACTAAACCTTGTTCTTAGGTAACAATTATCGTGTTTTTAAGTATCATGGAAGGAGTGAAAAGAAGAGTGTATTACGCGGGCGCAAAATTATTTATATCTCGGGCGACGTTGCTTGAATCCTTCACTACGCTCAGGATTCCACGTTAGAATCCCTCGCTACGCTCGGGATTCTATTCTGCAATCCTTCCCTTCGTTCTGGATTCAATCAGTCACCCTTGATAAAATATATAATTTTGCTCCCTAGTAAATAATACAATCTACTATTAAAAACAAAGTTTAAACCGCCTTCAATTCGGTACTTCGCCAAGCCACATATTAGGTAGGTACATGAAAATTTCCACATTTCCTTTCCAATTTCCGAGAGCAAATGCGTTGATTACTACAGAAAAAAAAACAAGTCGTTACGCTACACGTGGGCTGATAATATTTGAGAAGTTCCGTTCATTCCTCAAGGATCTCAGATTTGACACTTCATTCGTTGATACTTCATCGGAAATCGGAATCATTTCAAAATCTTTGACGCAATTTACATCCTTGAGGAGTTCTATACGTCATCTGTGGTCTTCATCATCAGTTTCACTTCACCAAAATTGTGATTTCCGAGGGTAAATACACGAGTTATAATAGAAAATACCGTAATCACTTCACGCGTGCCTATAAAATTTGAGGGTTGCCCTCAATTTCCCGGGGATCCCATCATCAGATCCTGATTTGGTGACAATGGGACCATCTCAGAAGTATACTCTTTTAAATAAAAAAATAATTTCGAAAATCGGTCCACAATTGACAGAGTAATCGGCGAACATACATGAAAAAAAAGTACATACAGTGGAACATATATTTTATATCCTCCTACTTTTTAAGTCTGTTAATGATTGACGAGGCGACGGGCGATAGAGGTTGAAGAAAAGTGTACTTAAGTACTTAGATGGGATAAGGGCAAGCGAATGATGAGACCTTATTTACATAGTACGTCATTGTCATGTACCTACCTTGAGAAAGTATGTTAAAAAAAACGGCCAAATATGAGTCGGACTCGCGCACGAAGGGTTCCGTACCATTATCTATAAACACGGCAAAAAAATCACTGTTGTTAGGGAGCCCCCTTAAATATTTATTTTGTTCTGTTTTTTAGCAGGTATTGTTGTTATAGGTAACAGAAATACATAATTTGTGAAAATTTCAACTGTCTAACTAACACTCATTTCATTCTATCGCTTTACCGTAAATGGGTTCTCAGTAGTAGATTTTCGGGATAAAAACTATTCATTGTTCTAGCCCGGGACTCCAACTAACTCTATACCAAATTTCATCTAAATAGGGTCCATCAAAATTTTATCCCCCGATGAAATAGTGGATTATTTTCGGGATAAAAGCTATCCGTTGTCCTTCTCCGCGCCTCAAACTATCTTTATAACAAATCTCATCTAAATGGAATCCATCCAAATTTTCACCCCCTATTTCATCCCCTTAGGTGATTATTTTAGAGATGAAAGCCATGCGTTGTCCTTCTGCGCGGCTCAAACTATCTCTATACCAAATTTCATCTAGATGGGTTCCATCTAAATTTTCACCCAAAATTTCAGCCCCTTAGGGTAGATTTCTGGGATAACACTATCCTATGTCCGTTCCTTAGGACTCCAACTATCGCTTTGCCGTAAACGGGTTCTATCTAAGTTTTCACCCCCATTTCACCCCCTTAGGGCATAATTTCGATAAAAACTATCCTTTGTTCTTTCGCAGGACTCTATCTCTATATTAAATTTCATTTAAATAGGTTGCATCCAACTTTTCACTCCTAATTTCACCCCCTCAGGAGATGATTTTCGGGAAAAAAACTACCCTATGTCCTTTCCCAGGACTAAAACTATTAACCAAATGCGTTCCATCCAAATTTTCACCCCTAATTGCACCCGCTCAGATGATTTTCGGGATAGAAACTATGCATTGTCCTTCCTTAGGACTCCAACTATATTTATACCAAATTTCATCAACATGGGTTTTATCTAAATTTCCATCCCCTATTTCATCCCCTTAGGGAATGAATTTTTGGATAAAAACCATTTGTTGTCATTCTCCGGGACTCAAACTATCTCTATAGAAATTTCATCGAAATGGGTTCCTTCCAAATTTTCTCCCCCCATTTCACCTCCTTAGGAAGTGATTTCCGGAATAAAAACTATCCTATGTCCTTTCCCAGGACTTAAACTATCTCTAAACCAAATTTCATCGAAATGGGTTGCATTGCATCCAAATGTTCACCCCCCCATTTCACCCCCTTAGGGGATGATTTCCGGGATCAATCCTATCTTTTGTCGTTTCCCGGGACTGAGACTATTTATATACCAAATTTCACCCAAATCGGTGATGCGGTTTAAGTAGCTCCATACAAATTTCCACCCTCAATTTCATCTCCTTAGAGGTTGATTTCCGGAATGAAAACTACCATATGTATCTCGATACTTAAAAAGAGACACCAACCTGTATTTAGTTAAGCTATGTTAAGTTACTGAATAAACTATTTTTCATTTTTTTTTTCATATGTCCTTCCCCGGGATTCACTCTATCTCTATGCCAAATTTCATCTAAATCGGCTCAGCCGTTTTCACGTGATGCGCGGTCACATAAACAGACAAACAGATAACCAGACAAACAGACAAAAATTCTAAAAACTGTTGGAACTTGTTCTGTTATCGATTCTAAGTATCCCCAGACAATTTCAATCTAATACCTTCCATGTACAGACTTTCGAACCTCTTCAGCTTTATTATATGTACTAGCTTTTGCCCGCGACTTCGTCCGCGTAGAACTCGTTTATATCGTAGCTCGATACAAACTTTCACCCTTCATTTCCCTTTTAGGGGTAGATTTCCAATATAAAAACTATCATATGTCCTTTTCCGAGACTTAAACTATCTTGATCCTTATCATCATCATCATCATATCACCTGAAAGACGTCCACTGCTGGACATAGGCCTCCCCCAAAGAGTTCCAAAGTGACCAATCCTGCGTCACCCGCATCCAGCGGACTCCTGCGACCTTTACCAGGTCATCAGTCCACCTTGTGGAGGGCCTACCAACGCCGCGCCTACTAACTACCTATATACCAAATTTTATCTAAAAGGGTTGTATAGTAGCTCTATACAAATATTTAACCCCATTTCACCCCCTTAGGAGATGATTTCCGGGATAAAAACTATCCTATGTCCTTTGCCGGAACTCAAACTATCTGTAAACCAAATTTCATCTAAATGGGTCACTTACATCCAAATTTTCACTCCTTAGGGGAGGATTTTCGTGATAAAACTATCCTATGTCCTTCTCCAGGACTCCCAACTATCGCTAAACCGTAAATGGGTTCCATGCAAATTTTCACCCCCATTCCACCCCCTTAGGGGATGATCTCCGGAATAAAACTATCACTGGTCCTTTCCCAGGACTCAAACTATCGGTGACATGTTTGCGATCCCATGGCGCTCCCATTAAGAGGATTGTGAACCTGTAATTTTTCATACAAAAATCGATAACGTTTTTCACACCGTAAACATTCTTCGTTTATTATAATTTTTGGACATGTTGTAGATATAATGAAAAACTAGGTCTGTACGTTTTGATTTTAAAGAAATATTGCTTGCGTTAAAAGTTATTAGCATCTAAAAATCGATATTTTTGACTTGAAAACTTTGTCTACCGTTTTATTTTTTTTTAAATTAATCTAAACTGATTTGCTAAAAAAAGAAAACGTATAGACATAGATTATAGTGTACTGAATCCAATAATACCAAAATTATTCCATTTCATTAAAGTTTAGGGGGGTAAAAACGTTATCACCCGGAACAATATTTCAACAAGGAAATGGTAGGCAATTGCCTCCAGGACTAGCTACTCTCTCTATCGCACGATACGGGTGAGGCACAGAGCGGTGTGAAACAGGTATATTTTTTTAAAATACCTACTCGTGCCGCGTATCGGCACTTCACAATCCTCTTAACGGCAGGGACGGAAACGCCGGAGTGGTTTAGTGGGTAGACTCCCTCCCCCTCCTCTTTAAATAGAAGGCTGGAGGGTGTGAGTTCCACATACCCCTCATTATAGCTTCCCGGCTGGGGGGATGCGTAAGTGGATTTCCACTCCGTCATAAAAAAATAAAAAAAAAGGACTCAAACTATCTCTTAACCAGATTTCAACTAAATGAGTTCCATCCAAATCTTCACCCCTCATCTCATCCTCTCAGGCAATGATTTTCGTTACAAAAACTATACGATTTCCTTTCCCGGAACTCCAACTATCTCTATAATCATATCAAATTTCATCTAAATGGGTTCTATTCCAATATTCAACCCTCATTTCACCACCTCAGGAGATGATTTTCCGGGATAAAAACTATGCATTGTCCTTCCTTAGGACGGCTTCTATCTCTTTACCAAATTTCATCTAAATGGGTTTTATCAAAATTTTCACCCCCTATTTCATCCCGAGGAGATGATTTTCGGGATTAAAACTATCCGTTGTCTGGTGGTACTGGGTTACAAATTTTAAGTCCCAATTTCACCCCGTCAGGGGATGATTTCCGGAATTTAAAACTATCATATGTCTTTTCTATTTTTCAACCAAATTTCATCAAAATGGGTCACGAACAAATTTTCAGCCCGAATTACAACCCCGAAGGGGATGATTTTCGGTATAAAACTTTCCTATGTTCTTCTCCAGGACTCCAACTCGCTGTACCGTAAATGAGTTCCATACAAATTTTCTTCCCCCATTTCACACCCTTAGGAGATGATTTCTGGACTAGAAATTATTTATGTCCTTCCCCAGGACTAAGTATCTCCATACCAAATTTCATTTTAATGGGTTCTATCCAAATTTTCACCCCTCATTTCACCCCCTCAGGAGATGATTTTTCAGGATAAAAACTATGCATTGTCCTTCCCTGGGACTTTTTTTAATAATAATAAATATATATTTTTTTTTTTTTTGCGGACAATCTTACACAAATCAACCTAGTCCCAAACTAAGCAAAGCTTGTACTATGGGTACTAGACGACGATATAGATACTTATATAGAGAAATACATACTTAAATACATAGAAAACATCCATGACTCAGGAACAAATATTCGTGCTCATCACACAAATAAATGCCCTTACCGGGATTCGAACCCAGAACCTCTTGCTTCGTAGGCAGGGTCACTACCAACTAGGCTAAAGCGGTCGTCAGCGTCGACTTCTTCTATCTCTTTACCAAATTTTAATTAAATGGGATTTATCTACATTTTCACCCCTTTTTCATCCCCTAAGGAGATGATTTTCGGGATTCAAAGTAGGTATCCGTTGTCATTCTCCGGGACTCAAACTATCTCTATACCAAATTTGATCTAAACGGAGTCCATCCAAAATTTCGTCCCCCATTAGGGGAAGATTTTCGGGATAGAAACTATCCAATGTCCTTTCCCAGAACTTAAACTACCTCTAAACCAAATTTTATCAAAATGGGTGACATCCAAATTTTCACCCCCCCCCCCCCCCCCCCCCCGTTTTACCCCCTAAGAGGAAGATTTCCGGGATAAAACCTATTATTTGACCTTCCCCGGGACTCAAACTATTTATATGCCAAATTTCATCCAAATCGGTGCAGCGGTTTAAGTAGCTCCATACAAACTTCCACCCCCCATTTCATCCTCTTAGGGGTTGATTTCCGGGATAAAAACTACCCTTTGTCCTTCCCCAGGATTCAAACTATCTTTATACCAAATTTCATCTAAATCGGTACAGCCGTTTTCACGTGATGCGCGGTCACATAAACAGACAAACAGATAAACAGACAAACAGACAAAAATTCTAAAAACTGTTGCAACGTGTTCTGTTGTCGATTCTAAGTATCCCTAGCCAATTTTTTTTCGAATCCATTCCATGTACAGACTTTCGACCCTCTTCAGCTTTATTATATGTATAGATAGATAGATAGATGTATAGATTAAGGTAGGTGCCATATTTTTTTATTTAAAGGATTTTGAACATTATACCTGTTTCAGTTATATAATCGTTTACGTTACCTATGTTCCAACAGCAATAGGTACATTGAGAGTTTGACAAGTCTTGTTTGCATTGACATAAGGACTAGATAGACACAAATGGTGTATTTCTCTTCATTGGTACTTAGGTAATATGTGAATTTGATTTGTTTAATAGTTTATCTATCCAAATATCATAAACCCTCCATGATGCGTTCAAGAACCGCACATTATGACCACCATAAAAATAGACAGTTTTGTTAGAACAAATTTCTTATCTGAGAAAATGTTATTATTGCAAAATACCTAATAACATCGATTTCGATAATATTATTTCATTCAAATTTCGAACGTCTCTGAAAAACATAGAATTTGATTTAACCTCTATTCTAATATCTGTCGAGATGACGTTTAGTTCGAAATTAATTGTCAATTTGCATACAAATTTGACAAATGTCGCACGTAAGTAAGATATCGAACGATATGAGAGTTGGATTAGTTGGATCCGACTCTAGTTTGTCTCTGAATTAAAAAAATAAACTATGACAGCTGCCAGAAAACAACGCCGCGATGCCGGTCATAATTAGCGGCTCCTGAATGCATCATGGAGGCTTATGATATGTGGATAGATAAAGTAGTGTATGTAACTGTACATAATTAGGCATTAAAACACTCGTCTGCCCAGCTAGCACACTAATCGGACATATATTTACGTTCTGACGTATAACTTTACGATTGTGCCCATTTTTACGTTACTTAGCTAACATGGTAATCACGCAGCATATATTTATGCCATAGCGTAAAATATACGTAGCAAAATTATTACATTCATTTCATTCGTTCAATAGTAGTCTATGGTTAGAAGCCTATTATAATACTACCTAATTAAAGAGTAATGATAAGCACTGCACAGTTTACTAAACAGTTGTTCTCCTGTATTAAGTTGTGTTATAATAGTTTTTTGTTTTTATTTACGTTACTCCCACCCCATGAGGTTTTACGTAGTGGTTTTAAGTAATTTAGCGAGTACCAAAACACATGTTAGTTTATAATTGAATCAATAATATTTGTAAATTTGTGTAATATACTTTATTACAACACAAGCAAAAAATCATAATCATTGCGTTATTTATACTAATTTATAGTTAGTAATCATGATCTAGCTAAAATTAAAAATGCTAGATCATTGTTTCAGGAGACGATAGGAGTTTTGAAACTGAAACCGTATGTGTCGTGACAGAATTCGGAGAAATCCTGCGAAAATTATATTGTTTTCATAGTGTTAAAATTTATCCGGGGTCTCGAGTGACCTACATAAAATTTCGTCCGTCAACGGCTCATATCGTCAAGTTTTATGTGCCAAAATCAAGAGCATGTTAGCATTTGACGTAAAACAAATAGTTTTATGTGCAATACATATAAATGGTCACATTTTAAGTAAATTATGGTATAGCATGTTAGCTCATTACGGTAAAATTTTATACGTCGGTTGTGGACATAAAACATGTGCATAAAAGTCGTCATTTTGCTAGTGTGCTAGCCGGGCTGATGTTATTATGAATCGAGCCGAAGGCTCGTTTCATAAACCCACACTCGTGTTTAATGCCCTTCATTATGTATAGTCACATAAACTACTATAATCCTACCGACCACCACCTTACATGAAGTTTGTTAACTCACCTGTTTTGTACTGTCCAAGTGTCCTTAATGATTCACCAACTAAAAGTTCCACGGTTGCTTAGCAACGCAATCAGCATGGCGTTCTCCCCAACAACAACGCGCGTCGAACCTTCATTGCGCTATATTTCATGATACCGTTTTGATATAAAATTACCCTCAGCACATTGTAATTTATTATTAAACTTCTGCAACTCTACAAATGCAGCACAGATCCACAGAAACCAATAAAATGGCGATGCACATTATTTAATGCCTATCTAGGTAGGTACGTAATATTTTTAGTCAAATACACCACTTACTTAGGTAACACACCTTTCAAATGTAAGTATCTAACTATCTACCTACTTCATATATCTATGCCTACTTCAATACTATGGTAGATAATTTTCTAGGTTATTGAACACATTTTAACCCTAAACACCCTCGTGTGTGATACCTGTGAGGTAAGGAGCAATACTGATTAAAAATTTAGTGACTGTATGATGAGGGGTGGCACCGTTTCGCTTCAGCGGTCACCCTTAGAACGATTGCAACATGGTGATAACAAATATATCAGTACCTAGTTTTTATTGATTAAACAAAACCATCAGTTAGTGCATTTCATCGGTACTTTTTATAAAAAGTTATTTATGATGAATGATGACGTGAATCGTGGCCGGTATCCCGCTAAATATTTGACAGAAGGGGACTTATCTCCACTTTGAGGTGTCTGTTATCCTGATAGAGAAAGACAATACATGAAGATGGGACATATCACCTTCTGTCGAATTTCGCGGATGGAATACCGGCCCCGGCTTTTTTTGAAGTTTTTATCTTCCCTTTTCTTATGGCGTATATAGTTGTCCCTCAATATTTGCAAACCATTTTGTCAGCCATTCAACATTGATATTGCTCACACATGATACGAGAGTTGATAACTATGCGATAAACTCAAAAAAATATCTACTTACAATATTTTATTTTATTACCTACGGCAATAAGAGCTTGCACGAAAGATTAAATTTTTTTAGGATTCTTTTGAAGCATTGAATACCGATAATTTTTAATAGGTACCCTACACTTTAATGCACAAAAGAACAAAAGTAAAATTCCCTCATTAAAAAAACGGTACAAATTTCAAACCAGCAGCCAAATTCAGCTACTGCTAGAGTCAAAAATGTATTCGAGCAAGTTGAAACATTGCATTTTTAATTGCAATATGTTATTTTTGAAGAGTAGGTAACCAATGGAAGAATGAAATAGTATTTTATGCAACTGTTCTATAAGAAGGGTCTTAAAACGCGAGTGGCGTGGGTTGCGATGCGAGCCTTGGCGAGCATCGCAATTAAAGACGCCACGAGCGTTTTTAGACTAGTTATACACAGTTGCATACAATACTTTTTCTACGACAAATTTCAAATAAATAGCAGACTACAGAATAGTTAAACTTTTCAGGCGGCAAGTTTTCTATTCGTACTTTTGCTACCTACTCGCGCAATTACTTCAGAAGGTGGAGTTATTAATTTCTTCGACCATTTTTAAAGGAACGTACACTTTTTTCTTCACAAACACGAATAAAATCTTAATAGTTTAGGACTAATAGTTTATCATCTTTCGTCCTTTCATTTTGAACTGTGTTTTTTGGTAAGAAATTGGAAATGTGACACCTCTTGCTTATGGTTTGTTTTGTTTTTAATTTGTTTGCACTTGCCATCCGAACCAAACAGAATCCGGACCCTGACCGAATTCGAACTGTTTATTTTCATAAATAATACCAAGAATTTATAAAACATGTAATTTAACACACAATAGATGATGATTTATTATCATTGTAGTAAATAATTTATAATATACAAATGTTTAATCGTAAATAAATACTTTTATTTCGAAATGTTTGTTTATGAAGTTGGCACCACTGCAATATAACAGCCGATTTAAAAAAAAGTTAAACAGTGCTTTTATGAAAAATGTATGAACCAAAAAAGTACGCTAAACAGTGCGTTTTTGGGCCATAGAGCATAGAGTTTTTCGACGACTTATTAGTGGTGTCATTGTATTTGAGCTACAGCCTATATAAATGACAGATAACGGTTCAGGAGTAGAAAAAATAATAAAACGATTTATACCGGTGCTATAGGTACTTAACTACGAGTTATGAATACTTCTATATTAGGTATAAATGAAGGAACAATCAAACACGTGAATCTTATCATATTTTTTCAGGGGCTATGTAAGCCGAGTAGCTAATTAGTAGCATGATCATAGAAAATAGATAAAACTCAGTCGGCTAAATAAAGGCCAGGCCCCGTAGCATGGATGGCCTTATCACGCGATAAGTGATAGGATAGAGCTGTCGTCCCTGGCTGACAGCGTTCGATAGAATGAGACGACGCGCTTATCCTATCACGCGTGATCCATGCTACGGGGCCAGAAGTTGACAAATACTACAACACGCACCTACCTATCGATATAACGATGTTTTAAATGAATTTTCCCCAGAAGTTCCAAACGCAAAGAGCGTAGCCGTGTTTGCATGGAGAAGCGGCCCTTGCATCAAATGTTCACTGTATTTTTTATATTACGAGCCCTCATGGCAAGTATTATTTGCTGTAAGTTTCAGCTTCCTATCTTTGTTATTTTCTGAGATATGATTTTTTAAAACTTTTTATGAAAACGAAAAAAACCCACACTGGCTTACGCGATTTAGGTACGTAAACTTTTAATACAGTAATCTTTATATAGAAAATCATCATCAAAGAAAATCTTGGAACAATGTAAGAAATAAAACTTAAGTATTTTTTTTTCTTGCTTTCTAGAAGAGCGACACCATCAGTTCTTCGTAAGGTAATTGCTTATATAAAGATCTGCAATATATATTTTTTTCAAAATAATCCAGGTGGTACTTCATACTAGAAAATAGAAAATTAAAGGATAAGGTATACCCATACCAGATAATTTAGTCGCAAAAGAGATTATGCACATTGCAACCTCTTTATCGTTAACGTTATAGGTACTGGCAGATTGCATTTTTAAGGGTATTAATGCAATCTGTCAGTACCTATAACGTTAACGATAAAGAGGTTTTAATGTGCATAATCTCTTCTGCTACTAAATGATGTGGTATGGGTATACCTTATTCTTTAATTTTATATTTTCTTCTAGTATGAAGTACCAACTGGATTATTTTGAAAAAAAAATATATTGCAGATCTTTATATAAGCAATTACCTAACGAAGAACTGTTGGTGTCGCTCTTCTAGAAAGCAAGAAAAAAAATACTGAAGTTTTTTTTCTTACAATTATCAAAGATTTTTTTTGAAAAAATAAAATATTGTTTAAAGAATACGTGAGTCTCTATATAAAAATTACTGTACCAAAAGTTTACGTAAATCGCATTAGCCAGTGTGGGGTTTTTTTCGTTTTCATAAAAAGTTTAAAAAATACATATCTCAGAAAATAACAAAGATAGGAAGTTGAAACTTACATGAAATAATACTTGCCATAAGGGCTCTTAATAAAAAAATACAATAAGCATTTGAAAACACGGCTACGCTTTTTCCATCACGTGGGTAGTTTTCGGCACATACGAGTAGAAATAATCTACATATGGAACCGGGAAGGCTATAACGTCATGGCAGCCAAGCTGTTTTGCCTGCAATCCCTTAGAATGCCAGCCATCAGTCTAATACCGACCCGCCAGCCAGTTATTTAGCTGGCGCCTAATCTGTATTCTCTATGGTGTCTTCCCACGCTTTTGTTGTGTTAACAGCCAGCTTAAAAACAACATTACATGATATATAATGCCTGTACAGCACTAAAAACGCTGAAAAGCCAAATGATTAAGATGACTGGGCCCATAACCTAATGAATCTTTAAGTTACTTCCGAAGAAACCCACGTGTATCTGAAAGTAACATAGTTGTGTCTCAGTAGATAGCGCTAGTAGTAGCCAAATAGCCATAGAGAGTTATTTTGTTTAGTATATATTATATTAGTGACTTGTCTATGCTAATATTAATCTAAAACCGGCCTAGTGCGTGTCGGGCCACGGGCAGTGTAGGGTTCCGTAGTTGCCTGTCTGTGTTTGTTTCATCGACACGCGCGCGCCAACTAAATGGTGCGGTTGCTGAATGAGGTTGCTTCGGTTGCCTGAAGGGCAATGACGGAATAAATGGAATAAAATGTCTGGATAAAAAAACCAATCATGTTCTTACGTAAGTGGAAGCTGATGCAAATGGAATAATTCGCTCAACCGGCTCAACCAATCAGCGCACAGGGTGCGTTCCGAATCATGCCAATTTGATCCAGTTCACACTTTGACGATTTGTCATTGATAGATTATATTATAAACTAACGAAAAATAATGAGTTAAATTGTGAACGGTTTTGACAGTTCACAATTTTTCGACAGTTTATAATATCTAGACTATCGCGAGTACCTACTATTATTATTAGTATTTTATGCAACTGTTGTATAAGAAGGGTCTTAAAACGCGAGTAGCGTGGGTTAATTACAGACGCCACGAGCGTTTTTAGACCAGTTATATACCGTTGCATACAATACTTTTTCTACGACAAATCTTAAATGAATAGCAGACTACAGAATAGTTAAACTTTTGCTACTCACGTAATTTCTTCAGCAGTGCAGTTATTCATTTCTTCGACCATTTTAAAAGGAACTTACACTTTTGTCTTTACAAACACGAATAAAATCTTAATAGTTTAGGACTAATAGTTTATCATATTTCGTCATTTTGAACTGTATTTTGGTGGGAAATCGGAAATGTGACAGCTCTTGCTTATGGTTTGTTTTGTTTTTAATTTGTTTGCACTTGCCATCCGAACCAAACCGAATCCGGACCCGGACCGAATTCGAACTGGTTATTTTTATAAATAATACCAAGAATTTACAAAACATGTAATTTAACACACAATAGATGATGATTTATTATTATTGTAGTAAATAATTTATAATACACAAATGTTAAATCGTAAATAAATATTTTTTTCTACTCCTGTACCGTTATCTGTCATTTAAATAGGCTGTAGCTCAAATACAATGACACCACTAATAAGTCGTCGAAAAACTCTATGCTCTATGGCCCAAAAACGCACGTTTAATTTTTCAATTATAATATTATTTTCATACGATTTTGCTTTTAACCAAAACTTACTCTCTAGATAGTACCGTCGGATGAAGAAACAGGCGAGCGTCATCGTGTGGGCACGCGAGCACCTTCGTGTCGTGTGTCGTGTCAGAAAGCGAAGCAGATATCCGTGGACTGCATTGGATGATTAAGGTAGGATTCAAATTATCCCTCCTTAGATCATATTTAAACCTTTCGCGGCGCCCTCTAATTTTGCGCAGTCTGACTGTATTTGTACCAGTTACATTCCTATATAACGAGAGGGCGTTCGCGACATTTGGAAATATTTGATTATGAAGTTGGGGCACCACTGCAATATAGCTGCCGATTAAAAAAAAGTTAACAGTGCTTTTATGAAAAATGTATGAACCAAAAAAGTACGCTAAACAATGCGTTTTTGGGCCATAGAGCATAGAGTTTTTCGACGACTTATTAGTGGTGTATTTGAACTACAGCCTATATAAATGACAGATAACGGTACAGAAGTAGAAAAAAAGATAATAAACTGACGGTGTTCATAATCTGACGGTAACATGGATAAGTCCTTCTAATCTCCACTTATAATAAATCTCTAAATTAAAAAAAGAATCAGCCAGTTTGAAACTAAGCTTTGCGCGGTTCGAATGTTCTCAGCATCCCATGAACGGAAAAATATGAAACATTTTATATAGGTACATTATTATTCTAGCTGCAACTTAGGATAGTTTTTATCCGACTGCGACAGTTAATTAATTTTCCGAAATATACGACTTCATTTAATTTTTCATTTATTTTTATTGAAATCAAACGCTGCTCCAACTGTCAGCTATAAGAACCGTCAAATTTTCGTCAAAATGGCGGAATTGCTTTGCCTTTCACTTATTAATAATTGAAATCCCGTCTACGATAGACCTTTACGAGACAAATGCTAAAATATAAACCATAAAAAAATATTCGATTCTGATATGAGAACTTATATGCGCAAATGTCGTTTTATGTCGTAATTTCAATAAATGAAATCAACAAATTTGAACAATATAATTAACACGAATTTGTTTTTTTTGAATGACAATGGCACGCGCTCGGCGCATTCAGCCAAAGTACCTGCGGCGCTACCACGAAAACCGATACTCAATGTTCATATATTTGCATCCCTGTCACTCGAGTATGGTTAGTGCGATAGAGATAGAGATACCCGAATATTTTCGAATTCCGAAGTTCGTGGTTATAGGCCTATAGCTCAGGAATCGAAAATATGGTAAATAATCATAATGTATTTTCTCGAAAAAGAATTTAAAATAAATATAGTCAAATGGAGAAAAAAACAAAGCAAGAGGTTATATAGGTAATGATTAAGTTATAAGAGTCCAAAGTTTTAAGAGGGGGTATGTTCTGTCCCTTTTCCGCAAAACGCACCTTCATATGAAACGATTGTTTTTTACTATGACGCTCGAGTATATTGACGTCACAGTCCCTCATCGTTTTCTCACTCTAACAAGCGACATTAAAACGGATGTAGCTTCATAATTTTTTGAGAAATTTGAATGGGAGTTTCATTATCTTCTATCTATCTATACATAATAAATGCCTATGTCCTGACTGACTTATTCACTCACTCATTCACTCATCAACGCACAGCCGAAACTACTAATCTTAGAGAGTTGATTTTTGCACAGTATGTTGCTTTTATAACGTGGGCTAGGGATAAAAAGGGATTTTTGAAAATTCTACCCCTAAGGGGGTAAAATGGGGGTGCAAAGTTTGTATGGGAGAACCTTTTTTTTTTGAGCTATAGACTTAAACTTTGTAGAAAAATTTGTTATTAGAATACAAATGAAACACTTTCAGCGTTTTGGAAAATTCCACCCCTACGGGGGTAAAATAGGGGTGCAAGGTTTGTATGGGGGAAACATTTTTTTTTTAAATAGAGACTTAAAACTTTGTAGAAAGATCAGTCATTAGAATACAAATAAAGAACTTTCAGGGTTTTAGAAAATTCTACCCCTAAAGGGGTAAAATAGAGTGCAAAGTTTGTATGGAAAAAACTACTTTTTTTTAAATAGAGACTTAAAACTTTGTAGAGAAATTATTCATTAGAATACAAATAAAGTACCTAGATTCAGTGTTTTAAAAAAATCTACCCCTAAGGGGGTAAAATAGGGGTGCAAATTTTGTATGGGGGAAACAATTTTTTTTTTAAATAGAGACTTAAAACTTTGTAGAAAGATTAGTCATCAGAATACAAATTAAGTACTTTCAGCGTTTTAGAAAATTCTACCCCTAAAAATAGGGGGCTAAAATAGGGGTGCAAAGTTTGTATGTGGGAAACTATTTTTTTTAGCTAGAGTCCTAAAACTTTGTAGAAAGATTATTTAAATACAAAGAAAGTACTTTCAGCGTTTTGGATAATTTCACCCCTAAGGGGGTAAAATAGGGTGCAAAGTTTGTATGGGAAAAACATATTTTTTTTTAATAGAGACTTAAAATTTTGACGAAAAATTACTTATTAGAACATGAAAAATACTACATTCGGCGTTTTACAAAAATCATTCCCTAAGGGGGTTAAAAAAGGGTGCAAGGTTTGTATGGGGAACACTTTTTCTGAGCTAGACACTTAAAACTTTGTAGAAAGATTACTTATAAAAATACAAAAAAAAAGACTTTCAGCGTTTTGAAAAAATCTATCCCTAAGGGGGATAAAAAGGGGTGCAAAGTTTTTATCAGGGAAAGTTTATGTTTTTGAGTTAGAGACTTGAAACTTTGTAGAAAGATTACTTATTAAAATACAAAAAAAGAACACAAATCGTTTTAGAAAATTCCACCCCTAATAGGGTTAAAAAGGAGAGCAAGCTTTGCATGGGCAACACTTTTTTTTGAGTTAGACTTAAAACTTTGCAAAAAGATTACTTATTAGAATACTAAAAAAGAACTTTCAGCGTTTTAGAAAACTCCATCCCTAAGGGGATCCTTAAGATCCTTAAGAAGGGTTGTGTGGGAAAAACTTTTTTTTTTACTAGACTTAAAACTATTCAAAATGTTACTTATTAAAATTAATAATAAAGTACTTTCAGAGTTTTAGAAAATTCCACCCCTAAGGGGGTTAAGAAAGCTTTGTATGGGCAACACTTTTTTTGAGCTAGAGACTTAAAAGTTTACGAAAAAAGTTCTTTCAGCGATTAGAAAAATTCAACCTCTAAGGGGGTTTAAAAGGGGGTTCAAATTTTAAATGGCGAGCAATAAAATTTTAAAGTGTGAGTAAGAGATTTTTAACTTCGGTCTTATTCTGTACGTTAAAAGACTACAAAACTGATTTCAGAGTTTTTTCCAAATTCATCCCCTAAGAGTGTTAAAATTGGTTCAAAGTTTGAGTATTTCAAGGCATTTTTAAAGTATGAGATTTTTAACTTTGGTTTTAGACTGTTTGTTCACTAACTAGAAAATGAACATCAATTTTTTTTTTAATTATCCCCTAAAAGAGGGTTCAAATTTTGTATTGAGAGAAATCATTTTCTAAGACGATAAAAAGTTCTACGCGGACGAAGTCGCGGGCAACAGCTAGTGTTATTATAAGGTCATCATACGCCTAATGCATGTAACATAGCTTATTTTGATAGGTGTACAGCGGTTATCTGCTTCCTAATACACATAATTAATCTAAGTTTCATTTACGTGTTGATCAAAGTACAACATCAACACACAAGATAAAGGTCTTGTTGGATGTTTATACTGTTGATTACTTATTATTAAGTAATGAACCAAATTAATATTTGTTATACGTAACTATCAATGAACAACAAATGGCGTATATACCTAACTTAACATAGTGAAAAAGTTAGATACCTACTCGAATATTTCTGAAAAAACTTTCAGGTGAATTTCATTTAGGTATTTTTACCCGCTTCATCTTAGATTGTCCTTAGATTGTTCAAGAATTCTAAGATTGACTTAATCCTTTTTTTATGTTCAGTGATAACATGCGGCACCCACTTCACTGGGTACCGCAAGACAGGCCGAGGAGGAGATTGCTGTCTAATAAATCAAGTATCGAAGTTATTTCAGAGTTTTGCCTGAAAATCAGTCCCCACTACCGATAAATATGGGACATAAACGGCCGTATTTTTTACCCACAACGGAACGGAGAAGGTATATGCGTTTAGGGTGAGAGGCTGTTTGTTTGTTTGTGTACACCAATGTTCCCATTTATCTCCAAAACGGCTTAACCGATTAAGATGCGGTTTTCAGAAATGGGTTTGTGGTTCATCTGGGGGGGTTCGTACATAGGATTTATGATCTTTACTCACCAGGGGGCGCTGTAGTAAACGTTTTAAATGAATTTTCTCAATTATCTCAAATACGGCTTGACCGATTTTGACGCGATTTTCGGGAATGACTTTGTGGTTTATCAATGATGGTTCTTATATTAAAATTATTACGTTAACTCACCAGGGGGCGCTGTAGTGAATATTTTAGACGAAGGATTCCAATTATCTAGAAAACGGCTTGAACGATTTATGCCATGTTTGGCTTCTTTTGATAGTGTTTGCCCAGTAGCTTCTGTACATGAGAGCTGCTGAGGGTCTGATGATGGATCAGAACAACATCGTGCGGAACTTTGAGAAGGCTTAATTATGTATTTTACTGTGTTTGGGTTATATTGATCATGTTAGCAGAGTAGCTTGAGTACATGAAGTAGGTACTGAGGGTCTGATGATGCAGCAGAACATCATCGTAGTGAACCTCAAGAAGGCGTATATTTATAATACTGTGTTTGGGTTCCATAGATAGTGCTTGCCGAATAGTTTCGATACATGAACTGTTGAGGGTCTGATGATGGACCAGAACAACATCGTAGTGAACTTCCAGAAGGCGTATATCTATATTACTGTGTTTGGGTTCTATAGACAGTGCTTGCAGAGTAGTTTCTGTACATGAACTGGTTAGGGTCTGATGATGGAGCAGAACAACATCGTAGGGAACTTTGAGAAGGCATTTATCTATTTGACTATGTTTGGGTTCTATTGATAGTGCTTACCGAGTAGCTTCTATAGATGAACTGTTGAGGGTTTGATGATGGAGCAGAACAACATCGCATCGTAGGGAACTTTGAGAAGGTATTTATCCATTTTACTGTGTTTGGGTTATATTGATAGTGCTTGCCGACTAACGTCTGTACCTGAACTGCTGCGGGTCTGATGACGGAGGCTAACAGCATCGTAGGGAACTTCGAAAAGGCAAATGGTTTTTATTCTACCGTATTAACTTTATAGGAGTCAGAACCCGACCCTACATAGAATTAAGGTTTTACTGTGGAGACGCCATGAGATAAATGGGATCAGGAGAACCTTGTGGCCTTTCTCCAGTTTCTTAACCGCTTTAATTCATTCAACGCCATAGTATGGTATGGGTTGTTAAACAGTAAGATATTAGTCATTACGATCCCGTCTAACAATCGAACTCTACTCAGTGCCACATACGCCTGACCTTTGGCGAATGTATTGGTCCTAAGTATATGACCGCCTTGTAATGTATGTACAGTAACGGCCCAACTTATAATTAGTGGAACCATTACTCTTTCTATTTTTCCTGCACCTTTATTGCCTTGAAAAGTCACACTCATTGGAGGTACCGCAACCTAGCCATTTTATCCCGGTATCTTCTTCTATATTTTATATTTCTAACTTTCATATGAAACCAGGGAAATCTCATCTACAATTAACCAGCGAATTGTTTTCCATTTGCGTTTCATGTCTTCTAAGCGCTGATCTGATAACTGTCGATGAGTGGTCGCTGAACCGTTTTCAATAGCCAGTGATAATGCACTATGAAGTTTTCGTCAGTTCACGAGGCGAGCTGCTACTCCGGTAAGGGTAGTGACTTTAACAAAACAAGGCTGACGTAAAGCAGATACTGTTGGCTTAGGTGTTAACCTTTTAGTTTGCTCAACAATTGCTCGCAAAGTAAACGTTTTACCAGATCCTGCACCTCCTGTTATAAACAGGAGTGGCTCCTCATTTCGTATTTCGTCATGAATTTTTGTTAAAATAGTCTTTATTAAATGTTTTTTTTCCACATTCATACTCGAAATCATCGTAGAGAATTGAGAAGAACTAAGCTGCGGCTAATAAGGGGCTTGTGGTTCAACTGCAATGGGTCTGATGATGAATCGGAATACCATCACAAGAAACCTGGCAAAGGCACATAGCTAGTGGACCGTGTCCTCTTTTGATTCTATTAACTGAACTGTAGCTGTGAGTGGTCTGAAGATGGAGCAGAACAACATCGTAGAAATCTTTGCGAAAGCACACTGCTTACCTAGATACTATTAGATGGACAACTTTTGTACAATGTATTACTTACACTGCTCTTTAAAAATAGTAAAATAAAAAACTAAATTAAAAAAAATTAAAAAACCCACGACGAATGTTATTGGAAAATAATAAAATAAATTTTTGAAAAACCCTCGACTTTAAAATGAATAAGTACAAAAAGAAGTGTAGGTAGGGTAGGTACATAATTACAAAAGCACAAAAAATCGTCGGGGGCTGCCGTTGCCATGTCTCTTCCCAATTTCATAGGTACTTACCTAATAATAAAAATCTCATATCAAGGTATCACTTTCAATCAAATCAGTAATTTTAGAATTAGTAAACTGCATAATCTCACTGCATTTCAGGCAGGCAATGGCAGCCCCCGACGATTTTTTGTGCTGTTGTAATTATGTACCTACCTACACTTCTTTTTGTACTTATTAATTTTAAAGGCGAGGGTTTTTCAAAAAAATATTTTATTATTTTCCAATAACATTCGTCGTGGGTTTTTTAATTTTTTTAAATTTTGTTTTGTATCGTTTTGTAAACTTCGGTGATAATTTGATAAACACGGGAAATGTTTTTAAGTTTAACTTTTTTGTTATATGCCGAAAACTGTACGTAGGTACTAAAAGTAATTAAAAATCTGTAGGTATAAGCTTGTGCTAATGAAGCCCGTTCATATACCCTACATGATACAGTCTCCTCACTATAAAATTTGGACCTTCCTTGTATATGGGGACCAGTGGCGGCGCGTGAACATTTTCGATGGGTAACCCGGAACAAAAAAAATTAAGAAAGAATCGCAAAAAATAAAAAATAAATGATACCTAAGGAAATTTTAGGCAAGCCGGTGGGAATCGGCTTGCATGGGCCACCGATGGGGACCCTATTTTTTGTAATGTACTTACCTAATAAAAAAATGGGATTTCTCATGGAAATTGAGGGATCTCCTAGAATATAATGGGCTCCTCATAATTGAGGAGTTTTAGGGGTCGTCCGTGGTTCCACCACCATCAGTTCTACGGCACCGAATTCGTTATTTTTTAGAGAAAATGCATGATTTACTAAATAAAATACGGAATGCAATGCGTGCACATTCTATTTGAAGAGTTACCTTTCCTGTCTCTCACCAGCCACAAACAAACCAATCCTAAACACATTCAGTGCCGACAGTTCCGTAGCCTTCGTATCCGATGATATGCGGTAAACCAGAGAGCCCACCTAGTGAGTTCCTGGCACTGAAAATGTTAATTAAGTTCGATTTAGACCTCAACAAAGTTGCTTGCGTCAGGGGGATCGGGTCGCTGACCGATTGCACGATTCCCGATAAACAGTTTGATACCGGTGTTAGTGACGACTGATACCTTATCACGCTTATTATTTATTTTTAAAGAATATACAGTAGCATTTCGCTTCGGCTCACTTTTGATATATACTTATAGGTGCTTCCATTACAAAATACAATACTTAAATACAAAATATTATCTCGAGCGTAGGTATTAATCACTTCAATCAAGAGTCAAACTTGATTATTTCTTATTTCAGATGATTTTGTTGTTGCAAAGTATTGAACAATATGAATGATTAATGCTTATCTAGAATCAGTCTTAATCTACTAGAATATTTGTAATCCTAATCAACATTCCATAAAAATAAAAGGAAATCTAATGCGATGTACCGCAAAGTTTCTATACCTACTTAGTTAAGGATGATTCACGCTAAAACGGGCCGTCTCCGGCCCGGGCCGTTTTCTAAGAAAAACGCGGCGTTTTTGCGAGGCTGACGTCATACCCAAGCCCGGCCGGGCCACGGCCGAGGCTCGGAAGCGGCTCGGTGTCGGCACGGCCCGGTCGCTCAACTGTAACACCACCGTTTGACGGCCGTTCTACCGCCAACCGAGGCTCGGAAGCAGCTCGGTCCCAGCCCGGCCCGGAAACGGCCCGGTTAACTATAACAACGCTCCAATGCCCGTAGCCCGGTCTCGGCTCGGGCCCGGCACGGACATATACATCAAAAATACAAAGGCTGTTAGCTGTCATATATGAATATGTGAAATATGGTAGTCCATCTAACCTTGCATTTAGTCGGTTTACATTATGTGATGTTGACCTCATAAAAAATAGTTTAGCACATGTAAAGGTTTATTACAACGATACACTGACCGAATTTTAAGGGCTATTGTACATTGTTAGATATTTTTGTATGAGGCATCTTATGAAGAGAAAGCATAACGTCTGATTGTTCTAATAGGTAATTAAAATAGATATATTTACATTGTATTTAACAAAAACCAGTCAGATTAGGACTGATCCATGATATTATTTAATTATGAGTGACTAGTTTCCGTTTAACTTCGTCCGCGTGAAACTCGTTTATAACGTTATAAAGCTCCATACTAACATTCGCCCCGTTTTCTCCCCCTATAAAAATAACATATGTCCTTCAAAAGGATTCAATCGGTTCAGAGATTTAAGCGTGAAAACGTAACACACAGACAGATATATTGCCAGAGCTTTCGCATGTATAATATAAGTTAGGATTTAGGCTGGGCACAAACGTTCGGTATCCGCGTATGATTTCTGCATGGTAGGAAACCGTACGTGGAACCCGAACGTTTGCGCTCAGCCTTAGAACTTAATTTGTTGTTCCGTTATCAAACTGAATATCCAGAAGTAGCTTCTGGTTGTCTAACTGGTTATACTAAATACAATAATAAATAAAACAGGACAAAGTATAATTTTATTTTTATTTTTGCAAATCTTGGAAAATTACAATATCTGACAGATTTGACATGGTATGTGTAACACACGACTATTAGTTTTTTTTAATGCTTAGCTCATTTACAAAAACGCGTTCTTATTATTAGGTAAATTACAGTTTTCGTACTGATATCGCCTTGATTTACTCGTGCCTAAGATTAGTCAGATGTAAGGAATGTGCGGATAGATTGCCATCTTCCTAGAATGAGCAGATTTTTTAAACGCCATTCATCACTGGCAAAAAAAAGACACCTTAAATGCAGATAAGTATATATTTCCCCTAGTAAATTATACACTTATCTGCATTTATATCAAACTCGTACCGTGCGTTCAGGGGGGTCAGAAGTTCCATATTTTCATGTCAGACCCACCATACCCCTAGCCATACCCCTGAGGGTAGGGTGGGACTGAACCATACCACCGTTAGTAGTGCTGGGATTTGATGCAAAAATAGAAAAATAAATAGGTACCTAACAGATACAAATATTTATTTTATGAAACTGAAAATAACGAAAGCCGTTCTGGCAAAACCAGTTAGGTAGGTTAGGTTCGTGAGGTATCTTCAGATGCCCGAAGGGCAAACATACCAGAAATAGGAGCCCCGCTCCGCGGGCCATAGGGCTGCCATAGCCATGTCACGCACTGAAAAATTGATTCATAATCATAACCGTGCGTTCTGCTCTACATTCAACTTCAAACTGAGCGGCATCGAAGATCATCGACCACCAGCTAGCCGCCGCCTCGCTTTAAGCGCGCTGTCGCCCAGCCGTAAGGTGCAGCCGCGCGGACACCTCGGTGGTGCTGAGCCGTTGTTTCCGTTACGTGCTTGCGTATGATTGACGCCTGGTTTACGGCGAGCCGATGAGGTGAGGCGGCGCCGGTCCCGTGGCGAGCGGTTACGCGGGGCGACAACCTTAAGAGGCTGACAAGACCAAATTTGTTAAAATTGATAATATTTAAGCAGTTGTTTAAGAAAAACTATTTGTTCTAGCACATCAAAAAAAATATATGTTAATATTCATCATATTTCCAAGACCGTAGACGGAACATAATTGGACGAAATCGGCTCGAAAATAATTGCAAAGATTGGTCTTAAAATCATTTTAAACGGTTCTATGTCCTTATTTTTTTGACGTATGGGTCTGCAATTCAAAACATGAAGTCCACATATTCATACCTAAACCGTAGACGAGCCATATTTCACAAAAAATCCACACTTTATTTTTTATTTTTATTCATTATTTTCGGCTAAAACCTGGCCGCTCTCGTAACGTAAGTAACACTCGCTCTCGTTTACTCCGATACAAATAGATAGTGTGCGCGTTTTTGGTGTTGACAGCGCCTTAAGATTATCATTAAGAACAATCATATAAAACTCAATTATAAGTATTTATACTTTGTCACATGGGCTCAGGGACTGCATAACCGAAAAATACCGGTATTCTATTTTTACGTTACGACGTCATATCGGTTGTCAAATGGCGGTTTCGGTAGCAGAACCTTTATATTCCGCTATCGCTTATTCTTTATTTTTTCCGGTACCGTACCCGCTTTTTATAGGTAACCGATATATCGACTTTGGCCTGGCATTGTTGCCAAACCGCCGGCAGCCGCACAGATGTTTTGTCTTTTTGTCTTTAAATGTTTAGTAATAGCCAATGCTTCTTCTGTCAATGTTTGTAGTGCCAGCTCACTTATTTATTTTTTCGGTTACCTTTATAATACCGTTATTTCAAAACGGTTACGGTACCGTTATGTTCGTGCGGCGCGCACAACCTTTACGACATAACGGTACCGTAATTGAATAGCGGTTTCATACCTGTATAACCGTAACCGAAATAAGTCCCTGAATGGGATGCTATTTAGGTAACACCAGTGTACGTAATATTTGGACAAACAAAACCTGAAAGCATATAGTGCACAGCACTACGGTGGTATGGTTCAGTCCCACCCTACCCCCAGGGGTATGGCTAGGGGTAATGGAGGGTCTGACATGCATATTTTTTAGTTCCATATGGATCTACCGGGATATTAATTTTGAAGGAAATTTCCCAGAAGTACCATATGGAACTAATGGTTCATATTCCCCTGTTCTACCTATCCCTACCGGGTTGTCTCCACTGGTAGGGATGCATGGATTTTTTTTCATATCAAACGTCTACTTCTGCTAACAAAGTACAAACTTTGTCTATACATATAACTCTTAAAATATCAAATGCATAAGCGTGCCTTTTACGTTCATAGTAATGTTTGAACGCTGTTAATCGTGTAGGTACAGTCACAAAATAGAAATAAGAAATACTTAAAAAAAATGGTCAAATAAATTGTTGGAGAATCGAAATACAACTGATTCACCCTAGAGCACATCTCCGAAGATAGGTAGGTACTCAACTGATTTAAAACTAAAATAAAACCAGGTGTAAAAGCTAGTATATGGAACTATTGGGATCATTTGTTTGACATTTACAAATGTACCGATAGTTCCATATGGAACTAGAAAATATGGAACTTCTGGGATAGACCCGTTCAGAGCGATAGAAAATTTCCGATTTCCGCTTTTGCTAGTCTGAGTAACATGCATGTGAACTAACCTTAACCTAGGTTAGCGAATAACATTACTTGGAAATGGTAACCAACCTAACGGCTCGTAACGTAGCCCAACTAACCTTATCCGGATAAAACCTGATGACAGCTAAGTGTTTTGTCTATGGCCATGACTTGATGTCAAAGTCAAGTTCCATTATGAAAGCTGGAAGTAATCCAATTTACCGTTGGAATAAAATAAAACACCAATAGTTTTATTTACAAAATTGAATACTAAAGTATAGTATAGGTAGGTAAACTTATTGAGTAGTAGATCGGCTGCGATTGGCCGCCTGCTGACGGAGAAGTGATGGCATGGCAATAATGGCATCCGATAGGTCATCGTCTTTTCGCCGTGCCATGTGTGAAGAAATTATTTCCATCCGTTGACAGAGAAGTAATGGCATCCGATGGGCCATCGTCTCTCCGCCGCCGTTACATGTGGTGAAGCAGTTGGGTCTACCCGCTGGCAGAGAAGTGATGGCATCATGCTACGTGTGATGATGCTGGATCGGAAACCAGCTCGTTTGGCTATCAGCCTGTTGTGGCTGCAGTATTGTATCATCTAGACCGGCTAACGTTGCTCGTACATGTAACAAGAAATAAAACATCCAAAGTAAAGTTTTATTCAGTGAATTAAATAAATGCAGGGTTCTTTTAGTTTTATTTTTGGTAGTGGATTATTAATCAAACTCAATACAGCAAGTTCTTTTTCATTAAGCAAGACTACGCGATAACGATAAGCTGTAAAAATAGATAATGCTGCAAGATTTAAGCTTTTAAATAAACCGTAGGTAAGTAAATGAATCGTCTTATAATTATTAATCGTATGGCGGTTTCACACTGGTAAATATATGTATTCGTATTGATGTCGCTGATAGAGTTCCAGTGTGCGCTGCGAGGTTCAGAAGGAACAGTGCAGCTGCCGAGTTTGTTGTCTTATAATTATAATAACAGCATACTATAGATAGATATAATTATAACGCTATCTCCGGAAAGAGTAGCTAAACCTATTATTTGCAGTTATACCTACCTATGTACGAGTACCAATCTTATCCTACTATTGCTCAGTAGGTATGCGGTGTTGTGTTGCTGGTGACATGTAAGGTCGCCAGAGCTCCCGAGGCTGTGTTGTTTCCGGCTTGTGTTATGGCCGGGTTGATTCTTGCTAACAACGCGCAACGGAACGAATCCTCAAATCGATAAAGGGTCGGCACAGCGTCAGTGATGATTCTGGAATCGCATCAGGCAGACCGTATGCCTACAAACTAAAATTTCTAAAGCTATCTCTTTCGGCATATCGTCAAACAATACTATTAAACCCAGTAACAGTAAGGGTCCTTTTGCGTACAGAACCCAAAGAAGACAAAATGAGAACTTCCTCGGATAAATGGTTCTGGATATTGCCCCCTACATCCAAACTTACAAAGCACAACCACAACCTCACAATCTCACAGACTTTTCCTTTGTATTATATTACTTCAGATAAAAATACTTGATCCAAATTTTGACGCTGAAGTGTATTTAATATCTCTTTGCAATCCAAAAATGAGAGTGGACCATAACAGCATCATCATCCTAGCGTTATTCCCGGTTGAACCCTAAAGGAGCTCGGGGTCCGCTTTGACATCTAATCCCAAGATTTGGCGTAGGCACTAGTTTTACGAAAGCTACTGCCACTGACCTTTCAAACCAGAGGGAGATCTAGACCTTATTGGGATAAGACCGGTTTCCTCACGATGTTTTCCTTCACCGAAAAGCTAACGGTAAATACTCCGTGATAAGTTCCGAGAAACTGATTGGTACGGGCCGGGATTCGAACCTACGACCGCCGCTTGACAGCCACATGCCTTAACCACTAGGCAACAGCATTAAAAATAATAATTTATGAGTACCTACTACTTTCTAAGCTAGAGCAATATTTACTCCCATTCTGCTAACATACTTCGACTCGGTTCTATAAAGATGCGTTAAACCCACATATTAATATAAGGAGATCGGATATGCCGGCCAATTTGTATTGAGTACGCCTGTCGCAAGTTTTACCCACACAAAGCACAATTAATTGACAAGACAAAGCACGCACACTTCTAAAGCACACACACTTGTATACCTACGCTTTTATTGGACAATACACGCGCATCATATCAGGCATTTTGGGAAGAAACGTAAATAATATTCTCTGTGATCAGCACGCGTGCACACTCGGTAACAACGGACGGTGAACTAGCGGCAGAGTATGCCCATTGAGCTAACAACTGCGACGCGGCCGCCGGCGGCTTGTGCTCTATGCTCTGAGGTTAAACCATATTTCTCAGTACATCATCAGTTACCCAGTACTCACTGCAACATTATGCTGAGTCTAACCCCTTTTTTAGCATCACACGTTGTTATGCCTTGTTGTTTTTAGGGTTCCGTACTTAAATAGTAAAACGGGACCCTATTACTAAGACTTCGCTGTCCGTCTGTCTGTCACCAGGCTGTATCTCAAGAACCGTGATAGCTAGAGAGTTGAAATTTTCACAGATTATGTATTTCTGTTGCCGCTATAACAACAAATACTAAAAATAAAATAAAATATTTCAACAAACGTGATTTTTTTGCCGTTTTTATAGATAATGGTACGGAACCCTTCATGCGCGAGTCCAACTCGCACTTGGCCGGTTTTTAAAGTTTGATTAATACACTGCTTGTATAAAATGTGATGTATGATTAAGCTTTTCCATGTCTACGAAAATTAGGTTAAACGGGCTTTTTAAAACAGGGGCTTAATATATGTAGATATTATAGATTAGTACGTACCTATTTTTAGCAGCCAATCTTAAGCTGGCGTGGGTTGTGGGTCTTGAAATCATCTTTCGTGTTTTACGGTTCAACTACTTTCTTAAGTAGGTACCTCGACTACGCGATAAGCTATAATAAATAATAATACACTATGCTGCAAGAATAAACAGTAAGTGAATCAACCAGCTATATGTATACAATACACAAATACCTACAATATATATAATTATAACTAGCACATTTGAAGCAGGAGCAGCCCAACTGGAGTAGTGCCTTCACCTTACAGAAGACCGTAGTCATAATAACGCCACTACTTGCTCTGTCGGTTAGGTATGTGGTGTTGTGTTCCTGGTGGTGAGTAAGGTCGCAAGAACTCCCGATGATGTGTCGTGATGAGAGCGAGGGACCCGTGATCATCTCTAGCTATCACCACAACGAATCCTCAAATCAATAAAGGGTCGGCCACACGCTTTTCATTATTCTGGAATCACATCAGGCAGACCGTATGCCTGTTTTCCACCCACTTAGTATAAAAGAATACTTCCAAAGCTATCTCTCTCGGCATATCATCAAACGATACAACCCAGTAACAGAACAGACGGACGGAGCCTGAGTAGTTGAAGGATCCTAGGTACAGAGTACAGAACCAGAAAAAGACAAAATAATAACTTACTCCTCGGATAAATGGTGCCGCATAATACTCCCTAGCTCCCTACATACAAACTTACAACCTTACAAAGCTAATACAATCTCACAGACTTTTCCTCTTTATTATATTTCTACAGATAAAAATACTTGACCCATATCAAATTTCAGTAATTCGGTACATTTTTTGACTTTACTGATCGAAATAAGGTCTAACGGGCTTTATAAAACCCGAGCTTAATGGAAGTAGATATTATATATACCTATTTGTAGAAGTCAATCTTAGGCTGGCGTTGGTTGTGGGTATTGTAAACGTCTTTCGTGTTTCAGGGTCCACCAAGTTTTGTTAGTAGGTAGGGTAGCTCAAAAACTACATGAAAAAAAAAAAAAAATTGGTAAACACGATAAATGAATACCTAAGGATACGTACCCCCGAATACACAAATGAATGACGTGAATGTGTGGAAACACATTCACATAAACGAAAATGATACGCATACGGAGGGTTCCGTACTTCAGAAGAAACAGGTGCCAAGAGTTCAAATGATACAGCCCTGTAACAGATGGACGGACGGACATACAGGAGCCTTAGGATCAATTTCAGCCAAGGTACTTAGATGGAGATTTGACACCATATACTGACATCAAAATCTCAAAAACTTCTGTTCAAATTAAATTGCCCTATTGGATGTCATAAGGTCATAAATGTCGTCATCATCATCATATCAGCCGAAAAAAGTACGTTGCTGGGGATGCCTATACCTACCTACCTACCCCAAAAATGCCACAGTTACCGGTCCTGCGCCAGGCGAGCGCATTTGCCTACCAGGTCATCAGTCCACCTTCTTGAGGTACTTGGTCACCACTCGAGAAACTTTCCGCACCAACGGCCATCGGTTCTACGTTCAATCAAGGCCCCAAAAATACCATGGAATCACCATCATCCTCCTAGCATTTACCACTAACCGTCAGGCAAGAGATAATTTGAAATTATAATTTGTTTCTGGATCTCTACCATTGGCCTGACGGTCGCATCAAATATGTTTTCAAAGGAAAAGCTTCGTCGCCAACCATGACAAACGGGGTGGTACCCGTAATTATTGAATTCGGCAAAGATCGACCAGGTATTTTAAGTATTATTATTTAATTTCTGTCCTTTAGGAATAGCTCTTTAGAGCTATTCGCAAAAAAGCTGCCATATCGCTATTCCGGCCTTAAGATCCAACAACCACGTAGATAAATTTGTAATGTGCGTCAACCAAGGTCAATTAAACTATGGAAAATTATTTTTTTGTGATTAAAGTATACAGAACCACTATTTACTGGTGCTTCGATACAAAAATGCTTGCCATCTAATGCTCCAATGCAATTTGGGAAACGCCACAGCCTTTCAAATTCATCTGCAATTTTCCTCCACGTCTCTTCATTTGGCTGTGGCCACCACCTCTTTCATTAAACAAAATATTGCTCGACAAGTTTCGTTAACAATTTTATAAACGGTAGAATGACCAATTCGAAAATTGAGCCAGAGTGTTTTGAATGAATCCCCTGTAGTCAGGAATCTGCAAATAAATTTTACCTTAATTTATAATTTACAAATGGATTTTAATTTATAATTATTAGCATTACCTATAGATATGATTGGGTAGCATTATTTATTTAATTTGTTTTTCTCCTCAAGCGTCAACTCCGAGCGATTGACTGTTGTTACCTACAGTTACCAAACACTTATAAATACATATTATTTAGACATTCAAGTAACAATAACGCACACATTTATGTTTACACAAAATATAGACGCATTGCTGCACAGCATAAAATATAGGATCTGCCCACCTGATTGTACACAAACACAGTTACCGTAGCGTATGGATACTTGCGACTTCACTAGTACCTATAACAAGCATGTTCTCAACCCTTCATTCAGACCTCTGATTACGCGTAGTTTCTACGAATCACGGCGTCAAGATATATTTGTGGGTGAACGTTGAGGAAGTTGAGCTTAAAACAAGTTACAGAATAGCGGGGCTGGAGAAAAATGCAGGTAATACACAACTCACCCACACTCTCATAGCGCATACCTACTTAGATTTTATTGAATTTGCATTTTGCTTACCTTAAACAAAGAGCTAGTCGATGTTCGGAGGATATGGGTTTCTGGAACCTAGTAATTTTCTTTTCCAAACAGTGTTTAACTTTTTCATGGATAGAATCTTGTGTCACGTGAAAATAATCATAAAATGTGTCATCATAGGTCCAAAGATATTTACACAACATTTTGAACTCTCCTCTTGCTTCACGGGAACGCCAAAGTCGATGCACGCCAAATTGTTTTGAAGAACATAGTATCTTCTTCTTCGACATTTTATTTAGCTTTGTTTATCGTATTTTATCGTATAAATGAGAGAACTTATGCAAGTATGTTGCAGTGCTGGAATAAATTACAATGACAATGACTCAGTGACAATGACAGACTTTCTTTGACATTAGAACGACGGAAACGGCCCGGTCGCTGCCCGCTGTGATTGACACCCAACGCTCGGAATCGGCCCGGACGTGGCACGGCGACCGAGCCTCGGTGTCGGCCCGGCCCCGGCCCGGTGCGAGCTCGGTGACATAACGTTTGCACAATGTCCCGGCCCGGTGTCGGCTCGGTGTCGGCCCGGAAACGGCCCGGAAACGGCCCGGTGGTGAAAGGTGTATCAAAATAAGCTCGGCGACGGCTCGGTAAGTTTACGGCCCGGGCCGGAACCGGCCCGGTCTAGCGTGAATCATCCTTAGTTGTTAGTTTGTTTCAATTGCACCCATGTTTAGAAAACTTATTTTAACAAATGTTATAAAATTAAATTAAAATTAAAAAGAAGCGGGTTGTGTCGTAGATATAACCGTTAATTAAGTTTAAGTGGATACTTCTATCTTCCTGTCTTAAATTGTATCCCATGGATTTGCGATTGATTTCAATCTAAAGGGAAAATCTACTAAGGTAAGCATTAAATTAAATTCAATTCGTTTATTGCATACCTACATGTTGTTAAGTTTACAAGTTGTTACACTAAGCTTATTTATGTATCAAACATGCACCCTGCAAGAGCATCGCAATGTAGTTATTATAACTAATTTCACAATTTAGGCATAATTCTAATACAATTTTATTATTATGAATAAATATTATGTATGATCATTATAAACATTCAATGAATTGTTAAATTCAAAGTGTTTTGATTACTTATTTAATTTAAAGGAATCTGCTATTATGGTGTACCCGTAAAATATATATCTGAATTAATACACTAAAATGTGTATAAGTACAGATAAATCGGTATATACATAATACACCGTGGGCGTTAATAACCCGAAATATTTTAACCACGCATTCCTTAGGTCATTAGGCGCAAAAAATGTTATTTGAACCCCAGTCAAATCCTGCTTAGTTTTGAAGATATTATAATTTTCATGTAAACTATTTATTGTGATTAGTAAAGTGCATTAAGCTCTTTTGATGGAGACGTTGCTCTTGCTACCGATGTTGCCAAGTTTCGAGTCGTTATTGACGTACATCAAAGTGACAGCTACCACTCACTAAATTCATTCTTTTTTGGAGAAATAATTGTTAACATTTTATTAAAAGGGATGATTTCCATCCAGGAAGCGATACTTATGCAAATTTTAGTTACAAAAACCAAAAAAAATACAGATTTTTTTTTATTTTTTTTTGCTGAATTTGGATTGGATTCATATAATTTTTTTTTACTCCTAATGACCTCCGGAATACGTGGTTAAAATCTTTCGGGTTATTAACGCCCACGGTGTATATGGCAACATTGACTGACGTAGCTCATTTGACTCGCGATACATTGGAAATGGCGGTCATTTCAGCATTATTTTCATGTCCGCCACATAAACTAAATAACATTTTTGTACTCGACGATTAAAATATGTGTATTAAGATTTCATAGAGAATACTGCAACGTCACTCTTTTCATAGTCCATGTTACTGTCGAAACAATCGAAATAACTACTTTTCGATACGCTCCAGACAACTAAAATAAATTCGACCAATCACGTGGCTGCTTTACTGAACTGTAATGAATTGGACCAATAGAATCGCTTTGATGTCGTACGCTCGTTGATGTCTTTTAAGATATCAACAAGCGTACGAGCGATGAGCTGCACTTCGTTTCAACAGTATCGAGTTTGTTTAATTAGTTCAGTTGACTCGTAGAAAATTAATTTTAATGAACTCGTACAAAAAGTATTGTTCACAATAGTGTTATAATCAAGCTTTTTAATCTCGTACCTTACTTAGGCCACTCAGCAAGCTTCGTGGCCTAAACACGGTACTCGACTAAAAAGCTCTCTATTATAACACGATTGTGAAAAATACTATTTGTGATTAACAACTAATGGCAAATAAAGAAGGATTAAAACTATTTAAAAGTGCCCGTGCCGCCTGCGAGCGGGGCGTGCAGCATCCGTATAAAACAAATGCAATGTACCGCGTGGAGCGTCCGTATAAATTGCATTTGTACGCTCCGCTACGAGCCCCCGCTCGTAGCGGAGCGTGCACTCAGGCCGTATATTTAGTATAAATATTATGCCTAAGTATAAACGTTTACGCTCTCCATTAATGAGTGTATGTGTGTGTACGTTAACTGGCCAATTTAAGGAGTCCAATCTGTGCACATTTGTGTTAATGTAATATATGACGCACGTAGAATAACGACCGCAGTCGAGGTTTATCAGTTTGATGTAAATTTATTGTTAACAACGTCCAATCCTGTAGGCACAGAAGGGCACTTAGCAACAACTTGTACTCGTACCTTGGACTGCGATTGAGATGATTCGGATCAGACGGTTATACAAAGTACAACAATGTAATGTATATCAACACGCTTAGATACTGTATACATCTTTAAGGTCATTAGAATAATACCTAATTATTAATTGTATCTGGACGCTCAGAGACCTCATACATCTCTGGGGTATAAAATGATATTTTATAATATTGTATTCATTTAGTGATATTTAGTTCTGTTAAACTGCGACTTCCAAAAATAATTGTTGTAAGTTTTTTTTTTTTTTTTAATTATTGATTGACATGTATACCTAAGTGCCCTTATGGCCTATTTGCAGAATAAATGTTTGATTTTGATTGATCGATTATGATTGATTTTGATATACTTACTTATATAACAGGTTTTATACCAAGTGTATCGATTTCGATAATTTCATGATGATTATAGTACCTAGTACATTCGCCATCACATACATCGAAACAAACAAGCAGCTCACAAACATCGGAACACACCTCTATTTTCAAGGCATTAGGGTGCATGTGCCTATATTTTTGAATACCTATAGTGTACCTATGTATATGATGGCGACTGTACAAATGCAGAGTTTCGGACTGTGTAGTACTTAAATAGTCAGGTATTATGCCGACCAGACTAGCTCTATAAATAAGTATTTATAGTTTGTACAAGTAATATACCTACCAGCGTGCTGTTTTTGGAGTCCGGTCTGTTTATGCTTGCAAGGGCATACATAGTAACTACCTAAATACTAGTGTTATTATCATTATTTTGACGAGAGACATCATCGAGGCGAGAGTCGAGGTTATTGACCCTGGTACATCTCTGACAATATTACATTAATGATCCTTTTTTTTCTGTTTTAACGCTTAGAGACAGTATACATCTCTATAAGAACATTAGAATAATTATTAATTGTATTTGGACGCTCAGAGACCTTATACATATCTGGGGTACTAAATTAATATCATAAACTTAAACTTATTGTTAATTCTGATACAGACCTTATATCGAATGTAATTGATAATATTTTACAATTTTGGATTTTTTTGTTTTCATTACTGACATTTAGTTTGTTAACCGTTTGGGTACCTACTAATTGGTTAAAATCTGCAATTTTTAAATGATTATTGTGTAAGATTATATCAATATTTTTAAGCGAAAATGTAATTTAATAGGTAATAATAAAAATAAATACATTAAGTACAAAAACACAATAGAATATACAATTAAAACTAGATTTAAAATTAAAACTAAAACTAACATAAAAATAACCTACCAAAAATTATAAATTACTATCTAAATTTGGACCCTTTGGCAGGGTTCCCATCACGCAGGCAGCGTTCCCGCGTTGGATTGCGATTGCAAGTATTTGTGCAAGAAAACTGCCTGCGCGAAGGTCGCCTGTTGCTTCCCTCAAGCGTTTGCTGAGTGCCCCGTGAAGCCCACGCGCATTATTAATATTATATTGTAGAATACCATTTGACATATAAAAGTGCCCTTGTGGCCTATTTGCAGAATAAATAATTGATTTTGATTTTTTTTTACATTTAGAGAAGATATTCTTTCGTTTGAATTGGATGAGGAATCAGTCCTAGATGACATTTCTAATGTCGTTGCCGTACCTAGAAAATCATTTTATAATACGGTTTATTCCTCATCTTCTAACTCTGAAGACGAACCTTTAGCAAGCATTAGCCGACCATCGGTTTCTAATATAAACGAAATGCAGCTAATTGAAAAGGAAAATGTTCATCCTTCAAAGATATCTGACGGTGTCCATGTTTTAATAAAAGTGTCTTCTGTCAAAGACTAGTAGAAGTATCGAAATAGTGTGCCTGTGTTTCAGAATGCAGGTAGGTATGTCTGTTGTAGGTACTCCTGTAGATTCATATAACTAATCCCTATGATTTATTAAGGGTAAGTATTTAATAATACCCTCAACCGTCGGAAGGACTAGCAAATATGCAAATGGATATGCTGATCAAATGTGAATAAAAAAATACCTATTTGTCTCGATGTGAATGTTCTTATCACGTCTTACCAACTGCACTTTTATCTCGCTATTTTTGTTATTTTAATAATTAACAGTATCTTAGTAACCTTCACAACTTCTGAAGTCCAAGGTTATCTTGGGATAAAATAAAACGAATTATGGGAAAGTATTGTTACAATTAATTTAAAAGTATAAAAATACAAAATCTAAACTAGTGGCTCTGTGAGCTGCAGAAATCGCGAGATTATCCTTTAAAAAAATCGAAACACTGAATCGACGAAAAAAGTATATAATGTTTGAACCTACTCACAAAATTTCACAAGAATGCAATCTGTAGAGGAGAACAGCCGGACATCCAGACAAATGACAGAATTTTGACCCAAGATGAAACGGTGAACTTCGTTCGATTCGCTCGCTCGTTCAATTACATAGGTAAGGTAAACGTCGGAGTGCTCAACGCTGTACTAGTTATATGGCAAGGGCACTTTATGTCAAAGTGACAAGGCTTAAATTCGAATGAAGAAAAATCCTCTTACTTAGTTCGAATTTAACCCATATTGCTTTGACATAAAGTGCCCTTGCTATATACTCGTACTAGTATCTATACAGCGCCTAGCACTAGGCCGTTTGCCTTACCCTCTCTCTTGAATTTTGATTTCTGGTCATCACTTCTCAATACTAAAATGATTAAATCCAATGATGAATGTATCAATTATTTTGATCCTTATTCTGATTGCGAGCTTTATATCCAACGGAGCAACAAGATTTTGCTCACTCTAATAATTTACGTTAAAAACAAAGTTTAAACCAACTTCAATGCAGTACTTCGCCAAGCTACATACACGAACAATTCTACATTTCCTTTCCAATTTAACACATGAACTGCTTTCCGAGAGCAAATGCGTTGATTATTACAGAAAAAAACAAGGCAAGTACGAGTCTGACTCGCGCACCTAGGATTACGTACTTACAAACTTTTATACACCATACCCGTCATGTCAGAGTATGTTTGTTTATCAGCGATAGCTTTTTATCACGCGTACCGATTTCGATTAAGTATTTATTTTTTATTTGAAAGAAGGGACTTTAAAGGTAATCTGATAAGAATTTAAATACATAAAATTACATACAAAAGTAAATAAATTACAAATTTAATTAAGAAATTGTTATAATTAGGTAAACATATCGTTTTATTTTTTCTGTATTATTTATATTATTTTTAATCATGTATGTAATTATTTTAGATTTTTCGCTTGGTACTTAGGTACTTCGGAGATAAGGTGGGGGAAAGGTATTTTTTTCCACATTTACCTTAATAAATCAAAATCTAACCACTGTAAAAAAAAAAAACGGTTTTAGAAAGTGCAACTTAAGCCCTTGCATATGATACTCCATTTGATCTGTTTACTAAACTTTATTTTTTTTAACCCCCCTCATATTCGTCATTTACACAGAAAATAAAAATGTATATTAAAATTTTTTCACGTGTCTTAACCCTCTTAACTAGGGTGTGCAAGATCCGCCAATATTTTGGATCCGGATATTTCAGATATTTCAATTCAACAGATTCGGATATCCGGATCTTTCGGATAATACGGATCCACAAGAAACCGAGGTCATAAAGAGTATAAACTTCTTTTTTTTATTCAACTTTTTATTTACAACTACAAACTAACCGGCAAAGTGAGAGTTACGTCACTGAAAGCTGTTACTTGAATAACAACCAGGGGTAATCAACGTAACGTTCCGAACGCGCGTTAGCTATCGAACTGTCATTTTCCCACATAAAATTTGACATGTAGATCTACCTTACGTGCGTACAATGCGTTACGTGATTGACCACAGCAGGTCAAGTTAACTCCGTATCGTACATATATTTCAATGAGCTGGAGTTAATTCAATAGGGTTGTAACTAGGTATCAAACCTAGGAGGAGAAATTGACAATGTGATCCGGACGAGGGAAAAGGTGTTTGTCTAGCAGGGGACATTCCTTTAGGCAAGACTGTGTCTGGATTTGGCAAAAACGGTGAACGGGCATTAATATAGCGTACCATGCTTATTATATTACATGATCATATTATAGGTCAAGATCATCATACTAAAAATTAAAAAATATTACAAGTATTAAACGTAGGTATTGTTGCTGCATTTACTTTTTACTTCCTGGGTCAACTATACTTCTTAATTATTTCTATAGGTTTATTTAACTAAACTAATCCCCTTATTCATAAAACTTAAAATGGCTGCTAAATAAAATGTGCTTTGTCCACTTCTTACGAACACAAATGTCAAAGTGACAGATAAGGACAAACGAATTTTAACGCCATTTTAAATAGTTAAAATAGGCTTTTTGAACGTTTATGAATACGGGCGTAAGTCTTTAGTAGGTAGCTATATAGGTAACATTGGATTTATAATAATTACTTTGTGTCTTTGCCTACGGTGAATTAGTGCATTTAAACCAACGCCAACTTTCGCCATGAAACTGCGGCATTTTTACTAGTTTGTAGTATGTAGGTTTAATTCGTTTTTGTGACTAATAAATTAAAAACAAAAATAATCTGGTCTGGGATGATTAAGTGGCGAATAAAAACAGAGATTGAGTTATCTACCATTCGGTTTTCAGCGTGGACTCGGTAATCATTTTGTAGCCGTATTTTCGGTTTTCATTGTTGTATTTTAAGGATCCGTAATATCCGAAAGATCCGGATCCAAGAACCTGTAAGATCCGGATCCGAAATTCGGCGGATATCCGGATATTTCGGATATCCGGATATCCGGATTGCAAACCCTACTCTTAACAGTTGTTCCAAATTTCAAATTGATAGCATAAGTAGTTCCTGAGTTATTTAACGTTGTGACAGGACGGATGGACAGAAAGGACGGAGTCGCACCATAAGGGTTCCTTTTTTACCTTTTTGGTATGGAACCCTAAAAACCCAAGTAGTTATATGTGGGCTGATAATATTTGAGAGTTCCGTCGATTCCTGAAGGATATCAGAATTATGAAGAATGTATGTATGTATGTATGTATCAGAATGAACACTTAATTAGTTGCAACTTCAACGGAATTGTGTCAGGTCAGGATCTTTGACGTACTTTACATTTTTGAGGAGTTCCTTAAGTTATCTGTGGTCTTCATCATCAGTTCCACTTCACCAAAATTGCGATTTCCGAGGGTAAATACACGAGTTATAATATAAAATACAATAATTTACTTTACTACCGACTTCAATTCAGTACTCCGCCAAGCCACATTAACATTTCCACATTTTTTTTCCAATTTACCACATGAACTGATTTCCGAGAACAAAAGCGTTGATTTTTAGACCAATAAACCAAATCGCTGTATGTGGGCCGATAATATTTGAGGACTTCCGTTGATTCCTCAAGGATCTCAGAATTACCACTTATTGGCACTTCATTGTTTGCAATTTCAACGGAATAATATCAGAATCTGTGACGTACTTATATAGTTTGAAGTACATCATTGACACATAACACAAGCCACAAGCCATCTGTGGTCTTCATCATCACTTCCACTTCACCAAATTTATGATTTCCGGGTGTAAATACACGAGTTATAATAGAAAATACCGAAATTACTACACGCGTGCCTAATATATTTCAGGAGTTCCCTCAATTCCTCATGGTTCCCATCATCCAACTGGGGTTTTAGAAACAATGGGACCAATCTGGAAGCATATACTTTCAGTTAAAAAAAGAATTGTACGAATCGGTTCATAAATGACGGAGTTATGAGGTAACAAATATTAAAAAAAAAAAAAAAAAAAAACATCCGAATTGAGAACCTCCTCCTTTTTTTGAAGTCGGTTAAAAATCACTACACGCGTGCCTATAAAATTTGAGGGTTGCTCTCAATTTCCCTGGGATCCCATTATCAGATCGTTATTTGGTGACAATGGGGCCACCTCAGGAGTAGGTATACTCTTTCGAATAAAAAAAGAATTTTGGAAATGGGTCCACAATTGACAGAGAAAATATATATAACATAACCTCCCCCTTTTTTGAAGTCGGTTAAAAATAGCCTTACGAAGTTAGATAAGTACTTACGATTCTTTCAAGCACGTGGATGGATGGACCCAGTCATTGTACTCTTATTATCTCCAACATTGTTATTGTATTTTAACTCAAAATATTATTGTTCGAAGTTTAAATAAATCTTGCAATAATAATATGGCCAGTTACTTAGGTAGATCTATCTGATTTAGATCTATATATATTTTTTTTTTTTTATTTTTGGCTAAAACGGCAAATCCATGTTGTAGATACAATACGAGTTAAAATAAATGTTTCTAATAAACTGTGGAGTCGATTTGAATGAAATCGGTATGATGATAAGGTAGGTACGTAGATGACAATCAGACCACGTAAATGTTGTAGTTTTGATATCGAAGTGATGGGATGATCATGGAATTGGTACTTACCTCTAAACGATTTCAATAGTATTGATTAATTAGTGCAAATAGCGCTAATATTAAATAAACCCTAGTAGTAATTAACCAGCGCAATAAAATACAATTTTATTTAGGAAAAAAACACAAAAAAAAGAAAGCTACTAGAGTCTAGCTAGACACCATCAAAATCCACAGCGCAGGTTAATTGAAATGATCTATAATTATTTAATTGGTGGTGTAAATACGTTTTCAATTAAAATTCTAAAAATATACGATGGACTTGGTGGTAAATAATCATCGATTTGGTCAGCGTCACTATCAGCATATAGATGCATTTTGTTTTCAATTTCATATAGGTAGGTACAGCCTGTGAAAATGTAGAATATGATTCGGGTCTATACCTCTCGCTCGCTTGCTCTTTCACGTTCTTATGCCAAAATAAACCCGAACACGAATACTGCTCAGAGGCCTTAGTATAATTTTTATCGATACAATACGTTTTCGAATGCGTTTGCGTTTAGTTTCAATTTGTATGGCAATGCAAACAGCGCCTCTGGTGGTAACTATTAGGAACTACACGTTGCCATACAAATTGAAACTAAACGCAAACGCATTCGAAAACGTATTGTATCGATAAAACTTATACTAGGGCCTCCGAGCAGTATTCGTGTTCGGGTTTATTAAAAAACAAAAACAAACCAAAAAAAAGAACAAAAAAAAACACGATAGAAACAAACGAAACAAAAAAAACAAACGAAACAAAAAACAAAAAAAAACAAAAACGAACAAAAAAACGAAACAAAAAAACAAAACAAAAAATAACAAAAAAAATACAAAAAAAAACAAGAACAAAATACAAAAAACAAACCAAAAAAAAACATTTAAAAAAAAATGCAAAACACAAAAAGGAAAAAAAGATAAAAAAACTTGAAAAATAACATAAAAGACGAAAATGTAAACATTAAAAAATAGACATAAACATCAAAAAAGAAGAAAACTTTAAAAATGATTAAAAACGATAAACAACACTAATTACACAAAAAAAATACGAAAAATAACATTAAAAAACAAAAACAAAAAATATAAAAAACTGACAAAAACTGACAAATACTTTTTTTTTAACAAAAATAAAAATACAAAAAAATTTAAAACAAAAACAATTAAAAAAGAATACCTAGTTGTGGTTGGCAGTATGTCATTTTTCCTTTGTCTGTTTAATATTAGTAGGTAACATTAAAAAGTTAAGGTAGCGGCCAATAATGTTTTTAGTTAGGGTTTTCATACATTACTTCTTCGCCTAGGCCAAGAAGTAATGAAGGGAGCCATAAACAAGAAACTTCATGTCATCATTTCGTGACATTAACGCATACATTTCCGAGCATGTTTGAGAAAAATCTACTTTCTAATGGATGTACTCGTATAATACTTTTCTCAAAAATGGCCCGCAAAGTGAACATAACTCGCTACATATTGGAAGGTACGTATAGTTTAAGGGCAGATCAAAATTAAAAAATTTAAAACATTGCAGGCCGCCTGGAATGTTACATATAATAGTACATTACTGCAAAGGCCGTGAAGTAAGGGATTGATGGACGAGTTTGGGCTAGACGGCCGAGTCGTAGATATCGTGTCGGATACAACGAGTCCAGCAATCCCTGTTCCGGCCGAGGCTTGAATAGTGCTTTTCTCAAACGATGTGAGGAAATAATAAATAGTTATTTGTTATACAAGGGTGCAGTTATAATTTAACCGCGAGTGTGGAATTGAAACACGAGCTAGCGAATGTGAGTGGTTTAAAAATAGAATCCTTTTCACCTCACTAAAGTGAGAAAGATTCTAGATAAAAAAATCTAAAAAAGAAAAAAAAAACATTAAAAAAGAATAATATTATAAAAACATTACAAAAGAGTAAAACAAAAAGGAAAAAAATATAAAAAAAAACTAATAAAACAAAAAAAAACAACTAAAAAAACAAAAAAACGCCCAAAAAAATGACAAAAAAAAAAAAGGAAAAAAACAAAAAAACGGACAAAAAAAAGAAAAACAAAGAAAAAACAAAAAAAAAACAAAAAAACAGGAAAAAAAAACAAAAAAAGAAAAAAAAAAGATTAAAAAAAATAAAAAAAACAAAAACAAAAAAAAACAAAAAAAAAACAAAAAACAGGAAAAAAAAACAAAAAAAGAAAAAAAAAGATTAAAAAAAAATGAAAAAAAAAACAAAAAAAACAAAAAAAAACAAAAAAAAACAAAAAATACAAAAAAACAAAAAAAAAGAAAAACAAACAAAATACATTTAAAAAAAATGAAAAAAAAAGGAAAAAAAAAACATTAAAAAAAGTAAAACAAAAAGGAAAACTTGAAAAAATTAAAAAAAACGACAAAAAAAACAAAAAACATAAAAAAAAGTAAAACAAAAGGAAAAATAGATTAAAAAAAACTTAAAAATAACATAAAAGACCCTACAAAAATTTTTACATTAAAAAATAGACAAACATCAAGAAAAGAAAACATTTTTTATAAATCATTAAAAACGATAAACATCACTAAAAAATAAACGAAAAATAACAAAAAAAATGTAAAAACTAACAATTTTTTTTTTACAAAAAACTAAAACAATTAAAAAAACGCTTTTTCAGAAATAATAAATCGGCAGGCTCGCGTTTCCTAGTTTCAGTGATTTATTAATTTGTGGTTTCGGCGCGGCAAGTTTCCAAGTGGCGAACTTGGGCTCATTAGTGTCTAACTTTCTGATAGAAGATAGCCCGCCTTAACGACGATCGCTAATTTATAGGATTACTCGTAGATGTTCCAACGTGTGGAACTGTTTGAGTCATTTTAGAGTGTTTGCGTGACATTTTAGAGTGTTACTTACCTACACGTCGATTTCGCATAAGATAGATTTAGGACCTAAAGGTTCTAATTTATTATGTGGCTGGTATTTAACGATTTTGTAACTTGTAGCTTCGTGAAATGGCCCACAGAAGTAATACGGGGCCAAATTACAGGCACTCATTACTACAAAAGCCGAAGAAATCTTATACTGGAATCTTAAGCCTGTGTAATTAGAAGCGCCTGTCGTTTCACGAACAGGAAGGACATGTTTTGTTTTCCAGTCGGTATATGGACTCACGTTACATGTTAGGCCCGCTTGGTACCTAGTACCTACGCCGTAGCGCGTAGAACGGCGTATAGTATAGGGAAAATCTGCTACGCTCGCGAGCCTACTGAGAACCATCCTAGCTAGCATGTCCGCGTTTATGTCTAACATAAAGCATCCGCTGTCACTTACAATTAAATTACAATATGTATATACGTACTTTCATACTGGTAGCTGCTAGAGTCTGGCCAGCAGCGAGTCGTTTCGCAAGATTTTTTTTAATGGTTTACCCTTGTTTTCAGATATTTAACGATTTTGTAACTTGTAGCTTCGTGAAATGGCCCACAGAAGTAATACGGGGCCAAATTACAGGCACTCATTACTACAAAAGCCGAAGAAATCTTATACCGGAATCTTAAGCCTGTGTAATTAGAAGCGCCTGTCGTTTCACGAACAGGAAGGACATGTTTTGTTTTCCAGTCGGTATATGGACTCACGTTACATGTCAGGCCCGCTTGGTACCTAGTACCTACGCCGTAGCGCGTAGAACGGCGTATAGTATAGCGATGGTTGTGTGACTCAAACTCGTATATAATTTTTTGTCGAAAATGAGATAATTATACAAAACTATGTAAATTTTTAATATTTACGTTATGGCAAAAGCATTCAGGATGAAACACATTTTTTACGTATACATTTATTCAAAACCCAAACTCGTATTTGGTATTGAAATATATGTTTATGACACAACCTCGTAAATAAATCTAAATGAAATTTGATATGGGTCAAGTATTTTTATCTGTAGAAATAAAATAAAGAGGAAAAGTCTGTGTGAATGTAGCTTTGCAAGTTTGTATGTAGGGGGTATTATCCGGAACCAATTATTTTAGGAAGTTTTTGTTTTGTCTTTTTCGGGTTCTGTACCCAAAGGACCCTTCTTTAGGTCCTTACCTATGAAATTGGCGGTTTTTTCACAGATATTATTTTGTACGTAATTTATTCATTTCTATTGCAACTTCCAAATTATTTTTAAATTTCATTATAAGACTATGTAACAAAGGTTTTAAATACAAAAAATAGGTTTGAATTTTTTGTGCAGGACGGCATAGAATAAACCCGCTATAAACATAAAATTGTCAGTCGCGACCTAACTTGTAATAATCTAGCTTATAAACCTTCTTATAACATAGGCATTGCGCTACTATTGCCTTATGTCATCGGCACCTGAAATAAAGAATAATAGGCCTCACACTTCATTCCTACATAGTAAAAAAGGGTAATATACCGCTGGTTTCCTAAATAACGAGTGGATAACACTAAGTTTCCACTAAGAAATATAGACAGACTAAAGGAAACCTAGAGATCCTACTCGCGCGCCAGTCAGGCAACGACTGATGGGCGAGCGAGGGGGGAAACCCGGTATTTATACCTCAGGTGGGGAACGAGGTACGTATATACGGGCGGACACGGAATCCCCGCGTTTCAGATGCATTTTGACGCCGAACGAGCGGGATCTCGTGTAATAATGTATTATAAATAGCATAGAAATAGGTATAAGCACTGTAAATAATGTATTAGAGTAAGATTGAACTGTAATAAATGAACATGTCATTTCGCGCCAAAATTTCCCGCGCAAATCGCTTTCCCGCCAAATATACGGGGCGAAGGGGCGTCCGGCCGAGGTAACTTAATAGTATAAATTGGGCGGCCAGACCCCATGAAATTCAGTACCTACAGTAGCAGCGAAGTGACATTACTTGAAAAAGTAAACAAGCCTTTCAATTCAGAACCCCGACCCGACCAAGTTCCTGCTAAGCCGTAACGACCAACGCCGAAGGTGCAGGATTTCCCTTCAAATTCTACTCAGCCCAGAGCCAGTCATAGGTGCGTCTCGCACATGCTGGTCCATCGAAAACCGGATTCTACATAGAGGATGCCCCTTACAAGATCGAAAGCAGGAAAACGCACGTTCGGTCAACTTATCGCAGCGAACATCAGAGAAGCCATGCTGGAAGAAGCAACCACGTCCACGTCGGGAACTGCTACGAATCAAGAAGGTTCGAGGCCCTCGCAGGAGACTTCGCGAACAAGCACTCCTGCGACGCCGGCGCCTCGGCCAGACCTGCAGCCAAGGTCACACATAGGGCAGCAACCTCATGATGCCGCGCAGTGGAGAACACTGCCTCATGAAACCCCACAGTCAACGCTGCCACCCATAGTGCCGTCAAGAACTACGTGTCAAGACAGCTCGAGGCCCTCGCAGGAAACCCCACAGACAAGCACTCCTGCGACGCCGGCGCCTCGTCCAGACCCACAGCCGAGGTCACCCATAGGGCAGCATCATGATGCCGCGCAGTCACAAACACTGCCTCATGAAACCCCACAGTCAACGCTGCCACCCATAGTCCCGCTGCTGCAGGAGAGCCTACACCCTGCAGCAACACTGCGGCAGGAAACCCCACAGTCAAGCCAGCATCCTGCCGCACGGCCGCCGTCAAAATCGGTGAAAACAACGTCGAGTCATCGCGTCCGCCGTCTCGCACAAGCGCGAGAAGAAGCCCTCCGAATCAAATTGGAGCTCGCGCAAGCACGCATAGCCGCCATAGAAGCCGAAGACAGCGACGATGACACCGGCACAATATCTACAGTCCAACAAGAACGCCGCATAGATGAATGGCTCGAGACCAGCCAGAGACATGTCCTCGCCATCTCCAATGCACCTTACATCGAAGAACCCGAGCCTGCAACCCCACAGTACGCCGAGCAGGCTCGGGAGAGGAGCCCCGCCGAGGGCGCGGGACAGGGCGCCGCTGCCGTGCGCCCCGCCGTCCCCGCCCCTCCCCCCGCCGGGGGAACCCACGCTCCCGTTTTCGCGCCAACGCCGCCGCGCCCACGCGAAACAGACGCATATCCGCCGCCGTTAATGTATTCACAAGCGAATACGCAAGAAGATAGCGCCATAGTAATGAAGAATCAACAAAGTGTGAACCTGAGTGAGCTCGCCTCTGCCATCGCCATCGCCGCGCGTGCCGGCCCGAGAGAGTCATCACGCTATCACGCCGAGTTGCCGCCATTCAGCGGCTCGCATCAAGAATGGCTATCATTTAAAGCCGCCTACAACGGAACCACCGCAAATTATAGTGAAGTGGATAATATAGCAAGATTAAGAAGATGCCTCAAAGGGAGGGCCAAAGAAGCCGTCGAGAGCCTCCTCATTTACAACGCTCGCGCAGACGAAGTAATGAGAAGCCTAGAAGCCCGCTTCGGCCGCCCAGACGCCATTGCCCTCGCCGAGCTCGAGCGTTTACGCGCCCTACCGCGCCTTAACGACGGGCCGCTCGACATCTGCGTCTTCGCCAGCCGTGTAGCCAACGTCATAGCCACACTCAAGGCTCTTGACCGCGCTCACTATCTACACAGCCCGGAGACGACAAGGGCAATGATGGAGAAATTTACGCCCGCCCTACGCTACAGATGGTTCGACTACGCGAATACGCAGAAAAACGACGAGCCTGAGCTAATAAAGATATCAGCCTTCCTGCAACGCGAGGCGGACTACTGCGCGCTCTACGCGCAGCCCGAGAACGTCGACGGTGCAAATCCTCATCCTGCAAAGAGGACACACCGAGCCTTCGCGACCACAGACAAGCCTTCACCTAAGTGCGCCGCCTGCAACAACACCGGTCACCCAATAGATAAATGCACTAAGTTTATCGAAAAAGCCGTTGAAGACCGGTGGAAACTAGCCAAAGATCAACGGCTATGTTTCCGATGCCTGCGCTACAAGAACAGGATGCACTCATGCAAGCGCACGAAGTGCGAGCGAGACGGCTGCGAATACTTCCACCACAACTTGCTACATTATCAAAGAATTGAAGAAAGAAGCGAGGCCGTCACATCGACACGCGCCTCCCGAGAAGCGAGAGCTTATCTGAAAATTATCCCGGTCACAGTCTCTGGACCGGCGGGAGCCGTCGAGACCTACGCCCTCCTCGACGACGGCTCCACGATAACACTTGTACAAGAAGAGCTCGCGAACGACTTAGGCCTGGACGGCCCGACAGTGCCGCTACAAATAGAAGCTATAACGAAAGAAAAAATCGACGCATCGAGATCACGCCGTGTTACGCTCAGCATCCGCGGCACCGACCAACCTTATAGGGTCGGTGCGCATACCATAGACGATCTGAGCCTATCACCACAGTCCGTTAAGAAGGAGGATCTCCGCGAGTGCGCACACTTATGCGACATAGAAGATAGCCTGCGGTACGAGTCAGCGAGACCTAGAGTGTTAATCGGACAAGATAACTGGCATTTACTCGTCAGTAATGAAACACGCCGCGGCCAGCGGCATCAGCCAGCGGCATCCCTAACGCCGCTAGGCTGGGTGCTACACGGTGCACACACACGCATCACAGGCAAACAAGTACATGCGACGCATCGCTTGACCACTATTGAAGAAGCCGAGAAAAATGAAGATTTGAATTTACAACTCAGTGAATATTTCGCGCTCGAAAACCTACTTATCGAGCCGAAGTTACCCCAGTCAAGCCCGGAAGAGCGGGCGCGTATCATGTTAGCCCAGTCAATAAAGACTACAGCCGACGGCCATTATGAAGCACCGCTATTATGGAAACAACCCGACAGCAGCTTGCCTGACAACTACGAAAATACACTGAGAAGACTTCATAACATAGAAAAGAAACTCGACAAAAATAAAGAGCTTAAAAGCAAATATAGTGAAGAAATGGACGCCCTTGTCTCGAAGGGCTACGCCGAGCCTGCGCCGCCCACCAAGTCATCGAGAGTGTGGTACCTCCCCCATTTCCCGGTGCTGAATCCTAGCAAGCCCGGGAAAGTCCGAATCGTCCACGACGCCGCCGCGCCTACAAGGGGCGTGTCGCTCAATGACCGCCTACTGACAGGCCCGGCCCTCCTACAGTCGCTGCCAGGCGTCCTTATGCGCTTCCGGCAACACCCAGTCGCCGTGGGGGCGGATATTAAAGAAATGTTCATGCAAGTGAAAGTCAAATCTGAAGACAGAGACGCCCTGCGCTATCTATGGCGGGGCGACCGGCGGGGCGACGACGCGCCGCAAGAATATCGCATGACTTCACTCATTTTTGGCGCTACTTGTTCACCGTCAATAGCAATATATGTGAAGAACGTCAACGCCCAGAAACACGAAGAAACGCATCCAGAGGCCGTCAAAGCAATAATAAGACATCACTACGTCGATGACTACCTACACAGCTTCAAAACGGAAGAAGACGCGATTCGAGTGTCAAGCGATGTACGCGATATACATAGAGAGGCCCATTACGAACTACGCCAATGGACCTCTAACTCCACGCGGGTCCTCCGAGCCCTCACTTCGGAGGACGCCACGTCCGCGCCCGTCGAACTGAATAAAAGCGAAATGAAAAATGAACGAATCCTGGGACAAATATGGAAACCCGCGAGCGACGAACTCGCCTTCAACTTGGACCTCAGCCGCCTACCTCCCGGAGCCCTGGACGACATTGAGCCTACCAAAAGGCAAATATTGAAAATAACAATGTCGATCTTCGACCCTCTCGGGCTAGCGGCGCCGGTAACCATCATAGCAAAGAAAATCCTACAAGAGGTGTGGCGGCGCGGAACTGGCTGGGATGACAAGCTGGATGCAGACTTAGCGCGCCAATGGACGGAGTGGACGCTGCACCTAAGGGCATTGCGAGACCTCGCGATTCCGCGCGCCTACCCCTACTACGGTGACGCAAACAAGCGTGAGATGCACATCTTCGTCGATGCTAGCGAATCTGCATATACAAGCGCGCTATACTGGCGCATAACTACGGGCGACGGGCGAGTGCACGTGTCCTTGATAGCTGCGAAGGCTAAGGTCGCGCCCCTGAAGGTGATATCAGTCCCACGCCTAGAGGTGCAGGCCGCGGCGATGGGGAGTCGAATGGCGGCCGCAGTAATAGAAGAGCACGACTTCAAACCAGACACGAAGACATTCTGGACCGACAGCCGCACAGTACTCGCGTGGCTGAGGACCGGGGCGCGCACGTACCGGCCCTTTGTCGCGCACCGCATTGCCGCCATAGAGGAGTACACGGCTGTCAAAGAATGGCGCTGGGTACCTACCAAGCTCAACGTCGCTGACGAAGCCACGCGCACAGTCCCGCTCGAGTTCAACACTGATCATCGGTGGTTCCAGGGCCCGGCCTTCCTGCGTGATGACCCGGAGACGTGGCCCACAGAGCCATCACAACCGCACGAGTCCGAAATAAGTGAAGAAAAGGTGCACACAATATCAGTCGTAAAGGGAAAACCCGGCCCGCTCGCCTGGCTACCAGACCCGGCCCGATTCTCGAGGTGGGAACGCTTGCTGCGAACTATAGGCAGAGTATTACAGTTCATCGACCTATGCCGAACCCGCAAGGCGCGCGCACATTACAAGCGCACCATGCGTAACAAACAGGCCGATCCAGACTGGAATAAACGAAGCAAGCCCGCCCCGCCGCAGCCGCCGTCTAAAAGGCTACAAAATAATAGAAAGTATAAAATACTCGATGCCACATACCTACGTGAAGCGGAACGCTTAGTGATACGCGCCAGTCAGCTGGAGTCATTCTATGACGACTTCAGTGACCTCAGAAATAATAAGCCACCGGGCTCACATAGCCGCCTACGACACATGGCGGTCGAACTAGTGAACGACGTTATTGTTATCAAGACGCGTATCAACGCAGCAGTGGACATCACCGAACTACAAAAACGGCCACCCGTGCTCGATGGAAATCATCCGGCAGTGAAGCTATATATAGACTTTATACACAGGCAAATGCAACACAACGGCGCCGAGGCTACTATAAACGAGTGTAAACAATACTATAGTATTCTACGCCTGCGACCCGTGACGAAAATTATAGTGCATCGATGCCTGCCGTGCCGGATAAAGAAAGCAATGCCGTCAGTGCCACCCACCGGCGACCACCCGCGGTGCCGGCTCGCCCACCACCAGCGAGCGTTTACCTACACGGGCCTCGATCTGTTTGGCCCGATAACAGTAACCGTCGGTAGAGGGACTCAGAAGAGGTACGTGGCACTCTTCACGTGCCTCACCGTGCGCGCAGTACATCTGGAAGTAATACCAAGTCTCGGCGGGGACTCCGCGGTCATGGCGCTCCGACGCATGATCGCGCGCCGCGGCTGCCCGACCGAGATCTGGACCGACAACGGAAGTAACTTCCACGCTGCCGACAAAGAGCTCCGCGTGGCCTACGGCGACGCCCTCGAATCCGACGCCGCGCAACGCGGTATCAGCTGGCGCTTCATACCGGCGGGAGCCCCATTTATGGGCGGGGCATGGGAGAGGATGGTACGAGCCGTCAAGAGAGCCCTACACGCCGTGCTCAACGAGCGCCGCCCCAGCGAGGAGACCTTGACTACTCTGCTCGCCGAGGCCGAATATACAGTGAACAGCCGCCCCCTCACTCACGTGGCGGTTGATCCTGACGAGCCAGAAGCCATCACGCCGAACCACTTCCTCCTCGGTGGCTCAGCCCGGGCCCCCAACCCCGGGACATTCGACGACACCGCACTCATCGGCCGCGCGACTTGGCGGACGAGCCAACGCCTGGCCGAGCACTTCTGGGCCCGCTGGCTCCGGGAGTACCTGCCCTCACTCCAGTACCGGCGGGAGCCCTACGGCCATGGGCGGCCTATCAACGTCGGCGACATCGTGCTAGTGGACGACGGGAATCTGCCTCGCAACACATGGCCACGAGGCCGGGTTACAGCTATATACCCGGGCCCCGACGGCGTGACACGAGCAGTGGACGTGACCACCAAGGGCGGAGTCTTCAGAAGACCGACCAAGAAGCTGGTGATCCTGCCGACGGAGCCTGAGAACCTGCACGCAAAAGAAGATCCAACGTTCACCCGAACGATGGTCGGCGGGAGAGATGTGCAGGACGGCATAGAATAAACCCGCTATAAACATAAAATTGTCAGTCGCGACCTAACTTGTAATAATCTAGCTTATAAACCTTCTTATAACATAGGCATTGCGCTACTATTGCCTTATGTCATCGGCACCTGAAATAAAGAATAATAGGCCTCACACTTCATTCCTACATAGTAAAAAAGGGTAATATACCGCTGGTTTCCTAAATAACGAGTGGATAACACTAAGTTTCCACTAAGAAATATAGACAGACTAAAGGAAACCTAGAGATCCTACTCGCGCGCCAGTCAGGCAACGACTGATGGGCGAGCGAGGGGGGAAACCCGGTATTTATACCTCAGGTGGGGAACGAGGTACGTATATACGGGCGGACACGGAATCCCCGCGTTTCAGATGCATTTTGACGCCGAACGAGCGGGATCTCGTGTAATAATGTATTATAAATAGCATAGAAATAGGTATAAGCACTGTAAATAATGTATTAGAGTAAGATTGAACTGTAATAAATGAACATGTCATTTCGCGCCAAAATTTCCCGCGCAAATCGCTTTCCCGCCAAATATACGGGGCGAAGGGGCGTCCGGCCGAGGTAACTTAATAGTATAAATTGGGCGGCCAGACCCCATGAAATTCAGTACCTACAGTAGCAGCGAAGTGACATTACTTGAAAAAGTAAACAAGCCTTTCAATTCAGAACCCCGACCCGACCAAGTTCCTGCTAAGCCGTAACGACCAACGCCGAAGGTGCAGGATTTCCCTTCAAATTCTACTCAGCCCAGAGCCAGTCATAGGTGCGTCTCGCACATTTTTTATTTAGTGTTTCAAATTAAAGCTTGAAAACCGCCCTTTTCATGTGCTGCCGGTTAAAGTGTTTCAATTACGTATAGTTTTATGATGCGAACTATTTTTAAGGAATGAAGATATGTGTAAAGTAGCTTAAAAGTTTTCTATATTCCTACCAAAATTTAGTTTGCTTTGAATTTGACATTGCTGAATAATCCGCAAAATTTATTTATTTTATTTATTTATCGTATGGCATTTTGGTCACTGGATTACATATAAAAGCTATATAAGAAAATAATAATAATAAGATTGATTAATTCAAAGGTTAAGATTAGTCCTCTTCAAGTACTCTGTAGCAAGTTCAGTAAGGTTCTTGAGGTCCTCCATCCGCCCTGAAAATTTTGTCGATGGGCATTCCAGAACCATGTGGTTGACTGTCTGATCGGGGTTTCCACACACACACCGAGAGGAGTCGCACCAGCCCCATTTATACCAGTGGTGGGCGCAGTTACCAATGCCTGTTCTTATGCGGTTTAATTGGCACCACACCCTGCGTGGATGGTCAAAACCAGGTGGACGCGTCTTTGGGTTGAGCGAAAACAGGCGTTCATCCGGTTGTTGTTGCCCGTTCCATTCGGACATCCATGCTTCGTGTAGGTCCCACTGGCTGTTCAGGTCCATCGCAGCGAGAGCTGGTGGGTTACGGGACTTGAGCCTCTTTTCTCCGTAGGCAGCGAGATCTTGGTGGATAGGCAGCTCTGGATGGCGTTTGTTTTTAATTGCCTCTCGAAGTAGGCACTTTTTCCGACGCAGATGTGCAGGTTCTATTGCGCTTAGAGCAGGAAGCCAGCTTTTAGGGGTAGGTTTAAGGCAACCAGTAATAAGTCGCATGGTTTCGTTCAGCTGCACATCCACAGATGAAACACTGGCGCTGTTCATCCATACCGGAGCGCAGTATTCAGCCGTCGAATAGACCAGTGCCAAGGCCGTAGTTCTTAGGCAAGACGCAAAATTCAATGTATGAAAATCACAGTTTTCATAAAATTCTCCATACACACCGCCAATTTCATAGGTAAGGACCTAATACTATTTAGGCTCCGTCCGTCTGTTACTGGGTTATATCGTTTGATGATATGCCGAGAGAGATAGCTTTGGAAGTTTTTTTTATACTAACAGGCATACAGTCTGCCTGATGTGATTCCAGAATAATCACAAGCATGTGGCCGACCCGACCCTTTATTGATTTGAGGATTCGTTATGTTGATAGCTAGAGACGATCACGGGTTCCTCGCTCTCAAGGCCTCCACACACACATCCTCGGGAGCTCTGGCGACCTTACTCACCACCCGGAACACAACACCACATAGGTACCTACAGAGCAAACTGTGATGAACTCAAGCCTTAGAGCTGTGTGATAAACTGAATAAAAAAGGATATTTATGAAGTAGAATGGTTTGGGAAAGATATAGAAATAATCAATGGCCAGCCACTTTAGGAATACATGACAATACATTACAACTATTCGTATGACGTAAAATGGTGTGTTAATTTAAACACTTTACATATAATCCTATTTTCCCCTAACCATATCTACATATAACTTTGACACCGAACCACGAATCTAGTTAAATGTTATAATATGCAGAAGATAATTTCATTTTTATCACCAAGTATTAGTTTGAACTGTTGAAGAGAAGACCAGTTTCGTTTCGTTTATCATTATCATTATTACATTTACTATATTAAAAATAAATAAACCTCACAAATTAATGTTTTATTTATCAAACGCTGAAGATGATGGCGAAAGATAAGAGACGGATGGCGGTTGCTCCACCGACAAAAGTGAAGCTCTTAAATTAAACAAAAATATATTAAATTTAAGCGGTCAGTAGTCGTTTATTTCAACAAAATAAATAAATCGACCTCTTGGCAGAAACACGTATAACATCTTATAGTGCCATACCTGTATAACACAAACTCGTATAGACACATTTTCGTTTTACACGAAAAGCATATTTATAAATTAGCTATTATCGATTTTGATTATTTTATAATGACGAATTAGCTGTCTAAATATTAATAAACATTAAACATTTTGAGTACGATGAACACGAAAAAAATCGTTTTTACGTGTTTCCCTAAAGTGGACATTTCTCATATACGAGTTTGAGTCACACAGCCATCGATAGGGAAAATCTGCTACGCTCGCGAGCCTACTGAGAACCATCCTAGTTAGCATGTCCGCGTTTATGTCTACCATAAAGCATCCGCTGTCACTTACAATTAAATTACAATATGTATATACGTACTTTCATACTGGTAGCTGCTAGAGTCTGGCCAGCAGCGAGTCGTTTCGCAAGAATTTTTTTAATGGTTTACCCTTGTTTTAGCGACAAACGTCTCATGGAATTTGTTTTTTCAGAAGCTGTTAACTTTTCAGGTTTTTTATAAAAATAACCTAACTTAATGGGTTCTACACAATTACCTTTCTACTATACCCAAAAAGATAACGGTTTCTGAGAAAAAAAGTTCGATGAAATGTATACGGGGAAACAATGCATTCGATGAAACGTTTGTCGGTAAAAGAAGGGACTCCCTTTTTTAATTCTTTGCAAGGCAACAATGTAACCTAAGAAATAAGCGGTCAGTTATAAGTATACCTATAACATACAAGCAAGCGCTTTTACTTCGAATTTGCCTCATTTTTAGGGTTCCGTACTCAAAGAGTAAAACGGGACCCTATTACTAAGACTCCGCTGTCCGTTCGTCCGTCTGTCTGTCACCAGGCTGTATCTCACTGATACCGTGATAGTTCCAGCTGAAATTCTCACAGATGATGTATTTCTGTTGCCGCTATAACAACAAATACTAAAACACAGAATAAAATATATTTTTATAGATAATGGTATGGAAACCTTCGTGCGCGAGTCCAACTCGCACTTAGCCGGTTTTTTTATTATGACACTTCTCACTGGTCAGACTCTATTAAGGGACGAATGCTGTATATCTGACATAGCTAGGATAGCTAGGTAGGTGTGCTGAAGGAGGAACATTTTGAATATCAAAGGGACACGTACTTTAGAGTACAAACGTGTTGATACCGACTTATATCCCGCATGAGTTAAGGTGGTTCGATTGCCATACAAAGCGTTATTTGACATTCGCAGGCTAACGGCGTGATATTTTAAGAAACGTATGTAACAAACTCTCATCAATTGGCTTCCCATTTGCGCCAAATTCCCCCTTTCCTAGAATATACTTGTATAAACTAGATTAATTTGAGAAAAATAGTTTTCCCAAAATATCACGTCCCAAACCAATTTCTCAAATTAATCTAGTTTATACAAGTTTATTCTAGGAAAGGGGGAATTTGGCGCAAATGGGAAGCCAATTGATGAAAGTTTGTTACATAAGTTTCTTAAAATATCACGCCGTTAGCCTGCGAATGTCAAATAACGTTTTTTATGGCAATCGAACCACCTTAACTTGAGACTCGAGCGCGTACTGACGTCATACGAACGAGATCTCAAGTTAACTTTTGCGGGTTATACTTTACTTTAAATAAGTGTTTTGAAATTGAAATTGGCAGAAGAATACAAATGAAATACAGAGGCAAATATAAAATGCTTAAAAGTAAACATCTACACCGCCAAGTATATTATGGTGGATTCGACCTCAATGACTTTTATCGAAAAGATAATTGGCCATTCTGGAGCTTATCTCTATAAACAAATAAAAGGAAAGTACGCACGCACTTACTTAGATACATGTATTACGTTATGTTACAACAACATTTCACGCAAGTTAAGGCGCTGTCAACACCAAAAACGCGCACACTGTCTATTTGTATCGGAATAAACGAGAGCGAGTGTTACTTGGGCGGCCAGGTTTTAGAAGAAAATAATGAATAAATATTGAAATAAAAAGTGTGGATTATATGTGAAATATGGCTCATTAGCGGTTTAGGTATGAATATGTGGACGTCATGTTTTAAATTGCAGACCCATACGTCAAAAAATTAGGACATAGAACCGTTTAAGATGATTTTAAGTCCAATCTTAGCAATAATTTTCGATGGAGTCGATTTCGTCTAATAGGGAACTTGCATCTTAATATTTTATTACGAAAAACAAAAGTATAATCCAGCATTAAAACAACTGTAGCATTAAAACTTTGTTATGATTTATTTTTCTGATGTTATATGCATTTGAAATCTGCGCGCGCTGGCACCCCCCGAAAACGCTCTATACTAAACGGGCTTATGCTATGACGTCACAGCATAGCCTTTACTATGGAGTAAGTCATTAATTTGCGATTATCTCCACAAACATTACGTTTAAGTATATAATTGTCATACAAAATATCATTTCTAATTTAATATTCTATGTAACTGTTACGTTATATTATCGACAAAATAAAAAATAAATTTTCGTCATTTTAACGGTAGGTAAAACTAATAAATCGTTTTTTTTTTCTTTTTTTTTTCTTTTGTATGATATCTCTACGTATATCCGCATCGATTGAGTGCAATTTATTCGAAATTGAAGTCCCATGGAAGTTCCCCATTATGTTTCGAGTCCGTCTACGGTCTTGGAAATACTCGTATGATGGATATTAACTTGTATTTTTTTCGATGTGCTAGAACAAATAACTTTTCTTAAAATACTGCTTAAATAATATCAATTTCAACAAATTAGGCCTTGTCAGCCTCGTACAAATGGCGTGCGTCGTCATAAGAAAGATTACAAATTGTGCTGTTTAAGCAACCTCGATAAGTTCAAATCCTTTAATACATTTTCATGAATCGAAATCGGTCCTTACGATGCCGTATTTCCGCGGTTCGTGACATTCTCGCATGTCATCCCGCGAACTTCCCGCTCATAAATAACGGTTTTATGTCACGTGTCTAAACGGCCATCTTGGTTTACCGGTAAATTTTTACAAAGATACGTTTGCCATTAAAATCACCTGTCCCAGCATTCAGCACGTTACTCTTAAGACACAAAGTTCAGAATCACATGGCCGTGCTTTTGTGCTGGCAAAATTTCGTGTATACGCTTTATAAAAATGGGAGTGCTTGTCTTCATATCGATTGTGCCAACTGGTGCTTACCTCCGATCTCGATTCGTCTGCAATCGGTACGAATCGAGTGATTGCCTACTTGAATTGTATCGTAGAGTTATTTCGTAACGCGAATTGAAACTTCAGCTGTTCATTCAATAGGTTTTGTTCTTTGATAGCTTGAGCTAACTACGGGGTACCTGAAATTTATGGCTTGAAATTCTCAATAGGTTTGTTTTACCAATGCAATGTTATTCTTTTGCATTTGCCAAAATTTTTACGTAAACCCGGTGGATTTTGGTACCTATCTATCAGACCATTACAATTGTAGACCTACCTACTAGATACGTTTTTTGTGTTCCTATCTGACTCAATGACACTTTAACAGTATAATGAATAATAAATTCGAGTTAAATTCCTAGTAGAAGCATTTTCAAAATCGCGTGCCCATCCTCATCGGTACTATTATTATTGACGAGTCATCATTAATAATAGCAATTGTCATCAGTAATTTGTCTTATCTAAAAAGCTTTTTATTACGAAACTATAAGTAAGATTACAATGATTACATTGGAATCTTAGGCACAGATGCTATTACGCCGTAGGCTGTAGAGCATGTAGCATAGCACCTACGAATAGCCAAGAGGTCTCTATTCTCGCACCTCTAAAGTGCCATCTGGATCTGCTACTACCATATGCTGAAATTCTATCTATGGCATATTGAAAATATAAAATAATGCCTCATTATAAAAATACGTTTTCATAACTTTCCCAGTCATTTATAGAAAATTAGCTCATTAACTTTATAAAAAAATGGAAAAGGCAGTCCTACCCCTACCTATAGTTTTCAACGAAATTATAGAACACGAACTGGGTTACGAATATTAATAAGATATGAAATATACGCACTGTTCCGTCTTCGTATATTTACTTAATTTAGTTTCGCAGACTTTGAGGTCAATTTAAGACGTACGTTTCGCATTTCGTTTCGATTTCAATTTGTTTCGCGCTCCCGCTTCCACGTGCGCCGAGCTAACGTGTCAGACCGGGTGCGCAAAAAACATTGATCAATTTGGAAGTCATAACGTATATAATAGGTCTGAAATTGACCTTGTTAGATTTACGTTTGGGCGGCAGGTTATTTGCTCAGACACGCACAGACGATACTCAGGGCTGTTCATTTGGCAAGTTGTAAACCTAACTTTATAGCTTTTCCTTTCCTGAATCAAAAATTAAATATTAATTCAGGTATTTCTTTCAAATTGAGCTTGATGTCGAAACGCAAGCTTAGTTAAATCAATTATTTAAGTGAAACCTACTGTACCGAATATTATTTATGTTTATGAGTAAAGTATACAGTTTGTTTTTCGTATAGCAACAAAGTATTATGAACGTACCGGAAGGCGCAGCGTGGGTAGGCCCCCACAAGGTGGACTGATGACCAGGCCCCGTAGCATGGATGGTATCACGCGATAAGTGACAAGATAACAGCGTCGTCTCGTTCTATCGAACGGTGTCAGCCAGGGACGGATGCTCTATCCATGCTACGGGGCATGGTAAAGGTCGCGATCGGTCATTTTGGCACTCTTTGGGGGATACCTATTTCCAGCAGTGGACGTCTTTCGGCTGATATGATGATGATAATGATTATGAACGTAAAGAAATTCATGAGTAAAAGAGTAACAGCAATGGTTATATAAAGATTATTTTATTTTATTATTTACACGTCACCAAAATCTATCTATAATATTATTACGCGAGCCCGATTTTTGTACATGCCATCAGATCTACAGTTATGGTCCGATTTTGATAAATGATATGTCACTGGATTCGTCTCATGCTGCAGATTTGCAATAAGGTCTTCGTTTTTTCATTTTTTGTCGGTAAGTTACTAAAATATAAATTTTAAGAAACTACTGCGCTGACCACGTGACTTTGGCTGCGTGACATCACGTGGCGTAACTTCTGTTTTGACTCGAGATGACAATGTAAAATAATAAACAAGAATTAAACTCAAACCTGTACTAAGTTCTTCAGCATGAGAAATTATAAATGTTGAGTCGGCCACATATGGATACAACACTAAGAAAAGTAAGAAAAATAGAAAGTAAACGGCCTTTTGTAAATATTGTTTATTTACATAAACTGACAGACGTATTGTGTCAAATGTGTTTTTTTTTAATTGACAGAGACGTCAGTATTACTTGCCATGTTCTTTTTTACTTCAGAAAAGTTTATATACAAACTTATTTTCCCATATTCGAGATGTTGGGAGAAGAATGAGGTTTAATTAAATCCATTAATTGTCGTGGACCCATCGTGGACCCCATAGACGGCTTTTTAACCTTAGGTACTTAGTACAATGCCGTAGGCGCCGATAGGCTCCGCCTAATTTCCAGTATAAAGAAAGATGTAGAAAACGGAACTTGATTACAAAATTTTCTTTTGGCGACTTTGTTGACCTGACTTGAATACCATCCAAATTATTTCAGGTTCAGATAATTATATTTTGATTACATGTAGGAGGTTGGTTATATAAATTTTGTAATTAAACGAGCAATATTTGTACATATATATATTTGCAATCACGTTCCCGGAAACGGCTCTAACGATTTCGATTAAATTTGGAATACAGGGGTTTACGGGGACGAGATATCGATCTAGACAGGTCTCATGTCCGGGAAAATTCGTTTTCTCCGTATTTTCTCCATTTTCACCCGAGCAGAGCTCGGTCGCCCAGGGACTAAATTGTAATTTGTCAAAACGATATGACTTAGTACTGGAAAACACATTAGTAGATATTAAACTATTTAGCGGTACCTACCTATAAATAGCCTGTGCCGATACTAATAATAAACAGGTGTAATGTCTGTGAAATGTAGGTTTGTATGTTGGGGGTAATCTCCTATTCTAAAACCCTTTGTTCAGTACCTACTGAACAAAGGGTTTTAGAATAGGATGGGTATAGTTTCTGAGATTACCTAGGTTATATGTATGTATGTATGTAAGCACTTTATTGTACACAAAACAGGTAAAAACATAAACATGATATGTAAGATTAAGTAAAGTAGGTACAAAGGCGAACTTATCCCTATAAGGGATCTCGGGGGGGAATATAAGGGATATGTAGAATGGCCCTACAGGATTAAGTATGTGCTATATTTTATACCGTCGCTCCGCCTAGATTCTTTGTATACGCGGCGGAGCCGCGCGGGTAGCTAGTAATAAAAGTTAATTAAGTACGAGTAATACCTACGATTGTTGACTAGGCACAGACCATAGGTCAGTTTCGTCTGAAGTTGTTGGGGTGATAAGAGCACGGCGCGACCGCGTGGCAAGGTAAAATCTTACATGCCACTTTTTTTTAATTTTCACTTTTTTTACAAGTACACTGATGATCTATTCAATGAGTTAGGATTAGTTACATTTAGCTAGGACATCCAATAACACAGCGAAAGGGGGCTTGCTGAGATTCAAAATGTGATGTCTCTCAAAATGTATGCCATAGGGATATTCAAAGGATGTCCCCTTCTGTTAATAAGACAACTGATAGCAGCAGGGTGCTATATATTTATTTTGCACTATAAATTACCTTTTACTTTTCTCTCCAAAATTTCGAAAATATCTAGATATATTTTTCTTCTCAGAATGATTGAAAAAAAATCCCAATCTTTGATTCATTGTTGTCACTAATTGACAAACTACAATAAACGTAATATACGTAGGTACGAGTTAGTAGTTTATGTGACTGTACATAATGAAGGGCATTAAATACGAGTGTGGGTTTATGAAACGAGCCGAAGGCGAGTTTCATAATAACATCACACGAGTATCTTAATGCCTAATTATGTATAGTTACATACACTACTTTATCTATCCACATATCATAAGCCTCCATGATGCATTCAGGAGCCGCATATTATGACCGGCATCGCGGCGTTGTTTTCTGGCAGCTGTCATAGTTCTTTTTTTAATTCAGAGACAAACTAGAGTCGGATCCAATTGTCATATCGTTCGATATCTTACTTACGTGCGACATTTGTCAAATTTGTATGCAAATTGACAATTCTTTCGAAATAAACGTCATCTCGGCTGATATTAGAATAGACGTTAAATCAAATTTCTTTGTTTTTGAGACGTTCGAAATTTGAATGAAATAATATTATCGAAATCGATGTTATTATTTAGCAATGTTACATTTACACAGATAAGAAATTTGTTCTAACAAAACAGTCTATTTTTATGGTGGTCATAATGTGCGGTTCTTGAACGCATCATGGAGGGTTTATGATATTTGGATAGATAAAAGTGTAAAAAAGTCCCATGGCAAAAACACTTTTTTAACCGACTTCAAAAAAGGAGAAATATGTTCTGAATGTATTTTTTTTTTATGTATGTTTGCCGATTTCTCCGTCAATTGTGGACTGATTTCCAAAATTCTTTTTTTAAGCGAAAGAGTATACTACTGAGTTGATCCCATTGTCACCAAGTCAGGATCTGATGATGGGATCCCAGGTGGGCAACCTTCAAATTTTATAGGCACGCGTGTAGTAATTTCGGTATTTTGTATTATAACTCGTGTATTTACCCTCGGAAATAGCAATTTTGGTGAAGTGGAACTGATGATGAAGTAACAACTAATGAATTGTTAAATCTGAGATCCTTGAGGAATTGACGGAACTCCTCAAATATTTAGTATTTAGTGGAACTGATGATGAAGTAACAACTAATGAATTGTTAAATCTGAGATCCTTGAGGAATTGACGGAACTCCTCAAATATTATCAGCCCAGAGATAGCGACTTGGGCTTTTTCTGTAATAATCAACAACGCATTTGCTCTCGGAGAGCAGTTCATATAGTAAATAGGAAAGGAAATGTGGAATTTTCATGTACCTATATGGCTTGGCGAAGTACTGAATTGAAATCGGTTTAAACAATGCACTTGCTCTGAATGTGCCCAAAGGTATGGTTCAACATTTCCACAGGAAGTGGCCCATGCCAGCATGTTGCAGCACGGCGTCGCGGAAGGTGACCAGCCCGTTCGGGAATGGATTTCAGTACAATATTCCCGCATACTGTGCGATAATGAGATTTCGTGACGATTAAAATTTCAAAGTTCAAAGTTGGAGTATTTATTTGTCAAAACACAGGTCACCAAATTTCACCTTTTATGCATTTTATTTTTATTTCCTCGCATGATGCATTGTAAAATGTTGTATGATACACGTGCGGATAGGTAATTCCCAACTCGTGTCGATGAAAAACACTCCCTAACGGTCGTGTTTTTGGTCATCGCCACTCGTTGGGAATTACCTACTTTCCGCACGTGTATCATAATAGTAGTTTATGCTACTGATACATAATGAGAGGCTTTAAAACACGAGTATGATTCATAATAGGATCACACGAGTGTTTTAAGGCCTAATTATGTACAGTTGCATACACTACTTTATCTAAACACATATCATAAGTACTCTAAGATGGGTTCAGAAGCCGTAGGAAAATGACCTGCATTGCTACGAGTGCAACCTGTAAACTCTTTGAAAAAAAAAAAGGAAAATAAAGTAAAAAAAAGTTAGAAAAAATTAAAAATAAAGTGAAAAAAGTAAAAAACAGCAAAACAAATTTTAAAAAAGTGAAGAAAAAATTTAAAAAGTAAAAAAAAGGTAAAAAAGGAATAAAACAGACAAAAAAAAACGTAAAAAAAAGTTAGAAAAAGTAAAAAAAAAGTTAGAAAAAGTAAAAAAAAAGTGAAGAAAGTAAAAAACAGCAAAAAAATGAAAAAAAGTTAAAAAGCGGAAAAAAAAGTTCGAAAAGTAAAAAAAAAAGTGAAAAAGGTAAAAAAAAGTGAAAAAAGTAAAAAAAAAGTTAAAAGTGTAAAAAAGAAAAAAATGTAAAAAAAGTAAAATGAATAAACATAATACATTGACGTTTCGTATCGGTAACTGTTTTAATATCTACAGATACTAGACTAGAGACCCACTTGAGTTTTGACAGCTGTTCCAAATTTAAACTCATAATGATACCGATAATCTGTACTGTAATAACATTACAGTACAGATTTTACCTACTACCACAGACAAGAAAGTTGTCATAGTAAAATTGGTTGTAATAATGCTGGTCATTACCGACGGTTTCTGAACGCATTTTAGAGCACTAATGATATGTGCGTAGATAATAGTACATTATGATACAAGTGAGGTATGTTAATCATTACATCAGAGGCGGAATTGTCACGCGAACCGCAGGTGAGCGTGATAATAGAGCCGAGGATGTAATTATCGAAGCTCACGCGTGTCATATGACGTTTTTCAACACATTTGCGAGGAAAATCCTTTTCATAAAATGAACATGTTACAGGCTCCTAAGTTGTTTCCTTTAGTAATTGATGACAACAGGTTTTTTGTACATATCCAAGAATGTACAGTGGTGTCAATTCTATTTATCACTTTTCTATTCACTAAGAGTCAACATTTTTAACAATAACCAAACACGCATCATCAATGTTTACAAATATTTGTGAAATTACCTATAATGGCGCGCAACTATTTTTTTTCGTGAAGTTCGCGCAGTGTGCCCGCAGTGAGGCTTAGATGAAATCTCTAAACAGCCAATACAAAATAAAATAATTATTATCTTATTCAATATAAATTCATGTAAAATGTTATCAAAAGTAAATAGTTTTACTAAATGAAACATTTCTATATTATATCCAACAAGAAATAATCAATTAATCATCAAGAAGAATTTAATTTGTTTAGTCGAGTAAGAATCCATTTGCCGAGAATTAAAAACAAACCTGTCTAACCCGGTCAATTTAAGAATGCGCCGAGTCCATACATACACCTTGCTGCAAGATGCCAACGTGTCTTAATCGGGATATAAACATAACTACACGAGTGTCGTAATGTTATTAAACACGCGTGCGTGCGTTACCCAGGATTATGAGCCTAAAAGCGGCACAATAAGAGGCACGTTACGAGCAAATGTGTTGAAATAGTATTTTTCACAATCGTGTTATAATAGAGAGCTTTTTAGTCGAGTGCCGTGTTTAGGCCACGAAGCTTGCTGAGTGGCCTAAGTAAGGTACGAGATTAAAAAGCTTGATTATAACACTATTGTGAACAATACTTTTTGTACGAGTTCATTAAAATTAATTTTCTACGAGTCAACTGAACTAATTAAACAAACTCGATACTGTTGAAACGAAGTGCAGATCATCGCTCGTACGCTTGTTGATATCTTAAAAGACATCAACGAGCGTACGACATCAAAGCGATTCTATTGGTCCAATTCATTACAGTTCAGTAAAGCAGCCACGTGATTGGTCGAATTTATTTTAGTTGTCTGGAGCGTATCGAAAAGTAGTTATTTCGATTGTTTCGACAGTAACATGGACTACAACTATGAAAAGAGTGACGTTGCAGTATTCTCTATGAAATCTTAATACACATATTTTAATCGTCGAGTACAAAAAGTAAATTATATGCATATACTTAGCAGTGAAACTTTAAATGCGTACATTTTTGGTCACCCTTTTTAATTGATTCCTATCATAAGTCTAGAGTGCCCACAACTAGGTATAAGGAATAAAGGTTTTTCTAATATCGCTCATTTACTCGTATCAATAAACTGCTGCTGTACCTTTCTTATGATATAGCAGGCTTATAATCATGAATCATTGTTTTCAAGGAAGACTAATAATAATAGTGAAATGTAAGGTGTAACTGGCTTAAAGTTCTACAAAACGTGTTCTTGCAGTATACTAATATCGGGGATCTCCATAGTCCAAAGTGTCCAAACACACGCGCTCGTTGTCACGCAGCATCCCCGTGCCGTGGTACCTATCTCGTGTCAAAGTCACGCTGGCTAAAGACAACAGCCGCTAATTAAGCACTTTGCACCGCGGCTTATCAGTGGATTTAATTAGGGAATAGGATACTGTGTCACAGACAACATTGCATAATGTGACCTCGACCAGCTGAGTTCCGTAATGTGAATTTGAAGTTATGGAATTGGATGGGAATAGTATTGTCTATTGGCGTACATATTTTTGTAGTTACTCAGTAACTATTGGCTTTGGGAGCTGTAAAACTCGCAAGCCTGTCTATGTTTATTAGGGTTCCGTACCAAAAAGATAAAAAAGGAACCCTTATGGTGCGTCTCTGTCCGTCTGTCCGTCTGTCACAACGTTAAATATCTCAGGAACTACTTAAACTATCAATTTTAAATTAAAAACAACTGTTAAGAAGGTTAAGACACGTGTACGGAAAATAAAAATATTAAATATACATTTTTATTTTCTGTGTAAATGACGAATATGAGGGTGGGTTAAAAATTCAAAGTCTATTAGTAAATAAATCAAGTTGGACACCATATGAAAGGGCTTGAGTTGCACTTTCTAAAACCGTTTTTTCTACAGTGGTTAAATTTTGATTTATTAAGGAAAATGTAGAAAAAAATACCATTACCCCCTTATCTCCGAAGTTTACCAAGCGGAAATTCTGAAATAATTACATATGATTAAGAGTAACATAAATAATAAAGGAAAAATAAAAAAAATATCTGTATTTAGCGTATTTTTTTTTTATTTATATCAAAAATCATTTCTTAATTAAATTTGTGTTTACTTTTGTATGTAAATTTATTTACGTCTTCAATTCCTATGAGATTATCCTTCAAGTCCCTTCTTTCAATTAAAAAATAAATATAAAAGCTATCGCTGATAAACCGACATACCTACTAGGTTGTAAGTTGTTAGTACCAAAATGCAGATGGCGCTTTGCAACGGTAACTTCTACTACATACCTACGAGCTGTTTATGATTGTTCAAGAATGAATTTGGTCCTGACATGACGGGTATGGGGTATGAAAGTTTGTACGGAACCCTCGGTGCGCGAGTCAGACTCGTACTTGACCTGTTTTTTTTTTCGAAATACTGAATCAAGAAAAAAATACTATATAATTATTGAGCCTGCTCACAAAATTGCACGGGAATCGATTGAGAATTGCGATCTGTGGAAGAGAACAGGCGGACAGCGGATACAAAAAGATGAACATACCAAAGCTGAACCGGAGAACTTCATTCGCTGCGCTCGCTCGTTCAATAAACATACTAGGTATCTACGTTTTAAATTTAAGTCGTAAAATACAGACCCTGAAGAGATTTTTACTAATGAAGAGCCTGCACTTAGCGATCACGTAGGTAAATTAATTATCGCATAATCATTTCAAATAAGGTACCTGAGGGTAATATGGACATGTTAAGCTTTGACGCTCTGTAAAAAATAAAGTAAGGGCTGGTTGTGGGTAAAAAGTAAACGGTTATTTAATCAACTTATATACTACTAGCTGTTGCCCGCGACTTCGTCCGCGTAGAACTTTTTATCGTCTTAGAAAATGATTTCTCTCAATACAAAATTTGAACCCTCTTTTAGGGGATAATTAAAAAAAAAGTTGATGTTCATTTTCTAGTTTGTGAACAAACAGTCTAAAACCAAAGTTAAAAATGTCATACTTTAAAAATGCCTTGAAATACTCAAACTTTGAACCAATTTTAACACTCTTAGGGGATGAATTTGGAAAAACTCTGAAATCAGTTTCGTAGTCTTTTAACGTACAGAATAAGACCGAAGTTAAAAATCTCTTACTTCACACTTTAAAATGTTATTGCTCGCCATTTAAAATTTGAATCCCCTTTTAAACCCCCTTAGAGGTTGAATTTTTCTAATCGCTGAAAGAACTTTTTTCGTAAACTTTTAAGTCTCTAGCTCAAAAAAAGTGTTGCCCATACAAAGCTTTCTTAACCCCCTTAGGGGTGGAATTTTCTAAAACTCTGAAAGTACTTTATTATTAATTTTAATAAGTAACATTTTGAATAGTTTTAAGTCTAGTAAAAAAAAAAGTTTTTCCCACACAACACTGGCTACCCTTCTTAAGGATCTTAAGGATCCCCTTAGGGATGGAGTTTTCTAAAACGCTGAAAGTTCTTTTTTAGTATTCTAATAAGTAATCTTTTTGCAAATTTTTAAGTCTAACTCAAAAAAAAGTGTTGCCCATGCAAAGCTTGCTCTCCTTTTTAACCCTATTAGGGGTGGAATTTTCTAAAACGATTTGTGTACTTTTTTTGTATTTTAATAAGTAATCTTTCTACAAAGTTTCAAGTCTCTAACTCAAAAACATAAACTTTCCCTGATAAAAACTTTGCACCCCTTTTTATCCCCCTTAGGGATATATTTTTTCAAAACGCTGAAAGTCTTTTTTTTTGTATTTTTATAAGTAATCTTTCTACAAAGTTTTAAGTGTCTAGCTCAGAAAAAGTGTTCCCCATACAAACCTTGCACCCTTTTTTAACCCCCTTAGGGAATGATTTTTGTAAAACGCCGAATGTAGTATTTTTCATGTTCTAATAAGTAATTTTTCGTCAAAATTTTAAGTCTCTATTAAAAAAAATATGTTTTTCCCATACAAACTTTGCACCCTATTTTACCCCCTTAGGGGTGAAATTTTCCAAAACGCTGAAAGTACTTTCTTTGTATTTAAATAATCTTTCTACAAAGTTTTAGGACTCTAGCTAAAAAAAATAGTTTCCCACATACAAACTTTGCACCCCTATTTTAGCCCCCTATTTTTAGGGGTAGAATTTTCTAAAACGCTGAAAGTACTTAATTTGTATTCTGATGACTAATCTTTCTACAAGGTTTTAAGTCTCTATTTAAAAAAAATATTGTTTCCCCCATACAAAATTTGCACCCCTATTTTACCCCCTTAGGGGTAGATTTTTTTAAAACACTGAATCTAGGTACTTTATTTGTATTCTAATGAATAATTTCTCTACAAAGTTTTAAGTCTCTATTTAAAAAAAAGTAGTTTTTCCCATACAAACTTTGCACTCTATTTTACCCCTTTAGGGGTAGAATTTTCTAAAACCCTGAAAGTTCTTTATTTGTATTCTAATGACTGATCTTTCTACAAAGTTTTAAGTCTCTATTTAAAAAAAAAATGTTTCCCCCATACAAACCTTGCACCCCTATTTTACCCCCGTAGGGGTGGAATTTTCCAAAACGCTGAAAGTGTTTCATTTGTATTCTAATAACTAATTTTTCTACAAAGTTTAAGTCTATAGCTCAAAAAAAAAAGGTTCTCCCATACAAACTTTGCACCCCCATTTTACCCCCTTAGGGGTAGAATTTTCAAAAATCCCTTTTTATCCCTAGCCCACGTTATGAAAGCAACATACTGTGCAAAAATCAACTCTCTAAGATTAGTAGTTTCGGCTGTGCGTTGATGAGTGAGTGAGTGAGTGAGTGAGTCAGTCAGGACATAGGCATTTATTATGTATAAATAGATAGAAGATAATGAAACTCCCATTCAAATATCTCAAAAAATTATGAAGCTACATCCGTTTTAATGTCGCTTGTTAGAGTAAGAAACCGATGAGGGACTGTGACGTCAATATACTCGAGCGTCATAGTAAAAAACAATCGTTTCATATGAAGGTGCGTTTTGCGGAAAAGGGACAGAACATACCCCCTCTTAAAACTTTGGACTCTTATAACTTAATCATTACCTATATAACCTCTTGCTTTGTTTTTTTCTCCATTTGACTATATTTATTTTAAATTCTTTTTCGAGAAAATACATTATGATTATTCACCATATTTTCGATTCCTGAGCTATAACCACGAACTTCGGAATTCGAAAATATTCGGGTATCTCTATCTCTATCGCACTAACCATACTCGAGTGACAGGGATGCAAATATATGAACATTGAGTATCGGTTTTCGTGGTAGCGCCGCAGGTACTTTGGCTGAATGCGCCGAGCGCGTGCCATTGTCATTCAAAAAAAACAAATTCGTGTTAATTATATTGTTCAAATTAGTTGATTTCATTTATTGAAATAACGACATAAAACGACATTTGCGCATATAAGTTCTCATATCAGAATCGAATATTTTTTTATGGTTTATATTTTAGCATTTGTCTCGTAAAGGTCTATCGTAGACGGGATTTAAATTATTAATAAGTGAAAGGCAAAGCAATTCCGCCATTTTGACGAAAATTTGACGGTTCTTATAGCTGACAGTTGGAGCAGCGTTTGATTTCAATAAAAATAAATGAAAAATTAAATGAAGTCGTATATTTCGGAAAATTAATTAAATGTCGCAGTCGGATAAAAACTATCCTAAGTTGCAGCTAGAATAATAATGTACCTATATAAAATGTTTCATATTTTTCCGTTCATGGGATGCTGAGAACATTCGAACCGCGCAAAGCTTAGTTTCAAACTGGCTGATTCTTTTTTTAATTTAGAGATTTATTATAAGTGGAGATAAAAAAAGATACAAAATAGCGTTGTTAATAATCAGAAACTATTTAAAATATCGTCTTTAAAAAGAAGTGGTAAGTGACCATATTTCCGGCACGTGTGGTTATTATGGCCATCACCAATTTATCTTCTTGCTCCAGCTTGAGGATTTGTTTTTGACCGAGACGTGCCTTCAGTTTGTTTCAATCGTAAATATCTTTTGATCATTTTCATTGGGACTTTGCATTTTTTCGCGACGGTGTTTATTTTTGATCTTTTTGCGATCGCACTTTTGAAGATCCTCCTGCTACCATCAACCTACTTTTAACATCCTAAGCATTTAATATTTAACACTATTTGTTAGGTATTCGTTACGATAACAACATAACATATGGACACTCCATGTCCATATTAACAAGTGCGTACTTGTTTAAATTATTGCGACTCACACAAAAACTTTCATTTAAACCTCAATATGTGTATATTACCACTTTAAAATACGATAAATTATCTATTGACTCACATCCAATAATTAGTTTCAAACGTCTCTTTTCCAATTTTGCAGGATTTTAATGTTTACTGTTTTTTAGAAGGCCGCGGCCAGTTGCAAATCGAACGGTGTTTTTGATTTGTCAAAACTCCGTCGGTAAAGCAGTCCCGATAACACTTTGCAAGGTTTCTGTTGGTCATGATGAAATACCTATCTCGATTATAAAAAAAAAACATCGATTTATTGCAGGAACCTTTAGCCCATATTTACCATTAATGCTATAATCAGGGTATTTTCCCCGATCAATTTAAGATTGCAAAAATTGTTCCGATTTATAAAAAACTAGCTGTACCCGCGACTTCGTTTGCGTAGGATTAAATGTGTTCCTTCTCTTTGGACCATGGAGGACATAGGTACCTACTTATTGATTATTCATTAGGCCTGCCTAAAATAAGCGCGGCTTGTGGTGGCGGCCAGATGTATAGCTACTATGATAATCAAGGCCGCGTGTGTCTGAAACATTAATTATCATAGTAAACAATTGGCCGCCACCGCAGGTCGCGTTAGCTTGTGACAGGTTTTATAGTATTCCGACAATTCGACCGAAGTTCTGTATAAAATTTATACAGAACTTCGGTCGAATTGTCGGATTATGGCCAGCTCAGCATACAGGACGCAACTATGCGTTCAAGTTTTACTTAAATCCGTTATATCTAATGTCGGTGTAAATTTTAATAAGTCAATATTATTTTTACTTTACTTATTTACAGAAATTGACGGCTTTTAACGGATCTGTATAAAACTGAGTTTAACTATATGTGCCTATAAAAAATAGAACAATTTGTAAAAAAAGGTATAATCATTATAAAAGACATATCTACATCCTTATCTACAAATTATGGGTTTCGCATGCTATGATCTAATTTAAAAGTCGAATCAGCATTTTTAGATTTGAATTGTACAACGTAACAGTTTTTTATTACTTATTAGTATGAAAGACTGTATGTCTTCACATTAGTATTTAATCATGCCATGTACATGCAACCACGTGGTGGGTAGTGACACGTTTGCTTCTACTAAAACAATTAATTAAAAAGTATAAAAATTATATAACATTTAGCAAGTAGGCAGTAGTGTCATCTACATAATGTCTTAGGTACACATATCTATCAATATACAGCCTAAAAATAAACGTGTTACTCTCAAATTTTTTTTTGTTTTAAGACACGGTTAACATATTGCTGTCCGAATATTTATTTACACAGTCATCAATTTCTCGCCGCAACATTGTAAGGAACATAAGTTTGGTTGGGAAACCGTATTATTCGTAGCATTATCAGATAGTTGTTATGAAAATCATCGATATCATGACCAGTAAAGCTTGTCGGTAAGTTACAATTTGATCAGTCCAAGCAACACTTTAAAAAGGCCACTAGTCATAAATATTGACTACACGACGGATTGACGTCTAAATAGACGTGTATTTTTTTTAAACTACCTTTTGTAGTTGTCTCTAAGGGTAAGGCCTCCCGTTTCCGTCATCAGACTAACTTTATATATATATATATATATATATATATATATATTAGGTATCATTAGTTAAAAAAATACTTCTGTAAGTTGATCATATTTGATGTACACAAATTAACATTATATATTACTTAGGTACTATAGATACCCTACCGTTTAACTCAGACGGCGCGTGGACGCTGCTGATGCTGCAAAGTAGCAGGGGTGACGTCAAAAAGTAAGGACTTGCCGCCCACTAACCGCCCTACACCCTTTGACGTCTCCCCGCTTGTGCCGCGCGCCGATCAGGGACCATCTGAGTTAAACGCTTGGTCTAAAGTGCAAGTTAAATAAAAGCTTGTAAAAATGCAGTCACTTGATGAATGATGAATTACATTGTTAGACATTGTTACGTTTTTTGGGAATAATTTATGCTTTTACTATTGAATGGCAAAACCGAAGCTTGCCACGTTTACCTACCTGACTACACATTTTTATATGGACCATACAGATAGATGATATCATATGTGTATCAGCCTAGCTAGCACACTAGGTTTTATGTCGGCGAAAATGTACTGAAACGTCACGTAAAACGCGACATAAAGCCTAGTGTGCTAGCCCCCCGGATCTACATGTTATTGTAATTACGAACATGATACACGGCCCCTGTGGCGCCATCAACCCCTAATTACCGTGCATTACACACGGGAAGTGTTCCGAAACCACGTTTACCTACCTGACTACACATTTTTATATGGACCATACAGATAGATGATATCACATGTGTATCAGATCTACATGTTATTGTAATTACGAACATGATTCACGGCCCCTGTGGCGCCATCAACCCCTAATTACCGTGCATTTACACACGGGAAGTGTTCCGAAACATATATAATTTACATAATTTGACGGTACACTATTAATGACAATGATGAATCTGAGACGGTATGTTCGCTGAGTTACTTAGTAGGTACGGCATAAATTATTTAGTGCAAAACTTCTTGATAAACTATGTTAGAAGTTTTATTCTCCGGTGTGTAAACACATACATCAGCGGCATCGCTGACTCGAGAGAGAGCAACGTAGAGTTGACCGTGCGAGAAACAGCTGCTAGTGAGATCTATGCCTGCTTTGCGCAATGTCTGGCCCTGGGCCTTGTTGATGGTCATGGCAAAAGCAACACTAACAGGCAGTTGAATCCGTTTAAATTGAAATGGGTAATTATTGGGAATTATTGGAATGCGCGGAATAAAAACACATTCTCCTGCACCGCAACCGGTAAGTATTTCCGCTTCGATTACGTTCCTCTGTAACGCAACTACTTTTAAACGCGTTCCGTTGCATAATTTTGGGGGGCTTAAATTTCGCATTAAAATGATAGGTACGCCTATTTTGAGTTTGAGTTCATGCGCTGGGAGACCAGACGCTGATAATGAGTTTAAAAATTCTACCGGGTACGTTGTAGCCTCTTCTCGATCGATTACTCGGTTTATCGAGGTATAAGTGTGGAACTGCCCTTCAACTTTTTCCATTATGTTTGAGTTGATTGTTGTCGCCTGATCATTCCGAGGCGTAAGAATGGCTCGCTCGCAAAGCCAGCTGTTCTCCTGATTTATTATGTCATGTGGGTCGCCATACACCGACGAAATAAGTTCGTTGAGATTGGATACCAATTTACATATGTCGTTTGTTAAAGTTATTTTGCCTTCTACTACGGGATATCTGCCTTCGCCTATGCTTAGCAACAATTCGGAGAACTGTTGAGCATTTATATTTCCCCCCAGTAGAGCTCGCATATTGGTTGTTAAATTTAATTTGTTAACATATGGCCACAGATCAGATTTTTTAAAGCAAGCATTCACTTCATCCGCTCTCGTTCCACGGGTTACGACTGGTAATGTTTGGCGAAAATCTCCACAGAAGAGTACAGTAAGCCCGCCCATGAGTTGGTTATTTTGGCGTATGTCTTGAAGCGTTCTATTTACTGCTTCAATTGCTTTGCGATGCGCCATTGTGCACTCATCCCATACAATTAGTACACTGTCACGCAATACTTTAGCCTTTTCACAATTGCGCGAAATGTCGCAGACGGGAGTTTCAGTGACATCTAATTGTATGGGAATTTTTAGCATGGAATGTGCAGTTTTTCCTCCGGGCAGTAACGTGGCCGCAATTCCAGATGATGCCACAGCTAAGGCAATTTGACCTTGGATTCGAACTTGTGCAAGAATGAGTTTCGTCAAAAAAGTCTTTCCTGTGCCTCCCGGGGCATCCAAAAAATACAATCCTCCGGATGCATTTGAAACACTTTGGAATATTATATCAAAAACTCCTTTTTGTTCTGTTGTGAGGCTTGAAACCCCTTCAAGAGCAACAGTAAGTTCTGCGAAGTTATAATTAACTTCGGTTGCGTATTCTCTATGAGTGTCGGTTTCATTCAGGTCAGGCTCAGGCAGACCGTAGTGTGGTAACGGGTGGCCGCCAATTGAGATGACAATTTCTTGCAAGTCACACAAACAACAGTTTAATTTGATATTGCGCATGCGGTCATCGAGCTCGTGATGAGTTTCAGGACCTGATGTGCGTAAATAGTCCTCTGCCAAGTAGTTTTGGTATTTTAGCCACAGGTGATTGGCGTCGGAAATCCCGCAAAAAACTAACATCACGGCAAACAACTGTCGTAAACGATGTGGACTATCACCAAGTGATGCTTCTGATAGAGCTTCGTCCCAATGCTGGTCATCGTCCAATAGTCCGCGAGCCCGACAAGCTGCCTGGAAAGTCGGGTACTCGGTGCCATTGAAAATTTTTAAATCTGAAAAAGACGTCGGTCCTCTAACATTGTGCAAAAGCAACCGCACATAAAAACATTCTGCGTTATTGGGGTGCACGGTGTACACCCTTCCAATAACGTGTTCTCTCATGATGGAGGGAAAATTTTCAACAGGCGTTCCACGTCGCCGGCGTGTAAACAATCCGTGTTGTTTGTCATACGTATAGTACGATGGAACTTCGTCATAAAGCAATGTTTTTGCAAAATCGTCTGCCTCGCATAACGAAAAGAATGCCGTTAATGTTGTTTGCCTGGGATTCTCTAACTGTTCTGTTAAATTGTTTGTATTGAAATAAATACGTTGCCCACCTTCTACGTGAACGTTTAGGTGTATCACAGGCGGAAATCGTTCAAAAATCGGAAAACTGAATATCCGCCATGCTGCTTCCGAGGAACTAATGTAACGCCCCGTTTGGAATCTGGTTACTTCGTCACGGTCATTACTTGTAGCAAGCGTAGCCTGATCGGTTCCTTTATTTACATACTTGAAAATGTATTTAATCGATTTTATACTGTTACACAGTTCCACGTTTACATGACCCTGAAACGTTCTCGACAATACAGGTGAGAATGGTACAACCCACCGATTGTCTACTTCCAACAACCGTAGCATTGCAGTAAACCCTCCATGGTCTGGAGCACGTCGCCGGTATTTAGGATAACCATCTTCACCTGTAATTGTCTCTTGTAGTAGGCTTTTCGGAAATTTTTTAACACATCGTCCGTCCTGCATGCAAGGAGAGCTATTGTTTAAAGGGCCACAAGGTCCGTGAATCATGTGTTGCTTCACAATTGCGTGTAAAGCAGGATCTGAAATGGGATTTGGTATTTCTGCGCTTATTACTTTATCTACGTCATGGGGACGTATTTTTTCTTTAAGCCATAAAAGTATATGAGCGTGTGGTAGTCCTCGCTTTTGCCATTCAATGTTATATGTAAAGCACAAAGATGCGCCATACATTTTTTCTTTTGTGAGTAAATTAATTAATAATTTAAGTTTTAAATGAAAAACTCTACTTATTAAGTCGTGTCGGTCATACGGAACTTGACCTGGCAGCAGCTCTTGAGTTATTTCATTCCATTTAGGATTTGTAGTAGCAGTGATAAATAAGTCTGGCTTACCATATTTGCGAACATACGAAAGTGCGTCTTGCACTTGCTCGTGCATGTTACGTGGACTTCCGATGAAGCTTGAAGGTAAAATTACCAAGCGCCCCATGTTCTCGGAATTAGTATCATTTTGCAGTGCATCTTGGAGATCTGCATAATTCTCAGCTCGTAACTGCCTTTGATGAGTGCGGATATAAACTAAACGCTCAGTTTCGATTTTTGCGTACATGTCAACAATGAATTGAGAAAATAGACCGCGAAAACGTTGTAAATACGTAAATCTGTTTAGTCGGACCTGCAAAAGGTAGCAGTAAAATTGTAGCGCCGTGGCTTTTTTGTCGTTTCGTATTGCCCCAGTGGTAGGATCAAGTTGTCGTATTGCAAAGTTATAACCATCTTCACCGCGACAGTAAATAAGCGGATATTGTAATGAATCGTAAGAACGATGGGTTTCACTTATACGTTTCAGACGGTTATCTCGTGCACGTAAGACAATATCACGTTTGTCGCACTGTTGGTCTACCAGAACAACAGCTACTTCGTTGGTAGAAGGAGGGTTGTAGCGACCGCGGTGTTCTGTAGGAGGTCGTTTATCAGCACTTATAACAAATTTGTACTCCTCCTGCTGATCAGGAGGTATAGATTCCAATGCGGCCTTAAAATCGGACAAGTAATGGTTAGACTGATGAAGCATCTCCTGAAGATCAAATATGAGACCGGAGTTTAAATTTGTGAAGTGTTGGTTCCTGATATTAGCCTGCTCTTGGTAATCGGAAACAAAATAAATTTGCAAAAATTTAGGATTTTCTTCGGGCAATAAAGATCCTATTAGGTGATACACTTGTCCTTGCACTTTAAAGGTAGGCATAAACGTCCCGTGTATCACCTGTTTTGCACCAAAAGACGTCATTTGAAAAGCGGCATTATATGTACGAATATTGGCTAGAAATTGTTGTGATAATGGATGTTCTCCATTCAAAAGTGACTTTATAAGTTCAGGCGGATTTGAAAATAAATCAAAACGAACTTTGCCACCTGAACAACAGAATCCCATCGATTCTTTTGCCCACTTCAAAGCTTGACAATTACCGCAAACATTAACCATTCTCCCAACTGAGGCAAATTCTTGGTAATTAATATTAGGTAAGTAGGCAAAACCACTATTTTCTATTTGATCCCATCGAAGTTGTATGAGGTTTTCTTCTTCATTAAAATGTGCGGAGCTTGGTGTAAATGTCTGCGAAGCCCGTGACATGGCATCTTCATCGCCGCTTGCGGAGAAAGGCACCGGGCTCGGTGCAAATGTCTGCGAAACCTGTGACATGGCGACTACACCGCTGCCTGCGGACAAACGCGCCGAACTTGGTATAAATGTTTGCGAAGCTTGTGACATGGCGTCTTCACCGCTGCTTGCGAACAAACGCGCCGAGCTAGGTGTAAACGTTTGTGATATGATGTCTTCGTCTCTGCTTGTAGACAAAGGCGCCGAGCTTGGTGTAAATGTTTGCGAAGCTCGCGCCACAGCGTCTTCACTGCTGCTTATGGAGAAATGCACCGAACTTGGGGTAAATGTTTGCGAAGCTCGTGACGCAGCATCTTCATCTTCACCGTTGCTTGCGGAGAAATGCGCCGAGGTTGGTGTAAATGTTTGCGAAGCCTGCGCCACAGCGTCTTCACTGCTGCTTATGGAGAAATGCACCGAACTTGGGGTAAATGTTTGCGAAGCTCGTGACGCAGCATCTTCATCTTCACCGTTGCTTGCGGAGAAATGCGCCGAGGTTGGTGTAAATGTTTGCGAAGCCTGCGACACAGCGTCTTCACCGTTGCTTGCGAAGAAATGCGCCGAGCTTGGTGTAAATGTTTGCGAAGCTTGTGCAACGGCGTCTTCACTGCTGCTTGCGGACAAACGCGCCAAGCTTGGTGTAAATGCTTGTAACGATTGTGATGTGGCAACTTCACTGCTGCTTGCGGACAAACGCGCCGAGCTTAGTGTGAATGTTTGTGAGGCCCGTGACATGGCGTCTTCACCGCTACTTGCGATCAAACGCGCCGACCTTGGTGTAAATGTTTGTGATGTGACATCTTCGTCTCTGCTTGTAGACAAATGCACCGAGCTTGATGTGAATGTTTGCGAAGCTCGCGCCACAGCGTCTTCACCGCTGCTTGTGGAGAAATGGACCGAGTTTGGTGTAAATGTTTGTGAGGGCCGTGACATGGCGCTTTCGCCGCTGCTTGCGGACAAACGCGCCGAGCTTGGTTTAAATGTTTGTGAAGGCCGTGACATGGCATCTTCACCGCTGCTTGCGGACAAACGCGCCGAATTTGGTGTAAATGTTTGTGAAGCCTGTGATATGACTTCATCGTCTCTGATTGCAGACAAACCTGCAGAATTTGGTATAAATCTCTGTGAAGTCCGTGACATGGCGTCTTCGTTTCCACTTGTAGACAAACCTGCAGAACTTGGTGTAAATGTTTGCGATGTCCGTGGCATGGCGTCTTTTTCTCTGGTAGCAGACAAACGCGCACAATTCGATGTAAATGTCTCTGAAGTCTGGGAGATAGCATCTTGTTCTAAGTCTGAAGTCGCTGAGCTTTGAGTAAGCTCCTCTGATATTCGAGCCTCTGCTTTGCGAACGCTCTCTCGTCTTCTCTTTATAGCGACCCGAGTGCGACGTGAAAGATTTGTCTTTCTGCGAACCATTTTATTCTTTATTGGGTCATGTCTCTAGTATAAGTAGTTACTTTCGAATGCTTTCTTGACTCAAAATCGGGAACCAAAATAAACGTTCTGTTCTTCCTGTAAACAATACAACAGTTAACGGTTTATACACCTATACATATGTATATAAATTATGTTCGATAAACTGCCACTGATAAGGAGTCATTTTTGTAGCTATTGTAACATCTGTGTGAACAGGCTATGTGGGTCGTCGGCCTACCTCAATTTTATTGGAATCCATATTCCTGATCAATTTTGCTACAAATATAGTCATACATTCACAGTCGTGAGGAAACATTATTTAGTAGGATTATATGTTTTGTCGCCACAGCACGGCTATCACAAGACGGCGCGCGAGCTCTCTCGATTTTTCTCCCACTATACATCTCTTTCTAAGTTTTCTAATAAGAGAGAGACAGATAGTGCGAGAAAAATCGAGAGAGCTCGCGTGCCGTCTTGTGATAGCCGTGCAGGTCCTAATAGCGCGATAGGTTTTAGTGTCAAGTTTTACGTGACGGTTCAGTACATTTTCGCCATAAAACTTGACGATAAAAGCTATCGTGCTAGCTGGGGCTCTCGGTCGTCGTGGCATGGTATGGCATGTACGTATTATCCATTGCAGTCGGTCATATAGCTACCCACAGGCAGAATTCCGTTGCGAAATTCTGCTTGGCAGGCCACATGTAAAGGTTCCTCTACTTAAATGACGACGAACACAAACTACCATCACGGCGGCAGTACTTATGCGGATGAGATAAAAGTAGGCCCTTTCTCCCTTTAACGCATAGTTGTATCCTGTATGATGGGTCATGAGGTATTGATGGCCCATTATCAAGAGCATGCCTAAGCGGAATGACGGCTACCGCCATGGTACCGCGTATGAAATCGGTGCTAGAGGCGCTAGAGTGTATGGAGCCAATTAACATAAATACTTATGTAATACACGGCCAGATAATGTACCACTTTTTTGGGCCGTGCATTATGAGCCCGAACAAAAGTGGCTTCCAATTATTGCCCCGGACCAAGATTGATGTGATGAATTCAATTCGGCCAGGTCAATAGTAAACTTGACAGCTATTGTCAAATTTACTATTGACTGCCACCGCGGGCCGCGCCAGTAAGGCGTGGCCTGCGGTAACGTCAGTAATAAACTATACGATTATTATTACCCGACTGCCGAAGGAGAGGAGGGTTATATAGTTTACTATTGACGGCCGCGCTAGTCTGTGAGAGGCTTGAAGCCTGAATCACACTGACGCGTCTTGTGTGATTCACTCTGAAAGTAAACTTGAAATTAGCAGTCAAGTTTTATATTGACGGCCACCGCAGGCCACGCTAAGCCATCGCTAATCGCTAAGGGTTAACTTATACCATATAGGTAAGTTATATGTAACTACACCTTAAGGATCAAGGCACGCATGTTTTGTACGAAGTACAACGTACCTAGTACCTACCTACCTATTTCACTCGCGAGGAAAACACATTACATTAGATTATAAGGTACCTACTTACGTTTTCGCTGACCATTCTTTGCAGCATTTAATATTTATATTAACCTACACTACACGAGTTAAGTATGATACCTATGATATGAAATGAATAAATAATGGCGCGAACTTTTTTTTGTACCTATATACCTACTTACTTTGATATTGAAATACCTATGCGCGCGCATGTAAGACAAAAAAGGCTCCAAACAGCCAATATAATATCAATTAATTCATAGTCAGTCAAATATTTTGTGGAAATTATTAAATAATATAATGAAACGTTACGAAGTATGTTTACATTGTATTATTATATTATATATTTCGATATTTTAATCATAGGTTTTAAAAAAGTAGTAAGTACAACTTGATTATTTAAAGGCGTATATAGACGGGCGACCACGGAGGACTCTGGTTTTGCCGGACACCGTGCAGCGTGTAATGGTTCGCGTTCGTTCTTTTGTTCAGTGTGTGCCCACCATAAGAGCTGTTAGGCCTGAATTACACTGGTGCGGGCTACGGTGGCGGACCATAGTAAATTTGACAGCATTAGACAACTCTTCTATTGTCCGCCGCGGTCAGGCCGCGCCAGTGTGTGACAGGGCTTAAGCCTGCACCACACTGGCGCGGTCTGCGGTGGCGGACAATAGTAAACTTGTCATTAGCTGTTAAATTTACTATTGACCGCCACCGCAGGCCACACCAGTGTGTGAGAGGCCTAAAGGAAACGCTACACCTACGAATTTTCCGGACGGCCAAGCAACGTCACAGAAAATCTAGTATGGAGTGACCTTGATTTGGCCGGCCGCCGTGCTTCCGACACGTATCCACACGGACTGAATCACGCGTCGGCTGGTGTGCAGTCCGGCCGATATCGGCCCGTGTAGCGTCTCCTTAAACGGTCTTGCATTGTTTCGACCATGGCGGCCATTACACAGTGAGTATTATCAGGCGACCCACTCATTTTACAATCCCAATCACAGGCATATTGACGTGTATTACAGGATTGAGATAATAGAGCAGAAAATCCGGATAATTTTAAAATCCACCCAAAGATAAGAAATAATCTATCAGCGACTAAAGCCACACCACACGATTCTGTTTGATGGATGGCGCCCATACACGGTGAAGTATTATCACGCGATCCATGCGCATTCTCTTTCTCAATTACTTGATTGACACTTGAGTATTTTAGCAATATTTTTATTATAATCATATTGTGATACTCGAAATTGTACGGTGATATATTTCTAGCTTCTCTATCTTTAATAGGTTATGACAGACAGCTAGAAAAATATCACGATGATAAAAGTGGGCGCACGTTATGGCGTTCTATATTATTTGTCGCACCAACTTGCTTTAGTAAGAGCCATGAAGTCTCTCACAGACTGGCGCGGCCTGGCCGCGGCGGTCAATAGTAAACTTGTCATTAGCTATCAAATTTACTATTAACCGCCACCGCAGGCCGGGCCAGTGTGACTCAGGCCTTACACGCCTAGCAAATTGACACAACCACTTACTATAGTTGGAATGGCGGCCAATACACGGTGATTAAATACTGATGATCCACCATAGCTGTCTCTTTCTACAAAATGCAATAGAAAGAGACAACTATGGTGGATCATCAGTATTTAATCATCGTGTATGGCCGTCTATGAGGAAACCGTATATATCTTTCATTCCAAGGCCTGAATCACACTGCCTGCGGTGGCGGTCAAAACTTGCCAAAACGGACCCGGGGCTACTTTAGGGCACAACCAGGAATAACGCTAGGAGGATGATGATTTTAAGGAGTTCTATACATCTAATGCCTAGTTTACACTATGCCGAAGTGAGCAGGGAAGTGTAGGCAGAATGGGCGTAAAATGCGGTATTACGCCCGTTCTGCCCACTTCCCTTCCAACTTCCCTGCTGACTTCGGCTTTGTAAACGTAGTATAACATTTTGTCACAACAACCGCCTTCAAACTGACTTTACAGCTGCGTCGGTAGATTGCTGTGACAAATTGCTAGTTGTATAATAGCCTTAACTACATCAAGTTGGTTTGACAAATTGCATATATTTGTGCTATATATCAAAAAATAAAATAATTTATTTCAGTAACTTAAATACATATACAAGTATCTGTGCTGGTGCCTCTTTTTAAGTATATAATATACTTGTGCTAAGAAGATCACCGCTCTTCCACATGTTGTGATTTAGGTGTAGGCATAAGTAACTTAAAATATAAATTAGAAAGTAAACATTTTATATTATACTATGTGGTAAGTGTGTGTGTGTGTGTTTGTGTGTGTGTGTGTTTGTGTGTGTGTGTGTTTGTGTGTGTGTATCACATTTAACATACATTACATTATACATTGTACTCATATTATTGGGCCGTGTATTATCACCCTGAGGAAACTCGGTACGGGGGGATGCCACATTAAAATTTGTCCGGGCTGATAATGCACGATCCAATCATTCACGTACATTGGACGCGAATTATTGGGCTGTACATTATCATGGCCGTGCATTATCATGGCCGTACATAACCGGCACCTACTCTACAAAGAGAATATAAACACTACGTTATACTCTACTCCGTGATTCCCGAATAAATTATAACCAACAATAAGGATACAATAGCGAAAACGCTGGACGTGGTGTTTGTGAAGTGAAGATCATTGATTTGTAAAGGCATTTACCAAAACCGAATCGTATTCTCAATCCTACAATCGAGTGGTTACAAAACAAACGCTGATGCCTCTCATAGGACAGCTTAACCTGTCCTACCCCACGACTCGCGCACTCATTAATGAGCATAAAACTAATAATAAGATTTGGTAAGTTATGATACTAATATGCTTTATTGATTTGGAGATTCGTTGCATTGACAGTGAGAGACTTACGTAGATTCCTCACAGTGGGTGACCTTACTAACCATCACAAACACAACACTGTCTTCTGGAAGGTAGAGGTTGTTCTCCAGTTGGGCTGCTCCAAATATGAGTGAGAAGACATACTGTGCTAGGGCACAGTATGTCTCAAGCTAGGGCTTGAGCTATAAGACAAACTCACTCTTTTGTGTACCTATTTAATGTAATACTACAGTTATAAACTTTTTTGTTGTAAAAACCTAATCTATATAATAATTTATTTTAGGTATGGATTTTCATGGGCCATGGATTTTCTCAACCAAGGAACATAATAATTATAATATGATGTGTAAAGACAAACCAAAAAAAATGGAATTGTGTTCAGTTGAGTATGCAGAATAAGAAAAGGAAGAAAAACCACTCAGCAATTGGAAAGCCAAAAATAATGAACGATTTACTAAGTTTCAATTATTGTGCTTATTAAAATTGATGTTTGTTTTGTATCTAATTTTATTTTTCACTGGGCACATTATCATATTTGGCAGATGATTATTGCCGAATTATCTATCATCATCATCATCAGTCCTTCCCCCAATGCTGAGGATGGTGACTTCATGTCCTATTGTTGTTGACCAGATTACCCCATGGGCTCCTAACACCCACTTTATGCGTGGCCTCATGCAGATGTAGTTGCAAGGGTTCAGTGATTTGTATGCTCGATTTAGCAGGTGCTCTGCCGGTGTGCTGCATCATAATAATCCTCTCCAGGTTATCTGAAGAACATTGTCTATACTAATATTACAAAGAGGAAAACTTGAGATTGTAACTTTGTATGTAATGGTTGCCAAAGTAATGGGTAATCTCTGGAACCACCAAACCGATTTTAAAATTTCCTTTACCTGAGAAGAGTGACTCTAAGATAAAAGTTGATGGAGAAAGTTTAGAAATTCACAGTGCTGTCTTTGAATTGTTGTATAATATGTACTTGTAATATATGAAATTAAAAACTGCCAATACATCAGATAATTTAAGATTAACATCCTATACTAACCTTTCCTTTCATCACATTGACAGTTGTTATGTGGCAATGACAATTTGTTGTACATTGAGAGCTCTATATGTAAAGAAGATTGCCATAGAACAGCATCATTACTTATTATCTTGGCAATATTATGTCAATTTAAGGTTGTGAAATATCTCCTATCATCATCATCATATCAACGGAAAGACACCCACTGCTGGACATAGGCCTCTCCCAAAGCGTGCCACAATGGCCGGTCCTGCGCCACCCACATCCAGCAGACTCCCGCATCCTTTACCAAGTCCACCTTGTCTATCTCCTATAAAATATCTATTTGCCCAGACATAAGTGGTGAACCTTTTCTTCAGACTGAACATTGCATTGCAAAGGATAGACCTACTGGGTGAAAGATATCATACACTTTGGTTAAATAATCTATATGTTTACTATATGTTTATTTTAAAGAAAATATTCACACAATTAAAATATATTAAATTTTACTAAAAGAAGATTGTAGCTTTACAATTTTGCATGTACCTACTTAATGGGTACCTACATAATATCCAGAACCACTTATTCATTTCACCTGCATGTTGAATGCAAAGGTTATAGGCTATATTTTATCCCGCGAGTTTGCCTGCATTCTTTGCAATACACGGGTAGCTAGTAGGTATACATCGTGTAAAATCAAATGATAGGGAAGTACAAGTAATACATTTTGATAATACAACCAAAATCAATGTTGAGAGTACATAGCTGTCCAGCAAATAACTAAATTACCTATACAAGTAATACTTGTCTCGGTGTTTCTTCATAATTCTTTTTACAATTAGGTACGTCCCAGTTATAAGTTAAAATTCTTGTTAGTTTTCAATGCTTAGATTGACTCAATTCCGTCTTTACGGATTTGTTATGTTGGCCGTCTCTCTTATCTGCAAGAACAGTATCACGCCTGTTTCTCATCTCGAATATTTAATTAAGTAGCATTAACATCAGAATCTCGATTCACTGTATTTTCACCTATACTTACTCAATTTTTCACCTATATTCAATTTTGACTGATATTTCCCATGGGCCTTTTAAATATAATTTCATGATGATCATAATCTTTTGAAACTTGTATAAAATTGCCGAGATATTTTTGGTTGACAAATTTTATAGTACACATCAAATATCAGTTATATCATTCATATCATAACCCGCCATGAATATTTTGACTTCGCAGTTCGCTGACAGCTCACCTGTCAGTGTCACCTGACAGTTGTAGCAGCGTTTGATTTCAATAAAAATAAATTAAAAATTAAATGAAGTCGTATATTACGGAAAATAAATTAATTGTCGCAGTCGGATAAAAACTATCCTAAGTTGCAGCTGGAATAATAATGTACCTATATAAAATGTTTCATATTTTTCCGTTCATGGGATGCTGAGAACATTCGAACCGCGCAAAGCTTAGTTTCAAACTGGCTGATTCTTTTTTTAATTTAGAGATTTATTATAAGTGGAGATTATCGTCCCATATCTTTGCTACCAACGTTGTCTAAGATATTTGAAAAAGTAATCAAAAATAGACTAATCAGGCATCTCAGCATGAAAAAAATCCTCAGTGACAGACAGTTTGGGTATAAAGTAGGGGTAAGCACAGGGGACGCCATTAACACTCTAATTAATGATGTTGTTATTGCATTAAATAATAAAATTAAAGTTGCCGCATTATTCTTAGACTTAAGTTCAGCTTTTGACACGGTAGACCATCAAATACTCTTAAGGAAACTAGAACACTATTGACTCAGAGGTAAAACACTACATCTACTCCATAGCTATTTAAAAAATAGACAACAATATGTAGTTTTAAAAAGTACAGTGGAAGGGAAAATAAAGGAAACCAAATCAAAAAATTAATGTAGTCAAAAGAGGTGTTCCGCAAAACTTATTTTAGGGCCAATCCTTTTTGTTATATTCACTAACGATCTGATAGCTAGTGTCTCTAAGCTTATTTCTTGTCCAATTAAAATAGTGGCCTTTGCAGACGACACAAATGCAATAATTCCTGCACAAACTTGCTCTGAACTAGAAAAAAATGTGAATGAAGCACTTTCAACGTTCCAAAAGTGGTTCACCATTAATAACTTTAAGTTGAATACCGACAAGACCAATGCCATAATTTTTAAAACAACTTCTAGAAATAAGGACTCTATAGATGTAAGGCTTGACGGCAAATATATAACAATTGTAGATAATGTTAATTTTTTAGGTGTTCATCTAGACGCTTATCTGAACTGGAAATCAGAAACAGAATCAATTGTCAACACAGTTAGTTCAGCATGTTACGCTCTCAAAAGTCTTAGAGAAATTATTAGCATTGACCATCTCAAAGCCGTTTATTTTGCTCTTGTGGAATCTAGGTTAAGATACAGCATACTGTTCTGGGGCAACTCCTATCAATACAACATGAGAAGGGTGTTCACTGTACAAAAGAGGGCAATACGGACAATGGTCCGAATTCCACAAACACAATCGTGTAAGGGACACTTCAAAAGATTGGGCATACTTACTGCACCGAGCCTCTACATACTCGTGTTACTTACTGATTTTATGAAACATTTATCTAGATACGAAACTGAAGACCAAACTGACACACGACTTGCGACTAGAACTAAAAATATGAAACTGCCTTTCACACCCAATCTTCAGGTAGTCGAACATAGCTCACATATACAAAGTGTAATTTTTTCAATAGATTACCCATGAATCTTAAATGTATCACAAACTGTAGACATTTCAATTTACGTCTCCGTGACTTTCTCCTTAAGGGGTGTTATTATAACATAGAAGAAATATGACTAAATTAAGTAGAATAAAAATAAAATAAAATAAAAATATATATAATGTGTTATTACCATTAAATTATGTCTATGTCTATGTCTATATATTATATTCATACATCCATTTTATATATGTCGAACATAATTGATTGTTACGTAGTTATTTATATTTTTCACTAGTATGTATTTATCCTGTTTCAAAAATCAAGCTGTATGTACCTGCGCACTGCACTCTCTGTAATATTTGTATTTAGATCTGCTTTTATTTGTGTCATGTAATTTGTGTAAAGGATTCACTGAAAATCAGCGTCGGGGTTTTCCATGCTCCGACACATGCTGAGTGGACTCCTTTTTGAGACCACCCTCAACATTGTACTTCTTTTTATTTTTTCCTAGTTTTAAGCATTTGTATTTAATGTTGTGGTTGTGTTTATCAAATAAATCATTCATTCATTCATTCATTCAAAAACTATGTACTAAAAGTATTATTGTAATTAATTCAATGTAATTGATTAATTATTTATTTTTGTGACAATTTCAAACACAATTAATGTATTGTTATTGAATAAATGAACTATGAACTATTTCACTAGGCTACTAGACGCTTTTAATTACAGTGCCATCTATCCAATTCGTGTTGTAGTTTTTGGGATACAGCGAAGTGACCATATTCGCTGTATCCCAAAAACTACATATATATACAAGTCGTTAATATTATTAACAGCTTACCAACGGTTAAACTAAAGAAATAATGTTCATCGTCCTAGATTTTTCAACCTTTTTTTATGACAATAATAAGATATTGTATGTGATTAATACAGTTTATTAAACAAGAAATAATCATATTATGCACCTACTTAGTAAAAGCGTTTTAGTATAGTCGCATTGTTTTTTTTTCTTTGTGTTCATATTCAGGTTTACTTATTGTAAGTATAAAGGTTAAGTACTATCATTGTCATAAGATTCTTTTTGGCAAAAAAATACTGACTGTTGAGTTTGTTTCGTTGTTTCTTCTTAACTGCCCAAAATACCTCGGCGTCACTCTAGACCGCTCCCTGACCTTCAAACAGCACCTTACTGGTATGGCTCGCAAACTCCAGACCCGAAATAACATCATTCAGAAACTGAGCGGAACCTCATGGGGAGCAAGCGCAGACGTGTTGCGAACCTCGGCGCTATCTCTGGTTTACTCGACTGCCGAATACTGCGCACCAGTCTGGCTGGGTAGCGTCCACACCACCAGAGTTGACGTCGAGCTGAAAAAGGCCATGCGACTTATCTCCGGCACGCTCCAATCTACTCCTTGCCACTGGCTTCCAGTACTGTCAAGAATCGCCCCACCGGATTTACGTAGGAATGTCGCCCTGTTACGAGAAGTAGCAAAGATCCAGAAGAACCCGAGCCTTCCAATGCATGCGGAGTTTATGAATCCCGCTACTGTACGCCTAAAGTCCAGAAACGCCCCGTGCAGCATTTCCAGAAAACTGTCAGCCCAAAATTTCGATCTGAAGCTAGAGTGGTCGCAATCGTGGAACTCCAAGATGGTAGGAAAACTGGGATCCACTATTGCACCGGGCTCCTGTATAGAAGGGTTCGATCTCCCAAGGCGGGACTGGTGTAACATCAACCGACTCCGTACTGGCCACGGTCGCTGCGCTCACTATAAACACCGTTACGGATGGGTGGAATCCACAACTTGCTCGTGCGGTGCCGAGGAACAAACGATTCGCCATATAATCGAGGATTGCCCCATAACGCGCTACGCCGACGGACCCCCAGAAGACCTGATCACCCTTGGCGACAAGGCCATCAAGTGGCTGACAAACCTTAGAATTAATTTATAGTTATTATGTTTCTGTTTTAAATGCCATACGATTAAATAAATAAATTCTTAACTGTGATCTTCTTTTTGAGAAACGCTAGTAGAATTTTTACTTGTAAAAGTGGCATTGCAGCCTACTTGCATAATAGAAAAATAAAAAAAAGGGAAGGAGAAGAGAAGGAAGGAATCTCAGATTACCATTACATAAGGCGGATTTAACGGTCAAATCCGCCTTATGTAATGGTAATCTGAGATTTAATTATTCCATTAATTCGTTGGCTTGGCACTATCTAATGGTCGCCCTTATATTTCGGTGCATTGTCCCTGATTGTGTTCTAAAAATATTTCTTCGCATCCGTCGATAACTTCAAAAGGGAAATCGCGTGCAATGTTATCTAAAAACTATTTACGGTTATCGTGACTCTTATTACAGGCCAGAAGAGTATCATTTGCTTTGGGCCATGTCCTAGATAGATGTCACTAGGATGCATATAACTTAATAGGTATGCACAATTCAGGAGTAATGACCAGTCGGTCCTGTTATTTGAACTTTAGACTATTCGGGTGTCATTTTTGCTCGTACTCGACACTGAAAGGAATGTTTCTTATTTTGTGAAAGTTGGAAAGAACACCGCCTGCGTGTACACACTTACCGATAACCCCTTCTTCCTCCACAGAAGATAAGTAAGGAAGAACTAAATATATTATGGGTCTTGGCTCCGATACCCAATACCTCACTACGTCCTCTTTAAGAAGATTTCGAAGAAGTTAATGGTTTAAAGCTGGCAGCGTCTCAGTAATGCGAATATTGCGATACACCGGGAAAATATCTGCACCTTTAATTAATAATTATTCTTGTGGAAACTTAAAAGACATGCAAGAAAGTTAACTTTATAAGATTCATACAAATTAGTCCTAATTAATCTACTTACCTAGTAATCACACATATATTATGGTGGTATCAGGGTTGCGAACTTGCGACCCGGATGCGATGTCCTTACGAGTAGTTTTGCTCGTTTCATTGTAAAACAATCGGTAGATATAGGTATACAGTCAAGGTCAAAAAGATAGATGCTAACTAAGATGCGGAAATTTTTGACCATGTCCAATTATTTTCCTGCTTCATTCACCTATCCTAACCTAACCAATATATTTGACCAAGATAAAACCGTTATTTTAACCGACTTTAGTAAAAGGATGAGGTTCTCAATTCGGTTGTATATTTTTTATTGAATCCTTAGCAAATCTGCTACTAACCAGGCGTTAAATGTGGAATCAAATGTAAGCATTAGTTAGTAAATTTGTAATCTAGGTGAGGGCCCTTTCGGATGCACTTCGACCCAGTGGGATCTTTTGTGCATTTGCCCTCTCCTTTATGCCTGCTCCCAAGCTCGCTCCACCATTTCCACAAAACGGATGATGCAGTTCAGCGGGAGCACCTTGAATTCCTTTGGTTGCGGATAGCCGTTACCAAAGTAATTCATTCTTTGCCTGGCAAAGACTTCACGCAATAAGTGATGATTTTCGTTTACCTACTTGTCGTTATTCCTCAGAATTAAAAAAAAATAAAAAGTTGGAAAAGATCGACATTACGTGCAATATAATTACAATACCTATCATAATTTTTACTGTAAATTAAAATCGGCTCAGTTAAAGCTTGAAGGCCAGAAGAATCTAAGTAAGAAAAAATAAACTATTTAGTTACTGATATTCGGAGCAGCCGACACGTCCGCGGTCACGTAGACAAGACGCATAATCTGTTTACGAGCCAGACATATGTATAGTCAATGCCTGAGATGCCTTATCTATCTTATTTAATACGCGACCCTTACAAGGTAGTGGTGTATTATTCCACAAAATGACTAGCGATTAGGAAATAACAACAGATTCTATGTACTTATATCTAAGTATGTTTAATGCACACCGATCGCAGAACTTTAATGTCTGCTACTACACGTAAAATTAATGTATAAATCTTGTTTTATTCTATAATAGTACATTATGATACAAGTGAGGTATGTTGATCATTACATCAGAGGCGGAATTGTCACGCGAACCGCAGGTGAGCGTGATAATAGAGCCGAGGATGTAATTATCAAAGCTCACGCGTGTCATACGACGTTTTTCAACACATTTGCGAGGAAAAAATCCTTTTCATAAAATTAACATGTTACAGGCTCCTAAGTTGTTTCCTTTAGTTATTGATGACTACAGGTTTTTACTCACATATTTGTACATCTCCAAGAATGTACAGTGGTGTCAATTCTATTTATCAGTTTTCTATTCACTACGAGTCAACATTTTTAACAATAACCAAACACGCATCATCAATGTTTACAAATATTTGTGAAATTACCTATAATGGCGCGCAACTATTTTTTTTCGTGAAGTTCGCGCAGTGCGCCCGCAGCGAGGCTTAGATGAAATCTCTAAACAGCCAATACAAAATAAAATTAATATTTTCTTATTCAATATAAATTCATGTAAAATATTATCAAAAGTAAATAGTTTTACTAAATGAAACGTTTCTATATCATATCCAACAAGAAATAATCAATTAATCCACAAGAAGGATTTAATTTGTTTAGTCGAGTAAGAATCCATTTGCCGAGAATTAAACCTGTATAACCCGGTCAATTTAAGAATGCGCCGTCTAAACATACACCTTGCTGCAAGGTGCCAACGTGTCTTAATCGGGATATAAACATAACTACACGAGTGTCGTAATGTTATTAAACACGCGTGTTTAATACCCAGGATTATGAGCCCAAAAGCGGCACAATAAGAGGCAAGTTACGAGCAAATGTGTTGAAAATCAAATTTACAGCAGTTATATTTACTACGTTAGAAGAGCTTGAGGTACCTATAGTTAGAGTCAAACCCAGAAAATTCATTCCTCTGCTCGTTTGGAATATGTTCAATAATGTCGTCTTCAATAATGTGATATATGGCAGTATTGAGTAAAAAGCCGGACAAGTGCGATTCGGACTCGCCCACCGAGGGTTATATACATAATTGTACTTTCAAAACAAAGTTTTAACCGACTTCAAATCAGTAGCCAATTTGCTTCAAGTTTGACTATAAAATTTAAAGAGTTCCCTCGATTTCTCCAGGATCCCATCATCAGAACTGGATTTTGGCGACAACGGGACCAATCTGGAAGTACATGCTTACAAACACAGAATTTTTTTTCAAATCGGCTCTTAAATTACCGAGATATTGCGTAACATACACACATAAAAAAATACAGACGAATTGAGAACCTCCTTCTTTTTTGAAGTCGGTTAAAAATTACAAATGTCAGAAGAATGTCTTCAGATTTTTCCCTGTACTTGTAGGTATAAGACGATATTACTTGGCAAATTTCATAGTTCTAGCTAGTTTAACGGAAAGCACCGTATAAAAATCGATTCCCTTGAGAGTATCGAAATATACGTTTTTTTCCGGCATAAACGGCCTTATGTATTTTACGTTAACTTAGAAGTTTGTTTTTTTTTAAACTTCAAGGGACTGTAGACTTGAGTATATGGTTTTAATTTCAACTCGATAGGCACGCGTTCCCGAGATAAAACGTCTTGACAGACGGACAGGTTAACCTCTATATTTAATAACATACTTTAAACAAAGACCATCTTTCTAGGGTTCCGTACCTCTACCTACTCAAAGAGTAAAACGGGACCCTATTATTAAGACTCCGCTGTCCGTCTGTCTGTCTGTCTGTCTGTCTGTCTGTCTGTCTGTCTGTCTGTCTGTCACCAGGCTATATCTCACTGATACCGTGATGGTTCTTGAAATTTTCACAGATGATGTATTTCTGTTGCCGCCATAACAAAAAATACTAAAAACAGAATAAAATAAAAAAAATTATAGATAATGGTGCGGAATTGTGCGCGAGTCCGACTCGCACTTGGCTGGTTTTTTATGATTTAATTACAAATGTTAGATTGTTCCCTGTACTTGTAGTATCAGACAATATTATTTGCCAAACATAATTATAGCTCAACGGAAAGTACCTTATACATTTTGTTTCCCTTGAGAGAATCGAAATATACGTTTTTGTACTCGACGATTAAAACATGTGTATTAAGATTTCATAGAGAATACTGCAACGTCACTCTTTTCATCGTTGAATAGTCTGTTACTTCCGAAACAACCGAAATAACTGTTTCGATACGCTCCAGACAACCGAAAAAAAATTGAAAATAGAACTAAAATAAATTCGACCAATCACGTGGCTGCTTTACCGAACTGTAATGAATTGGACCAATAGAATTGCTTTGATTATTGAGTTTACTCGTTGATGTCGTACGCTCGTTGATGTATTTTAAGATATCAACGAGCGTACGAGCGATAGGCTGCACTTCGTTTCAACAGTATCGAGTTTGTTTAATTAGTTCAGTTGACTCGTAGAAAATTAATTTTAATGAACTCGTACAACATTCACAATAGTGTTATAATCAAGCTTTTTAATCTCGTACCTTACTTAGGCCACTCAGCAAGCTTCGTGGCCTAAACACGGTACTCGACTAAGTAAAAAGCTCTCTATTATAACACGATTGTGAAAAATACTATTTTTGCGGCATAAACGCCCGTATTTTTTTACATTTACTTTGAAGATTGATTTTTTTACATAAAATACAGCACATCTAAATTCCGAAGAATAAAGAAAAAAAATTACTTTTCAAAACGACCGAAAATAATTTTCTAAGGTGTAGAATTATGACAGGTAGTTCACTTCGCAGCACTGCCGTGTCTAGAGAACATTAGATGCGATGCCAAACTCAAACTCAACCCAGCACCATTTCGCCTATCCATCCCGGCTCAAATAACAGTGGTAACTTTGATTAACTGGTTAACTTTATTTGGGAAATAGGTCAAATTGCCACTGTTGTCACAAGTCAAATTTCATTCTTAATCCATCAGCATGAATTATCTAAATTCATCTGAGAACATAGCCATATTGAAACAAGAAAAGTAGTTAAGTACCTCATTTTGGGTGCGTTGATCAATATCAAAGTTAAAATAAGTATGTAAGTCCATAGTGATTATTTATATTGATACATTTACTAAAAAGTACATACACCTTAACTATATGTCATTAATTAAGTTCTAAAAGATAGGTAAATCTTATCCGATAGTACTTTCCTAGCAGATTCTATGAGAATCGGAAGTGTCCTAAACCGGGAGAAATTCCCAGGCTAGGCCTAAACTCTCATGGACGTGTGCTCTGACGCATATGAATAACATGTGCTTGCAAATTTTGGCAATAAAATAATAGCAATATTAGACAAGTTGGTTCATATTTTTGGCGTGTACCATCATCCAAGTTGTTTATGTAAACTAGACTTACCGGCATGTCTTCGAAGCCCGCGTAGTGTAACCTCCGCGCCCGCCGCCCTACTGCCAGCGCGCACGAGCCTCCACTGTGCCAGCTCACCACCTGGTCCGAAGCCTCCTCGCGTGACTTCAACCCTCACTAACCTTCCAAACCCAAAAATCGACCATCATTCATACTCACAAGTCTCAAAGTCGTCTGCGTCGCGTTATCACGATTTCCATTCGAATTTGATGTTTCAGCATTGTCTCTGGTAGTAATTGTAGGAATTACTTTGACATTAGTGTTAGTTTCTGTGCTGAATTTGGTTTTCAGAGAATTGATGATTGCGGCTCGAGCGGCCTCGAATTTGACCCGCGATTGTACTTCACGCCATTTTTTGAGAATCTTGTCCTTGGGAAGGCGTGCTTCTGTAATTTAGCGACAGCTCAATCTAAGTAAATTCGTATAAGGGATGATTCAGTACACCGTTCCGAGTCCGACTCGCCCCGGCCGGCATGACACTCGGTTACCGAGTTTTTCATGCATTCGTCCGTGCGCTGGCCCAAATAAGGTGATACACGTCCAAATCCAATTGCCTAGGAAACAGAACGTCAGTAATATGTGACTTCGAGTGTTTAGGGGGTTGTACTCGTATGTTCCGGCATTGGTCGGGGCACGGAACGGTGTACTGATACATTTTCTCGTTTTCCATTATGACATCATTGGGAATGCAAGAAAATAATACGCCATTTCATATACCTCTTTATGCCTACATAAGGTAGACATCCTAATATTTGTTACCTTAATTCCTAACACTTGACACGTGTATTATAATGAATTACGATTGAAAGTGTCTATTAGTGGGTCAGTATCGAGCACTGGGACGTTTATCTACCGTAAAAAAGCGCAGTAAAAAACTCCAAGATTTACAGACTTTCAGCAGACAGAGATTGCATCGTTATGAATGTTATTGTTTTAACGTTACCAAGAAGGTGTCTAACAGAGTCTGTTCGTCACGAAAAGTCGGTTATTCATGCATATGAAGCAGGAACCCACTTACCTTGCACTGCAATCGCATCTGTTAGAGTAGACTTATCGATTAGAAAATTTTCTTTTCCATTTTCTCTTTCATTCTTTTCTGAATGTTGGATCAAGACATTTTTGTCGTGTGTGTCTCCGTACTGATCCCACCACTTCACTCCGGCCGAGTCAATGGGAGCTCTGGACCTTGCTGAATGAGGACTCTTTGGGACTTGCATGTTGATTATTAATAAAAAGAGAACTTTCCATGTTTTCAGAAATACCAACGCTTTAGTGGTCCCTTTACTTCAACAAGACTTGCACGACTATCGTTGTTTTTGGGACATTGAAGTTAGACCAGAATGCAAGTCATATCCGAGTTACTTCCAAATTTTCTTCATAGCGGAAAGTGTTGTATCTCTCTTTTTAACATTACAAGAAATGAAAGAGATAGAATGATCTTTCACCACTGAGAAATACTTAGACAGCTTTGAAGTCAGGTAAAAAATTACAAAGGTACAAAGGCTTTTGTATCTATTTTCGTCAGTAGGGCAGTGTGTTCGTGTAGTGTAAACGGCGAGTCACGTCAAGCCACGCACTCACTAATCATGTTCATTCATTCAACCACCAACAGTTTTCCATGACAAACAAATAACCACACTTTCCACCTGGCCTGGGGAATCATCTACCCACAGTAAAAACAAATTAAATGTACCTAATATACGGTTGATTTAAGGTTACCCTCGCTGGTATGTAAATTCATCGACACTAAACAAAACTAACTAATACCAACATACCAATGAAAACATAGTGAGGCTCTGTGAGTTGAAGAACTCGCGAGCTTCTTTTAATTTTTTTTTTTCTAAAATCTGTATCGGCAAAAAATCTAGGTATATATAATTATTGAACCTGCTTACAAAATTTCACGAGGAGCGGTTGAGAATTTCGACCCGAGGAGAACAGCCGGCCATCCAGACATACGAAAGAATTTTGACCCAAGCTGAAACGGAGAACTCCGTTCGCTGCGTTCGCTGGTTCATCTAATACCTAGCGTGTGTAGGTATACCTATACTTCTAATACTCCAATAGTAGATTGTACAACAAGCGCATAAAACGAGCCATTTAACCTGAGACGTGTATATCCACCCGAGCCACCGGCGAGGGTGGATAGTTAAGTCGATGGATTAAATGGCTAATTTATGCCCGAGTTATACACACTGATTTTCACTTCGATTGCGAGAAAATAACAAATAATTGCAAAATAAAATAAAATAATAGCTTATTCATGTCACTTAACTTTTTAAAGTTTTTATGTTTAATTTTCGACACGTGATGTTAGACTTCATACTGTCAAGTAATTTAATTGTTCAATACGTTTTAAAATAATAATTGACTCCTATTTTATCTGGTTTTATTAATTTAGTAATGAAAAACATGGATGAGAAATTTATTACAGCAAATCAAATCAAATGTCAAGTTTATTCTACGAAATTTTATTGTGTGTGGCGTGGCGTGGCTGTTAGGCCTGATTACCTTAGTCTTTAAAACAATTTTACTTTATGCACTAGAGCATAAAAGTGGCATTTTGTGCAGCATACATCCAGCACAAAGGCGATCTTTGCGAGCCTGAGAAGTGAAAAGTATATTTCTTGCAAGCAATTCACCATAACCCACGAACCACTGTAACTAACTCCCCACAATAACGCGAGTGGAATGAATAACGATCAACAATAGTACATTGTTTAACAAGGGGCGTATGAGGAATATTGCAAACGAGCAAGCAATAGTAGATTGTACAACAAGTGCATAAAACGCACCATTTTACTCGAGACGTTTATCCATCCGAGCGAGCTTGCGAGCGAGGATAGATATAAAGTCGAGTGTAAAATGGGTTTTATGGACGAGTTACGAGTTACACTCGACTTTATATCTATCCTCGCTCGCAAGCTCGCTCGGATGGATAAACGTCTCGAGTAAAATGGGTTTTATGGACGAGTTGTACACTCTACTTTTCACTTCGATTGCGAGGAAATGAAACAGCAACACGTAAATGAGACGAAATACAAATTATAAGTTTATTTCATGAAGTTTTATTGTGTACTTTGGCTGTTGGTATCTTTGCCTTGGTCTTAGAATACGAACGAAACGAAATAAAATAAAGAGGTTGTTGTATGAAGTTAAAGATGTTCGTGTGGCTGTTGCAGCGATTGCCTTGGTCTTCGACGAAGATTTTACTTTATGCTCTACAGCATAAAAAGCGACTTTATGTCGCCTACGCACGACATAAAGACGAACTTTTAGAGCATGAGAAGTGAAAAGAATATTGATGACTCGAGTTTGCAATATTCTTACGCCCGTGTTAACCCCACAATGTTTTTCATCACATTTGCGAGGAAATAAATAAATACAAAAGACGTAAAAATCTAACTTTCATACAACCGCACCAATCAAAAATTAACGAAATTGACAACTTCACATACAGATTTGCGAGTGGAGGGCGAGGGGGCGGGGCGTGGCGCCCCACGGCCTGCTAGATTTCTTTCAACCAATCACAGAGAAGAAATCTTGTGACGCGCGGCCAACTAGATTTGCCAACCAATTTGTTTGATTTGCTTTTAACCAATCAGATCACACACAAGCTCATTACTTCCCATGGGTCATTATTACCCGCGGGAACAATTTAGGCCATTGTCTTTCTATATACAGGCAAGGAATAACACCATTTATGAGCAAGTGTGATGAAAACTATTTTTTCCATCAAACACAATCTGAAATCCGACGGAGACACTGAAATGTCTTAAAATAACCACTCAATTAACTACCTAATTAACGCAGCCACAAATTTCAAGATACCTTCAGGTCACTACCTTGTCTGCGCATTAAATACACCTAATTAACCCACGTGTTATCTGTGCATGATTTACAACTGACGACCTAAATAATAATGCAATAACATGGTATTAAGTTCCGTGAGCAAAGGTTATCAATATCATTAATCAAAGACATGGATTAATTTTATGCAAGAAGCGGAATTGGAATGAAATGAGTTAGGTACTTAACGAATAAATTGGTAAGTTCAAAAAATGTTTATGAAACTGACGGAAAGGAGCACTAAAATCATCCATTACTTATTGGAAAACTTTTCATACCTCTCTACCGCACTAGTCATGCCAATGTAGGTAAGTGGTGTATTACCATCGACAACAACAATATACTCAAGACTGCAGTCCGTTGAAGTCGTGCAAAAATCAAACTCCCAAATTAACCCTAAAAGAAATGGCCAGATTTGCTGTCTATTTCCGCATATTTTTACCTGGCATCTAAATCTATACTTAGGGACAATTACTTATAGCACAAGTAAACGGAAAAGACTGTTGGAGGCTGATTTTCGGGGAAAACTAGGAACTATCTTCGAGTCGCGATTCCCGAACTATTTATATTCCTACAAGTTTGTACGAAACCCTCGATGTGCGAGTCCGACTCGCACATGCCCGATTTTTTTGAATGAGTCGTTGCTTGCAAAACAACGCAGCCAGAACTATACTTATATTATGCAATCAGGAGCAGGGATTGTAACCGGTTTTTTTTGCAAAAACCTCGAAATAACCACATATTTCGTACTATTTTGTACTTCATAAGTAGGACTCAGTTGTGTTTTGAGGTAACGAGTGCGTGCGTATTATTGCCCAATTAGAAAATGAAATAATTAACAAAGAACGAAAAAATAACGGTTACGTTCCCATACAAAAAAAATCGATTACAATCCCTGATCAGGAGGCCAATATGACTCGACATATCGCATAAGCATATTTGTGTGATATCATATCAATGTTGCACGCACTGACACGTAAGCTCGGTGTACGGAAGACATTGATAGGCGATATGTCAAGTCAATCTGATTGACTTACAGCAGTGACGCTTGCCAGCTATACGCCGTACTCGCCGTAGGGCAGGCTGAGCGTAAGTAGTTGCGACGAATCATAAGTCTACCTTACCTACAATATTACAATTACGCCTTGGCCACGACTTTGGTCTTAAGCGACCTGCGACCAGCGTTTTATCTGTTCATTGCGCGGTCGAGACGCGCAACACACTGTGGTTAGTTGGGATCACGCGCAATGAACAGATAAAACGCTGGTCGCAGGTCGCTTTGCCAGGGGGTAAGGTACTACAAAGGCCGGGAAATAAGGGTTGCCTGCCGAGTATCGTACAGTGTTGGGCGTAATTAATTACATTTGTAATTGAACTACATTTCATTCAATTACGAGTAATGCATTACAGGTGTAATTGCATTACATGTAATTTGAATTACTTTGTAATTTAAATTACATTAATTCGTTATTTAAATCACAAATTAGTATTTTTTGCTTTTGTATATAATGATTTTCTATTCTTACTAATATGATTAACGTGAAAGTTTGGATGTTTGGGTATTTGGATCTTAATATAATTTTATCATTACAAGTAATAAAAGATTTATTATCTGTAGTTTATATTTTTATTCTTAATTTTTTTTTTCATTTAGGTCAATGAGGGCAATTCCGTCGTAGTTTTGTATAAGTTCAATTTGGTTGGCCATCACTATGTTATTATACACTTTATCTATCCAAATATCATAAACCCTCCATGATGCGTTCAAGAACCGCACATTATGACCACTATAAAATACTGTATTGTTAGAACAAATTTCTTATCTGTGAAAAAGTTATTATTGCTTAATAATAACATCGATTTCGATAATATTATTTCATTCAAATTTCTAACGTCTCTGAAAAACAAAGGAATTTGATTTAACCTCTATTCTAATATCAGTCGAGATGACGTTTAGTTCGAAATGAATTGTCAATTTGCATACAAATTTGACAAATGTCGCACGCACGTAAGTAAGATATCGAACGATATGATAGTCGGATCTGACTCTAGTTTGTCTCTGAATAAAAAAAAATACATAATATGCGGCTCCTGAACGCATCATGGAGGCTTATGATATGGGGATAGATAAAGCAGTGTATGTAACTGTACATAATTAGGCATTAAAACACTCGTGTAATGTTATTATGACACTCGTGTTTAATGCCCTTCATTATGTACAGTCACATAATAGTACATTAATTACCTAGGGCGGTTAAACAAAGAATGCCTCAGATCGCAGGTATTTGACGCCCGAGCCGAAGGCAAGGGCGATAAACATGCGCTCTGAGGCTTTCTCAGGTATGACGTAAACTACTATTACTTGATGCTTATAATAGGTTAAGCATTTAGTTAACTTTTTGAGGATATTTGTGTTAAATAGCTAATACATTCAGGTTATTTAAATATGTTTTATTTTTGAAAACATGTCGGTAGACGGATTTTCCCTAGGGTTTGGGGCGTTTCCGTCTAGCAGTTACTTTTCGTGTACAAGGACGTATTACAAATCTGTACGTCAAATGTAAATGTACTTTTGATCGAAACTAAACCTTAGCGAATTCAATTTAAGGTTTATTTTTTATTTTATGGACAAATATATTTTATTGGGGCTTATCCGGACTATTTTGAAAATCAGAAGTAATAAACTTTTGGTTGGAGTTTAAAACCGACGTCTACTTTTTAATTAAAACAACGCCGTGTAAATACATGGTGCTATTGTGCCTTTACAAATCGAATCAACTTAAAATTCTTTAATAAAAATACTGAATTTCGGTTCCTAAATCTCGATCACCTCTGCAATTTTGGAAAATATAATCGACACATAGTTTGTACTGTATAAATCAATTTAAAAAAAGGTTGGCAATAAATGAAATGGGGATATTCCGGCATATGACGGTTTTGACCTTAGAGCATTAAACCATTGGTTTAATAACCTAAGGGGGTGTCCCTTGTTTTGTCGACAAACTTTTCATCGAATTTCATTTCATCGAAAACGTTTCAAGTAACATTTAGTTCACGAATTATTGTTTGGTGTAATTTTATTTCATGGCCAGAGCAGTCCCATTTTTATTATTTTATATACCTACTTAATAACTGTTCAGGGAATATTATTTGGCAAATGATTCATTTTGTATAAATTTTAAATGGCAGAATAACGAAACACCGAAATTAATTTGTTTGAAATTTTATTACCTACATCATTACAAACAAATCAATTTAAACTGATTACAATTTGTATGGTAAATAAAAATATTTGAAACAATAAATCACAAAACGTTTTCCATGACATAATACAACTATTTAATGAATCATACGACAACCTAAAATACACGATTTAAAATTACTTGTAATGGCCATTCCACGACCTGAATTGTAGACGAAATGAAAATACATGAAACGCGGACTTTGAAGTGAAATTCGACGAAGTGAGTGTCGACAATTTGATGATGGAGCAACGTACCGAACTCACGTGCCGACTTCGGAGCTCAACGAAACTTTCAAAGCCATTTTATTGCATGTGCTGCCTTCAGGCGCCATCTGTTTTTGACTGTTGGTAGCAAATACAGTCGCTGCTTTATCGGTCTAGTCGGCAAATGCGTATTGTGGGTAGAATTGACGCAAAAGCCGTCGTACGGAAATACCCCGTAGACGGAATTGGCCGCACTGACTTAACTCATATCATATTTTCGCAATTTTACGAAGTAATGCATTAAAAATTTTACTTACCAAATGTAATGTTTAATTTGCATTTCAAATTACTATTATGTAATTTGTAATGCAAATTACACATTACATTACAAACATTGCATTACAAATTACTATTATGTATTTTTTAATGCAAATTACACATTACATTTTGTAATTTTAACCCTTTGAACGCCAAGAACCCATATAGCGGTTATGACGTCCGCTGTCAAAGCAACCTACCTTTCATATAAGGTTCATAGTCACTCTCTTATGGAAACAAGGTTGGCGTGTCAGTGACACTTTAGTACGTGACTCATGACGTTCAAAGGGTTAATTACATTTTGTAATTGTAATTTTTAATTTGTTATTGAATTAAGTTTTGACCTGGAGGGCGGAGCATAGCGAGGTCGGATAATAGTACGAACGAAGTAGGCAATCCCTGGTTCCGACCAAGATATGTAGAGTGCATTTCTCAAACATTCAATGAAATTTAAAAAAAAAACCGAAGACTTTTTTAAATGTCTGAACGCCGTGACGTTTTCTCACCAATTAAAGATGAAATTTAATAATTAAATTAAAATTAAATTAAATATATTTTATTAACCGACTTCAAAAAAGGAGGAGGTTCTCAATTCGGATGTATATATATATTTTTTTTAATTTTTTTTTTTAATGTTTGTTACCTCTGAACTCCGTCATTTATGAACCGATTCGTACAATTCTTTTTTTTACTGAAAGTATATGCTTCCAGATTGGTCCCATTGTTTCCAAAACCCCAGTTGGATGATGGGAACCATGAGGAATTGAGGGAACTCCTCAAATATATTAGGCACGCGTGTAGTAATTTCGGTATTTTCTATTATAACTCGTGTATTTACACCCGGAAATCATAAATTTGGTGAAGTGGAAGTGATGATGAAGACAACAGATGGCTTGTGACTTGTGTGATGTCTCAATGATGTACTTCAAACTATATAAGTACGTCACAGATTCTGATATTATTCTGTTGAAATAACAAACAATGAAGTGCCAAAGGTAATTCTGAGATCCTTGAGGAATCGACGGAAGTCCTCAAAAATTATCGGCCCACATACAGCGATTTGGTTTATTGGTCTAAAAATCAACGTTTTTGTTCTCGGAAATCAGTTCATGTGGTAAATTGGAAAAAAAATGTGGAAATGTTAATGTGGCTTGGCGGAGTACTGAATTGAAGTCGGTTAAAACTTTGTTTTGAAAGTAAATTATTTCAGATTTCCAAATATCCATATAATGTTCATTATGGGCCTCTCGCTTCTTCTGAAACGTGATATTTTCTTAATTTTCAGTGCAACTTCTAGAAAATGTGGGAGGGAGAAAATGTGATATTGCAATGACAGACAGAGACACACAACTCACCTCGACCTGATATAGAAGGTACCTAAATAGGTATAAAAAATGCCTTTGCTAAATAATTTATGACTCTGTAACTTTCATAAGAAGTGCATGTCAAAAGCTATGTGAACTCTCTATTATCCTGTTTACTCGTTAGTGAAACGTTAATTGTTAATGATAATTAGTACAATCAATAATGTAGGTCGGTCCGTCTGCGACCAGAACTTTGAACGTCTCGTGGCAATGACTCCATCCACGCACCTACAGTCTGTCATACAGGGTTACCAGATACAAATTTCAAAAGTCCGGACAAAATTTCCGATTTTCGGCCAAATTTCCTGACACGAGCTTGACGCGCTCGCGGCGTATTGTTATTACGTCGTTGGCCTTTTTAGGATTCCGGACCAAAAAGGTAAAAACGGAACCCTTATGGTAAGTACTCCACGTGTATGGAAAATGAAAAATTTAAATATATATTTTTAATTTCCATAAAAAGGGCGCATATGAGGTATCATATGAAGGAACTTGAATTGCATATCCCAAAACAGTTTTTCTTTTTTTTATATAGTGGTAAAATTTTGATTTACAAAGGAAAATGAAGAAAAATATACCATTCCCCCCCTTATCTCCGAAGTTAAAGGCCTCCACAACTTAAACAACGCACTAACACACAGTTAGATAAATTAATTTAAGCATTAGTTACACCACGTAGCAATTACAAAAAAAAAAAAAAAAAACAAAAAAAAAACTGCATGTAAATTTCAATATAAAAGAAATCCTTTATTTCTTTCCCTCAGTACCAATGTAAGTAGTATTATTATTATTAAAAAAAAAATGTAAGTAGTAGCGATCTCATAATGAGCATTAGAACTCCCCTGTTCCCTATAAGACAGGTTTACCTAGTTTAGGGCACAGGACACCGTTCCTAGGCTTATCTAAAAATAGTGCACTCTATCTATCATATCATGACGTATTACTTAAATAAGCTGATGTACTGATTCTACAATAAATATATTTTCATTTCATTTTCATTTCATTCCACACACCGGTCGCGGGCGCGGGTCGGACGCGCGCGCGACCCGCGCCCGCAACCGGTGTGTGGAGGCCTTTACCGAGCGAAAAATTTTAAAATAATATATGTTATTAATATTAACGTAAATATTACCGGAAAAGTATAGCGAGACCTCTATCTAACGTATTTTTTTTTATTCTTCAAAAATCATTTGATATTTAAGTTTGTAACTTAATACTTTTGTGTTGATTTTTTTTCCTTGTATGGAAGTATTCTGAAAGTACCTTCTAGCAAATAACTAAAGAATTATCGAAATTAGTTCACATAAACTAATTATCTCTGAAAAATCAACATAGATTTTTTCTTACTAAAGCATGGTTAAAGTTTGTACAGTTACCATCACATACGTCGGAGCAAACAAGCACGACACAAACATCGGAACACACCTCTATTTTTATGGCATTAGGGTGCATGTGCCGATATTTTTGAACACCTATGTATGTGATGGCGACTGTACGGAACCCTCGGTGCGCGAGACAAACTCGCACTTGACCGGTTTTTTGTTATTGTGATTAAAAATAAAATTTTATTGTTTCATTTATTTGCCGGAAATGTCTGACATTTCCCTTTTCCGGCCGCATTCCTGACATATTATGTCTAAAATTCCTGACATCTGGTCACCCTAGGCATACATTAGGTATACAATGCGTTATTTTATTACGTAAAATATGAGCGGTATATTCCAGTGAGATAACGTGAGGTGTCTCAATGTTTCTATGATCAATATTTTATTAGTACATTCGATATTTGTTGGAAACGAGTTTCTGTCCTCCTTTATTTCCTCAAGCACGATTTTTCCTTGAAGATAAAGGCCCAATTAGGGAAAGATTTTGATACTTATAGTTTATATCTAAATGATATCGTGTTGAAGTGAATCGTCATTGATCTTACGCTCGTTCATGCGTTTAGCGCATAGTTTAATGAGTGTGAGCGAGATGCACAGATAACCAGATTGCTATATGTTTTTCAGTGTTATACATAATTATTTCAATAGGCTTTGGGCTCGAATTACAGATTGCTCGTTTCACGAAGCTATACGTTACAATTGTAAAAGTCTGAACATGCAACAACGGTTATAGGTATGGCCCTCAGAGCATAGAATACTAGAGAGAGGACAAGCCGCCGGCGGCCGCGTCGCAGTTGTTAGCTCAATGGGCATACTCTGCCATACTGTGCACGCGTGCTGATCGCAGATAATATTACGTTTCTTCCCAAAATGCCTAATATGATGCGCGTGTATTGTCCAATAAGAGCGTAGGTATACAAGTGTGTGTGTTTTAGATGTGTGCGTGCTTTGCCTTGTGTGGGTTAATGTACTTGCGACAGGCGTAGTCAATACAAATCGGCCGGCATGTCCGATCTCCTTATATTCATACATCTGTGGTATGGCCAGACGTTATTAGTCAAGTGTCTCAGTGTTGCCAATGTGTGCCTGTCACGTATGCTCAATTCGCTTCTCTTATAGGTACCTTAAACTTTGATTGAATAGCTACTATACCTACTCACTTTGATAAATTACATTTAATTAATCATTTAAATGATATCAATTCGTGGGTTTTAGGTTACCTTGACACATACATGAATTTACCGGTATCGGGTTTTATCTCTTGTTTTGTCTAGACAACGCACCTGCCACGAAATAGGGGCCTGCTTTATGCTATCTGATTCATTAAAAAATATGTGAAGGAAGTAATAGGTCTGTCCTTACAGTCATTTTTAGCAGTATTATAAACTCAACATATTTTGGCTACGAATACTTTCCGAAAACTTTACCGTAGGTATTTAAGTATTTTTTTTAGAGAGAAAGTAAATGTATCTGACGATAACATTCATAACATAAGTGATTGTTCTGGAATTGCAGAAAAAATACCAATTTCCTAAGTTTACAAAGGGTATAGCCGTGTTTGTATGGCAAAACTGCCTTTGACGAGAAAATGGTTTTCCTTTTGCTCGGATAATTATCTTTATATACGTTGTAATTTCACCAAAATCGTCGTGATTTATGAGATAATTAAAAAAAAAGGAAAATCGTTTTTATTTATTATCTACTAAAATAGACGCCCGATTTTTTTGACATTTGTATATATATTATGTACATAATAGAGGAGTTATTATAAAAAAAATTACCATGAAATTTTATATTTAAGTAAAAAAAAATGATTTTTAATAATTCAAAAAAATAATAATTTGTTACCTCTCATACATAGGTTTCTCTTTACTAGGTAGGGTTGACACAACACTCTTTATGTTGTACCTACTAAGTCATAAAAATATATATATAATGGAAATAGATTTTGGGTCAGTAAGGGCAGCTCCCGTGTTGCTAGGCGAAAATGGTCTTAGAAGACCTTCCTTTGATTTCAAATTAATGAAGATTGGCGTGTACAGTGCGAGAAAATGGTATTTTTTGACAAACTTTTATTTTGATGCCAATCGATCCCGTTCCTGTCCAGGATCAAAACTCGTATTGGACCAAAAAGAAATTTCCGGCTAGAAAATCCATAAATCGAGAAAATCTTTCCCCATACAATTTGTATGAAAATGATTTTTTTCACATGTATATTTTTTTATGTCAATCGATTCCATTTCTATCCAGTATCAATAGTTTCATTGGGGTCAACTTTCGGTAATGTACAAAAAAGCCAGAAATTAAAGAAAACTGTTTTCATACATTTACTATGGAGAATTATAGATGTATGCATAGGCAATACCGTAATAGTGGGAACGAGATACAGTGTCATATTTTCTGTCCCTCATCGCGTATACGGATTTTTTGTTTGCCACCAGCTTGTTTGCCACCACACCTGTCAAAATTTGTACTGAAACTGACACCACCATGACGTCACCGATGTAATACGACTAAATTATAAATGACATTAGACGTCAAGAATGTATTAGCTTCTGATACTTCTTAATGTATTATGGTTAATTTATCATCGTCCCTTTTGGATATACGCTAGGACGCCATCTATATTATCCTCTATCTACGCACCGAGCCGAATGAAATGGTTGCGTTCAAAACTTGACAGATTTTTATACAAGGTCGTTCTGGCCACGTGGTGTCACTGTCAGTTTCGCGTTAAAGTCCGATAAATTCAAAATAACCCGCCTGTGTCATTTTGTACATAGATGTCATTTTGTACGTATTTCCCCTACCTATATAAGATGGTATAAGTGAGAGCTCTTCATACTTTGTTTAGCGCGACGTCATGCACGTAGTACAACATTGAAGGTTCGGATTTTGGAAATTTAATTGTGCAGTTAATTTACATAATTATGATTTGCATTTTATAATACATGTAAACAATTGCTAATGAAACATATATAGCAGTTTTAATAAATGCCCGGGTGCCGGTAACACACAGTATACCTACATACACATACACATTCGTAATATTCAAAGACGATATGCTATATCGTCCGTCTACATATTATCCTCGACTACCAATAGTCACAATCATTCGAGTTTTCCTGAGTCTAATCTGACGGGTACCTAAATAGGTAGGCATTTAGGTACCCGTCAGATCGGCAAGGAACCCCCGTGAGTTCAGCATGAATTAGTGCTACATTTATCCTAATTATTAATTACGTATTTATGCTAAAAGTGGCACTGGAACACAAGTTTCATGTGCTCTGCCTACCCCTTTTAGGGATAAAGGCGTGATTGTATGTATGCATGTATGTATGTATTATACCCACTCTTAGGTTAAAGTTAAAGTGTCTGATGCAAACAAAGTGACAAAAGTATGTGAACACGCTTTACAATCAAATACGTTGTTTTAGCAAAATTTTATCGCGATTTACAAAAACTTGCGCTATTTTCTCTTAGTTTTTGCTTGTGAAATAGGAAGTCTATAAGACAACACGAAATCTACTGGGACTCTTGCAATATTCGAAAATACACGGAATATATGGATAAAGATAATAACCGCGTTTATCGCGGCCTTCAAGAGGGCCCGTCTGGCCTGGGCTTACAGCGTAGTTTTATCGTCGATTATAAATATACTACAATGAGTTTATCAACATTGTGTTTCCTCTACCTAAAGCATAGTATCTTAGAATAGAAACAACACACATTTGAGAAGGTTTGTTTTTTCCATACCATTGTGATGTTTTACCTCCGTTGATGTGTTATTTCTGTTTGGTCGAATCGGACCCGAGGTATTTGTATGAAGGTATGGATCAAAATTACATGTTAGGTGACTTCGAGTTCTTTGAGACTTAAGATAAGACATTGACCTATTACTACCTACTTCTCTATCCATGCTAAGGACACATTCAAGTGTAAAGCTAATTCCTAATTCGGAAATTCCATCTTTACTTAACCTAAATAAGCAATGTAGGATTTTTCCACGTAGATAACGCCTAATGTCGGAATCAAACGTCTCCTCCAATTCAAGAGCTCATGCATCGTAAAAATATTGACTGACTGTCTGATCATAATGAGCAGGGAGCGAAATTTTGGTGCCGATGACAGACGTATGACGTCAAGCTACATACAGAGTTTTTCTATTAGGGCTTGCGATCGGGTCCATGTTTCGTGTAATCGTGTCGGGTACCCTGATCGTGTTACACGAACGCGGTTTTAAGCGACCGGTCTGAACGGATCCGTGTAATGATCATTATTACTAGATGATACTTATTAATTTTAAATTCAAACATCTACGGTAGAAGTACTAGTGCTCGACGCAGTACTAGTACTCGTCATCCATACTTTCAATTGCGATAAATAAGATAAGATTACCGTTACTTTCATCGCAACTAGATTTATCTTATTTATCGCAATTGAAAGTATGGATGACGAGTACTAGTACTGCGTCGAGCACTAGTATTCTCTACTAGACGTGTGCGCCGCGCCGCCGCCGCCAACCGCGTCGAGCACTTGTACCTTAGATGTTTGAATTTAAAATGAATAATTATCATCTAGTAATAATTATCACTACACGGATCCGTTCGGACCGGTTGCTTAAAACCGCGTTCGTGTAACACGATCAGGGTACCCGAAACGATTACACGAAACCCGGACACGATCGCAAGCCCTAATAGAAACACTCTGTATGTAGCTTGACGTCATACGTCTGTCATCGGCACCAATGTTTCGCTCCCTGGTAATGAGTAGGGGGAATCCGCAATGAAACGGACGGGTTTTGAAACGGACATTATAGATATCTTTGTAATATCCTCAAGAAAACATTACACACCTACTGATTGTGATTGATACGTCTCTGATTTCAGTTTGAGTTGTATCTGAGTGTTAGAAATATTTAAATAAGTGTTATTGTGTAAATAGAAAATAATTGCTACTTAAATTGTTGCAAAATTCAAACTAAGAATAAGAAGTTGAGAGAGCAAATTCAAAGTAAGAATAATAAATTGAGACAAGCTTTATATTAACTTGCACTGTTCGTATGTATGTAAATATGTAAGTGTGTAAATATATATGTAAGTTGTCCGTCAAAATTTGCAATCCATTTTTCAGTCACTTTCCGTTATCCAATTGAGCTGAAATGAAATTTTGCAAGCATATGTATATCGCATGACAATGCAATATTATGATGACTTGGAGCCGGAAGGTGGGCATATAAACTCCGCAATAAAACGACACAACCCCATCGAGTTTGGGCTCGATGGGGTTGTGTCGTTTTATTGCGCAGTAGTTGATGATGGTATGCAGAAAAGTACAGTCGGCAATAAAAGCTTGTACCAAAAATGACATTTTTGACAGAAACTTATATTGGTGAGCACGCGAGACAACAGACATTAGTGTTGAATATTTCAAGAATGGATCGGTCACTTTGGAACTCTTTGGGGGAGGCCTATGTCCAGCAGTGGACGTCTTTCGGCTGATATGATGATGATGATGATTTAGATTTCAAAAATGGCTCGAAAATTTGAGTGAATCGTGTGAATACGAGTGACAGTACTTAGTTTACGCTTAATTTTTAGTATTGTGTTAGTGTCACACGAGAGTCATGAGATTCGTGTAGATTACTACTAGATTATGTACTAAAATCTGTTTTGGTTTGTTGCGCTCTCGCGTGCTTCTAGTTCCTTTTAGCCGCGCTGAGTAGTTAAAACAAGCAGTAACGAAAGCCGAAACAAGTTTTCTTCCTGAATATTCTCAAAAGAATAGGTACGTAAAAGCTTATGAATATATTTTTTATGTAAAGATGTTCTCACTGCTGAGGTGAAAAGTTGTATGTGTTACTCGAGAGCAAAGTATTTGCGTCTCGTGCTTTTGAGTCCCTCGCTGCGCTCAAGATTCTAACTTTGAATCACTCGCTACGCTCGTGATTCAATATTAGAATCTTTCGCTTCCTCGGGACTCAAAATCAGCACTCGCAGCAAAAATTAACTTTGCTCTCTTGTTGCACAAATAACTATTAATAGATAATTTATATCGGTTCAGTTTAAGAACTGAACCGATATCGCTCCATGGCCATAATACTCGTATAATAGTTATTTGTTATGCAAGGCTGCAAAGTTGTTGTTTGGCACAAGTGCTTGTATTGAAAGCAGAGCTAGCGAAGGATTGTCAGATCCTTCGCTAAATCCTGAGCATAGCGAGGCTTTCAAGGCACGAGACGACAAACAACTTTGCTGCCGAGCGAAACACACAACTTTTCACCTCACCACCGCGAGGAAAATTATAAATGTAATGGGTAAACTAAGGCTCAAATACGCATATTTTACTTTTTCCGCTAACTCAGCAGGCATTAAAATTCATTTTATGTATATCTTCTGCGCTAAAATCTATAAATAACTTCCATTATTTTGATATTACTGTGGCTTTAGAACAAAACAAAACAATGAAATGTAGGTACACGAGTATTTTCTTAAATTAACTTTTTTTTCAACACATTTGCTCGTAACGTGCCTCTCGCTTTTAGGCTCATAATCCTGGGTATTAAACACGCGTGTTTTATAACATTACGACACTCGTGTAGTTATGTTTATACCCCGATTAAGACACGTTGGCACCTTGCAGCAAGGTGTATGTATGGACTCGGCGCATTCTTAAATTGACCGGGTTATACAGGTTTGTTTTTAATTCACGGCAAATGGATTCTTACTCGACTAAACAAATTAAATCCTTCTTGTGAATTCATTCATTATTTCTTCTTGGATATGATATAGAAACGTTTCATTTAGTAAAACTATTTACTTTTGATAACATTTTACATGAATTTATATTGAATAACAAAATATTTATTTGATTTTGTATTGGCTGTTTAGAGATTCCATCTAAGCCTAGCTGCGGGTGCACTGCGCGTACTTCATGAAAAAAAAATAGTTGCGCGCCATTATAAGTAATTTCACAAATATTTGTAAACATTGATGATGCGTGTTTGGTTATTATTATAAAATGTTGACTCGTGGTAAATAGAAAAGTGATAAATAGAATTGACGCCACTGTACATTCTTGGAGATGTACAAATGTATGTGAGTAAAAACCTGTTGTCATCAATAACTAAAGGAAACAACTTAGGAGCCTGTAACATTTTCATTTTATGAAAAGGATTTTTTCCTCGCAAATGTGTTGAAAAACGTCGTATGACACGTGTGAGCTTTGATAATTACATCCTCGGCTCTATTATCACGCTCAACTGCGGTTCGCGTGACAATTCCGCCTCTGATGTAATGATCAACATAGCTCACTTGTATCACAATGTACTAAAACGGTGCGTTCCAAATTTGCACGAAGCGTAAAATTTTGAAATGTAAAACTACATTTTAAAATTAGTTATTGTATTTTTATAAGTCAGTCTAATTATTAATATTTCATATGTAATTAAGAAAGAATAAGTATTATTAAATTATTTAATGAAAGTAATAATAATGAATTATAAGCATTACACCATAAGTTTCTGAACGCAGGATAATGAGTTCTCATTCCTATAGAAAAAAGTTGGATCTCGCGATAGAGCGTCACGGTCGAAATTCAAAAATTATTTCCACGCTAGCGGATAAAATGGACTTTTTCTCAAACATGCAATGAAATATTCTCTTTACTTTCCTTATAATAGACTCGGAAGTATCCTTTTTCGGGCGCAGCATCTCGAAATTTTCATTCCACTATTTGTGGCACAGCATCACGGCATTCAGCCATGAAAATTTGTTTGATTTGAGGATTTTTATGTATTTATTTCATTGCATGTTTGAGAAAAGCACTATACATGCCTCTGCGTGAAAACGGATTTCCGGCCTCGTATCTCTATCCGGCCTCGCTATGCTCGGCAGTCTATACCTACTTGGCCGGAAATCCGTGTTTTCCCGGCCTGGAGTAATGTACTATTGCACGCAGATTTTGAGCGACAAAGCAAGCCTTTTCGAGCCGGTGAGGTGAAAAATGACATAATATTTATTGTTACTAGTTTCCTTATTTAGGAAATTCCTCAAACTGGTAATACTGGTATGTTCTCAGGATTGATTTATTATGTGATTTTGATTTCATATCTGTAATTGACATTTCTACCAATGATGTTTTAATTGCTTGTATCTAAACAAAATCGATGTTTATAAATTACTAGCTGTTGCCCGCGACTTCGTCCGCGTAGAACATGCACTCGTCTAAATGTTTGTATCAGGAATGAATTTTAAAAAAAACATTTAAATTAGTTTTGTTATCTTTTGGTAAACAGTCTAAAACCGAAGTTACAAATCTCTTACTTTCAAAATATCTTGCTTTCTATACAAACTTAGAACCCCCTTTGAACCCTGATAGTAAGATGTCTAAAACCGTAGTTACAAATTTCTTACTTTAAAATTGTCTTGCACGCTAGGTATACAAATTTCGAACACCCTTTTAACCTCCTCTAAGTCAATAAATAAAAAAAAACGCTGAAATAAGTTAGTGTAGTCTTTTAGCAAACGGAAGTTACACATCCCTTACTTTAAAAAATTCTTGCTCTCCATACAAATTTTGAACCCCTTTCATTTGACAGTAAATGGCAAGCTTACTATTGACCGCCGCGGCCAGGCCGCGCCAGTCTGTGAGAGGCCTTAAGCCTGCATCACACTGGCGCGGCCTGCGGTGGCGGACCATAGTATATTTGACAGCTAATGACTAGTTCACTATTGTCCGCCGCGGCCAGGCCGCGCCAGTCTGTTCCCACGTTTTTTTTTTTAATTATCATACACATAACGCTTCCTTTTGTATGTGATCAAAGACGGTGTAAACAGACGTTATTAAAAATGTCTCAAGTAATCTTAACTAAAGAAACTAAAATATTCCCACATTCAATTACAGACTCCTTCAATTGTTCTTGTTTCTAACTTTATATAAATTGTGTACTCCTAGAACATATTATAGAATTAATTAAGTAATCATTAATATATATTAACTACCTGCATCGATACCTGCATATGGAAGAGCGGTGCCCCTTAGCACAGGTATTACTTTTACTTAAAAAGGGACACCAGAACATGTTAAATTAGTAGGTACTTCAGAAAACGAATAAATAATTTTTCATTTTCATTTTTCATTTTCATTTTCGAAATAAAATTAGAAACGAACTAAAATGCGTTTAGATTTAAACTCCAATTAATATTTAATTATTTTTTAATACATAACACATTGTCATATTGTGATCGAATTAAATGTTTTTAATTGTTGTCCATTGAAACTGGCACCACGAGTAATGCCGATTAACTAGGTAGGTACTTTTAAAATACGGGTGGAAAGTTAAAACGGGGCAGTAAGGGCAGCTACTAGATCCCTTGCCGCCACGCAAAAATGGCATTTGGATTTCATTCCTAACTTTTTAAGTGAAGACAATCTACATTCACAGATTTTTGAAAAAAAGTACAGTCAGCGAGAAAATCATCACTTTTGACGAATTTTTTTTTCATGCCATTCGATCCCATTCCTATTAAGGATCAAAATACTCTTCGGGACCGACTAAGGTTTGACTACTAGAACGCCCAGAAATCAAAGAAAACTTTTTCCATACAGTTAGTATGGGAACCCCGAAGTGCAATTTTTTTTAATGCCTTTCGATCCCATTCCTATTAAGGATCAAAATACTCTTTGGGACCGACTAAGGTTTGACTACTAGAACGCCCAGAAATCAAAGAAAACTTTTTCCATACAGTCAGTATGGGAATCCCTTTAGTTAGACGAGTAGTACTTTAGTTAGACGATCATCAAATTGTATAATCTCCGTCTCCGTACAATCTAGACGATCACTACTACTAACGCTACTTGCACTTTGGGATTCCCATACTGACTGTGTGGAAGAAGTTTTCGTTGATTTCTGGGCGTTCTAGTAGTCAAACCTTAGTCGGTCCCAAAGAGTATTTTGATCCTTAATAGGAATGGGATCGAAAGGCATTAAAAAAAATTGCACTTCGGGGTTCCCATACTAACTGTATGGAAAAAGTTTTCTTTGATTTCTGGGCGTTCTAGTAGTCAAAACTTAGTCGGTCCCGAAGAGTATTTTGATCCTTAATAGGAATGGGATCGAATGGCATGAAAAAAAAAATCGTCAAAAGTGATGATTTTCTCGCTGACTGTACTTTTTTTCAAAAATCTGTGAATGTAGATTGTCATCACTTAAAAAGTTAGGAATGAAATCCAAATGCCATTTTTGCGTGGCGGCAAGGGATCTAGTAGCTGCCCTTACTGCCCCGTTTTAACTTTCCACCCTGTAGGTATAAGATTGGTGGGAACTTGATAGGTTTTTGACATAGGAAAATTATGCCTAGATATTATTAAAAATATTATTTGATTTCCTCGCATTTTGGAGAAAAGCAAGATATCTTCGGCGGGAATGGCAATTCGTGGATTCGTATCTATTGTCGGATGAAGCGATGCTGAATCCGACAATAGATACGAATCCACGAATCCAACGAGTGACTCTGTGAGCGGTAGAACTAGCAGGTCTGCTTTAAAAAAAAGTTTCAAAAACGAAATTAAAAGAAATAAGTTTCTGTCAAAACTTTCATTTTTGGTACAAGCTTTTATTGCCGACTGTACTTTTCTGCATACTATGGTGATGGTATTACCATCATCAACTACTCATTGAGACGATTCTAACGAGCCCAAACTCGATGGGGTTGTGTCGTTTTATTGCGGAGTTCCTATGGCAACCTTCCAGCTCCAAGTCATCATAATATTGTTATGTCATGCGATATACATATGCTTGCAAAATTTCAGCTCAATTGGATAACGGGAAGTGACAGAAAAATGGATTGCAAATTTTGACGGACAACTTACATACTTACATACGAACAGTGCAAGCAAGTTAATATAAAGCTTGTAAAAAGTTATATAATGATTGAACCTGTTCACAACATTTCACGGGAATCGACGACATGTAGAGGAGTACAGCCGGACAGCGGGACAGTGGGACATCTGGACGTCGAACATACGAACGAATTTCGGCCCAAGCTGAAGCATAGAACTTTGTTCGCTTCGCTCGCTCGTTCAAAATTTTAATGGCTAAACTAAATATCAATAATTTTTCCACGAGAGAAAGGTGTAATCTTTGACCGTTTGTGTCTGCTGACCCGGACGGAGATACGATATCAAGTGCAGCACAAATAATGTACTTCAGACGTTATCAACAGCAAACACATAGCTTATTACGATTCTTAAGTTTTATTGATGCACTTAATTAAGAGGGGAACCTTTCCGTGCCTATAGGGCTTCAGTTCGAAAACTGAAATAGCAAACAATGAAGTGCCAAAGGTAATTCTGAGATCCTTGAGGAATCGACGTAAGTCCTCAAATATTATCGGCCCACATACAGCGATTTGGTTTATTGGTCTAAAAATCAACGCTTTTGTTCTCGAAAATCAGTTCATGTGGTAAATTGGAAAAAAAATGTGGAAATGTTAATGTGGCTTGGCGGAGTACTGAACTGAAGTCGGTTAAAACTTTGTTTTGAAAGTAAATTATTAGATTTAAAGTCTGGTAGGTCTGTAATGTTACTGGGAATTTTGTTGTAAAAATGTATTGACTCTCCAATAAATGATTTACTAGCTTTTGCTAATCGCAACCAAGGCACTGCGAGTTAGTTTTTATTTCTGGTGTTAAATTTGTGCAGATCACTATTTGGGGAGATGTCTTTCGGCTGATATGATGATGATGATGAGTTAGTAAGAGTTCACAGCATAATCCCGTTCTGTAGCCAAAGTCGAATTGAGATGGTTACGAGACTTATCTGAAGGATAAATGTAACGTTTAACCGCAGAAATGACATCACTATAACGGCCGGGCTGGGCCCCAGTGCGGGCGTAGCGGTGCGGGTCGGCATCATGGGAGTCAACGCGACCGCGGACATCGCCGACGCCGTTGCAGGCGCCATGGCTGAGACTGCTGGGTTCATCCAGCATGTTTGACCCAATATTTGACCACAGACATAATATCATGATAACGGCCGGGCTGGGCCCCAGAGCGGGCGTAGAGTCAACGCGACCGCGGACATCGTCGACGCCGACACCGACGCCATGGCCAAGACTAAATTTTATTTAATTATTTTTTGATTGGTTTAATCGATTTTATTGCTTTTGGTAGTTTATTATATAATTTTATGCACATCGTATGTGGACCGGAGTTATAAATTTGAAAACTAGATGTAGGTAAGGCTAGGTTGTTATTATGAGTTAGTATGATTATCTATCTATCTATCTATATTATTAGGTCCTTACCTATGAAATTGGCGGTTTTTTCATAGATATTATTTTGTACGTAATTTATTCATTTCTATTGCAACTTCCAAATTATTTTTTAATTTCATTATTAGACTATGTAACAAAGGTTTTAAATACAAAATAGTACATTTTACAACTAGTGTGAAAAGAATGTCTTTTTACCACTAGTACCGAGGTATCTTGCCACGAGCTGAAAGCGAGTGGCAAGACTCGGTACGAGTGGTAAAAGACATTTCACACGTGTTGTAAACGACGTTTTTTAATACAATTGCGAAAAAATAATAAATTAATATTCGTCATTTATATATTAATGAATTCTTTAAATAAATTTATATTATTGTACCTCGATCTCAACTGTTAGTGGCTGCATCGAAACTTCTGCTTGCGTATGCGCTCCTGGTACCTATAGGTGGACCGTTTAACTCGGTCCTCGCCTGCGCGGCGCGCGGGTGCAGGGGTATGACTATAACGGGCTGCGGGCGACGTGCGGAAGGCAAACCCCGGCGCCCGCACCCCGTTATCGTCATACCCCTGCACCCGCGCGCTGCGCAAGCGAGGAATGAGTTAAGCGGTCTACCTACAGATGCGTACATTTTCAGCTTCAAAAATGACTTTCATACTAACGCGATCAAAAATAAATACTCCTAGTATTCGTAAGCGTTTTTAATTTCATAATTTCCAAGTAAAAAATCTAATATAAAATTACTGCGTTTCGAAAGTATAGTTTGGAACTAAAAAGTAAAAAGCACTAGTGCGAGAAATTGAGCTTCTCGCACGCTACGCAGCCACAAAAAGTACCACTTTTTGAGCAACTGTATTAAAAAATAGGTTTGAATTTTTTATTTAGTGTTTCAAACTAAAGCTTGAAAACCGCCCTTTTCATGTGCTGCCGGTTAAAGTGTTTCAATTACGTATAGTTTTATGATGCGAACTATTTTTAAGGAATGAAGATATGTGTAAAGTAGCTTAAAAGTTTTCTATATTCCTACCAAAATTTAGATTGCTTTGAATTTGACATTGCTGAATAATCCGCAAAATTCTATGTATGAAAATCACAGTTTTCATAAAATTCTCCATACACACCGCCAATTTCATAGGTAAGGACCTAATATTATTACGCGAGCCCGATTTTTGTACATGCCATCAGATCTACAGTTATGGTCCGATTTTGATAAATGATATGTCACTGGATTCGTCTCATGCTGCAGATTTGCAATAAGGTCTTCGTTTTTTCATTTTTTATCGGTGAGTTACTAAAATATAAATTTAAAGAAACTACTGTGCGTTGACCACGTGACTTTGGCTGCGTGACGTCACGTGGCGTAACTTCTGTTTTGACTCGAGATGACAATGTAAAATTATAAACAAGAATTAAACTCAAACCTGTACTAAGTTCTTCAGCATGAAAAATTATAAATGTTGAGTCGGCCACATATGGATACAACACTAAGAAAAGTAAGAAAAATAGAAAGTAAACGTCATTTTGTAAATATTGTTTATTTACATAAACTGAAAGAAGTATTATGTCAAATGTGGTTTTTTTTTATTGACAGAGACGTCAGTATTACTTGCCATGTTCTTTTTTACTTCAGAAAAGTTTATATACAAACTTATTTTCCCATATTCGAGATGTTGGGAGAAGAACGAGGTTTAATTAAATCCATTCATTGTCGTGGACCTCATAAACGGCTTTGTTAACCTTACTTAGTACAATGCCGTATAGGCGCCGATAGGTTCCGCCTAATTTCCAGTATAAAGATGTAGAAAACGAAACTCGATTACAAAATTTTCTTTTCGGATGGCCGGGGACTCCCGTTTGGTGACTTTGTTGACCTGACTTGAACACCATCTAAATTATTTCAGGTTCAGATAATTATATTTTGATAACAGGTAGGAGGTTGGTTATATAAATTTTGTAATCAAACGAGCAATACTTGTACATAAATATATTTGCAATCACGTTCTCGGAAACGGCTCTAACGATTTCGATTAAATTTGGATTACAGGGGTTTACGGAGGCGAGATATCGATCTAGATAGGTCTCATGTCTGGGAAAATTCGTTTTCTCCGTATTTTCTCCATTTTCACCCGAGCAGAGCTCGGTCGCCCAGGGACTAAATTGTAATTTGTCAAAACGATATGACTTTATACTGGAAAACATAAATTAATAGATATTATTATTATTTAGCGTTACCGTGAAATGGGGTTAATTTGATCAATTTCAGAATTAAAACGTCTGTAGGTACCTCCCTAAACGTTAATCCAAAAAAATAAGGAAAAAAATGCAAGTATCGGTTTTTGGTCCTCTATCGATTGCACCAACAAAAAAAAAGATTATTAATGTATCTCTTAGAAAAAAAATATTAAGTCTGTGATCAACTTTATACTCACATCGGGGTTACTTTAAAACCCCCCTTATTTTTAACGGATTATGATATTTAGTGACAGCAATAAGGAAAAAAACCGGCCAAGTGCGAGTCGGACTCGCGTACGAAGGGTTCCGTGTTCCGTACCATTATCTATAAAAAAAACTATTTTATTCTGTGTTTTTAGTATTTGTTGTTATAGCGGCAACAGAAATACATCATCTGTGAAAATTTCAGCTGGAACTATCACGGTATCAGTGAGATACAGCCTGGTGACAGACAGACGGACGGACGGACAGCGGAGTCTTAGTAATAGGGTCCCATTTTACTCTTTGAGTACGGAACCCTAAAAACACTAGAGCATAAAAAAAAATCCGTTCAGAGGCTTAGGATTTATAAAGGTTTATGTGCCTTTGGGGTTACTTTGACAAAGAAAAAAAAGGGTATTTTATATTAAATAAGGCTATCATTCACAAAAGGATAACATTGCACATTGCACGTAGAACCGATGGCCGTTGGGACGGAAAGGTTCTCGAGTGGCGACCACGTACCGGAAGGCGCAGTATGGGTAGGCCCCCCACAAGGTGGACTGATGACCTGGTAAAGGTCGTGGGAGTCCGCTGGATGCGGGTGGAGCCGGACCGCTCATTGTGGCACTCTCTGGGGAAGGCCTATGTCCAGCAATGTACGTCTTTCGGCTGATATGATGATGATGATGATGAGGGTATCAGTGATCAAAGTAAACCCTCAGAAGTGATCAACGACACCCCATGCTACAATTATCTAATAAAGCAAATGGCCGTCAAGGTTGTGATTTGCAACAGTATTTGATGTTATAGCCAGATACATGCCTGATTTAGTGAACTAGATAAAATTAATGTATTTACTATACTGAAAGTTTTACCTTAGAAGTTATACAAGCTATTAAAAGTCCGTAAAATGAGTACGCACGTATTTTAATTTTTTTTTCATTGATCTGCGTGCCCGATCCCACGACTGGTAAAGACACACTGAAAGTGACGTTCAATGCTTCCAATCGTAAAAAAAAAACCAAACGATGCGTTCAGAAATCGTATAAATTACAGTTTAAACATGAAGAGAAGTTTTTATCAATGTAAACCCAGGAATTAAAGTAACCCCAATTCACGGTACCTATAAATAGCATGTGCCGATACTAATAATAAACAGGTGTAATGTCTGTAAAATGTAAGTTTGTATGTTGGGGGTTATCTCAGAAACTATACCCATCCTATTCTAAAAACCCTTTGTTCAGTAGGTAGGTTATCTGTATGTATGTATGTAAGCACTTTATTGTACAGTCAAAGAATTTAATTTCCTACCCACTTTGGACTTTGTCAAAGTGACGTAATCAATCAAAACGTAAGAGACTTCTTATGATTTTATTTACAGTGTCACTTTGAAATAGTCCTAAATTGGTAGGAAATTAAATTCTTTGACTGTACACAAAACAGGTTAAAACATAAACACGATACTTATGTAAGATTAAAGTAGGTACAAAGGCGAACTTATCCCTATAAGGGATCTCGGGGGGGATATAAGGGATATGTAGAATGGCCCTACAGGATTAAGTATGTGCTATATTTTATATCTTCGCTCCGCCTAGATTCTTTGTATACGCGGCGGAGCCGCGCGGGCAGCTAGTTATTTACTGTTATTTGTCTTTTAGTAAATTCGTGTTATTATTAAGTTAATTAGTCTCATGTATTGTTCTAAATGTACCTATAGAAGCCGGATATAGGTCGGATACCCACTATATACCTACCTAAGTGGCCGCATATCTATTGCACCTTTAGAATATATGTATAGGTATATTTAAGAGGTTCATTAAAACTAGCAATTAAGATAAAATATATAACCTCATTATGTTATTTATTTAAATTAACTAGGTAGTCTAGCGCAAGATAATTTCTAGCGATAGTATGTTTGTTGACATCTCTGTAGAGCACCGGATCTAACCCCTGATGCAAAAAGAGCGGTGTTATAAGTTTGACGTGTCTGTGTATCTGTCTGTCTGTCTGTGTGTCTGTCTGTGGCATCGTAGCTCCTAAACGAATGTACCGATTTGAATGCGGCGTCATCCGAAAGCTGACGTGATCGAGATGGTTCTTAGCTACGTTTCAACAAAATCGATTCAGCCGTTTTTGCGATATTGAACTTTGAAATTAAAGTATTATCTTCTTAGCGGAAGGTTAATATCTATCTATTATTAAATAAAATAGCAGGACATTCGTAATTGAACGACTGAGGGAAGTCATTTCAGTTATTTCACTTTTCGAAAACCAAAAAAGAACAGCTCTCACAGCTCACAGCCACTAGTTATTTTATTATTTTTAACCGACTTCAAAAAAGGAGGAGGTTATATTTGTACTGTATGTATTTTTGTTAGTAGTTTACCGGATGTAGGTATATTACCACAGCATGAGTGCTATGAAACACTACGATAAGCAATATTTGAAGGCAGTTTTGAACTTCAGTTTTTGAAGCTTCAGTCGCGATGCGCTATGATGTGACACACCCGAAACGTCCAGTAACCTCAAAGGGGGAAATAAATAGGTTCATTTAAATATGCGCGATGACCTAAGTCCCAATTTTTTAATACCATTAATGTGTGGAAATCGTGAAAGTTTATATCAAAATATGTAGTTTGGAAAGTTGATTTTATAAATAAATAAAGTTTTTTCTTTTTTATATTCTTCAGTCCTCTAGTTTTACAATAAATCGATTTATACTATTATATTATCTATTTTAATTTTACTTCACAGCGCTAGTGGAAAGCTGTGCCAAATTTCTCTAGCTTAATACTTAACCCTAATACATATGCTTTATCTGACATTACGGTACAGAGTTCACTACGTCTTCGTAGGGAAATCCCAGAAAATCCGCAATATTTGGTAGTCAATCAGTAGGTATCTAACTAGGCAGGTTTGACACCTTCATTTTCGGGTTCACTGAAAGCGTACAGGCCCAAAGCCATCCAACTTCATCCAAGAGGACGGATTTCAATTTTCCTGATAGAGAGTGTGAAAAACAGTAGATATGTGTCTCTCGGTAACAAAATTATTTCTGTCTTGGGCGTAAACGCTCAAGATGCTACTTCAGAATCCCTCGCTACGCTCAAGATTCTATTGTAGAATGTTTCGCTTCACTCAGGATTCTATATGCCGCCCTCGCCGTAAATATTAATTTATATAATTACTTTAAAAGTTACACAATTTTCCTGCTTATTCCTATAATAATAGGTTTGTGGCGACAGCGTTTTAAACCTTCATAGATGTTACCCGCGGATCGCGGGTGAAGATGAGAAGAGGTACTTGTCAAGTATTTTCCCAAAACGAATTGTATTATTTTTATGCTGGTTAATTGGTGTTAATAAAGGCAACAATATTTTCTGTTACCTAAGTATTAGATGTCTCACTAATCTGCAATACCCTAATTATAATATCTATTTAAGCCTAACTGAGCTTACCGTGGGCCTAGGTTGATTTGTGTAAGATTGTCCCGTAATATTTATATTTATTTATATATTTATATTTAATTAAATATTAGTCACTAATTTTAATCAAAACTGTATCTAAGTATTAATAACTTTTTTTCTATACCCTGAATATTGATATGTCATCAAAATAATAGATCTGTCACCTAATACATAGATCAGTTCCTTAATTTAATGAAAAAATGGCTAATAGGGGTGGACGGTATTTGACAGAAGTCAAATCCGCTTCGGTTTACTATAAATAACTTTAGATATATAAATGATTAAAGGTAAAAATAGCAACCAAAACCCGAATCAGCGCACCCCACTTCCACGTCGTCTTGTCTGTCCTACCTAGGGTTGCCAACAAAATTTGGGCGAGATATAGTATTTTACAGAAAAAAAAACGACAAAAATATAGTACACTATAAAAAAATATAGTACATCATAATTCATAATTCATTTATTGCCTATCATGTACTTTGCTGGCTAATGTTGCTAAAATTTAGCAGTGCCGGTGTGCGAAATTTTATGGGCAACCCGAAACAAAAAAGTTATGAAATAGTTTAGAATATATAACTATAGACTTGCCTAAAAATAAATTTTACGCAATAGGCTTGTATGGGCGCTCCGCCACTGCTACTTAGTAAAACCTCGGCAATTTGAAGCACTTCGTAAGGTCCCCCAAAATATAGTATTTTCGCGTACTATATATTTCTTCAACAGTATATAGTACAAAGAGTCAAAATATAGTACAATACTATATAATATAGTACGGTTGGCAACCCTAGTCCTACCCCTAGCTAGAGTGTATATAAAAGCCCGCGGGGCCGACGAAGCGAGTTTTTGGTGGGAGCCCGGGCGGAGGGCGGGAGACTGAGTCCCAGAAACGAAAGCGGGGCTCAGTCAACTTTCTTCTTCAATATAAATTATTTGATGATAGATATTATTTCCAAGTAATTCTTAATTGTTATTCAGGTAATCCTTTTACATGAGGTGATTCAATTTAAGTGACAGATCTATTATTCTAGGAACTGAAAATGCATTTATTAGGTAACTGATAAAATCATACCCGTTAATAAATAACGTGTAATCGTAAACGTGAAGGATTTATAGTTTGATTTATCACTACCTCAAGAAGTACCCTTCAGGTTCAAAGTCCTAAAAATGCGATCAGGCTAGTTGTCTCGTTCACGCCCAACTGATTAAGAACGAGAGTTATCCTTAGTATTGCATGCTAGTTCATTTCGGATTAGATAAAGCGATCACATGCACATGCAAGGGGTTATCTGTAAGCGATTGCAACATTTGCAACACGCGGCGTGATTCCAGCGATAGATCGGGAGGCGGTTATTTGTACACATACAGTGGATATGTAGTAGGTAGGTATAGGTATAGGTATAGGCGGTACTACCCCCGAGGGCCCTGAGTGTCGCGCCACTGGCGCTATATTTGGCCAAATGTCGGGGATGCTAGAGCAGCGATATCATGTACCGTACCTAATATGACTGTGAATATGACATGTTGAATAGGGGTCTAATGAAAAAGTAACTAAGTAGAAACAACGATTTGATTGACACTCAAATACTAGTAATTTGCAGGTAGTTTATATAGAATGTCCCAAATATGTAGTATACCTACTTAGTTTTGTTGCCCGACTAAATAAAGCAGAGCCGAAATGAAAGGATATGTTTTTAGCAGTCTATGTTTGTATTTAACTATACGTACTACGAGTATGTTCCACAATTTTGATAATAAATGAGGTATTCAGTATTCAGTATGAGAAGGCTAGTAAAAGATGAGCCTGAGATTGGTTTAAGGCGACGTGAGCTCCAAAAACTGATTTAAAAAAAATCGTAGCTCTTATTTGGATTATAATACGGCTTCCCTAAATTTAATTAGCAATCTTGAGGCTTTTCGGAGGGAAATCAGCTATTCTAATTCTAAGTTTATGACTTCCGCTCGATAGAAAAAAATCACGAACATAGGTCTAAAATGCACTTAAAAAAATCATAACAAATTATGCACAACAGCTAAACATATTAAAATTGGTTCGAAAAATCGGCAATGTCATGTTTGAGGGAAATCAGCTATTACTTTTTTATTTATTAAAACGCACAAAAAATAAAAATTAAAAAACACGATTTCCGCGCTTCCAAACACGCACTTCCATTTCGCTCACGCATATGCTCAGTGAGAGGGAGAGAAGACCACGAACCTACGTCCCCTTAATAAGTAGTACACCGAGGGAATAAAGCGCTGTTTTATGTCACGGGCGCGATATTGAATCCTGAGCAAATGAGGGACTCCAGATTTAACTCCCGGGCGTAGCGAGGGTGTCACGAGTTAATTCCTGAGCGAAGCGAGGGAATTAAAACGGAGTCCTGAGTGCAGCGAGGGATTGAAGCTCGCAATAGACGAAAACAGCTTTATCCCAAAGGAGAGTACTCTACTTTTCTCACCCTTTGCTAGACAATAAAAAACAAGGCTACTAACTAGTCAAACTTTTTTATAGAAATAAAGTAAATTGTTTCTTAATGCTTTATAATATAATTCATCACATTTAGATCTACCTGACGCGCGTACAATGCGTTACGTGATCGACCTGCAGTTGTGCAAAGATAAAGTTATATTTTTATTTGGTACATTTATCAAAGTTGAGGTTGACGATTTTATTTGAGTAGTGCCCAAAGATTCTGAAACTTGCGTCTGAGGGTCGTTTTGGATTGTGAAGGTTGGTGAAGATGATAGTTGAGGCAGTGGGCTTGGTGTTATGTGTTTTGAGGTGGATGGCTGTGGTGGCACTGATGCCCAAGGATCATCAATACTCGACGACGTTTTTAAATGTATACTGTCGCTACGAGAGCTTATTGTAAGTATTCTTGTTCTGTATGGAATTTTCAATGTAGCCCTCCGCTACCGCATCGGATTTCTAACCACCGTGTCGTTTTATCTGGGTCATGTCTGCTCCTGAATCTGCCAACAGAGTAGCCGACGTCCTCCTAAAACAATGGCCCGCGTAAAGTTCGGTATTCTTCAATTTCAGTTATTTTGCAATTTCTTTTGGCATGGAGCTGATTTAATTTTTGCCAATTACTTGCCTAGTGCATTTGCCAGTAGCCTATGAAAAAGTCAGCAGCAGAAGTTGCCAAGCGGTCCTAGTGCTCAAAATGATCTACACACGAAATCTAATGTCAAGGGAATAAGGATCGATCTGTGTACGTCATTTTGAGCGTGTTATTTTGCTTAGCTACTTCTGATGCTAACTGTACCTTACCTACCATCTTTCCACTCTAGGTTGCCTAATAGATGTAAATATGCACTAGAGTTTATTTAAACTAGTTTTTAAGAACTGTTGAGGGTTGAGACACGTGTATGGAAAATGAAAAAATTACATATGTAGGTATACGTACATTTTTATTTCCTGTCACCGAATTTCTGTGACGAATATGAGGGGGATTAAAAAATCAAAGTCTTGTAAATAGCTTAAGTGGGGTATCATATGAAAGGGTCATTTTAACACACAGTAACAGCCTTTTTCTTTAATTCTAATTAATTAGTCTTGCCCAGAAGGGAACTTGAGTAAAAATAATCAACATTTGCAAATATCAAAATGATGATGGCACACTGACTACTGACCTTCCTCGTCCATAAGAACCTCGTCCACGTGATCGTCCTCGAGAACCTCCACGAGGAAGACGTGCAGCAACCCCTTGTTCTGCTCTTCCGCGGTTGCTTTCCCGTTGTTCAGTCGAATTAATGGATCTCCTTCAGACTCCGAAGAATCACTGTCGCTTAACCGATCGCGTTTCCCGTGTTGGATTATACTCTGGGTCTTCACCACCATCATCGGATTCAATGAAGTCACCGATGTCAGAATCACCGAGCAAATCTTCGATATGCTATGTCCCTCAAACCTATAACAAAAACAAATATTATTCATCAAATATACCCAATGGGATTTAGAAAGGGCATACTAACTTTACGTATTTGGATTATCAAACTAATAAATGTAAGATTACATAGATAATAAAAATGTATATTTAATTTTTTCATTCGCCATACACGTGTCTTAACTCTTAACCTTCCTAATAGTTATGCCAAATTTATAGCTCAAGTAGTTCCTGAGATATTTAACGTTGTGACAGGCGGACGGACGGACAGACGGACAGAGTCGCACCCATAAGGGTTCCTTTTTTTACCTTTTTGGTACGGAACCCTAAAAATGGATTAAACTTACCTCTTCCCGAGCTTCGTGCCATCTTGGTCATGTGGCAACTGACGCAAAGTTTTTTGTCTATTGAATCCAAAATAGAGGCTCCGTCATTGACAACATTTAACCAATCAGGTGCAAGTAGTAAAATTGTCCAATGAAGGCAACAACACTAGGCGCGAAATTCGAATTTGTGATTTTTAATTGACACTGGGCAGAATCACGATCTTAATATTTTTAAGCATGGGCAGGACGTAGTGAAGTATATTTTGTCATTTTAAAAAGACAATGGGCAGGACGAGGCTAGAGCAGTAATAGCGTATTGAACGTTACCCAAACCTACCTTTAGCTTTTAAAGAGATCAGCCATTAAAAACTGGCTTGATTAAGTCATTGCCAGATTTAGGTTCGCGTCTCTTCGGTGGACATTGCCAAAGTTACGGGCTATAAAGCCTAATTTTTGGTTGAACTCTGAATCCGCATAAACGGCGTTACCCCTTTATATAATTCTATGTGATAAAAACATATTATATGTGAGCGTAAGCCCTTAACTATTGACCACCGGAAAGATGATTTTTGTTTTTGTGACTGACAATGACCCGTTTACAAGAACAGGCTCAGATAACTACAGGTAGGTACGTACCAGTAGCGGAGCGCCCATACAAGCCGATTCCCACCGGCTTGCCTAAAATGTCTTGCTGTATATTACCAAACTCGTAAAATCATCAAAAATAGTCATTTGATTTGCTCCCGGTTGTCCAGAGAACATTCTTACGCGCCGCCACTGGTACGTACACACGTACCTACATACTTATATCTACGAGTATACCACTAATTTACTTAATGATGGGTTACAGAAACTTGCTCCGGTCGAAATGTGAGAAAAAAGTTCAATTGGTTCGGGGCACTTGCACATTAACTCGGGAACGATGACGAAAATAGACCTAACCGGTTACACAAGTCTTGGTAAAGGTCCTTTACTTTAGTAACGATAACGAGCATATTTATACTAAGTACAAATACCTACTTATAGTAGTTACAGTGTATAAGCGCGGAAGTCTGGTGGCATGTTAAGATGTCGGTATGTCACTCTTGCACGAAAACTCTACCTACCGTCGAATATTTGATGAAACTTTCCTACACGTTTCATTCATAAGAAAATAAGTTCCAGTTCTTTTTTACATCTTTAGAAAAAAACCCAGTCTATAATACTTATTAATAGAATGCAAGGAATCCATCCGCACTAATAGGTATTAAATATAAATGCAATAGAAGCCCTGTCTGTCTGTCTGTTACCTTTTCACGCCTAAGCCGCTGAACCCATTTAGATGCAATTTGCTACGACGATAGTTTAAGAGCCCGGGAAGGTTTTAGGATATTTTTTATCCCGGAAATCTCTACTGAAATGGGTGAAAATGGCAGTGGAAGTTTCTAGGTGGGTGCGATAATTGATGCTGCCCCTTATTGATATTTAATCGTATATAAGGCGATTTTTTTACGGTATACGCTGGCGAAGTTGCGTACAAAAACTAGTATCCTATAAATATATGGTACACCTATATGCTATGGTTACCTAATTTATACCAACGCCTAGTCGTAGGAAGTCGCGTAGTTAATATTATAATTTTCGTTCCTCCTGGCTGGTTCCCCATTGCTTACCGGACTGGATCATATATCTACCCACTATTTATAAACAGTTATCAGTGCAAGTAATTGATGTAGAATAGTGCCTCTGAGATACCTAATCTTAGAAATTAGTGAAGCGAGATATTTTTTGCTCTGTAATTGGCGTCTGTAACTCGGCCTGCGGAATGTTTCCGACCATGGTATATGAGTAATGTCTGGAAGAACAATAGTTTATATTGGAAAAGCAAGCGTAAGTACAGTCAGCATCATACAAGGTGTGGCCTGTAATAGGAGCTAATATTCAAAGGAACGCTTCCTTAGAGCTTTTGTACCCCTTGTGTCCCACTCATTATTTTTTTTGGATTCGGAGATATTTTGATCTAAAGTTATTACCTCCAAGAAATGTATCTTGGCACCACGACATCATAGCACATCAGTCAATGCGGATTTTGAGGTAACATCATGTAACGAGTCATAATAGTTTTCTCATTTTTGTTTTCAAAAGATATTTTTGTGATTTTTTGATTTTTATTTCATTTTTTTTAGTGTCCTTAAAATGAAAAGTTACTGATAGCACTCCAGAAGAGTAAAAAAATACAACTAAACTTATTTTGAAGAAAAAAAAATATAAAAAAAGATTTTTTTTTTCAAGTTTAACCATGTGGAAATAATTGTTCACACCCTGTATAGTTGGTAGCAGCCAAAGTAGCCAAATATATCGCAATACATCTTTATTACCTAGGTACTATAGGAGTAAAGGATTGTGTTACGATATATTTGGCGACTTTGGCTGCTACTAGCTATATGATGCTGACTGCGCAGTTTATTACATATCTGGTGGAATTTCACCCTTTGTAACTAGATAAGCTCATCCATCCAACATATTATTGATTCAGAGATCTTTATCATCTGGTGTGAAAACCCCTTAACTTAATTGACCATGGCCGTCATCACCTTGGAATTGGAACCTTGGAAAGTAGGTACCTGTATAAAAGTCATGTCCTGGCCGGCCTTTATTAGGTATTTGTAACTATGGACCTTAGATGCCTGAAATAAATGGTTTATTATATGTCTAAGATGAAGTAAGTAGGTACAATAATTATATTAACTATTGGAATTATAGACCACTTCAAGATAGGCATAGGTACCAACATTTTAACCGCTCTTAGATAGTGGTATAGTTGTACTTTGCATTATCATTAATACACACGCTGTGTACGCATATAAATATACCAAAGTGAATGGATTGTGATTTATAACGACGACACATCGGAGCATAAATATGTCGGGAGTAAATAAAATATTGACTTTGGTCGACTGTGTTTTTATTCCTTTATCGAATAATAATATACTTAGTATATAACTTAATAATAACATTTGGTACGAGTATCTACTTAGTAGTTACAAACATATTGTATCGTCCCTGGAACCATCCATCGGTATCCGGGCGAACAACAAACAGAGAGCGCGCCTTGGACACGGCGTCAGCCGAACAGAGAACTCACTCACGACTCTTCAGGTACAGAGTGTCTTAAATAAATAACTTGTATGCCAGTACTGATTTCACTTCAGAGAGGCACATTAGGAGGCGTCTTGCAGGGCTCTGGTGAGGGCGGGCGGCGGTCATCAGGCCGTTGGGAGCGGTAATACGCGCAGTACGGCAACGGATCCCAGAAGGCGAATAGTGCTTCGCGTGTGTCTAGCACAGAATCCAGCAACTTCCCAACTGTAGCTGTGTGCCCACATCGGCTCGTTGATGTTTGGCACAAATAAGGCAATGATACTCCTACACGAGCCGCCATCGCAACTATTCTATTCCCTTGTCCGTTACTTGAGCTGTCTTCTTGTACTAATCTGAATGACATGTGCCCAGTCATGGGCCTAGATGGCGACAACGATGACACATATTTCTGCACCCACGCGTCAACTTCTTCATCTTTCTGAGGCACTAGACCTTTCCTGACGGCGTCTACCCTGCATGTCACGTTGTTCACAGCCCGGGATTCCTTGAGAGTCGTGCAAGTTACAATTGTTTCTCCTTTGGGTTCCTTGATAATGACCCATGGCTTCTCAGCAGTTATCTCACGAGTAAATCTGAAGTTTGATCTGTCTTCTGGCATGACGAACCGTAGGCGGTCTCTAGCACCCCGCGCACCAGCGCTAGCGATATAATACCGGCCTTCTCCAGTCGCCCTGCTCTCGTACCAAGTACGAATGTCGTGCTCGCTGGCCACCACCCAAAACTCCGGCGTCGCTAAACCAGCCGCGCGACACACGCGTATCAACTCCAAGGGATCATCCAACATTACGACGTCACGAGCACTAGGCACGAAACACTGACAGCCCATTACTTCTAGATACGGTTTGGCGAGTGCGTCATAATAAGCCGGGGTCGAAGAACTCACGGGTACATAGAATACCGCTGATTCTCTGTCCACTACTTCTCGTAAAGCGCGCGCATAGGCTAACGGATCTGCCGGGTTGGGTCGAGGAACAGTGTAGAATTTGTTAACGGCAGCAGAATACTTCAACAGCGTAAATTGTCCCTCTAATTCGAACGCGACGACTCTCGCGCCAGCCGAATGAAAATTTCTCGCCAAGTGCAACGCTTGAACAGAACTTCCACCACTGATGAGGACGGTCCTTTGTTTGGTTGTTTTTTCGGATCGGAGACCGCTCGCGATCAATTTCAGCACTCCTATAGGGCACTGTAAACACTTCCAGAAGATAAACAGCGATGCAGCGATCCAAAGAGTTGGCAGTACGACGAGAATCTGTTTCCAGGCCGGGTGTGCGATGATACTGAGAAGGGCGAAGAGCGGTCGGAAGAAGAGCCGCGGTCCCCAGGTGAGGATCCTGATGATGTGCGGCAGCGGCGGCGGGCGCTCCGGGGAGACGGCGCGCTCCTCGGGGATGAGCGAGAAGGTGGAGGAGAAGGAGCGGCGCAGCGCGGTGAAGGGCGGCGGTTGGTGTGAGCAGCGCTTGACGCGCGGCGAGATCACGAGCTCCGTGTTGGAGCGCGCGAGGCGGCCGTACTCGGGCGCGCAGGCGGGCATGGCGGCGGCGAAGGGACTGGCGCGCGCGCACGCCGCCGCTGCATATAAACTACCTCGTTATCAGCCGGCCGCCGAGCGCCCGCCGTTCATCTTTGCACCCAATTAACTGCTCCGTAGATCAAAAATAAACAAACGCTCAAAGGAATTGGGATAACGAGACCATAATTAATCAGGACGCGAATCCGACGAAAGGTGCAAAGGTTTGATACTATTACCTAAATACTATTTACCAACATGTTTTTGTATGCGCGGAACCGCCACTTATTTACATGAGCATATTAGTAACTAGCTGTTGCCCGCGACTTCGTCCGCGTATAACATGTTATCGTCTAAATGTTTGTTAAAGGAATGAATTTTAAAAAAACATTGAAATTAGTTTTGCGAATGGGACGTAATTTTGGTGGAGGGACGTTGCGAGTGGGACGTTATGCGCCCAAACGCTTTCGTCAAATACCTGCGATCTGAGACATTCTTGTATACACTACGACGGTAGCAAATAAGAATACAGCCTGCTTAGTGTGAGGCAGACGCCAGACGCTGTAGCCTATGGACGCTTGCGACACCAGGAGAATCAAAGGCGAGTTGCCCATACTTTATTGATTTGAGGATTCCTTGTATTGACCATCTAGAGACAAATGCCGGCACCTCACTCTCTCAATACATCAATAGGGTCGTCACAAAACTGACACTGAGTTAATTTTTATTTAACAACTCACGCTAATTGGGTACACGATACCAAAGTACACCACCCAGATTAGGGTTTGCATATGCGTGTCGCTATTAAAACAAATTAAAAAAGCAAATCAAAACTTTGTCTTACATATCAGACTGCGGCGAAATGAGCTGGATATTTTAAGTCTTATAAATCAGACTATGGCGGTTAAAGTGTTAATGTTGCTTATGTTAGAGAGATAAAACGCTTGGGGCCCGTGATCCTCGAGCGTCATAGTAAATGACAATCGTTTTATATGAAGGTGGATTTTGAGGAAAAGGGACAGAATATACCACCTATTTAGAGAAAATACAACGTTATTGATTATTTTATTTAGTGTACACCCCTATTGATTCAACGGCTTGTACAATTAGCATCATAAACATGTATCCACTGTTCGACCTCATCTCTAAGCGATAAGGTCTCCTATAAAGGGGAGTGATCCATTTGCGAGCCGGCGAGCCAACGGTTTATATCGTTAGCACGTTGGCTCGCCGACTCTCGTAGTGATCGATTTGCGAGCAAAACAGTCGACTCTCTGTCATTTTAAGCAGCCAGCGAGCCAAACCGCGGTTTTTAATACCGCGGACTTTTGGTGCTCCATTGGCGGTTTAGACCTTTGACTCGGCAAACCAGGGCCCTCCTGACAATTAACCCCGGATTGTCAAGGAAGCTAAAGCAGCTAAAGAGGCCGGCACTCCGTCTACTGACAGGAGCCATAACTGGTCAGGCACTACTATACAAACACCTTTTTACTTTAGGTGTTACAGACAGTCCTCTATGCAGAGCCTGCATGGAAGAGGAAGAGACAGCCGCCCACGTCATCCTGACATGTCCTGGGGTGGCAGAACATCGGGCAAAGCTCTTGGAATACCGGGGTCACTACCGGAGGCCGTCGGCCACATAAAGGGTCTGCTAGGCTCCCTGGTGGAACTGGGTTGGCACGAATAATAGTATTGCCTAGTCTTTAGTAAGTAAACAGTCTAAAACCGAAGTTACAAATCTCTTACTTTCAAAATGTCTTGCTCTATACAAACTTAGAACCCTCTTTGAACGCTCATAGTAAACCGTCTGAAACCGTAGTTACAAATTTCTTACTTTAAAAATGTCTTGCTCTCTATACAAAATTCGAGCCCCCTTTTAACCTACTTAGGCGATGAATTAAAAAAACCGGCCAAGTGCGAGTCAGACTCGCGCACGAAGGGTACCGTACCATTATAAATAAAAATATTTATTTTATTTTGTTTGTAGTATTTGTTGTTATAGCGGCAACAGAAATACATCATCTGTGAAAATTTCAACTGGAACTATCACGGTATCAGTAAGATACAGCCTGCGGCGCTACCACGGACTTCGAATCTCGAACTTCGTATATCTCCGTTTCGGTCGCTCGAGTACCATAAACCATAAGTGCGATAGAGACGGAGATATACGAATATATCGTGGTAGCGCCGCTGGTGACAGAGAGACGGACGGACGGACGGACGGACGGACGGACGGACGGACAGCGGATTCTTAGAAATAGGATCCCGTTTTACTCTTTGAATACGGAACCCTAAAAAACGCTTAAAATAAGTTTTGTAGTATTTTAGCAAACAGTCTAAAACCGAAGTTACAAATCCCTTACTTTAAAAATGTCTTGCTCTCCATACAAACTTTGAACGCTATTCAGGGAAAATTTAAAAATAAAACACTAAGTTTTTTTTATTTAACTCTTACATGTTTTGCGAACATCAAAATCAAATATTGTACATTTCTCTCAATAATTCTTTTTTAAGCCTTGGCGATCTAAGAAAACCATAAATAATAGGATTCCCGAAAAAACGGCGTATAAAATTCAAAATACCGAAGTGTCAACCCTAGTGGCCGGATAAACCGGATATATAGAGTTTAGGTGATTACTTGAATGTTCCATGGAATTAGGTCTTGTAAAAAATAGGGCAGATAGAAGATATAATAATAAAGCTGTCATACTAATATCGCGTCCTACTACGGCGGAACATTGAAGAAAAAAAATAAAAACCAAAATCAATAAAATCATTAATATCTTTGTAAAAAATGTACCTAGAGAGGTCGTAATTGCCTTTAAAAGTATGTCTTTGAAGGGGTTATCTAACACTTTAAACAACAGATACGTTTAATTAATAATTTGCAATATATAAAATGTTTTTCGTAATTCTTAGGTGTCGGACAAAAATGTATTTCTCAAAAACTACGCATATTAGAAACGCGGTAGTTTTAGTCTTACATTTGTAATGATCTAAACTACAGTAATTTGTAATAAAACGGGGATGTCACTTTTTCGGCTTCTATAAAACACTGTGAGACGTCATATCCTTGAACTTGGATGAAAAAAAAATAGTTTTTTTTTCGCTTAATTTTTTTGCTACTTCTCGCTGAGACACAACTATCAAAAAAATCATTTAATAAGCGTAGTTGATAACAACTACGTAATCATTTAATAACATTTTGCAAAATCATGATGCGTCATGTCAAAAAAAAAAACATTTACGAACGTATGTTTACTATATCATATCATATCAATAGAGTAGTAGTGGCAAATCAGTCTGTATTAGGTATAATATCCTCTTTCGTTCATTATGAAATAATGAATCCCATAAAAAACATTCCATGTAAAAAATAGGCCAAGTCTCGGAACTCTTCCACAGTAAAAAGTGGTGAGATATTTCGTAGAGCCATGTCAGGCATAGGTACTTATTAATTTTTATTTGCTTGCTAAATAAAATTCTGCAACTTGGGAATCACACAACGTTACTGCATTTACAAATTTTTGCATATCTGTGTAAGTGTGATTGCCAAGTCACAAAATTTTATTTAGTAAGCAAATAAAGATAAATACTAATACCTGAATTGGCTCTACGAAATATCTCACCACTTTTTACTGTGTAAGAGTTCCGAGACTTGGCCTATTTTTTACATGGATTTTTTTATGGGATCTCATTTCTTTTTGTAGGTTATTAACTTTGTATTTTAACGGCCTCCGTAGCCCAGTGGGTAGTGACTCTGCCTACGAAGCTGGAGGTCCCGGGTTCGAATCCCGGTCAGGGCATTTATTTGTGTGTTTATCACGAATATTTGTTCCTGAGTTATGGATGTTATATATGTATATAAGTATCTATATGTATTTATCTATTATATATATCATCGCCTAGTACCCACAACACAAGCCTTACTGAGCTTACCGTGGGCCTAGGTTGATTTGTGTAAGATTGTCCCATAATATTTTTTTTTTGTATGGAAATGTTATTTTACCAACCGCAAATAACGTTTGTATAGTTTTGAGGGAAGCAACTGCAAAAGTAACTTTGGAATCGCATGTATTTGTATAGGATTACAAACTTACTTATGCAGTGTGTATTTATCCCTGAATCCTGACGGAAACTGCAATATTTTTAGGTTTTTTTATGAATGGATAGGCTAAAAACTAATTACTTTAAAAATTTGGAGCTTGTAGGTCTGCTAGAAGTACCTTAGAATTACGATGATCATTATAAGTGAGTCAGTGAGTATGTCAGTGACAAAACTAAGGATTTTTGGCGGGCAATAGGTAGTTCCTAAACTAAAAGTTCAAATTGAATGTTATTGAGAATATATGTAAGTCATATTATGCCCTATATGTTACTGAAAATTCAGGGTTCTGGCTTTAGCCAGCACGAAATTACAGGATGTTGAAAATGGCCTGAATGGCTTCGAGAAAAGGATAGTAGTACCTACGGCCGTGCCTCTTTGTTTTGCTCGACGATTGACATTGATCAATATGATAGTATTGATATGATATGATATAGTACCTAAACATATGTTCGTAAATGTTTTTTTTTGACATGACGCACCATGATTTTTCGAAATGTTTTTAAATGTGTACGTAGTTGACAATACATAGTGGCTCATTAAGTAATTTTTTTGATAGGTGTGTCTCCGCGAGAAGTGGCAAAAAAATTTAAGCGAAAAAAAAACTATATTTTTTTTTCATCCAAGTTCAAGGATATGAATGTCTGTAAAAATATGCATTACGAACCCCATTTTATGCTCCCTAATTCTGAATTTATTTGGTTACTCTCGCTTGCTTGGTTTACCTAAAATAACAGAATAACAATTACCTTGTTTTTTTGACATTTTCGTGAATCAGTCTGAAACAAAAGAAGATCGAAGGCTGATATTACGCATACAATGTTCTTAGGTCTCCTCAAATTACAACCAAATCCCTTGCGGGGGCCAATCTTGTTAGCTTAGCCTGCTAGACCCTTTATTCAAACTCCCCGAAATTTCGAGGTTGAACAATATCGACTGTATTATATGTCCTGAATGTAACAATTACTTACAGATAAATTTACTATATAAATGGCATCCTTCTTTTTACGTGCCACCAGGTATACCTATATTTATATACTAGCTTTTGCCCGCGACTTCGTCCGCGCGGAAATGGGTTTCCCTCCATCGCAGAATACGATATTCGCATAACACGATATTCGCAAAACAAGATATACGCATAACATGATTTAATTATGCACAAAACACGATAATCGCAACACACGATTTTCGCATCACATGATTTTCGCATAACATGATATTTGCAAAACATCATACTAGCAAAACATCACCTTCGCAAAACATTGCAGTAACAACTTTGTTGCCTACTGTATTGTAATACGAATAGAGGCCCGACCTTCACCCATCCGCTTAATTGATGAAAAGTATTTTATATCGAATCTAGGACATTAAAAAATATAAGCAATTTAAGTAGGGGTTCAAGACATTAAATCAACATAAATATGCATAAAATAAAATGACACTTAGGTATATTCTGGTTAATGTAATATTTTGAAAATTTCGGGGTTTCTGGCTACGCCCATTTTGCGAATATCATGTGATACAAAAATCGTGTTTTGCGATTACTTATCGTGTTTTGCGATTATCGTGTTTTGTGCGTAATCAAATCATGTTATGCGAATATCGTGTTATGCGAATATCGTATTCTGCGACGGAGGGAAACCCAGTATGTATAGCCATGACAGGGGATACACGAGTACTTCAAATATAATTCAAACCCTAGTACCGATGTCTCCCCAAGCAAGGGGAGACACCGGTACTAAAGATTCCAGATGTCTCCCCCAGGGGGTTGACCAGGGGAGACACGGATCCGAAGGTATTATAAGTATGTAAGTATCAACAAGATTGACTAACTATTTAGGAACTCTAACAAACAGTTCAAACAAATATAATAAATGCATATTTGCAAGACTACATTTCATAAATTAGTTTATGAGGCATTTAAAGTTAAATATATGTGATTGCAACATTGATGTATGCGTAGAGTAACTATCTGCCAGTAAGAATTAAGGATTATAAGATGCAAAATACACTGAAAGAACATTTTCACTTTAGTTAGTGTATAATAACAAAATATTAAAAAAAGCATGATCACCTTTATCAACTCAGCTAATAGGTAGGCAAATTAATCCCTCGTATGCAGATATCAAACTTAGATAGTCAAAAGAACTTGAGATTTAAATCTATAGGCTCAAATGCTTAGCACGGATCTATCCCGAAGCATACAATGGGTTAATTAAACCAGTTACAATACATATTATTGTTATACTATACCAAAATGCTTAAGATGAGAATAAATAAAATCATGTTCATGTCTCTTTAATAAATCTTTATAATAAATATTAACTATAAGTAATGAGTTCCCATAATTTCTAAATTAAATAAGGATATTGCAATACAGTACTAGGTACTACTATTATTAATACATTACAATTATCAAAATTATAGAATAAATGGTAAGTTAGTCTCCTTCAATTCAATAGAGCCATTCTTACAGACTATGTGCAGCTCATTGTGGGGCTTCCCCTCGAACCTGAACCGCTGCGGGTGGGAGTCATCCATGAACCGACCCAGCTTCATTATTTTCTCATCCACTTTTATTTTATCCGCTATCAAATTTGTGGCTGGCAAGTTTTTAAGGATATCATGAATGAGCAACTCAACTTTACCCTTCTCATGTATGAAAATACTACTTTTGTCTGTCAACTGGGAGGCATGCATGTACACCTCCCCACTTTTCAAGGAAGCTTGCAGGTTGCCTGAGAAACCTGTGATGCGCAAATTCCCTTGCTGTATGACATCAATGTTCACTGTCCTATGGAGATGGTCCAGAGAAATATTCCCCATGGCGGTTGTGAAGTGGGACTTATCACTGTAACAGGACTTGACACTGATGGGGCCAGCGTGAGTTATGACAGTAAAAGAATTAGCCATTATATTGTTACAATCAATTCCCGATTCTTTGCCCGTTTTCAGTTCAATGTTGCTTGCTACAAGCCTGCCTTCCGTCTTGACTTTGCCCTGCACACTCTCCACTCGAATGGTCTGTGCCTTGAGATCCGCGACATTTACTGATCCATTTTGAGTCTTCACCACAAACTCCTCGCCTTCTAACTTCGCCAGATGCACTGAAGCATTATCAGTAGTTGTGACATGTACTTTTAGTTGATATGGAACTTGTATGAGGCAAACATCGTCTCTATCCGAAGAAGTATTCTTATTTACCAACTCCAAGCGCTTCGATGATTGTTTTACTTGAAAATCGCCCGTATCCTTGCCTTTACTATAAAGTATCATAGTGAGTCTATTATGGGCTTTTATATCGTTCACGTCGATTGGCTGGACTTTTACGTGAATGGGACTTTCCACAAATATTTCAGATGCTTTGTTATCTATTGTCTTTTCTACGGTTCTGACAATATTTAATTTATTTAAATCGGGAAGACTACTAAAATCGACGAAAGATAACCTCAAAATCTTGAGGCACTTATGTAAGACCCGTTGTCCAGCTGGAGAGAACATATTTAAATATTTGGTGCACTTTTCAAAATCGTAAGAACATATTCCTATGTTATTATATTATAATCTAATTAGTATAACGCTAATTTCATCTAAGTTTTAAAACTTTGACACATGACAGTACGCTGTCGACATCTGACTTTGACAGTTTCGTTTTTAAATGGAAAATAGCGCTAGGCTTGGAGAAACAGCCTTTATCATTTGAGGTTTTTTTAGCTTCGGTTTATTTAACTTGTAAGGAGTATTACGTAAAATGTATAGCAGGATAACGAAAGCTAAACAAGTTGTGAACAAGCAGACGATCAAGGGTGTCCAACCGCGGTGGACGTCATGACGAGTAGTACGACAGAATTTGGCCCGTGTGGATACTAGGGTTGCCAACCGTACTATATTATATAGTATTGTACTATATTTTGACTCTTTGTACTATATACTGTTGAAGAAATATATAGTACGCGAAAATACTATATTTTGGGGACCTTACGAAGTGCTTCAAATTGCCGAGGATTTTACTAAATAGCAATGTGATGAAGTGATTTTTTGCAGACTTGTTTTTATGTTGGCGAAAGTTTTTATTTTACCCTATAGGACGTTTTTAAAGAAGACTACATTTGCTACAATATGAGACTAGAATTGTCCCAATAGTTTTCAACATAAAACCTTTTAAAGTTTATAATTTTTCGGATTTTTCAACACTATTGGGTCTACAGAGGCGATTCTAAGTCTCATATTGTAGCAAATTTAGGCTACTTTAAAAACGTCCTTAAAAGGTTCTATCAAAAACGAGTCCTTTAGGGATTTCGCGGTATTTTCGATTTTTGACAAAGTTGCGTTTGGCGCTCGAGGTCACAAACATGGATTACTCGTTGGGCCAACATTATAAACAAATCTGCAAAAAATCAGAACTACTGGTTTTGACGCATACTTTCAGGCGACAAAATTACTGGATTACATTGCCCAGCCAAGTACCTACTATATTTTTTTACGGTGTACTATATTTTTGTCGTTTTTTTCTGGGAAATACTATATCTCCCCCAAAAAAAGTTGGCAACCCTAGTGGATACGTGCCTGATGCACGACCTCTCGCTCTATCTTATAACTTCCTACCGCTCGTGCCGTCCGCCGCGCTCGGTCGTGTAGACACGGTGTGTGGCTACACCAAGTCTTGATACTTTTGATGTGCAGGATAATGTGAACACGCTCTTGGTTCACGTCAAAGGAATTGACATTTCATAATTTTGACATTTTAGGAGAGAAAACACCGTAAAGCCTGCAACACACTGGCGCGGCCTGCGGTGGCGGTTAATAGTAAATTGGCAGCTAATAAGTAATGACAACAGCACTTTACTATTGGCGGCCCGGCCCATACACGGTGAAGTGTTATAACGCGATCCATGCACAGTCTCCATCTCATTGCATGTTACAGATAGAAAAAGCTATGGTGGATCATCAGTATTTAATCTCCGCGTATTGGCCGCGGCGGTCAATAGTACACTTGTCATTAGCTGTCAAGTTTACTATTGACCGCCACCGCAGGCCGCGGCAGTCTGTAATTGGTCTGTAAGGCCGCCTTACAGACTGGCGCGGCCTGCGGTTGCGGTCAATAGTAAACTTGACAGCAATTGTATTGTCACGACCGGCTGTCGCATCGCAGGCCGCGCCGCGCCAGTGTAATTGTGGCCTAACGTGCACTCCATAGAGGACTTTTCTATATACTGTAATAGAGACCTATCTCGGAGGTCAAAATGGGTAAGATGTAAGGTGGCGCTCTCCTGCGGGAAGTTTTGTAACTACTATGACGTATATATATTTATGAACGCCAAACGGACAGACGGACATGGCGTAACTACGAGTATAAGGCTTCCTCGTTGACTGCGGAACCTTAAAAATAGCCCGACTTATTATTTTACTGTAGCATATATTGTGTTTATGGTTTATTTCTAGGATGTCTATGCTTGAGGAGTAATAAAACATTCTTAGACCAATCTAGTAATGGTTGCAGTTTCATTTTATACAAGTACAAATATTACATGGCGCAGTCATGGCTACGGGGTATAATTTACCGTCCAAATTATCCTTAGTAGGTAATTTAAGTGAAAATTTCAAGAAGTTTAAACAATCCTTCAACATATACTTGGAAGCGGCGGGCCTTTCCGAAATAAAAGAGCCAAGAAAAATCGCCATCTTATTAAATCTTGTTGGCGAAGAGGCCCTTACCGTATATAATACGTTTGATACCAATGGCGATGACACTAAAACACTTGAGGAGGCTTTTCAATTCTTTGAAACATATTGCAATCCAAAAAAGAACATACTCCATTGTAGATACTTATTTTACAATAGAAATCAGAAAATAGGAGAAGCTTTTGACAGTTATCTGACGGAACTCACAATGTTGTGTAATGATTGTAATTTCCAAAACAAGAATGAGATATTACGAGACCGTCTTGTACTAGGCTCTAGTGACACTGAATCTCAGAAGAAACTCATTAAAATAGGAGACCCACCACTAGATGATGTTGTCTCGTCTCTCAGAATATCTGAGATCACCAATGTACAAGTCAAAGATATAACAGGAAATAAGAGTGAAGTAGATGCCATAACAGCACCCAGGACCAACTTGATCCAGAAGAAGACGTGTGCAAACTGTGGGTATCATCATAACTATGGTCAATGCCCAGCATACAACAAGACTTGTGCCAACTGTAACAGAAAACATCATTTTGCAAAGATGTGTCGTTCTGGAAAAGCTGTAAATGAGGTAACTCTACAAGATGATTCGGATTATTATGTCGAATCTGTCACATCCAACATGTCAGTAGACTCATTGGCATGGTTTCAAGAGGTAGTACTGCCAGGTAACAACTCAGTTCAGTTTAAACTCGACCCTGGGGCTGATGTCAACATTTTACCCGTGTTCATGTTTGACAAAATTGTTTCATCAAACCCCCTACCGCTGAAGGATACGGCAGCCTCACTTGAGAGCTGGAATGGTTTCAAGACCCCAGTAAAAGGCTTGGCAACGTTTGACATACTTGTAAATGGAAAAAAATACACGGAAACATTCTGTATTGCGGGCAGCGAAAAATCCATGCCGATTCTATGCCGTGATACATGTGTGCGCTTAAACTTAGTGAAAAGAGTTTCATCAGTTGAGAAGAAACAGGACAAAAAATTAGATTTAATTCTCAAAAATGAGGATCTGTTTGTAGGTTTGGGTAAGTTCAGTGAACCATATGACATAAAATTGAAACATGATGCTGTTCCTACCTCCAAACCTCCATACAGGGTTCCTCTTAAGTTAAGACCGAAACTCCAGGAAGAATTGGAGAGACTGGAGGGTCTAGGCATCATAAGCAAAGTCTCTGAGCCCACGGAGTGGGTTAACCGATTAGTGGTCATAGAAAAGCCGGATAAATCCATCCGAGTATGCCTAGATCCCAAGGATCTCAATAATGCAATTGTAAAAGATTATTGTTATATACCTACAATCGAAGACTTATCTGCGAAAATTAAAAGTGCCAAGTTTTTTTCAGTACTCGATTTGAAGGATGCGTTCTGGCATATTGCCTTGACAGAAAAGTCTTCGAAATACTGCACATTTGCCACAATGTTCTCGACATATAAATTTAATCGATTACCGTTTGGAATCGTGTTAGCTTCGGAAGTTTTCCAAAAGCGCCTATCTGAAATCTTTGCCTCAATTGATGGTGTTGTTAACTACATTGATGATGTGTTATGTTTTGCAGAGACTGAGGAAGAAATGAATGATATTCTAGCCAAAGTATTTCAAAAGGCAAGGGATTGTAATGTACGTTTTAACAAAAAGAAGTTCCAATACATGATAAAAGAAGTTAAGTACTTAGGACACATATTTGCGAATGGTACGGTCCAACCTGACGACGACGCAATCAAGGCCATAATAGACTTTGACAGACCGAATGACAAGTCTGGTTTACAGAGACTTCTTGGACTCGTAAACTATTTACGACCCTATATTCCCAATCTTGCTTCAATTACAAGCCCATTAAGAGATTTACTAAAAAAGGACACGATATTTGACTGGCAAAAAATACACACAGATACATTTGACCAAATTAAAACGATTCTATCAGCGCATCCTGTTTTACAAACTTTTGATCCAAGCAAGGAGATAGTTATTCAAACAGATTCAAGCAAGACTGGAATAGGGTGTGTACTTTTGCAAAATAATAAACCAGTTTATTATGCATCCAAATCATTGACCGAGGCGGAAATAAATTACGGTCAAATAGAGAAAGAATTTTTGGCTGTGTTATTTTCATGTAAGAAATTTCACTCATTTATCTATGGACAAGAAGTCACTGTGCTAACAGATCACCTACCCCTGATTTCCATTATGAAAAAAAACTTGCATGACATCCCATCAACACGTCTACAAAGAATAAAATTGAAGTTAAGTAAGTATGACATCACTATGAAGCATGTTCCAGGCAACAAAATGCACATAGCTGATGCATTGAGCCGAGCCTGCTCCATGGCTAGTCGCGACTGTGACAGTGACCTTAATGACATAGTCCATAGTGTCAATGTTTCTAATGAGATATTATCTCAACTGAGACAAGAGATTAAACAAGATCCCATAGCATCAAAACTGATAGATTTTTTCAAAAATGGATGGCCAAACTCATTATCCAAGGTACCAAATGAATTAATATACTATTACAATATAAAACAAACCATTTGTTTTGAGGATGACTTAATATTCATAGACCACAGGCTTTATGTCCCAAAATCTTTACAAAGACTTATATTGACAAAACTACATGAGTGTCATTTTGGAATGACTAAGACTAAAGCTCGGGCCAAAATATTATTTTATTGGAAAAACATGTTCTCTGATATTGATAATTTTATTGCGAGCTGTAGCATTTGTCTCAAACATTCCAACAACAACATAAAGGAACCAATGGTCATTAGGGAACAACCTGAACTTCCTTTTCAGCACGTATCCATAGATATTTTACAATATGGTAATGATGACTATTTGACTCTAATAGATCACTATTCAAAATGGGTTGAGTTACGCAAGCTAAGAAATAAAACATCCCAAGCTACAATTTCCGTTTTAAAGGATATATTCTCAACTCATGGCATTCCTGAATTAATATATTCTGACAACATGCCATTTAACTCATTGGCATTCCGGGAATTTGGCTTTGAATGGGGCTTCAAAACCAAGTTCTCGAGTCCTCACTACCATCAAAGTAATGGAGCTGCAGAAAGGGCAGTCCAAACTTGTAAGAGTTTTTTAAAAAAAGCTTATGAGACAAAGACCGATATTGAATTGTTTCTGTTAGAATATAGAAATACTCCAATCGTCAGTCTTCAAGGATCTCCGGCTGAGTTATTGTTTAACAGACTTTGTAGAACCAAACTTCCAATAAAAAAGGACTTATTGAAACCAAAGTTGCATCCTAATATACAAAATTTGCTAATAAACAATAGTAACAAAAACAGAGCTTATTATGATCAGCATTCGAAAATAAGAAGTGACTCTTTGAAAGAAGGGCAAAAGGTGCTTTATAAAGAGAATGAAAATAGCACTATTTGGAAACCAGCAACGGTACACAAAATTACCGACAACCCACGTTCTGTAGTAATAAAGGATGACCGTGGGAACTTAAAGACTAGAAACTCATGGTTCATTAAGGTGGACAGGAGCAAGGAGTGTGTGCAGCCAACAATGCAGTCTGCTTGGTCTCAGATTGCTGTCCAGCAGCCACCTGAGGCGGAGTTGACCAGAGCTCCTGAGATGGAACCCACTAATGATGCCTCTCCAGAAGTTCCACTTAGGAGATCTAATAGAGACGTTAGACCTCCTGGGTATCTCAATGATTATGTCTGTAGCTGTTTGTAATTATAGTTTATTTAATTTTAATTTGAAAAGGAGAGATGTAGCATATATTGTGTTTATGGTTTAGTTCTAGGATGTCTATGCTTGAGGAGTAATAAAACATTCTTAGACCAATCTAGTAATGGTTGCAGTTTCATTTTATACAAGTACAAATATTACATATACCAAATGTGTATGAGAAGTCCCCACCCCGCATCGAGCCAGCGTGGGGACTACAGCCAATTCCCTCCCTTCCATGACAGCACGGCTATCACAAGACGGCCGCGACATACTCTCGAGCTCTCTCGCACTATCCGTCCCTTTCTAAGTCGTCTAATAAGAGAGAGACGGATAGCGCGAGATAGTTCGAGGGTATGTCGCTGCCGTCTTGTGATAGCCGTGCTGGAGCCGGCATTGGGACAAATATAGACTGATGATGATGATGAATCTACATATTCTACAGGTATTATAAAGAGGAAAATTCTTTGAGATTGTTGCTTTGTAAAATGTTAGTTGGTAGATACGAGTATGTAGGGGTACTAATCTCAGGAACCACTCATCCGATTCCAATTTTGTTTCACCTACTACGTATGGAATGGACTTTCTGGATGGCCATTTGCTACGTATATAATGTACCGCGGCTTTGCATGCGTCCTTTGCAATACGCTGGTGGAGACGCACGTCCAGCTAGTATAATATAATTTGACTAGGTACTATGCAGCGGGTTTTTGAGTAAAATGGCAGTGATATATACGGACGGACATTCGAACGGTATGACGAAACTATAATGGTTTGGCAACTGCTCTAAGGGTTCCGATTTTGCCATTATGACTACGGAACCTTAAAAATTACCAAGTTGGACTTCGTAGTTAGTCAAATTTGACTTAAAGGCAAGAATTAACTGAACATACATACTGCAACCATACATGTGATAATAAGTAAAAGATAGTTATAATACGTGTCACTTAGTGACGTTTTAATCCTGATTAATTACAGTGCCATCTCACTTATTTCTAATTGACTACGTAGCGACAGAACCAACAAAAGGCCGTAGAACGCGATCTGGTGTTGTATTTTAAATGACCGAATGAAAAGTTATACTGCTAAATCAAAAATCTCTTATATCCATCTAAGTGTTTGGAACGCAGTGTGCTCTTTAAGTTATATCCTTGGCACTGTCATCCGAGTTTAACCATTGCCCGTTGCTTAGTATAGAGATTGAGATTGTCAAAGAGTACTATATATATACCTCTGGACCCTGGTTTGATTGACCCTGGTGCACTGATGCACTCATTAAAAAAACATTTTTGAGTGTGTTAATCGTCATGATTATAACCACATTTTTTTATCTAAATTAAACGACGACTGTGCATATATAAATAACTACAATTACTACTAAACTAAACAGCTCGTGCTTGTGCACGCTTCTGTTTAAATTTCAAGAAGTGGAAAGTAACCGATACTTACCTTTAATTTTCTCATTATTTTAAGCCAGTAGACGCGTAGAAGATGATTTAGATTAGTCGCTAAAAGACTGGCTGAACTGCTGCTACTATTTGGTCTGGTGATATTAAAACGGAACAATGAACGTGGATTTAAAGCAGACGTTTGCGCGCATCAAGCCAGTGTGCGATATAGTGATGATGTGCCCTACGGCGGAGTCCATCGCACAGTTTACCGGCCGCGTCTCGGAGCTGAAGAAGGAGGCAGTGCAGGAGCTGCAGCAATACCTCCTCTTTCCATTTATAACCCACATAAAGTCCACTGAAATTGAGTAAGTTAGGGAACTTGGTTTCCCTCCAAAATGCTTTGCAAACCTTAGCTGCTTTTTGCATGCTGAGTCAGGACCAATTTGTAGCTCTGTCAACTATGTGAATAGGTATATATTTATAATGTTTTGTTACTGCTAATTTATTTTTCCTCTTTTTATTTTGAAATATCAAGCAACATTTATAGTGCTTATACTGCTTTCATAAATATTTTTGACAATATAGTTGCCGTGCCTGCATGCTAGCTTCCAAGGATTTAATCAATTATTCTTACAGTATCAATTAATTAAAACAAATCAAAGTTACTCAGGAAAAATCAAACTTCAATGATTTTTTGCTATTTTAAAGATTGTTATTGTGTAAAATTACTGCTGCTTGACCATAGAAAATTGTGATATTATTTATGTTACTCATATTCATCTTAATACCATATTGTATACATCTATAACATTGCATGGGATTCATCTATCGGAGCCTTCAATTAGAATTGTGTCTGGAATTTTCTTTATCTTTTTTAATGGATTTTACTTTGCTTCTTCATTAGCTTATGCTGATTAATGAATGAATGAATGAATGAATGAATGTTTCTTTATTTCAGGCAATAAACCCATTACTACATTACAATATATATGATACAAAGAAATAAAATAAAATAAAAATAAAATCCTTAACAAATACGTACAATTATTTGCGATTCGGGTGCCGATGCGCAGATAACCAATGCAGGAAGATTGCATTTCGGTACAAGTTGTTACTGACCGTCTCAATTAGCACATTATTAGAAATGCGTATTCTTTGCCAGAACGACGCTATTCGATTTCTAATAATGGCATAGAAATCGGGTACCCTGGCGTCAGCAAACATTGCCGATGCACTACAGAATCGAGGCTGTTTGGTGATAATACGTAATGCATCATTGTATTGTACTCTAAGGGTGCTGTAAGCCTTCCGTGTATATTTTGCCCACAGTTGACAGGTATAAAAACTTTGACAATATGATCTAAACAGGACAAGCTTAACATCCTTAGAGCACTTTGCGAATCTGCGTGCCAGCATATTGCTGCGTATAGCCAGGGCCCTACGTTCACGCTCGATATCCAGGTCGTCTTGCATGCTCTCACATAGTATGTGACCTAAGTACTTAAACTGCTTTACAACCCGAACTGACTCACCGTTTAGAAACACCGGCGGCACCCTCTCCGGACCTTTACCATACTTAAAAATAACCATTTCAGTCTTAGCGATATTGTACTTCATGCCATTTTTTAAGGCGAAGTTCTCACAAACCGCCAAGAGTTCACGTAAGGCACTAATCGATGGACTGAGGAGAACCATGTCATCCGCATAACTTAAGTTATTATAACAGACGCCATCAATATGGCAGCCGACACGAGTTCTCCTCAGTTCATCGATCAGATCGTTGATATAGATGTTGAATAGGTCCGGAGAGGTGAGCCCTCCTTGACGGACTCCACACTCTAGTCTTAATTAATAAAAAATGATCTTTATGTAGGTCCTACAATACAGGCAACTATTTCATGTAACCATGGACACATTTTTTATTAGTAGAACTTACAAAACTAATGGGTTAGTTGGTACATATAACCTTACATTTAAAACAAAACTGACAGGGGAGTGCAATCCCTCACAGTGCGACATGTAGGGTCAGTCTCCGCCTCAACCCTGTCCGCTATCATGCGCAGAATGCTGTTGGGACTGCGGCGCACCCGGCGCATCAAGGATGCGGCGCGCGCACGCCTGCTCTTATAGAAACAGTCCACGCGCGCCGCCGCGAACATCCCTGATGCGCTACAGAAAAGGGGCAGTCCCATCAACAACTGGAACGCATTATTATGCAAGATACATTTGCAATGTGTTTATGTAATAAACTATTTGTAATGGATTACAGTGATAAACACTAATAATAGTAGTTTATGCAATCATTATATAATGGATGCTTTTTAAGTCGAGTACCACATTTAGGCCACCAAGCTTGCTGAGTGGCCTAATTAAGGTACGAGACTTAAAAAGCTAATTATATAACTATTGTATACAATACTTTTTCTACGAGTCAACGGAAATAGGTAATAATTTATTAAACAAACTTGGTATCTATTGAAAATCGCCCTGCTGAAATGAAGCGCAGCAGCTTAGTAATTTTGCGCGTTGATGTCTTCACAGTTATCTTATACAGCTCCTGGATTCATAAGATGACTGCTGGCGGTTATCTTATTATCATACGAGTTCGTGATGAGCTCGTGGAGCTCCAGGATTAAAAAGTATGTGATCTTAGTTTCGTGTACGAAATCTTAATTCAAAGATTAAAGTCGACGAGTAGAAAAAGTATCTTATAACTTATAACCCTGAAGTTTGTCATTGTGCATGTACAAAGTAATTTAATTGATTTTGTACATTGGTAGCTTGATACTACAACTCAAGCAAGCACTGCACATGTATATGAACACCATACTTTGAAATTTTGATGGTGCCTACAACATACTCGAAGCAAAGTGCGTTCTGTACCTTCTGCTTATGTGAAAATACAGTGAATAGTGTATTATCATTATAAAATGTATATTTGTGAACTGGGAATTCCTTCAGAAATGGTTTTTAAATTGAATGTATTTTGCATGTTAAAGGAAGAAATATGAGCTACAATGGCGAATAATAGATGCCATAAGAGTGGTGCTGGAGAAAGTGACTGTGATCAGCTTCGAGATGTGCATCAAGATTGAGACGGGCCTGCTCAGCCTGGTGTTCGACAACTCTAAGCCTGGAATGAGTAAGATTATTGTACTTCACACATTTTGTATTTTTTTCATACTTTAATTAATGGGTATAAACAAACCTTAAATTACAAATATACCTTTATTAACTTAAACAATCATTATAACTACAACTTAGAAAAGTTGAAAAACCCGCACGTTTTCATTTCAAAGTTCAATATCTCAAAAACGGCTGAACCGATTTTGATGAAACGTAACCTTCTAGATCACATCAGCTTACTGATAAAAAAAACCGCATCCAAATCGGTCCATTCGTTTAGGAGCATGCCACAGACAGACACACACACACAGACATGTCAAATTTATAACACCCTTCTTTTTGCGTCCGGGGTTAAAAATTGGTATAAAGAAGAGCAATAACTCCTTTTCCAATTTGCGTTCCATGTTCCTTTTGTTTAAGAAGATCTTTGTGTAAAAATCTGAAATACATAACTTACATGCAATCGCAATGTCATTGCATGTTTTCGTACATTTCACATAATTTTCACCATAACAGGGTGTCCACTTTCTGGAAAGTCAGGGAAAGTCAGGGAAAAGTCAGGGAAGCTGATGGTGGTCAGGGAAAGTCAGGGAAAGTCAGGGAAGTTCTAGACAGGTCAGGGAAAAAATCTGTCTAGAAGGAAAAAATATAAATAAAAAAATTAAAAGTATCAACAAATGTATCTTGAACTATAAATATGTTGATTCATCATCATTATGTTGTCCATTAACTAAATTTAGAAAGGTAAGTATATATCTTAGTTAGTTTGATTTTTGTTTTTATTCAGCGTTAAATATTTTATGACCAGGTGATATTTATAAGGCCATTTTGTGGGGAGATACCTCGATACATTGCCTTGCAAAAGGTGGAGAGGAGGATGTTTTGATTGATATTGGTTGAGTATGAGATCATAAGTTTCCGACCTCGGGCATGTGTGGGTTAGCCACCATCTTCATTTGATGCTGGCACTTCACTTGGTGTTGCGTGTTCGCGGTGCGTGGTTGCCTCTCTCAAAGGGGCAATAATTTTGGTGTTTTAGAAATAGCACTTAATTTGTTATTTCTATGACAAAGGTGTCTATGCCAAGTTTAAGGATGATAAAAATGATTTTTGTCATATATCACAACAACATATACAATTTAAGTCTTACAGAAAAAAGTTGTAAAGGGCGTAATAAGTAGTACTTAAAAAAATCTCTAGTTCAAGTGTTTTTGTGGCAAAATTGTACGCTTCGGATTAAAAGAATATAATGGGTACTTATTTTTAAATGTTGGAACAAGTCGGATTCATCCCATGAGCGCGGGAAAATAGGTAGGTAAATGTGAAAAAAGTAGGCTTTGCCTGCGATACGGCCTTCTCTATAAACTATTATTGCTACAGCTTATGGGGTATAGTTATCGACTAAAACAGACACGGGGAATTCATTTTAGGTGAAAAATGGTAGTTTTATATAAAAAAAATGTCTGAAAAAATTAATAAAAATAAAACTTGCTGTCGAAGTTAAGATGAGGTATACCTGTCTAATACATATTTTTGAAAACAATATCTAAAAGGTCGTTTAGTTTTCAGAAATATGTGTACTTTTTGGGCGCTATAAACTATTATTGCTAGGGCTTATGAAGTATAGTAATTATAGTTATTGACTAAAACAGACACGGGGAATTAATTTTTGGTGAAAAAAGGTAGTTTTAGAAAAAAAAAATCTGAATTTGTTTAAAATAAAAATTGCTGTCGAAGGTAAGATGATCATATCTAATACATATTTTTGAAAACAATATCTAAAAGGTCGTTTAGTTTTCATAAATATGTGTACTTTTTGGGCGACGTCCGTACAAAAACTTCAAAAAATCCAATATTGTTTGCATCAAGGTAAAGTAGCGGTATGCCGTGTTCAGAATTATTGCTTTCAATATCTAAATTATGAATTTTTATAATCATCATCATTATCATATCAGCTGACTGCTGCGAAAGGCCTCCGCCAAAGAGTGCTACAATGACCGGTCCTGCGCCACCCGCATCTAGCGGACTCGCGCGTTTATGGGGGGTCTACCGACGCTGCGCCTTCCGGTACGTGGCTGCCACTCGAGAACCTTTCCGCCCCAACGGCCATCGGTTTTACTTGCAATGTGCTCCGCCCAGTGCCAAGTTTAGCGATTCAGAGGGCTACAACAGTTACCATGGTTCTGCTGCGGATAGCCTCATTTCTGATGCGATCACGCGAATAATCTCCCGGCATAGCCCTCTCCATTTTTGGGTGACTGAGCCTTCTTACGAGGCCCATAGTAAACGACCACTATTCAGTGCCATAAAATAATACTCATTCGATTCAGATAACAAAGGTTTATCACTGGCATATATGTCATCACTGGCAATACACACTGGTCAAAGAATCTTGTCTTGAGACTGTGTGGAATATTTGACGAAAAGATGTGCCGTAGCTTCCCGAACGCTGTTCAGCCGAGTCGGATTCGACGATTGACCTCTTTCTCGAAGTTGGACCTAGTAACCTCTCGAAGTAGGTCTTACATTCAAGATATTTTATTAATACCTACCTATCAAAATGCAAACTGTAAAATAAAAATTATCCAAGTTTTTTTTATAAGTACCACGTCAAAATAACGACCCATACAGACAGAGTGTTTTATTCAAACGGGGCAATAATGAGATACGGAAATTTGATCTTAGGAACACGAAAAAAAATAAATTGCATGGTTTTTTTTTAAAGAAAGCCATGCGTGCAATATTTTATTTTACATATTCGTCATATTATGTGTGTTGCTTTGTTCGTCACATTTAAAAAAAAATATATTGAAGAATACTTAGTCTCGAGAAAAATTAATTCCTCGTGTCGATAACTATAACTATATTTACCGCACAGTAATAAAAGTGTATCAAGGAGGTCATATCGCAGGCGACGCCTGCTTGTTCCACATTCACACCCATCTTACCTTGTCGATGGGGTGAATCTGAATTGTTACAACATAAAAATCTCTCCATCAATTTGATGCTTTTATTTAATACGAAGCTTACAAATTTGAAGCAAAAAACACTAAATAGAAGGAGGTAATGAAAAAAAAAATTCTCCGCCCCTCTACTATTTTACTTCAAGATTTTCAGATAAATGATTTATGACAACATTTTTAATAATTTAAACATCTTTAAACATGAAATTATGCTTTCACATATAATAGAAATAAAAAATTAGTTTAGTGCTTAGGTACAATGTCAACGCACGAGTAGGTGTACTAGCTTCAGACGAATTTTATTATGCGTCCGACAGCCTTGCAAACGTCTAAAAGGCTGCGGTGACACATCATCAGGCAGGCCGTGCGCTTGTTTGTCACCATCGTAGTGAAGTTTATAAATAAAAAGTTTTCCTTGCGCTTCATAGCCTTAAGGTGGTTCGATTGCCATACAAAACGTTATTTGACATTCGCAGGCTAATGGCGTGATATTTTAAGAAGCGTATGTAACAAACTTTCATAAATTGGCTTCCCATTTGCGCCAAATTCCCCCTTTCCTAGAATAAACTTGTATAAACTAGATTAATTTGAGAAATTGTTTTGGGACGTGATATTTTGGGAAAACTATATATCTCAAATTAATCTAGTTTATACAGGTTTATTCTAGGAAAGGGGGAATTTTGCGCAAATGGGAAGCCAATTGATGAAAGTGTGTTACGTAAGTTTCTTAAAATATCACGCCGTTAGCCTGCGAATGTCAAATAACGCTTTGTATGGCAATCGAACCACCTTAAAGAGTTTGGAGTGTGACATGCGTACTTTGAAATGGCGTTAAAGGTTAATCAATCGAGATATTTTGTAATATTTTTGGTCAGGGAAATTCGAAAGAATGGTCAGGGAAAGTCAGGGAAAAGTCAGGGAAATATTTTCAGGGTTTGCAGTGGACACCCTGCCATAAGTAGATATTTTTATGGTCATTTCTAAGGTCGAATATCGTTTGACTTGTTTCGAACCGATACGCGGTTCTTAGAACGCGATAGTGGCGGAGCGCCCATACAAGCCGATTCCCACCGGCTTGCCTAAAAGTTTTTTTAGGCAAGCCTATCTATAGTTATTACTCTAAACTCTTTCATAGAGTTTTTTGGGTCCGGGTTGCCCATCGAAAATTTTCACGCACCGCCACTGCGCGATAATTTATGGATACGAGTGACCTATGGCTTTTGTGTATGTGTAGTGTCGCGCATTTGTGTCGCTGCAAAAAGTCGCCGTGTGTAACGTGAGTACGTGAGCGGTATTCGACCTTAAGGTCACAGCTCATTACAGCCACCCGGCACCCGACCCGCACCGCCTCGTCTCGAGCGGTTAGTATTCTACATATGGATTTGTATGGGCATGCGCTCACTACATCAACTCCGTAGCATCACCGGATCGGAGGTGTCCACGCGCGGACTGCGAGTGGACCACTCGATGACAGCTCGCTGTCGGCATGCTTGCCTCGCGTGAACTGCGAGCTTGCAACGCGCGGTTAAGGGGGGGGGGGGTCTCGTTGACCACGCGACGTCCACTTGTTGACGACGCGAGGTCCACTGCGAGTGGACCACTCGATGACAGCTCGCTGTCGGCATGCTTGCCTCGCGTGAACTGCGAGCTTGCAACGCGCGGTTAAGGGGGGGGGGGGGGGGGGTCTTGTTGACCACGCGACGTCCACTTGTTGACGACGCGAGGTCCACTGCGAGTGGACCACTCGATGACAGCTCGCTGTCGGCATGCTTGCCTCGCGTGAACTGCGAGCTTGCAACACGCGGTTAAAGGGGGGGGGGGGGGTCTCGTTGACCATGCGACGTTCACTTGTTGACGACGCGAGGTCCACTGCGAGTGGTCACCACTCGATGACAGCTCGCTGTCGGCATGCTTGCCTCGCGTGAGCTGCGAGCTTGCAACGCGCGGTTAAAGGGGGGGGGGGGGGGGGGTCTCGTTGACCACGCGACGTCCACTTGTTGACGACGCGAGGTCCACTGCGAGTGGTCACCACTCGATGACAGCTCGCTGTCGGCATGCTTGCCTCGCGTGAACTGCGAGCTTGCAACGCGCGGTTAAAGGGGGGGGGGGGTCTCGTTGACCACGCGACGTCCACTTGTTGACGACGCGAGGTCCACTGCGAGTGGTCACCACTCGATGACAGCCCGCTGTCGGCATGCTTGCCTCGCGTGAACTGCGAGCTTGCAACGCGCGGTTAAAGGGGGGGGGGGGGTCTCGTTGACCACGCGACGTCCACTTGTTGACGACGCGTGGTCCACTGCGAGTGGACCACTCGATGACAGCTCGCTGTCGGCATGCTTGCCTCGCGTAAACTGCGAGCTTGCAACGCGCGGTTAAGGGGGGGGGGGGTCTGGTTGACCACGCGACGTTCACTTGTTGACGACGCGAGGTCCACTGCGAGTGGACCACTCGATGACAGCTCGCTGTCGGCATGCTTGCCTCGCGTGAACTGCGAGCTTGCAACGTGCGGTTAAAGGGGGGGGGGGGTCTCGTTGACCACGCGACGTCCACTTGTTGACGACGCGAGGTCCACTGCGAGTGGACCACTCGATGACAGCTCGCTGTCGGCATGCTTGCCTCGCGTGAACTGCGAGCTTGCAACGTGCGGTTAAAGGGGGGGGGGGGGGGTCTCGTTGACCACGCGACGTCCACTTGTTGACGACGCGAGGTCCACTGCGAGTGGACCACTCGATGAGAGCTCGCTGTCGGCATGCTTGCCTCGCGTGAACTGCGAGCTTGCAACGCGCGGTTAAGGGGGGGGGGGGTCTCGTTGACCACGCGACGTCCACTTGTTGACGACGCGAGGTCCACTGCGAGTGGACCACTCGATGAGAGCTCGCTGTCGGCATGCTTGCCTCGCGTGAACTGCGAGCTTGCAACGCGCGGTTAAGGGGGGGGGGGGTCTCGTTGACCACGCGACGTCCACTTGTTGACGACGCGAGGTCCACTGCGAGTGGACCACTCGATGACAGCTCGCTGTCGGCATGCTTGCCTCGCGTGAACTGCGAGCTTGCAACGCGCGGTTAAAGGGGGGGGGGGGGGTCTCGTTGACCACGCGACGTTCACTTGTTAACGACGCGAGGTCCACTGCGAGTGGTCACCACTCGATGACAGCTCGCTGTCGGCATGCTTGCCTCGCGTGAACTGCGAGCTTGCAACGCGCGGTTAAAGGGGGGGGGGGGTCTCGTTGACCACGCGACGTCCACTTGTTGACGACGCGAGGTCCACTGCGAGTGGTCACCACTCGATGACAGCTCGCTGTCGGCATGCTTGCCTCGCGTGAACTGCGAGCTTGCAACGCGCGGTTAAAGGGGGGGGGGGGTCTCGTTGACCACGCGATGTCCACTTGTTGACGACGCGAGGTCCACTGCGAGTGGTCACCACTCGATGACAGCTCGCTGTCGGCATGCTTGCCTCGCGTGAACTGCGAGCTTGCAACGCGCGGTTAAAGGGGGGGGGGGGTCTCGTTGACCACGCGACGTCCACTTGTTGACGACGCGAGGTCCACTGCGAGTGGACCACTCGATGAGAGCTCGCTGTCGGCATGCTTGCCTCGCGTGAACTGCGAGCTTGCAACGCGCGGTTAAGGGGGGGGGGGGGTCTCGTTGACCACGCGACGTCCACTTGTTGACGACGCGAGGTCCACTGCGAGTGGACCACTCGATGACAGCTCGCTGTCGGCATGCTTGCCTCGCGTGAACTGCGAGCTTGCAACGCGCGGTTAAAGGGGGGGGGGGGGGGGGTCTCGTTGACCACGCGACGTTCACTTGTTGACGACGCGAGGTCCACTGCGAGTGGTCACCACTCGATGACAGCTCGCTGTCGGCATGCTTGCCTCGCGTGAACTGCGAGCTTGCAACGCGCGGTTAAAGGGGGGGGGGGGGGGGGTCTCGTTGACCACGCGATGTCCACTTGTTGACGACGCGAGGTCCACTGCGAGTGGTCACCACTCGATGACAGCTCGCTGTCGGCATGCTTGCCTCGCGTGAACTGCGAGCTTGCAACGCGCGGTTAAAGGGGGGGGGGGGGGTCTCGTTGGCCACGCGACGTCCACTTGTTGACGACGCGAGGTCCACCCGTGGACCACCTGTCGACTACGAGTGGACGCCGAACGACGAGGCGGTGCGGCAAGGGTGCCGGGTGGCTGTAATGAGCTGTGACCTTTAACGACGTGAACCCGTTACAATATAATGTATTTGAATACATACATGGTCTGTTTAGTTGCATTTTAGACCGCAACCTTCCAGAAAACAAGAAAAACCTAACTGAACTGAAGAAGGTAAAACGAATTACAACAACCTTTATATAGCAACATACAACACAAGATCGTTATCCAGCCACGAAAGATTACTAGAGTTAACAAATGCACTAGAAACGGTCAAATACGACATCATAGGACTAGCCGAGGTTAGAAGACAAGGAGTTCTGGAAGAGGCCTTTACCTCCTAAGGGTTCTGGTGTGATATACTACAAAAATTTCTCATACCCAGAAATAAAAAGGCTTTTTTATTTTTATTTATATATTTATGTTTAGTTGCGCAAGTGCCGGAGGAGCTGAAGCACGCCGTGGTGAAGTGCCTGACGGTGCTGATGCTGAACATCGAGGAGCGCGTGCGCAAGAAGATGCTGCGCACTCAGGTGCCGCTCATAGCGCAGGCTGTGTTCGTGGCCGTGCACCTCGCCAAGCTGGAGAGACTCCGCCCATTGAGGTTAGTGCGTGAATAAGTTGCACAGACAGTTAGATTTTCTCGTCTCGCATTTTAATTTGATTTGTACAAGTTTTTTTACGTGGATGCCTGTCACCCCAAAACGCTTTATAACCTTAAATCGCTAAAGATGCCATTAATTGAACTGGGTTCACAGATATACCCCATACCCAAGCAGTTATAGCACTGCAATGAAGTATTTGAACTTATCAAATAAATGTATTTTACGTCATACCTGGCCATAAAGTAGGAATTACCGCACGCTATGTGTGCGGAAAACCCCACTTCCTGGCCAGATAGAGACGTAAAATGTTGTACTCACCACGGGCGGTAATAAAGAAAGCCTCAGAGCGCATATTTATCGCCCTTGCCTTCGGCTCGGGCGTCAAATACCTGCGATCTGAGACATTCTTTGTTTAACCGCCCTAGGTAAGTAATGTACTATAAATACTGTTTTTTCCGGGTCTAACGCGATATTTATAATTACCTTTATTTCTGACGTTTCGACACGGGTTGCACCGGTCATGGTCGCAGATAACTGTCGTCCCAGCAAGTTGTCAACAGAGATATGGGTTTACAATATTTCACTAACCTCCAAAAGTCGATAAAAACAATAAAAAAACAATAAATGTATTTTTGTTAATTTCAGACTAGCAGCCATAGACTGCGTGACAGCGCACACGGCGAGCCACCGCAAGCTGACGACGGACGCGTACCACATAAAGGACATACCGCTGGAAGCGCTGGTGGTGGACATGCTGGCCAGCATACTGCCCGGCGTGCTGGCCGCCTTGCAGGACGTTGCCACCTGCACCGATAATCCTGGACATGCGGTCGTTGTGGTGAGAATATAACGTAGATTAACGTCTCTGACCAGCAGTCATAGGCTGACCATATAAAGGACATACCGCTCGAGGCGCTGGTGTTGGACATGCTGACCAGCATACTGCCCGGCGTGCTGGCCGCCTTGCAGGACGTTGCCACCTGCACCGATAATCCTGGACATGCGGTCGTTGTGGTGAGAATATAACGTAGATTAACGTCTCTGACCAGCAGTCATAGGCTGACCATATAAAGGACATACCGCTCGAGGCGCTGGTGTTGGACATGCTGACCAGCATACTGCCCGGCGTGCTGGCCGCCTTGCAGGACGTTGCCACCTGCACCGATAATCCTGGACATGCGGTCGTTGTGGTGAGAATATAACGTAGATTAACGTCTCTGACCAGCAGTCATAGGCTGACCATATAAAGGACATACCGCTCGAGGCGCTGGTGTTGGACATGCTGACCAGCATACTGCCCGGCGTGCTGGCCGCCTTGCAGGACGTTGCCACCTGCACCGATAATCCTGGACATGCGGTCGTTGTGGTGAGAATATAACGTAGATTAACGTCTCTGACCAGCAGTCATAGGCTGACCATATAAAGGACATACCGCTCGAGGCGCTGGTGTTGGACATGCTGACCAGCATACTGCCCGGCGTGCTGGCCGCCTTGCAGGACGTTGCCACCTGCACCGATAATCCTGGACATGCGGTCGTTGTGGTGAGAATATAACGTAGATTAACGTCTCTGACCAGCAGTCATAGGCTGACCATATAAAGGACATACCGCTCGAGGCGCTGGTGTTGGACATGCTGACCAGCATACTGCCCGGCGTGCTGGCCGCCTTGCAGGACGTTGCCACCTGCACCGATAATCCTGGACATGCGGTCGTTGTGGTGAGAATATAACGTAGATTAACGTCTCTGACCAGCAGTCATAGGCTGACCATATAAAGGACATACCGCTCGAGGCGCTGGTGTTGGACATGCTGACCAGCATACTGCCCGGCGTGCTGGCCGCCTTGCAGGACGTTGCCACCTGCACCGATAATCCTGGACATGCGGTCGTTGTGGTGAGAATATAACGTAGATTAACGTCTCTGACCAGCAGTCATAGGCTGACCATATAAAGGACATACCGCTCGAGGCGCTGGTGTTGGACATGCTGACCAGCATACTGCCCGGCGTGCTGGCCGCTTTGCAGGACGTGGCCACCTGCACCGAAAATCCTGGACATGCGATAGTCGTCCTGGTGAGAATAAAACTAAAGTGTTTCAATAATAAAAGGAGATCCGACAAGCAGATATTTTCCCAATCAATCTTGGAGCTCATTTTGAGGTAGAAACAGATCAGGTGAGTTTGAGCTATCGAATTTTCGTGATTTTTTTTAATAATTATTTGTCATGAATATTTTGGTTTCATTTTGTCATCAAGAATTTCTACAAAAAGCTAATTGTAGATAGGTACGAATTTAATGTAAAATGTAGTTTGCATGGTGTATTCTATTCGGGTTGACTAGGTGGTTTGAATAGTCTACTAGTTGATGATGATGATACTTTCCAGGCAGCGATAGACGCCACCCACCGCATCCTATGCCTCACCATGAACGACAAGTACCTGCTCAAACACACGACCATAACCGCAGAGGATTTCGCCAAGATGGTCATAGACAAACGAAAACCTAACAAAGAAGTAAGCAATAAGGGTAATTGATATTTTAAGGTATTTCCTAGTTTACGCTATGCATAGTTTTTTTTTGGATATTGGTTATTTGTCAATGAGGGTTTTTGAAAACAAGCTCTGTGACACCCCCCGCACTAGGCTCCCGCCTGCAGTTGATATTTCTGCAGCCAACTATATCGAAGTTACCTTATCTATCGCTCTATTATTAGTGATATAGTTTGATATTGGATTTGGAATTATGTACTCTTAAACTTGACTTGTCTCAGTGCTGCCACCTAATCTCTCTAAATGGCATCTAATTGATTTTGATGGCGAAGGTTTTTTGACAGTTACATGCTAAGATACAAGACAATCAGACGCTCTTTCCAAATATTAAATCAACTTGGGTTCTTTGACAAGTCATGCCAATAGAGTGGTCCAAAACCCTACTAACTACAATATTATTTACTTTCAAAACAAAGTTTTAACCTACTTCAATTCAGTACTCCGCCAAGCCACATGAACATTTCCACATTTTTTTTCCAATTTACCACATGAAAGGATTTTCGAGAGCAAATGATTTGATTTTTAGACCAATAAACCAAATCGCTGTATGTGGGCCGATAATATTTGAGGACTTCCGTCAATTCCTCAAGTATCTCAAAATTACCTTTGGCACTTCATTGTTTGCTATTTCAACGGAATCATATCAGAATCTGTGACGTACTTATATAGTTTGAAGTACATCATTGAGAAGTTCCACAAGCCATCTGTGGTCTTCATCATCACTTCCACTTCACCAAATTTATGATTTCCGGGTGGTAAATACACGAGTTATAATAGAAAATATCGAAATACTACACGCGTGCCTAATATATTTGAGGAGTTCCCTCAATTCCTCATGGTTCCCATCATCCAACTGGGGCTTTGGGAACAATGGGACCAATCTGGAAGCATATACTTTCAATTAAAAAAAGAATTGTACGAATCGGTTCATAAATGACGGAGTTCTGAGGTAGCAAACATTTGAGAACCTCCTCCTTTTTTTGGAGTCGGTTAAAAACGGCCATTCGCAGAATAGTCCGTAAGCCCGCTCCCAATATACCTACGTATCATGACAACACGATAAAATGCATGGCAGCAGGTCGAGAAAGTTGGGCTGAGCAAGAATCAGAAGATTATCGCACCTAAAATTGGCCGAAAGTTTGATAAATCCAGTCAGTGCCAAAGGTGGCCAACTTTGGCACCGTCTGCGAAGTACTTCCGGCCATTACAGGACTGACAGAATTAGGTTTACTCTCTCTATGATTAAAGGGCCAAATGATGCCGCATGTCTCGTACTGTTGTCACAAGACTTAAGGGGACGTAGGTTCGTGGTCTTCTCTCCCTCTCACTAAGCATAAGCGTGAGCAAGATGGAAGCGCGGATATCATGTTTTTTAATTTGATTTCTTTGTGCGTTTTAATAAATAAAAAAGTAGTAGCTGATTTCCCTGAAACATGACATTGCCGATTTTTAGAACTAATTGGAATATGTTTAGCTGTTGTGCATAATTTGTTACGATTTATTAAAGTGTATTTTAGACCTATGTTCGTGATTTTTTTCTATCGAGCGAAAGTCAAAAACTCAGGATTTGAATAGCTGATTTCCCTCGAAAAAGGCCTCAAGATTGCGCATTAAATTTAGGACAGTCGTATTATAATCCAAACAAGAGCTACGATTTTTTAAAAATCCGTTTTTGGAGCTCACGTCGCCTTAAATATACCAGCCTTTTTTCAAACTTCTGATTCTTGCTCAGCCCAACTTTCTCGACCGTGTGCCATGCATTTTATCGTGTTGTCATGAGACGTAGGTATATTGGAAGCGGGCTTACGGTGCATAAACCTAGCAATCTGTCGGGACAGAAAGACCAAAATATTAGTTAATCTTGTGAGCAATGGCCTGTTTCATGAAGCTACGAGTTACAATTTTACAAGTCTAAAGGTCAAACTCCTTTCGTTATTGGTCAAGTGCCTCAGTGTTGCCAATTTAGACTTGTGAAATCGTAGCTTCGTGAAGCCACAGGTAGTTGTTACATTTTGGTTGTTTAACGTTTTGTTTCAGAAAAGAACCCCAAGGAGATATCGAAGCGGTCGGCGGAGTGGTTCGCAATGGCGGGCGAGAAGTTGCTACTGATAACCAAAAGCCTGGCCTCGCTGGTCGCGCACGAGCATGCCCGGGTGCGTCGGGAGCTCGCCGTCTACTGCGCGCGGCTACTCACCGAGTGCCATCAGTGAGTATAAATCTAATTATGGAACTACCTTACCGTATCGAAGCGGTCGGCGGAGTGATTCGCAATGGCGGGCGAGAAGTTGCTACTGATAACCAAAAGCCTGGCCTCGCTGGTCGCGCACGAGCATGCCCGGGTGCGTCGGGAGCTCGCCGTCTACTGCGCGCGGCTACTCACCGAGTGCCATCAGTGAGTATAAATCTAATTATGGAACTACCTTACCGTATCGAAGCGGTCGGCGGAGTGATTCGCAATGGCGGGCGAGAAGTTGCTACTGATAACCAAAAGCCTGGCCTCGCTGGTCGCGCACGAGCATGCCCGGGTGCGTCGGGAGCTCGCCGTCTACTGCGCGCGGCTACTCACCGAGTGCCATCAGTGAGTATAAATCTAATTATGGAACTACCTTACCGTATCGAAGCGGTCGGCGGAGTGGTTCGCAATGGCGGGCGAGAAGTTGCTACTGATAACCAAAAGCCTGGCCTCGCTGGTCGCGCACGAGCATGCCCGGGTGCGTCGGGAGCTCGCCGTCTACTGCGCGCGGCTACTCACCGAGTGCCATCAGTGAGTATAAATCTAATTATGGAACTACCTTACCATATCGAAGCGGTCGGCGGAGTGATTCGCAATGGCGGGCGAGAAGTTGCTACTGATAACCAAAAGCCTGGCCTCGCTGGTCGCGCACGAGCATGCCCGGGTGCGTCGGGAGCTCGCCGTCTACTGCGCGCGGCTACTCACCGAGTGCCATCAGTGAGTATAAATCTAATTATGGAACTACCTTACCGTATCGAAGCGGTCGGCGGAGTGATTCGCAATGACGGGCGAGAAGTTGCTACTGATAACCAAAAGCCTGGCCTCGCTGGTCGCGCACGAGCATGCCCGGGTGCGTCGGGAGCTCGCCGTCTACTGCGCGCGGCTACTCACCGAGTGCCATCAGTGAGTATAAATCTAATTATGGAACTACCTTACCGTATCGAAGCGGTCGGCGGAGTGGTTCGCAATGGCGGGCGAGAAGTTGCTACTGATAACCAAAAGCCTGGCCTCGCTGGTCGCGCACGAGCATGCCTGGGTGCGTCGGGAGCTCGCCGTCTACTGCGCGCGGCTACTCACCGAGTGCCATCAGTGAGTATAAATCTAATTATGGAACTACCTTACCGTATCGAAGCGGTCGGCGGAGTGGTTCGCAATGGCGGGCGAGAAGTTGCTACTGATAACCAAAAGCCTGGCCTCGCTGGTCGCGCACGAGCATGCCCGGGTGCGTCGGGAGCTCGCCGTCTACTGCGCGCGGCTACTCACCGAGTGCCATCAGTGAGTATAAATCTAATTATGGAACTACCTTCTCGCATATCCAAGCGGTCGGAGTGGATACCGTGGTAGGCGAGATGTTGCTGTCCATTTGTTTAAACTTTATTGCACATGCCCAGCAATAAGTTACTTATACGAAAGGCGAACTGAGTGCCATAAGGACCAGCCAACCTTTAGGTCAAACATGGAATAATGATTGCTGGTGTGAGGCGGTGTTCATTGACAATGAATATTAACATGCTCGAGTAGCGGCCTATTATTCTGAACTATATGATAACCTATCATAATGTAATGATAAGCAGTCGGTAACAACCATTGGTTGCCGTTGACGCGATATCTCGTCCTAACTCAGGCCCGATCCGTAACGGATCTGCCAAATTGAAAAAACTGTAACTGTAAGCCAAGTGGTTTATTTGTCTAAATTGTATGATTTTATTTTAAAAAAAAACTGTAAAATTATCATTTTACGTCTATAATTAAGATTTCTACTTTTTCTCCCACTCTTGCCGCAATTTTTGTCGAATGCCCTCCATCAGCCCTGCGACAGTGTCATTAGCAACTTTCTTGCAAGCTGAGTTCCACTTTCTCAGGAAGTCTTTCTGGTTGCTGGCAGTCTTACCTGTCTTACGCAAGATTCCTTTGACGAGAGCCCAATATCTTTCTATAGGACGGCACTGTGGAATATTCAGCGGATTCAGTGCTTTAGGCACGATCTGCATATCATTTTGTTTGAGGAAGTTAAGGGTATCCTTCGCATAGTGGGCTGTAGCCAGATCTGGCCAAAATAAGGCCGAATTATTGTGTTTTTGAATGAACGGTAGTAGCCGTTTTTTCAAGCATTCATTGATGTAAATATTCTTCTTAATTGTGCCAGTTGTAACATATGTACGGCTGCGATCACCGCATGGGCAAATTGCCTGCCAAACCAGATACTTGGAGCCGAATTTCTCCATTCCTATGGTGGTTTCCGAATCTGGAAGAGTTTCTCCATCAGCTATCGTATAAAACTGATCACCAGGAAGTGTCGAAAAGTCTGCCTTCACATAGGTTTCGTCATCCAGAATCAAATGAAAATTTTCGGTACCCAGTAAGTCATACAGCTTTCGAGCTCTGGTTTTGATAGTGCATCTTTGTTTTTCCGAAGTTTTCGGCACCTTCCGTTTCTTCTTTGTCTTCATACTAGCCCGTTCCTTTGCACGTCTCACCATTGACTGACTTGTAGAATTTTTTTTAGCTATGTCTCGCTTCGACATGCTGCGGTTTTTGCAAATCGTCTTAATGATTTTCCTATCTAGCCCAGGATCACGAGCACCACCATGTTCTACCAGGGTGTCCACTTTCTGGAAAGTCAGGGAAAGTCAGGGAAAAGTCAGGGAAGCTCATGGTGGTCAGGGAAAGTCAGGGAAAGTCAGGGAAGTTCTAGACAGGTCAGGGAAAAAATCTATCTAGAAGGAAAAAATATAAATAAAAAAATCAAAGAGATCAACAAATGTATCTTGAACTATTAAATATGTTGATTCATCAACGTTGTTTTCCATTAAGTAACTAAATTTAGAAAAGTAAGTGTAGATCTTAGTTAGTTTGATTCTTGTTTTTATTCAGTGTTAAATATTTTATGACCAGGTGATTATAAGGCCTTATAAGGCATTATAAAGGCCATTTTGTGGGGATATACCTCGATACATTGCCTTGCAAACGGTGGAGAGGAAGATGTTTTGATTGATATTGGTTGAGTATGAGGTCATAAGTTTCCGATCTCGGGCATGTGTGGGTTAACTAACCACCTTGATGCTGGCACTTCACTTGGCGTTGCGTGGTTGCCTCTCTCAAAGGGGCAATCTTTTTGGTGTTTTAGAAATAGAACTTAATTTGTTATTTCTATGACAAAGGTGTCTATGCCAATTTTAAGGATGATAAAAATGGTTTATATTTTTGTCATATATCACAACAACATAAACATTTTAAGTCTTACAGAGAAAAGTTGTGAAGTTTTTTGTGCCAAAATTGTACGCTCCATATTAAAAGCATTCTATAATGAGTACTTATTTTTAAATGTTGGAACAACTCGGATTCATCCCATGAGCGCGGGAAAATAGGTGTAGGTAAATGTGGAAAAAGTAGGCTTTGCCTGCGATACGGCCTTCTCTATAAACTATTATTGCTAGGGCTTATGGGGTATAGTTATCGACTAAAACACTAAAACAGATACGGGGAAATCTTTTTTGGTGAAAAAAGGTATAGTTTTATATCTAAAAAAAGGTCTGAAAAAATAAAAATAAAACTTGCTATCGAAGGTAAGATGAGGTATCTAATACATATTTTTGAAAACAATATCTAAAAGGTCGTTTAATTTTCAGAAATATGTGTACTTTTTGGGCGCTATAAACTATTATTGCTAGGACTTATGAAGTATAGTAACTATAGTTATCGACTAAAACAGACACGGGGAATTCATTTTTGGTGAAAGAAGGTATAGTTTTACCTATAGAAAAAAAATGTCTGAAAAAAATTAAAATAAAACTTGCTGTCGAAAGTAAGATGATCATATCTAATACATATTTTTGAAAACAATATTTAAAAGGTCGTTTATTTTTCATAAATATGTGTACTTTTTGAGCTACGTCCATACAAAAACTTCAAAAAATCCGTAAAGTAGCGTTATGCCGTTGTGTTCAGAATTATTGCTTTGAATATCTAAATTATGATTTTTTATAATCATCATCATTATCATATCAGCTGGAAGACGTTCACTGCTGTGATAGGCCTCCGCCAAACAGTGCTACAATGACCGGTCCTGCGCCACCCGCATCTAGCGGACTCGCGCGTTTATGGGGGGTCGACCGACGCTGCGCCTTCCGGTACGTGGCCGCCACTCGAGAACCTTTCCGCCCCAACGGCCATCGGTTCTACTTGCAATGTGCTCCGCCCAGTGCCACTTAAGTTTAGCGATTCGGAGGGCTACAACAGTTACCATGGTTCTGCTTCGGATAGCCTCATTTCTGATGCGATCACACGGATAATCTCCCGGCATAGCCCTCTCCATTTTTGGGTGACTCTGAGTTTTCTTATGAGGCCCATAGTAAACGACCACTATTCATTGCCATAAAATTTGATACACACTGGTCAAAGAATCTTGTCTTGAGGCTCTGTGGAATATTTTACGAAAAGATGTGCCGTAGCTTACGGAAGGCTGTTCAGCCGAGTTGGATTCGACGATTGACCTTTTTCTCGAAGTAGGTCTTAATTCAAGACATTTTATTAATACCTATCAAAATGCAAGTTGTAAAATAAAAATTACCCAGGTTTTTTTATAAGTACCACGTCAAAATAACGACCCATACAGACAGAGTGTATTATTCAAACGGGGCAATGAGATACGGAAATTTGATCTTAGGGACACGAAAAAAATAAAATTGCATGGTTTTTTTTTTTAGAAAGCCATGCATGCAATATTTTATTTTACATTTTCGTCATATTATGTGTGTTGCTTTGTTCGTCACATTTTAATTTTTTTTCAATAGAATAATACTGTTTCGTGAAAAATTAATTCTTTGTGCCTGTTTTAGTCGATAACTATATTTACCGCACAAGCCCCAGTAATAAAAGTTTATCAAGGAGGTCATATCGCAGGCGACGCCTGCTTTTTCCACATTCACACCCATCTTCCCACGTTGATGGGGTGAATCCGAATTGTTACAACATGCAAAAACCTCTCCATCAATTTGATGCTTTGAATCCGAAGCTTACAAATTTTGACGCAAAATACACTAGACCGAGAGACTTTAAAAAATACAATTTTTTCCGCCCCTCAACTATTTTTTTTCAAGATTTTCAGATAAATTATTTATGACAAAATTTTTAATAATTTTATCATCTTTAAACATGAAACTATGCTTTGTCATATAATAGAAATAACAAATTAGTTAAGTGCTAACAATAACAATGTCAAAGCACGAGTACTAGCTTCAGACGAATTGTGCGTCCGACAGCCTTGCAAACGTCTAAAAGGCCCACACAGCATCAGGCAGGCCGTGCTCTTGTTTGTCACCATCGTAGTGAAGTTTATAAATAAAAAGTTTTCCTTGCTATAAAGAGTTTGGAGTGTGACATGCGTACTTTGAAATGGCGTTAAAGGTTAATCAATCGAGATATTTTGTAACATTTCTGGTCAGGGAAATTCGAAAGAATGGTCAGGGAAAGACAGGGAAAAGTCAGGGAAATATTTTCAGGTTTTGCAGTGGACACCCTGTCTACGGTTCGAGGCTTCTGAGCGGTAGACAAGGTCTCTAAATATCGTTTCAGGACCGTATCAACGGTTCTTCTTGGGATTTTTAAATCTCTTGCGATGAAATGGTTAGGACGCTGTGTATTTTCCATCCATTTGGCGACTATCTGCTCACGGCGTTCACGTTCATTCATTTTTATTTCGTTTTATCAGCTTTTACATAATTTGGTGACATTGGCAATGTCAATGCTATAAACAAAAACGAGATAAGTTTAATGACTGCTAGATTTTGAATTTGGCAAATCTGTTACGAATCAGGCCTTATATGGAATATTTGCGCCTCGGCAACGAATCGGTTAACAACGAATACAATGTCATTGTTACTGCAGTTACCATAGATAAGCGGTGAAGTATCATGTTCATTCCTAAGAACGAATGAGCCAGTGGCAATAGCCAGTGCCAACCATTTCGAAAAAAAAATTCATGAGGGTACTTTCTTCAAGGTCACTTTTAATTCACATACCCTTTTTATCAGGACTATGCAGCCATCCGTCCCCATAGCGCTGGACATGCTTATCGCTCTGTCCAAAGATGAGAGCCCCGAGGTATCGGAGTATTGCTCGAGTGCGGTGACGACGTACTTCGCGGCCGCCGACAGACACCGCGCCATGGACAGTTTGTGCGATAACTTCTTCACCACACTGACGAGCTTGCCGCGGATACTGAACAACATTGGTAAGTGTATCGTTGGCGCTGGACAACGCCACAAGCTCCGAGATGTAGGAAGAATAGGGAACATTACTGCAATGTTCTGCCGCCAGAGGCAGCACTACCACTAATAGTAAAACAGTATAGGAATATAGGGATTCACACACACATTCACAATTGATTGTCAAATGAGTGACAAGGATGCTTGCATAGACAATACCGCTAGTGGGAACGAGATACAATGTCAACAATGCTAGTGTCGCCACCTACGAATAGTTTTGCGTAATGTTCCCTATTGCTAGATTGCGGTGAAAACGTGATTCCGACAGACACCGCTCCATAGTCATATTGTAAAATTCGCGTCTTGATATGACGTCTTGATCAATCATTTGTATAAAAATCTGAGCACGCGAGCGGGTAACTGACGTTAACTCCACTTGTAACAATAGATAAGTTTCCGAGACCTAGAAACGAATTAGTTACACTAACTGAAAAATAATGTAAGCAGATAATGAAAATGGTGTTGAGTGACACAATGACACATGCTCCACGCGTACATTGAAAATACCTGTAAATGGACCTCATAAATATAAATTTTACATTACACATGCTTATTTCATGAGTTCCTTTTAAATGGTTTTATATTACTAAACAAGATTGCAAACAATTTTTGCGTACTCCTTAAGTATAAATAACAACAAAAAAATCGTTTAAAAGTGCAATTGCGAAAAAAATACATAATAATATTGAGGAGGGCTGAACATACACACACGCACACGATTCTTCCTGTATCTGTTAGGGAGACCTAGCATTGGCTGTTGGTCTTATTAAAATAATAGTACATTACTGCAAAGGCCGTGAAGTAAGGGATTGATGGACGAGTTTGGGCTAGACGGCCGAATCGTAGACGAGGCCGGATACAACGAGTCCAGCAATCCCTGTTCCGGCCGAGGCTTGTATAGTGCTTTTCTCAAACGATGTGAGGAAATAATAAATAGTTATTTGTTATACAAGGGTGCAGTTATAATTTAACCGCGAGTGTGGAATTGAAACACGAGCTAGCGAATGTGAGTGGTTTAAAAATAGAATCCTTTTCACCTCACTAAAGTGAGAAAGATTCTAGATAAATAAATCTAAAAAAGAAAAAAAAACATTAAAAAAGAATAATATTAAAAAAACATTACAAAAGAGTAAAACAAAAAGGAAAAAAATATATAAAAAAAACAACTAAAAAAACAAAAAAAAACAACTAAAAAAACAAAATAAAAAGGAAAAAAACAAAAAATGGACAAACAAAAAACATTAAAAAAAACAAAAAAAAATTAAAAAAAACAAAAAAAAACACAAAAAACAAAAAAAAACAAACAAACAAAAAACATAAAAAAAAAAAACAAAAAAAAAAGGAAAAAAAACATTAAAAAAAGTAAAACAAAAAGGAGAACTTGAAAAAATTTAAAAAAACGACAAAAAAAACAAAAAACATTAAAAGAAGTAAAACAAAAAGGAAAAATAGATAAAAAAAAACTTAAAAATAACATAAAAGACCCTACAAAAATTTTAACATTAAAAAATAGACAAACATCAAGAAAAGAAAAGATTTTTTTTTAAATCATTAAAAACGATAAACAACACTAAAAAATAAACGAAAAATAACAAAAAAAAAGTAAAAAACTAAAACAATTAAAAAAAAGTATTGGTGGTTGCCAGTATGTATTTTTTCCTTTGTCTGTTTAATATCAGTAAGCAAATTTAAAAAGTTAGAGTAGCGGCCAATAATGTTCTTAGTTAGGGTTTTCATACATTACTTCTTGGCCTAGACCAAGAAGTAATGTAGGCAGCCATAAACAAGGAACTTCATGTCTTCATTTCGTGACATTAACGCATACATTTCCGAGCATATTTGAGAAAATAAATATATAAAGCAAACGTTTTGATTTCTCCAGATACTGCCCGCAAGCTATCAGCGTTGAACCTCCTACACGGCTACATCTCGGTGATGTGCTCGTCGTCGCGGCCGCAGACGCTGACCGCGGCGCTGAGCTCCGAGCACAGCCTGCAGTGTCTGCTGACCGCGCTGCTCGAGGCGGCCGCCGTGCACACCGACCTGGTGCTGCTCATGCGGCACACTAACACAGGTTACTACTGACTCATTCTATTCAATAGCTTGTTTACGGTAAAGCATCACCCATTTTAAGACCAGTTCTTAATTTAGTAGCATAGGAGCCTTTCCGTCCCTCGTTGTGGCATCACTGTATAGTCGTATTATAGGTCCATGTTGTATAATATAGTGTTTATATACAGATGTGCGGACAGCGGCACCCACCTCATCCCCGTGGCTCAAGCTGCGGCACTTGGAGGGTGCGGCGGCGCAGCGCCTGTGGAGCTGCGTGGCGCTGCTGGGCGGCGCCGAGTGCGCCGCGCTGCTGCTGGACCGTCTGCCGCCGGACGAGCCCGCGAGCGCCGCGCTCGCCAATGCGCTCGCATCAGGTCTGTTAAAGCTGCGGCACTTGGAGGGTGCGGCGGCGCAGCGCTTGTGGAGCTGCGCGGCGCTGCTGGGCGGCGCCGAATGCGCCGCGCTGCTGCTGGACCGTCTGCCGCCGGACGAGCCCGCGAGCGCCGCGCTCGCCAATGCGCTCGCATCAGGTCTGTTAAAGCTGCGGCACTTGGAGGGTGCGGCGGCGCAGCGCTTGTGGAGCTGCGCGGCGCTGCTGGGCGGCGCCGAATGCGCCGCGCTGCTGCTGGACCGTCTGCCGCCGGACGAGCCCGCGAGCGCCGCGCTCGCCAATGCGCTCGCATCAGGTCTGTTAAAGCTGCGGCACTTGGAGGGTGCGGCGGCGCAGCGCTTGTGGAGCTGCGCGGCGCTGCTGGGCGGCGCCGAATGCGCCGCGCTGCTGCTGGACCGTCTGCCGCCGGACGAGCCCGCGAGCGCCGCGCTCGCCAATGCGCTCGCATCAGGTCTGTTGGAGGGTGCGGCGGCGCAGCGCTTGTAGAGCTGCGCGGCGCTGCTGGGCGGCGCCGAGTGCGCCGCGCTGCTGCTGGACCGTCTGCCGCCGGACGAGCCCGCGAGCGCCGCGCTCGCCAATGCGCTCGCATCAGGTCTGTTGGAGGGTGCGGCGGCGCAGCGCTTGTGGAGCTGCGCGGCGCTGCTGGGCGGCGCCGAATGCGCCGCGCTGCTGCTGGACCGTCTGCCGCCGGACGAGCCCGCGAGCGCCGCGCTCGCCAATGCGCTCGCATCAGGTCTGTTGGAGGGTGCGGCGGCGCAGCGCTTGTGGAGCTGCGCGGCGCTGCTGGGCGGCGCCGAGTGCGCCGCGCTGCTGCTGGACCGTCTGCCGCCGGACGAGCCCGCGAGCGCCGCGCTCGCCAATGCGCTCGCATCAGGTCTGTTGGAGGGTGCGGCGGCGCAGCGCTTGTGGAGCTGCGCGGCGCTGCTGGGCGGCGCCGAATGCGCCGCGCTGCTGCTGGACCGTCTGCCGCCGGACGAGCCCGCGAGCGCCGCGCTCGCCAATGCGCTCGCATCAGGTCTGTTGGAGGGTGCGGCGGCGCAGCGCTTGTGGAGCTGCGCGGCGCTGCTGGGCGGCGCCGAGTGCGCCGCGCTGCTGCTGGACCGTCTGCCGCCGGACGAGCCCGCGAGCGCCGCGCTCGCCAATGCGCTCGCATCAGGTCTGTTGGAGGGTGCGGCGGCGCAGCGCTTGTGGAGCTGCGCGGCGCTGCTGGGCGGCGCCGAATGCGCCGCGCTGCTGCTGGACCGTCTGCCGCCGGACGAGCCCGCGAGCGCCGCGCTCGCCAATGCGCTCGCATCAGGTCTGTTAAAGCTGCGGCACTTGGAGGGTGCGGCGGCGCAGCGCCTGTGGAGCTGCGCGACGCTGCTGGGCGGCGCCGAGTGCGCCGCGCTGCTGCTGGACCGTCTGCCGCCGGACGAGCCCGCGAGCGCCGCGCTCGCCAATGCGCTCGCATCAGGTCTGTTGGAGGGTGCGGCGGCGCAGCGCTTGTGGAGCTGCGCGGCGCTGCTGGGCGGCGCCGAGTGCGCCGCGCTGCTGCTGGACCGTCTGCCGCCGGACGAGCCCGCGAGCGCCGCGCTCGCCAATGCGCTCGCATCAGGTCTGTTGGAGGGTGCGGCGGCGCAGCGCTTGTGGAGCTGCGCGGCGCTGCTGGGCGGCGCCGAGTGTGCCGCGCTGCTGCTGGACCGTCTGCCGCCGGACGAGCCCGCGAGCGCCGCGCTCGCTAATGCGCTCGCATCAGGTCTGTTGGAGGGTGCGGCGGCGCAGCGCTTGTGGAGCTGCGCGGCGCTGCTGGGCGGCGCCGAATGCGCCGCGCTGCTGCTGGACCGTCTGCCGCCGGACGAGCCCGCGAGCGCCGCGCTCGCCAATGCGCTCGCATCAGGTCTGTTAAAGCTGCGGCACTTGGAGGGTGCGGCGGCGCAGCGCCTGTGGAGCTGCGCGACGCTGCTGGGCGGCGCCGAGTGCGCCGCGCTGCTGCTGGACCGTCTGCCGCCGGACGAGCCCGCGAGCGCCGCGCTCGCCAATGCGCTCGCATCAGGTCTGTTGGAGGGTGCGGCGGCGCAGCGCTTGTGGAGCTGCGCGGCGCTGCTGGGCGGCGCCGAGTGCGCCGCGCTGCTGCTGGACCGTCTGCCGCCGGACGAGCCCGCGAGCGCCGCGCTCGCCAATGCGCTCGCATCAGGTCTGTTAAAGCTGCGGCACTTGGAGGGTGCGGCGGCGCAGCGCTTGTGGAGCTGCGCGGCGCTGCTGGGCGGCGCCGAATGCGCCGCGCTGCTGCTGGACCGTCTGCCGCCGGACGAGCCCGCGAGCGCCGCGCTCGCCAATGCGCTCGCATCAGGTCTGTTAAAGCTGCGGCACTTGGAGGGTGCGGCGGCGCAGCGCCTGTGGAGCTGCGTGGCGCTGCTGGGCGGCGCCGAGTGCGCCGCGCTGCTGCTGGACCGTCTGCCGCCGGACGAGCCCGCGAGCGCCGCGCTCGCCAATGCGCTCGCATCAGGTCTGTTAAAGCTGCGGCACTTGGAGGGTGCGGCGGCGCAGCGCCTGTGGAGCTGCGCGACGCTGCTGGGCGGCGCCGAGTGCGCCGCGCTGCTGCTGGGCCGTCTGCCGCCGGACGAGCCCGCGAGCGCCGCGCTCGCCAATGCGCTCGCATCAGGTCTGTTAAAGCTGCGGCACTTGGAGGGTGCGGCGGCGCAGCGCTTGTGGAGCTGCGCGGCGCTGCTGGGCGGCGCCGAATGCGCCGCGCTGCTGCTGGACCGTCTGCCGCCGGACGAGCCCGCGAGCGCCGCGCTCGCCAATGCGCTCGCATCAGGTCTGTTAAAGCTGCGGCACTTGGAGGGTGCGGCGGCGCAGCGCCTGTGGAGCTGCGCGACGCTGCTGGGCGGCGCCGAGTGCGCCGCGCTGCTGCTGGACCGTCTGCCGCCGGACGAGCCCGCGAGCGCCGCGCTCGCCAATGCGCTCGCATCAGGTCTGTTGGAGGGTGCGGCGGCGCAGCGCTTGTGGAGCTGCGCGGCGCTGCTGGGCGGCGCCGAGTGCGCCGCGCTGCTGCTGGACCGTCTGCCGCCGGACGAGCCCGCGAGCGCCGCGCTCGCCAATGCGCTCGCATCAGGTCTGTTAAAGCTGCGGCACTTGGAGGGTGCGGCGGCGCAGCGCTTGTGGAGCTGCGCGGCGCTGCTGGGCGGCGCCGAATGCGCCGCGCTGCTGCTGGACCGTCTGCCGCCGGACGAGCCCGCGAGCGCCGCGCTCGCCAATGCGCTCGCATCAGGTCTGTTAAAGCTGCGGCACTTGGAGGGTGCGGCGGCGCAGCGCCTGTGGAGCTGCGCGACGCTGCTGGGCGGCGCCGAGTGCGCCGCGCTGCTGCTGGGCCGTCTGCCGCCGGACGAGCCCGCGAGCGCCGCGCTCGCCAATGCGCTCGCATCAGGTCTGTTAAAGCTGCGGCACTTGGAGGGTGCGGCGGCGCAGCGCCTGTGGAGCTGCGCGACGCTGCTGGGCGGCGCCGAGTGCGCCGCGCTGCTGCTGGACCGTCTGCCGCCGGACGAGCCCGCGAGCGCCGCGCTCGCCAATGCGCTCGCATCAGGTCTGTTAAAGCTGCGGCACTTGGAGGGTGCGGCGGCGCAGCGCCTGTGGAGCTGCGCGACGCTGCTGGGCGGCGCCGAGTGCGCCGCGCTGCTGCTGGACCGTCTGCCGCCGGACGAGCCCGCGAGCGCCGCGCTCGCCAATGCGCTCGCATCAGGTCTGTTAAAGCTGCGGCACTTGGAGGGTGCGGCGGCGCAGCGCCTGTGGAGCTGCGCGACGCTGCTGGGCGGCGCCGAGTGCGCCGCGCTGCTGCTGGACCGTCTGCCGCCGCACGAGCCCGCGAGCGCCGCGCTCGCCAATGCGCTCGCATCAGGTCTGTTAAAGCTGCGGCACTTGGAGGGTGCGGCGGCGCAGCGCCTGTGGAGCTGCGCGACGCTGCTGGGCGGCGCCGAGTGCGCCGCGCTGCTGCTGGACCGTCTGCCGCCGGACGAGCCCGCGAGCGCCGCGCTCGCCAATGCGCTCGCATCAGGTCTGTTCAAGCTGCGGCGCACTTTTATGGCCAACCAAATTCAAAAAACATACATACAAACATACGGGTCAAACTGAGAACCTTTCTCGAGAACAGGCTCGTGAGTTCTACAGCTCACAGAGCCACTACAGTCCCCCGCGGCTTTCATAGCAATCCTGACACATTGCGCAACTATGAAGTTTCTGAATAATGACAATGTCAACCATAGGAAAAAAATACATATTCAACCCTAGAGGCATGTCTCAGGATTGACTTCATAGCCGTGGGGGACTATAGTACCTTCTAGTCACGTATGACCATCCGTTTCTTGCAGCCGCGGAAGCCCCGCCGGAGCTAGCGCAGCGCGTGATCTCCGCGTACACGGAGGAGAGCGCGTGGTACCTGCCGCTTGAGGTGGGCGGCGACGAGCCGCTCACGGCGGAGGACACGCTCGACCCCTCCGTGTACGACCCTCGCGCGTGGACCAAGGACAGTGTACCAGGTAGGTGCATGCGATGAAGAGATGTCTTTGGTGACTACACTTCGTAGCAGGCCGTCACTCAGTGCGCGCGGTGTGCATGCATATTTGTATGGTGTAGTTTAGTTGCTTGATTCAATTTATGGCGCCGTAGTTTCAGCGAAGTTAAGCGAGCAGAGTTTTTGTAACAATATAGGTAATGCGTCTCTTTATAATAATACGGTTTCAATAAAATACTAATAAGTAATCTTGAGGCTTTTCTGCAGGGAGATCAGTGATTCGAAACATGATTTAGCAATTTTCGCTCGATAGAAAAAATTCACGAACATAGGTCTACATTCGTAACAAATTATGCACAAAAGCTAAACATATTAAAATTGGTTCTAAAAATCGCCAATATCATGTTTGAGGGAACTTAGTGATTATTTTTTTATTTATATAAACGCATAAGAAATTATAATAATAAAACATGATATCCGTGCTTCCGAACACGCACTTCCATCTCGCTCACGCCTATGCTCAGTTCAGTTCAGTTCAGTTCAGTCTTAGGGCCCGAGTAGAACACGAATCCATCGACAGATAAGCAAGTGCCTGAACCAGATCCAGACTGACGGCCGATTTAGCCTAGGGAGTAGTGACGAACCTACGAAGCTGACGGTCCTGGGTTCGAATACCAGCCCAGGCAAATATTTCTGTATTTGTTTCAAAGCTTTGGGTGTTTCCTATGCATTTAAATCGCACATATGCATCGTTGTCTAGGACCCATAAAACAAGCCTTACTGACCTTAATATGGGGCTTGTTCGATTTGTGTAAGATTGTCCCCTAATATTTATTTATTTGGCATGAAATTGTGTCCAACTTTAATACTGTGAAAGATCATGTTGAGATGGCGTATCTCGTGTCTGCGGTAAACAGAGCAGAAGGTACGATGTATGGCGCGCGTTTTGTTTTTCGTATTCAATGCGGCTGCAATACGCTTCCCAGCATACTTCGTATGCAAGCTTATTCTGCCCTCCTAAGCCGAATGGTGCTATCTCAAAATGAAAATGTCATTGGAACATGTAATTTAAAATCTACGTCAAATGACATAACTTACAGTGGCAGATTATTTTGAGATAGCGCCATTCGGCTTAGGATGTTATTCAGTATTGTTATATACTCTAAAGTCTTTCATAGCTTTTTTTGTTCCGGGTTGCCCATCGAAAATGTTCACGCACTTTTTCGCGCAATTTTGTCGGTTTTTTGGGCGCGAGTCAAAGGAGCGGCAATAAAAGCAAGTAACCTAGTGCGGAGCGTCGCCCGTAATCGCGTGAGTAGAGCAGTGTGTGGCCAGAGGGTGAGCTGAGGTATTACTCATACTCATATTACTACATAATAGAATAATGTTGTCTGGTGCCTCCAGGCCTGTACGAGGGCGCGACGGAGTCCCGCAGCACGGGCATCAGCTACGCCGCGCCTCGCGCGCCGCGGCGCCGCGCCGGGCTGTGCGCCACGCTGGGCGAGGCGCAGCGCAACATGGCGCTGGCCTGTCTGCTCACAGAGGGCGTCGGCCTCATGGCGCGCCGGCTCAAGGCAGACTTTCAGCCCTATCTACTCAAGACGCTCTGTCTCATCCTGGAGAGAGTCGGTAAGAAATAGTCATCATCATCATATCAGCCGAAAGACGTCCACTGCTGGACCTAGGTCTCCCCCAAAGAGTGCCACAATGACCGGTCTTGCGCCACCCGCATCCAGCGGACTCCCGCGACCTTTACCAGGTCATCATTGTGGGTACGTTCCGGTATGTGGTCGCCACTCGACAACCTTTCCGCCCCAATGGCCATCGGTTATACGTGCGATGTGCCCCGCCCACTGCCACTTGAGTTTAGCTATTCGGAGGGTTATATCGGTTAGGTACCTTGATTTTGCTGAAATAGTAACATCCAGTAACTACATTATACTCAGTTTCATCTCCCCCAGGGGTCCTTGATTTTTTTTAATACGAAGATGTTGGGAGTTTCTCTATCATCGATATAGCCCTCCGAATCGCTTAACTTAAGTGGCAGTGGGCGGGGCACATTGCACGTAAAACCGATGGCCGTTGGGGCGGAAAGGTTCTCGAGTGGCGACCACGTACCGGAAGGCGCGGCGTGGGTAGGCCCCTCACAAGGTGGACTGATGACCTGGTAAAGGTAGCGGGAGTCCGCTGGATGCGTGTGGCGCATGACCGGTCACTTTGGCACTCCTTGGGGAGGCATATGTCCAGCAGTGGACATCTGTCGGCTGATATGATGACGATGATGATGATAATGATGAACATAAGTACCGAAATATTACCAATTAATACCAATACCAATTATTTTACCAATTTTAGCTGTGTTTTGTATTTTACCGAAATGGTTTTCGATTTTGGCATTATTATATATTTAGAAATGTTGTCAATTGATAACCAGACGATATGACTCGCAGGCAGCACATACGAGATGCTGCACCTAGCCGGCGTGAAGGCCATGGCCGAGGTCGCGGCGGCGTGCGCGCAGGCCTCGGTGCCCGACCTCATCCGCTGCAACGCAGATTACTTCACGCACCAAGTCTCCGTGCGGCTTAAACAGGTGAACCCATCCCGTTAGGTTGAACCACGAGTAATGTAAGATAACCAGACGATATGACTCGCAGGCAGCACATACGAGATGCTGCACCTAGCCGGCGTGAAGGCCATGGCCGAGGTCGCGGCGGCGTGCGCGCAGGCCTCGGTGCCCGACCTCATCCGCTGCAACGCAGATTACTTCACGCACCAAGTCTCCGTGCGGCTTAAACAGGTGAACCCATCCCGTTAGGTTTAACCACGAGTAATGTAACTCACACCGGGACCATTCCACGGAAAACTCCACCGTTGTCCCGTACGAACACGAATTTTCAGAAAATTTGTAAGTTTTGGAGTTTCTTTTTCTTGCGACAATAGAGTCAAATAATGGTCAGAATTATAATATTCCAATTAAAATTGCAAAGATAACTCTATAGATAGAGATATACACGCGTTTGTACGGGACAGCTCGTGGAATGCCCCTTCGACGATATTGCTAGCGAGAACGCAGATATAATCGTTTTAGCTCAAGCGGCAGTAATAAATACTATTATTAATAAACCCCTGGGCGACCGAGCTCTGCTCGGGTGAAAACAGAAAATACGGAGAAAACTAATTTTCCAAGAAATGATATCCAGCTAGATCGATTTTTCGCCCCTAAAAGCCCTATTATTCCAAATTTAATTGTAATCGTTGGGGCCGTTTTCGAGAACGAACGTGAATGCAAATATAAATACAAATTTTGCTCGTTGAATAGTCTTATATAAAGATATAATGTCTTTGATGTCGCTTTCGTAAAACTAGTGCCTATGCCAAATCTTGGGATTAGGTGTCAAAGCGGACCCCGGGCTCCTTTAAAAGCAAAACCGGGAATAACGCTAGGATGATGGAATGTCTTTGATGTAAGTTTGTACTTAGAAGGTGATATTTCTATATTTTGCGTGCGAAAAGACGTTGTTTATACAACGCCGTCATGTGAAACTAGTACTTATATCCCGACCAAGCTAAGAATGCACCTCGCTTAGTTTAACTTATTCGACGCGATGCATTCTTAGCTTGGTCGAGTTGTAGTTTAGTAGTTTTTATTTTGACATTATTTTATTAGGTATTAATAAAATCTGTATGAAACAAACTTTGAAAATCTTTACATCTGTACGTAATTTTCCAACACTGAAATTAATTTATAGATTGTTCAATTAAAAAAGAAACTCCTGTCATTACCTGTAACTAGTACGACTAGTTGAAGGATTTGTTCTGCTGTATATGATTGTTAGTTCTATTTCAGGCCTGGAACACCGAGTCTGCACTCCAAATCCTGTCCGTTGTCATGGAGTACAGTGACGCCAGTATATTGGACTGTCTTTATGGAATAGTGGAAGATGTGAGTATCTATATACTATACAGCCCCTTTTCCCCGTGACATTTGGAAAGGTTTATTTGTACTGTTCTCGTGCTTGAACGATTGTATTTACTTTTGAGATCTGACATAGCTTTAAAATTGATATAGATACTTAGGTATAGTCCATTTCAAATACGAAGGCCCTATGCACTTGAAACTTAACAATAGGGCTCATAATGTTTGCCTTTTAGTATCTTTTGTAATCACTAATCCTATTGTTAACGCCCATTGACCGTCTCAAGTGCAATCGGGCCTTGGTATTTGAAACGTAGTATACGGGAAAATGAGAGCCATTAAAACAACCCAGGTAACATGTGCAAAACATAAGCTAGCGAATCTTAACCTGATTTCTACGTTTTATATAAGAGCACGTATAATCCAAAAAAATTAAACACACTTTTTTCCATCTTTAAACCTAAAATTGCTAGAAGTGCCACTGCAAATTAAATTTCATTCGGTTTGCCTATCCCTTTTGGGAATACAGGCGTGACAATATGTGTGTAATCCAAAATTTTATTACAAACATACATTTCAGGTTCTAGTTCAAAGTTTGGACAAATATCACGCGAAGAACTTACAAGCATACCTGCAAGTGTTCCTTACGTTCATTACTTGTATACGAAAGTGGTTCCCCGCGGACGACCTCACAGAAGCACAGGAACACAACAGTGGGGCCGACAAGAAAATAGATATATTGAAGGATTTGATGGCATATGTCGCTCACAATGAGGAGGTTGAAAAGTTATTGAAGGATGAGGAGACTGGATCTAATCAAAGTGCAGAACAAATGTATAGGGACGATCAAAAGGAAAAGGAGGAAGGGATATTGGATTATGATGACAAAGTTACAGGTTAGTAATATATAGTATATATATATATATATCCTACGTGTTTTTGACAATTTCCGTTAATTGCAAGGGGGCATAGTTTAGATCAAATAAAGTTAATTTCTCCAAGACATTAGTATCTTAACTCTTACTGTTATCAAGATATTAACTGTAAAAGGCTCTTAACTGTGACGTCATAACAGCTTTTTAAAATTTGTAAGGTTCCTATACACTACAAGAAGGTTTACAAAGTGTGTTCGTACAATAATGAGAATAAGACAACAGCCGCACAGTGTTTTATGAACCCTGTTTTTGTCTCATCTAGTTTTTTTACAGAATTAAATAGCTTTTGTTATTTAAATCACTAGACTGAAAATCCCACATTGATATCTCTTCTAGTTTATTTAAAAAAAAATCGCAAAGTTTGGCATTACCCGAAACACAAAAACAATTAAAAAAAATAAACTATGAAATATAATTCAATTTTAATTTGATGGGTAGAATGCACATATAAAGACATGTATTTGTACCAATTTTCGTTCATCAACAATAAACAGATACTGAAATAGGTATTCTAATTTTTCACACTTTTCGTTTTTATTTTTTTATTCCCGAATAATCCCGTATTAGATCGAAATTTTTTGTGTATAGGTAAATCATGCAGATACTCTTCTATCATCAGTTAAAAAATTAGAGTCTAATACCGCGTTATTTAGAAGTTATCATTAAATGTTGGTTCGTTGTCAGGGTTGTCACTCGGAATCCGGATATAAAAAAATTGCGGTTGAGAAAATAATTGAACTTACAAATATACGTTGTAAAGATTTCTTAATTATAATGAACCAAAAATGAAACGCTTGTAGCTTAGTGGTATCAGTGTGCGGTACTACGCAGCGATCACGGGTTCAATCCTCGGCTCATACCAATGAGTTTTTCGGAACTTATGTATGAAATATCATTTGATATTCACAAGTAGCTTTTCGGTGAAGGAAACACATCGTGAGGAAATCTGCATACATCCGCGAAGAAACTCAAAGGTGTTTTTATTATTATTATTCTGGTAGTGGCTTTCGGGCTGTCAAAGCCCTTATATCACTGCGACCATCGCTGATCTATTGTGATCGCCACTTACTACAATTCTTGGTCAAGTCCTGCAAACTCGAAGAATTGCAGGATTTTGTTGAACTCAAGAAATTTGATCTCCTCCGGGCACATGATGTGTTTGCCCAGGAAGGAGTTACGACTGCGCATGAGGCAAGGGCAATCGGTTAGGATGTGTGTAGGAGTCTCCTCTGCTTCAAAGCAGAATCTGCACTGCCTTGTGTCACACAGTCCTATCGTTTGCATGTGCTTATTTAGGCGGCAGTGCCCAGTAAGCACCCTGACCAGCATGCGTAGACGGTTCCTACTTAGCGCTAAGGCGTCAGAAGACGCCTTTTTGCTAAAGGCTCTAATAAGTGCCTTGGAATGTTTCAGTCCTGGGTTAGCTCTCCAGGCTTGAATGGTCTTGTAGAAACAATAGGCTTTTAGAGTGAGCTTGGTTAGACTTTTAGGGATACCACAGAACGGCTCTGGTCCGCAGTTCTGTTCCCTTCGCCCCCGCTCGTGCAAGCTCATCAGCCTTTTCATTTCCCTCGATGCCTGCATGCCCTGGGACCCAACGTAAAATTACCTTGTTTTTGGTACCCAGGTCATTCAACGTTCAACGTTGTGACGTTAGAGGTAAGAGCCAAGAGAGCCGCCTGGCTATCCGAGTGGATATAAATAGTATGATTAAGGAAGGCGCTTTGCAGATTCGTTGTCGCACATTCTAGAATGGCGTATACCTCTGCCTGGAATATAGAAGTGTGCTTACCCAGGTTCAGACTGATCGCTGCCCTGGGTGCCTCTCCATATATTCCGCATCCTACCTCCGATCCGGATTTGGAGCCATCAGTGTACCACTTCAGACTACCTGGTTTCCAATCTATGAGGCTGTTCAACCAGACCTCTCTCCTTAGGAGTTCCACAGAGTAGTTTATCTGCGTGCAAAGTTTTGGGGGCATTGTGTCAAGTGGCATCCCTAAAACAGGTATATCGTATACTGAGTCCTTGAGTGTTCTCAAGGCTGTGGATAGCCAGTCGCCTTTCCTTACGGACGCTACTCTGAGCATGCTGGACTTCGCCTCCTTTTCCAAGTGGAGGTCCAGGGGCGGCAGGTTCAGCACGGCTTCCAGAGCAGCTGTTGGAGAGGTTGACATGGCTCCAGTAACGATAATGCAAGCAGTCCGTTGCAGACTGCTGAGCTTAGTTATTGTTGTTTTCTGTGTCGTTTTCCTATACCAGACCACAGAGGCGTATGACACCATCGGTCTCACAATGGACGTGTATAGCCACAGGGCAATTTTGGGTTTTAGACCCCATCTATTCCCCGCTTAACGACAGCAGAATGAGAGGGCTACTTTAGCCTTCTGCAAAATTCCGTTAACGTGCGGATTCCAGGTCAGTTTCTGGTCGATTGTAACGCCCAGATACTTGACCTCGGAGGAGAACGGAATTGTTCTGCCGTTCATAGACAGAGGTCTCAGACCATCGAGCTTTCTCTTGTTTGTGAACGGCACAACAACCGTCTTGTCCGCGTTAATGGATAATTCATTTCCCCTGCACCACGTGTTAATAGTGTCTAGGGCTCTCTGCATTTGGTACGATAGTGTACTTTGGCAGTTACCCCGCACCGTCACCACAAGGTCGTCTGCGTACCCCTGGGTGTCGATGCGTAGTTCCGCCATTTTATGCAGTAATTCATCCACTGCGAGAGTCCATAACAGAGGGGAGAGTACCCCCCCCTGAGGGCAGCCTCTGGCAGTGGTAACGTCACGAGTGGTATTGAGCAATTCCAGCTTAGCCACTATTCGAGAGCATGCTTTGCACCCATCGCACGGGGGTAGGGTCCACTCCCTTTGACCGGAGTCCCCCTACCAGTGTCCTGATGGGTGTGTTATCGAAAGCACCCTCGATATCTAGGAAGGCTGAAAGGGCTACTTCCCTATCCTCTCACTCGAAGGTGTATGTGAAGTTCCCAATCCGCCCTGGACAAGCATGGAGACTATAGCCTAAATCCTCTCACACAAGAGAGGAGGCCTGTGCCCAGCAGTGAGACGTTTATAGGCTCAAATATGAATGAAATGGAAATAACTAAAATGTTTAATTTTAAGAGCTTGCAAATTTGACTTGCAAAGCATTTTACTTAAAACGTATGTATGTAAATGTGAGTATTGGTTTACGTAAAATCTTTGAAACCAATTCCCAAACGGTTAGCCTTATATGGTTTAGTTCAAATTGGCAAAGCAGGGTTGGTAAATTGCAATTTTCGGTATCATCGAGCTGATCTGATGATGAAGACGGAAGTTGACCATGGACCATATTTGAAAAATACAGTTGTTCGTACTCTGATTTTGCTAGATGTATAAGATGACAAATAACGTGTTAAGAGAATAGGGAACATTACGCAAAGCTCTTCGTAGGTGGCGACACTAGCAGCGTTGACATTGTATCTCGTTCCCACTTGCGGTATTGTCTATGCAAGCATCCTTGTCACTCATTTGACAAACAATTATGCATGTGTGTGTGAATCCCTATATTCCTATACTGGATTACTATTAGTGGTAGTGCTGCCTCTGGCGGCAGAACATTGCAGTAATGTTCCCTATTAAGCGTTTAGCGACTTATGATTTTGCATATACAATGATCATCCAATAACAATAAATTTGGAACTTGATTGCAAATGAAAGTTAATCTTCATTAGCAAGAACGAGATTTTCTTCATGTTCGTCCCAAATGCTGAAAACATGATGACTTTCATTGCCAATCATCATCATCATCATCATCATCATATCAGCCGAAAGACGTCCACTGCTGGACATAGGCCTCCCCCAAAGAGTGCCAAAATGACCAGTCCTGCGCCACCCGCATCCAGCGGACTCCCGCGACCTTTACCAGGTCATCAGTCAACCTTGTGGTGGGCCTACCCACGCCTCGCCATCCGGTACGTGGTCGCCACTCGAGAACCTTTCCGCCCCTACGGCCATCGGTTCTACGTGCAATGTGCCCCGCCCACTGCCACTTAAGTTTAGCGATTCGGAGGGCTATTAGTTTTAAGCAAATCAATTGCATCAGCTGGTAATGGTACCTTTTTGTTTTTTTTCTTTCTTTCTTGGATCCCAAAGTCTGAGATCACGGGGTCGGATGATGCTAATGCCCTAGGAAAAGGTCAAACATGGCAGCTTCGCGACTAGTTTTGCAGGAGTGGTGCTCTCTATCAGACCGCCAGAACTTATTTCGCAATTCTGCCCCTTGTTCCGACAACATTCCAATAGGTAACGGTGATGATTCTATTATTTTAGCGCCGTGAATTAAAACTTTATGAAACGTCACCGTCATAGGATGCCACCCGTACTTGTTTACGTACATAGTTGCCACAACTCTGCAAAAGGTGCCAAATTTCTCCGGATCGATTGGTAAGTTGGAAGAAATGACCGTCGGTAAACGAACGTCATATAATTTTCTAGCCAAATCTTTCTTTACCGAAGCATTTTACTTACTTTATCGGCAGGCTAATTATTTAGGCTAAATAATGACACCAAAAAATGTGTCTCTAGCACTGATAAATCTTTTACTTTTTTTTAGACGGTATGCCCCATTCCATCTCATACCGAATTTAAAGACTTTTCACCTCAAAATACAATAAAAGAAAGAAATTACCATACCTTGTCAAGGGACAAAAGACAATAGCCGGATATAAAATATTATATATAAGTGACAACCCTAGGTCAAAGAAATCCGGATATAAATTTATTTGCTTATTATTTCTGAATAACGCGGTATTAGACTCTAATTTTTTAACTGATGATAGAAGAGTGTCTGTTTTACCTATACACAAAAAAAATCGATCTAATACGGGATTATACGGGAATAAAAAAATAAAAACGAAACGTGTGAAAAATTAGAATATTTCAGTGTCTGTTTATTGTTGATGTACGAAAATTGGTACAAATACATGTCTTTATATGTGCATTCTACCCATGAAATTAAAATTGAATTATATTTCATAGTTTAGTTTTTTTAATTGTTTTTGTGTTTCGGGTAATGCCAAACTTTGCGATTTTTTTTTAAATAAACTAGAAGAGATATCAATGTGGGACTTTCAGTCTAGTGATTTAAATAACAAAAGCTATTTAATTCTGTTAAAAAAACTAGATGAGACAAAAACAGGGTTAATGCTACATTAAATTATTCTGTACAAAAATCGAAAAATAACTTTTTGGTTTTTTTATTACAAGAATTAATTATTCTAATTTGTTTCTGTGAACGTACTCTGCAATATGTCGCAGTTAACGGAACACGGTGTATATCAAAAATTATAATGCAATGTAAAATCTAAAACAAAAATTTGCTAAGTAAAAGTTTATATTTACTCTGTCTTCCAACGTTCGCATAGTAAATTTCGACGTCTATTTCAGAGGAAACCGCTCCCCTGCCGCGGCACATAACGGTAACTAGGACGATTCTGAAGCGATGCCTTAATTTCCTTTCGTCAGAGAATACCGAGGAGGCGATCTTAGCGCTGCAGGTTCGTACATATAAATGTAATTATTTATTTATTTATTTTATTAGGAGAACCAACAGCTACTACAACCACAACACAATAAACATTGACAGTAGATGCAAATACCCAATTATAGGAACTCACAGGTAGTGACATTGTATTTTAACTTAGGTTATATAATGCTACACACTAGCGCAACCGCACGAGAACGAGAAATAAACAAAATTAAAATGATAACCGCACCAGAACGAAAAAAAAAATGTAACAAATCGTAAGGCTAAATAAAAACCTACGGCTAGTATTAACACAAAGTTCAAAGATATTTATTACTTAGTTTAAAAACATTTATTTTATGAATTGAATACTTATAACTAACTTTAGCCCTTCGTATGTCCTAGCACTGATCAGTGCTAGGTACTGAAAATTGACTCTAAGACAGATACGAAAAATTCAAAATCCTTCACCAATGTCAGCGTCAAAGCATCCGAAAGGTTAGTCGAGCTAGATATACTATAGCAACTTTAAAGTGCATCGTTTTCGGCCGCGACCCACGAATTTTATACATCCATTGCGTGCGAGCGAGTACCATGTAGTAACAGTTCAATATAAATAATTCACGCTTGGCGTCAACACTGGCCATCGGATCTGAACGGGGGGGGAATTACCTACGGGGTAAAACAGCTATTCTTTGAAGGTAACTGAGTTGATATTTAAAATGAATGCTTTGACAAGTCAAATCAGCCTTGTGTGTGATCGGATTGGTTTAAGCAGATCTAGATGGCCGCGCGCTACAAGAATTCTGCTGTGTGATTGGTTGAAAAAAAAACTAGTAGACCACGCGCTGCAAGAATATGTTTCTGTGATTGGTTGAAATATTGAAGCTGCGCGCTCCACTCACACTGATCTGGAAGTGAAGTTGTCAATTTCGTCAATTTTTGATTGGTGCGCTTGTATGAAACATAGATTTTTCTGTCTTTTGTAGTTAATTATTTCCTCGCAAATGTGATGAAAAACATTGTGTATAACACGGGCGTAAGAATATTGCAAACTCGAGTCATCAAAAACCATCCGCCTTTGGTGTCGGGCTTCTGATAGACTCGTTTGCATTATTCCACTTACGCCCCTCGTTAAACAATGTACTATTATTTAGATACTAGACGAGGGTCTGCCAATCCTAAAGAAGCACGAGGATGAGTTGTTGCCTCTCGTACACCTGTGCTGGGCGCCGCTGGCCGCGCGCTGCTCCGCCGGCAGCCCCGCCGTGCTGCGCCGCGCGCTGCGCCTGCTCGTCACCACGGCCGCGCTGGCCAAGGACTTCATCAAACAGCGGGCTGCCACGTGAGTGTCTACAGTGCAGGTGCTGGGCGCCGCTGGCCGCGCGCTGCTCCGCCGGCAGCCCCGCCGTGCTGCGCCGCGCGCTGCGCCTGCTCGTCACCACGGCCGCGCTGGCCAAGGACTTCATCAAACAGCGGGCTGCCACGTGAGTGTCTACAGTGCAGGTGCTGGGCGCCGCTGGCCGCGCGCTGCTCCGCCGGCAGCCCCGCCGTGCTGCGCCGCGCGCTGCGCCTGCTCGTCACCACGGCCGCGCTGGCCAAGGACTTCATCAAACAGCGGGCTGCCACGTGAGTGTCTACAGTGCAGGTGCTGGGCGCCGCTGGCCGCGCGCTGCTCCGCCGGCAGCCCCGCCGTGCTGCGCCGCGCGCTGCGCCTGCTCGTCACCACGGCCGCGCTGGCCAAGGACTTCATCAAACAGCGGGCTGCCACGTGAGTGTCTACAGTGCAGGTGCTGGGCGCCGCTGGCCGCGCGCTGCTCCGCCGGCAGCCCCGCCGTGCTGCGCCGCGCGCTGCGCCTGCTCGTCACCACGGCCGCGCTGGCCAAGGACTTCATCAAACAGCGGGCTGCCACGTGAGTGTCTACAGTGCAGGTGCTGGGCGCCGCTGGCCGCGCGCTGCTCCGCCGGCAGCCCCGCCGTGCTGCGCCGCGCGCTGCGCCTGCTCGTCACCACGGCCGCGCTGGCCAAGGACTTCATCAAACAGCGGGCTGCCACGTGAGTGTCTACAGTGCAGGTGCTGGGCGCCGCTGGCCGCGCGCTGCTCCGCCGGCAGCCCCGCCGTGCTGCGCCGCGCGCTGCGCCTGCTCGTCACCACGGCCGCGCTGGCCAAGGACTTCATCAAACAGCGGGCTGCCACGTGAGTGTCTACAGTGCAGGTGCTGGGCGCCGCTGGCCGCGCGCTGCTCCGCCGGCAGCCCCGCCGTGCTGCGCCGCGCGCTGCGCCTGCTCGTCACCACGGCCGCGCTGGCCAAGGACTTCATCAAACAGCGGGCTGCCACGTGAGTGTCTACAGTGCAGGTGCTGGGCGCCGCTGGCCGCGCGCTGCTCCGCCGGCAGCCCCGCCGTGCTGCGCCGCGCGCTGCGCCTGCTCGTCACCACGGCCGCGCTGGCCAAGGACTTCATCAAACAGCGGGCTGCCACGTGAGTGTCTACAGTGCAGGTGCTGGGCGCCGCTGGCCGCGCGCTGCTCCGCCGGCAGCCCCGCCGTGCTGCGCCGCGCGCTGCGCCTGCTCGTCACCACGGCCGCGCTGGCCAAGGACTTCATCAAACAGCGGGCTGCCACGTGAGTGTCTACAGTGCAGGTGCTGGGCGCCGCTGGCCGCGCGCTGCTCCGCCGGCAGCCCCGCCGTGCTGCGCCGCGCGCTGCGCCTGCTCGTCACCACGGCCGCGCTGGCCAAGGACTTCATCAAACAGCGGGCTGCCACGTGAGTGTCTACAGTGCAGGTGCTGGGCGCCGCTGGCCGCGCGCTGCTCCGCCGGCAGCCCCGCCGTGCTGCGCCGCGCGCTGCGCCTGCTCGTCACCACGGCCGCGCTGGCCAAGGACTTCATCAAACAGCGGGCTGCCACGTGAGTGTCTACAGTGCAGGTGCTGGGCGCCGCTGGCCGCGCGCTGCTCCGCCGGCAGCCCCGCCGTGCTGCGCCGCGCGCTGCGCCTGCTCGTCACCACGGCCGCGCTGGCCAAGGACTTCATCAAACAGCGGGCTGCCACGTGAGTGTCTACAGTGCAGGTGCTGGGCGCCGCTGGCCGCGCGCTGCTCCGCCGGCAGCCCCGCCGTGCTGCGCCGCGCGCTGCGCCTGCTCGTCACCACGGCCGCGCTGGCCAAGGACTTCATCAAACAGCGGGCTGCCACGTGAGTGTCTACAGTGCAGGTGCTGGGCGCCGCTGGCCGCGCGCTGCTCCGCCGGCAGCCCCGCCGTGCTGCGCCGCGCGCTGCGCCTGCTCGTCACCACGGCCGCGCTGGCCAAGGACTTCATCAAACAGCGGGCTGCCACGTGAGTGTCTACAGTGCAGGTGCTGGGCGCCGCTGGCCGCGCGCTGCTCCGCCGGCAGCCCCGCCGTGCTGCGCCGCGCGCTGCGCCTGCTCGTCACCACGGCCGCGCTGGCCAAGGACTTCATCAAACAGCGGGCTGCCACGTGAGTGTCTACAGTGCAGGTGCTGGGCGCCGCTGGCCGCGCGCTGCTCCGCCGGCAGCCCCGCCGTGCTGCGCCGCGCGCTGCGCCTGCTCGTCACCACGGCCGCGCTGGCCAAGGACTTCATCAAACAGCGGGCTGCCACGTGAGTGTCTACAGTGCAGGTGCTGGGCGCCGCTGGCCGCGCGCTGCTCCGCCGGCAGCCCCGCCGTGCTGCGCCGCGCGCTGCGCCTGCTCGTCACCACGGCCGCGCTGGCCAAGGACTTCATCAAACAGCGGGCTGCCACGTGAGTGTCTACAGTGCAGGTGCTGGGCGCCGCTGGCCGCGCGCTGCTCCGCCGGCAGCCCCGCCGTGCTGCGCCGCGCGCTGCGCCTGCTCGTCACCACGGCCGCGCTGGCCAAGGACTTCATCAAACAGCGGGCTGCCACGTGAGTGTCTACAGTGCAGGTGCTGGGCGCCGCTGGCCGCGCGCTGCTCCGCCGGCAGCCCCGCCGTGCTGCGCCGCGCGCTGCGCCTGCTCGTCACCACGGCCGCGCTGGCCAAGGACTTCATCAAACAGCGGGCTGCCACGTGAGTGTCTACAGTGCAGGTGCTGGGCGCCGCTGGCCGCGCGCTGCTCCGCCGGCAGCCCCGCCGTGCTGCGCCGCGCGCTGCGCCTGCTCGTCACCACGGCCGCGCTGGCCAAGGACTTCATCAAACAGCGGGCTGCCACGTGAGTGTCTACAGTGCAGGTGCTGGGCGCCGCTGGCCGCGCGCTGCTCCGCCGGCAGCCCCGCCGTGCTGCGCCGCGCGCTGCGCCTGCTCGTCACCACGGCCGCGCTGGCCAAGGACTTCATCAAACAGCGGGCTGCCACGTGAGTGTCTACAGTGCAGGTGCTGGGCGCCGCTGGCCGCGCGCTGCTCCGCCGGCAGCCCCGCCGTGCTGCGCCGCGCGCTGCGCCTGCTCGTCACCACGGCCGCGCTGGCCAAGGACTTCATCAAACAGCGGGCTGCCACGTGAGTGTCTACAGTGCAGGTGCTGGGCGCCGCTGGCCGCGCGCTGCTCCGCCGGCAGCCCCGCCGTGCTGCGCCGCGCGCTGCGCCTGCTCGTCACCACGGCCGCGCTGGCCAAGGACTTCATCAAACAGCGGGCTGCCACGTGAGTGTCTACAGTGCAGGTGCTGGGCGCCGCTGGCCGCGCGCTGCTCCGCCGGCAGCCCCGCCGTGCTGCGCCGCGCGCTGCGCCTGCTCGTCACCACGGCCGCGCTGGCCAAGGACTTCATCAAACAGCGGGCTGCCACGTGAGTGTCTACAGTGCAGGTGCTGGGCGCCGCTGGCCGCGCGCTGCTCCGCCGGCAGCCCCGCCGTGCTGCGCCGCGCGCTGCGCCTGCTCGTCACCACGGCCGCGCTGGCCAAGGACTTCATCAAACAGCGGGCTGCCACGTGAGTGTCTACAGTGCAGGTGCTGGGCGCCGCTGGCCGCGCGCTGCTCCGCCGGCAGCCCCGCCGTGCTGAGCCACGCGCTGCTACACCGGGTTCAATTCACCAATGGACCTTATTTCATTGTATTAAAGGTCTACAATAGGCTGAAGCGGCATCATGCCTGCGCTGTACCTGCGCCGCGTCTTCGTCTTACGCCCCCTCTGTATTTATTTTATTTATCGTATGGCATTTTGGTCACTGGATTACATATAAAAGCTATATAAGAAAATAATAATAATAGAGTGCCCCAGCCATATACTCGTACAGCGTCGAGCACTCGGACGTTTACCTTACATTTTCGAGATAATTCAAAATTATTGATTATTTTATTTGCTGTCACCATCCCTATTATTAGCGCTCGCGTGTATTGTTACCAATTGGTAGCAATAGTAGCATCAAAAGACCAGGACAACTGGTCAATATCGCTAACGATGGAGTCTGACCAGCACGGAGATCACAAGACAGCGCTCTTTCGATTTTTCTCGCACTATCCGTCTCTCTCTTATTAGAAAACTTAGAAAGAGACGTATAGCGCGAGAAATATCGAGAGCTCGCGCGCCGTCTTGTGATAGCCGTGCAGGGAATAGGAGCATTTTTTTTGTTCTTTAATTGGCAACAATATTACCTATGAAATAAGCTGTTATTTATCTCATCGTTATGCATTTTGTGTTACTTTTTTTTTCTTGTACGAGGGCTGCCTTTTAAGTTCTGTCGTTTGCAAACCTACTACCGTTCCCGTGATTGCATAAAAAAGAACTAGTGTCATCTTAAAATATTTGAATTTAGAATTCGAAAACAAAAGAATGACTCGAAATCGGCCCAACCGTTTTAGTACAGCGTTCGTTGACAAGTCAGTTGTGAAAATGGAAATTTCGAAGGAAAACGTGCGATATTTTTTTACAACTTCAAAAGGGGCTTAACGCGACTTCAGTGCTCCGAAGAGTTGACTACGGTTTTCAATGATAAAGCACCATGCCTCCGGACTGTGGAACGCTGGTATTTAGAATTTCAACGTGGTTGCTCTAGGCTTGGTGATAGACATCGTGAAGGTCGACCAAAAACAGCCGTAACCCAGGAGAACATTGATGCTGTACGGCAACTGATCGTCGAAGATCGCCATGCGACATACCGTGAGATAGAAGCTTCCTTAAGTATTTCAGGGACCAGTTTTCACAGTATTTTGCATCATCACTTAGGCGTAAAAAAGTTGATCTCACGCTGGATACCACATTTACTCAGTGAAGACCAAAAAACGGCTCGCGTTCGATGGTGTGGCAAAACTCTGCGGCAATTCAACCGAGGAAACTCGAAACATGTTTACGACATCATCAGTGGTGACGAATCTTGGATATATGCCTACGATCCCGATTCTAAACAGCAGTCGACTGTTTGGGTGTTCCAAGATGAGCCAAAACCGACCAAAGTAATACGCTCACGGAGCACTTCGAAAAAAATGGTCGCCACGTTTGTGGCGAAAAGTGGCCACGTTGCCACCATCGTGCTCGAGGATCGTAAAACGGTTAATGCTGACTGGTAGGACTGACTGGAGTTTAGAAAAAATAACCCAAGACGTCGTATAAGACTGCACCACGATAATGCGAGCTCGCACAACGCCCGGCAAACAATTGCGTTTTTAAAAGAGCAAAACGTCGAGATTCTGGAACACCCGCCGCACTGTGGGCTGAGAATTGGCTCTCCATAGAAATAGACAATTAAAAATTTTAGATTACTTTTTTTTCGGGAAATGGCTTCCTCTAGTCATTATCATACCACAAAATGATTTTGAGATAATTTGGCCCGCTAAATAAAGCCTTATAATTTTTTCAAAAAAAAAATTGTATGGAGCGTATGTGAAAAATCGGATTTTCTCTGAAAGTAAAACGAAAACCGTAATATCCTCGCGGATGGTTACAATACTAATTGTTTCTGATTTTTTGACGTACTTAGTTTTAAAGAATAGGTGCCGTTTTTTTTGTAAAATCAAAGTTTATTTTAGGATTTTTTTTGTACTTTTTTTGTTTGATTTACGTTTTACTCATGTTTTTGACGATAAAAAATGATTTTGAGTCTGTTCGGGCTAAAGACTAACGAGTAATGATCTTTTTTCGAAAAAAATGTATAGCGCCGTTATTTAAACATCTTTTTCTACTCCTGTACCGTTATCTGTCATTTATATAGGCTGTAGCTCAAATACAATGACACCACTAATAAGTCGTCGAAAAACTCTATGCTCTATGGCCCAAAAACGCACTGTTTAGCGTACTTTTTTGGTTCATACATTTTTCATAAAAGCACTGTTTAACTTTTTTTAAAATCGGCCGCTATATTGCAGTGGTGCCAACTTCATAAACCAATATTTCGAAATAAAAGTATTTATTTATGATTTAACATTTGTTATTATAAATAATTTACTACAATAATAATAAATCATCATTAAATTACATGTTTTATAAATTCTTGGTATTATTTATAAAAATAAACAGTTCCAATTCGATCCGGGTCCGGATTCGGTTTGGTTCGGATGGCAAGTGCAAACAAATTAAAAACAAAACAAACCATAAGCAAGAGCTGTCACATTTCCGATTTCCCACCAAAATACAGTTCAAAATGAAAAGACGAAAGAGGATTAACTATTAGTCCTAAACTATTAAGATTTTATTCGTGTTTGTGAAGACAAAAGTGTACGTGCCTTTTAAAATGGTCGAAAAAATTAATAACTGCACTCCTGAAGAAATTGCGTGTGTAGCAAAAGTACAAATAGAAAACTTGCTGCCTGAAAAGTTTAACTATTCTGTAGTCTGCTATTTATTTAAAATTTGTCGTAGAAAAAGTATTGTTTGCAACGGTGTATAACTGGTCTAAAAACGCTCGTGGCGTCTTTAATTGCGATGCTCGCCAAGGCTCGCATCGCAACCCACGCCACTCGCCTTTTAAGACCCTTCTTATACAACAGTTGCATAAAATACTATTTTCTCCTAAATTACCAAGAACACCGTTAAATCCTCCTAGACACTTATACAATGAATTATTTATGTTTTTTTGACGTACTCAATTTATTTAAACAGTGTGCCCTTTTCTTAAAAAAAACATTTTTTTTTTACTTTTTTTAATATAATTATCATTCAAAAAAACATAAATAATTCATTGTATAAGTGTCTAGGAGGATTTAACGTTTACCTTATTAAAAATACAGACACATGGAAAAAAGCGGCCAAGTGCTAGTCGGACTCGCATATGAAGGGTTCCGTAAAATAAATTGCGGTTTTCGATTTATGATTATGACGTATTAAAAAATAACTACCAACTAGATCTCGTTCAAACCAATTTTCGGTGGAAGTTTGCATGTACATCGTATATTTTTTTTAGTTTTATCATTCTCTTATTTTAGAAGTTACAGGGGGGGGGAGGGGACACACATTTTACCACTTTGGAAGTGTCTCTCGCGCAAACTATTCAGTTACGAAAAAAATTATATTAGAAACCTCAATATCATTTTTGAAGACCTATCCATAGATACCCCACACAGGGTTTGCTGTAAAAAATTTTTTTGAGTTTCAGTTCTGAGTATGGGGACCCCCAAAACTTACTGTTTTTTTTTTCGATTTTTGTGTGAAAATCTTAATAAGGTTCACAGAATTCATCTACTTACCAAGTTTCAACAGTATAGCTCTTATAGTTTCGAAAAAAAGTGGCTGTGACATACGGACGGACAGACAGACAGACAGACATGACGAATCTATAAGGGTTCCGTTTTCTGCCATTTGGCTACGGAACCCAAAAAACTAATCACAAAGTTATAAGTGTCCAAAGTTTTAAGAGGGGGTATACTTTGTCCCTTTTCCGCACCTTCATATGAAACGATTGTCATGTACTATGACGCTTGAGAACCGTGACGTCACGGGTCTCAAGCGCTTTCTCTCTCTAGCAAACAATTTTAAAACGGCTGTATCTTCGTAATTTTTTAAGATATTTGACTAGCATTTTCGTCACTAGGCATATTTTACCTTCTTTCTATTAGATTAGAGTAATAATAAAATTAGAGTCTCCAACTTTATTATGTTATTGCTTACACATAACTTTGGTCCATGTTGACTTTTTGATTGATTTAGGTAATCACTACTTTCTGTAATTTAGTATTTTTTTTTTAGTATACAGAGTGTTTTTTTTAACGGGACAGTATGGGGAAATCCGAATCTAAAGGAGATAGAGGAAAAGTGTCCAAGGAGACATTAGATGTTTTTTTATGTAAACAAATTTGGCTCATTAAAATTTTTGGTCAAGCGTGAGTTGTTCTTAAAAAATTATAAAGTTGGTCAATTTTTTTTTTGACGCGGGTCGGCTCTGTTTCATGTAAGGATTATTTCATTATATGGAAAGAAAAAAATCTGAACAGCAGAAGTTGGTCAAATTTAATGAAAACTAATCTTCATACAGTTAGTTTATTACTCTAACATAGTTTGTAATTCTAACATAGTTTTTAAGTCTCGCTAATCTAATCACATATGGATCAATGGTCTGAAATAAAATATTTTTATTTTATTTTATTTTATTACTTGAGTAAATGTTCGATGTGGCCGCCGTCTTGTCTTGTGCAGGTACGAGCACGCTTCAAGACACTTCTAGTTGCATTTAACAGAGACTTATGGTGAATTGTGTTTAAAGTGTTGTAAACAGCATCTTTTAATTCTTGAACGGTGTTGTATCGGGATTCATAAATTCGACCCTTAAGGTAACCCCATAAGAAAAAATCTAATGTCGTTAAGTCGGGCGATCGTGGGGGCCACTTTATCGGCCCATATGTACCCATCCAACGGTTTGGAAACTGCTCGTCCAAACACAGTTTACTTGTCCTACTGTTGTGGGCTGGTGCACAATCTTGTTGGTAGATTATCTTACCAAAGTTCCTTAAGCTAATAGTCTCATCCACTAAATCTGCAGCCATGTTCAAGATTTTGATAGCAAAAATTCTGTTATGTAATATCGCACACCAACAATTAAAAGAAAATCGGATTTGGTTGTGGGTTTCTGTAGTTCTTAGCGGATTTATTTTTGACCAGTAATGGTTATTTCTCCTGTTGTACATGCCATTGTTCGAAAAGTTGCATTCATCAGTCCAAATAATAAAATTAGGAAAACATCTATTTCTAATAGTCTGAGCCACATACCAATTACAGAAATGTAACCTGCGGTCTTTATCTCCAGGTAGTAACGCTTGTACAAGTCGACCTTCTATGTAACACTTGTATTTATGAGCCTTCAATATCTTCCTTACAGTTGATTTATGAATACCGATAGTTTCAGCTGCTTCCCGTAACGAAGCTTTTGGATATGCTTCAAAATATCCCAATACGGCAATAGTTATAAACTCACTATTGACTATCGTCGGCCTTTTACGCTTAGGTTTGAAACAGCCTTCCTGTCTTAGGTTCTTTATTAAACTATCAAATATCTTGCGATTCGGTACTACACGGTCAGGATAGCGTTCTTGATACCACTTAAGTGCATTATCTCTACTGCGATAATTAAGAAAATACGCCTCAATCAAATCAACTTTATGTGAATTAGTTAACGCCATGATGAATAAAATTACAAGCATGAACTGATTGGAAACAAAATCACAGCTGCAGAAATAACTTATGTTCCAAATTTGAATTCTTTGCTGCAGAAATAACTTACGTTCCAAATTTGAATTCTTTTTTTATAATTTCAAGACTATCGCGTGCCATGATGTTTACGAAGATTAAAAAAAATGTTCTTCTCTTGAATCATCTGAGGCTCTAGTATAAGTTTTATTCATGCAATACGTTTTCGAACGCGTTTGCGTTTAGTCTCAATTTATATGGCAACGCGAACAGCGCCTCTGGTGGTAACTATTAGGAACTACGCGTTGCCATACACATTGAAACTAAACGCAAACGCGTTCGAAAACGTATATGTTTCGATAAAATTTATACTAGAGCCTCAGGAGCTCTTATCGATTATCGAAATTTAAAAATGGAATAATTTTAAATATTTTTTACACGCCTAGGCACTTGTAACAATATTAAAAGGCGAATACTGCAATTGTATGAAGATTAGTTTTCATTAAATTTGACCAACTTCTGCTGTTCAGATTTTTTTCTTTCCATACAATGAAATAATCCTTACATGAAACAGAGCCGACCCGCGTCAAAAAAAAATTGATCAACTTGACCAAAAATTTTAATGAGCCAAATTTGTTTACATAAAAAAACACCTAATGTCTCCTTGGACACTTTTCCTCTATCTCCTTTAGATTCGGATTTCCCCATACTGGCCCATTTAAAAAAACACTCTGTATATTTATTTCACTATAAAGTAATATGTGCATTACATGGTATGTCAATAACAATTTGTAAAAATAAAAGAAATAAATTACAATAAAATCAAAATGATAGTTATAGCTAATAACATAGTTCAAAATGTTTGTAAGCTAATATTGCTTGTTAAACTGTTCACGTATAGGGACGTCCTGCCTCACATATACGTGTTCCTGCACAAGTCGGCGCGGGACAGCCACCTCAAGGACGCGGGCTCTGCGTATCGCAACTCGCAGGCGTTCCGGCTACAGGTAATCTTATAACGCATTTGATCCAGTGAAATGGGGGGCAATGTTGGGTTAAACTCTTTTAAATTAGCTCGGTTGGGCAACCGCCGGCGGTCGCGTCGCAGTTGTTAGCTCAATGGGCAGACTCTACCATACTGTGCACGCGTGCTGATCGCAGAGAATATTACGTTTCTTCCCAAAATACCTGATATGATGCGCGTGTATTGTCCAATAAGAGCGTAGGTATACAAGTGTGTGTGTTTTAGATGTGTGCGTGCTTTGTCTTGTCAATTACTTGTGCTTCGTGTGGGTTAATGAACTTGCGACAGGCGTACTCAATACAAATCGGCTGGCGTGTCCGATCTCCTTATATTCATACATCTGTGATGGAGCCCGATACTGGTCATAACAACTCGTAAACTACACAAGATAAAGCCGTTCTGTTTGGGCTCATTGGAACTGGACGAATGAACTGACTGACTGGATGAATGGATGGATGATTAATGATTGTGCAAAAAAGTACAGTCTGCGACAAACCTAACCTTTCTCTAAAAATATTTTTTTGACAGAAACTTATGTATTGATATATGTTTTGTTGTGATGTCAGGAGGCCGCGCTGGGCGCACTGTGCAGCCTCGCGCAGGACCTGGTGCTGGAGGGCGGCCGCCTCGAGGACGCGTGCGCATGCGTCGACGACTACCTCAGCAGGAAGCAGCCCAAGCCTCTGCAGGTATTAATATCATGTTTTAAACCTGATGTTCCCTGTTTAATTTCAATTTTCCTCGTATAAAGTGTGACAAGCACTACGTGCTACTCGGTAGTAAAATTACTTCCGTCTTGGGCTTGGATCCCTCGTTACGCTCAGAAATCAATATACCGCCTTCGCCGTTAAAATATATTTTTACGTCACACCTGACCATAAATTAGCAATAACGGCACGCGATGCGTGCAGAAAATCCCATTTCCTAGCCAGGGAAAGACTTAAAATTTTGTACTCACCACGGGCGGTAATAAAGAAAGCCTCAGCTCACATATTTATCGCCCTTGCTTTCGGCTCGGGCGTCAAATACCTGCTCTGGGACATTCTTTGTTTTACCGCCCTAGGTAAGTAATGTACTATTTCTCCCTCGAGAAAATCTACTATTGTAGAATATGAAAAATAGAAAACTTTGACACCAAATGAACGGTCGCATCGTTGTAGATTTTTCGTTTGGGGAGTAGGTACTAGTTTTCCCTGCATAAAAATCCTAACTTAAGAATACTCGTTACTACGCCTGGAAATGTCATAAAAGTGACTACAGCAGGTATTTGGATACTAATATAAGTAGGTAGTCAAAACGAAAGCTTAGTTATGTTGCTAACGTCTTATTCAAGCATGTGGTCGCGTTCGAGTGCCCGATAAGGTAGAGTAATTAGAATTCAGCCATACTCAACCTTTTTTTCTACGAGGGCCGCAAAGACATTTTAGCTAAGGAACCCCGGGCTATCTGTGATATGATATGATCTATGGTTTTTATACTAGGTGGATGGCGGGCCACTCGCAAGAGCTGGGGGTTGAGTATGGCTGAATTAGATGGTTCAATGAACAATAAAGTATTATTTATCCGTATAATAAATGTGTTCAACCTTAAATCCCCAGGAGCTAGCCGTGAAGTTCTTCCGAGCAATGCTAGAGTACGACTACGGCGCGACCTGGTACCACCTGCGCCAGCTCGCCGACAACGAGCGCGTGCTGCACCCGCCCGAGTGCAAGTACATAGACCTGGAGCCAATCGTTGGCATTCCGTACTCGCCCTCCAACAGGGACCTGGAGGCCAATATGGCGCTCGTGCTAGCCGAGCCCGAGCGGCAGGGCTAGCACACGCCGTGTCTGCGACAATGCAGACGCGGGAAACGGAAACTTGTACGGTAAACTGAGACAACTGTTTTTGTGATGCACGGCTAGCACAAGTAGCAACAAATACCTACTTAAATTAAAGGTTCTCGATATCGACTACGTACCGAGATAAGAGGTTTTGAAGAGCAGTGACAGTTTTGGTAGTGACTTTTGCTTGTCACCCGAAGATGTTTGAGAACTTGCATGCTTGATTAATTCACCATTAGAGAGAAGTACTTCAAGGGACACTTCTAGTGACCCATGTTGTAAATTTGACATCTAAGAAAATCAGTTATCCTATCAGATAGGATAACTGATTTCTACTGTCTGAACTGATACTATTGTCGGCACCCCACGAATGACTTTCATGTTTAATCTTATTTGAAAACGAAGAACGAAAATATGTGACAATTCAGCGAAAACTGTGCCGGTGACTGGTATTTTGGCTACTATTCAACGAATGTTAATGGGTTTTTTTCTCGAACAGTAAATTATCGCGCGGTGGCCAAGGTCCTGCAGCGTCGACAACTGCAAATGTTATTGTTAGAATTGTTTATTGTATCGAATATATATTTAGGATTTTTTAAGTATACTTCGATGTGCACCATACGTGGGAGCGAGAGGCAGCGCTCTGATTTCTCGCTCGCCCTCGAAGTCGTGGCCGAGCTCTTAAAGCGCCTGCTAGACAGTCGCCAACAGGCCTCCGACGGCGCGACCTTCGTCGGTGGCTCGTGGGTTTTCTGGCTAGACGGTCGGGCGACCACGCTACACTCCTCGCGGTCGCTAGCGCGCGCCCGACGACCAAGGGCGTCCGAAGGTCAAGCTAAATGTTGCTGGAAACAACTGCCTACAAGGTCCGTCCGGACCAAGGTCGCTCTAAGGCGCTTAAGTGTTAGTGCCAACATAGTTCATTTCGAATGGCTCACGGGATTTTACTTAGTGGAATCGAGCCGTGGCTACTAAGCATATTTATTCATGAATATTCATTGTAAAATAATGATTATATCTATGTGTTGTATTTTTCAACTTCGACTAATGGCGCTAAATTTCGAAACAATCTGTATCATGAATTAATGTAAGTTTCAAAATTGTATATTTGGTCTTCCGCCTACTGTGATTAGATTAGTCAAATTCACTGAATAACTATTAAGTAAGTAACACTGAAAAGCTTGTAGTTAGGTGCGTATCGCAGTTTAAATGCAAAGTTATGTACAGTCAGCATTATGTATAAGAATTTGAGTCTTATCCCACAGATATAAGTGCCGAAATGTTTACATATTTTTGATGCTGACTGTACAGCCATCAAAATAAGTACTGTATAAGTGTACGTCCAGCACGGCCGTCTTGTGATAGCCGTGCAGATGTGTTAAACTGTGGACAAATGGTGAAATCATGTTGTAGAAATAAGTCGTTTGCCATCATAAATGTTCCCCTTGTTTAACCCTTTGTCTCCCAACGACTCACATGTATGTCGTCCGGCAGGTCCCACAGGTGGGTCATTTTTTTTACCCTGGAATCCCAATGACCCACATGTACACAAAGATCGCTGTAGATAGTTATTTAGTTGGTGTAATAGATGTGGATATTATTTTAATAAAAATAATTTTTGATTAATATTTTTTTACTTTCCTCTTTCCACAACATTATGCCTTGGTTTACGGGGATTTAATTCTCCAACTGAGGAGCCAACAAAGAGAACTTGACAGTGAATAAATGGTCATAGTCCAGGCAATTAACTGACAACTTGTATAGAAAAAATGACAATTTTGGAAATAATTTATAATAGCTGATTTTTTTTATGTGGGTATGTAATGGATATATTATCAATAGTTTACTTAGCGAAATAATCGAACAAAATTACAGACAGCAAAAAAAATATAACTTAACTAGCTCCTGAAGTCAGTTTTATTATTTTTTCTTAATTTGGTTCATTTACATTTGCTCTATAATTTTCAAGATAAGTAATACAGAAAAATACTATTCATGCTTCACTTAAATCTATATAATAGGGGCGTAGACACTTAATAAAATAATCAATAATGTTGCATTTTCTCGAAAAAGGATTACAAATGTAGTCAAATGGAGAAAAAAGCAACGCAAACGGTTAAATAATCACACAGTTATAAGCGTCCAAAGTTTTAAGCAGGGGTATTTTCTGTCCCTTTTCCGCAAAACGCACCTTCATATGAAACGATTGTCATTTACTATGACGCTAGACGCCCGTGACGTCACGATCCCGGAGCGTTTTCTCTCTCTGACATGCAACATTGAAACGGTTGTAGCTTCGTAATTTTTTGAGATATTCGAATGGGATTTTCGTCATTAGGTATATTTTATTGCCTTCTTTCTTTTGAAGTAATAATAAATTTTGAGTCTACACCCCTATTACTTACGGATGGAAAATTTGTTGGATTCTTGAATAAATTATCTTGGAATGACGTTTTAAAATTAAATAAACAAAAAAAATGCTATTATAAATTAAACATTTTCGAAACCGTATTTTGCCTGGAGTATCAGTACCTACAGATAGTTCAGATTCAGGCAAAATACGGTTTCGAAAATGTTTAATTTATAATAGCATTTTTTTTGTTTATTTAATTTTAAAACGTCATTCTAAGATAATTTATTCAAGAATCCAACAAATTTTCCATCCATAAGTAATAAGGGTGTATACTCAAAATGTACTATCTGTAACCCCTCCGGTCACTAGGGTTCATCAATGGAGTGGAATTGGCCTTTTGTGCATTCAGATCCATCAATAGTGCCGAGCGGACTTTATGTATAGGTACTAGAGTCCATAATGAATTTAAGTGGAGTTATCAGTACATTTTGAAAAAATACAATGTTTACGCTGATCTATCAATGGACAGTAAACACTTATTATTCGTTATTATACTTATTATACTCGGATCCATTGTAATAGACTGTAATGTATGCGACCATAGACTATATTGAATAACCTGTAATACTTATGCGACGATCCATAAAGGTGGATAAAAATTATAGATCCTGGTGCATATTAAGGTCAAATGAATCTAATGATGGATTCTACACGACGTGAAAGTAAATTCAAATCTATGTATGGATCCAGTAGCTCTAGTATAAGTTTTATCGATACATATACGTTTTCGAACGCGTTTGCGTTTAGTTTCAATTTGTATGGCATCGCGTAGTTCCTCATAGTTACCACCAGAGGCGCTGTTCGCGTTGCTATATAAATTGTAACTAAACGCAAACGCGTTCGAAAACGTATTGCCTCGATAAAACCTATACTAGAGCCTCTGGTCTAAAAAAAGTTCACATTAATAATTTTTTTTTATTATCGAATTTATACGACAAAACGACGTTATAATAAAATAAAATAAAATAAAAATAAAATAAAATATCTTTATTTTCAGACATCATGGTCCATAGGTTGTTAGTAAGCAAAAGGAAAAAAAAATACTTATAGGTAGATAGTTCTAGTTTACTACTTATACTTATTATGGGTTCTATTGTAGACTAGCTGTTGCCCGCGACTTCGTCCGCGTATAACATGTTATCGTCTAAATGTTTGTTAAAGGAATGAATAAAAAAAAAACATTGAAATCAATTTTCTACCTAGACTTTTAGAAAACAATCTAAAACCGAAGTTACAAATCTCTTACTTTCAAAATCTCTTGCTCTCTATACAAACCAAGAACCCTCTCTGAACCCTCATAGTAAACAGTCTGAAACCGTAGTTACAAGTTTCTTACTTTAAAAATGTCTTGCTCTCTATACAAAGTTCGAACCCCCTTTTAACCTTCTTAGGCTTTGAATTAAAAAAACGCTGAAATAAGTTTTGTAGTCTAAACAGGCTAAGATCGCAGTTACAAATTTTCTTGTTCTCCATACAAACTTTGAACGCTTTTCAGGGAAAAATTAAAAATAAAACACTCGGTTCTTTTATTGTAATAGGTAAGTATTTTTTGTACAAACTATCTAGTCTCTAGCTAAAAAAAAGTAGGTATTTTTTTGTATTTTAATAAGTAGGTACTTAATCTTTCTACAGAGTTTTAAGTTTCTACCTAAAAAAAAAATTCCTACACAAACATTGCACCTCTTTATCCCCCTCTTAGCGGGTGGAAGTTTTCAAACCACTGAAAGTAATTTACCTATATATTTGTATTCTAATAAATAATCTTTCTACACAATTTCAAGTCTCAAGCTCAAAAAAAAAGTTTCCTCCATACAAATTTTCACCTGTTTTAATCACCCTTAGGGGTGGAATTTTCCACAACGCTGAAAGTTCTTTATTTGTATTGTAATAAGTAATCTTTCAGCAAAGGTTTGTCGCTTGCGATCTTTTTAAAAAGGTTTGAGATTCTAGCTCAAAAAAATCCCCTTTACCAACATTGTACCCCTAATCAAGTAATCTTTCTACAAACTTTTAAGCTTCTATCTCAAAAAGAAGTTTCGCTCATACAAACTTTGCAACCCTTTTTAACCCCTTAAGAGGCTGAATTTTCCAAAACGCTGGCAGTACTTTATTTGTATTCTAATAAGTAAGCTTTCTACAACGTATTGAGTCTCTTGCTAAAATAATAAAGTTTCCCCCATACAAAATTTGCACCCCTTGTTTACCCCTTAGGGGCAGAATTTTCCTAAACGTTGAAAGTATTTTATTTGTATTCTAATAAGTAATATTTATACAAAATTGTAATTCTCTAGCTATAAAAAATAAAGTTTCCCCCATACAAACTTTGCACCCCTATTTGACCCCTTTAGGGGTAGAGTTTCCAAAAACCTCTTCTTATCCGTTGACTACGTTGTATAAGGTAGTTCTGGTGTAAATTTCAACTCTCTAGCCCCAGTATCGGGCTTCGGCTGTGCGTTGATGAGTGAGTGGGTGAGTCAGTCAGGGCATTTATATGTAGGTATAGATAGATAGAAGATGACGAAAATCCCATTCAAATATCTCAAAACCGTTTTAATGTCGCTTGTTAGAGTGAGAAAACGATCGGGGACTGTGACGTCAAGATCCTCGAGCGTCATAGTAAAAAACAATCGTTTCATTTGAAGGTGCGTTTTGTGAAAAAGGGACAGAACATAAAACTTTGGAACTTAGTGATTACCTATTTATATACCTAACCTCTTGCGTTGATTTTTTCTCTATTATCCTTTTATCGAGAAAATATATTATGATTATTTTATTTAGTGTCTACCTACAGCCGGGTCCGCTGCACCAATGTTTTCCATGTTTTTAAACATCTAACATGTTTTCAGTCAGGTTCGGCAAACAAATAGGGTTTTGTTTTGATTGGCAAAACATGTTTGACGTTTAAAAACCACGAAAACATGGCGCAGCGGACGCGGCTTACGGGGTGTAGTTTCGATTCCAGAGGGCCTACCGGGAAATGCATTCGAAGTTTCCCCTCTCTGTCATACTTACGAGTTCGTACGTAAGTGCGACAGAGAGGGAAAACTTCGAATGCCGTTCGCGGTAGGCCCTATGAGCTATAACCACGAACTTCGGAATTCGAAAATATTCGGGTATCTCTATCTCTATCGCACTAACAACACTCGAGTGACAGGGATGCAGTTATACGAACTTCGAGTTTCGGTTTTCGTGGTAGCGCCGTAGGCACTTTGGCAGAATGCGCAAAGAACGCGTGCCATTGCCATTCAAAAAAAACAAATTCGTGTTAATTATATTGTTCAAATTTGTTAATACATTTTTTGAAATTACGCCATAATGCGACATTTGCTCATATAAGTTCTCATATCACAATCGAATATTTTTTTATGGTTTAACTTTTGGCATTTGTCTCGTAAAGGTCTATCGTAGACGGGATTTAAATTATTAATAAGTGAAAGGCAAAGCAATTCCGCCATTTTGACGAAAATTTGACGTTTCTTATAAGCTGACAGTTGGAGCAACGTTTGATTTCAATAAAAATAAATGAAAAATTAAATGAAGTCGTATATTTCGGAAAATTAATTAATTGTCGCAGTCGGATAAAAACTATCCTAAGTTGCAGCTAGAATAATAATGTACCTATATAAAATGTTTCATATTTTTCCGTTCATGGGATGCTGAGAACATTCGTACCACACAAAGCTTAGTTTCAAACTGGCCGATTCTTTTTTTAATTTAGAGATTTATTATAAGTGGAGATAAAGTTCGATCGACTGTATTGGTGGATCTGAATGCACAAAAGGTTCACTCTACTCCATTGATGGATCCTATAGGGGCCGGAGTGCTTGCGCTTGTGTATCTCAAGTTAATGTTGCGATCGTCGATGTTCGAGTTGACGATGGACGCTTAATATATTATATCAATTCAATTCAATTTGTTTATGAATAAAATATAAATTTTACACGTCATACGTATATCAGGCTGAAGCTTGTTAACGTGGTATAATAAAAACCTAACTATTCTCCACTTATCTCCACTTATAATAAATCTCTAAATTAAAAAAAGAATCAGCCAGTTTGAAACTAAGCTTTGCGCGGTTCGAATGTTCTCAGCATCCCATGAACGGAAAAATATGAAACATTTTATATAGGTACATTATTATTCTAGCTGCAACTTAGGATAGTTTTTATCCGACTGCGACAGTTAATTAATTTTCCGAAATATACGACTTCATTTAATTTTTTATTTATTTTTATTGAAATCAAACGCTGCTCCAACTGTCAGCTATAAGAACCGCCAAATTTTCGTCAAAATGGCGGAATTGCTTTGCCTTTCACTTATTAATAATTTAAATCCCGTCTACGATAGACCTTTACGAGACAAATGCTAAAATATAAACCATAAAAAAATATTCGAATCTGATATGAGAACTTATATGCGCAAATGTCGTTTTATGTCGTAATTTCAATAAATGAAATCAACAAATTTGAACAATATAATTAACACGAATTTGTTTTTTTTTGAATGACAATGGCACGCGCTCGGCGCATTCAGCCAAAGTACCTGCGGCGCTACCACGAAAACCGATACTCAATGTTCATATATTTGCATCCCTGTCACTCGAGTATGGTTAGTGCGATAGAGATAGAGATACCCGAATATTTTCGAATTCCGAAGTTCGTGGTTATAGCTCAGGAATCGAAAATATGGTAAATAATCATAATGTATTTTCTCGAAAAAGAATTTAAAATAAATATAGTCAAATGGAGAAAAAAACAAAGCAAGAGGTTATATAGGTAATGATTAAGTTATAAGAGTCCAAAGTTTTAAGAGGGGGTATGTTCTGTCCCTTTTCCGCAAAACACACCTTCATATGAAACGATTGTTTTTTACTATGACGCTCGAGTATATTGACGTCACAGTCCCTCATCGTTTTCTCACTCTAACAAGCGACATTAAAACGGATGTAGCTTCATAATTTTTTGAGATATTTGAATGGGAGTTTCATTATCTTCTATCTATTTATACATAATAAATGCCTATGTCCTGACTGACTTATTCACTCAATCACTCACTCACTCACTCATCAACGCACAGCCGAAACTACTGATCTTAGAGAGTTGATTATTGCACAGTATGTTGCTTTTATAACGTGGGCTAGGGATAAAAAGGGATTTTTGAAAATTCTACCCCTAAGGGGGTAAAATGGGGGTGCAAAGTTTGTATGGGAGAACCTTTTTTTTTTAGAGCTATAGACTTAAACTTTGTAGAAAAATTAGTTATTAGAATACAAATGAAACACTTTCAGCGTTTTGGAAAATTCCACCCCTACGGGGGTAAAATAGGGTGCAAAGTTTGTATGGGAAAAACATATTTTTTTTTAATAGAGACTTAAAATTTTGACGAAAAATTACTTATTAGAACATGAAAAATACTACATTCGGCGTTTTACAAAAAAACCTTGCACCCCAGGTTTGTATGGGGGAAACATTTTTTTTTAAATAGAGACTTAAAACTTTGTAGAAAGATCAGTCATTAGAATACAAATAAAGAACTTTCAGGGTTTTAGAAAATTCTACCCCTAAAGGGGTAAAATAGAGTGCAAAGTTTGTATGGGAAAAACTACTTTTTTTTAAATAGAGACTTAGAACTTTGTAGAGAAATTATTCATTAGAATACAAATAAAGTACCTAGATTCAGTGTTTAAAAAAAATCTACCCCTAAGGGGGTAAAATAGGGGTGCAAATTTTGTATGGGGGAAACAATATTTTTTTTAAATAGAGACTTAAAACTTTGTAGAAAGATTAGTCATCAGAATACAAATTAAGTACTTTCAGCGTTTTAGAAAATTCTACCCCTAAAAATATGGGGCTAAAATAGGGGTGCAAATTTTGTATGGGGGAAACAATATTTTTTTTAGCTAGAGTCCTAAAACTTTGTAGAAAGATTATTTAAATACAAAGAAAGTACTTTCAGCGTTTTGGAAAATTTCACCCCTAAGGGGGTAAAATAGGGTGCAAAGTTTGTATGGGAAAAACATATTTTTTTTTAATAGAGACTTAAAATTTTGACGAAAAATTACTTATTAGAACATGAAAAATACTACATTCGGCGTTTTACAAAAATCATTCCCTAAGGGGGTTAAAAAAGGGTGCAAGGTTTGTATGGGGAACACTTTATCTGAGCTAGACACTTAAAACTTTGTAGAAAGATTACTTATAAAAATACAAAAAAAAAAGACTTTCAGCGTTTTGAAAAAATCTATCCCTAAGGGGGATAAAAAGGGGTGCAAAGTTTTTATCAGGGAAAGTTTATGTTTTTGAGTTAGAGACTTGAAACTTTGTAGAAAGATTACTTATTAAAATACAAAAAAAGAACACAAATCGTTTTAGAAAATTCCACCCCTAATAGGGTTAAAAAGGAGAGCAAGCTTTGCATGGGCAACACTTTTTTTTGAGTTAGACTTAAAACTTTGCAAAAAGATTACTTATTAGAATACTAAAAAAGAACTTTCAGCGTTTTAGAAAACTCCATCCCTAAGGGGATCCTTAAGATCCTTAAGACGGGAAGCCAGTGTTGTGTGGGAAAAACTTTTTTTTTTACTAGACTTAAAACTATTCAAAATGTTACTTATTAAAATTAATAATAAAGTACTTTCAGAGTTTTAGAAAATTCCACCCCTAAGGGGGTTAAGAAAGCTTTGTATGGGCAACACTTTTTTTGAGCTAGAGACTTAAAAGTTTACGAAAAAAGTTCTTTCAGCGATTAGAAAAATTCAACCTCTAAGGGGGTTTAAAAGGGGGTTCAAATTTTAAATGGCGAGCAATAAAATTTTAAAGTGTGAGTAAGAGATTTTTAACTTCGGTCTTAGGTATTCTGTACGTTAAAAGACTACAAAACTGATTTCAGAGTTTTTCCAAATTCATCCCCTAAGAGTGTTAAAATTGGTTCAAAGTTTGAGTATTTCAAGGCATTTTTAAAGTATGAGATTTTTAACTTTGGTTTTAGACTGTTTGTTCACAAACTAGAAAATGAACATCAACTTTTTTTTTAATTATCCCCTAAAAGAGGGTTCAAATTTTGTATTGAGAGAAATCATTTTCTAAGAAGATAAAAAGTTCTACGCGGACGAAGTCGCGGGCAACAGCTAGTTGTTAATAAACATGTAAGTAGGTACTTACAGTCAGCATCAAAAGTAGCTACGCAATCGAAGACGTTAGTTAGTAGAAAGTTATTATTCCCTTTTAATAAAGATTTTTGACGTCTTCGTTTGCGTAGCTACTTTTGATGCTGACTGTACACACGTTTCCAACTTACATTGTTAACGTATGTTGTGTTTCTCGTACAAATATTTATACATTGCACATCAAAAGAAGAAAACACTTGTTTTCATAAAAGCCATATATCTTTATATTGTGATGTTTACTTCGTTCATGGAGGTTATAAACTATAAAAGGAATTCATCCACGAAGAGTCGGTAACCGCGCTAGCGCGATGATGTTCTGTTTAATTGGTCTGATCGCCGCTGGAGCCGAGGTTTTGGCCACGACACCCAGAAAGCAACCACCGGGATGTCCATTCCCCTCCGGTAAGTATTCATTCACCTAATTGACATCAATGTCTTCATTTAATGATTGATGAAGTAAGTAACCACTGCTCGTGGCTCCAATTATCAGAGCCATCGAGATGATCGATATAAAGGGTAGGCTGTTCTATCTATACCATCAAGTGATATAATTCTAAATCAATAAAGAACACTAACGTGGCGACCACGTAGGTACCGGAAGGCGCGGCGTGGGTAGGCCCCCCACAAGGTGGACGGCAGATGACCTGGTAAAGGTCGCGGGAGTCCGCTGGATGCGGGTGGCGCAGGACCGGTCACTTGGAACTCTTTGGGGTAGGCCTATGTCCAGCAGTGGACGTCTTTTGGCTGATATGATGAAAAAACACTTTTCGCAGAGGATTGTCCTATAGATTTGGTGTTAAAGACTAATTGACTCGATCAAATTACAGGACCATACGTGCCACCAGACTGCGGCCCCAACGCTTACTTCGAAGTGTGCTCTTATCCTTGCCCTCCTCAAAATTGTTCCACGCTTTGGACTAAATATAGTTGCAAGGCAGATTGCTGCAAGGCAGAATGTAGATGCAAAGATGGGTTCCTACGTGACGACAAAACTGGACTGTGTATTGACCGGGACGAATGCTGTAAGTTTACGTTACTCGACATGTTAGCTTGCATGTGCAGTCTGGTGAAATTATGTGATGTTATGGACGAATAATTCAAAGGGCTGCTGAACTAATGCACAAGCATACAAACGACGCTTAGATCTCTGCTCCACACATTTACGCCATCTATGAATTCAGGCTTCCTCTACATACCTAAGTACATCAAACGAAAATATTTTATGTAATCATTCATTCAAGTCAGCTTCTGTTTAGCACGGATTAGGAATATGATAAAGAAACACATTTTCAGTTGCACCCTGTGGGCCATTAGAGCGTTTCGTCCGTTGCAGCACGAAATGTCAGGAGACGTGCGCCAATTACAAAGTTAGTGCGCCACAGAGCATGTGCAAACCATTTACGGGATGCGTTTGTAAGGCGGGCCGAGTGAGGCTGAACGATGACGCCACTGGGGCATGTGTACTTCCCGAACAATGCCGTGAGTATAGTACCTACCTAATCACTGATATAAATTTGCCTTGATACAAACGATTGAGAGATGAAGTAATTTCTTAACAAGTTCCTAATTCTTATCTTATTCTGCTCTATTTCTAGTCTTATTTCTTGATGGAGTTTCTTGCTCCTTACGGGCCTCCAACCAGCCCTTACAGCCCGCCCTGTTCACTCCAGATCATTTAGCATATCCTTGTCCGTTCTGTTGTGTAAAATTATCTTTCAATCCTATAGCATATTAACGTTAATGGCACACTCGTCAGATTATCCTGCAAATCAATAGATACTTCTGTGTCCAGCATCTATTAATACATTTACCTACCCTAAAACATAATTCCTTTGTCTAGCCAGCTTATCGTTGAGCTCACCAAGGCGAACATAAACACTGCGCGATTGATAAGGACGCCATTATCGCCCATAATTTTTTATTTAGCTATCCAGTGTATAACGGGACCATAAAAAAAAACAAGATTTTATTTTAATACTTTGTCGGCGTAATTGATTTCTATAACTATACCAGATTACAGTTTTCTTAGCTGCTTTCTTCGCTGCTTCTAGCTTGATTAGCTGCAAGGGTCTTTGAGCTACTTAAGCCGCAGACGGATTTGGCGAAAGTATAACGGTTCCTTGTTTACTCTAAAAAATGTACCTACGATATTGAAACTCTTATTAAAAAATGTACTATAGCGCAAATTACACGTGCAACAAATTGCATGCAAGTTTAACTCCATTGCGGGGTTTGATAGGCCACACTCAGTATAAACACCTCGGTAACCCAGTGTAATGAAACTAGCGCTTAAATTAAATTACGCTTAGAAACTAAAAATTTAAAAATGTGACGTAACGCCTTCTTCCACTCACGGCTTCAATAATTCAACTGAAATTCTATACTCCATGTGCATGAGTAATATAATCAATGTGCAGCTTTTCACCAACAGCATGTCGTCGATGTCCGATTCACGAGCATTGGGAAGAGTGTCCGAGTGTATGTCTCAAGGAAACCTGCATTTCGAGGAGTTCAGATTGTAAATGCCTGTTGCCAGCAATTCCGTTACCTTGCAAATCTCGTTGCATTTGCGATGAAGGATATCTGAGGAATCATCTTGGAATATGTATACCAAAGAATCGTTGCCGTAAGTAAATTTAATTAATTTACGCTTGGTTTTATAAATGCGTTAGACTAAATGTCATATAGTATTTTAGTAACTCAGTAGGTACCTATATTATTTGACATTTCGGACTGAAATAAAGGTCTAAAGGTTCTAAAGGATCTTTATAAAACCGTTTAATACCTAATTTTTGGTAAGGGCATCGTTAAAAGTGTTAGAAATTATTTGGTGAAATTGAAATCTTTAAAGAAGAATAATTTATTTATCATAACTTAAAACGACAATTTTCTTAGGTACAGCGACTTCCACACTAGTAGCCTGTATCGTGGGAGTCATATCAAACACGAGAATTACAAATAACATGCGGCTTTTAGCAATCTTTAAAGAAATGTAAAGACTTATTAGTACACCTACTTACTAAAATGGTTTTTTTTTATTTTTATTATTAGGAATTTGTGGGGCAATAAAATCAAAGTACCTTTGGGTATACATTACTTCTCATGCACTGAACCTTCAGAGAGGTAGGGAATAGCAGAAAGTCATCTCGCTCAAATTTGGAACAGCCCAACTGGGGGTACTACAGAAGTCTCCTGCCATAATAACACCACTATATGTACTTGATCGGTTGGCGTGTGGTGTTGTGTTCATGTGGCGCCACGTACCTACAAGTTATACTTATATTTATATACTAGCTGTTGCCCGCGACTTCGTCCGCGTAGAACTTATACATAGAAAATATAATGCAAACAAACTTCTACTTACCATCTTAAGGGATGATTTCCGAGGCAAAAACTATTCTATATCCTTCGAAGGGTCTCAAATTATCTCTATACCAAATTTCATCTAGGTACATGGATTTTATCCAAACTTTCACCCCCTATTTCATACCCTTAGGGAATGATTTTCGGGATAAAAACTATCTAATATCATTCTTCGGGACTCAAACGACCTTTATACCAAATTTCATCTAAACGGGATTCATCCAAATTTTCACCCCCATTTAACCCCCTTAGGGAGTGATTTCCGGAATTAAAACTATTCTATGTCCTTTCCCAGGACTCAAGCTATCTCTATACCAAATTGTATTAAAATGGGTTCCATCCGAATTTTCACCTAATTTCACCCCCTTAGGGGATGATTTCTGGGGTAAAAACTATCCCATGTCCTTTCCCAGGACTTAACCTATATCTACACCAAATTTCATCAAAATAGATTACATCCAAATTTTCACCCCCCCCCCCCCCCCGTACAATTACCTTACAAATTTCCACCCCCCAATTTCAGCCCCTCAGATATAAAAACTACCCTTTGTCCTTCCCCGGAGCTCAAACTATCTGTATATTAAATTTCATCTAAATCGGTTCAGCGGTTTAGGCGTGAAGAGGTAACAGACAGACAGACACACTTTCGCATTTATAATATTAATATGGAAGTATGGATTATTAGTATGGATAGTATGGGTTCTTTCCGCTTGTCTTCCAAATAGAGGTGTAGCTGTAGACTCACTTCAAAAGAAAGAAGAAACGAAAATCACATTCAAATACCTCAAAAAATTACGAAGCTACAACCGTTTTAATGTCGCTTGTTAGAGTGAGAAAACGATCAGGGACCGTGACGTCACGATCCTCGAGCGTCATAGTAAAAAACAATCGTTTCATTATAAAGGTGCGTTTTGCGGAAAAGAGACGCAACAAACCCCCTCTTCAAACTTTATACACTTATAACTTAGTGATTACCTATACGAGTATAGCCTCTTGCGTTGTTTTTTTTCGAGATAATACAACATTATGATTATTTTGTTTAGTGTCTACATCCCTATTTTCGATAAGATAAGATAAAATAAGATTTCTTTATTGTCAGAACTGTGTACATTTAGTTGTTTTGGGTAAAATAAAGTCCAACAGCTTGCCCATTTCGGACGTACAATATTAAACTTAAAGCTAGTCAAATATACTAAAACAATAACAACAATAGTATTTCCAAATAATTTTAACCATATTCACACATAAAATATTAATTTAGATCTATCCGACATCCGTATTTTCTTTTAAACCACGAACTTCGGAATTCGAAAATATTCGGGTATCTCTATTTCTATCGCACTGTTAACAAATGACAGGAATGCAGATATACGAACTTCGAGTTTCGGTTTTCGTGGTTTGGCTGAATACGCAAAGAGCGCGCGCGCGTGCCATTCAAAAAAAACAAGTTTATATTGTTCGAATTTGTTGTTACATTTGTAGAAATTACGCCTTAATTCGACATTTGCGCATATAAGTTCGCATATCAAAATCGATTAATTTTATATTTGCTTTTGGTACCTATGTGTCTCGTCAATGTATATCGTAGACGGGATTAAAATTATTAATAGGCGAAAGAAAGGCAAAGAAATTCCGCCATTTTGTCCGTAGTATTTCTTATTAGTCTGTGATTTTGACGTTTCTTTTAGCTGACAGATGTGGCGGCGATATACTTTAAGAATAATAAATGAAAAATTAAATGTAGTCGTATATTAAGGAAAATAAATTAATTGTCGCAGTTGGATAAAAACTATCCTAAGTTGCAGCTGGAATAATAATGTACCTATATAAAATGTTTCATATTTTTCCGTCCATGGGATGCTGAGAACATTCGTACCACAGAAAGCTTAGTTTCAAACTGGCTGATTCTTTTTTTAATTTAGAGATTTATTATAAGTGGAGATATATATATATAATTCATTTATTTCAACCAACTTGGATCATACACTTAAATACTATACAAAGACTATAATTCAAGGTGCTCCCGACGAACTGCATCATCCGCTTTGTGGAAATGATGGAGCAAGCCTGGGAGCAGGTATAAAGGAGAGGGCAAATGCACAAAAGATCCCACTGGGTCGAAGTGCATCCGAAAGGGCCCTCACCTAGATAAGATAAGATAAGATAAGACTATAATAGTACATTACTTACCTAGGGCGGTTAAACAAAGAATGTCTCAGATCGCAGGTATTTGTGCACTGCAATGGTTTAGGTAGGCACCATCCAACCTGCCTGCAAACATTGCCAAAATGCTGTTGGTGCTGACCCTTACCCTATTGAGCAGCGATGCGGCTTTTTTACGAATTATAGCAGAGAAACTGTCCACGCGCGCCTCCGCGAACATTGCCGACACGCTGCAGCAACGAGGCAGCCCCATCAGCACTCTAAATGCATTATTATACTGCACTCGCAAGGCGCTGTAGGTACTGTTTTTGCGTGTAGTTCACCCACAGGCTACTCGTATAAAAATATGTGCAATATGCTCTAAACAACGTAATCTTTACTGCTGTTGAACTTCGAGCGAACCTGCGGGCAATCATGTTTGCTCTAACAGCCAGCGCCCTGCGCTCCCTTTCGATTTAGATGTCTAATAAACAGGCAACACATAGGCGCTTGACTAGTGACTACCATCAGAATTTATGCTCGTTTGCTACGTCGTATTATAAAAAGGCTGAAACTGAACTTCCGTTCAAATATAGAGCCACCCTACAACCATTCGCTTAAGCGATTTTTTTTTATAAATTTCGTAGCTAAGAGTAGAGTTCGTCATTTGGGATTTTTTTATTTTTCTTGTACCTTGATGTTTTTGGCGTGTCCAGTGCCTTTGACACCCTACAAATACGAAACACGTTGAAATTTTTTACTTGTAGCGATTTTAAAACGTCAATAATATATCTAAATCGTATAAAAACCCAAAAAACCTATCATTTAGCATTCAATTTACCACCTTTTCTTGGTTTTTCTGGCTGCCGACCCTCGATTTTTGCCGATTCGAAGTATTAGGACTTGTATATTGTGCCTGGAAATACTTGTTTCTGATAGTGGAAAACATGAATTTTCTTAATTCAACCTTATATTTATCTCGCTAAAGTATTTTTTACATAATAAACTAAAATTAATCTTGTCCAGTGATTTTGGAAAAGTGGATATGTCCATATTCCGTTACGATGATTTTGTGGGAACGAGGTATATTTATTACCAAATTAGGTGTTTATTTTCATCTAGCATCACATACCGTTACGTAACATCATTCGTTTTGTTTACAAACTGTCAGTAGTGGCTAGAAATCGCGCGCGAACGGTGCGTCGAGTGGTGGAATCTGTCATTAACCATGATTTCAGTAAAGTACTAAGTATTACAATTGTTAAAAACAGTATATTAAACACGTGTTTTAATCTGCGAAGTATTCGTTCCGTTACGTCCATTCCGTTACTATTTGTATGGTAAAGTAGCCCTCTTAAGTAATGGAATGACGCCTATTCAAACAAAAAGGTACACTTTTAAAAAAATGCCCATTTCATTTTAAAGACGGACGCTTCAGTTCTACTGCTTAAGAGTTTGAGACTCGTTGGCGCAGTTTCCTCTAACCCTAAATGTCACTAATTGCAATCTTCACCTCCGCAGCCGTAAAAAAATGCTCCATAAATGAGGTGTGGCGCTGCGCGTCCCCGTGCGCTCATGACTCGTGCAAGCAGCTGGAGCCAGGGTTCAAGTGTCTACCAGGCGTAGTACCCGTGTGCATCCCCGCGTGCGTCTGCAAGGACGGCTACCTGAGGAACGACTGGGGCGTGTGTATACCCAGGGAATTGTGCCGTAAGATTCTTACATCTATCATACATCGTGCAAGCAGCTGGAGCCAGGGTTCAAGTGTCTACCAGGCGTAGTACCCGTGTGCATCCCCGCGTGCGTCTGCAAGGACGGTTACCTGAGGAACGACTGGGGCGTGTGTATACCCAGGGAATTGTGCCGTAAGATTCTTACATCTATCATACATCGTGCAAGCATAACTCGTGCAAGCCCTTGGGACTGCGTTCGAGTGCCCTCTGGTGGCCTCCATTTGTAAACGTATTTTCCCAGGAAACTGTGCCGAGGGATGCTTACATGTTTTCTTTTTATAGTTGGACATTTTCAAAAAAGTGTAGGTATCATTCAGAAATTTCCTTTTTTGTTTAAAATCTGGAAACACCACATTCTTGATTCTGATAAACAATATCAAAATAATGGATATGGTTTCCTACGGGTACTTCTAATTTATGACATCTTTACCTAGCTTATCGTTTGTTTTGTTGTCAGCGGCATCTCTGCGGTGCAGTATAAACGAGGTGGCGGTGGAGTGTGCGACAGAGGCCCCTCGTGAGTCGTGCGAGTCCGTGTACACGGTGTACCCGTGCGTAGACGCACCGTGCAGGCCCGGCTGCGACTGCCGCCCCGGCTACTTGAGGAACAAGCTCAACATTTGTATACCGATCGAGTTCTGCCCGACGGGTAAACGCTTCGTGACTCTCGTTGAATGAATATATGGCCACAGATTACACAACTTCACGTATGATATGGATTATTGATATGTTTAAAGAGGGATCTGTTTTCGTTATAGTCCCTGGGCGACCGAGCTCTGTTCGTGTGAAAACAGAGAAAATACGGAGAAAACGGATTTTCTCAGACATTCTCCGTAAACCCTATATTCCAAATTTCGCGAAATCGTTAGAGCCGTTTTTGAGTACGTGATTGCAAATTTTTATTCATTTAACTTTATTGCACAAAAAAAAAAAAAAAAGAACAAATGGCGAGCTTAATGCCAAATTGCATTCTCTACCAGCTAACCATTGGGCTAAAGAGAGACTTATAAAAGGTGCAAAGAAAAAAGTATGATAATTTATGTTACGAATGCGTGAAGAAAAAAAACAAACATATGAAATATATACTACATATAGACATATATAAATAAAAAATATATAAGCTACATACAAAAAGATATACTACTACTATATTATTCAATACATACATATTAATAAATATATATTTGGTACATATGTATATATTTATATACCTACATACAAATATTGCTCGTTTAATAGTAGGACAAACCTTGGCTAATCGGTGATAGTAAGGTTTTTTGAGTTTTTTTTTGTTTTTTTTCTCTTAAGTTTGACGGATGTGTTCGGATTCTTGCTGCAGGTAAGTAAGTTGAATGACAGTGCCGCCACCTACTGGTAATTATTACAAGCCGTAAACATATCGAGTAACTCCGCTATTAGACCTTAAAGTAACTATAACCGAATAACTTCATATCACAGATTAGCCAAGGTTTGCCCTATAGGATATTACGGTATGTTGGTACCTCATACTCAGTTGCACAAAAATATTTAGTTATTATCATTGTAATTATATAAACGTTCATTTTAAATAGTGCCCCCCAACAAATGCGGTCCGAACCAAGAATTTAGAAAATGCGGCAGTCCGTGCGAGCCGAGCTGCGCAGACCTGGACGGGCCTTCGGAACCTTGTACCGATGCGTGCGCCACGGGCTGCTTCTGCAAGTACGGCTACCGCAAGGACGGCCAGGGCAACTGCATACCGCGGGATGAGTGCCGTGAGTGACCACAGTACAGGAAGTGCAAACTAAGCTACGCAGATCTGGGCGGGCTTTCGGGGCCTAGTCCTGCTGATGAGTGCGTCGCGGGCTGCTTCTGCAGGTACGGCTACCGCAAGGACGGCCAGGGCAACTGCATACCGCGGGATGAGTGCCGTGGGTGACCACAGTACAGGAAGTGCAAACTAAGCTACGCAGATCTGGGCGGGATTTCGGGGCCTAGTCCTGCTGATGAGTGCGTCGCGGGCTGCTTCTGCAAGTACGGCTACCGCAAGGACGGCCAGGGCAACTGCATACCGCGGGATGAGTGCCGTGAGTGACCACAGTACAGGAAGTGCAAACTAAGCTACGCAGATCTGGGCGGGCTTTCGGGGCCTAGTCCTGCTGATGAGTGCGTCGCGGGCTGCTTCTGCAGGTACGGCTACCGCAAGGACGGCCAGGGCAACTGCATACCGCGGGATGAGTGCCGTGAGTGACCACAGTACAGGAAGTGCAAACTAAGCTACGCAGATCTGGGCGGGCTTTCGGGGCCTAGTCCTGCTGATGAGTGCGTCGCGGGCTGCTTCTGCAGGTACGGCTACCGCAAGGACGGCCAGGGCACCTGCATACCGCGGGATGAGAGCCGTGAGTGACCACAGTACAGGAAGTGCAAACTAAGCTACGCAGATCTGGGCGGGCTTTCGGGGCCTAGTCCTGCTGATGAGTGCGTCGCGGGCTGCTTCTGCAGGTACGGCTACCGCAAGGACGGCCAGAGCAACTGCATACCGCGGGATGAGTGCCGTGAGTGACCACAGTACAGGAAGTGCAAACTAAGCTACGCAGATCTGGGCGAGCTTTCGGGGCCTAGTCCTGCTGATGAGTGCGTCGCGGGCTGCTTCTGCAAGTACGGCTACCGCAAGGACGGCCAGGGCAACTGCATACCGCGGGATGAGTGCCGTGAGTGACCACAGTACAGGAAGTGCAAACTAAGCTACGCAGATCTGGGCGGGCTTTCGGGGCCTAGTCCTGCTGATGAGTGCGTCGCGGGCTGCTTCTGCAGGTACGGCTACCGCAAGGACGGCCAGGGCAACTGCATACCGCGGGATGAGTGCCGTGAGTGACCACAGTACAGGAAGTGCAAACTAAGCTACGCAGATCTGGGCGGGCTTTCGGGGCCTAGTCCTGCTGATGAGTGCGTCGCGGGCTGCTTCTGCAGGTAGTACGGCTACCGCAAGGACGGCCAGGGCAACTGCATACCGCGGGATGAGTGCCGTGAGTGACCACAGTACAGGAAGTGCAAACTAAGCTACGCAGATCTGGGCGGGCTTTCGGGGCCTAGTCCTGCTGATGAGTGCGTCGCGGGCTGCTTCTGCAGGACGGCCGGGGCTACTGCATACCGCGGGACGAGTGCCGTGAGTAACCAATAGTACCTATAGGGAGTGGAGCAGAGCTGCATAGACCCGGACGGGTTTCGGAGTCTTGCACCGACGAGTGCGTCGCAGGTTGCTTCTGCAAGGATTGCTATCGCAGGGACGGTCGGGGCTACTGCATACCGCGGGTCGAGTGCCGTGAGTGACCAATAGTACCTATAGGGAGTGGAGCAGAGCTGCTTAGACCCGGGCGGGTTTCGGAGTCTTGCACCGACGAGTGCTTCGCAGGTTGCTTCTGCAAGGATGACTATCGCAGGGACGGCCGGGGCTACTGCATACCGCGGGTCGAGTGCCGTGAGTGACCAATAGTACCTATAGGGAGTGGAGCAGAGCTGCTTAGACCCGGGCGGGTTTCGGAGTCTTGCACCGACGAGTGCGTCGCAGGTTGCTTCTGCAAGGATGACTATCGCAGGGACGGCCGGGGCTACTGCATACCGCGGGTCGAGTGCCGTGAGTGACCAATAGTACCTATAGGGAGTGGAGCAGAGCTGCATAGACCCGGGCGGGTTTCGGAGCCTTGCACCGACGAGTGCGTCGAGTGTTGCTTCTGCAAGGAGGACTATCGCAGGGACGGCCATTGCTGTATACCGCGGGACGAGTGCCGTGAGTGACCGTACCCCCAAGTCTATAGAGCGACAATGGCGACAAGTTTACAAATCTAAATTAGTAACAAGTAGCGCTTTGACAAATGACGAGTGATCTTTTAGACTAGTGTAGCTCGTTTAGACTCGTACTATTGTAACTTATATTACCTATTGTAAAATGTACTCCAGCAGTATAGAGAACGTTTGTACCAAAGTAATAGCTGCTATGTTTACAAAAATAAATAACAAAAAATAAATAAATAATAAAATAAAGTCGTGGCAAAACATAAATGTCTATGTTCACAATTTCATATTCTTAAGTAAACAAAGCGCTGATTATAAAAACAATTGTACCTACTTTATCGTTATGTCTGTGTTATTGAAATTAATTAAGTATTTATCATTTCAAAGATACTGCATTAACACCTGTAGTACCTCCAGCAGTTATTGTTTGCCTTATTATAACTAGGTACTTAATGATGATACAAATATGATATCTATTCAATAATAAAGGTACACGGCCGAGTGCTCAATGATTATGAACTCATGGAGGTGACGTCAGTTTTTGTTTGTCATGCTTCTGCTTTTGAAATACAGGTGGCGATTTATTTTGCAAAATTGCAACACACACCTAACAACATGTGCCTTACAAAGGAGCCGGGAGCCCGCTTGCTAGGATACATAAATAACCCTGCTGGAGGCCGATTTTTGAATTACGAGCGCTCGAAAATGAAATAAAAGTAAATACGATTTTAGTGTCAAAATTGCAGGCACTAACTTTCTACCGATAGAATTGAATACGAGTGGTCAATACCACTCGCTTTTCAATTTTCTGTCGCTATTTCAAAAGAGCATTTCGTAATTTTTGTCAGTTTTCGAGTGAAAGATTCGAGCGCTCGAAAGCCAAAAATCTGTCCCCTGTATAATCGCTCTCGCGCGATACTTAAACATAAGTTTAATAGTAGGTACTGTGCTTTCGCAGCTCTGCCCGTGTGCACCCAGCCGAACGAAGTGGCGAAGGACTGCGGCTCGTACTGCGAGATGCGAACCTGCGAGGACCACAGGTGGACAAACATATTGTGCCCGGCCGTGTGCGTGCGCGGCTGCTTCTGCCGCGATGGCTATGTACGCAACGCGTACGGCGTCTGCGTGCTGCCGACACAGTGCCGTGAGAATTTGACCTTAGCTACTTATGGAATAGGCAAATGGCTGATCGCAGGGTCATCTTTTATGCTTTGAAGACCTGGGTACTCTAGGATAATGAGACTCCAGCTAGTCTACTAGTCTGCTGTGAACTGGCAGGAGTTAAGACCCCATCAGTTCCCTAGACACTTGTCCAGCGTGACTAATAGAATGTGCGCTGAACTAGAACCTGCGAGAAACACACGCGGTCCCATAGCAAAAGTGGCTTCTTAATATTCATTTCTGCAGATTTGACCAGGTTCGATTCCCAACCGTGTAGAGTCTTCAGCGAGTCGTAGCACAACAAAAATTGCGGCAAATATAAAAACCCATACTGCTAACACGAAATGCATAGCGGCATAATCTCCACTTATAATAAATCTCTAAATAAAAAAAAAATCAGCCAGTTTGAAACTAAGCTTTGTGTTGTTACGAATGTTCTCAGCATCCCATGAACGGAAAAATATAAAACATTTTTTATAGGTACATTATTATTCTAGCTGTAACTTAGGATAGTTTTTATCCGACTGCGACAATTAATTAATTTTCCGTAATATACGACTTCATTTTATTTTTATTGAAATAATACGCCAACTGTCAGCTATAAGTAACGTCAAAATGGCGGAATTGCTTTGTCTTTCACTTACCTAATTAATAATTTAAATCCCGTCTTTCCGATCTTTACGAGACACATGGCAAAAAGTAAAGCATAAAAAAATATTCGATTCTGATATGAGATCTTATATGCGCAAATGTCGTATTTAGTCGTAATTTCAATAAATGTATCAACAAATTCGAACAATATAAGTAACACGGCTTTGTTTTTTTTCAATGGCAATGGCACGCGCTCTTTGCGCATTCTGCAAAGTACCTGCGGCGCTACCACGAAAACCGAAACTCGAAGTTCGAATATCTGCATCCTTGTCACTCGAGTATGGTTAGTGCGATAGAGAATATTTTACAATACCCGAATATTTTCGAATTCCAACGTTCGTGGCTATAGCTCAGGGAACGGGATGAAAAGAAAATACGGATGTCGGAAAGATCGAAAATACGACTGTGCAGACACAATAATCCTAATGTTGTATTTTCTCGAAAAAGGATTTAAAATTTAGTCAAATGGAGAAAAAAACAACGCAAGAGGTTATACACCGTGGGAGTTAATAACCCGAAAGATTTTAACCACGCATTCCGGAGGTCATTAGGAGTAAAAAATGTTATATGAATCCAATCCAAATTCAGCAAAAAAAAAATTCTTTTCTGTATTTTTCTCGGTTTTTGTAAATAAAATTTGGATAAGTATCGCTTCCTGGATGGAAATCATCCCTTTTAATAAAATGGTAACAATTATTTCTCCAAAAAAGATTGAATTTAGTGAGTGGTAGCTGTCACTTTGATGTATGTCAATAACGACTCGAAACTTGGCAACATCGGTAGCAACGTCTCCATCAAAAGAGCTTAATGCACTTTACTAATCACAATAAATAGTTTACAAGAAAATGATAATATCTTCAAAATTAAGCAGGATTTGACTGGGGTTCAAATAACATTTTTTGCGCCTAATGACCTAAGGAATGCGTGGTTAAAATATTTCGGGTTATTAACGCCCACGGTGTATAGGTTATAAGTTATAAGTGTCCAAAGTGTTAACAGGGGGTATGTTCTGTCCCTTTTCCGCAAAACGCACCTTCATATTATGAAACGATTGTTTTTTACTATGACGCTCGAGGACGTTGACGTCACAGTCCCCGATCGTTTTCTCACTCTAACAAGCGACATTAAAGCGGTTGTAGCTTCATAATTTTTTGAGATATTCGAATGGGATTTTCGTCATTTATCTATACCTACATATAAATGCCTATATCCTGACTGACTCACTCACTCGCACGCACAGACGAAACTACTAATGTTAGAGAGTTGAGTTTTGCACAGTAGGTTGCTTTTATAACGTGGGCTAGCGATAAGAAGGGATTTTTTTAAATTCCACCCCTAAGGGGGTAAAATAGGGGTGCAAAGTTTGTATAGGGGAACCTTTTTTTTGAGCTAGAGACTTAAAACTTTGTAGAAAGATTAGTCATTAGAATACAAATAAAGTACTTTCAGCGTTTTGGAAAATCCCACCCCTAAGAGGGTAAAATAGGGGTGCAAAGTTTGTATGGGCGAAACGACTTTTTTTTAAATAGAGACAAAACTTTGTAGAAAGATAACTTATTAGAATATGAAAAAACTGCATTCAGCATTTTACAAAAATCATTCCCTAAGGGGGTTAAAAAGGGGTGCAAGGTTTGTATGGGGAACACTTTTTCTGAGCTAGAGTCTTAAAACTTTGTAGAAAGATTACTTAAAAGAATACAAAAAACCGGCCAAGTGCGAGTCGGCGCCCGCGCACGAAGGGTTCCGTACCATTATCTATAAAAATCTATTTTATTCTGTGTTTTTAGTATTTGTTGTTATAGCGGCAACAGAAATACATCATCAGTGAAAATTTCAGCTGGAACTATCACGGTATCCAGTTAGATACAACCTGGTGACAGACAGACGGACGGACGGACGGACGGACGGACAGCGGAGTCTTAGTAATAGGGTCCCGTTTTACTCTTTGAGTACGGAACCCTAAAAAGAACTCTCGGCGTTTTGGAAAAAAACACCCCTAAGGGGGATATAAAAAGGGGTGCAAAGTTTGTATTTGGGAAAGTTTATGTTTTTGAGGTAGAGACTTGAAACTTTGTAGAAAGATTACTTGTTAAAATACAAAAAAAGAACATAAAGTGTTTTAGAAAATTCCACCCCTAAGGGGGTTAAAAAGGGGAGCAAGCTTTGCATGGTTAACACTTTTTTTGAGCTAGAAACTTGAAACTTTAAAAAACTCCACCCCTGAGGGGGTTAACAAGGGGAGCCAGTTTTGTGTGGAAAATACTTTTTTTTATAGAGAGCAATCATTTTCTAAAACGATTCTAAGTTCTACGCGGATGAAGTCGCGGGCAACAGCTAGTAGTTAAATATAAACCTGAAATCGAGCCCTAACTCCAGTCAAAATGACTCTATTCCAATCAGAAAACTGCAATAAACATTTCGACCATCAATCTAAAAAATGATTTCAGCTCCCGAGCCAATCTGCCTCCAAGCAAACGAGGAATACCTGTCGTGTGGTTCGAGCTGCCCGGACACGTGCGACAACTACCGTGACACGGGCCGCGTGTGCACGGCCAACTGTGTGTCCAGCTGCTTCTGCAAGCCGGGCTACGTCAGGAACCTGCAGGACAACACTTGCGTCAAGCCCGACAAGTGCCGTGAGTTTAGCATGCGTATTTAAATCGGACAGCAGGCGTGTTACTAGTTTTACAAACCAGAAGGTACATTTTAACCGCCACGCATGTTTAAAACAATTTTTGATTTAAACTTTAATGTAATGTGTCGAAGGTGCTTTAAAACTGAACTCGCTTTGACCTGAATTGTTATCAAGTTGACTTAGAGTATTTCCATCCCGAGCTGTCCAGGCGAGCTGAAGGATCAAAAACAAAAGAGATAAAACCATTAAAATAGCGGTTTCCTTACAGCTAGCAAGGAGTGCACGGGCTTAAACGAGGATCTGAATCCGTGCGCGTCATACTGCCCCGTGACGTGCGCCAACCGGCTGACGCTGGCCGACTGGTCATGCATCTCGCTCTGCCGCGAGGCCTGCGACTGTATCCCCGGCACGCTGCGCGCCGACAACGGGACTTGCGTGCCCGTCCACGAGTGTAGTGAGTACCGGAGGTTGAACCAATGCAGGCTCTCTACCCGTGACGTGCCGACCGGTTGACGCTGGCCGACTGGTCCTGCATCTCGCTCTGCCGCGAGGCCTGCGACTGTATCCCCGGCACGCTGCGCGCCGACAACGGGACTTGCGTGCCCGTCCACGAGTGTAGTGAGTACCGGAGGTTGAACCAATGCAGGCTCTCTACCCGTGACGTGCCGACCGGTTGACGCTGGCCGACTGAGCCTGCACAACGCTTTGTCACGATGCTTCTAATAGTGTGCCAGTATATCGTGACAAAATGAAATACCGACTTATTGAATTCAAAATTACTGCGAACAAATTCCTTACATTTTTTCTAGGAAATGGTGAAACTAATTTTCATACAATCTTTTCGTAGCACCACCCGTGTGCAGGGAAAATGAAAAGTACATGCAGTGTGGTACCGCGTGCCCGCTCTCGTGCGACAACTACAAGAGCCCGCCGGCCTGCACCGACCAGTGCGTCGAGGACTGCTTCTGCGTGGACGGCTACGTTAGGGACCGCAATATGCGGTGTGTCAAGCCCGAAAACTGTGGTAAGTTTAACGAAGTACTAACGTAAATACATGGAGTGTGGCGCCGCGTGCCCTCTCTCGTGCGACAACTAACTACAAGAGCCCGCCGGCCTGCTCCCAGCAGTGCGTCGAGGACTGCTTCTGCGTGGACGGCTACGTCATCAGGGACCGCAATACACGGTGTGTCAATCCCGAAAACTGGTAATTTAACGAAGTAGTAGGTACTTATGAGAAATGCATTAGTGTAAACTGGAATAATATTTAACTATCTATGGTTAAACGCCAAAATTATACCTACTAATCTTGGAATTACCACTTGATTGTTCGAATTGTCGCTATAGTAGTTAATTGATTCATTTTTAATCTACTTAATCTGAACACTAAAAAATTAAGGACTGTGAACTTAATCAGTTTCTGTGTATGTGTCTTTTTTTTTGTATGAAATTTTTGACCGAAACTTATTGTTTCTGTCAAAAATTTCATTTTTGGTACAAGCTTTTATTGCCGACTGTACTTTTCTGCATACCATCATCAACTACTCATTGAGACGATTCTAACCAGCCCAAACTCGATGGGGTTGTGTCGTTTTATTGCGGAGTTCCTATGGCCAACTTCCTGCTCCAGCATCAGATCAGCTCCAAGTCATCATAATATTGCATTGTCATGCGATATACATATGCATGCAAAATTTCAGCTCAATTGGCTAACGGAAAGTGACTGAAAAATTGATTACAAATTTTGACGGACAACTTACATACTCACATACTTACATATTTACATACATACGAACAGTGCAAGTTAATATAAAGCTTGTACAAATAGCTTCGTATTGTGCGACTCGGATTGCTTACACTGTAGGTATTGAGGGCCAAAGGTATTTCAAATTAAGTCAATTTAGTACTTTACTTCTTGACGGAAGTTGAGCGCCGTTTGCGACTGAGAGGGCATGACTCCCGTTCAGGTTCATTCCTGTTGGAAAGGTTGTCGATCGCGATTCAACGCAGCAATGCGGCGAGTATGATTGGCACCTTTACACCCGGAATGACACGGGTCGGGTTATTTGACTAAGTGTAATGTGTAAATTTGCTTTATTAAACAAATGTTTTTTTTTCGGAACATTGAGACAACATTTTAGTGCGATATGTGCTGCTTACTTCCGTTGACTGATTTCAGAGCCAATTTGTCCAGCTGGTGAAATGTATAGCGAATGCTCAGCGCATTGTCAAGATACTTGCGAAAACTACAATGTAACAAACAGACCCTGCACCCACCAGTGTCAGTCCGGGTGCGTGTGCGACACTGGCACGGTCAGGAGGAAGGACGGACAGTGCGTCCCGCCTAGCGACTGCTGTTTTCGTAAGATTTTATTTATTTGAAATAAATTGTACCTAAGTACTTCATTTTCCTTTCGAATAAATTAATGTTGTACTTGTTACTCAGGCTAAAATATTTCCACAGCGATCCCCACATGCTCTGTTGACGAGGTATTCGACAAGTGCTCGGCGCACTGCGAGCCGACCTGCGAGAACAACGAGCCCGACCGGCCGTGTACTAAGATATGCAAGCCCGGCTGCAAGTGTCGCCACCCACTGGTCCGCCGGAGCGACGGCAAGTGTGTAAAACTGGACGAGTGCGGTAAGTCTTCCTAAAATCTTCCTTGCACCGTTACATAGCACGATGTGACGATGAAGTTTTTTTTTTAAGTTACGTGATATTTTGTGTGTAATGTAACAAAGAGTAAAAAAGTCCAATGTGCGACAGGAATAATTTTGATCGTCAGTAGACTGACTACGGCCAGCGGGGTATTATTCTTGTTCTAGGTCGTACCTATCCTCGTATCTGAGGAACGTGACGTATATGGGTAAAACTCTCGATCACTGCTCTCTAAGCCGTTCGATTTTTTGCCTTTTGTATGGTTGCATGCAGTGAGTACCCGGTATAAGATCTTGGACTACATCTGTCCATCTCCTGGGCGCCCTGCGTCTACTGTGATCTGATAAATTAATTTGCCATCTACTCAGTTCAAATTTGCCCGCCTGGAGAAAAACTTGACGAATGCTACGCGCATTGCCAAGACACGTGCGAAAACTACAATGTGACAAACAGGCCCTGCACGCACCAGTGTCAGTCCGGGTGCGTGTGCGACACTGGCACGGTCAGGAGGAAGGACGGACAGTGCGTCCCGCCTAGCGACTGCTGTTTTCGTAAGATTTTATTCATTATTTTCCTTTCGAATAAATTAATGTTGTACTTGTTTCTCAGACCAAAATATTTCCACAGCGATCCCCACGTGCTCTGTTGACGAGGTATTCGACAAGTGCTCGGCGCACTGCGAGCCGACCTGCGAGACCAACGAGCCCAACCGGCCGTGTACTAAGATATGCAAGCCCGGCTGCAAGTGTCGCCACCCACTGGTCCGCCGGAGCGACGGCAAGTGCGTAAAACTGGACGAGTGTGGTAAGTCTTCCTAAAATCTTCCTTGCACCGTTACATGGCACGAGTAATAAGCACGATGTGAAGACGAAGTTTTTGTTTTAAGTTACGTGATATTTAGTGTGTAATGTAACAAAGAGTAAAAAGTCCAATCTGCGACAGGCACAATTTTGATCGTCAGTAGACCGACTACGGCCAGCGGGGTATTATTCTTGTTCTAAGTCGTACCTATCCTCGTATCTGAGGGACGTGACGTCTAAGAGTAACTCTTTCGATCACTAGTTTCTAAGCCGTTCGATTTTGAGCCTTTTGTATTGATGCATGCAGTGAGTACCCGGTATAAGATCTTGGACTACATCTATCTATCTCCTGGGCGCCCTGCGTCTACTGTGATCTGATAAATGAATTTGCCATCTACACAGTTCAAATTTGCCCGCCTGGAGAAAAACTTGACGTATGCTACGCGCATTGCCAAGACACGTGCGAAAACTACAATGTGACAAACAGGCCCTGCACCCACCAGTGTCAGTCCGGGTGCGTGTGCGACACTGGCACGGTCAGGAGGAAGGACGGACAGTGCGTCCCGCCTAGCGACTGCTGTTTTCGTAAGATTTTATTCATTATTTTCCTTTCGAATAAATTATTGTTGTACAGTAGGTCAATCACGTAACGCATTGTACGCACGTCTGACAGTAAAATCAAAATCTAACTGTCATTTTTCCATATAAAATTGACATTTAGACCTTACAGACGCGCGTAAGAAAAGTTACGTGATCGACCCACTGATTTCTCAGACCAAAATATTTCCACAGCGATCCGCACGTGCTCTGTTGACGAGGTATTCGACAAGTGCTCGGCGCACTGCGAGCCGACCTGCGAGAACAACGAGCCCGACCGGCCGTGTACTAAGATATGCAAGCCCGGCTGCAAGTGTCGCCACCCACTGGTCCGCCGGAGCGACGGCAAGTGTGTAAAACTGGACGAGTGCGGTAAGTCTTCCTAAAATCTTCCTTGCACCGTTACATGGCACGAGTAATAAGCACGATGTGAAGATGAAGTTTTTGTTTTAAGTTACGTGATATTTAGTGTGTAATGTAACAAAGAGTAAAAAGTCCAATCTGCGACAGGCACAATTTTGATCGTCAGTAGACCGACTACGGCCAGCGGGGTATTATTCTTGTTCTAGGTCGTACCTATCCTCGTATCTGAGGGACGTGACGTCTAAGAGTAACTCTTTCGATCACTAGTTTCTAAGCCGTTCGATTTTGAGCCTTTTGTATTGATGCATGCAGTGAGTACCCGGTATAAGATCTTGGACTACATCTATCTATCTCCTGGGCGCCCTGTGTCTACTGTGATCTGATAAATTAATTTGCCATCTACACAGTTCAAATTTGCCCGCCTGGAGAAAAACTTGACGTATGCTACGCGCATTGCCAAGACACGTGCGAAAACTACAATGTGACAAGCAGGCCCTGCACCCACCAGTGTCAGTCCGGGTGCGTGTGCAACACTGGCACGGTCAGGAGGAAGGACGGACAGTGCGTCCCGCCTAGCGACTGCTGTTTTCGTAAGATTTTATTCATTATTTTCCTTTCGAATAAATTAATGTTGTACTTGTTTCTCAGACCAAAATATTTCCACAGTGATCCCCACGTGCTCTGTTGACGAGGTATTCGACAAGTGCTCGGCGCACTGCGAGCCGACCTGCGAGAACAACGAGCCCGACCGGCCGTGTACTAAGATATGCAAGCCCGGCTGCAAGTGTCGCCACCCGCTGGTCCGCCGGAGCGACGGCAAGTGCGTAAAACTGGACGAGTGTGGTAAGTCTTCCTAAAATCTTCCTTGCACCGTTACATGGCACGAGTAATAAGCACGATGTGAAGATGAAGTTTTTGTTTTAAGTTACGTGATATTTAGTGTGTAATGTAACAAAGAGTAAAAAGTCCAATCTGCGACAGGCACAATTTTGATCGTCAGTAGACCGACTACGGCCAGCGGGGTATTATTCTTGTTCTAGGTCGTACCTATCTTCGTATCTGAGGGACGTGACGTCTAAGAGTAACTCTTTCGATCACTAGTTTCTAAGCCGTTCGATTTTGAGCCTTTTGTATTGATGCATGCAGTGAGTACTCGGTATAAGATCTGGGACTACATCTATCTATCTCCTGGGCGCCCTGCGTCTACTGTGATCTGATAAATTAATTTGCCATCTACACAGTTCAAATTTGCCCGCCTGGAGAAAAACTTGACGTATGCTACGCGCATTGCCAAGACACGTGCGAAAACTACAATGTGACAAACAGGCCCTGCACCCACCAGTGTCAGTCCGGGTGCGTGTGCGACACTGGCACGGTCAGGAGGAAGGACGGACAGTGCGTCCCGCCTAGCGACTGCTGTTTTCGTAAGATTTTATTCATTATTTTCCTTTCGAATAAATTAATGTTGTACTTGTTTCTCAGACCAAAATATTTCCACAGCGATCCCCACGTGCTCTGTTGACGAGGTATTCGACAAGTGCTCGGCGCACTGCGAGCCGACCTGCGAGACCAACGAGCCCAACCGGCCGTGTACTAAGATATGCAAGCCCGGCTGCAAGTGTCGCCACCCACTGGTCCGCCGGAGCGACGGCAAGTGCGTAAAACTGGACGAGTGTGGTAAGTCTTCCTAAAATCTTCCTTGCACCGTTACATGGCACGAGTAATAAGCACGATGTGAAGATGAAGTTTTTGTTTTAAGTTACGTGATATTTAGTGTGTAATGTAACAAAGAGTAAAAAGTCCAATCTGCGACAGGCACAATTTTGATCGTCAGTAGACCGACTACGGCCAGCGGGGTATTATTCTTGTTCTAGGTCGTACCTATCCTCGTATCTGAGAGACGTGACGTCTAAGAGTAACTCTTTCGATCACTAGTTTCTAAGCCGTTCGATTTTGAGCCTTTTGTATTGATGCATGCAGTGAGTACCCGGTATAAGATCTTGGACTACATCTATCTATCTCCTGGGCGCCCTGCGTCTACTGTGATCTGATAAATGAATTTGCCATCTACACAGTTCAAATTTGCCCGCCTGGAGAAAAACTTGACGTATGCTACGCGCATTGCCAAGACACGTGCGAAAACTACAATGTGACAAACAGGCCCTGCACCCACCAGTGTCAGTCCGGGTGCGTGTGCGACACTGGCACGGTCAGGAGGAAGGACGGACAGTGCGTCCCGCCTAGCGACTGCTGTTTTCGTAAGATTTTATTCATTATTTTCCTTTCGAATAAATTAATGTTGTACTTGTTTCTCAGACCAAAATATTTCCACAGCGATCCCCACGTGCTCTGTTGACGAGGTATTCGACAAGTGCTCGGCGCACTGCGAGCCGACCTGCGAGAACAACGAGCCCGACCGGCCGTGTACTAAGATATGCAAGCCCGGCTGCAAGTGTCGCCACCCACTGGTCCGCCGGAGCGACGGCAAGTGTGTAAAACTGGACGAGTGCGGTAAGTCTTCCTAAAATCTTCCTTGCACCGTTACATGACACGAGTAATAAGCACGATGTGAAGATGAAGTTTTTGTTTTAAGTTACGTGATATTTAGTGTGTAATGTAACAAAGAGTAAAAAGTCCAATTTGCGACAGGCACAATTTTGATCGTCAGTAGACTGACTACGGCCAGCGGGGTATTATTCTTGTTCTAGGTCGTACCTATCCTCGTATCTGAGGGACGTGACGTCTAAGAGTAACTCATTCGATCACTAGTTTCTAAGCCGTTCGATTTTGAGCCTTTTGTATTGATGCATGCAGTGAGTACCCGGTATAAGATCTTGGACTACATCTATCTATCTCCTGGGCGCCCTGCGTCTACTGTGATCTGATAAATTAATTTGCCATCTACACAGTTCAAATTTGCCCGCCTGGAGAAAAACTTGACGTATGCTACGCGCATTGCCAAGACACGTGCGAAAACTACAATGTGACAAACAGGCCCTGCACCCACCAGTGTCAGTCCGGGTGCGTGTGCGACACTGGCACGGTCAGGAGGAAGGACGGACAGTGCGTCCCGCCTAGCGACTGCTGTTTTCGTAAGATTTTATTAATTATTTTCCTTTCGAATAAATTATTGTTGTACTGGTTTCTGAGACCAAACTATTTCCACAGCGATCCGCACGTGCTCTGTTGACGAGGTATTCGACAAGTGCTCGGCGCACTGCGAGCCGACCTGCGAGAACAACGAGCCCGACCGGCCGTGTACTAAGATATGCAAGCCCGGCTGCAAGTGTCGCCACCCACTGGTCCGCCGGAGCGACGGCAAGTGTGTAAAACTGGACGAGTGCGGTAAGTCTTCCTAAAATCTTCCTTGCACCGTTACATGGCACGAGTAATAAGCACGATGTGAAGATGAAGTTTTTGTTTTAAGTTACGTGATATTTAGTGTGTAATGTAACAAAGAGTAAAAAGTCCAATTTGCGACAGGCACAATTTTGATCGTCAGTAGACTGACTACGGCCAGCGGGGTATTATTCTTGTTCTAGGTCGTACCTATCTTCGTATCTGAGGGACGTGACGTCTAAGAGTAACTCTTTCGATCACTAGTTTCTAAGCCGTTCGATTTTGAGCCTTTTGTATTGATGCATGCAGTGAGTACCCGGTATAAGATCTTGGACTACATCTATCTATCTCCTGGGCGCCCTGCGTCTACTGTGATCTGATAAATTAATTTGCCATCTACACAATTCAAATTTGCCCGCCTGGAGAAAAACTTGACGTATGCTACGCGCATTGCCAAGACACGTGCGAAAACTACAATGTGACAAACAGGCCCTGCACCCACCAGTGTCAGTCCGGGTGCGTGTGCGACACTGGCACGGTCAGGAGGAAGGACGGACAGTGCGTCCCGCCTAGCGACTGCTGTTTTCGTAAGATTTTATTCATTATTTTCCTTTCGAATTAATTATTGTTGTACTGGTTTCTCAGACCAAAATATTTCCACAGCGATCCCCACGTGCTCTGTTGACGAGGTATTCGACAAGTGCTCGGCGCACTGCGAGCCGACCTGCGAGAACAACGAGCCCGACCGGCCGTGTACTAAGATATGCAAGCCCGGCTGCAAGTGTCGCCACCCACTGGTCCGCCGGAGCGACGGCAAGTGTGTAAAACTGGACGAGTGCGGTAAGTCTTCCTAAAATCTTCCTTGCACCGTTACATGGCACGAGTAATAAGCACGATGTGAAGATGAAGTTTTTGTTTTAAGTTACGTGATATTTAGTGTGTAATGTAACAAAGAGTAAAAAGTCCAATTTGCGACAGGCACAATTTTAATCGTCAGTAGACTGACTACGGCCAGCGGGATATTATTCTTGTTCTAGGTCGTACCTATCTTCGTATCTGAGGGACGTGACGTCTAAGAGTAACTCTTTCGATCACTAGTTTCTAAACCGTTCGATTTTGAGCCTTTTGTATTGATGCATGCAGTGAGTACCCGGTATAAGATCTTGGACTACATCTATCTATTTCCTGGGCGCCCTGCGTCTACTGTGATCTGATAAATTAATTTGCCATCTACACAGTTCAAATTTGCCCGCCTGGAGAAAAACTTGACGTATGCTACGCGCATTGCCAAGACACGTGCGAAAACTACAATGTGACAAACAGGCCCTGCACCCACCAGTGTCAGTCCGGGTGCGTGTGCGACACTGGCACGGTCAGGAGGAAGGACGGACAGTGCGTCCCGCCTAGCGACTGCTGTTTTCGTAAGATTTTATTCATTATTTTCCTTTCGAATAAATTAATGTTGTACTTGTTTCTCAGACCAAAATATTTCCACAGCGATCCCCACGTGCTCTGTTGACGAGGTATTCGACAAGTGCTCGGCGCACTGCGAGCCGACCTGCGAGAACAACGAGCCCGACCGGCCGTGTACTAAGATATGCAAGCCCGGCTGCAAGTGTCGCCACCCACTGGTCCGCCGGAGCGACGGCAAGTGTGTAAAACTGGACGAGTGCGGTAAGTCTTCCTAAAATCTTCCTTGCACCGTTACATGGCACGAGTAATAAGCACGATGTGAAGATGAAGTTTTTGTTTTAAGTTACGTGATATTTAGTGTGTAATGTAACAAAGAGTAAAAAGTCCAATTTGCGACAGGCACAATTTTGATCGTCAGTAGACTGACTACGGCCAGCGGGATATTATTCTTGTTCTAGGTCGTACCTATCTTCGTATCTGAGGGACGTGACGTCTAAGAGTAACTCTTTCGATCACTAGTTTCTAAACCGTTCGATTTTGAGCCTTTTGTATTGATGCATGCAGTGAGTACCCGGTATAAGATCTTGGACTACATCTATCTATTTCCTGGGCGCCCTGCGTCTACTGTGATCTGATAAATTAATTTGCCATCTACACAGTTCAAATTTGCCCGCCTGGAGAAAAACTTGACGTATGCTACGCGCATTGCCAAGACACGTGCGAAAACTACAATGTGACAAACAGGCCCTGCACCCACCAGTGTCAGTCCGGGTGCGTGTGCGACACTGGCACGGTCAGGAGGAAGGACGGACAGTGCGTCCCGCCTAGCGACTGCTGTTTTCGTAAGATTTTATTCATTATTTTCCTTTCGAATAAATTAATGTTGTACTTGTTTCTCAGACCAAAATATTTCCACAGCGATCCCCACGTGCTCTGTTGACGAGGTATTCGACAAGTGCTCGGCGCACTGCGAGCCGACCTGCGAGAACAACGAGCCCGACCGGCCGTGTACTAAGATATGCAAGCCCGGCTGCAAGTGTCGCCACCCACTGGTCCGCCGGAGCGACGGCAAGTGCGTAAAACTGGACGAGTGTGGTAAGTCTTCCTAAAATCTTCCTTGCACCGTTACATGGCACGAGTAATAAGCACGATGTGAAGATGAAGTTTTTCTGACGACCGCTTTAGCCTAGTTGGTAGTGACCCTGCCTACGAAGCAAGAGTTCCTGGGTTCGAATCCCGGTAAGGGCATTTATTTGTGTGATGAGCACGAATATTTGTTCCTGAGTTATGGATGTTTTCTATGTATTTAAGTATTTATTTCTCTATATAAGTATCTATATCGTCGTCTAGTACCCATAGTACAAGCTTTGCTTAGTTTGGGACTAGGTTGATATGTGTAAGATTGTCCGCAAAATATTTATTATTTATTATAAATATTTATTTATTTATTTTGTTTTAAGTTACGTGATATTTAGTGTGTAATGTAACAAAGAGTAAAAAGTCCAATCTGCGACAGGCACAATTTTGATCGTCAGTAGACCGACTACGGCCAGCGGGGTATTATTCTTGTTCTAGGTCGTACCTATCTTCGTATCTGAGGGACGTGACGTCTAAGAGTAACTCTTTCGATCACTAGTTTCTAAGCCGTTCGATTTTGAGCCTTTTGTATTGATGCATGCAGTGAGTACCCGGTATAAGATCTGGGACTACATCTATCTATCTCCTGGGCGCCCTGCGTCTACTGTGATCTGATAAATTAATTTGCCATCTACACAGTTCAAATTTGCCCGCCTGGAGAAAAACTTGACGTATGCTACGCGCATTGCCAAGACACGTGCGAAAACTACAATGTGACAAACAGGCCCTGCACCCACCAGTGTCAGTCCGGGTGCGTGTGCGACACTGGCACGGTCAGAAGGAAGGACGGACAGTGCGTCCCGCCTAGCGACTGCTGTTTTCGTAAGATTTTATTTATTTGTAATAAATTGTACCTAAGTACTTTATTTTCCTTTCGAATAAATTAATGTTGTACTTGTTTCTCAGACTAAAATATTTCCACAGCGATCCCCACATGCTCTGTTGACGAGGTATTCGACAAGTGCTCGGCGCACTGCGAGCCGACATGCGAGAACAACGAGCCCGACCGGCCGTGTACTATATGCAAGCCCGGCTGCAAGTGTCGCCACCCACTGGTCCGCCGGAGCGACGGCAAGTGTGTAAAACTGGACGAGTGCGGTAAGTCTTCCTAACAATCTTCCTTGCATCGCTACTTAGGATCGTTGCATGTGGCAAGAGTACGGCAAATGCGTCCAGATGGTCCAGATGGACGAGTGCCGTAAGTCTTCCTTACTGTTACTAACGAACCTTGTACGCGAGTAATATGTATGATATAAAATATATTTTTCATCTCTCCTGTTCTGAAAGTTGACTTTTCATGGGCATATAGCCGGGTGGAAAATAGCGTTTTTTCCCCTAGTTTTTTTTTAAATTGTTTCGGTCAGCCACGGAGTCGAAGATAATTGAGTTACTTCATATTATTAAAATAAAAGCTTTACATATATCGAAACTTAGCTATACATTAAGCGACGGATTCATTACGACAATGTTGATAAAAATTCTTTTTCACTTCTCATGCTCTAAAAGTTCGTCTTTATGTCGTGCGTAGGCGACATAAAGTCGCTTTTTATGCTCTAGAGCATAAAGTAAAATCTTCGTCGAAGACCAAGGCAATCGCTGCAACAGCCACACGAACATCTTTAACTTCATACAACAACCTCTTTATTTTATTTCGTTTCGTTCGTATTCTAAGACCAAGGCAAAGATACCAACAGCCAAAGTACACAATAAAACTTCATGAAATAAACTTATAATTTGTATTTCGTCTCATTTATTATTTTACGTGTTGCTGTTTCATTTCCTCGCAATCGAAGTGAAAAGTAGAGTGTACAACTCGTCCATAAAACCCATTTTACACTCGACTTTATATCTATCCTCGCTCGCAAGCTCGCTCGGATGGATAAACGTCTCGAGTAAAATGGTGCGTTTTATGCACTTGTTGTACAATCTACTATTACTGTTGGAATTTTTCTTCCTAATTACAGAAAATCAACATTGAAAATAATTTCTGTAAATATCGGCTGCCCGCCATAATGCTATGAAACTTCACGTTTTGGCATAGCCCTCTAGATTAGTAGCGTCGCGGCCTACTCGATTACAATCGATTACAATCGAGTAGGCCGTGGCAAGTGGCCAGTGCAAAGAGGTTAGATGTTGGATATAGTTTTAATTATTTTACTTAGGTACGGTCAACCAATTTGATTTCTGGGCCATTTCGTACCTTGTCACAGTGAAAGTCAATATGAAAGCCCCTAGAGGTCTCATATCATCATCCCGGAGAATGACAACGGATAGTATGAATCCCGAAAATAATCCCCTTAGGGGATGAAATAAGGGTGAAAATGTGGATGAATCCCAGTTAGTTAAAATTTGGTAAAGAGATAGAAGGAGTCCCAGGGAAGGATAATGCATAGTTTTTATCCTGAAAAATCATCTCCTGAGGGGGTGAAATGAGGGGTGGAAATTTGGATAGAACCCATTTAGATGAAATTTGGTAATGAGATAGTTAAGGTAAAGGCACCTATCATGGACACGGACCCATCATGGACAGTTTTTGAAATTACCACCAAAATTAAGCAAACGTCAAGTTTTATTTTTTGAATGACAACACTAATCAGTAGTGCCAATATTCTAGTTGTCAATCGCACTTTGTTTGACAGCTAACAACCATTTTGTTTTCGACCATCACGATTGTTAGTTGCGCGGGGACAGTGGGTGTCGGAAATCGCAATTTATTATAAGAATCGCCTTGCAAGTGAGTAGACTTAGTGAGTTATTTTGTGGGTTGTGTGTCGTTGTTGTTAAAATTTATGTTATTTGCTGATTTACTAATAGTAATGACTTATTTTATTGATATAACCTAATTGTCATTGGAATTGTAACCTTAAAAATTACCGGTGTCCATAACTGGATATTTATTCGAGCTTCGTTTACCAATCATGGACAGAATGTCCATAAAAAGAATTTCTTATTTTTTGTTTTTTTTTACGTATTAGACTTCTGTTTTAGTATATCTACATGTTTCTCTATAAATCGGCAATCAACTATTAGTCTCTCCAGTGATGTACATTCTGTCCATGATAGGTTCAGCATATTCCTAATACAAACATTTTATTTCGTCCTAGACATGGCACCGCGAAAAAAATATGCGAAAGAACAAATGGCTAAGGCTATCGATGAAGTCAGAAGTGAGAGAAAATATCTGTTGCTGCTACAAAATATGCCGTTCCAAGGATCACATTACATAATAAAATCACTGGGAAAAGTCCTATTGATTGTAATCTAGGTCCAGCCACGGTACTCGCATATGAGGAAGAAAGGCTACTCGTAAGATGGATAAGATTTATGGCTGAAAATCATTTCCCTGTCACGAAAGATCAATTGCTTGACAATGTTCAAAAAATTATATCTGAAAAGGATCTAGATTCCTGTCCGTTTACTATCGGCCAGGGAAAAAATGGTTCTCAGCCTTTTTGAACCGGCATCCAGATGTCTCAGAACGCACTGCACAAAACTTAAGCAAAGCGAGAGAAGAAGTCACGGGAGATGACATACTCGGTTGGTTTCATGTTATTAAATGTTACCTTGAAAATAAATAAATAAATAAATATTATGGGACAATCTTACACAAATCAACCTAGGCCCACGGTAAGCTCAGTAAGGCTTGTGTTGTGGGTACTAGGCGATGATATATATAATAGATAAATACATATAGATACTTATATACATATATAACATCCATAACTCAGGAACAAATATTCGTGATAAACACACAAATAAATGCCCTGACCGGGATTCGAACCCGGGACCTCCAGCTTCGTAGGCAGAGTCACTACCCACTGGGCTACGGAGGCCGTTGAATAAAGGCTTGCTTGAAGCAATAAATGACCCTCAAATAATTTTTAATGCCGATGAGAGCGCATTCTACCAACAACCAAAAGCTGGACGAGTCATAGTGCGCAAAGGTGAGAAAAATATATATGCAGCATCAGGAAACGAGAAAGAAAATTTAACTGTGTTGGTGACTGGTAATGCTGCTGGAATTTTAGCTCCACCTATGATAGTATACGCTTATGAGCGTTTACCTGCCGTAATTGCAAATAGCGTACCAAAAGATTGGGGCATAGGCAGGTCAGATTCTGGCTGGATGTGTGCAAAAACTTTCTATGAATACATTACAAATGTATTTCATCCATGGATAGAAAAAAACAATATACCTAAGCCTGTTATATTATTCTTGGACGGCCACAGGTCACACATGACCCTGCATCTATCAAATTTTTGTAAGGATAATGGGATTGAAGTGATTTCTCTATATCCTAACTCGACACATTTACTCCAACCAATGGATGTTGCGGTATTTAGACCTTTGAAGCTAATGTGGAAGAATCAAGTGAAGAATTGGAAGACAGAAAATCCAAAACAAGTCATGAAGAGAGAGAACTTTGCTCTGAACTTTGAGGCAGCTTTGCGCAACCTTGAGACGGATACAATGAAAAACGAATTTAGAAAAAGTGGCCTTTTCCCCTTTGGTCCAGAATACGTCGACATGAATAAAATAAGTTCACACAACCGTGCCACTGTTTCCACGTCAGCATTAATAATAATAAATTGATTCGACGAAACTGTTTATGAATACTTAGAAATCAGAAATACGAAGCCTGTTTACAGATGAAAAACTGAAGTTATTCACCACGATGTATTACACACCCAGAGCTAACGTTGAGGACTTGCTTCCCAATGAGGATCTGTCGTTATATACCATTTGGGCTAAATCTAAACACTATTTGGTAGAATAATTATTAGCCGGTCGGTTAAAGATAAGGTACTTTAAAAAAAATGTTATACTTTACCTATTGATTATTTATATGTCCATAACTAGTGGTCCATAATTGGGGATAATGTCCATAACTAGCGGTCCATAATTGGGGATAATGTCCATTATTGGGGGTCCATCACTGGAAAATTTACGTCCATGAATGGTGCCTGAGTAAGAGTGTTGTAATTGGTTATTTTTTTATTACTCCGTGTATTAAACTAAAATTAAACCTCGAATACTGATTAAGAAAAGCACTTATCATTTAACTCCAAATCCCAAAGAACGTGTATCGAAAAATAAAGAAATTACAGAGCAAAAAGAAAAAAAAATCGCTTATACTGTCCATGACTGGTGCTTTTACCTTAGTCCTGGCGAAGGACATAAAATATTTTTTAGCCCAGAAATCATCTAAGGGGGTGAAATGGGGGATTAAAATTTGGATGGAGAGGAACCCATTTACGGAATAGCGATAGTTGGAGTTCTGGGGAAGGACATATGATAGTTTTATCCCGAAAATCATCCCCTAAGGGGATGTAATTGGGAGGGGAAGTTTGTTTGTGACCCATTTTGATAAAATTTGGTTGAAAGATAGTTTGAGTCCTAGAAAAGGACAAATAACAGTTTTTATTCCGGAAATCATCCCGAAAGGGGGGTGAAATGGGGGTGAAAATTTGGATGTAGCCCATTTAGATGAAATTTGGTACCTATAGAGATAGTTTGAGTCATGGAGACTGGCTTAAGGCACTCTAAGCTCTTCATAGAAGGAGTGGACTCGGGCTGGACCAGAAAACTCTGGAAATCCAGTAGGAAGCAACTCAGAATTATATCTGGGGTGTTCACTGGTCACTTCGGGGTCAAGGATCTCTTGGCCAAGATGGGACTATCTGATAGTTTAGACTGTAGAATGTGTGGCGAGGAGGATGAGACTATGGAACACTTATTGTGTGAATGTCATGCCCTTGCCAGACAAAGAATGAACTACTTTGGTAACGGTTACCCGCAACCAAAGGAATTCAAGGTGCTCCCGGCGAACTGCATCATCCGCTTTGTGGAAATGATGGAGCAAGCCTGGGAGCAGGTATAAAGGAGAGGGCAAATGCACAAAAGATCCCACTGGGTCGAAGTGCATCCGAAAGGGCCCTCACCTAGATAGATAAGACCTATAGAGATAGTTTGAGTCATGGAGACGGACAACGGATAGCTTTTATCCCGAAAATAATCCCCCAAGGGTATCAAATGGGGGGTTAAAATTTGGATGTACCCTATTTGGATGAAATTTGGAATAGAGATAGTTGGGGTTCCAGGGAAGGACAATGCATAGTTTTTATCCCGAAAATCATCTAAGAGGGTGAAATGAGGGGTGAAAATTTGGATGGAACCCATTCACGGTACTTATAGCGATAGTTAGGAGTCCTGGGGAAGGACATAGGATAGTTTCAACACGAAAATCCTCCCCTAAGGGGTGAAAATTTGGATGTGTGTGACCCCATAGATGAAAATTGGTTTACAGATAGTTTGAGTTCCGGGAAAGGACATAGGACAGTTTTGATCCCGGAAACCATCCCCTAAGGGGATGAAATGGGGGTGAATATTTGTGTGGAGCTACTATTCAACCCATTTAGATAAAATTTGGTATAGAGGGAGTTAGTAGGCGCAGCGTTGGTAGGCCCTCCACAAGGTGGACTGATGACCTGGTAAAGGTCGCGGGAGACCGCTGGATGTGGGTGGCGCAGGATTGGTCACTTTGGAACTCTTTGGGGGGGGGGGGGGGCTATGTTCAGCAGTGGACGTCTTTCGGCTGATATGATGATGATGATGATAAAGATAGTTTGAGTCTCGGGGAAGGTCTCCTTGTTTTTCAACCAGTGTGACAGATATAAAGACTGGGCGTAATAAAGGCTATTGTAGCTCTGTATACCTGTGCGATATGGAGCATTTTACGAGCAAGTGTGATTCAATGGTAGGTCAGACCTGGAACCGAATCCAATTCCTCTGGTTTACCGCGCCAATGTGACGCGTTTCTTATAAGTGATGAAGACAAATTCAACATACCGAGACATTATACATACATACACACATATAATCACGCCTCTTTCCCAGAGGGGTAGGCAGAGATCACGGATCTCCATTTGCTACGATCCTGACAAAACACTTTCGTTTCACTCACTTTCATAACATTTCTCATACATGCTCGTCGGTTTAGGGTACTTTTGACCTGGCCTTTTTGTAAATGTTCTCCAATTTGATGGACAAAGTTCGCCTAGGTCTTCCCCTTCCATTATACTCGTATAATGGTAGGCATATCTTGTGTTTCTCGGTAATAAACGCGACCATCGGCAATTAGGAATTATTATGTATAGGTGTCCAAGTGTAAGTAAGAAATTGGCAGACACCTGGAGCACTTGCATTATACGAGTACATTGTTATAGTGTAATTTTATTAATAATTTAATTAGGTACGTAGGATTCCTTAGGTGAGTCTTCTAGTTCGGCTGGTTCTAGAGCTCGTTGCCTTACCTCACGCCGATGCCTGATGAAGAGCCACCTATAAAAGTAAAAAAATCTCAATATATGTCATTGTGGTTTTTAGGGTTCCGTAGCCAAATGGCAAAAAACGGAACCCTTATAGATTCGTCATGTCTGTCTGTCTGTCTGTCCGTCCGTATGTCACAGCCACTTTTTTCCAAAACTATAAGAGCTATACTGTTGAAACTTGGTATGTAAATGTATTCTGTGAACCGCATTAAGATTTTCACACAAAAATCGAAAAAAAACATTAAGTTTTAGGGGTCCCCATACACAGAACAGAAACTCAAAAAAAAAATTTCATCAAACCCTTACGTGTGGGGTATCTATGGATAGGTCTTCAAAAATAATATTAAGGTTTCTAATATCATTTTTTTTTTCTAAACTAAACAGTTTGCGCGAGAGACACTTTTTCACTATTTTACAAGCCTATGAATATATTGAAGCACCTTTTACAATTGCAGATAAACTTTATGGGTCAACTTTTTTTATAGCAACAGGATTTCATGGCTTACATGTTATAATTGGAACAATTTTTTACGTCCAAAGTGGTAAAATGTGTGTAACTTGTGTGTGTTTAACCCCCTGTAACTTCTAAAATAAAAGAATGATTAAACTAAAAAAAATATATGATGTACATTACCATGCAAACTTCCACCGAAAATTGGTTTGAACGAGATCTAGTAAGTATTTTTTTTTAATACGTCATAAATCGTAAACCGCAATTTATTTTACGGAACCCTTCATGTGCGAGTCCGACTCGCACTTGGCCGCTTTTTTTTTAATAATCGCAGTCTAGTAACATTTTGTTGTTAGTTTTTATCCTAGTTTCAATTCAATTCAATTCAATTCAAATAATTTATTTCGGAACATTGTCCATAGTTGTTAGTAAAAGCAAAAACATATGAAAAACTTAATTCTAGTGTTAGTGGGTACATGAAATATAAACATTAGGTATTAAACTAAACAATGAATATCGTTCCAGTGTTTCTGGATACGGCCTTCAAATCTGTCAACAATGGTACTCAGTAGAGTGTTTGGGCTGCCCCGAATTCTGCGCACCACGGATGCTACCCTTTTGCGCATAATAGCGGCAAACCCGTCAACATGCGCATCAGCGAACATCCCCGACGCGCTACAGAAACGAGGCAGCCCCAACAGTATCCTGAAACCATTGTTGTACTGTACTCTTAGAGCACTGATAGCCTTCTGCGTGTAGTTAACCCACAGGCTGCAGGTGTAGAAAGTCTGGCAAAAAGCTTTAAAAAGCGTTAACTTAACTTGCTCTGAACACCTTGCAAACCTGCGGGCCACCATGTTGCACCGGACTGCCAGCGCTCTCCTCTCCCGTTCTATGTCCAAGTCATCACAGAGGGACTCGGAGACCCAATGGCCTAGGTACTTAAATTTTGAAACCTGTTTTAGTGGGGTGCCATTTAATTTGACAGGTGGTATTGTGTACGTTTTCTTTCCAGACTTAAAAAGGAGCAACTCGCTTTTCGCGACGTTGTACCTTAAGCCATGGGTCTCCACGTACCTTTCACAGATACGCAGCAGTGTGTCCAACGCACTGACGGATGGGGTCAGCAATGCCATGTCGTCTGCATAGCTTATATTATTGACCATTTTTCCGTCTATTGAGCATCCGACCATGGCATTGCTTAGCTCATCCATCAAGCTGTTCATATACAAGTTGAAAAGGCTAGGAGAGCTTAACCCGCCCTGTCTCACGCCGCATTCCAACTTGTACATGTTTGAGTGTGACCCGGCCCACCTAACACTATTATTTTGGTGATCGTACCAGAACCTAAATATGCTAATCAGCTCCCTGGGAAAACTTGTTACACACTCCAGCTTATCCCATAGCCTATCGTAAGAAACAAGGTCGAAAGCTTTTGACAAATCCAGGAAACAGCCATACACGGGCGTATTCCTGGTGGTATAATACTGGACAGTATGCTTGAGACACAATATTGCAGTTTCGGTAGATAGACCTGCCCTGAAACCAAATTGCGCCTCATGCAATTTAAGGTGGCTATTCAATTGTTTATCCAGCATACTGTCCAATACCTTACCAATTACAGTTCCCAGGGAGATGGGTCTATAGTTGCCGATACTAGAGGCGTCACCGCCCCTGTTCTTTATGATAGGTACCACAATCGTTTTCATTAAATCACTAGGTAAGTATGAGTGACGGAGTTCCTTATTTATTTGAAAATAAATTATGAATGTGAGGGCGAATCGTCTCTAGACTATTTCACCAGTATAGTCACCAGTCAAGTGTAAAAATATGGGTGCATACAACTTACTCATAAATATGTCCCAACGCTCTTATGTCACCGGATTAAGGTTTCGGTACATATTTGTGAGAGGATTAAATCGATAAATATTTTTGCACTTGATTGTACTAAATTAACTACGTACCCTTAGGATAGATGAAGAAACAAAAATATTTACATTAATATAGCAATGGCAGGCAACGTCATTCCAGCGCTGAAGACAAATATCGCACTTGTGAATTGCTTCATAGTCCGGGAGTATAAAGTCGCGTAGAGCGGGCCGAACAAGAGCGCAGCGAGGGTCTCTACCAGGCTAAATAACGAGCTCATTTTCCCTGGAAGGAAACATTATTACATTAATAGACCAGAAAGTCATTTACAAAGATTAGCTCTAAGAATAAGCATTCACGTAGGTAAGTTATGTTGTGGTTGAATAAAGTTTTTATATGTATCTATACTTATCTTAAGATCACTCTTCCGTATTAAATAATTAATTACACAAGTCTTACCCATTTCTTCACTTGGTACTAGTTTCGACGCCATGGAACGCAAGGAAGTAAATGTGGTTGCATTTAAAAATTGCACTACAGGAACTGTAAAATTTTATTAAGACTGATGAATGGTGATATCATTAACTGGCCTCTATTAATCAAAAGAAAAACTCCGTAAATCGTTAACATGTTCTTAATATGTAGGTAGATGTAGATTGTTAAACGGTCAACGCCACTTTACGAAAGATGAGAGGAAAGATATTAACAAGCAACCTTAGTTCGTTAATTTTAATAATTTTTGACGGCCTTTGTGCCGTAGGTATGGCAAGTTTGCTATTGCGGTATCCATCCGATAGCTCTAATGTAGGAAGTCAGTGTAAATGCACTTACCCAAGTACATTTGAAAATCAGTTTGAACAAAATTGATGTACACAGAACCGGCAAGCCTGCTGATGACCGAGATGAGACAGAGCAGGGAGTCGTCGAAGCCCCAACGCTTGCTCAATATACTGAGTGAGAGTAACGCAGCTGCAAACAAAGCTCGAAGTCATGTCTCGGTTCATTTGCTGCCAATATGTTTGCACAATGACAACATTTATACATATATTAATTTGAAATCAAATATGTTGTGTACATTAATACTAATAATTAAACGGTTGAACTCACGTATTAAATGTCGCTACGGGAACTAAAGCGACACCGCCGCGTGAACACTCATCCTGAAGAAGAACTCCCGAACAGTTCGAAACACGATGTCGCCCGTAGCGACATTTAAGAGTCCGCAGTAAGCTCGGTTCTCCATACAAACGTAGGTAACTATTTAAGGCTCTCTATATAAGGCTCTCATTTTAAAACGACTAGCTAGTTCGCTCTGCAACTTTAGAGTTTATATAGCTTCAGATACCATAGTAAAATAAATACAGCGAATTTAAGTTTTTAATACAAAACTTGTTTTTGCTGTATTTCGTTTGTTTTATAAACTGGAGCCATATAAACTAATTACAGATATACCTCATGTCATTGTATATGCAAAGTTTCGTAACATAGTTACAATCCAACACGTAGTTTTAAAATGAGAACGAAAATCCGTTTGCATGGGAAGGAGAAATTCGGCCGAGCTTACTGCGGACTCTTAATACGTGAGTTCAACCGTTTAATTATAAGTATTAATTAAACATGTCTCCCGAAAGTTTAAATTCGAATATTGTGTTTACTTACCCAATGAATGTATTATATGATTGTATGTCGAATATATGCTAAATTTGACGGCATCCCAATTTAAACGGTATCGCAAAAATAGATAAGTCATCACGTGTTCCGCTAAAAAAACATTTACAAGTAGGCTCGTTTACGTTCATTCATATGCATATTTTAACATAACAAAAAAACATTATTTGTTAATTTTGTACTTACAGTGGGTCGGTCCGTAAATGATGGCAACTACTAATAGGTTTAAAATAATCAACAATTTTAATTCACCATGCCGTTTCTTGGTGATGACGGAAATTGTATCTTTTTGTAGAGTCAGTAACTCCGAAACAGTCAACTGAAAATCACAATGCGTTGGTAACAATATCAACGTAGTTTTGTGTGAAAAAGTAATAATAAAAACGCTTGTGTGTTTAGTCTACCTACCTTTTTATTTTCCTTTTTGACTGGTTTCGTAACACTTTTCAAAAATAAGCATCCGTATATCAATGTTAGGACGTATAGTGAACCAGATAGAAGAAATGTTCCTATGTAACCCCAAGATTCCAATAAAATGCCGCTCAAACCAGTCCCAATAGGTATCCCAACTGTGAGGCACAAGTTGGCCACGCCTATGCGGAACGTTCTGGACTCTGTAGTGGTGACATCACTAATATAGCTGTACACACCCACGAACATCGTCACCCATCCTCCAGTGATGGCCGGAAACAAGGCTTCTAGAAACATTGTAACTTCTACAGGGATCTCGTAAAATAAGATTGTGCTCACAATGTTGCTCAAAGTCACCAAGACGTCTCCGAAGATTGGAAGCAACATGCAAATCTTTCTGTTGCCAGTTCTATCGCTCCAGGCCCCCATAAACATTACCACGAGTGTCGGTAAAGCTGTATGAATAATGCTTTTCCATACTTCTATAGACGAAATTACTTTTTGTACCTCTCGCTCGTAATCAGTCAAATTATGACCATGTCTTTTAATCAAGGGGTCACATATTTCTGGACCGTATTTCAATTTGGCAAGACAAGCTTTCTCCAAATTCAAATTTTGCGTTGAGAGTCTCATTAACGCGGCTGGTATAACCACACCGGCCATTATTGGTTCCACAGTTATGTTTGATAACAAATATTTGAGTTTTCCGACAAGCCCTTTTCCAGGACTTGGTTCAGTTTTTTCCGTCTCTGTTTCGATTTTATCATTGATTTGTTTTTGGTGAAGTAACTTTTCTTCGACATCTTTTGTTTTATTTTGTTCACAATCCATAGTTCCTAAATAACGTCTGCAAATTACTTGATTAACTAACTAAACGTATGCTACTCGTGGTATTGTTATTTATTTAAGATAGCTGCAGTTGCATCTTTAACGTCTCTTGAAATACAGGGTGTACATTTTGTTGTTGAACTCATCTACTTAATTGTATACGTCGACGTAAACCTTTTTTAGCGGCGGTGATTCATAGTTACCAGAGAACCAGTAAGTAAACTGTTATAATGTTCCAGACCATAAGTAAACTGTTATAATGTTCCAGACCATAAGTAAACTGTTATAATGTTCCAGACCTGTATTACAGTTCGGCCAACCAATGATGATATAAATTTATTAGGAACTACTACAATTACAAGTACAACTAGACCCTAGACCCCATCTTTTTAGCATTTTTTATCCCGCTAAATACCACAGTGGTGTATCCTCAGCTATACTTTCTACCGCCATGATTGAGTACCTTCAGTCCGCCTCATAAGTTGCTGAACACACAAGTACCTTGTCATTTTCACTCGTTTGATAACTTCATAGGGCATCAAAATCAAGGGCAAGAAATCGAGAAAACTCTACAATTTTTCCATTCATCCAAAATATTTTCCTTAAGTCACTGTGTTATAGAACAGGTAATAAATAGGCTTGTTGCGTGGTGTTAAAATTGATAACGTCGTGTTGCTAAATGGATAGTAAACCATCACATGATTGTAATAAAGTATAAATTACAAAATATAATTCAAATCATAAAAAGATATGAACCTTGAAAGTTTAGAAAAAAAAGTTTTTTTATTTATTGTCCAAGAGTAAATTTAAAGGCACCAATAGAATCCTTACGCTTTTATAGAAACAAATTTGTATGACAACTATGGACCTAAACGCAGTATTTCGCGACCGAAACACCAATTTACTTCATTTTCCATGCAACGGTTAGTACAAATTGCACGGTGTGACGTCATACTTTAAAGCCAATCAGTATGAAGCGTTTCGGCTACTGTCAGCGAGGTCCGTCTTTAACTAGATTTTTTGGGTATTAATGTCCTTTAAATGTAGTTGCTTCCATACAAACATTTGTTCATCTACAAAAACTGGTTCGAATGGTATCATAACAAATTTAAGGTCACAAGCCCATTATTTCGAGCGTTCCGCGTCAGCTGCGAAGCATTTTTGTATTCCTTCCCTTCATAACCGGAGACAGTTTTTAGACGTGATGTTCTTGTTTAAAATTATTAAAGGTGGGATACACTGTCCTAACCTATTGGAATTGGTTACTTTTAGTTGCCCGCATCGTCCCTTACGTTCTAGGCCATTATTTCATATCAGCTTTGCCCGCAAAAATTACTCTCGGCATACTTTTTTCAGACGAGTCCCTAGTTTTAAGTTTAAATAACAAGTATCCGAGCGATATTGATCCTTTCCACAAATCATTGTTAAGTGTTAGTAAAATGTAAGTTATTTTTAGCTCATCCACAGCATGAGAACAATATTTAGGTACCTAAGATAAATTTTACAATTCACATCACCTGAAAGTCTTAATCCAAAATGTTTTCATTAATCTCATAAACCTACTTATTACCTACCTTTAACTTGTGCATGCATACTGCGTCGACGACCTGTATTGTATTATAAATCTTTTCAGCTTTATTGTTTCTTTATGATTATTTTGTTATGTTAACATAGTTTTTATGTATTAATGAACCTCCAGGTCTTTAGATTTATGTCAATATATTGGTACTCTTTGTGTACCCTTTATATTGTTGTTTATGCGACTGTTTGTGTTCTAAATGAATAAAAAAAAAAAAGGCAAACTTGAAGCAATTTGGCTACTGATTTGAAGTCGGTTAAAACTTTGTTTTTAAAGTAAATTATTCATTTGATTAGTCTTGTCTTCAGCGACACCCGCAAGATTAAAACAAATCATATGACGTATGATTCATTAAAATCGACGCGCACCCAACTAGCACACTAGCGTTAAAATAACCCTTATATCATTCTTATATCGGTTCCAGCCAAGTGTTAAGGTGTTACAATGCCTGTAAAAAAGGTATTAGAGCATGCTCTAACACCCTTATAACCACGAATCAGGCCCACGATCTTACAGGTAAAGGTGTTAGAAAGCCTTTAGGGCAGTGTTATCTGACACCCAAAGTGTTGACCAACCCTCTACAAACACCGTAGTAACGGTTAAGGTGTTAGCTGAAAGTGTTATAACTTATAACACTTGCGCTCACCGAGTTCCAAGTGAGCATTTTTACTGCTTACTATAAAAATATGTGACAAATATGTCTACGACAAAATGGCGAAGATAGGTATTAGTGTATTTGACAGGAGTAACTAATTGAAAGTGATTTGTGTTTGTGTTATTAAGTGTAAACAATCTGCCCTTGTGATTTTACGGTAAATGTATACCACGTTTTCCATCTCAATTTTAACGCGCCCACGATTTATTAAAGATTTCTAATAAAACTTATGAAGAATAAAATAGACACCTAAAGTTTTTATCATTTTCTATTCTTGTTTTTTGGCCAGTGGCATGTTAAATTAAGTGACATCCATAGAATGGCAAGAGTAACATAAATAATGAAGTATTTTGCTGTCAAGACCTGCGCTGGCAGCAATGCCAGCATTATGCTGAGATAGAACCGTTTCGTGTGTGTGTTGTTTGTCTCGAATAAATGTTTCTTTCTTTCTTTAAATATTGAATAACCTAATCAATTTGTAGGTTAGAGTTCACCAAAACAATGGCGAACTTATACTAAAAGCTTTGAGCGTCAGCTAAGTCTTCTATTTATAACGCTTATTGAGTTACAACACCTTTAGTCAAGAATATTGTGCAGACTTTGCCTTCATAACGGTGTTATAACTAACACCATAAGCGTTAGAAAAAGTTTCAATACTTACAAATGAGTTGTTCAACACTTCTAGTATATTGTATTACTATACTCTTGACCAACTCTCTTATAAAGCCTCTGCCTGCACCTTATAGTAGATATAACACCTTAAGCTTTATAAGACACTCCACGGCAACAACTAAAAAGCAATACCTAAGAGTTAACGAGCACTCTTGTAAAGGTTAAGGTGTTAAAGCTTTAACATCTTAAGTGTACTCGTACTTGCGTTGAGTAACAATCTTATAACTCTTAAACCTGCTTAAGAGCGTTCAATAAAGCTCTAGTAACACTTTTGGAGTTAATATTTTTTCTTAACTCCTCTATAACACTATTAGTTCCAGCTGAGATAATTATAACTCTTTTATAAAGGTTAAGGTTATAATAAAACCCTTAGCTGACACCAAAATGTTAGTTGGGCACCCACATGCTTTTGATCTCTAGAGTGCCACAAAGGAACAAACATACATTAATACATAGACTGGGACAGACATTACCCTTCTTGGCGTCGCGCAGTTGGGTAAAAAACAATAGTCACGTTTGTTAACACACTGTGGACAGATGTTTTTATCGGCCGACATCAGTAAGTATTTACCCCGTGGAAGTGGCGTCCATTGAGCAACGTGAACGAATCCTTAATCCTTATGCCAATATTATGTGTAAGTAAACGAGGTACAAATTGTACAGTCGCTACTATGTAGCCTATGTCTAGGCAGAGGCACTATCTTGTTTGACGAATCAAACAATCCAACATGCAAATGTAAATCTATATGTCTACAAGTAAGATCAAAATTGGAAACTTATCACTATCAGAAGTGCAGGGTTTATTTAACCGACTTGAAAAAAGGAGGCGGTTCTCAATTCGTCTGTATTTTTTTTGGGTGTTTGTTACGCGATAACTCGGTAACGTGATGGCGCCAGTAATGGATACCTACTGTAAGGAGGTCGTGTATTTTGATTCGCAATAAAATCAAACTGTTTATACTTTGAACAATAGTTATGAGTGAAAACTATAAAATATATCCGTAAAAAATGAAATATTAGCTTTTAACTAATTGAAGAGACAAAGATTAATAAAAAAATTGTAATAAGCAAAAATTTGTCAAATTTCCAGTTATGGACCCCCAATCTCCAGTAATGGATACTTCTCGAGACCCAGTAATGGACCGACCCCAATAATGGACACTACTTAGTATAACGCAATGTTTTCGTATAGGTCGTTTTTATTCTGGCTTAGGAATGAGGCTGGCTTAAGGCACTCTAAGCTCTTCATAGAAGGAGTGGACTCGGGCTGGACCAGAAAACTCTGGAAATCCAGTAGGAAGCAACTCAGAATCATATCTGGGGTGTTCACTGGTCACTTCGGGGTCAAGGATCTCTTGGCCAAGATGGGACTATCTGATAGTTTAGACTGTAGAATGTGTGGCGAGGAGGATGAGACTATGGAACACTTATTGTGTGAATGTCATGCCCTTGCCAGACAAAGAATGAACTACTTTGGTAACGGTTACCCGCAACCAAAGGAATTCAAGGTGCTCCCGGCGAACTGCATCATCCGCTTTGTGGAAATGATGGAGCAAGCCTGGGAGCAGGTATAAAGGAGAGAGCAAATGCACAAAAGATCCCACTGGGTCGAAGTGCATCCGAAAGGGCCCTCACCTAGATAAGATAAGATAAGATATTCTGGCTTATATTGTACGGGACCAGGATATGAAGATATCATGAAATAAAAGTTGCAAATTAAACATGAAAGTATTTTAGGTGGATTTTTAAAATTACAAACTTTTATTTAGTTTCACATGTCCCGTTGTCTTGTCTGTAATCAAATCTTGCAAGTTAAATTTGACCCACTTCCCGATTGAGCTGAAATTTTGCATGCATATGTATATCGCATGACAATGCAATATTATGATGACATGGAGCTGATCTGATGCTGGAGCTGGAAGGTGGCCATAGGAACTCCGCAATAAAACGACACAACCCCATCGAGTTTGGGCTCGTTAGAATCGTCTCAATGAAGAAAAGTACAGTCGGCAATTAAAGCTTGTACCAAAAATGTTGGGCGGTTCTCATAGCCGCGAAATACGATGGCCCATCATACAGGACAGGAAGCAACTAGGCGTTAAAGGGAGAAAGACATATTTTCATCTCATTCCACCGCCTATTGTGTGGAGCTAGCTTATATGAACGTCCTGAAACGCTAGCACAAGACCGCGTGCGGGCTGTTTCGCGCCGAGGTAGTCTAGCCGTCTCTGTCTAAGTGTTCTAATTAGAAACAGGCGGATAGGTCTCGCTACGAGATAGCTCGCGGTCTTGTGCTAGCTGTGCAGACGTCCGAGCACGGAAGACAGCGTCCAGACGTCTGAGCGCGGCGTACCTACTTACTGCATACGGGGCATACGATATAAGATAGAGCGAGATAGAGAATATAATGTTTCCTGTCTCGCTCTATCTTATAGCTTTTGCCCCGTATACAGTCAGCTGACGAATGGACTCTCTTTTTGTTACAATGTACGGTTAAAAATATTTTTTTTATCGATAAGTGTTCATTATTGGAGAAACATAACTTTAGCGGCTCCAATGCCTCCAATGATGGATACTATCTATTTCAAATATATTAACGTAAACTCAAATTGTTCAATTCCAACATTATTTGAAAGATATTTATAGCAATCCATAAAATAAACTGAAATTCAAATTGCTTTCAAAGTAATTAAATAATTGGCAAAAATCTACACTCACTTCCTTAACCTAGTTCACAGAAGCACTGACCCCACTTCATTTTTAATTCACCATCTATATACTCGTATATATTATACAAGGGACGCATAACACTAAGAATACTAATAGTCATTTTAGGGTGGAGCTTTCACTCCGCGGCTCCCGGGGTCGGGATGCCTGGGATCCGCGGGGGTTGATCACTTGTTTGCTGGGGTTTTAAATGATACATGTTAATTTTTTCAGTCCCCGGTGAATGAAGACCTCGGATGAAGACTATACAACCCATACCGGCCGTAGGCAGCGTATTTATCCCATTTTAAATACCTAAGCATACTACAGATGTAGTTGTATACGATATATGTAAACAATATAATAAATATGAATAGAGATGTTATATTTCAAACCTTAATCTGCAATCATTTAATACTAAGAGTTTTCGCTGCGATCTAGCACAAAAATGAGAATCCCTTGAAATGTTCATTGAATAGGGAATATGCATGTGATTTAGATATGGACAAAAAAAATTATGTGTAATCTTTATTGCTAAAGAAATATACACATATGATTATTTTAACAAAGTATCGTGTTTCTATTGATCAATTTAATTATTTAAAAGTAGTATTTTTCAAATTCCCTCGCGCATTTCCAAAACGCAACGCTATTGGCGGAGCGAAATGTGACGTCACCGTTCACTCGGTGTCTACTGCTGACAGGTCGCTTGTATGAATATTGAATTGTTTTACCGCTGTTTATTAGTGTTTTTTGGGAATTACTAACTGAAATCACTCAGACTCCTTGTTAAAGAAGACTCGCCAAGTCGCCACAATGACTGAAAGCGGTTTTGTCAAGGCACAGTCGGATAATCTGCCTAAAATTGATGTGTTCATGATGACGACGTACTTCGCAAATAATTGTGACTTTACGTCCGCTGAACTAAGAGGAGTAAAAGCTGCAAGGTAAATAAGTTAGATATTTGATAAATTTTGATATCCGTTATTTTGTATTTAATATAATTTTCTGTATATTTTTCAATCTGAAAAGAAGAAATAATATTATGTAGGTAGTCAAAATAGGTACCTAGACTTTTAAACTACTTCAAATAGGTGTATTTCTTAAATAAGTGGAATAAAAAACTAGTAGGTACATGTATATATTATATAATCAAAGTTATGTTATTAATATATATATATATATATATATATTAATAACATAACTTTGATTATATAAATATAAATGAAATATAATTTAACATTCCTAATGTTAAATGTTGAGAACAACTTTTCGTCAAGGCTTATAAATAAAATAAATTTATGTAGGTACGTTACTCAGTAAAAATAATTACTTAAATTTAATAGAATAGAACTTATCAACACAGTGCGAACAAAGAAACTTAGCTAAAACGTTTGGTGATCGAAATCAACAAAAATCATAATATTTGTAACATTAGTAACAGAAAAAATTGTGAATCTGAACAGTTTTATGAATAGGTATGCACCTAATAAAATTTTTAGGTTAGGTTATTGTTTATATTGTTCGCGAGTACTAATAAAAAAGATTTTAGCTATATACATAGCTATATACTCACGTCGAAATGATCTTCACAACAGTATAAACTACTCAAGCACGATACATCATCTCTCTTCATCGCCTTACACCACTTTTTCCTTATATTTGCATCTTTGGGCATATGAAAATATATCTTGTCAGGTGCAGTTTTAAGGGGACGTAGGTTCGTGGTCTTCTCTCCCTCTCACTGAGCATAAGCGTGAGCGAGATGGAAGTGCGTGTTTGGAAGCGCGGATATCATGTTTTTTAATTTTATTTCTTTTTGCATTTTAATAAATAACAAAGTAATAGCTGATTTCCCTCAAACATGACATTGCCGATTTTAAGAACCAATTGTAATATGTTTAGCTGTTGTGCATAATTTGTTAGATTTTTTTTAAGTGTATTTTAGACCTATGTTCGTGATTTTTTTCTATCGAGCGAAAGTCAAAAACTCAGGATTCGAATAGCTGATTTCCCTCGAGAAAGGCTTTAAGATTGCTAATTAAATTTAGGGCAGCCGTATTACAATCCAAACAAGAGCTACGATTTTTTTTAAATCCGTTTTCGGAGCTCACGTCGCCTTAATGTTATTTTCACACATAGGGACAATACAATATTTATAATAAGCTTTTGTGTGCTCTTCCATTATAATAAGTTGATCTTATAAGCTTTATAATCACCCACTTTTATTAAAACTGTGAATCTAACACTTCGTTGTTAATTTATTCTTAGTGCACGGTGACGTCACTAAATGAGCGCGCCAAAATGGTGGCGTTTTAATCGTCCGAAAATGATAGTAGTTTTAATTGATTTTTTTTTTGCTTATTTAATAAAATTGTGCGAGTGTTATATTTTTTTCCGGATATATAATTACTTATAGAATAATTAAAAAAAATAAAAAAATATCATGAATATTCCCTATTGAGGACTCCATCGTCTGGCCCAAAATATTCAAAATTAACATAGAACATTAAGTTGAATGAACAGGCTTATTTAAAAAAAACCGGTCAAGTGCGAGTCTGTCTCGCGCACCGAGGGTTCCGTACAAACTTTAACCACGCTTTATTAAGAAAAAATGTATGTTGGTTTTTCAGCTAGATAATTATTGTTCAAGTGAACCAATTTCGATCGTTCTTTTTTTATTTGCTAGAAGGTCAGAATACTTCCATACAAATTAGAAGAAAAAAAAATCAACAAAAAAGTGTTAAATTACAAACTTAAATGATTTTTGAAGAATAAAAAAAATACGCTAGATAGAGGTCTCGTTATACTTTTCCGTTAATATTAATAATATATATTAATTAAAAATATATCTTTAATTTTTTTCATTTTCCATACACGTGGATTAGCTTTATTTACAACTATTCCAAATTTAAAATTTATAGCATTGTAGTTCCTGAGATATTTAACTTTGTGACAGACAGACAGACAGACGGACGGAGTCGCACCAGGATTCCGTTTTTACCTTTTTGGTTCGGAACACTAAAACTAATAAATACAGATGTTTTGACCGTATGAATATAATAATATACTATAAGAAGAACCAATTTTTCGTCGTCTATACATAGCTAGTTAGCTATAGATCCTGAGCGCGCCGAGAGCACAGCCACCACTCTGGGCATTGACTCCGTGACGCTTGTGGCGAGTGGACGTCTCCCGAATCTGCTTCTGTCAAAGGGTCGCATGAGCCATATCGTTTGTGTTAGTGACTGGCAATTAGCAAATCGGCAATCGTAATTTTAGTTAACACTTGTAAGTTTGTGCATTGCTTCAAGTTTATTTTCGGCTGCTGCCATTGTAATCTTCGCTTAAGTTTGTAATAAAACGTATTACTTGGTTTAAGTAATTTTTTCATTTAGTGTACTCCCATCTTTTTACCTAACAACTATTAACGTCGTCTAGGGTAGAGGAACCAAAAGATGAACGTTTAAGCGACTATCCCAACTTTACAATTTTTTTTCGAGGAGTGGTGATTTAGTTTGTTTACATTTAATTGTTTTATACGATTTCGTATATAGTCGAGATTGGATATGACTATTTTAAACCATACTATTACAATACAGTATTTTATTAAAAATGGTTTTATGCTGAAGTATGTCATTTTGCCCAGAAGATGAACACTGTGCCCAATAGTTGAACATTTTGACACCAATAGTTGAACGAAGAAAAACGTAACACCGCGCAGCCTCTGACTTTTGGTCTAGTTATTATATTATCATTGTGCAATTTATACTAGTTAACAATCACAATATTACTAAACACAGAATAAAACAGTTCAAATGTACCCTTTTCATATAGTTACAATTATAAAAGATTATTTTTTACATATTTATCATTAAAACATTTTTTTATTAATTTATCATTAGATTAAAATAGATAAATTATTGGGTTTAATATGTATAAGTCAGATTTCATATTTATTACGTATCTTTGTTATTAAGACGTTCATTGTACTAACCCTTGCCTAAAACTTGAACGAATAAATTTTGTTCGTTCATGTATTGGGCACGATGGCAAAGGAATGAACAGACTAAATTTAACAGAGCGTTCACTTATTGGAATCGAAGCCAAAAGTTGAACGAACTAATTTTATTCGTTCATCTTCTGGGCAGCGGGTCTTTGTTGAGCAATCGTGCTTTTCATAGTAAAACAAAGCCCAAAATAACCGTGTTGCGAATGGATACTCACGTTCAACTTTTGGTTCAAAAATCAACGGTTAAAAAACGATTAATTTGAGCCATAAAAGTTTTATGTACCTACCTTTTCAATAAGAATTTATATAAGCATTTGAAAAAACTATACCTTGCCCAGTAGATGAACGCCGTTCATCTATTGGCTCAGGTACACAAAGTTGGAACCGTTAGTTGAACGCTAAATGTCTCTTAAATTAACAATAAATACGCAATTTGTGATAGATAATCCATTAAAGGCATTAATCAAGAATCTATATCACGCAAAACAATCCATGTAGACGTTTTATTCAATTTTATACATAATTTAGAGCTTAAATTTAAGAGCGCTTTCCTTAAGTAAATCTCCATACAAACGGTGATTTTGGCGCGAGACCTCGACGCGACAACCGCTCACAGCCGTGTGTGTGTGGGAACTGTATGGGAGTTTAAATACCAGCCTCGGCAAAGGGATGATGCGTTAGGAAAAAAATATCCCGAAGGCGTAAAATGTATCGCGATTTTTTTATTTGAATTTTACGACAAAACGTTCAACTATTGGGTGGTGTTCATCTTTTGGTTCCTCTACCCTATTTAAATGTTGCGTATTCATTTACCATGCAATTATACGTTTTGTGTACAGTTCCCGGCAACGAAGCAAATGTGTACCATTACCAGACATTGTACATCTTATAGCAATTTCGGTGCAGCGTAGTGTTGTTAACGGAATTGGTAAGTATGTATAAGCCATTTCAATCGCAATGCTAGAAAAATATAGCTGTAATTAGACAATACAATACAAATACACTTTACAGCACAGGTCAAAAAAGAACAGTACAGAACAAAAAGGTACAGTAGAGGTAAACAACAGGCGGTCTTATCGCTGAGGAGCGAACTCTTCCAGACAACCTTTGGGTAGCGGAGATAAACATATTCTTCAATTTGAGGTGTGAAACCGAAAAATAAATAAACAATAAAAAAAAGCGGCCAAGTGCGAGTTGGACTCGCGCACGAAGGGTTCCATTTATCTATAAAAACGGCAAAAAATCACGTTTGTTGTATGGGAGCCCCCATTAAAAAAATATGTTATTTTCTTATTAGTATTTGTTGTGATAGATACATAATCTGTGAAAATTTCAACTCTCTAGCTATCACGGTTCTTGAGATACAGCCTGGTGACAGACAGACGGACGGACGGACGGACAGCGAAGTCTTAGTCCCGTTGTCCCGTTGGGTCCCGTTTTACTCTTTGAGTACGGAACCCTAAAAACGTTAATATTATCCTTAATTATTACTTTCGGATGATCTATCTATACTACTCGAAAGAAAATAAGGGCCACTTACATATTTCTGTTTTTGAGTAAATTTTTAGATGTAAACTAATTAATAAGTGACTAATTAATGATGTCCGGCCTCCTTCAGTATCCAACCTCTTTAATGCTGGTGTTTAAGTCTTACAGCTGGCCAGAAATTGAAGCAAATAAAAAAAACGAGTTTCAGGTCAAAATCCTTTCAGATGGAATCACAATTTTATTCTGTTAAAAAACTATTTCTGTCCATCTTTTAACATCTTTTGTTAATAATGCCACGTCAACGAAGGCATATGGATACCATTACTGCCACCAGAGCCGTTACATTGATTGCTGAAGGTCATTCACAGCGGTCTGTAGCTTTTTCGTTGGGTTTCTCTCGCCGAGCCATCCAAAATGTGTGGGATCGGTTCCAAGAGACTGGCAGTGTTGCAAGAAGGCCTGGATCGGGCAGAGTGCGAGCGACTACGGCACAAGAGGATCGCTACATCCGATTGAGTGCCCGTCGAGAGCGCTCTGTGACGGCACGTAAGTTACAAAATCGCCTACGGTTGACAACGGGGACTCGTGTTAGTGACCAAACGATACGTAATCGACTGCATGAAGACCAGCAAAGGTCCAGACGCCGAGTAGTACGAATTCCTTTATCTAGGGTTCAACGTGGAAATCGTTTAAGTTTTTGCCGCGAACATTCAGATTGGAGCATGAATCAATGGGGTATGGTGCTCTTCACAGATGAGTGTAAAGTGAAGCTTTGTAGTGATGATCGGCGGATTAGAGTATGGAGACGACAGGGTGAGAGATTTTCCGATGTCTGCATCAAGGAAATTGACCCTTTTGGAGGTCCTAGTGTGATGGTTTGGGCTGGGATTAACTTACAAGGCAAAACTGAGCTGGTTTTCTTAAATCAAGGCACAGTAACTGCACAACGGTACATCGATGAAGTCATCAGGCGTCATGTGATTCCATTCTCACAGAGAGTGGGGCCAGGGTTCTGGTTAATGCATGACAATGCCCGCCCACACACAGCTCGGGCCACTCAGACTGTACTGGATGACTCCCATATTCGTGTCCTACCATGGCCAGCGTATAGTCCGGATTTAAATCCAATAGAGCATATGTGGGACCAATTAAAACGAAGGGTTAGGGAGCATGAGCAAGAGGTTCACAACCAGCAACAGTGCGTGGGAAGAGATACCTGATGAGTTCAGGTATCTCTTCCTGTTTTCACACTCCTCCAGGAGTGTGAAAACAGGAGAGGAGGACACACCCGCAAAAACAGCTTGTGTCAGTTTTTGTTTTGTTTTGCAAAGAGTTTCTGTTTAGTTTTTGCTGTTGACAATGGACTAATTTCATGTTAATTGAAATAAGTGAAACAATTGACTACACAATTAAATGGTTATTAGCATAAGTTAAAACAAAAGCCTTGTTACATGTTATTTTAATAAATATACATTACTGTTTACTATATTTTTCACGTAGCAATCAAAATACTTAGTGGCCCCTATTTTCTTTTGAGTAGTATATATTATTATTACGCGAGCCTGATTTTTGTACATGCCATCAGATCTACAGTTATGGTCCGATTTTGATAAATGATACCTATGTCATTCGATTCGTCTTATGCTGCAGATTTGCAATAAGGTCTTTGTTTTTTCATTTTTTATCGGAAACGTACTAAAATTTTACTTTAAAAATACTACTGTGCGCTGACCACGTGACTTTGGCTGCGTGACATCACGTGACGTATCTCCCGATTTGATGACAATGTAAAATTATAAACAAGAATTGAACTCAAATCTGCAGTAATTTCTTCAGCATAGAAATTATAAATGTTGAGTCGGCCACATATGGATACAACACTAAGAAATTAACAAAATTGATAAGAAATTATCTTTTCTCAATGTTTATAAAAACTGACAGACGTATTGTGTCAACTGTGGATAATTATTTTTATTGACATGGAGACGTCAGTATTATTTTCCATGTATTTGTTTACTTCGAAAACGTTTATATACAAACTTATTTTCCCATATATTCGAGATGTTGGGAGAGTTCGAGTTTAATTAAACCTCATTCATTAATTTAATTAAATATATGGCTTTTTTAACCTTACCTAGCACAATGCCGTAGGCGCCGATAGGCTCGCCTAAAGTTATAAATGATTTTAAGCAATTTTACCCACATGTGTAAACTATATTATTTGAAGATTTGAATAAATAGATTGGTAAAATATTTATTTTGTTTTTTACGGTTTTACACGCAATTTTAACGGAATTATGTTCACTTACGGAATTTGGTACACTTACCTTACCTAAAAAGATGTAGAAAACTAAACTCGATTACAAAAATTTCTTTTTGGATGCCGGGGACTCCCATTGGCGACTTTGGTGACCTGACTAAGAATACCATCCAAATTATTTCAGGTTCAGATAATTATATTTTGATTACAGGTAGGTTATATACCTAAATTGTAATTTGTCAAACCGATGTGTCTTAAAAACTGGGAAACGTAAATTAGTATTAAACTATTTAGCGGTATAAATAGTCAAATGAAACTATAACAGGTAATAGTACATTATGATACAAGTGAGGTTATCAAAGCTCACGCGTGTCATACGACGTTTTTCAACACATTTGCGAGGAAAAAAATCTTTTCATAAAATGAACATGTTACAGGCTCCTAGGTAAGTTGTTTCCTTTAGTTATTGATGACAACAGGTTTTTACTCACATATTTATACATCTCCAAGAATGTACAGTGGTGTCAATTATATTTATCACTTTTCTATTTACTACGAGTCAACATTTTTAACAATAACCAAACACGCATCATCAATGTTTACAAATATTTGTGAAATTACCTATAATGGCGCGCAACTATTTTTTTTCGTGAAGTTCGCGCAGTGCGCCCGCAGCGAGGCTTAGATGAAATCTCTAAACAGCCAATACAAAATAAAATAAATATTTTCTTATTCAATATAAATTCATGTAAAATGTTATCAAAAGTAAATAGTTTTACTAAATGAAACGTTTCTATATCATATCCAACAAGAAATAATCAATTAATCCACAAGAAGGATTTAATTTGTTTAGTCGAGTAAGAATCCATTTGCCGAGAATTAAAAACAAACCTGTATAACCCGGTCAATTTAAGAATGCGCCGAGTCTATACATACACCTTGCTGCAAGGTGCCAACGTGTCTTAATCGGGATATAAACATAACTACACGAGTGTCGTAATGTTATTAATTTATTAAACACGCGTGTTTAATACCCAGGATTAAGTATGAGCCCAAAAGCGGCACAATAAGAGGCACGTTACGAGCAAATGTGTTGAAATAGTAGATTGTTAACCAAGGGTTGTAAGTGACCCATTTAACCCGAGATATTTCTGGCGCTCGAACGAAGTGAGAGCGCCAATTGTTCGAGGGTTAAATGGGTAATTTCACCCGAGTTAAACACTCTACTTTTCATTTCGACTGTGAGGAAAAATAATTTAATATCAACCTATAATCGTAATAAACAACTCGTTAATGCAGGTACCTATAGCTGAGTGTCGATTTGTGAAAAGTTTTTATTTTAATGATTTGACGTAACTCTATTATCTTCGACTCCGTGGCTGACCGTAACAATAAAAAAAAAATACTTTCCACCCTAGGGGAGAAAAAGCTATTTTCCAACCGGCTATATGCCCATGAAAAATCAACTTTCAGAGCAGGAGAGATGAAAAATATTATTTTAAACCATCAACGGTCCCCGATTCATGATTATTTGATCTGTGCCGATAATAATAATAAACAGGTGTAATATCTGTTAAATTTAAGTTCGTATGTTTGGGGTTTTCTCAGAAACTATACCCATCCTATTCTAAAAACCCTTTCTTCAGTAGCACGCCCTTTCTTCGCACGGGTTTATAGTATAATACATAAACCTAGCTTCCTCTTGAATCACTCTATCTATTAAAAAAACCGCATCAATGTCCGTTGCGTAGTTTTAAAGATCTAAGCATACAGACAGACAGACAGCGGGAAGCGACTTTGTTTTATACTATGTAGTGATGGAGGTACAGGATTAAGTATGTGCTATATTTTTATACCTGCGCTCCGCCTAGATTATTTGTAAACGCGGCGGAGCCGCGCGGGTAGCTAGTATTGTCTAATACCAATTTCGATGACAACACTACGCTGCATCGAATGTGCTACAAAATTTACGATGTCTGATCATAACCTTATTATTTAGAGATTGCGAATAAAACAATTAAATGCAGGTAATTCAACTGTATTTTATAAAAAATCTGTAGTCACAGAAATAGTTACGTACCTATTACCTACACAATAAGTATTGATGCTGTCCTCTCACAGTTACTTATTCTTCCAATCAAAATAGACTTGAATATAAACTTTATTGTGCACAAGGCAAAGTCATTTTTTAAATTAACATACGAGTTGGAAAAATAAACAGTAGGAAATAAAAAAATATTCTACCACAAAAAAACTTCTGTTTTGTAACCGTACCATTTAAATAAAATCTTAACTGAATTGGTAACCTTCTGTATTTAAAATGACCACACATTTCATGAATTCATCATAATATAAATATATTAACATTTGAATGACCTGGATGACTAAGCACGCTTGCATAGGGACCCTGCATAGACATGAGTTTACTTCAAAGAAGCGGAATCCTTCACCTTTATATGGATGAAACCATTCAAAATGAACAGACTTGCAACAGTGCTTACAATGTAAATCTTCAACAATCTTGCTTAGACCGTAAAGTAGATAATATATATTTGATCGGATTATTTTGTATAATGTTCATCTCGAATAATTTAACATAACTATACAAATGAGCCACTTTGCTTCTTATTCATCAGAATTCAGATCGAATCGATGAGGTTTCTTCTTTAATCGGAAGAGATGGCAATAATCTTAATCTATATATCTTACAATAACTGATGTCCGGATACGGAGAGGTACCTACTTAAAACAATAAAAGCGGTATGGGTAAAAACTTAAGTAAGGCCCCTCTGGCATGCCGTTGTGGAATATCCGAATAGGAATTGGCTAAGTTGTGTTACAATTTTTAAATATGTAATGTATTTTCGAACAGATCACAAAGAACTACGTACACAAGGATTAATTACGTTTTTTATCTATGTTTTCCTGAATCTGAAATAATAACGCATAATACTAAGATGCCATATTTGTGATACTTCGAACATATGTTTGAAATATGCGATAGGTATGAGAGTTACTGTGATACAATTCTCTAACAAGTCTAAAATTGAAACAAATATACAGGATGTATTATTAAAATGTTTTTTTTTTCTATATTTATAAGATCTTATAAATCCGATGTCTGCCTCTCATTCTTGCTATTAATTGACACGGAATTTAATTAGAAATCATATGCAACATAAACTCATAATATTATTCATATTCTAGCTCAGTGAAGTGGCAACCATTTTATGTAGAAGTCACTAAAAGTAGGTACCATCCATAGTCGGATAAAATATATCTATACTTTTGTCATATTAATTATTAACGTAAAAACAATTCATAAATTAAACAAGTCCGTTCTCAATACTTAACCTTAATCACTAAAAACAACTTATTTTGTGTGAGCAATTGTAATATTCAGTTACACAATGTATTCTTGCTTTTATGAAATGGCGAGTAAAAAAGTGAAAGCATACAAAATATCATCAACTTAAAAATCAGTGCAGTTTTATACAACTTCGCTAATCCTTTGTCTCTCAATGATGAAGGTATGGAGCAGGTACCCATAAACTTTGGTTACAATTAAAATATACGAACAGTGTTCCCAATAATAATCTTATTCTACACGTTAATTTAAATATTTGTTGATTATTATTATGTGCTTCTGCAGAATTATTTGAATTGATTTACATTTCGTTTGTATAGTATATACGTAAATACAGTTATATAACAAAAACAGAAGGCCGCGACTTACAACAAACCCACGAAACACAAAATATCATATAGGAAAAAAACAGTGCTTTCTGAACATTCTAGATTTGACAAACAAATCTAAGTGAAGGGTACACAATAGTGTTGTTATTTTAATTTGTTGTTTCAATTACCTAACTACTAAATTCCCGCATTAACAGAATCTCAATACATGCTCTCGCTACATTAAGGACTTCGGGAATTAGGTAGGTTGGGTGATATTTTGGGAACTCTCGGGATGCATAGCAGAATGTGCATTTCGGTAAATGCGCAAACTAAATTGGAGACTTATTTTTTTTTAAGTTCAAAGCAGTTTTAGAAAGACTAAGGCAGGTCGGTGTAGGTACGACGACGAGCGAAGCGAGGAGGAGTGTTAGGAAGAACTGCGACCCTACAGCGCGCGAGCCGAGCGAGCGAAGCGAGCGTGCCGCGACAGCGGCCGGCGAAGCGCCAGAACCGAACATTTCGACCTACCTTAGAGTCTCTCCGAAACTACTTTGAACCAATCAAAAAGAATAAGTATCCAATTTTGTTTGCACATTTAGCGACATGCACATTCTGCTATGCATCCGACTAACCTTCCTTAGCACCAGAAAAAAGTTTCCGACTTTTCAGCTGCGTCAATTATTTTTGAAAAATATAAACAGTTTCCCCACTTATGTTTTGGGTTTAGGACGGCGAATAAGACACTTTGCTTGATCCGTCTCATATTACAAAAAAAATATCTTAAAAATCCGTGGTAAACAGGCAACACTGGCAATTATATTGACAGCTGCATCAGCTATTTTTGTCACTGCCAGGGTCAGATATTTAAAATATATTTTGTAATATGAGACGGATCAAGGAAAGTGTCTCATTCGCCGTCCTAAACCCAAAACGTAAGTGAGAGAACTGTTTATATTTTTCAAAAATAATTGACGCAGCTAAACAGCCTGCAACTTTTTTCTGGTGCTAACGAAGGTTATTCCTATCACCAAAAAAAATATCAGGTACTTCTAAAATGTTCATTCGTTCCCCATGCAGGGTATATCTGAGCGTTGTAAAAGTGCGTACATAACATTATGTAAAAAATAGATAACAATAGTTGGAATGGATACCACAATTTAATATACATATCAACCAATATCTCAATGATATGATGAAAGATTTGCTTTCTTTTTAAATAAATAACGTATTGTTTTTTTCAAAGCCAGTAATAGTAAATTGTTAATACTAAACATTCTTAAATTTCGCTAGCTAAATTACATTATTACAAATTTACTAGTTGTTAAAAACTCCATGTCCAGCTTTGAATTACGTTTTGGCAGTATATGTGCATCCACGCTAAGACCTAATTCGTATGAACGGGACGCCTTTTCAACGTCTAGTAGAACGTCTGGGGCCAATTTATAAAAAATGTTACAACCTTACAAGACAGCACTGACCGAAAAGGACACCCGTCATTGGTCAACACGCCTCAGTGTTGCCAGCTTATCTAAGCTTAACATATCTTTGTCACAATTTTACTACTTGTATCTTTACAAATTGGGCCCCTGGTATACACTTCTTGTTCTAACAGATGGCCCCGCTTTTAGCATGTTACCAGCCCTTCTTAGTGTGATCGTAAAATCGTTCTACATTATGATTTTAAAATTAAAGTGAATATAATATTGACTCTTCATTGAATTTGTGGAACACTTGCGAATGCGTTTTAGATATAAAAACGAAACCTGGACTGTATAGATGGCAGTGCGATTGTTCAAAATTAAATGCATTTGCAGTTTGCACTGTCTGCCTGGTAAAAACACTTTTACTATTCTGAATAGAAAAACAAAGGGGTAGTATAAATTGGAGTAGAGTTCAAACTCATATGGCGTAGTCAGACATGGTAATTTGGAATATATCATAATATAATCTGTCATTATATGCATAATTAGAAATCCATTGATAATGTATATGAATGTCGGAAATTATTGAAGAATTAACTTCATATGGATAATAATATTGCACACAAGAACTGCTTGGCTTTACTCGTACAAAGTCTATTACTTATCATTAACAAAACAAGGGAACATTGAGTAGTTTACACCTTACAACTACCCGTTGATGTATCACAAGGATAACACCCATATCTTAACCTGACCCTATTTGATATTTCCCTAACCGAGGGATTTAACACGTCCCGCTTTACTAGCGCGTCGCAAGTGAATAAATTCGAATACAGACGCCCCAAAACGGTTTGGGCGCATAACGTCCCACTCGCAAAATGTCCCTCCACCAAAATTACGTTCCATTCGCAAAACGTCTTCTCTGCAAATGGTCCCTTATGTAAAATACCCCCTTCGCAAAACGTCCGTTTCTCAAAAGGTCCCACCCCTTTCGCAAACTGTCCCTTCTGAGAAAGCCCCTTTCGCTGAAAGTCCCTACTGCATAACGCCCCTTTCGCAAAACGTCTCGTCTGCGAAATGACCCATTCGCAAAATGTCCCTTCTGGAAAAAGCTTGTTTAAGTAGAGACTTCTCATGGGATAAGAGATGACCAATAACACGTCATTTTGCAAAAGGGACGTGTTGCGAACGGGTCATTTTGCGAAAGGGACGTTTTGGGAACGGGACTTTATTTATGTGAAGGGACGTTTTGCGAACGGGACCTTTTGCAGAAGGGTCGTTTTGCGTAAGGGACATTTCGCGAAAGGGACAAAGGGACATTCTGCGAGTGGGACGTAATGTGCCCTAACCCCCAAAACCCAAATTTATTTAGTTATCACTTATTATTCAAATTCCAACTCTGACGCTCCAGCTATACAGTCTAAATTTCTTTACTAGGCAATCACTTCCACGCATTCTTTAGGGATTTTCGTGAGGCGAAATACTTAGAACTGTAGGTAGCTACTATAAGTCCGGCGAGCACCAGCGTGATGAGGTAGTAGTCGAAATCGTCTTTCAGGAGATCAAATGTTTTAGAGGGCGCCACTCGCGTGTAGAAGAGATCTGTCCAAACAACAGGAAACGATGTTTAAATGGTTGTCATAAATGTTATAATCAGCTCAAAGTAAAAAGTGCCGTATTGCTGTTACGTAGTGCTGGTTGCATCAACAAAAAATTTTTAAGCATTTCATAGAATTAACGCCAAAAACGGCGCTGATTCTTATCATACCAATGTCAAACTTTTTAAATATTAGACCTTAACAAACGTCGGCTACTGACGTAATATAATGCAGAGACGTTAGCACGTATTTACCAGAACCATGAGGTCGTTAGATACAACCGGCCATATGTCATGACTCACCTAGTCCAGTGGCTAGTACTAAGCTGGTGCTCTCCAGGCCGGCCGCCTCCGTGTAGAGCGCGGTGACGCGGTGCAGCGAGCGGTTGTAGTTGACGACGGCCTCGGCCGGCAGCGGCAGCTCGGGCGCGTACGGGATCAGGCCTTCTTCGCGCTGCTCCGGGGTCGGCGTGGGCGTGCGCCGCGGCTCCAGGTAGATACAACCGGCCATATGTCATGACTCACCTAGTCCAGTGGCTAGTACTAAGCTGGTGCTCTCCAGGCCGGCCGCCTCCGTGTAGAGCGCGGTGACGCGGTGCAGCGAGCGGTTGTAGTTGACGACGGCCTCGGCCGGCAGCGGCAGCTCGGGCGCGTACGGGATCAGGCCTTCTTCGCGCTGCTCCGGGGTCGGCGTGGGCGTGCGCCGCGGCTCCAGGTAGATACAACCGGCCATATGTCATGACTCACCTAGTCCAGTGGCTAGTACTAAGCTGGTGCTCTCCAGGCCGGCCGCCTCCGTGTAGAGCGCGGTGACGCGGTGCAGCGAGCGGTTGTAGTTGACGACGGCCTCGGCCGGCAGCGGCAGCTCGGGCGCGTACGGGATCAGGCCTTCTTCGCGCTGCTCCGGGGTCGGCGTGGGCGTGCGCCGCGGCTCCAGGTAGATACAACCGGCCATATGTCATGACTCACCTAGTCCAGTGGCTAGTACTAAGCTGGTGCTCTCCAGGCCGGCCGCCTCCGTGTAGAGCGCGGTGACGCGGTGCAGCGAGCGGTTGTAGTTGACGACGGCCTCGGCCGGCAGCGGCAGCTCGGGCGCGTACGGGATCAGGCCTTCTTCGCGCTGCTCCGGGGTCGGCGTGGGCGTGCGCCGCGGCTCCAGGTAGATACAACCGGCCATATGTCATGACTCACCTAGTCCAGTGGCTAGTACTAAGCTGGTGCTCTCCAGGCCGGCCGCCTCCGTGTAGAGCGCGGTGACGCGGTGCAGCGAGCGGTTGTAGTTGACGACGGCCTCGGCCGGCAGCGGCAGCTCGGGCGCGTACGGGATCAGGCCTTCTTCGCGCTGCTCCGGGGTCGGCGTGGGCGTGCGCCGCGGCTCCAGGTAGATACAACCGGCCATATGTCATGACTCACCTAGTCCAGTGGCTAGTACTAAGCTGGTGCTCTCCAGGCCGGCCGCCTCCGTGTAGAGCGCGGTGACGCGGTGCAGCGAGCGGTTGTAGTTGACGACGGCCTCGGCCGGCAGCGGCAGCTCGGGCGCGTACGGGATCAGGCCTTCTTCGCGCTGCTCCGGGGTCGGCGTGGGCGTGCGCCGCGGCTCCAGGTACGCCCACGGCAGCTCCACGATCGCGCCCGTCGATAGGGCCACTGCGGACATTGTAAATATGATCAATGATGTCTGTCAGGCTTTTGTATGCAATACTAGTTAATCTGCGTTTACATATACTTAACACGCGCCTCGTGTATCTACGCGTGGGAAGGCAATCTATCTCGACTATCACTATTACATAATCTATAGTCATGTAAAGTCTCTCCACCGAGGGCGCGCGCTCCAAGCGCAGCGAGCTGAACGTCAGAGTACTCACACAAGACATGTTTGTCGGTGAGCGAGCGCTCGGTGTGCGTGGTGGCGGCGGCGGTGGCCGCGGCGGGCAGGATGTAGCTCTGCCGCTCCACCGAGGGCGCGCGCTCCGAGCGCAGCGAGCGGAACGTCAGAGTACTCACACAAGACATGTTTGTCGGTGAGCGAGCGCTCGGTGTGCGTGGTGGCGGCGGCGGTGGCCGCGGCGGGCAGGATGTAGCTCTGCCGCTCCACCGAGGGCGCGCGCTCCGAGCGCAGCGAGCGGAACGTCAGAGTACTCACACAAGACATGTTTGTCGGTGAGCGAGCGCTCGGTGTGCGTGGTGGCGGCGGCGGTGGCCGCGGCGGGCAGGATGTAGCTCTGCCGCTCCACCGAGGGCGCGCGCTCCGAGCGCAGCGAGCGGAACGTCAGAGTACTCACACAAGACATGTTTGTCGGTGAGCGAGCGCTCGGTGTGCGTGGTGGCGGCGGCGGTGGCCGCGGCGGGCAGGATGTAGCTCTGCCGCTCCACCGAGGGCGCGCGCTCCGAGCGTAGCGAGCGGAACGTCAGAGTACTCACACAAGACATGTTTGTCGGTGAGCGAGCGCTCGGTGTGCGTGGTGGCGGCGGCGGTGGCCGCGGCGGGCAGGATGTAGCTCTGCCGCTCCACCGAGGGCGCGCGCTCCGAGCGCAGCGAGCGGAACGTCAGAGTACTCACACAAGACATGTTTGTCGGTGAGCGAGCGCTCGGTGTGCGTGGTGGCGGCGGCGGTGGCCGCGGCGGGCAGGATGTAGCTCTGCCGCTCCACCGAGGGCGCGCGCTCCGAGCGCAGCGAGCGGAACGTCAGAGTACTCACACAAGACATGTTTGTCGGTGAGCGAGCGCTCGGTGTGCGTGGTGGCGGCGGCGGTGGCCGCGGCGGGCAGGATGTAGCTCTGCCGCTCCACCGAGGGCGCGCGCTCCGAGCGCAGCGAGCGGAACGTCAGAGTACTCACACAAGACATGTTTGTCGGTGAGCGAGCGCTCGGTGTGCGTGGTGGCGGCGGCGGTGGCCGCGGCGGGCAGGATGTAGCTCTGCCGCTCCACCGAGGGCGCGCGCTCCGAGCGCAGCGAGCGGAACGTCAGAGTACTCACACAAGACATGTTTGTCGGTGAGCGAGCGCTCGGTGTGCGTGGTGGCGGCGGCGGTGGCCGCGGCGGGCAGGATGTAGCTCTGCCGCTCCACCGAGGGCGCGCGCTCCGAGCGCAGCGAGCGGAACGTCAGAGTACTCACACAAGACATGTTTGTCGGTGAGCGAGCGCTCGGTGTGCGTGGTGGCGGCGGCGGTGGCCGCGGCGGGCAGGATGTAGCTCTGCCGCTCCACCGAGGGCGCGCGCTCCGAGCGCAGCGAGCGGAACGTCAGAGTACTCACACAAGACATGTTTGTCGGTGAGCGAGCGCTCGGTGTGCGTGGTGGCGGCGGCGGTGGCCGCGGCGGGCAGGATGTAGCTCTGCCGCTCCACCGAGGGCGCGCGCTCCGAGCGCAGCGAGCGGAACGTCAGAGTACTCACACAAGACATGTTTGTCGGTGAGCGAGCGCTCGGTGTGCGTGGTGGCGGCGGCGGTGGCCGCGGCGGGCAGGATGTAGCTCTGCCGCTCCACCGAGGGCGCGCGCTCCGAGCGCAGCGAGCGGAACGTCAGAGTACTCACACAAGACATGTTTGTCGGTGAGCGAGCGCTCGGTGTGCGTGGTGGCGGCGGCGGTGGCCGCGGCGGGCAGGATGTAGCTCTGCCGCTCCACCGAGGGCGCGCGCTCCGAGCGCAGCGAGCGGAACGTCAGAGTACTCACACAAGACATGTTTGTCGGTGAGCGAGCGCTCGGTGTGCGTGGTGGCGGCGGCGGTGGCCGCGGCGGGCAGGATGTAGCTCTGCCGCTCCACCGAGGGCGCGCGCTCCGAGCGCAGCGAGCGGAACGTCAGAGTACTCACACAAGACATGTTTGTCGGTGAGCGAGCGCTCGGTGTGCGTGGTGGCGGCGGCGGTGGCCGCGGCGGGCAGGATGTAGCTCTGCCGCTCCACCGAGGGCGCGCGCTCCGAGCGCAGCGAGCGGAACGTCAGAGTACTCACACAAGACATGTTTGTCGGTGAGCGAGCGCTCGGTGTGCGTGGTGGCGGCGGCGGTGGCCGCGGCGGGCAGGATGTAGCTCTGCCGCTCCACCGAGGGCGCGCGCTCCGAGCGCAGCGAGCGGAACGTCAGAGTACTCACACAAGACATGTTTGTCGGTGAGCGAGCGCTCGGTGTGCGTGGTGGCGGCGGCGGTGGCCGCGGCGGGCAGGATGTAGCTCTGCCGCTCCACCGAGGGCGCGCGCTCCGAGCGCAGCGAGCGGAACGTCAGAGTACTCACACAAGACATGTTTGTCGGTGAGCGAGCGCTCGGTGTGCGTGGTGGCGGCGGCGGTGGCCGCGGCGGGCAGGATGTAGCTCTGCCGCTCCACCGAGGGCGCGCGCTCCGAGCGCAGCGAGCGGAACGTCAGAGTACTCACACAAGACATGTTTGTCGGTGAGCGAGCGCTCGGTGTGCGTGGTGGCGGCGGCGGTGGCCGCGGCGGGCAGGATGTAGCTCTGCCGCTCCACCGAGGGCGCGCGCTCCGAGCGCAGCGAGCGGAACGTCAGAGTACTCACACAAGACATGTTTGTCGGTGAGCGAGCGCTCGGTGTGCGTGGTGGCGGCGGCGGTGGCCGCGGCGGGCAGGATGTAGCTCTGCCGCTCCACCGAGGGCGCGCGCTCCGAGCGCAGCGAGCGGAACGTCAGAGTACTCACACAAGACATGTTTGTCGGTGAGCGAGCGCTCGGTGTGCGTGGTGGCGGCGGCGGTGGCCGCGGCGGGCAGGATGTAGCTCTGCCGCTCCACCGAGGGCGCGCGCTCCGAGCGCAGCGAGCGGAACGTCAGAGTACTCACACAAGACATGTTTGTCGGTGAGCGAGCGCTCGGTGTGCGTGGTGGCGGCGGCGGTGGCCGCGGCGGGCAGGATGTAGCTCTGCCGCTCCACCGAGGGCGCGCGCTCCGAGCGTAGCGAGCGGAACGTCAGAGTACTCACACAAGACATGTTTGTCGGTGAGCGAGCGCTCGGTGTGCGTGGTGGCGGCGGCGGTGGCCGCGGCGGGCAGGATGTAGCTCTGCCGCTCCACCGAGGGCGCGCGCTCCGAGCGCAGCGAGCGGAACGTCAGAGTACTCACACAAGACATGTTTGTCGGTGAGCGAGCGCTCGGTGTGCGTGGTGGCGGCGGCGGTGGCCGCGGCGGGCAGGATGTAGCTCTGCCGCTCCACCGAGGGCGCGCGCTCCGAGCGCAGCGAGCGGAACGTCAGAGTACTCACACAAGACATGTTTGTCGGTGAGCGAGCGCTCGGTGTGCGTGGTGGCGGCGGCGGTGGCCGCGGCGGGCAGGATGTAGCTCTGCCGCTCCACCGAGGGCGCGCGCTCCGAGCGCAGCGAGCGGAACGTCAGAGTACTCACACAAGACATGTTTGTCGGTGAGCGAGCGCTCGGTGTGCGTGGTGGCGGCGGCGGTGGCCGCGGCGGGCAGGATGTAGCTCTGCCGCTCCACCGAGGGCGCGCGCTCCGAGCGCAGCGAGCGGAACGTCAGAGTACTCACACAAGACATGTTTGTCGGTGAGCGAGCGCTCGGTGTGCGTGGTGGCGGCGGCGGTGGCCGCGGCGGGCAGGATGTAGCTCTGCCGCTCCACCGAGGGCGCGCGCTCCGAGCGCAGCGAGCGGAACGTCAGAGTACTCACACAAGACATGTTTGTCGGTGAGCGAGCGCTCGGTGTGCGTGGTGGCGGCGGCGGTGGCCGCGGCGGGCAGGATGTAGCTCTGCCGCTCCACCGAGGGCGCGCGCTCCGAGCGCAGCGAGCGGAACGTCAGAGTACTCACACAAGACATGTTTGTCGGTGAGCGAGCGCTTGGTGTGCGTGGTGGCGGCGGCGGTGGCCGCGGCGGGCAGGATGTAGCTCTGCCGCTCCACCGAGGGCGCGCGCTCCGAGCGCAGCGAGCGGAACGTCAGAGTACTCACACAAGACATGTTTGTCGGTGAGCGAGCGCTCGGTGTGCGTGGTGGCGGCGGCGGTGGCCGCGGCGGGCAGGATGTAGCTCTGCCGCTCCACCGAGGGCGCGCGCTCCGAGCGCAGCGAGCGGAACGTCAGAGTACTCACACAAGACATGTTTGTCGGTGAGCGAGCGCTCGGTGTGCGTGGTGGCGGCGGCGGTGGCCGCGGCGGGCAGGATGTAGCTCTGCCGCTCCACCGAGGGCGCGCGCTCCGAGCGCAGCGAGCGGAACGTCAGAGTACTCACACAAGACATGTTTGTCGGTGAGCGAGCGCTCGGTGTGCGTGGTGGCGGCGGCGGTGGCCGCGGCGGGCAGGATGTAGCTCTGCCGCTCCACCGAGGGCGCGCGCTCCGAGCGCAGCGAGCGGAACGTCAGAGTACTCACACAAGACATGTTTGTCGGTGAGCGAGCGCTCGGTGTGCGTGGTGGCGGCGGCGGTGGCCGCGGCGGGCAGGATGTAGCTCTGCCGCTCCACCGAGGGCGCGCGCTCCGAGCGCAGCGAGCGGAACGTCAGAGTACTCACACAAGACATGTTTGTCGGTGAGCGAGCGCTCGGTGTGCGTGGTGGCGGCGGCGGTGGCCGCGGCGGGCAGGATGTAGCTCTGCCGCTCCACCGAGGGCGCGCGCTCCGAGCGCAGCGAGCGGAACGTCAGAGTACTCACACAAGACATGTTTGTCGGTGAGCGAGCGCTCGGTGTGCGTGGTGGCGGCGGCGGTGGCCGCGGCGGGCAGGATGTAGCTCTGCCGCTCCACCGAGGGCGCGCGCTCCGAGCGCAGCGAGCGGAACGTCAGAGTACTCACACAAGACATGTTTGTCGGTGAGCGAGCGCTCGGTGTGCGTGGTGGCGGCGGCGGTGGCCGCGGCGGGCAGGATGTAGCTCTGCCGCTCCACCGAGGGCGCGCGCTCCGAGCGCAGCGAGCGGAACGTCAGAGTACTCACACAAGACATGTTTGTCGGTGAGCGAGCGCTCGGTGTGCGTGGTGGCGGCGGCGGTGGCCGCGGCGGGCAGGATGTAGCTCTGCCGCTCCACCGAGGGCGCGCGCTCCGAGCGCAGCGAGCGGAACGTCAGAGTACTCACACAAGACATGTTTGTCGGTGAGCGAGCGCTCGGTGTGCGTGGTGGCGGCGGCGGTGGCCGCGGCGGGCAGGATGTAGCTCTGCCGCTCCACCGAGGGCGCGCGCTCCGAGCGCAGCGAGCGGAACGTCAGAGTACTCACACAAGACATGTTTGTCGGTGAGCGAGCGCTCGGTGTGCGTGGTGGCGGCGGCGGTGGCCGCGGCGGGCAGGATGTAGCTCTGCCGCTCCACCGAGGGCGCGCGCTCCGAGCGCAGCGAGCGGAACGTCAGAGTACTCACACAAGACATGTTTGTCGGTGAGCGAGCGCTCGGTGTGCGTGGTGGCGGCGGCGGTGGCCGCGGCGGGCAGGATGTAGCTCTGCCGCTCCACCGAGGGCGCGCGCTCCGAGCGCAGCGAGCGGAACGTCAGAGTACTCACACAAGACATGTTTGTCGGTGAGCGAGCGCTCGGTGTGCGTGGTGGCGGCGGCGGTGGCCGCGGCGGGCAGGATGTAGCTCTGCCGCTCCACCGAGGGCGCGCGCTCCGAGCGCAGCGAGCGGAACGTCAGAGTACTCACACAAGACATGTTTGTCGGTGAGCGAGCGCTCGGTGTGCGTGGTGGCGGCGGCGGTGGCCGCGGCGGGCAGGATGTAGCTCTGCCGCTCCACCGAGGGCGCGCGCTCCGAGCGTAGCGAGCGGAACGTCAGAGTACTCACACAAGACATGTTTGTCGGTGAGCGAGCGCTCGGTGTGCGTGGTGGCGGCGGCGGTGGCCGCGGCGGGCAGGATGTAGCTCTGCCGCTCCACCGAGGGCGCGCGCTCCGAGCGCAGCGAGCGGAACGTCAGAGTACTCACACAAGACATGTTTGTCGGTGAGCGAGCGCTCGGTGTGCGTGGTGGCGGCGGCGGTGGCCGCGGCGGGCAGGATGTAGCTCTGCCGCTCCACCGAGGGCGCGCGCTCCGAGCGCAGCGAGCGGAACGTCAGAGTACTCACACAAGACATGTTTGTCGGTGAGCGAGCGCTCGGTGTGCGTGGTGGCGGCGGCGGTGGCCGCGGCGGGCAGGATGTAGCTCTGCCGCTCCACCGAGGGCGCGCGCTCCGAGCGCAGCGAGCTGAACGCAGCTCCTGCGGGCAGCCAGCGCTGCTTTCCCTCATACAGCTCCATCGTGGCTGGAATATTATTCATAAATAAATAAATACTTTTCTTGATAGTATTTAAAATAAGCAATATGGTCATGATATTCTTCACATTTTGGATTCCACGTTTCGAAAGTTGACATTTTGGCTACGGAACTCTAAAAAGAGGTAAATCGTAAGTATTTATTTGTGCACGAAATTAACTGAATGTGTTATAATAACTATAACTTTAAAAATCAAGTGTAGTCAAAAGCGTGTCGGTAAATACCGCCTTAAATTCCGCGCCTCAGCAATAGCAAATATTCTGTTAAATGTGGAGTTGGCCCTCGCACCGGGCAGTGCGATGAGACTCACAGACTTCGTAGCGGCGCTGGCGGTCGCTGTAGTAGACGTAGGCCACGAAGTTGTCAGAGTGCACGGCGAGCGGCTCGGCGCGCGCGCGGCGCTGCGTCTGCGCGGCCACCACCGCGCCCGACGCGCCGTCCACCAGCGTCGCCACCACCACGTCTGCCAAACACACAGGTAACTGTCACGATACTCATTTATTTGACACGCTAACATTCGAAAGACAGTTTAAGAAGGAAATTTTGTAAGATTACATATGCAAGATCTACGTCAGGGGGGAGACAGTGACATACCCGTTGACGTTTGATATAGATAGAGCTACCACCTAAAAACTTACTATTCCGCAAAGTAGATTTTCGGTTACTAAAATAATGGCACAGGATGTCGCTATAAAATCCATGTAAAATTATGGGTCATAAAATGTTTTGGATATTATTCTTTAATAGTATTTTGAAATAAATTAAAATAACATTATTCAATAATGTAATTTACATGAATTCAGCTGTTTGTTACATTAACTTTATTTTTCACTTGGCCACATTTGCCTAACCAACCCCTCTATGGTTTTGACGGCAACTGCTGTGAAGTATGGTGAACCAACTCTATGGTTTGGTTACCATGGATACGTTTCTCTGTTAGAAATTTTTTATGTCAAATTGTCTTACGTATTTTTACTATAAATCAAACAATAAGTAACATTAAATATATACTTCTTTATTGTTGTCACGTGCTCCTCCACTTCGCTGTTGAGAAGTAACCTCAGGTCCCTGCATTCTTTGTCTTCTTTTGTTACTGTGTTGTTTTGCGCATATACGAGTACTGATATACTGGACATATATATTTGCAAATGCCCAGATTATGAGCTGTTGGCTGTTAAACCGATGGTAAGTTTATATTTTACGTATTACGTGATTCACTAACAATAACAGTGAAGTGAAACTAGATATGTCAACTTGTCCTAAACATCCGTGTTCTTACTGTTTCAGATATACCAACCCATCGTTTCAAGAATCCCTACAAGATTCCTGAGCAATTCAAAGCTATACTCTTGTTGTTTGAAAGTTGGAGAAATCATCCGATTATGACTACTATAGGAAGAAGATCATTTGTGACAACCATTTTACAGATGCTGACAAAACCCATAACAACTGTACCTAGAAATAGACTAGCAGTGCCTTCGCTTTATTTAGCTGGTAAGCTTCCGCTAGATGTTTATTCTGAATTATATAAGCGGAAATGTACCTAATGTGCGGTAATACCTCTTCATTCTGCGGCTACTCTATGAGTACAAATACAAGATGATGATCTACCGACATACTTAACTGTTGAAAAAAAAAACACTGAAATTCGTATGAAACATATATATATTTCCGACAAACCTCCAAGGATATTTACTAGTAAAGTCTGTATTTAAAGGGATTAAGAACTTTTGACGTCTTCGATTGCGTAGTTACTTTGATGCTGACTGTACCCTTTACTCCGAAATAAACATGATTATATTATATATACGTTTTGGGAATAAAGGCGTAAATCTACGTTTATGCATGTACCTAGGGATGTATATTTTGTGAATGTAGGAAAAACAGGATAGAGTAAAACAATCACCATAATAGGAATTCTGGTACCTAAGTTATTTTAACATTTATGCAAATATTGTAATTTTTATCGTGAAATAAATTATTATGAATCATCTGCTTGACTTGAGATTTTATCCATTATTTAATTTGATTGTGTTAAGATTTCACTTACACTGTTATTTTCGACTGCATTTTCTACTTTGGAGATAAGCATGTCAATTGAATTTCTTTCGCCCACAAAAGGATTTTTGTTTGCAAGAATTTAAATCGACTTGCTTAACGCCAAAGATTACCTGGGGCGATTTTTCTATCGTTGTCGATTATAATTTTCGTAAGAATTTTATAAAATTCGGTAGGTTCGAAGAGCTTGTGATTCTAAAAACCCCATTGAGTTAAGAATATCACGTTTTTCACTCAATGGAAAAAAAATGTAGGAAATTGTGCGGACATTGTACAGAATCACGAGCTCTTCCAACCAACAAAAGTTTTATCCAATTCTGACGAAAACAAAATCGACAACGATAGAAAAAATTGCCCAACTAGTAGTAAAGTATGCTTTGTATGTATGTGTAGGTACTGGTTCCACACGCACACATACATAGTTAGTTCCGTGAGCATTAAAAGATGGCGCTATCAAACAGGTTTCCATTAAATGCTTCAAGAGGGCACTCTTTACCTATATACTTACTTTACTCTTTGATCTACGTCATCATAGGGTGGGTTGCGCCAAAACCTCTGTAGCTGTGCTCGTTAAAATTGGACGTACCCTTGTGCAGCGGGTCGGGTCCCTCGGTGACGAAGAGCACCAGGTTCGGGTTGGAGTACTTGTAGAGCACGGAGCGGTCGCCCAGCACGCGGCCCGGCGAGTGCACGCGCTCGTCGGCGCGCTTGGCCGCCACCGCCACGATGCGGTGCCCCGAGGCCTCTGCGCCGCCCAGGTTTAGGGACCACGTTCGCTCCGCCACTACCGCCTGTGGAACATACACGTGTTGGATAATGTTGCTCAATTATTAACTCATTTACGCCCGCTATACTCGTTTGGGGACAGTTAACCATACCTACATGAATCGGTAAATACTACGTATAGACTAACGACCTAAATATTTTTTTCTTGACTTCTTCAATCACGTCACCACAACACAACAACGACGATTGAGGCCGACTCGAAACAATTTTATGTTCGCGGCGCACTTATAGGTGAACTGAAAATCTTTTGCCCCGCTGTACCCTTTACGGCGCCCCAAGCCGCCGCGGCGCACGCTTTGGGAACCCGTGAGCTAGAGGATGTCTGCTCTGTAAATATAAATCAATGTGGTAAATGACGTCAAAAGGCAAGTATCTACAGCTCCGTATGGAGCGAATCGCATCTAATGGATTTTAGAATGATGATGGTAAATTACCGGAAATCATACAAGTGTGTAAATGCCAACGTTGCTCGGAGAAGCAATCTCGATGCGTGCCCATAAGGCCTTACGGATAGTCGGTCAGTGAAAGCGCTAAGTGGAATGAATAATGGCATCGGCGACCAAATCCCTACGGATAAGATAGCAAGTGGACTCCACGCTTCTTCTGGATGTAAGCGGGATAACGATAAGAAAAGGGTGAATGATTTTTGCAGATAAAAAAGCGGCCAAGTGCGAGTCGGACTCGCACATGAAGGGTTCCGTTAAATAAATTGCAGTTTACGATTTATGACGTATTAAAAAAAACTACTTACCAGATCTCGTTCAAACCAATTTTCGGTGGAAGTATGCATGGTAATGTACATCATATATTTTTTTGAGTTTTATCATTCTCTTATTTTAGAAGTTACAAGGTCCCCCCCGGACACACATTTTACCACTTTGGAAGTGTCTCTCGCGCAAACTATTCAGTTTAGAAAAAAATGATATTAGAAACCTCAATATCATTTTTGAAGACCTATCCAATGATACCCCACACGTATGGGTTCGATGAAAAAGAAATTTTTGAGTTTCAGTTTTGTGTATGGGGACCCCTAAAACTTAATGTTTTTTTTCGATTTTTGTGTAAAAATCTCAATGCGGTTCACAAAATACATCTACATACCAAGTTTCAACAGTATAGCTCTTATGGTTTCGGAAAAAAATGGCTGTGACATACGGACGGACAGACAGACAGACGGACATGACGAATCTATAAGGGTTCCGTTTTTTGCCATTTGGCTACGGAACCCTAAAAATGAATTTAGTTTGTGACTTACCTTCCCGTCATACCGTAGCGCATAGCCCTGAACTTTAGCCGTGTGTCTCTCTGCTACGTAGATAAACATGTTTTCGACCGCTGGAGCCGAAGACAGTGGGAATATCTGCCGAGGATTACATTAATTAGATAGTAAAATAGTGATCAAATAATAAGAAATAATAGCCCTAGTGCTTAACAGTGCTTTAACTAAAACAATGGTAATCTTGTCAGTGTTCGAGACTTTTCGACAGGCCTAAGGGAAGGTGGAAAGAAGATCAAAGCGATAGCAGGAAAATACTAGATTATAAAAGCGCAACAAAGACACGAATGGTCAATACTTAAAGTCATAAGGAACAAATCTAAAGTAATTGTCTTTGTATGGAATAATAGAAGGCTTTTTTGTTTTATTTATTTTATAATCTTATCAGTACTGCGGGATAAGAAAATGCAGTTACTTAAGAAACGTTGGTTTCCAAAAGTACCTACTCATATTTTCATTTATGTGTAGGCTTTAAGAAGTTATTTCGTCCATGAACGAAGACGTTCACCACTTTTGGACTCTTGAATGCCGTGAACGTTCTAAGGTGACGAAGCCTGTAAGTGCAACTAAGTATAGGTTCTGCGCTGGGGGGCGATTTTTGACTTTCGAGCGCTCGAAAATTAAATAAAACGAAATATGATTGTAGTGTCCAAATTACAGGCACTTACTTTCTACCGATAGAATTGAATACGAGTGGTCAATACCACTCGTTTTTAAATTTTCTATCGCTGTTTAAAAATAGCATTTCATCTTTTTTGACAGTTTTCGAGTGAAAGAGTCGAGCGCTCGAAAGTCAAAAATCGGTCCCCAGGACGCAGAACCTATAGTTGCACTTACCCACGCCGTTGACGGCGGGCGTAGGTACTTTTGGACTTACTATTTGCTCCCTGTAACTCTATTGAAGAGTGCAATAAAATGTATTTTTACCATTGATTTAGTATATGTAATACACAATCAGCCGAAAAAAATGGCAGTCCAAAAGAACCGGCTGATGGAATTGGCCGGCTCTTTTGCATTTAGTCTGGTTTCGACCGTGAGACTTGTTTGTTGTCAGATATGTCTAAATGTTCAGTCAAAAACTCCGTAAATACCAACAAAAAAACAAGAAATAAAGATGGAATATATTTATTCCAGTAAGTTCTCTTGATAACGTAACAAAATTTGTGTAAACTCGTTGTAATTGAATAGTTTTAAACATGTTTTAAATAATTAGTTTTGTTAGTTCAAATGACATACGTCGCCGAACATAAATCTAAAGAGTCGGTATTAGATACTTTTTTTATGACGTTATATGGTTTTCATATTTAAGATTTCCAAGAAATCCTCAGCGACATGCAAAATTGGCTGCAGTCATAGCACGCGACAGTCGAGATGATTTATTTAAACCAAACGACTTTAAAATAAAAAGCGAAGTAAAACCTCAATATGTTATACTCATCTGTGAGTCTAACGAGTCCATTTCTTTCCATTACATATTTTAATTTCAATTCTTTCCAATAATTAGTCAACAAAATTAATTAGTTTATATGGATCCAGTTTATAAAACAAACAAAATACAGCAAAAAACAAGTTTTGTATGAAAAACTTAAATTTGCTGTTTTTTTTTTACTACGGTACTGAAGCATAAACTAATTAAAGACCTGGACGGTATTTTAAGTACAAAGTTTTTAGAGCAAACTAGCTAGTCGTTTTAAAATGAGAGCGTAACTACGTTTGTATGGAGAATTGAGCTTACTGCGGACTCTTAATTTACTATAATATAATTGTATAATCCAATATCAACACATCATTTGGAAATTTGAAACTGTTTATTCCCCACTTATAAAATAAAGAAACCTGATTTATTTGTGATATTGGTATTTCTGTTTAAATTCCTACATAAAATATTGTTAAAATAATTTTATAATGCGACTCCATTCATTCGCTATTTAGTTTTGACGTGAGCAGTTAAGTCACATTATGATAAAATCTCAATAAACTAAAAAGTATTTTATCTGTTGATGTTGATTTGCTGATATGGTGCTTAAAGTCTAAAAAACTGAGTTCTTTTTTTTTATGAATCATATGTCTTGATGCAGGTTATAAGTTAACGCTATAAGCAACTATAGTACGGCGGAAATTAGCCAATTTTGATAAAAGTCGTGGACACGCCTTCTATATAGCTAGAACTGGTATAGATGTGTTCCGTGTTGTCTCCGGAGTACGAATCTACTGGTTTTAGTTAAGGCAGAGGGGCAGGGGCATAGCTGGGACGTCACAAAGATGGCGGCCGACGGTCATCGATTTTTGTTCACATCTCGGGTTATATTTTACTGATCGGTTCGTGTGAGGTGTCATTTGAAAGCATAATAAATGCACTATAATTATGTCTTGGAACTCTATAGCATACGAACAACCGATTGTAAAATAATTAATAAAATGAGATTTTTTTACCTTCGAAGTTTGCCTACCACCAGCATAATTCGAGAAAGAGATACTTTAGCGTGATTAATGTTATTATAAAAAATTATAAACATTTCATTAGCTTGCAAAAAATATGAAATTTCTTGAAACGCAAGGACCTACCAACGACGCAGCAACCGGCATGCTGTTTATGATCGAAATACCTACTTAGAAAGTTTATTTTTGGTGATGCCAAATGAAAGGTGGTGAATCATCATCACCATCATCATATCAGCCGAAAGACGTCCACTACTGGATATAGGCCTCCCCCAAAGAGTGCCAAAATGACCGTTCCTACGCCAACCGCATTCAACGGACTCCCGCGACCTTTACCAAGTCATCAGTCCACCTTGTGGGTGGGGGGGGGGGGGGGGGGGGGGGGGGGCAGGGGGCTACCCACGCCGCGCCTTCCGGTACGTGGTGCGATCACGCAGAGAAACTCCCAACATAGCCCTCTCCATTGCCCTTTAAGGTGTCGAATATTAATAAATATTGTGTTTAACTGTATATTTGTACGCGTAGATTAGTATTTATAATCGACAAATTGAATAAATTCTTAGTTTTACGCCTAGGAACAAGACATTTATCAACCAGATCAGCATAATTTAATTTATAAATATGTTTCAATAAAAAGGCATTTTAAATGATTATTATGAACATTGTTGAATTTGGGGCGCAAGCTTTCGCCAAAAGACAATGCCCGCTCGTATTACATTTCATTTAAGCGCAACTTGCAATTGAATTTGGACACATTTGCACGTGGTGATTCGTTACATTACCTTTCTAGTAAGAGCTATAGGTAAATCATTGTTTTTCTCTGGAAATGCGTATAGATATTTACGATTTGTCGAGTGATATACATAATTATGTTGTGAACTATGGAATTGCAGTTTTGCAGGCAATGATGTATGTATATCACTCAACAAATCGTAAATATCTATAAGCCCTTCAGACCGCGCTCTCCACGCGACCACGAGAGCTTAAAATCTCAAGGGCGAGCCCACGCGGACTCTTTACTACTCGTAAGTCTCTTACAAGCGAACCCTATGGCCGAAGGCTCGAAGGTGAGCATCAAGGCACGCGAGGCTGCTGGCCGAGCTCCGCGAAGGGCCGAAGGCCCGAAGCGTTCTTTCAGAGCGCTCTCTCTACGTGAGCCCGAGGGCCAAAAGCCCGAAGAGCGGGCCCATGCGGATGCTTCACTATTCATTAGTCAGAAGGGCAGAAGGCCGAGCTTCGCTTGTGGCCGAAGGCCCGAAGCGTCCCTTACTATAAGGAGATCGGATATGCCAGCCGATTTGTATTGAGTACGCCTGTCGCAAAGCCCAAGTAATTGACAAGACAAAGCACGCACACATCTAAAACACACACACATACCTAAGCTCTTATTGGACAATACACGTGCATCATATCAGGCATTTTGGGAAGAAACGTAATATTATCTGCGATCAGCACGCGTGCACAGTATGGCAGAGTATGCCCATTAAGCTAACAACTGCGACGCGGCCGCCGGCGGCTTGTCCTCTCTCTAGTATTCTATGCTCTAAGGTCCCTTCAGAGCGCGCTTCGTACGCGAGCCCGAGGGCCGAAGGTCCGAATAGCCAGCTTGCGCAGAAACTCACTACCCACAAGTGTCTTACAAGCGAAAGCGAGCGGTGAGGCGTGCGAGGCTGAAGGCCGAGGTCCACGTAGGGCCGAAGGCGCGAAGCGTCTCTTGAAAGTGCGCTCTCGGACACCATACCCCCGAGTGTCTTACAAGCGAACCTGAAAGCCAAAGGCTTCAAGGTGAGTGGCAAGGCATGTGAGGCCGAAGGCTATGCTCCGCGTAGCCCAAAGCGTCCCATCAGAGCTCGCTCTCTACGCGAGCCTGAGGGCCCAAGGCCCGTAGGTTAAGCCTACGCGGACACACACACACTCCTCTCACTCTTTCACAAACAAGACGGACCGGGTGAAACGTTTGAGTTACAAATCTCTCTCCCGCTTTTCGCTTCCAATAGCAGTTACTCACTTCCCTTTTCCTAGGAAATACTTAACCAAAACCAGTCAGATTTAGAAAATAGAAGTCAAACTACAACGAAGGTACAGCGGCGCGCCCCGGGCAAAAACGAATTCTCATAATAATGCTGCTTTCTTTCATTGTTGTTATTTTGAATGTAATACAGCAGGTCAACCACGTAACGCATTGTACGCGCGTCAGGTAGATAGGTCTAAATGTCAATTTTTTATGGAAAAATGACAGTTAAATTGTACTAACGCTCGTAAGAAACGTAACGTGATTACACCTCTGGGAACTAGCCTAATTTCTCACCTACGGCTCGGGCTAAAAAGTTTCTGAGAAGGTCTTTATTTAGCGGTTTTAGGTTATCAATGCTATCATGACCATCTGGACTCGTATTCCTACTCAAAAAACAAAAATAGTTCGTAAAGGCGTGCGCGACGCGACGCAAGCGATCGCTAGCAGAGTCGAGCGTGGTGATAGTCAATCGGTGCGAAATTAACAAAACGTATCATTTCTAGGTTATTTATTACTGTATACCAACAAGTTCTATATTTTTGGAAAGCTTATATAATGACCTAATTTTTTTATAATAACTTAAATTGCGCTAAAATTATTATTTGCTGAGTTACAAGCGTATTTAATCAGTACTTATCCAAACTTGCACGGTAAAATAGTCATACTTCTTCAAATATTTTAAAAACTGTTGATTGTACGTCATAGATGTCAAAGAAAAAATTATAGTACGTTAATATGCTTTCAAATGACAGTGAGGTGTCGAACCGATCAGTAAAATAGAACCCGAGATGTGAACAAAAATCGATGACCGTCGGCCGCCATCTTTGTGACGTCACAGCTATGCCCCTGCCCCTCTGCCTAAACTGCAACCGGTAGATTCGTACTCCGGAGACAACACGGAACACATCCATATCCAGTTTTAGCCATATAGAAGACGTGTCCACGAAAAACGTGAAGGAGACGACTTTTTGCGATATTGCCTATAGACTACTACTGAAATATAGCTAGAGTTGTCATTTTGGGGCACATTTCTAGACATTTTTGTTCGGCATTGTGAGTCTATTTACTTTATGGTACGTCAATGATTTTTACAAGCTTTATATTAACTTGACCTGTTCGTTTGTATGTAAGTTGTCCGTCAAAACTTGCAATCCATTTTTCAGTCACTTGCCACTATTCGATTGAGCTGAAATTTTTGGTATTAGTATAGTTTGGATGACAATTCAATATTATGATACCATCGAGCTGATCTGATGATGGAGACAGAAGGTGGCCATGAGAATTCAGTACTTAACCGACGTAACCCCGTCGTGTTTGGGCTCGTTAAAATCGTCTCAATGAGTAGTTGATGATGGTATACAGAAAAGTACAGTCGGCAATAAAAGCTTGTACCAAAAATTGATTTTTTGATATAAACTTATTTTATAATAGTATTGTAGAGCGTAGTATGCTGGGGCTGAAACTGAGAGACAGGGTTCGAAGCTCTGAAATAAGAAAAAAGACCAAGCTGGTAGACGTAGGTGATCTAGCCTGCAGGCTGGCATGGCGCTGGGCTGGGCACGTGGCTCGCGCGAGCGACGGCCGCTGGAACGAGCGCGTGCTGCATTGGAGCGTGCGCGACGCGCCGCGCCGCTGGAGAGGCGACATCGAGCAGATGGCCGGCTGTACCTGGACTAGACTCGCGCAAGACAGAAAATCGTGGACGTGCATGGAGGAGGCCTTTGCCCAATCTTGGGTCCCCAAAAACTAATTTAAGTGTTCAACATGTTTTTAATATTTATTTTATTCATATCTATACCTACCAAGTCTATAATTTTATTTTAATTGGTGACTTTCGACTGATGAATATGAATTTTTTAATGAAATAATAATCACTTTAAATGTAAATTTATGATATATGAATTTAAGGTATGAAGCTATTTTAAATTGTTACAGCTCTGAATTCATATTCTAACTTATTCTAACTTATTTAATTTACTACTAATTATTATATTGTAAATACCAACATTGACTATAATTTGAATTAAATAAACATATAAATGACATTTAGAACAAATTGTTCATATATATTTTAAGATGAAATGCACGGTGTATTAAGTTTTTATTTATTAGATAGTTATAGTTATATTAATCTATCCAAATCTACACTGCATGCTGAAAATACTTAGATAATTATTGATGTTCACATTACTTGTTAATTCTAAAATGAAATGTACTTAATTCTTGTTGTAAAGTAGTTGTAGTTGGAATGTTTTTGTGGGAATAAATGGCTATAATAAAAATAATAGTAGAGTGTACCTGCACGGTCTCGTCCTCGTAGAGCAGCAGCAGCGCAAGCAGGCCTTCGCGGTCGGGCTGCGGTGGCACGGCGGCCTGCAGCAGCCGCGCGTCCAGCGGGACCGTGCCCTCGCCCGTCGACGAGCCGCGGATCGGGTTCAGGTTGATCACTAGACTAGGCCGTTGCCACCGTCCTGTGCAATAGTAGAGTGTACCTGCACGGTCTCGTCCTCGTAGAGCAGCAGCAGCGCAAGCAAGCCTTCGCGGTCGGGCTGCGGTGGCACGGCGGCCTGCAGCAGCCGCGCGTCCAGCGGGACCGTGCCCTCGCCCGTCGACGAGCCGCGGATCGGGTTCAGGTTGATCACTAGGCCGTTGCCACCGTCCTGTGCAATAGTAGAGTGTACCTGCACGGTCTCGTCCTCGTAGAGCAGCAGCAGCGCAAGCAAGCCTTCGCGGTCGGGCTGCGGTGGCACGGCGGCCTGCAGCAGCCGCGCGTCCAGCGGGACCGTGCCCTCGCCCGTCGACGAGCCGCGGATCGGGTTCAGGTTGATCACTAGGCCGTTGCCACCGTCCTGTGCAATAGTAGAGTGTACCTGCACGGTCTCGTCCTCGTAGAGCAGCAGCAGCGCAAGCAGGCCTTCGCGGTCGGGCTGCGGTGGCACGGCGGCCTGCAGCAGCCGCGCGTCCAGCGGGACCGTGCCCTCGCCCGTCGACGAGCCGCGGATCGGGTTCAGGTTGATCACTAGGCCGTTGCCACCGTCCTGTGCAAACCACACTCATTACACTGCTAATTAATCTTTCAATAAGATGTTAATCTTTCAATACCCAAACACACGCCACACTCTCTTTCAGTATCTCACATCATCCTCTTTAACTGGCTATCTACCAGTGGCTTACTTGTATAGATGCTCCATCTATACAAGTAAGTCGATTCCCACCGGCTTGTCAGAAATTTCTTTCTATATATGGTTTTATACTCCGGTGAACCAGGTTCTCGAGTGGCGACCACGTACCGGAAGGCGAGGCCCCCCCACCCACAAGGTGGACTGATGACCTGGTAAGGGTCGCGGGAGTCCACTGGATGCGGGTGGCGCAGGACCGGTCATTTTGGCGCTTTTTGGGGGAGGCCTATGTCCAGCAGTGGACGTCTTTCGGCTGATATGATGATGATGAACCACTGGAAGGCCCGCAACCCACGCAACCGTTGTGGCAGTTTTGTCAAAACTAAAGCGAAAATACACCACACGTACAGACGCACCACGGCTCAGTACTTATCGGTCTAAGCAACTAGAAAGCGGGTTTGTCTTAAAATACACATTGATTTATTAGCGGCGGCTGTCAGTGTGATAGGACAACAGAAGGGCATAGTGGCCCGCTTGACGACGATGGTGAGGCAGGTGTCCAGCCGCGACTCGTAGCCCCCCCTCATCTTATTTCATTGGGTATCTACTATCTACCCACCGGAGGGCCATCCTCGCAATATACGACCGTTGTGGCACTTACCTTAAAACTACAGCGAAAATGATACGCCACAATTGAAGCAAGAATACACATTGTTTCAACAGCGACGGCAGTAATTGTGACAGTAAAACAAAAAGCGGCCAAGTGCGAGTCGGACTCGCACATGAAGGGTTCCGTGAAATAAATTGCGGTTTACGATTAATGACGTATAAAAAAAAACTGGTTACTAGATCTCGTTCAAACCAATTTTCGGTGGAAGTTTGCATATCATATATTTTTTTTAGTTTTAATGTTCTCTTATTTTAGAAGTTACAGGGGGGGGGGGGGGGGACACACATTTTACTACTTTGGAAGTGTCTCTCGCGCAAACTATTCAGTTTAGAAAAAAACATATTAGAAACCTCAATATCATTTTTGAAGACCTATCCATAGATACCCGTGATGAAAAAAATGTTTTTGAGTTTCAGTTCTGAGTATGGGGAATCCCCAAAACTTAATGTTTTTTTTCGATTTTTGTGTGATTATCTTAATGCGGTTCACAGAATACATCTACTTACCAAGTTTCAACCGTATATCTCTTATAGTTTCGGAAAAAAAGTGGCTGTGACATACGGACGGACAGACAGACATGACGAATCTATAAGGGTTCCATTTTTTGCCATTTGGCTACGGTACCCTAAAAACGGAAGGACTTGGGGCGGGTTGCACCAACCTACGATTACAGACCGAACAACGTTAAATATGGCACCGGTAGCTGTCATTCCATAGGAACTTGTCGAAATCTCCATCCCTTCAGATTTTAACGAACACCGCTTACGATTACAGACGGTTTGGTGCGATCCACCCCATAGCGGTGCTGTCTTAATATGCGCGCGCCGTCCGTGTCCAGCCGCGGCTCGTAGCGCTGCCACAGCAGCTCGCCCGACAGGTTGTCATAGTGGTGGTCTTACCGCCTGCTTGCCGACGATGGTGAGGCAGGCGTCGTGCGGCGGGTGGCGCGCGGCGCGACGCAGGAATATGCGCGCGCCGTCCGTGTCCAGCCGCGGCTCGTAGCGCTGCCACAGCAGCTCGCCCGACAGGTTGTCATAGTGGTGGTCTTACCGCCTGCTTGCCGACGATGGTGAGGCAGGCGTCGTGCGGCGGGTGGCGCGCGGCGCGACGCAGGAATATGCGCGCGCCGTCCGTGTCCAGCCGCGGCTCGTAGCGCTGCCACAGCAGCTCGCCCGACAGGTTGTCATAGTGGTGGTCTTACCGCCTGCTTGCCGACGATGGTGAGGCAGGCGTCGTGCGGCGGGTGGCGCGCGGCGCGACGCAGGAATATGCGCGCGCCGTCCGTGTCCAGCCGCGGCTCGTAGCGCTGCCACAGCAGCTCGCCCGACAGGTTGTCATAGTGGTGGTCTTACCGCCTGCTTGCCGACGATGGTGAGGCAGGCGTCGTGCGGCGGGTGGCGCGCGGCGCGACGCAGGAATATGCGCGCGCCGTCCGTGTCCAGCCGCGGCTCGTAGCGCTGCCACAGCAGCTCGCCCGACAGGTTGTCATAGTGGTGGTCTTACCGCCTGCTTGCCGACGATGGTGAGGCAGGCGTCGTGCGGCGGGTGGCGCGCGGCGCGACGCAGGAATATGCGCGCGCCGTCCGTGTCCAGCCGCGGCTCGTAGCGCTGCCACAGCAGCTCGCCCGACAGGTTGTCATAGTGGTGGTCTTACCGCCTGCTTGCCGACGATGGTGAGGCAGGCGTCGTGCGGCGGGTGGCGCGCGGCGCGACGCAGGAATATGCGCGCGCCGTCCGTGTCCAGCCGCGGCTCGTAGCGCTGCCACAGCAGCTCGCCCGACAGGTTGTCATAGTGGTGGTCTTACCGCCTGCTTGCCGACGATGGTGAGGCAGGCGTCGTGCGGCGGGTGGCGCGCGGCGCGACGCAGGAATATGCGCGCGCCGTCCGTGTCCAGCCGCGGCTCGTAGCGCTGCCACAGCAGCTCGCCCGACAGGTTGTCATAGTGGTGGTCTTACCGCCTGCTTGCCGACGATGGTGAGGCAGGCGTCGTGCGGCGGGTGGCGCGCGGCGCGACGCAGGAATATGCGCGCGCCGTCCGTGTCCAGCCGCGGCTCGTAGCGCTGCCACAGCAGCTCGCCCGACAGGTTGTCATAGTGGTGGTCTTACCGCCTGCTTGCCGACGATGGTGAGGCAGGCGTCGTGCGGCGGGTGGCGCGCGGCGCGACGCAGGAATATGCGCGCGCCGTCCGTGTCCAGCCGCGGCTCGTAGCGCTGCCACAGCAGCTCGCCCGACAGGTTGTCATAGTGGTGGTCTTACCGCCTGCTTGCCGACGATGGTGAGGCAGGCGTCGTGCGGCGGGTGGCGCGCGGCGCGACGCAGGAATATGCGCGCGCCGTCCGTGTCCAGCCGCGGCTCGTAGCGCTGCCACAGCAGCTCGCCCGACAGGTTGTCATAGTGGTGGTCTTACCGCCTGCTTGCCGACGATGGTGAGGCAGGCGTCGTGCGGCGGGTGGCGCGCGGCGCGGCGCAGGAATATGCGCGCGCCGTCCGTGTCCAGCCGCGGCTCGTAGCGCTGCCACAGCAGCTCGCCCGACAGGTTGTCATAGTGGTGGTCTTACCGCCTGCTTGCCGACGATGGTGAGGCAGGCGTCGTGCGGCGGGTGGCGCGCGGCGCGACGCAGGAATATGCGCGCGCCGTCCGTGTCCAGCCGCGGCTCGTAGCGCTGCCACAGCAGCTCGCCCGACAGGTTGTCATAGTGGTGGTCTTACCGCCTGCTTGCCGACGATGGTGAGGCAGGCGTCGTGCGGCGGGTGGCGCGCGGCGCGACGCAGGAATATGCGCGCGCCGTCCGTGTCCAGCCGCGGCTCGTAGCGCTGCCACAGCAGCTCGCCCGACAGGTTGTCATAGTGGTGGTCTTACCGCCTGCTTGCCGACGATGGTGAGGCAGGCGTCGTGCGGCGGGTGGCGCGCGGCGCGACGCAGGAATATGCGCGCGCCGTCCGTGTCCAGCCGCGGCTCGTAGCGCTGCCACAGCAGCTCGCCCGACAGGTTGTCATAGTGGTGGTCTTACCGCCTGCTTGCCGACGATGGTGAGGCAGGCGTCGTGCGGCGGGTGGCGCGCGGCGCGACGCAGGAATATGCGCGCGCCGTCCGTGTCCAGCCGCGGCTCGTAGCGCTGCCACAGCAGCTCGCCCGACAGGTTGTCATAGTGGTGGTCTTACCGCCTGCTTGCCGACGATGGTGAGGCAGGCGTCGTGCGGCGGGTGGCGCGCGGCGCGACGCAGGAATATGCGCGCGCCGTCCGTGTCCAGCCGCGGCTCGTAGCGCTGCCACAGCAGCTCGCCCGACAGGTTGTCATAGTGGTGGTCTTACCGCCTGCTTGCCGACGATGGTGAGGCAGGCGTCGTGCGGCGGGTGGCGCGCGGCGCGGCGCAGGAATATGCGCGCGCCGTCCGTGTCCAGCCGCGGCTCGTAGCGCTGCCACAGCAGCTCGCCCGACAGGTTGTCATAGTGGTGGTCTTACCGCCTGCTTGCCGACGATGGTGAGGCAGGCGTCGTGCGGCGGGTGGCGCGCGGCGCGACGCAGGAATATGCGCGCGCCGTCCGTGTCCAGCCGCGGCTCGTAGCGCTGCCACAGCAGCTCGCCCGACAGGTTGTCATAGTGGTGGTCTTACCGCCTGCTTGCCGACGATGGTGAGGCAGGCGTCGTGCGGCGGGTGGCGCGCGGCGCGACGCAGGAATATGCGCGCGCCGTCCGTGTCCAGCCGCGGCTCGTAGCGCTGCCACAGCAGCTCGCCCGACAGGTTGTCATAGTGGTGGTCTTACCGCCTGCTTGCCGACGATGGTGAGGCAGGCGTCGTGCGGCGGGTGGCGCGCGGCGCGACGCAGGAATATGCGCGCGCCGTCCGTGTCCAGCCGCGGCTCGTAGCGCTGCCACAGCAGCTCGCCCGATAGGTTGTCATAGTGGTGGTCTTACCGCCTGCTTGCCGACGATGGTGAGGCAGGCGTCGTGCGGCGGGTGGCGCGCGGCGCGACGCAGGAATATGCGCGCGCCGTCCGTGTCCAGCCGCGGCTCGTAGCGCTGCCACAGCAGCTCGCCCGACAGGTTGTCATAGTGGTGGTCTTACCGCCTGCTTGCCGACGATGGTGAGGCAGGCGTCGTGCGGCGGGTGGCGCGCGGCGCGACGCAGGAATATGCGCGCGCCGTCCGTGTCCAGCCGCGGCTCGTAGCGCTGCCACAGCAGCTCGCCCGACAGGTTGTCATAGTGGTGGTCTTACCGCCTGCTTGCCGACGATGGTGAGGCAGGCGTCGTGCGGCGGGTGGCGCGCGGCGCGACGCAGGAATATGCGCGCGCCGTCCGTGTCCAGCCGCGGCTCGTAGCGCTGCCACAGCAGCTCGCCCGACAGGTTGTCATAGTGGTGGTCTTACCGCCTGCTTGCCGACGATGGTGAGGCAGGCGTCGTGCGGCGGGTGGCGCGCGGCGCGACGCAGGAATATGCGCGCGCCGTCCGTGTCCAGCCGCGGCTCGTAGCGCTGCCACAGCAGCTCGCCCGACAGGTTGTCATAGTGGTGGTCTTACCGCCTGCTTGCCGACGATGGTGAGGCAGGCGTCGTGCGGCGGGTGGCGCGCGGCGCGACGCAGGAATATGCGCGCGCCGTCCGTGTCCAGCCGCGGCTCGTAGCGCTGCCACAGCAGCTCGCCCGACAGGTTGTCATAGTGGTGGTCTTACCGCCTGCTTGCCGACGATGGTGAGGCAGGCGTCGTGCGGCGGGTGGCGCGCGGCGCGACGCAGGAATATGCGCGCGCCGTCCGTGTCCAGCCGCGGCTCGTAGCGCTGCCACAGCAGCTCGCCCGACAGGTTGTCATAGTGGTGGTCTTACCGCCTGCTTGCCGACGATGGTGAGGCAGGCGTCGTGCGGCGGGTGGCGCGCGGCGCGACGCAGGAATATGCGCGCGCCGTCCGTGTCCAGCCGCGGCTCGTAGCGCTGCCACAGCAGCTCGCCCGACAGGTTGTCATAGTGGTGGTCTTACCGCCTGCTTGCCGACGATGGTGAGGCAGGCGTCGTGCGGCGGGTGGCGCGCGGCGCGGCGCAGGAATATGCGCGCGCCGTCCGTGTCCAGCCGCGGCTCGTAGCGCTGCCACAGCAGCTCGCCCGACAGGTTGTCATAGTGGTGGTCTTACCGCCTGCTTGCCGACGATGGTGAGGCAGGCGTCGTGCGGCGGGTGGCGCGCGGCGCGACGCAGGAATATGCGCGCGCCGTCCGTGTCCAGCCGCGGCTCGTAGCGCTGCCACAGCAGCTCGCCCGACAGGTTGTCATAGTGGTGGTCTTACCGCCTGCTTGCCGACGATGGTGAGGCAGGCGTCGTGCGGCGGGTGGCGCGCGGCGCGACGCAGGAATATGCGCGCGCCGTCCGTGTCCAGCCGCGGCTCGTAGCGCTGCCACAGCAGCTCGCCCGACAGGTTGTCATAGTGGTGGTCTTACCGCCTGCTTGCCGACGATGGTGAGGCAGGCGTCGTGCGGCGGGTGGCGCGCGGCGCGACGCAGGAATATGCGCGCGCCGTCCGTGTCCAGCCGCGGCTCGTAGCGCTGCCACAGCAGCTCGCCCGACAGGTTGTCCATGCCGAATATCTGAACATAGAACAATATTATGGGTGGGGAGTTTGCCAAGTACACTGTCTATAAAGGGACTTATGGACAAGATAAGCATGTGTAGGCGCTGTGCACGTGTCTAAATGGGTGATTGTCAGATTTAGGTTCGCGTCTTTTCGGTGTACATTGCCAAAGTTAAGGGCTATAAAGCCTAATTTTTGGTTGAACTCTGAATCCGCATACACGGCGTTGCCCCTTCTATAATTCTATGTGATAAAACATATTATATGTGAGCGTAAGCCCTTAACTATTGACCACCGGAAAGATGATTTTTGTTTTTGTGTCTGACAATGACCCAAATACGCACAAACAAGACGGAAGACTAGAGCGATTTCATACTTGCCTAACAACCATCATCGTATGTCGCTAGTCACATCTGATGAGTAGATCCGGGGCTCCGAGTAGTTACAAAGTTACAACCTCACAGACTTTTCCTCTTTATAATCTTATGTATCGTCGGGTGACAAGCAAAACTCACTTAGTAACAAATAGCTACTTAAATCAAACGTCGTATCTCGATATCGACTACGTACCGAGATACGAGGTTTTTAAAATAGTTAGATATTAAGAAGGACTCCTCGGACCCTCAGATATCGATTTTCAACAAAATCAGGCCGTATTTAAAGAAATTCAAGATGTCGGCCACTTTTTGAAAATCCAACCTCGGATTCGAATTTAGAAGCCTTTTGGACCCTCGGGTATCGATTTATAACTAAATCGGGCCGTATACCATATAATAAGTAATAGTACAAGTACAGAAATTGCACTCCCGACCCTAGCAAAAACGGCGTTTAGGCATAAGAAACGTGCCTACTGTCTCTTTCTCTGTCTATCGTATAACTTGTATTCATTCACGCACGGCACGTGTAGCGCTAGGGCTGTCACGCCAAGAAAACAGCAATGAGGGCCAAAATTTGTGATTGAGAAAGAAGTTTATTAACATTTGGTTTGTACAGTCGACGCCAAAAATATGTTTACACTTTTGCACCTTATTCCATTGTAATAAGGCGAAAACTGTAAACATATTTTTGGCGCCGACTGTACCTACACATTACAAGCCTCATAGTAGGCACATATATATACGAGCGTTTTTCGACGACGTAAGCATTTTTCCCTGTCACACTTGCCTGCTGGCAAAAAAGTGATGAAAAAATTACCGTAGGTATCCCGTTAAAAGTAGGTAATAAGTAAGTAAGTACCTAACCAGGCGGTTCGTATCGTAACATGTATTTACGTATTGTTGTTGTACATTGTAGGTATCTTACAACTTCATAATATTAAGTACCTAGGTTATACTAAATACTACTTACTTTACTTATAACTAATTAAAAAAGAAACTTACCGTTCACCATTTGTCGGCAGGTTAAAAAAATATAAACCATCGTTTCCTTTGGGTATTTAAACATCCATAAACAGAGCACCAGTGGCCGTTTTTAGTTTTCATCATGGCCATCGAAATTTACACTCCGTAAATACTAACAGAAAAATTAATAATAAATACGCGCGGTGGCGTATCACGGCACGACGCGCATGTGCTCGCTCGAGCGGGGCCGGCCCACGACTGACTGGATGCCTGAGGCATCGCGAGCGGTAGGTACCTAACGCGACGCGCTCCACCCACTGCAAGCCCCTTGCGTATACTATTTAAAGAATTTCAAGATGGCGGGTCTTTTTTTTTAATCCAAGCTCAGATATCGATTTTAAACGAAATCAACCTGTTCCGATAGCTATAAGGTTCTATATGGTTTGAACTAGTTTGAAGTCGACAACTAATTAAGTTTACGCAAGCTACATATACATGCATGTGGGCTCTTACAAATTTAACACTAAACCGTAAGAACTTTTATTTCTAAGATCACATTTAACCAATAATGCTACATGGTGGATAACCATGTTTATAATTGATATTTGTTCAATTCTTATACGAGAAATTACTGAAAATTTCCGTAAAGCAATGAAACAATAGCATTATTGAACATAACACAAAGCAATCATGCGATAAAAATATGCAAAATCACAACTTAGCACTATAACATACTTAAGACAGTCATGCAAACAAATAAATGCAAAGCTACAATTTAGTCCTCATCAGAATTAACAGGCAGTTCACACAACTTAGATACGAGCGCTTGGTACTGTCTCCTCGACACCGCACACTATAGACACGAGTCACACCGTTAAATAGGAGGCTGCGGCGGTCCCAAAGGTCACTCGAAGCATGCAATAGTCTTTGATTTCTTCGTCTGGATGATTACGCCACAAGAATCGATGATAGTTTGTTTTGTGTCAGACTTTGTTACCAGTATCTGGCGGTACATTTTCTCGACGTTGGCCATATAAGTAATATACTCTTTTCGTCCTACAACGCACAATAATACTGCTCAAATCTTCTTGCAGGGGAGGTCCCACCAGTAAATCATCATTCAATGATTGGTTGTTAGAACAGTGGAGGCAACATCAAATACTGCTCTAACCTTAAGTAGTCTCCTTTTCTTACGGATGCTTATTCTTCATAGCTTTCATAGGTAACTCCACTATGTACCTTCCTTCATCAGTCCTGGAGTTAAAGGTTTCATACTTTTCTTCACAGAGCCTTTCATCTTCCGCGTGTGCTCGTTTCGTGCTGGAATCACCCTCCGATTCCAGCTCCCACTTATTGTTTAATATGTTGTCGAGGTCCAGGTGGTGGTGCATTGATACTACTTCAGCGGGCGATTTGTCTCCTTGAATTTTCCCGAATAGAATCCAACCAAGGCTGGTAAGTTGAGCACATGGTGAACCTGGTGGACCCTTGATGATTTTCTCTTTCAGAATTTGAGCGCACACTTCCACACCCAGAAGCAAATCCACTTGTCCAGGTTTATTAAACGATGGATCTGCTAAGGTTAGGCTCTTTAAATACGCCCAATTGTTTGAACTTTCTTCCAAATGTGTCTTTGCCGGAAGTACTGCTGTTAATCGTGTAGGCATGACATACATCTTCACTTGGAGGTTGAAGTTCTTTTCGAATCGTGACATTACCTCCAACTGCACTGCATGATTAACCGTCGCGTTGGTACCACCGATACCCGTGACTCGCTTCCCTCTGACTGGCTCCCTCTTTGCCTTAAACAATTGAGCTGCCCTTTCGCTGATAAATGTCGCTTGTCACCCTTGATCTACTAAAGCTCGCAACATTATTACATTTCCCGTCGAATCACGTACAGGTACTATTGCCGTAGCTAGTATTGATGTTGATTCCTTTGCCGCAAAATTGGTTACTAACTCTTCTTCTCGTGCTTCATATTCATTTATCTTGGAGTGTGCAGACATGTCGGTTGCCTTATTTTCTTCAAGTACGGATGTCAAACCCTTCCAATTACTTTGATGCAAAAGTGAATGATGTCGACGATGGCAAACCTTGCAGGATACTTTTTGTTTGCAGAACTGTACAGAATGACCCGGTAGTAGACAGTTGTAGCATAATCGTTGAGTCTTAGCATATTCGCTTCTTTCAGTGGGATTCAATTTTCCAAATTGCTTGCAATGATATAAAGCATGAGCATCTTGACAGAACAGACAGGTTTTTTCTGTTGTAGTATTAGTATAAAATGATCGTTCTGTGACAGTCTTTACTTGTGACGATGCTACAGACGTAAGTTCCAATGTTTGAATTTTATCCTCTAAAAATTGGTACATTTCGTCTATGGTGGGTAGCTGCCCGGTACCTTGCATGCTTACATACTCCTCCCATTGTCTGTGGCTCTCCGGATCCATTTTTTGCGTGGCTAAGAATATCAGCATAGGATCCCAAGAGTCCGTATTAATTGACATACCTCTGAATCCATGAATACACTCTTTCATATTATCTACTATCACTTTCAGTTGAGTGGCCGATTGATTCAACATTTTTTTTGATGAAAAAATTCTTTTAAGAATTGCATTCACGACCAGACGTTTATGACTGTACCGTTTCTTTAGCGTGTCCCAAGCTGGTCTGTAGTTCTTCTCCACGACCTTGTAATGTTTTAATGTGGTACTGACTTCACCGACCAAACAAGACTTTAAGTAATAAAACCGCTGCACGTCACTCAATGATTGGTTATTATGTATTACCGATGTAAATATGTCTTCGAATTCTTGCCATTCCTCATAACTACCCGAGAATTTATTTAATTCTAGACGCGGTAGTTTGACTTCCATCACAGTCCTAATTTCTCCATCAACTAAAGACGTATTCATTAGAGTAGTGGCCGGCTTTGATGAATTATAGTCCAACAGGTCTTGAAGTGTAGTTTTTAAATTCAAGTATTTTTCTTCACACTTATCATAGTAGTTCTCAACAAAGTATAACAGCGTTTGCCGTTGTTCCGTGGTTGATATTTGTAGTAAAACGGAGTTCAATTGCTTGAATGACGCCCAATACTCGTCAATATTTTGCACACGCACCTTAACGTAGCCAAGTGTTAATCTTTCCTTGGGGCATTTTTTAAAATTGGTCTCCGCTTTCTTGATACTGTTATAAATATCTTCTATTTGCACCGAAATCTCTTCTATTGTTGGTTTAGCCATGTCACCGAACGACAAAAAACGTTATAGGGGTCCGTAAACAACGAAGTTATTCACTTATAAATCACAACGATATAACTGAGCCGCCGAGCGCCCGATAATTAGCAATGATTTTACGTAAACCACTGCACTTTGCCTCGATGCATATACCACCGCGTTGGCCGGCAAGTTATAAACTTGTTATTCTTCTAATTCGCATCCGGTTCGATAATGGACCATGTTCCGATAGCTATAAGGTTCTATTTTGGATGGTTTCAAATTTAAATACTTTTTGCGTGTGGTCACAGCCATTGTTTAATTGCAACTGACTTACATACGAATCGACATTAATATTACGAGCGACATGCATGAGTGTGCGTCTAATGAATCAAACACAACCCTTTTTCAAAGAATTTCAAGATTATTTATACCTTAATTTTTAAGGCCTTTTTTTATTTATACCCTCGGAATCATATTTAAAGACCTCTCGAGCCCTCAGATATCGATTTTGAACACAATTGAAGTATTTTAACGTTACCTTTTTGAAGTCGGTTTTAAAAAACTTGACACCCCTTCGGCGTAGTTTTTTTTTCCTCGCCTCCCGCTTCTCCGCGCAGCCCCGAGCTTGCAGACTGCATGTAGTTAGACTGTGGTATTAGTATAAAATACAAGTCCGGTACCTTCCCCGCCTGCGTGAGCAGCACGATGATCTTGTGCAGGTTGAAGTAGTCGCGCACGAGCGGCGCGGGCTCGCTCTCGGCGCGCTCGCCGCGCAGCCCGCGCAGCAGCGTCTGCAGCTGCTGCCACTGCGTGCGCAGGCGCCCCACACAGAACCTGACATACATTACAAGTCCGGTACCTTCCCCGCCTGCGTGAGCAGCACGATGATCTTGTGCAGGTTGAAGTAGTCGCGCACGAGCGGCGCGGGCTCGCTCTCGGCGCGCTCGCCGCGCAGCCCGCGCAGCAGCGTCTGCAGCTGCTGCCACTGCGTGCGCAGGCGCCCCACACAGAACCTGACATACATTACAAGTCCGGTACCTTCCCCGCCTGCGTGAGCAGCACGATGATCTTGTGCAGGTTGAAGTAGTCGCGCACGAGCGGCGCGGGCTCGCTCTCGGCGCGCTCGCCGCGCAGCCCGCGCAGCAGCGTCTGCAGCTGCTGCCACTGCGTGCGCAGGCGCCCCACACAGAACCTGACATACATTACAAGTCCGGTACCTTCCCCGCCTGCGTGAGCAGCACGATGATCTTGTGCAGGTTGAAGTAGTCGCGCACGAGCGGCGCGGGCTCGCTCTCGGCGCGCTCGCCGCGCAGCCCGCGCAGCAGCGTCTGCAGCTGCTGCCACTGCGTGCGCAGGCGCCCCACACAGAACCTGACATACATTACAAGTCCGGTACCTTCCCCGCCTGCGTGAGCAGCACGATGATCTTGTGCAGGTTGAAGTAGTCGCGCACGAGCGGCGCGGGCTCGCTCTCGGCGCGCTCGCCGCGCAGCCCGCGCAGCAGCGTCTGCAGCTGCTGCCACTGCGTGCGCAGGCGCCCCACACAGAACCTGACATACATTACAAGTCCGGTACCTTCCCCGCCTGCGTGAGCAGCACGATGATCTTGTGCAGGTTGAAGTAGTCGCGCACGAGCGGCGCGGGCTCGCTCTCGGCGCGCTCGCCGCGCAGCCCGCGCAGCAGCGTCTGCAGCTGCTGCCACTGCGTGCGCAGGCGCCCCACACAGAACCTGACATACATTACAAGTCCGGTACCTTCCCCGCCTGCGTGAGCAGCACGATGATCTTGTGCAGGTTGAAGTAGTCGCGCACGAGCGGCGCGGGCTCGCTCTCGGCGCGCTCGCCGCGCAGCCCGCGCAGCAGCGTCTGCAGCTGCTGCCACTGCGTGCGCAGGCGCCCCACACAGAACCTGACATACATTACAAGTCCGGTACCTTCCCCGCCTGCGTGAGCAGCACGATGATCTTGTGCAGGTTGAAGTAGTCGCGCACGAGCGGCGCGGGCTCGCTCTCGGCGCGCTCGCCGCGCAGCCCGCGCAGCAGCGTCTGCAGCTGCTGCCACTGCGTGCGCAGGCGCCCCACACAGAACCTGACATACATTACAAGTCCGGTACCTTCCCCGCCTGCGTGAGCAGCACGATGATCTTGTGCAGGTTGAAGTAGTCGCGCACGAGCGGCGCGGGCTCGCTCTCGGCGCGCTCGCCGCGCAGCCCGCGCAGCAGCGTCTGCAGCTGCTGCCACTGCGTGCGCAGGCGCCCCACACAGAACCTGACATACATTACAAGTCCGGTACCTTCCCCGCCTGCGTGAGCAGCACGATGATCTTGTGCAGGTTGAAGTAGTCGCGCACGAGCGGCGCGGGCTCGCTCTCGGCGCGCTCGCCGCGCAGCCCGCGCAGCAGCGTCTGCAGCTGCTGCCACTGCGTGCGCAGGCGCCCCACACAGAACCTGACATACATTACAAGTCCGGTACCTTCCCCGCCTGCGTGAGCAGCACGATGATCTTGTGCAGGTTGAAGTAGTCGCGCACGAGCGGCGCGGGCTCGCTCTCGGCGCGCTCGCCGCGCAGCCCGCGCAGCAGCGTCTGCAGCTGCTGCCACTGCGTGCGCAGGCGCCCCACACAGAACCTGACATACATTACAAGTCCGGTACCTTCCCCGCCTGCGTGAGCAGCACGATGATCTTGTGCAGGTTGAAGTAGTCGCGCACGAGCGGCGCGGGCTCGCTCTCGGCGCGCTCGCCGCGCAGCCCGCGCAGCAGCGTCTGCAGCTGCTGCCACTGCGTGCGCAGGCGCCCCACACAGAACCTGACATACATTACAAGTCCGGTACCTTCCCCGCCTGCGTGAGCAGCACGATGATCTTGTGCAGGTTGAAGTAGTCGCGCACGAGCGGCGCGGGCTCGCTCTCGGCGCGCTCGCCGCGCAGCCCGCGCAGCAGCGTCTGCAGCTGCTGCCACTGCGTGCGCAGGCGCCCCACACAGAACCTGACATACATTACAAGTCCGGTACCTTCCCCGCCTGCGTGAGCAGCACGATGATCTTGTGCAGGTTGAAGTAGTCGCGCACGAGCGGCGCGGGCTCGCTCTCGGCGCGCTCGCCGCGCAGCCCGCGCAGCAGCGTCTGCAGCTGCTGCCACTGCGTGCGCAGGCGCCGCGAGAACGCGCCCCACACAGAACCTGACATACAAAACTCTTTACACTACAACACTTTGTATACAACGGCAGGCCGCGGCCAGTCGCTCTCAGTGGCGGCGCGTGACAAATTTCACTGGACAACCCGGAGCAAAACAAAGGGCTGTTTTTTTGATGATTTACGAGTTTGGTAATATACAGGATGACATTTTATTCACCGCTTAAAATTTGTGTATGCGATGTACTCATTCACATGAACAACTTTTAGTATGGGAGCAACCCCGAAATCGCGGAAAAATGATCAGCTGTTTCATACATTTTGAACGTATAGATAGTGAACTTCAGTATGAAACAGCTGGTATTTTTTTCGCGATTTCGGCTTGTATGGGCGCTCCGCCACTGCGCTCTAGCCACTTCGGCTCAACTCGGCTCCGCACATCTCCAAGGTGGAAATTCACCCGAAGACGGCTGACACCGGACAGAGGCGCTATAGTCGCGCGGCTGGCGGTGTCACTTATACGCAAAAAAGCGACAACCTTATTGGAAGACCTCGTGCGAGAGTTGGATGGCATGATTTCAGTTTTCCCGCTGTCTAACATCGGTTTTATTAGAAAAAGGACCTTCTCTTCTACATTTATTCTATGAAAAAGGTGTCATAGAACTTGTCTGGCCAGCCAGTAGTTCGGTTGTAGCAAGGTGACCTCAGGCTTCAAAGCATTTCTTGGGCATGCTACCAGGAAAATGCAGAGATTAATTCTTTTTGGCAATGCTGAATAGGGGTGTAGACTCGAAATTTATTATTACTTCAAAAGAAAGAAGGCAAAAAAATATGCGTGATGACGAAAATCCCATTCGAATATCTCAAAAAATTACGAAGCTGTAACCGTTTCAATGTTGCCTGTTGGAGAGAGAAAACGCTCCGGGATCGTGACGTCACGATCGTCTAGCGTCATAGTAAATGACAATCTTTTCATATGAAAGTGCGTTTTGCGGAAAAGGGACAGAACATACCCCTTCTTAAAACTTTGGACGCTTATAACTTTGTGATTATTTAACCTTTTGCGTTGTTTTTTCTCCATTTGACTACATTTTTAATCCTTTTTCGAGAAAAGCAACATTATTGATTATTTTATTTAGTGTCTACACCCCTATTATTAGTAGAATCGATGCCTGAAATATGTTATATAATAATCTCTGAGGTTCCAAACATTTGATATTTTCGATACACACGCCACAAGTAGCTCGCCAGACTAAGATAATGTTACAGAAAGGAATATTAGGAATTATTTACAGTCCAAATACTAGCTAGGATGAAGTCACAATGAGTACACATAATATAACACTAGTTTTCTCACGTGGCTGTCTCAGTGCCTACGTGAGACGTTAAATCACAAACTATAACAGTATTTAAGGGCGCTACACTATGCGCTATGCGCTGTTAAGTGATAGTAGTGCCAAGTTTCCAAACCTGTGGTCCACTACTGATCCAGAATCGACTACGAAGGTAGTACAAACACATCGTCAAGCACAGCTATCATACTCACCATACATCTTGGCAGCTATAAGACAAACAACAAAGAATCCCATTAAATCTTATAATGGACTTATTTAAAAAGTCCTAATTCATTATCGTGATAAGTTTACAACGAAAGTAACTCTGAGATATTATGCCTTTATTACTAGTTGCGAGTACAAAACGCCAACACAGTTAACTGACCATCCTGTATATATTGAACCTCTTGGTTTACATTTTGAATCAACTATTTCATATTAATTTGTTACCAATCTGATCAGAATAGTGCATCGCACACACTTATTAGCTCCGCAAGAATGAGCGCACAAACCATGATAATTCGCATATGAATACAAAAACGAATTTCAGAATAGGGAACTTGCATCTTTTTTATTTTATTACGAAAATCAAAGTATAATCAAGCATTAAAGCAACTGTACCACTAAAACTTTCTTATTATTTATTGTTCTGATGTAATATGCATTTGAAATCTGAAAGCAGCAGAACTAAATACGCACAGCATTCATATATTAAGCGCGCATGTAAACTGTATAATGAAAAATGTATGGACGCAGATTTGTTTGGCAACTCATATAGTATATTTAAAAGATTAGTTTTTTCTTTAATCTAAGAATGTTAAAACGCAGTTACCTTAACCTTTTCATTAACTTTTTCTTTCTTTTTTTGCATTGTATAATGGTGTACCTAAGTTGTAAAATGTACGTAACTGTCATAAGTGTATTTACAACACATATATGTATATATATATTTATATATTTATGACATTTGGTCTTATATTAAACATATTTTCCAATTTTTAATATAACTTGTAACTTTGTAAACATTTATGAAACTATAGGTCTATTATAGCATTACTCACATAGCCATAGCTAAGTTACTTATGTGTTTTTTAAGACTGTTTGTTTCTCAATAAAAAAAAAAAAAAAAAAAAAAAAAAAAAAAGAAATCTGCACGCGCTGGCACCCCTCGAAAACGTTCTATATTAAACTGGCTTATGCTATGACGTCACAACATATATTCTCGGCGCGTTTACTATGAAGTAAGTCATTAATTTGCAATTATCTCCACAAAATTTGCGTTTAAGTAAGTCTATTCTATACTTATCATACAAAATATCATTTCTTATTTAATATTCTGTGTATGTTATGTTAATGTTATTTTTCGTCGTTTTAACGTGAGATAAAACTAATAAAATCGTTTTATTTTCTTTTTTTTTCTTTTGTATGATATCTCTACGTATATCCGCATCGATTGAGTGCAATTTATTCGAAATTGAAGTCCCATGCAAGTTTCCCATTGGAGATAAATAATTTACTTCCACCTAAGTCCAAGAAGACATATTTGCACAATTATTAAAAGTTCATGAAGTGGAAATGCTGAACAGCAAACTACAAGTTGGTCAAATAATATATTTATTTTTGAGAACTGTAAGTGCCATCCTGGCCTCGTATTATAGCCGGACCTCGCCTTCGGTTCGGCCGGCTAAATCATACTCGTCCAGGACGGCTTACTTACTGGTATCTGCAGTAATGTACTATCAGCATGTAGCTGCATGTAGGTAGTGCGTACATGTACTATCTCACTATGTTTTTATGTTTGTTTCTCTCTCGCCTTTCACAATTATATAGTTGTTTTGATAATTATAATTGTATGACGTTTCCGGGAGTCACCAACGGTGCTGGCTGAAAATCAGCGCTGTAGCTGTCTGACTGACACCTCAGCATAATGCTGAGCCAGTGTCCAGTTCACTGCCGCAGAGACACTTTTTACATGTTTTATGTGTTTTTTTATTGTTTAATATGTGTGTCCTGTGTGTTAGTGAATAAATGTATCTTTCTTTCTTTCTATTACTGGTTAAAACGCGTTACAGAAGACTGTTTAATGTAAACCATGGGCATGTTCGACCAGGCGCGCGATCAAGATAAAGAAAGGCCTTTGACATTAACACTACACCGAGTACAGTCTCGCGACTTTACTTGGTTATTGTTCAGGGTATGTTGCGTACATACCTTCCTTGTGGTCGAACTCGGCCTCAATGGCGGCGTCGAGGTCGGACACGGGCAAGTCCACGAACTGCACAGCCACTACGTTCGCCAGCGCCTCCTCGCGCGTCCAAAGCACGCGCCCTGCCAACACAGCCAACAAACAAGTAGGTAAAAAAAATCCAGCAGACCAGGTATTTGGCAATCATGGGATGCCTGAGTTGTGGTACTCTTAGGCATTAAAAGCTCCACAGCTGCCACCGACTGTGAACTCCAGGATCTCATAAAGCACTCACTGAAACCCGCCGCGCCTCGCTACATCTGGCTCGTCTTAAAGAGACACGGTCCTCGCCACATTATGGGCTACTAAGGGCTGAACCTTTGCTTGCTGGTGAACATGTGCGAGGTCAATGGCACTAGGGCGCAGATGACTCTACGCCGTAGTAGCAGAAGCCGTAGAGTCTACGCTCTACGGTAATAATAATTCGGACCCCTTTTGTTTCCGAGAGTAATAGAAGCCAATTGTGATTTGAATGTACCTCCTTGCTGCACCAGCAGCGCGGCGTCGTCGGCGGCGATGAGCAGCAGGCGGCAGGCGAGCTGGTCGCGCGCGCCGCGCGCACACAGCGCGCTGGCCAGCGCGGGCGCCGGCACGCGCGCCGCCTCCGCGCGCGCGGCCACCGCCTCCACGCCGTCCAGACCGTGCGCCGACATCGACAGACCCTGTGTATGTACCTCCTTGCTGCACCAGCAGCGCGGCGTCGTCGGCGGCGATGAGCAGCAGGCGGCAGGCGAGCTGGTCGCGCGCGCCGCGCGCACACAGCGCGCTGGCCAGCGCGGGCGCCGGCACGCGCGCCGCCTCCGCGCGCGCGGCCACCGCCTCCACGCCGTCCAGACCGTGCGCCGACATCGACAGACCCTGTGTATGTACCTCCTTGCTGCACCAGCAGCGCGGCGTCGTCGGCGGCGATGAGCAGCAGGCGGCAGGCGAGCTGGTCGCGCGCGCCGCGCGCACACAGCGCGCTGGCCAGCGCGGGCGCCGGCACGCGCGCCGCCTCCGCGCGCGCGGCCACCGCCTCCACGCCGTCCAGACCGTGCGCCGACATCGACAGACCCTGTGTATGTACCTCCTTGCTGCACCAGCAGCGCGGCGTCGTCGGCGGCGATGAGCAGCAGGCGGCAGGCGAGCTGGTCGCGCGCGCCGCGCGCACACAGCGCGCTGGCCAGCGCGGGCGCCGGCACGCGCGCCGCCTCCGCGCGCGCGGCCACCGCCTCCACGCCGTCCAGACCGTGCGCCGACATCGACAGACCCTGTGTATGTACCTCCTTGCTGCACCAGCAGCGCGGCGTCGTCGGCGGCGATGAGCAGCAGGCGGCAGGCGAGCTGGTCGCGCGCGCCGCGCGCACACAGCGCGCTGGCCAGCGCGGGCGCCGGCACGCGCGCCGCCTCCGCGCGCGCGGCCACCGCCTCCACGCCGTCCAGACCGTGCGCCGACATCGACAGACCCTGTGTATGTACCTCCTTGCTGCACCAGCAGCGCGGCGTCGTCGGCGGCGATGAGCAGCAGGCGGCAGGCGAGCTGGTCGCGCGCGCCGCGCGCACACAGCGCGCTGGCCAGCGCGGGCGCCGGCACGCGCGCCGCCTCCGCGCGCGCGGCCACCGCCTCCACGCCGTCCAGACCGTGCGCCGACATCGACAGACCCTGTGTATGTACCTCCTTGCTGCACCAGCAGCGCGGCGTCGTCGGCGGCGATGAGCAGCAGGCGGCAGGCGAGCTGGTCGCGCGCGCCGCGCGCACACAGCGCGCTGGCCAGCGCGGGCGCCGGCACGCGCGCCGCCTCCGCGCGCGCGGCCACCGCCTCCACGCCGTCCAGACCGTGCGCCGACATCGACAGACCCTGTGTATGTACCTCCTTGCTGCACCAGCAGCGCGGCGTCGTCGGCGGCGATGAGCAGCAGGCGGCAGGCGAGCTGGTCGCGCGCGCCGCGCGCACACAGCGCGCTGGCCAGCGCGGGCGCCGGCACGCGCGCCGCCTCCGCGCGCGCGGCCACCGCCTCCACGCCGTCCAGACCGTGCGCCGACATCGACAGACCCTGTGTATGTACCTCCTTGCTGCACCAGCAGCGCGGCGTCGTCGGCGGCGATGAGCAGCAGGCGGCAGGCGAGCTGGTCGCGCGCGCCGCGCGCACACAGCGCGCTGGCCAGCGCGGGCGCCGGCACGCGCGCCGCCTCCGCGCGCGCGGCCACCGCCTCCACGCCGTCCAGACCGTGCGCCGACATCGACAGACCCTGTGTATGTACCTCCTTGCTGCACCAGCAGCGCGGCGTCGTCGGCGGCGATGAGCAGCAGGCGGCAGGCGAGCTGGTCGCGCGCGCCGCGCGCACACAGCGCGCTGGCCAGCGCGGGCGCCGGCACGCGCGCCGCCTCCGCGCGCGCGGCCACCGCCTCCACGCCGTCCAGACCGTGCGCCGACATCGACAGACCCTGTGTATGTACCTCCTTGCTGCACCAGCAGCGCGGCGTCGTCGGCGGCGATGAGCAGCAGGCGGCAGGCGAGCTGGTCGCGCGCGCCGCGCGCACACAGCGCGCTGGCCAGCGCGGGCGCCGGCACGCGCGCCGCCTCCGCGCGCGCGGCCACCGCCTCCACGCCGTCCAGACCGTGCGCCGACATCGACAGACCCTGTGTATGTACCTCCTTGCTGCACCAGCAGCGCGGCGTCGTCGGCGGCGATGAGCAGCAGGCGGCAGGCGAGCTGGTCGCGCGCGCCGCGCGCACACAGCGCGCTGGCCAGCGCGGGCGCCGGCACGCGCGCCGCCTCCGCGCGCGCGGCCACCGCCTCCACGCCGTCCAGACCGTGCGCCGACATCGACAGACCCTGTGTATGTACCTCCTTGCTGCACCAGCAGCGCGGCGTCGTCGGCGGCGATGAGCAGCAGGCGGCAGGCGAGCTGGTCGCGCGCGCCGCGCGCACACAGCGCGCTGGCCAGCGCGGGCGCCGGCACGCGCGCCGCCTCCGCGCGCGCGGCCACCGCCTCCACGCCGTCCAGACCGTGCGCCGACATCGACAGACCCTGTGTATGTACCTCCTTGCTGCACCAGCAGCGCGGCGTCGTCGGCGGCGATGAGCAGCAGGCGGCAGGCGAGCTGGTCGCGCGCGCCGCGCGCACACAGCGCGCTGGCCAGCGCGGGCGCCGGCACGCGCGCCGCCTCCGCGCGCGCGGCCACCGCCTCCACGCCGTCCAGACCGTGCGCCGACATCGACAGACCCTGTCCGTTCAATAGTACATATTTATAAGTCATCTAAATATTAGTTGAGTTGACCAAGTTGCATCATAGTCATCATCATCACATCAGCAGAAAGACGTCCACTGCTGGACATAGGCCTCCCCCAAAGATTGCCCAAGTGAGCCTGCGCCACCCGCATCCAGTGGACTCCCGCGACCTTTACCAGGTCATCAGTCCACCTTCCAGTACGTAGTCACCACTCGAGAAACTTTCCACCCCAACGGCCATCGGTTCTACTTGCAATGTGCCCCGCCCACTGCCACTTAAGTTTAGCGATTCGGACGGCTATATCGGTTACCTTGATTCTGCTGCGGATAGCCGCATTTCTGATGCGATCACGCAGAGAAACATGGCCCTCCATTGCTCTTAGGATGACTTTGAGCCTTGTATGAGGCCCATTGTAAGCGACCACGTTTCAGTGCCATATGTCATTCATCACTGGCAACACACACTGGTTCAAGACTCTCGTATTGAGGCATCATAGTAATCCGTTGAAAAAGCGACTACCGGCCAAGCTATTAGATTAAAATTCCAATTACAGTTTTCTAAAGTAATTCACCTTAAATGATTTCAACCATACCTACCCTTCAATTCCTCTATTAAGGGCTGTCCATATATTACATCATTTCAAAATAGGGAAGGGGGTCTGACCATTTAATTATCCATTCAAGGAATTAACACGATGATGATATGGAGGGTGGTCAAAAATTTATAAATGTGTGTATAGGTATAGATTATGAGGTTCTCATGTAAGTGATTTTTTTTTATGAGTATAAACTCTTTGAACATAAACATAAATTAACTATAGTCTCCTAGTGTGCCCAAGCACCCTTGTCGTCTTCTCATACATTCATTAATTCGTCATCCTATATACGTCCCACTGCTGGGCACAGGCCTCCTTTCATGGATGAGTAGTTTTCTAGTTCATATCATACTTTTTAAATTATTTGCTGCTATACAATGGTTGTTTTCCAACATAGCAAAATAGAGACCGCTGCTGTCACTTTTTGTCCATGTCAAAAAATAATGAACAGGAGAATGTATATACATGAAACCTATTTTTTATTACCTTTATTTTGCTAACAATAAACAAAACACAAATAGCCCTATGTAATTGAACTTTGTACCATTGTTTAGCCACGCGCCACAAACGCTTCGAAATGAAAAGAAAGGCCATGTTTAGTAAATACTTTACTCGAGTAGTGACTATATTGTTAAAGCAGGAAGGTTCATCAAAAGGTATACCAGTATTAACAATTTTTTATAAGTTGTTGCAGCATACTTAATACACTGTAAGTAAACAATTAGCGGTTACACTTAACAATGAAATTCGGTTTCATGTATATACATTCTCCTGTTCATGAGAATGTATATACATGAAACCGAACTTTTTTACTTTGTATCAGAACACAGAAACTATACAAACATGTCATTACCTTAACATTATCATCCCAGACTTGCAAGATTATAGCTCCACTTGGTCCATCGACAATCGCCACACTCGCCGTCGCGTGAGCCACCGGCACTTTCCACACCTCAAACTCGTTGCCCTTAATCAGAATTATCTTGGAGTCTTCCAGTATGAAGCCTGGCAGTACACTGTTGCCGTCCAAAGGCCGGATGTTGCCAGTATAGTGCTCAATGTCGATGTAGTTGGAAACGGGCTTGCTGATGATCTGGACAGCGTTGGAGGTGACGTCAACGGATATGAGAAGGTTGCTGCCCATTTTTCCAGACGCGCAGACGTAATGCGGGGCGGCTAGGACGCAGCTGTATGACAACGTTAGATTTTATAGAATGACTGTTTACATTTGTTTTCAGGGTCCCATACTCAAAGAGTAAAACAAGACCCTATTACTAAGACTCCGCTGTCCGTCTGTCTGTATGTATGTCTGTCTGTCTGTCACCAGGCTGTATCTCACTGATACTGTGATTGTTCCAGTTGAAAGTTTCACAGATGATGTATTTCTGTTGCTGCTATAACAACAAATACTAAAAACAGAATAAATTAAATATTTGTTTAGATAATGGTAGGGAACCATTCCTGCGATTTTGATAATATTTTGTAATTTTTTGTAATAATTTGATGGTTGACGAAACTTCATCCAAGTTACCAAGAAAAAAAAACTTATCATTAATATAATAGCATTCTTTGTAATTTCTCGAAGTAATTTTCTTGTTCTTTATCCAATGATATACCAATGTATTACTTATATTACCATGTTCTTAATTTTCTGTATCTTCAAAAGTCATAATTCACATTGTAAAAGTATACATTGTGAATTATGAGTATTATGACTTTTTCTCGCACTATCCGTCTCTATCTCTCTTATTAGGAAACTTAGAAAGAGACATAATAATATAGTGCGTGAAAAATCGAGAGAGCTCGCGCGCCGCCTTGTGATAGCCGTGCAGGGCCAAAAATGTTTGTACAAATAACAGGTTCTGCCTAGTTTGGTGTCTGATGGATATTCATAATTTGTAAAAACTTCTTTGTTAAATAAATAAATAATAATATAGCTAAAGTAATCTTACTTGTCATTAGTCCAAAGTGCTGGCAACTTAGAGGTGGAGCCTCGATTCTGGCCAGTCATTAAGTTGTACATGGTGACTTCAATCTGTGACCCAAACACAGGGAGCATGTGTACAAGCATGTTGTTCTGCACCCACCACTCGGAGAACACTGCCTGATCATCATTCTGGAGAGTTAGAGACCATTCCCAGAGCAGAATACCTGTGGTGGAATTAATTCATACCTTTATTTTGCTAACAATAAACAAAACACAAATAGCCCTATGTAATTGAACTTTGTACCATTGTTTAGCCACGCGCCACAAACGCTTCGAAATGAAAAGAAAGGCCATGTTTAGTAAATACTTTACTCGAGTAGTGACTATATTGTTAAAGCAGGAAGGTTCATCAAAAGGTATACCAGTATTAACAATTTTTTATAAGTTGTTGCAGCATACTTAATACACTGTAAGTAAACAATTAGCGGTTACACTTAACAATGAAAGACTATGGCTTTTAGTTTTAAGTGAATTTGTTCTACAAAAATACATGGATAAATTAGAACAAAATAAATATCTGAGGCAGATATGGAAAACTAACAAATTCAAAATGTTCAGCAAGTTTTTCTTCAGTCGTGCATGCTGTTTTAGCATATTGTAGTTTTGAAGTTATGAATGATAGGAGTATGTATGATTTTAATCAAATTAGCTTGCTTAGTTAGAATAGTTCTGTTGAACCACATTTATTATTACTCTAAAAGAAAGAAGGCAAAAAATTATGCCTAATGACGAAAATCCCATTAAGGGTAGTCAATGCGTATGTGACACCCCAGGAGTTGCAAGTGTCCATAGGCTATGGTGATCACATACCATCAGGAGCATGATTGGCACCAACATTCAAATATCTCAAAAAATTGCAAAACCATTTGAATAGAGACAGAAAACGATTGAAGTCCATGATGTTCGGTCATCGTAAATGACAATAGATTCAGGTGCATTTCGCACAAAAGGGACAGAGAACAACCCCTCTTAAAACTTTGGACACTTATAACTTTGGGATTATTTATTCTCTTGCTTTACTTTTTTCAAGAAAATTCCACATTATTTATTATTTTATTAGGATTCAACATTCCTATTATTTAATTATTAGTATTAGTAAGAATGAATCCAATAAGATAATCCAGCGTAAAGACTGGTGCTGAATATTACAGGAACAACAATGAAATTAGATGAAACACAATGTAACATACCAGTATTGGAGTCCCATCCCCGCACAAGGTATGGATTGGCCCCAGTCACTGTAACCACCTTGTCGCTGACATGGAGCAGCTGAATGTTGCCCGCTGAGGCTGATTCGAACACATGACGCCATACCACTTGACCTGTCAAATAAAATCTTGAGAACCAGTTTTCCTCATTGGATTGTAAAGTAAAATGATATAGTGAAATCTTTAACCAGTCCCTGCATACAAATTAAAAACGTCTACTTTAATTGATAATTTTTGAGATAATAAAACTCAGGAAATGTGACAACTTTTCTCCTTCTTTTATTGATAGGTATATATGATTAACCATGTTTAGCAGTAATAGTTTTGTAATACAATTATTTTTTTAAGTATCCCACGACCACTACTTAACGCGGAAACTATCATTAAATGAAAACGCAAGGGAACACTTTATTTACAACGATCGGAAGCCGTCAATAAAATAGATTAGACTACGAACCTGTCTTCAAATTCAAAGCTGCCAATACATTCTCTTCCGTAGCGACAATTATTTTCTTTGCTGTTGACACCGTGTCAAATTGTGAAAATTTAATCCTCCCTACGTAAGTTTGACGCCTGCAAACGATTAAAATATTAAATAATTCACTTGAGACCTTAGGATGACATACAAATATCATAACCTAAAATGTATAGTTACCAGTCGAATTTGCCGATTTGATCTTCGTAAATACATTCCGATAGGTTAATTAAACTAAAAAATACAATAAACCAGTTTATACTGTTCAGAGATCTCAATAAACCCAAAAAATTGGGTTTCAATCGAATTGACAGCACCCCCATTTCGGCCTGAATGACTGAAAATCGATGTGTTGCTATAATTATGTATAATTGTTACTGTCAAACTTTTAATATGATTACACGATGAAGTAATAAAAACGTTTATTCATCTTTATTGAATCAAAAATGTTGGAAATTTATTTATGGTTAAATTTAGTATTTCAAAAAGAGAAAAGTATTTTTATATCTTTTATGTTATAAGGTAGAGTCTGGAACAGCGAGTCGTGACAGTGAAAAATGGCGGCAAATTTGGTGGCAACATTACGGCAACGTTCCATTTCACGCATGTTCATTTGTAGTACCACTTATTATTTAACCGATATTCTTTATAAAATTAATCCTTTGATTTGAACTGAGCCTGCAAGGCCAAAGTAGATTTAAGTAAAGTTTTCAAAGTATAATTTAGAATGAAAGTACAGTCCCCCGCGGCTATGAAGTCAATCCTGACACATTGCGCAACTATGAAGTTTCTGAATAATGACAATGTCAACTATAGGAAAAAATTACATATTCAACTCTAGAGGCATGTCTCAGGATTGACTTCATATCTAGCCGCGGGGGACTATAGTATTTTGAAATAACGTTTTTCTACTCCTGAACCGTTATCTGTCATTTATATAGGCTGTAGCTCAAATACAATGACACCACTAATAAGTCGTCGAAAACCTCTATGCTCTATGACCCAAAAACGCACTGTTTAGCGTACTTTTTTGGTTCATACATTTTTCATAAAAGCACTTTTTAACTTTTTTTTAAATCGGCCGCTATATTGCAGTGGTGCCAACGTCATAAACAAATATTTCGAAATAAAAGTATTTTTCTACTCTTGTACCGTTATCTGTCATTTATATAGGCTGTAGCTCAAATACAATGACACCACTAATAAGTCGTCGAAAAACTCTATGCTCTATGGCCCAAAAACGCACTGTTTAGCGTACTTTTTTTGTTCATACACTTTTCATAAAAGCACTGTTTAACTTTTTTTTAAATCGTCCGCTATATTGCAGTGGTGCCAACTTCATAAACAAATATTTCGAAATAATAGTACATTACTTACCTAGGGCGGTTAAACAAAGAATGTCTCAGATCGCAGGTATTTGACGCCCGAGCCGAAGGCAAGGGCGATAAATATGCGCTCTGAGGCTTTCTTTATTACCGCCCGTGGTAAGTACACAATTTTACGTCTCTATCTGGCCAGGAAGTGGGGTTTTCCGCACGCTAAATTCCTACTTTATGGCCAGGTATGACGTAAAAGTATTTATTTACGATTTAACATTTGTATATTATAAATTATTTACTACAATAATAATAAATCATCATCTACCTAGTCGGTCCTTAAGTTCTGTCACCAGGTTTTTAATAAATAAAACTCAGCAATAAACTTTTTCATATTCGTACTATAGGTACATGATTAAAAAGCTTATTTTATACGAATCAAATTGCAATACAATACATTTTGAACAATTTTCGCAATATGACAAAACAACCTTGTAACTTAGTTAATAGTGAACCCAAAACACGCCGCATCTGACAGAAATACCACTTACAACAATTAAAAAAAAAACAGTGTTCGATGACCGACAAGGTTTTTTTAATTTATTCTGAAACCACGATTTTAGACCATGCTTAGCAACAAGCATTTGATTTTCTGTTAGCTTTCAATAGGGAACATTACTGCAATGTTCTGCCTCAAGAGGCAGCACTACCACTAATAGTAAATCAGTATAGAAATATAGGGATTCACACACACATGCACAATTGATTGTCAAATGAGTGACAAGGATGCTTGCATAGACAATACCGCAAGTGCGAACGAGATACAATGTCAACGCTGCTAGTGTCGCCACCTACGAAGAGTTTTGCGTAATGTTCCCTATTCCAATTGCTCCCATCGAGAACTTTACGTACTTTTTACGTTTTCAAGAAAACTCGTAAATTTGATCTTGTGGGCAACAAGTAGGGTCGTTTCGCCGGTAACGCGACCACCACCGGTTAGCGACCACTTGACGGACTAGGCTGCTTCAATTAAAGATATTAACGTTTCTACAAACCCAACAGAAAAAGAATAACTTATTAACTATTTTTGAATAGTATCAGAATAAGAATATATACAATTTAAAACCGAAAGCTCAATCCAAAGCAAGAAAAAATAACCTCAATTCACACATTGCTTTCGTGGAGTGTTGACGTGCAGTGAATCTGTGAAAAAAATAACGCGACAGTTGGCGCGAAAACTTTAGTTACGTCACTTAATTTTATTATTATGCTGAAATTGGTTAATTGATCGTTTAAATGATTTAGCTGTTGTAATAATTTCGTTGAAATTCGGCATATTTAAAAATAGATTTAAATAAAATGGGGTGGTCGCGTACCCAAATACATAATTACCAAAGAAGTCGGATAGCGACCACATCGTTTTCTTTTTCTTTCCTTATGGATTCTTATGCGGCACCCGCGATATTTAACTTGGCTAGCCAATTGAGTCGGTATTTAAGCCGCGCCAATCCATGCTATGTCCATAGTATATAATAATATATAATTATATATTATATTATATAATAATACACCTATGTCTAGCAGTGGACGTCTTTCGACTGATATGATGATGATGATGATGATAAATCGTTTTATTAACTACTTAAACACTATTTGCAAGAGTGGTCGCCAACTAGCTAACATGTGGTCGCAAACCGACTAAAGCGATCGCTATCCAGCGAATTCGCTATTTTGAAACCTTTTCCATATTTTTTCCTAAAGTGCTATATTGTAGGTTTCAAAACTTGACTATACTCAGAACCTATACGAATACCATATATTATGTGTGTACATTGAATAGGTATACATTTACTAATCTAAAGTGAGCAACTCGGCTAAGTGGTCGCTAACCGGCGAAACGACCTTACACTACGTAAAATGTGAATAGGTATGAAAATTTGTTTTACCCAGACTTACTTATCTTATGCTTCCAAATAGAGGAGGGAGAGTTGAAGGAGGGGTTCTGACTGAAATCTCACGTAAGTTTGCAAGGTTTTAAGAATCATGGGAAAAAATACAGTGAATCACGTCCGTGTTTTTGATTGGCTAAACAAACTTTTTTTTCAGGTACTTGTTAGGTCCATAGCTTTAAGTTTTTCATAGGAACCAACTCCTCAGTCAGCCATCATTAATATTATGGCGGCCCTTTTGAATTATAGGTATATTATTAACCGACTTCAAAAAAGGGAGGAGGTTCACTATTCGGATGTATTTTTATTTTTATTTTTAATGTTTGTTACCTCAGAACTCCGTCATTTATGAACCGATTCGTACAATTATTTTTTTAACTGAAAGTATATACTTCCAGATTGGTCCCATTGTTTCCAAAACCCCAGTTGAATGATGGGAACCATGAGGAATTGAGGGAACTCCTCAAATATATTAGGCACGCGTGTAGTAATTTCGGTAATTTCTATTATAACTCGTGTATTTACACCCGGAAATCATAAATTTGGTGAAGTGGAAGTGATGATGAAGACCACAGATGGCTTGTGGAACTTCTCAATGATGTACTTCAAACTATATAAGTACGTCACAGATTCTCATATGATTCCGTTTAAATAGCAAACAATGAAGTGCCAAAGGTAATTCTGAGATCCTTGAGGAATCGACGGAAGTCCTCAAATATTATCGGCCCACATACAGCGATTTGGTTTATTGGTCTAAAAATCAACGCATTTGTTCTCGGAAATCAGTTCATATGGTAAATTGGAAAAAAATGTGGAAATGTTCATATTGTTCATGTGGCTTGGCGGAGTACTGAATTGAAGTCGGTTAAAACTTTGTTTTGAAAGTAAATTATTCATATCTCGAGTTCTAAATCACTTAGAATCACAAACTTGGTGTCTAAATATACATATTTGGGGTCAAGGAATTCAACTAGATATTTTTTTGGAGTCGAGTTCCCAAAGGATAGCAAACGGAACCCTGTTACTACGCCTCCGCTGTCCGTTCGGCTGTGTGTCAAAGTAGCCAGTTGCTATAGCAACTGGCTACTTGTGACGATTTGCTAGGAATTGTTTTTTTTTCTCTTTGAATGGTTTTAAGAATTTTAAAAACGTGAGCCAATTTTCTCGTTCATAAAAGTCTTTTACCGACGTCGTTGCACGATGTATGTACTATACTTATGAAGAGTAAATATTAAGTAGGTATACCTATTCATTCGGATAGGCATAGCATACCTATTAAAATGCCTATTCGTTCGAATAGGCATACCTTTTACCACAATAGACATTCATTAAATGGCTTATTCAATAATAAGGGAATTCGGAGAATTGGTTCGAAAGCGGAGATAATATTGAAGACACCTAGATAAACAAACAGATTCAGCCCGACAAATTGAGAACCTTTTCCATGTTAGCAGATTGACTACGCTAAAGCGTGTAAAGAATTGCATCCCTGCAACTGTAGGGTGACTACACCGCTATCGAGCGCAGCCGGAAAACTGCATTGCGTCAGCCGAGTAATGTGACCATGCGTTCGAGTTCACGTTTAGCAAAAGTTACGCTGTAGTGCAACACTGGCCTAAGACTGGTTTTACTTGCATTCCAAGCAAAAAGTGTAGTGAACTTAATATGACTTACTTATTTATTACTAGCTTTTTCCCGCGACTTCGTCCACGTGGAAATCGTTTATATCGTAGCTCGATACAAACTTTCACCCTCCATTTCCCTTTTAGTGGTAGATTTCCGATATAAAAACTGTCTATGTCTTTCCCCGAGGCTCAAACTATTTTTATCATCATTATCATCATCATCATATGAGTCGAAAGACGTCCACTGCTGGACATAGGCCTCCCCCAAAGGGACCAATCCTGCGCCACCCGCATCCAGCGGACTCCCGCGACCTTTACCAGGTCATCAGTCCACCTTGTGGGGGGCCTACCAACGCCGCGTCAACTAACTAGGTACCTCTATACAAAAGTAGCTCCATACAAATATTCACCCTCCAATTCACCCCCTTAAGAGATGATTTTCGGGATAAAAACTATCCTATATCCTTTTCCGCAACCCAAATTTTTTTTTTTTTATTTTTTTTTTTTTATTTATATTAACTATACGTCTATCATTACAGTCTCCCAATGCGATAGCGTAGCAAATTATTAACATAACATATATTTATAGGGTATTACATAATTCTAAGTTTCACAATAACATAACACATACAAAGTAACTTTGGTGAATTCATTCAAAGAGCAGTGGAATACATCAACCCTCGTAGCAACTAGATTGAGCGTGCGCAGAGCCCTTGTCCAGGGCGCCTCGTGCAATAGGCCGGTGCGCGCGGGCGGCACGGCCAGCAGCGGCGGCCGGCGCCGGCGCCACACGTACCGCGACGGCACGCACAGGCCCACTTCAGCCAGTACCCCAGAGTTACTGACCTTGCCGCGTAAAAGTTTAAATACATAGGACACCAGAGTCAACTCCCTCCTAACCTCTAACCGATTGTACCCTACCATGCCCAACACAAATAACGTAGGGTACATTAATGGGTAAAATGGGTACACGCCATAACATTTTAGATATAAAAACCTTACGAATTTATTTTGTATCCGTTCCAGCATAAATTGGTACTTAGCTTCGTGCGGGCTCCAAACACTCGAGTTGACCTCCAAGTGGCTTTTTACGAGAGCTTCATACAGTGCTCGGATAGCACTAATGTTGGAAAAACCCTGTGCCTGACGCAATACAAACCCTAAGTTTCTGTATGCTTTTTTACAAGTCATAACAATGTGATCCCTGAACGAAAGGTCAGCTGTGAAATGCACGCCCAGATCGCGCACCTCCGTGACGCGCTCAATCGGTACCCCTTCTACCACGTATCGATGATGTATCGGGTTGCGAGATCGGCTAAATGATAGTATGGAGCATTTGGACACATTAAAGTGAAGCTTATTGTCTATACTCCACTGTACGACCCGATCAATATCACTCTGCAATGCAAGGCAGTCCGATACATCGTTGATTACCCGTACAAGCTTTAGGTCGTCGGCAAACAACAAGCATTTCGAGTCTCTTATCACACCAGGGAGATCATTAATCATCAGCACAAACTTCAAAGGTCCCAAATTACTGCCTTGACTGACCCCAGATCGCGTATAGTAGGGCTTCGACTTGTAACTAGCGCAATCCACGTACTGCCGCCTATCTCGCATCTAAATGGGTCACTCAAATCCAAATTTTCACTCCTTAGGGGAGGATTTTCGGGATAAAAGGACTCAGGACTTCCAACTATCGCTTTACCGTAAATAGGTTCCATCCAAATTTTCACCCCCATTTCACCCCCTTAGGGGATGATCTGCGGAATAAAAACCATCATATGTTCTTTCCCAGGACTCAAACTATCTCTTAACCAGATTTCATCTAAATGAGTTCCATTCAAATCTTCACCCTCATTTCATCCTCTCAGGCGATGATTTTCGTTACAAAAACTATGCGATTTCCTTTCCCGGAACTCCAACTATCTCTATACCAAATTCCATTGAAATGGGTTCCATCCAAATTTTCAACCCCCATTTCACCCCCTTAAGGGATGATTTCCTAAATAAAAATTATCATATGTCGTTTCACAGCACTCAAACTATCCTTATACCAAATTTCATCTAAATGGGTTACATATAAATTTTCACCCCAATTTCACGCCATTGCATTAGGGGATGATTTCTGGAATTTAAAATTATCATATGTCCTTTCCTAGGACTCAAACTATCTTTCAACCAAATTTCATCAAAATGGGTCACAAACAAATTTTCACCCCCAATTACACCCCCTTTGGGCATCCCCTATGGGGGTGTAATTGGAGATGTAATTTTCAGGATAAAACTATCCATCACCGAGTGGATAGTGCAGAGGTGTTGGCTCAGATCGGGTTGATAGTTCGACGCGGATACCCAGTGACGCGGACGGGGCGGTGGCGCCGCGCCGCCGGCCGCGCCTGCTGCAGCGGCCGTCCGCTCGCACACGCTACGCGAGCCACGCGCCTACCGCACGTGCTTTGATATGGCTGCATCTAATGCTCACTCAGCACGAAGACGCTGACATGTTCGCTGATCGTTTGACATACTTGTGCCACATTGCTAGGATATTTTTGAATTGGCACTTAATTAATGGAATGACATTATAATTATGATTCTTGACATTTTTACTTGTGCATGTTTATCTTTTTTGTTTATTTTAGCGTGTAAGCGATTTGGTGTAAACTGTAAGCTTGCATTGTATTATTGTGAATAAATAAATAAATAAATAAATGTCCTTCCCCAAGTCTCCAACTCGCTATACCGTTAATGGGTTCTATCCAAATTTTCACCCCACATTTCACCCCCTCAGGAGATGATTTTTCAGGATAAAAACTATGCATTGTCCTTCCCTGGGACTCCTTCTATCTCGATACCAGATTTTAACTAAATGAGATTTATCCACATTTTCATCCCCTTGGGGGATGATTTTTGGGATTCAAACTATCCATTGTCATTATCCGGGACTCAAAGTATATCTATACCAAATTTGATCTAAACGGAGTCCATCCAAAATTTCACCCCCCATTTCACCTCCTTAGGGGAAGATTTCCGGAATAAAAACTATCCGATGTCCTTTCCCAGAACTTAAACTACCTTAAAACCAAAAACGGGCGTTGGGTGCTGCAATCACAACCTACACAAGTGGGGCATATCAACAGCAGCTGACTGTGACTGTGGTGCGCCAACACAAACCGTCCTACACATTGTTGAGGAATGCCCCAGAAGACTGTTCACGGGAGGTATGGATGAGCTAATGGCGCTGACCCCTGCAGCAAGGGACTGGCTACTCAACTTAGATATTAAATTGTAATCTTTTAAACTTGTACTCATTGTTAGTATTAATTTCAACTTTATAAAAGCCATACGATATAATAATAATAAACCAAAATTTTTCAAAATGGGTAACTTCCAAATTTTCATTTTTCGAAGATTTCTGGAATAAAACCTATCCTTTGATCTTTCCCGGCACTCAAACTATTTATATAGCAAATTTCATCCTAATCGGTGCAGCGGTTTAAGTAGCTCCATACAAATTTCCACCCCTCATTTCATACCTTAGAGGTTGATTTCCGGGATAAAAACTACCCTATCTCCTTCCCCAGGATTCAAACTATCTCTGTACCAAATTTCATCTTAATCGGTTCAGCCGTTTTCACGTGATGCGCGGTCACATAAACAGACAAACAGATAAACAGATAAACCTATAAACAGATAAACAGACAAACAGACAAAAATTCTAAAAACTGTTGGAATGTGTTCTGTTATCGATTCTAAGAATCCCTAGCCAATTTGTTTTCGAATATCTTCCATGTACAGACTTTCGACCCTCTTCAGCTTTATTATATGTATAGAAGATTGCTTATTTTCTTAACTGCTGTGTAGTAAGAATGTGATATCATATCATAACATAAGTAAGTAATTTCTTACCACCCTAGTTCCAATTAAATACCCTTTTAAAGGCCAACACAACGTTTATTACGACGTAGGGTCGGCAACGCGCTTGTGATTCTTCTAGAGTCACAAGTGTCCATATAGTAGAGGAGATATAGCCTTTGGGGTCATAATAATTCCCACAGAGGCAGATAGAAAAATCTAAGTGTGCAAAACGCGTTTTTTTAACCGCCATAAATTTTAAATTTGAAAAATTTCTAAAAATTTGAAAAATCATGTGTTATATCAAATTACGGGCTATTACACGCTAAAAAAGGTTATTGACATTAATTTTATAAAATGGTGGCTGAAAAACTGAAAGATTTTTCATTGTAAAAAAAAATCTTTATACACAACATTGATACGACCGGTGGTCACAACACTTTCCATGGAATGGGAATTATAATGTACAAATCCGGGATCACTTGGTGAAAAGTCGAATGTATTGTCAGTTAAGAAGGTTATAAAAACCGGCTTAACGCTGCAGATATTGCTTCACAAGGAAGAATAGATATTAGATTCTGTCAGTCACTTAAATCAATGCCAATGGCCCAAAACTGGAACATTTGGAGATATGTTAATGTTACGACTATACAGCAACCATATTGCCAAGCAATATAAAGTTGTGACAGTTGTGTTGGATGGTTATGCCACCTCAAGTACAAAGTATGTAGAGCCTCAGATACCCACAAAACAATCATCTGTAGCAGTGAATTTTAATGAAAGCTCTCCACTTCTTATTGGCAAAGGACCATTTCTTTCAAATAGTCATATCATAACAAACAGTGCTTGGGACACACTTAGAAGCGAATGGCCTTATGATGATTCATACTAGAGATGATGCTGCCACTGTTATTTTAAAAAACGCACTTACTTTGGCGGAAGAAAATCATGTATCACCATTGCATTGCATTGCTGATGACATCGACATTCTTGTACTTTTGGTTTATACACGAAATATCTAAGTATTTGCAGTCACCTATGTCCAGTGATAAAAAACGTGATATTAAATCGATGTACTTGGTGTAAACGGGTGCAAAATAATTCTCTTGTCACATGCTTAAACTGGATGCGATACCACAAGCTCCTTATTTGGTAAAAATAAATCAGCAGCATATCGTAATTTATGTAAATGTGAACAATTTAGCATTTGCGCTACTCTATTTGGATCAGAAAATGCAACCAAAAAGGAACTCATAGATATTGGAAGTTCCAATTTGGAACCAAAGCATTGGTATAATTGTACGGTGGAAATCCAAAGACAGAGACTCTGAACCTATATACTGCGTTATAATATCTACTTGAAAAAAATCACTACGGCCAAAGCAGAATTTAATATTGCAAGATTGCCACCTACTGATGATGCTGCTGTTCATCATCTTCTCCGCGTACATTTACAATGTCTTTGTTGGAAAACTATGGACACCAATATTGCCAATCCCTTAGAGCCCTGCACCGGATTTTTTATTAAATATGATCCGATGCACCTGCAAAACGGATACAAATGAGCCATGTCGCAGATTTACGTGTCGACATTAACAAAATCAATTATAATCTAAGCGGGAGCGTGGTTGCAGGCTCTGCCTGCTCTTTATCTGGGAACACTCCTGGACAACTGGCAGTAGTTCTCCGCCTGGGCTGCGATGTTTGTGTGCCACATAAATGCATCTGCGGCTCCATGGTACAGGCGAATGGCCATCACGCGCTGAGTTGCTGTCGTTGTTCGGGAAGATTTCCACGTCACCACGCTCTCAATGACATCGTTAGGAGGGCTTTAATATCTGCCAATATCCCTTGTGTCCTGGAGCCCCCGGGCCTCTGCCGCACCGATGGCAAAAGGCCAGACGGCTTAACTTTGGTGCCGTGGCAGAGGGGGAAGTGTCTGCTGTGGGATGCCACGTGCGTCAGTACTTTTGCAGCCTCGCACCTCGGCCGAACAGTGCGATCAGCTCGTGCCGCTGCAGATTTTGTCGCGGACAAAAAACGGCATAAATATGCGGCCACCATTTTGTACCCCTTGCTTTTGAGGCTACTGATGGGTGCTGGGGGTCGGAGGCTATGAATGCCTTCATTAGGGAAGTGGGACGACGAGTAAGGGAGAGGGGATCTGACGCCCGCGTAGGGTCGTACCTGGTGAAAAGGTTGTCCATCGTCATTCAACGTTGCAACGCGGCTAGTCTTATGGGAACCTTTGCGCCAGGGACGACTCGAGGGGGACTATTTGACTAGGCTTACGGTAGTCTTAAGTTTATGACATGATTTAGAATTAGGTTTTGAATGTAATATATTTTTCTCAAACATGCTCGGAAATGTATGCGTTAATGTCATGAAATGAAGACATGAAGTTCCTTGTTTATGGCTGCCTACATTACTTCTTGGCCTAGGCCAAGAAGTAATGTTCCGGATGTGTGCAATAGCGTTCCCGGGGCTCTGTCTACAAGCGAGCAGTGGAACACCCCAGGGGTTTTAGTCCGTGAGAGTCGGACATACCCACTTGGTTTCTCCCGAGCCGAGTGGGATCCATAAAGGATTTCCCCTGGGAAAACAAAAAAAAAAAAAAAAAAAGGCCAAGAAGTAATGTATGAAAACCCTAACTAAAACATTATTGGCCGCTACTCTAACTTTTTAAATTTGCTTACTGATATTAAACAGACAAAGGAAAAAATACATACTGCCAACCACCAATACTTTTTTTTAATTGTTTTAGTTTTTTGTAAAAAAAAAATTGTTAGTTTTTTACATTTTTTTTGTTATATTTCGTTTATTTTTTAGTGTTGTTTATCGTTTTTAATGATTTAAAAAAAATATTTTCTTTTCTTGATGTTTGTCTATTTTTTAATGTTAAAATTTTTGTAGGGTCTTTTATGTTTTTTTTTTATCTATTTTTCCTTTTTGTTTTACTTTTTTTAATGTTTTTTGTTTTTTTTGTCGTTTTTTTTAATTTTTTTAAGTTTTCCTTTTTGTTTTACTTTTTTTAATGTTTTTTTTTTCCCTTTTTTTTTAATGTTTTTTGTTTGTTTTTCTTTTTTTCCTTTTTTTTTTGTTTTTTGTTTTTTTTTTTTGTTTTTTTTAAATGTTTTTGTTTGTTTTTTTTTCTTTTTTAGATTTTTTTATCTAGAATCTTTCTCACTTTAGTGAGGTGAAAAGGATTCTATTTTTAAACCACTCACATTCGCTAGCTCGTGTTTCAATTCCACACTCGCGGTTAAATTATAACTGCATCCTTGTATAACAAATAACTATTTATTATTTCCTCACATCGTTTGAGAAAAGCACTATACAAGCCTCGGCCGGAACAGGGATTGCTGGACTCGTTGTATCCGGCCTCGTCTACGACTCGGCCGTCTAGCCCAAACTCGTCCATCAATCCCTTACTTCACGGCCTTTGCAGTAATGTACTATAAATGTTCTAAACCCATACTAACACATAACTGCAACTGTAATGTTTTACTGATTATAAGTATTATGGTTATGGTGTGGAATGTACCGAACAATGTTTTAACTGTTCTGGTAGCGATTGCACCCAATAGTGCCCAAAAAGAAACTGATTTAAAAGAAACGGAAGATTATTAGATTTAGATTTTCTCTTGTGTTAGTTATAACATTGCTTAAATGTATATATGATTACATTAGTATTACAAAACGCAAATAATGATTTAGAACACTTGTGAAGCTTTCATTTTTTCTTCCACCTTTTTGTTATATATTTTTATTTTCAAAAATCATCCATCAAACACAACTGTCTATGGTTGTTGTATAGTTGTAACACATCTCCATTCCAGTTTTTGGCCATGACATTGATTTAAGTGACTGACAGGATCTAATATCTATTCTTCCTTGTGAAGCAATATCTGCAGCGTTAAGCTGGTTTTTATAACGCAAAACCTTCTTAACTCACAATACATTCGACTTTTCACCAAGTGATCCTGGATTTGTACATTATAATTCCCATTCCATGGAAAGTGTTGTGACCACCGGTCGTATCAATGTTGTGTATAAAGATTTTTTTTTATATTGAAAAATCTTTCAGTTTTTCAGCCACCATTTTATAAAATCAATGTCATAACCTTTTTTAGCGTGTATAGCCCGTAATTTGATACCACACATGAATTTTAATATTTTTATAAATATTTCATATTTCAAAATTTTGGCGGTTAAAAAAACGCGTTTTGCACACTTAGATTTTTCTGTATTTTTAGTATGTCAAAAAGATACACACAAAGAACTAAAAAATCAAACTTTGTCTCTGTGGGAATTATTATGACCTATGCCCTACAAATTTTCATACCACTCCTGTACTAAGTAATAGGCGACGGTACCAGCTTAACATCAGGCAGGTCGTAAGCTTGTTTGCCACCGTCGTAGTATACAAAAAACATAGAAAATACGTAGGTATGCATTATTTAGCATACATCTTGCAAGCTATAAATAGCTAATAGAGTAGCCGCTAGAGTTATTAGTCGCAACTAAAGCCGCGTTTACGCATAAGGGTAATTTGACGCGACACGCCGCGTGAGCTATCAGGTGACTATGGAATTTCCCGCGTCCGCCGGGCATGTAGCCTAACAGCTCGCGTGATAGGTATTATGCCTGTTCGTTAAGGCGCTATCAACACCAAAAAACGCGCACACTGTCTATTTGTATCGGAGTAAATTAGAGCGAGTGTTACTTGGGCGGCCAGTTTTTGCCGCCCAAGTAACGCCTAAGTACATAAGTGTGGATTATTTGTGAAATATGGCTCGTTAGCGGTTTAGGTATGAATATGTGGACTTGATGTATTTAATTGCAAACCCAATACGTCTAAAAAATAAGGACATAGATTTAAGATGATTTTAAGACCAATCTTTGCAATTATTTTCTATGAGCCGACTTCGTCCAATTATGTTTCGAGCCCGTCTTCGAGAACGGTCACGTATCACGTGATACTTTCGCTGCCTATTCTAAGGAACGTAACGTCAATATTTCATTGCATGTTTGAGAAAAGGGTATTTAATTACAGTCTGTCCTTCTCGGGTTTCAAATTATAAGCACCAACGAAATTAGATCAGCAAGCAAACAGACTGAAACTCGTATTAGGGCAATTCTCCGAGACACGCATTTGCCTGACTTCCATGACCAATTTTTGTATTGACGTTAATTCATTGATAAATATCTTCAAATATATGCAAATTGATAGGGGGCGCACCCGGATATCCAGCAGAATAAAAAATATATGAACCATAAAAGTCAGGAGACACGGAAATCAGAAAAAGCTTAATCGGTTGAGGATAACTGCTTTAAAATAATATTAAATAAATTAAATTGAAAGATTTGACCTAAAAAAGCGTACCTACGTACATACAAATGACAAGGTAAATAAAAAGGCCTTGTAATAATTTACTTTAAAAACAAAGTTTAAACGGACTTCATTTCAGTACTTCGCCAAGCCACATGGTACATGAAAATTTCCACATTTCCTTTCCAATTTACCACATGAACTGCTTTCCGAGAGTGAATGCCTTGATTATTACAGAAAAAACCCAAGTCGCTATATGTGGGCTGATAATATTTGAAGAGTTCCGTCGATTCCTCAAGGATCTCAGAATTAACACTTCATTAGTAGCTACTTCAACGGAATCATGTCAGAATCTTTGACGTACTTAACGTCTTTGAGGAGTTCCACAAGTCATTTGTGGTCTTCATCATCAGTTCCACTTCACCAAAATTACGATTTCCGAAGGTAAATACGCGAGTTATAATAGAAAATACCGAAATCACTACACGCGTGCCTATAAAATTTGAGGGTTGACCTTAATTTCACTGAGATTCCATCATCAGATCCTGACTTAGTGACAATGGGACCACCTCAGGAGTATACTCTTTAGAATAAAAAATGAATTTTGGAAATCGGTCCACAATTGACGGAGAAATCGGCGAACATACATTGAAAAAAAAATACATACAGTGGAACATATAACCTCCTCCTTTTTTGAAGTCGGTTAAAAACAATAACACATTTTTCTGACATCCATGCACGTTTTTTTGACTTCCATGCCAAAAAAATCCATGGAAATACTCGGATACTCGGAAAACAGATACACGGTAATCAGAAAATATAACAGGTATTTAAATATAACTCTAAGACTTTTATACTTTCCCAAACAAGTTTGAGGCTACGTTAGCCATCTGAATACACTGGATTTATTTATATTCAGAAATTAGTATGGTCCAAATCGAAATATTGACAGACTTACTCATCTAGCTCCAAAAATCTAAGATGTAGGCGATTTATGTTATGTCGCGGATGCAGCTATGTGTGACAGACAGAACAGGATACCTACTCCGCTGCTACGATTTATTGTTGAGTTAAAGCGTGGTTTTAAATTAAATGGTCACGGTTTTCACGGAGACAAGTAAAAAAAATACATTTACATAGTATTTCAATTAAATATCTTGATAAAATACCTACTATATTACATGTCTTATCAACTCATTCTACATACGTGAATATATATATAAATAAATAAATATTTGCGGACAATCTTACACAAATCGACCTAGTCCCAAACTAAACAAAGCTTGTACTATGGGTACTAGACGAAGATAAACGTACTTATATAGATACTAGCTGTTGCCCGCGACTTCGTCCGCGTAGAACTTATACTTAGAAAATATAATGCAAACAAACTTCTACCATCTTAAGGGATGATTTCCGAGGCAAAAACTATTCTATATCCTTCGAAGGGTCTCAAATTATCTCTATACCAAATTTCATCTAGGTACATGGATTTTATCCAAACTTTCACCCCCTATTTCATACCCTTAGGGAATGATTTTCGGGATAAAAACTATCTAATGTCATTCTTCGGGACGCAAACGACCTTTATACCAAATTTCATCTAAACGGGATTCATCCAAATTTTCACCCCCCATTTCACCCCCTCAGGGAGTGATTTCCGGAAAAAAAACTATCCTATGTCCTTTCTCAGGACTCAAGCTATCTCTATACCAAATTGTATTAAAATGGGTTCCATCCGAATTTTCACCCCTAATTTCACCCCCTTAGGGGATGATTTCTGGGGTAAAAACTATCCCATGTCCTTTCCCAGGCCTTAACCTATATCTACACCAAATTTCATCAAAATAGATTATATCCAAATCCCCCCCCCCCCCCCCCCCCCCCCCTTTCACCCCCTTAGGGGATGATTTCCGGGATAACACCTATTATATGTCCTTCCCCGGGACTCAAACTATTATATACCAAATTTCATCTAAATCAGTGCAGCGGTTTAAGTAGCTCCATACAAATTTCCACCCCCAATTTCAGCCCCTCAGATATAAAAACTACCCTTTGTCCTTCCCCGGGGCTCAAACTATCTGTATACCAAATTTCATCTAAATCGGTTCAGCGGTTTAGGCGTGAAGAGGTAACAGACAGACAGACAGACACACTTTCGCATTTATAATATTAGTATGGAAGTATGGATTATTAGTATGGATAGTACCTATGGATTCTTTCCGCTTGTCTTCCAAATAGAGGTGTAGCTGTAGACTCACTTCAAAAGAAAGAAGAAACGAAAAACTCATTCAAATATCTCAAAAAATTACGAAGCTACAACCGTTTTAATGTCGCTTGTTAGAGTGAGAAAACGATCAGGGACCGTGACGTCACGATCCTCGAGCGTCATAGTTAAAAACAATCGTTTCATTATAAAGGTACGTTTTGCGGAAAAGAGACGCAACAAACCCCTCTTAAAACTTTATACACTTATAACTTAGTGATTACCTATATAGCCTCTTGCGTTGTTTTTTTGCTTAGTGCGATTATTTTGTCTACTACATCCCTATTTTCGATAAGATAAGACAAAATAAGATTTCTTTATTGTCAGAACTGTGTACATTTAGTTGTTTTGGGTAAAATAAAGTCCAACAGCTTGCCCATTTCGGACGTACAATATTAAACTTAAAGCTAGTCAAATATACTAAAACAATAACAACAATAGTATTTCCAAATAATTTTAACCATATTCACACATAAAATATTAATTTAGATCTATCCGACATCCGTATTTTCTTTTAAACCACGAACTTCGGAATTCGAAAATATTCGGGTATCTCTATCTCTATCGCACTAACAAATGACAGGAATGCAGATATACGAACTTCGAGTTTCAGTTTTCGTGGTTTGGCTGAATACGCAAAGAGCGCGCACGCGTGCCATTCAAAAAAACCAAGTTTATATTGTTCGAATTTGTTGTTACATTTGTACAAATTACGCCTTAATTCGACATTTGCGCATATAAGTTCGCATATCAAAATCGATTAATTTTATATTTGCTTTTGGTACTTATGTGTCTCGTCAATGTATATCGTAGACGGGATTAAAATTATTAAGGCGCTGTATGCAGCTGCGCATCGAAAAAGTGCCTTTTCCAAACCGATTATTAGTATACTTGTACTATTGCTAGAGATCCAAATTTTTGATATGTATATCTTCAGTTCATTGGCTATGTTCGTACTTCGTAAAATCACGATTGCTTACAAAAACCTCGATAGATTTTGCCTTTCAAAACAGTGCTTTTTTACCACCAAACTCGAAATATCTCAAAAGTTATTTGGAATATTACAATGAAATTTGTTATGATAGGTAGCTTTTTGGTAGATCTATCTACCGGCTTCTTAGAATTTCAATATGTTTGATAGATCAATACATTTGGTCATTTGTCTGAAAAACCGGGTGTCCGCGTCATGCATGCGCGGTGGCGAGTACAATTTAGTACGCCCGTGGCCACTGCCGACGACGGACCTGTGAATGTTTACCTGGCACGCAAATACGCCTTTTTGCAGCAATTATTTCGAGTTATCAAGGTAAATAAAAATATATAAAGGAATAGGAAACGCTAATACATACTGGAGAACACATTCGAAATGATAGAATAACAAATATAAGGTATGCGATATTTACTACATTAAAGCGTTTCTACATCCGCACCTAAAACGTATTAATAGGTAGCTGGAGCATATTGACAAGATGTCAATAAAAATCTTCAGTTATCCTGAATACGTATTTAGAACTGTTAGGTAGTAAGTAGTCGGGTGTAAATCGGATTCGGACACGAGCACATGGTTGGGGGGGTAATGGTACCAATTATGGACTGTACGAATAATAATAATAGATTTATTTATTCATACAGAAATATATCAAAAGCATTTAGGGCTATTGCGCCGGATAGCGACTACCTAGACTAAAGTCCTAAACGAGTTGGTGAACTGAAGTATATTTACTTGCTGTTTAGTAGATTCTATTAAAAACGAGTGCGGAAAAAGACCCTGCCACTCCACCAGCAGCAGCCCTTCCACATCTTCGTCATAGACATACATGCATACATACGCTACGGCACATCTTTTCGTCCAATATTCCGCAGTGTCTCAAGACGAGAGTCTTTGACCAGTGTGTGTTGCCAGTGATGACATATGGAACGGAAACGTGGTCGCTTACTATAGGCCTCATAAGAAGGCTCAAAGTCACTCAAAGGGCGATGGAGATGGCTATGCTGGGAGTTTCTCCGCGCGATCGCATCAGAAATGAGGCTATCCGCAGCAGAATCACGGTAACCGATATAGCCCTCCGAATCGCTAAACTTAAGTATCAGTGGGCGGGGTACATTGCACGTAGAACCGATGGCCGTTGGGGCGGAAAGGTTCTCGAGTGGCAACCACGTACCGGAAGGCGCGGCGTGGTTAGGCCCCCCCACAAGGTGGACTAATTTATTTATTTATTTTATTTAATTTGTTTATTTCGAACCACATATAGTTCATATACAATCATTAAAATAAAGTACACATTAAAAATAAAATAAGACATTAAAATAAGACAATACAATTATTAGCTACAACATGTAAGGAGTTCCAGTGCTCCACCATCGGGCATTCCAGCCTATCAACAATGGTGTTCAGGAGGCTGTTGTCGCTGCCTCGCACACGGCGCATCAGAGAGGCAACTCGTTTTCGAATTATAGCATGAAAACTATCAACTCTAGCCTCTGCAAACATTCCTGATGCGCTGCAAAAGCGAGGCAGCCCCAACAACATCCTGAAACCATTATTGTACTGGACGCGTAAGGCATTGAGAGCTCTCTGCGTGCACTTGGTCCACAAGCTACACGTGTAGAAAGTCTGACAAAATGCCTTAAAAAGGGTTATTTTGACATCCCTCGTACAACGTGCGAACCTGCGGACCAACATGTTGCTCCTCACTGCCAATGCCCTACGCTCCCGCTCCACATCGAGATCATCTGAGAGGTCCTCGGTGACCCAGTGCCCCAGATACTTGAACTTTGTGACTTTAGTCAACTCCGTTCCTCCAAGTTTAAGCGGTGGCACAGATTTCGGTTTTTTGTTTCCTGCCTTGAATACAAGTAGCTCGCTTTTCTTAGAGTTATATCTGAGACCGTGGGCCTCCACGTACCTCTCACAAATGCCAATCAAAATCTCGAGAGCCCCAATAGATGGGGCCAGCAGCGCCATATCGTCAGCGTAGCTAACGTTGTTCATAATTTGGCCACCAACTGAGCACCCAACCCTTGCACTGCTGAGCTCATCGATCAAGTTATTTATGTACAGGTTGAAAAGCCGTGGAGACGTCAACCCCCCTTGTCTCACACCGCATTCCAACCTGTACTCCTCCGAGTAAGCGCCTGCCCATCTCACACTGTTCATTTGGTTATGGTACCAATATCTTAAAATAAAAACCAGCTCTTTGGGTGTAGCTGTCTCCCTCAAGAGCTTTTCCCACAGTAAATTGTACGACACAAGATCGAAGGCTTTCGATAGGTCCAAAAAGCAGGTGTATACCGGAGTGTTACGCGAAGTATAGTAATGAACCGTATGCTTGAGTCGTAAAATCGCTGTTTCGGTAGAAAGCCCTGGCCTGAAACCGAACTGCGCCTCATTGAGCAATATATGATGAGAAAGATTACGATCAAGCAGACGGTCCAAAACCTTCGCCACCACGGTTGCCAATGATATGGGACGGTAATTATTTTTATCAGCATTATCTCCGGTCCTGTTTTTCGGTATTGGTACAACGATGGTTTTCATAAGCTGTTGAGGAAGATAAGTGTGACCAATGCAAAGGTTGAAAAACATCGCCAACACTTTAGGCAGGTGGATTCCAGCAAACCGTAAGTGCTCAACACTGAGGCTGTCGTGGCCAGGTGACTTTCCTTTGGTCATATCTGCTATCGCTGCAGCAATCTGCTTGGCGGTATAACGCTCGTACACACCCCCCACAACAGCCCCAGCGTTGGAAGACGCTGGCACCGTTCCTAGTGGAGATTCAATCTTAAAATGCTCCTTAAAGAGCTCGGCAATATGCTTTGGCTCACACTGTCCTTCAACACTAGCGGGCATACAAGACCCAGCCTCCAGCCTTTTGGTGTGTTTCCAGAAACCCTTAAAGTCTTTAGTTGTATGTCGAGACGCCAAAATATCCATTTTTATTTGCTCTTCGTGGTCCTGGCACCACTTCAAATTAGACTTAAAGAGTTTTCTAGATTTGACCATTGAATTATATACATGACCTTCACGAGGCCTCCCGTATAATACCCATAACTGAAAGCTAAGTCGCGCCTGCCCATGAGCTTCCTTTACATGCCTATTCCATCCTATTATTTGTTTCCGTGCATGACGACATTTCCTAGCATCATAGCTGATTTCGGCTGACCGCCTTAATGCTTTAATAATAGAATAGTATAGTCTGTCAATAACTAACCTGTGCTCAATGTTGTCACACATAATATCTGCACATTGCGAACACTCCGATGGAAAATCAATGACCCTGAGGTTATCTTGACATTCCTGGCTATACACACAAGTCTGTAAAGCATCTCTTTCGCCCCATCGTACTTTGTTAATTATTTTATCTTGACATACAACTTTAGGAATAATACATCCCAGATTACCTACATTGAATCTCCAACGGAAAGTGATCTGACCAAAATACATCATGACATACCTTTACATCCATAATACAATGCGAAGCTGCCTCTGTCACTACACAGTGATCTAGCCACCGTCTGCAGCCATTTCACTAATTTATTTTTTTAATATCATTTTCTAACGGCCTCCGTAGCCTAGTTGGTAGTGACTCTGCCTACGCAGCTGGAGGTCCCGGGTTCGAATCCCGGTCAGGGCATTTATTTGTGTGTTTATCACGAATATTTGTTCCTGAGTTATGGATGTTATATATGTATATAAGTATCTATATGTATTTATCTATTATATATTTCGTCGCCTAGTACCCACAACACAAGCCTTATTGAGCTTTTACCGTGGGCCTAGGTTGATTTGTGTATTAAGATTGTCTCGTAATATTTATTTATTTATTTATTTATTTATTTAAAAAACCAACTGGGATCATGTGTGTTAGTAGCTACTTAAAAATAGGGTTAATGATAGGTAATAACTTAAAATATATATTCTACCTGCTTATTTATGTGCACCATACAGCAGTGCCTCAAATATGCACAATCAAGGCGTTCAGCGACCATTCTCAGGATGCTGTTAGGACTGGCCCGGATCCTGCGTACCAGGGATGAACACCGTTTTCGCATCGTAGCATGGAAACAGTCCACCCTCGCCTCCGCGAACATCCCCGAAGCACTGCAGTAGCGGGGCAGTCCCATCAACATCCTGAAGGCATTATTGAACTGAACTTTGAGAGCATTGTATGCTTTTTGAGTATAGTTCGCCCACACTAATGAACGTGTATGTGTCCGAATGCAATCCCAACTTGACCACATCAGCACAGAGCCAACTCCGCTCGTTACAAAAACTAAATAGCTCATTAAAAATAGCTCATTTGGATGGGCATTAAAATCCCCCAGGATAAAAACAGATTCCACTTCACAACTATCAATCACTGCATGGAGCTCACTTAGCACCTCCGTAAATTCCGTTAAGTTTTCAACAGCGTTGGTAGGCATATACACTGAGAAAAACAGAGCACTTCAATCGCTCACGCACACTTTGATGGCCACTAACCTATCACTTCTACACGGTACGACTGACACTGACGTAAATATACCTTTCCGCCACATCAGCGCAACTCCGCCAAAAGGACGAAAGGTCTAAAAGGAAAAAGGACTAATGACCTGGTAAAGGTCGCGGGAGTCCGCTGGATGCGGGTGGCGCAGGACCGGCTATTGTGGCACTCTTTGGGGGAGGCCTATGTCCAGCAGTGGACGTCTTTCGGCTGATATGATGATACATACGCTCGAAAAACTTAAACTTCCTTCTGAGGCAGTCGGGTACAAAGTACTACAGGATGTTCCCCTATACAGCTGCAAAACTTTGCCAGCTGTTTGTGCACATGATACCCATCACAAAACACTAAAGTATGCCGTTTCACATCTCGAACTCACTCTGCCACCGCTGTTTCTCCAAATAACTACCAAGAAAGCCTCCCCCGCCACGCCCCTTTAAAAATAAGCCCACTAAAGCAAATAAATGTGACGTTATCTAAGTGAACATACCTTTTGTCGGTATGGAGTTATTGATATGACTCACTCACTCACTCACTCATCAACGCACAGCCGAAACTACTAAGACTAGAGAGTTGAAATTTACACCAGAACTACTTTTTACAACGTAGGCAACGCTAAGAAGGATTTTTGGAAATTCCACCCCTAAAGGGGGTAAATAGGGGTGCAAAGTTTGTATGGGGGAAACTTTATTTTTAGAGCTAGAGACTTAAATTTTTGCATAAAGATTTATATATTAGAATACAAATTAAGTACTTTCAATTCAATTACATTTATTTTGTTAAACATAGGTTACAACTTTTACAAGTATTGTTGGTATACAAAATATAAGACTTCTGTGCATTACCCACAATGTAGGTTTACAAAATATTTCAGCCAGCTAATATATTTATAAAAATTAAAAAAAAAATGTCAATACAGTGATTGGTGTTAAATACTTCAAATACATGTCAAAAACTCTCAAAAAATACTATAACTAAAGAATATTATAACTAAGGAATGTCTGGAATGGAATCATGTTATGTCGTAGGGTCGTTTAAGTAATCTTTAATGGTATAATAACACTTTTCAATCAAATATTGATCTATTGATTGAAATGATTGATCCAATAATGTCATGGAAAGATCACATAGATACATTATACAGTAAGTTAGCAAGAGGGATCTATGCTCTAAGACAGTTAAGACCACTTGTGTCAGAAAGTTGCTTAAAAGAGCTGTATTATGCGTACATATACTCTCAACTTTCATACGGGATAATGCTTTGGGGCAACAGTACGGATTATGAGCGCATCCTAAAGATGCAATTAGAGTACTTCCCTATGCAAAGGACAGATACACGTGTCGCGAACATTTAAGAAAACTAAGTATCTTAACATCAGTTTCAACTTATATATTGGAAGTTTTGATGTATGTTAAACGTTATCCAAATGAATTTCAAAGGAGAGGTGAAAATAGTTCGAGATCAATGAGAAATGCGAATAACTTAAAAAGAAGCGGGTTGTGTCCGAGATACAACCGTTAATTAAGTTTAAGTGGATACTTATTTGTTGGTTGTCCCCGTAAAATATATATCTGCATTAATTCACTAAAATCTGTAGAAGCACAGATAAATCGGTATATATAGCAACATTGACTGACGTAGCTCGTTTGACTCGCGAGGCATTGAAAATGGCGGTCATTTCAGCATAGTTTTCATGCCCGTCACATAAACTAAATAACATTTTGTGATTAACAACTAATAGCAAATAAAGAAGGATTAAAACATGTAACAAACAATTATTTGAAATCAGATTAGGCTTCTCTACAAAAAGTTAATCCGGAAGTTACGTGATACAGTTTGAACTGTACCCCTATACAAGAACGCGAGCAAAGAAGTATCCACTTCAAAACAACCTCGCCCAGACTTAGAATAGGCACAAAACTTCCGAAGTTAATAGGACAAATACTTTTTAACCGGCTACTTTCAAACCTTAAAACCATAATGAACGACAACTCTTTTCGCTTCCATGTAAAACAACTATTGCTTGAAAAAACACTGTATAGTTTACAAGAATTTCTTTCAAATGACTAAATAACAAGATCTTAAAAGCTTGACGTTAATATTTGTATTATGTTTTCTTTCTCTATTTTATGTAATAGCATTATGCTATGAGTATGAGTATTATTAAACTATTTACAAATAATAACAATTCTGTACACTACTGTACACATCTATTGTATTTTATTGTAACTGACAAGTTATAATTTTAACACATTTTTATCTGTATATTCATTGTACTATGATTTCAATTGTAAAAACAAATCTGAATCTGAATCTGAAGTCAATTGTCTTTTAAATTTATTAATATCCAGTGTTTAATTCGGTCTGGAATTTTATTGAAAATGTTTGGTGCCATTCCCAAGATTCCGCCTCTGATTAGCGCTGTTGTTGCTACCCTGCAAAGTTTTCAATTTTTGTTTGTATTGTTTACGTGTCGGAAATCTGCGGCCTTCTGAAACGTTACTGAACATGCTTGGATTGGTCTTGACAAAAATACCTACTTCTAGGATATACAGTTCTTCTAGTTTGTATGGAGAGCAAGACATTTTTAAAGTAAGGGATTTGTAACTTCGGTTTTAGACTGTTTACTTAAAGACTAGGTACAGTCAGCGTCATATAGTTAGTAGCAGCCAAAGTAGCCAAATATATCGTAACACATCCTTACACCTATAGTAACAAAGACGTGTTGCGATATATTTGGTTACCTAGGCTGCTACTAACTATCTGATGCTGACTGTACAAAACTAATTTCAATGTTTTTTTTTATTAAACAAACATTTAAATTTCTTAAACAAACATTTAGACGATAACATGTTATACGTGGACGAAGTCGCGGGCAACAGCTAGTTTATATATATATATTTATTTAAGCTTTATTTATTCCATATTGTTTGTGTTAGTACATATTTACTAAATCTAAAAGATTTATGCCATTTTTTCTTTCTTATATGGACCCCACTCGGGTAAAAGCCATATATCGCCAGATATTAGGAGAAAAGAAGGGCACTGGAAGCAACAAACTGGTCAGGGCCGAAAGGCAAAAGAAGGAAAGGTAGACGACGAAGACGTTGGACCAATGACATAACTGAGGTCGCCGGACCTAGCTGGATGCAGTTGGCTAAAGACCGAAAAAAATGGCATGAGATCGAGGAGGCTTTTACCTAAATTTACATTTGCTTTAAAAAATTCAATATAAATCAAACAAAAAAGACAATTAAAGCTTAATTTATATTTATTTAATTACTTCCGGTTGGAAAATTGGTTGGATTCTTGTGTAAAGCATCTTAGAATAACGATTAAAAATGAAATATACAAAAAAACGCTATTATACATTAATGATTTTCGAAACCGTATTTTGCCTGGAGTATAGAGCCAAGTATAAGTCCAATCTTGTTGGCTTGTTGAGAGTATCAAGGTCCATCGCGGTGTGGCCGCTGGTCGAGGTAGCACGCGCCGCGCGAGCGCAGTGACATAACACTTTTAGGTATTTAAGAGACAAATTGAATTTGTTATTTTTATTTGATTTTTGGTCAAATTACATTTTTTAATAGACATAGTCATGTACTGAAGAACTTGCTGGTCTTAAAATAACCACCCTGTATAATAAAATGCTCTTCTGACTAACAGTGGTCTAATTATCCAGTTTTTGATCAGTCAGTCATACTTATGTAACAAAGGTAATAATTATGGTAATAATACTCCTTGCATTTCATTAAATTGTCAAAAGGGCCTCTACGTGTTGGCTCCGTTGGTACTTTGTAGGTACCTAGCCCCACGCATGCCTCCCAAAGGTCCGGGACATCATTGTCCCGTGAGCGGGAAAGACATACATGGTAATAATATAATTTGCCAGGAGATAAATAGATGAACATAGCCTATTTGTTTATTATTTTTTCAACACACCTGCTCGTAAAGTAGGTCTTATTACAGCGTATTTACACTGATAATGCAGAATATTACCCATGCCGTGCCTTTTACATTACATTATCGCACTAGTGCCTTTTCATTACATATCTTTTTAAATTTTAGCAAAATAATGCAGAATGTTACCCATGCCGTGACTTTTACATTACATTATCGCACTAGTGCCTTTTCATTACATATCTTTTAACATTTTCATTTTTTATTTTTTATTTTTTTCCTCGCAAATGTGTTGAAAAACGTCGTATGAAACACGTGAGCATTGGTCATTACACTTCTCGTCTCCATTAAGCCTTCGCCTTCGGCTCAGGCTTAAAAACCGACTCCAGTGTAATGACCAACTTAGCACACTTGTATCATAATGTACTATTGATGGTTTCTTAATCGGGCGTTAACCGGCGTTAACTTTACCTATAGAAGTAATCGATTTTATTTCGGTTTAAAAAACCTGTAATATATTAGTACAATCCATAATTGGTGACGTTCACCCTTAGGAAGTGAAGATGTACTATTATTTTATCAGTTCTACGTATTTGGAAAACGGAAGCACCCACATAGGAACTGGGAAAACGATAGGTGGATTGATGATGAAGAAATCTGTACTAACATATCTTTGGAAAGTAAGTGTCCATAATTGATGTCATCATACTACGATGTACTTAAGAACTGTAACTACCTATTATTCCTTATTTTCTTAAAAAAAATAGATTTAAATAAATAAATAAACAATAAATATTTGGGGACAATCTTACACAAATCAACTAAGATTTGAAAAATAAAACAATTATTCAAGAAGACAAACATTTGATCGTATGATCCGCAAAAACGAGCCGAATACGGATGCCAACAGAATAAGGCCGTTAGCGGGGTGCGCGGGACGCGCGTCTCCCGCTCCGTCTGCCTCACCTCCGCAAATACCTAAATATCGTCTAATAAGAGCGCCTTAATAGGCGAAAGAAAGGCAAAGCAATTCCGCCATTTTGTCCGTAGTATTTCTTATTACTGTGATTTTGACGTTTCTTTTAGCTGACAGATGTGGCGGCGATATACTTTAAGAATAATAAATGAAAATTAAATGAAGTCGTATATTACGGAAAATAAATTAATTGTCGCAGTCGGATAAAAACTATCCTAAGTTGCAGCTAGAATAATAATGTACCTATATAAAATGTTTCATATTTTTCCGTCCATGGGATGCTAAGAACATTCGTACCACAGAAAGCTTAGTTTCAAACTGGCTGATTCTTTTTTTAATTTAGAGATTTATTATAAGTGGAGATAAATAAATACTTAAATACATAGAAAACATCCATGACTCAGGCAGGAACAAATATTCGTGCTCATCACACAAATAAATGTCCTTAGCGGGATTCGAACCCAGGACCTCTTGCTTCGTAGGCAGGGTCACTACGTCACTACCAAACCAACTAGGCTAAACCGGTCGTCTATCTGGGTGCACGGCAGTGCCCCCGCCAAGTCGAGCAAAACAAAGAGGCACGGCCGTACCATCCTTTTCTCGAAGCCATTCAGGCCATTTTCAACATCCTGTAATTTTGTGCTGGCTAAAGCTAGTACCCTGAATTTTCAGTAACATGTAGGGCATACTATGGCTTACATATATTTAGAGATGGGTAGGGGTGGGTATTTACCCGGTATTTACCCAAAGCACCCGGTAAATACCCGTATCTACCCAAATTGGTTGGTATAAACTATTTCGAAAGGATTTTTTCAACGTGACATTTTAGGGCTGATTTTATTTAATGAAATGTTTAATGTCTTTTGAACAACTTTTGTCATTATAAAATATTTATTATGAAGCATAGTTTATGAGAAAATAATATTTTTTATTAAAAATAACACGTGTATTTTTTTTTCAAAATATGATCAAATTGTAACGTGAGCCACTACCAGAATCCATCCATACTATATCCATACTATACTATAATATTATAAATGCGAAAGTGTGTCTGTCTGTCTGTCTGTTACCTCTTCACGCTTAAACCGCTGAACCGATTGAGATGAAATTTGTCATGGAGATAGTTTGAATCCCGGGGAAGGACATAGGATACTTTTACCCCGGAAATCATCCCCTAAGGAGGTGAAATGGGAGGTGAAAGTTTGTATGGAGCTACGATATAAACGAGCTCCACGCGGACGGAGTCGCGGGCAGAAGCTAGTACTTAATATTATACATGCGAAAGTGTGTCTGTCTGTCTGTCTGTCTGTCTGTTACATCTTCACGCCTAAACTGCTGAACCGATTTAGATGAAATTTGGTATAGACATAGTTTGAGTCCCAGGAAAGGACATAAGGTAGTTTTTATCCCGGAAATCAACCCCTAAGGGGGTGAAATGGGGGGTGGAAATTTGTATCGAGCTACTTAAACCGCTGCACCGATTAGGATGAAATTTGAAATATAAATAGTTTGAGTCCCCGGGAAGGAGGTGTTATACTGAAAATTATCGCCTAAGGGGGTGAAATTGGGGGGTGAAAATTTTGGATGTAACCCATTTTGATGAAATTTGGTTTAGAGATAGTTTAATTCCTGGGAAAAGACATAGGATAGTTTTTATCTCGGTAATCATCCCCTAAGGAGGTGAAATGGGGGGTGAAAATACGGATGGAAACCATTTAAATGAAATTTGGTATTGAGATAGTTTGAGTCCTGAGAAAGGACATACGTTAGTTTTGATTCCGGAAATCATCCCCTAAGGGGGTGAAAATTTGGATTGAACCCGTTTAGATGAAATTTGCTTTAGAGATAGTTTGAGTCCCGGAGAATGACAACGGATAGTTTTTATACCGAAAATCATCCCCTAAGGGGATGAAATAAGGGGTGAAAATTTGGATAAAACCTATTTAGATGAAATTTGATATAGAGACAGAAGGAGTCCTTGGGAAGGACAACGCATAGTTTTTTTTCCCGAAAATCATCTCCTGAGGGGGTGAAATGAGGGGTGAAGATTTGGAATAGATGAAATCTGGTATAGAGATAGTTTGAGTCTCGGGGAAGGACATATATAGGATAGTTTTTATACCGGAAATCAACGAAAACAAAAAAAAACTATCCTATGTCCTTTCCCAGGACTCAAACTATCTCCATACCAAATTTCATTCAACTGGTTTCCATCCGAATTTCCCCCCCCCATTTCACCCCCTTAAGGCATGATTTCCGAGATAAAAACTATCCTATGTCTTTTCCCAGGACTTAAACTATCTCTAAACCAAATTTCATCAAAATAGGTTACATCCTAATTTTCACCCCCCATTTTCACCCCCTTAGGGGATGATTTCCAGTATAAAATCTATCCTTTGTCCTATTCTCCAGGACTCCAACTATTTATACTCCAAATTTCATTGAAATCGGTGCAGCGGTTTAAGTACAAAGAGTTTATACCCACCTTTTTGGAAAGAAACGGGTAAATACGGGTAGAATAGTCGGTAAAAACGTGGGTTTTTACCCACTACCCATCTCTACATATATATTGTCAATAACATTCAATTTGAACTTTTAGTTTAAGAACTATTGTCCGTCAAAGTTCGTTAATTTTGTCACTGACATACTCACTTATATACTGATAATGATCAACATAATTCTAACGTAATTAGTTTTTAGCCTATTAATTCATTAAAAAACCGGCCAAGAGCGCGTCGGGCCACGCTCAGTGTAGGGTTCCGTAGTTTTTCGTCCGTCACAGTAAGTGTGTGAAATTATTTTGTAATTTTTTTCAAAAACTATTTAACCTATCAAGTTCAAAATAATTTTCCTAGAAAGTTTTTAAAAAGTTCTACTTTTGAGAATTTTTTCATATTTTTAAAACTTATGGTTCAAAAGTTAGAGGGGGGGGACACATTTTTTTTTACTTCTGGAGCGATTATATCCGAAAATATTAACATATCAAAAAATGATTTTAGCAAACCCCTATTCATTTTTAAATACCTATCCAACAATATATCACACGTTAGGGTTGAAATGAAGAAAAAAAAACACTCCGCACGTTACGTATAGGGGAGGTACCCTAATAAAATAAAATAAATCACTTTTTATTTTACCACTTTGTCGGCGTGATTGATATACATATTAGTACCAAATTTCAGCTTTCTAGTGCTAACGGTTACTGAGATTATCCGCGGACGGACGGACAGACAAAGCGAAACTATAAGGGTTCCTAGTCGACTACGGAACCCTATAAACCTAAAAATATTACAATTTCAGTCACGTTTCAGAGATATACAAAATACATAAGTAAGTTTGTAATCATATACAAATACATGTGATTACAAAGTTACTTTTGCAGTTCCGTCCTGCAAAACTATACAAACGTTATTTGCGGTTGGTTAAATAACAATACAAAGTCTACAAAAAGAAATAAGATCCCATAAAAAACATTCCATGTAAAAAATAGGCCAAGTCTCGAAACTCATCCACAGTAAAAAGTGGCGAGATATTTCGTAGAGCCAAAGTCAGGCATTCTTATTAAGGCGCTCTTATTAGACGATATTTAGGTATTTGCGGAGGTGAGGCAGACGGAGCGGGAGACGCGCGTCCCGCGCACCCCGCTAACGGCCTTATTCTGTTGGCATCCGTATTCGGCTCGTTTTTGCGGATCATACGATCAAATGTTTGTCTTCTTGAATAATTGTTTTATTTTTCAAATCTTAGTTGATTTGTGTAAGATTGTCCCCAAATATTTATTGTTTATTTATTTATTTAAATCTATTTTTTTTAAGAAAATAAGGAATAATAGGTAGTTACAGTTCTTAAGTACATCGTAGTATGATGACATCAATTATGGACACTTACTTTCCAAAGATATGTTAGTACAGATTTCTTCATCATCAATCCACCTATCGTTTTCCCAGTTCCTATGTGGGTGCTTCCGTTTTCCAAATACGTAGAACTGATAAAATAATAGTACATCTTCACTTCCTAAGGGTGAACGTCACCAATTATGGATTGTACTAATATATTACAGGTTTTTTAAACCGAAATAAAATCGATTACTTCTATAGGTAAAGTTAACGCCGGTTAACGCCCGATTAAGAAACCATCAAAAATAATAAACAAATAGGCTATGTTCATCTATTTATCTCCTGGCAAATTATATTATTACCATGTATGTCTTTCCCGCTCACGGGACAATGATGTCCCGGACCTTTGGGAGGCATGCGTGGGGCTAGGTACCTACAAAGTACCAACGGAGCCAACACGTAGAGGCCCTTTTGACAATTTAATGAAATGCAAGGAGTATTATTACCATAATTATTACCTTTGTTACATAAGTATGACTGACTGATCAAAAACTGGATAATTAGACCACTGTTAGTCAGAAGAGCATTTTATTATACAGGGTGGTTATTTTAAGACCAGCAAGTTCTTCAGTACATGACTATGTCTATTAAAAAATGTAATTTGACCAAACATCAAATAAAAATAACAAATTCAATTTGTCTCTTAAATACCTAAAAGTGTTATGTCACTGCGCTCGCGCGGCGCGTGCTACCTCGACCAGCGGCCACACCGCGATGGACCTTGATACTCTCAACAAGCCAACAAGATTGGACTTATACTTGGCTCTATACTCCAGGCAAAATACGGTTTCGAAAATCATTAATGTATAATAGCGTTTTTTTATATATTTCATTTTTAATCGTTATTCTAAGATGCTTTACACAAGAATCCAACCAATTTTCCAACCGGAAGTAATTAAATAAATATAAATTAAGCTTTAATTGTCTTTTTTGTTTGATTTATATTGAATTTTTTAAAGCAAATGTAAATTTAGGTAAAAGCCTCCTCGATCTCATGCCATTTTTTTCGGTCTTTAGCCAACTGCATCCAGCTAGGTCCGGCGACCTCAGTTATGTCATTGGTCCAACGTCTTCGTCGTCTACCTTTCCTTCTTTTGCCTTTCGGCCCTGACCAGTTTGTTGCTTCCAGTGCCCTTCTTTTCTCCTAATATCTGGCGATATATGGCTTTTACCCGAGTGGGGTCCATATAAGAAAGAAAAAATGGCATAAATCTTTTAGATTTAGTAAATATGTACTAACACAAACAATATGGAATAAATAAAGCTTAAATAAATATATATATATAAACTAGCTGTTGCCCGCGACTTCGTCCACGTATAACATGTTATCGTCTAAATGTTTGTTTAAGAAATTTAAATGTTTGTTTAATAAAAAAAAACATTGAAATTAGTTTTGTACAGTCAGCATCAGATAGTTAGTAGCAGCCTAGGTAACCAAATATATCGCAACACGTCTTTGTTACTATAGGTGTAAGGATGTGTTACGATATATTTGGCTACTTTGGCTGCTACTAACTATATGACGCTGACTGTACCTAGTCTTTAAGTAAACAGTCTAAAACCGAAGTTACAAATCCCTTACTTTAAAAATGTCTTGCTCTCCATACAAACTAGAAGAACTGTATATCCTAGAAGTAGGTATTTTTGTCAAGACCAATCCAAGCATGTTCAGTAACGTTTCAGAAGGCCGCAGATTTCCGACACGTAAACAATACAAACAAAAATTGAAAACTTTGCAGGGTAGCAACAACAGCGCTAATCAGAGGCGGAATCTTGGGAATGGCACCAAACATTTTCAATAAAATTCCAGACCGAATTAAACACTGGATATTAATAAATTTAAAAGACAATTGACTTCAGATTCAGATTCAGATTTGTTTTTACAATTGAAATCATAGTACAATGAATATACAGATAAAAATGTGTTAAAATTATAACTTGTCAGTTACAATAAAATACAATAGATGTGTACAGTAGTGTACAGAATTGTTATTATTTGTAAATAGTTTAATAATACTCATACTCATAGCATAATGCTATTACATAAAATAGAGAAAGAAAACATAATACAAATATTAACGTCAAGCTTTTAAGATCTTGTTATTTAGTCATTTGAAAGAAATTCTTGTAAACTATACAGTGTTTTTTCAAGCAATAGTTGTTTTACATGGAAGCGAAAAGAGTTGTCGTTCATTATGGTTTTAAGGTTTGAAAGTAGCCGGTTAAAAAGTATTTGTCCTATTAACTTCGGAAGTTTTGTGCCTATTCTAAGTCTGGGCGAGGTTGTTTTGAAGTGGATACTTCTTTGCTCGCGTTCTTGTATAGGGGTACAGTTCAAACTGTATCACGTAACTTCCGGATTAACTTTTTGTAGAGAAGCCTAATCTGATTTCAAATAATTGTTTGTTACATGTTTTAATCCTTCTTTATTTGCTATTAGTTGTTAATCACAAAATGTTATTTAGTTTATGTGACGGGCATGAAAACTATGCTGAAATGACCGCCATTTTCAATGCCTCGCGAGTCAAACGAGCTACGTCAGTCAATGTTGCTATATATACCGATTTATCTGTGCTTCTACAGATTTTAGTGAATTAATGCAGATATATATTTTACGGGGACAACCAACAAATAAGTATCCACTTAAACTTAATTAACGGTTGTATCTCGGACACAACCCGCTTCTTTTTAAGTTATTCGCATTTCTCATTGATCTCGAACTATTTTCACCTCTCCTTTGAAATTCATTTGGATAACGTTTAACATACATCAAAACTTCCAATATATAAGTTGAAACTGATGTTAAGATACTTAATTTTCTTAAATGTTCGCGACACGTGTATCTGTCCTTTGCATAGGGAAGTACTCTAATTGCATCTTTAGGATGCGCTCATAATCCGTACTGTTGCCCCAAAGCATTATCCCGTATGAAAGTTGAGAGTATATGTACGCATAATACAGCTCTTTTAAGCAACTTTCTGACACAAGTGGTCTTAACTGTCTTAGAGCATAGATCCCTCTTGCTAACTTACTGTATAATGTATCTATGTGATCTTTCCATGACATTATTGGATCAATCATTTCAATCAATAGATCAATATTTGATTGAAAAGTGTTATTATACCATTAAAGATTACTTAAACGACCCTACGACATAACATGATTCCATTCCAGACATTCCTTAGTTATAATATTCTTTAGTTATAGTATTTTTTGAGAGTTTTTGACATGTATTTGAAGTATTTAACACCAATCACTGTATTGACATTTTTTTTTTAATTTTTATAAATATATTAGCTGGCTGAAATATTTTGTAAACCTACATTGTGGGTAATGCACAGAAGTCTTATATTTTGTATACCAACAATACTTGTAAAAGTTGTAACCTATGTTTAACAAAATAAATGTAATTGAATTGAAAGTACTTAATTTGTATTCTAATATATAAATCTTTATGCAAAAATTTAAGTCTCTAGCTCTAAAAATAAAGTTTCCCCCATACAAACTTTGCACCCCTATTTACCCCCTTTAGGGGTGGAATTTCCAAAAATCCTTCTTAGCGTTGCCTACGTTGTAAAAAGTAGTTCTGGTGTAAATTTCAACTCTCTAGTCTTAGTAGTTTCGGCTGTGCGTTGATGAGTGAGTGAGTGAGTGAGTCATATCAATAACTCCATACCGACAAAAGGTATGTTCACTTAGATAACGTCACATTTATTTGCTTTAGTGGGCTTATTTTTAAAGGGGCGTGGCGGGGGAGGCTTTCTTGGTAGTTATTTGGAGAAACAGCGGTGGCAGAGTGAGTTCGAGATGTGAAACGGCATACTTTAGTGTTTTGTGATGGGTATCATGTGCACAAACAGCTGGCAAAGTTTTGCAGCTGTATAGGGGAACATCCTGTAGTACTTTGTACCCGACTGCCTCAGAAGGAAGTTTAAGTTTTTCGAGCGTATGTATCATCATATCAGCCGAAAGACGTCCACTGCTGGACATAGGCCTCCCCCAAAGAGTGCCACAATAGCCGGTCCTGCGCCACCCGCATCCAGCGGACTCCCGCGACCTTTACCAGGTCATTAGTCCTTTTTCCTTTTAGACCTTTCGTCCTTTTGGCGGAGTTGCGCTGATGTGGCGGAAAGGTATATTTACGTCAGTGTCAGTCGTACCGTGTAGAAGTGATAGGTTAGTGGCCATCAAAGTGTGCGTGAGCGATTGAAGTGCTCTGTTTTTCTCAGTGTATATGCCTACCAACGCTGTTGAAAACTTAACGGAATTTACGGAGGTGCTAAGTGAGCTCCATGCAGTGATTGATAGTTGTGAAGTGGAATCTGTTTTTATCCTGGGGGATTTTAATGCCCATCCAAATGAGCTATTTTTAATGAGCTATTTAGTTTTTGTAACGAGCGGAGTTGGCTCTGTGCTGATGTGGTCAAGTTGGGATTGCATTCGGACACATACACGTTCATTAGTGTGGGCGAACTATACTCAAAAAGCATACAATGCTCTCAAAGTTCAGTTCAATAATGCCTTCAGGATGTTGATGGGACTGCCCCGCTACTGCAGTGCTTCGGGGATGTTCGCGGAGGCGAGGGTGGACTGTTTCCATGCTACGATGCGAAAACGGTGTTCATCCCTGGTACGCAGGATCCGGGCCAGTCCTAACAGCATCCTGAGAATGGTCGCTGAACGCCTTGATTGTGCATATTTGAGGCACTGCTGTATGGTGCACATAAATAAGCAGGTAGAATATATATTTTAAGTTATTACCTATCATTAACCCTATTTTTAAGTAGCTACTAACACACATGATCCCAGTTGGTTTTTTAAATAAATAAATAAATAAATAAATAAATATTACGAGACAATCTTACACAAATCAACCTAGGCCCACGGTAAAAGCTCAATAAGGCTTGTGTTGTGGGTACTAGGCGACGAAATATATAATAGATAAATACATATAGATACTTATATACATATATAACATCCATAACTCAGGAACAAATATTCGTGATAAACACACAAATAAATGCCCTGACCGGGATTCGAACCCGGGACCTCCAGCTGCGTAGGCAGAGTCACTACCAACTAGGCTACGGAGGCCGTTAGAAAATGATATTAAAAAAATAAATTAGTGAAATGGCTGCAGACGGTGGCTAGATCACTGTGTAGTGACAGAGGCAGCTTCGCATTGTATTATGGATGTAAAGGTATGTCATGATGTATTTTGGTCAGATCACTTTCCGTTGGAGATTCAATGTAGGTAATCTGGGATGTATTATTCCTAAAGTTGTATGTCAAGATAAAATAATTAACAAAGTACGATGGGGCGAAAGAGATGCTTTACAGACTTGTGTGTATAGCCAGGAATGTCAAGATAACCTCAGGGTCATTGATTTTCCATCGGAGTGTTCGCAATGTGCAGATATTATGTGTGACAACATTGAGCACAGGTTAGTTATTGACAGACTATACTATTCTATTATTAAAGCATTAAGGCGGTCAGCCGAAATCAGCTATGATGCTAGGAAATGTCGTCATGCACGGAAACAAATAATAGGATGGAATAGGCATGTAAAGGAAGCTCATGGGCAGGCGCGACTTAGCTTTCAGTTATGGGTATTATACGGGAGGCCTCGTGAAGGTCATGTATATAATTCAATGGTCAAATCTAGAAAACTCTTTAAGTCTAAGTTGAAGTGGTGCCAGGACCACGAAGAGCAAATAAAAATGGATATTTTGGCGTCTCGACATACAACTAAAGACTTTAAGGGTTTCTGGAAACACACCAAAAGGCTGGAGGCTGGGTCTTGTATGCCCGCTAGTGTTGAAGGACAGTGTGAGCCAAAGCATATTGCCGAGCTCTTTAAGGAGCATTTTAAGATTGAATCTCCACTAGGAACGGTGCCAGCGTCTTCCAACGCTGGGGCTGTTGTGGGGGGTGTGTACGAGCGTTATACCGCCAAGCAGATTGCTGCAGCGATAGCAGATATGACCAAAGGAAAGTCACCTGGCCACGACAGCCTCAGTGTTGAGCACTTACGGTTTGCTGGAATCCACCTGCCTAGAGTGTTGGCGATGTTTTTCAACCTTTGCATTGGTCACACTTATCTTCCTCAACAGCTTATGAAAACCATCGTTGTACCAATACCGAAAAACAGGACCGGAGATAATGCTGATAAAAATAATTACCGTCCCATATCATTGGCAACCGTGGTGGCGAAGGTTTTGGACCGTCTGCTTGATCGTAATCTTTCTCATCATATATTGCTCAATGAGGCGCAGTTCGGTTTCAGGCCAGGGCTTTCTACCGAAACAGCGATTTTACGACTCAAGCATACGGTTCATTACTATACTTCGCGTAACACTCCGGTATACACCTGCTTTTTGGACCTATCGAAAGCCTTCGATCTTGTGTCGTACAATTTACTGTGGGAAAAGCTCTTGAGGGAGACAGCTACACCCAAAGAGCTGGTTTTTATTTTAAGATATTGGTACCATAACCAAATGAACAGTGTGAGATGGGCAGGCGCTTACTCGGAGGAGTACAGGTTGGAATGCGGTGTGAGACAAGGGGGGTTGACGTCTCCACGGCTTTTCAACCTGTACATAAATAACTTGATCGATGAGCTCTGCAGTGCAAGGGTTGGGTGCTCAGTTGGTGGCCAAATTATGAACAACGTTAGCTACGCTGACGATATGGCGCTGCTGGCCCCATCTATTGGGGCTCTCGAGATTTTGATTGGCATTTGTGAGAGGTACGTGGAGGCCCACGGTCTCAGATATAACTCTAAGAAAAGCGAGCTACTTGTATTCAAGGCAGGAAACAAAAAACCGAAATCTGTGCCACCGCTTAAACTTGGAGGAACGGAGTTGACTAAAGTCACAAAGTTCAAGTATCTGGGGCACTGGGTCACCGAGGACCTCTCAGATGATCTCGATGTGGAGCGGGAGCGTAGGGCATTGGCAGTGAGGAGCAACATGTTGGTCCGCAGGTTCGCACGTTGTACGAGGGATGTCAAAATAACCCTTTTTAAGGCATTTTGTCAGACTTTCTACACGTGTAGCTTGTGGACCAAGTGCACGCAGAGAGCTCTCAATGCCTTACGCGTCCAGTACAATAATGGTTTCAGGATGTTGTTGGGGCTGCCTCGCTTTTGCAGCGCATCAGGAATGTTTGCAGAGGCTAGAGTTGATAGTTTTCATGCTATAATTCGAAAACGAGTTGCCTCTCTGATGCGCCGTGTGCGAGGCAGCGACAACAGCCTTCTGAACACCATTGTTGATAGGCTGGAATGCCCGATGGTGGAGCACTGGAACTCCTTACATGTTGTAGCTAATAATTGTATTGTCTTATTTTAATGTCTTATTTTATTTTTAATGTGTACTTTATTTTAATGATTGTATATGAACTATATATGGTTCGAAATAAACAAATTAAATAAAATAAATAAATAAATTAGTCCACCTTGTGGGGGGCCTAACCACGCCGCGCCTTCCGGTACGTGGTTGCCACTCGAGAACCTTTCCGCCCCAACGGCCATCGGTTCTACGTGCAATGTACCCCGCCCACTGATACTTAAGTTTAGCGATTCGGAGGGCTATATCGGTTACCGTGATTCTGCTGCGGATAGCCTCATTTCTGATGCGATCGCGCGGAGAAACTCCCAGCATAGCCATCTCCATCGCCCTTTGAGTGACTTTGAGCCTTCTTATGAGGCCTATAGTAAGCGACCACGTTTCCGTTCCATATGTCATCACTGGCAACACACACTGGTCAAAGACTCTCGTCTTGAGACACTGCGGAATATTGGACGAAAAGATGTGCCGTAGCGTATGTATGCATGTATGTCTATGACGAAGATGTGGAAGGGCTGCTGCTGGTGGAGTGGCAGGGTCTTTTTCCGCACTCGTTTTTAATAGAATCTACTAAACAGCAAGTAAATATACTTCAGTTCACCAACTCGTTTAGGACTTTAGTCTAGGTAGTCGCTATCCGGCGCAATAGCCCTAAATGCTTTTGATATATTTCTGTATGAATAAATAAATCTATTATTATTATTCGTACAGTCCATAATTGGTACCATTACCCCCCCAACCATGTGCTCGTGTCCGAATCCGATTTACACCCGACTACTTACTACCTAACAGTTCTAAATACGTATTCAGGATAACTGAAGATTTTTATTGACATCTTGTCAATATGCTCCAGCTACCTATTAATACGTTTTAGGTGCGGATGTAGAAACGCTTTAATGTAGTAAATATCGCATACCTTATATTTGTTATTCTATCATTTCGAATGTGTTCTCCAGTATGTATTAGCGTTTCCTATTCCTTTATATATTTTTATTTACCTTGATAACTCGAAATAATTGCTGCAAAAAGGCGTATTTGCGTGCCAGGTAAACATTCACAGGTCCGTCGTCGGCAGTGGCCACGGGCGTACTAAATTGTACTCGCCACCGCGCATGCATGACGCGGACACCCGGTTTTTCAGACAAATTACCAAATGTATTGATCTATCAAACATATTGAAATTCTAAGAAGCCGGTAGATAGATCTACCAAAAAGCTACCTATCATAACAAATTTCATTGTAATATTCCAAATAACTTTTGAGATATTTCGAGTTTGGTGGTAAAAAAGCACTGTTTTGAAAGGCAAAATCTATCGAGGTTTTTGTAAGCAATCGTGATTTTACGAAGTACGAACATAGCCAATGAACTGAAGATATACATATCAAAAATTTGGATCTCTAGCAATAGTACAAGTATACTAATAATCGGTTTGGAAAAGGCACTTTTTCGATGCGCAGCTGCATACAGCGCCTTAATCTGTATTTGCTTGCTAAATAAAAAAAATTGACTTGGCAATCACACTTACATAGTTTTAGGTACAGTCGACTACAAAGAGATGTATGTTTTTTAATGTTACAAAATGATGTATGTATACCTTATTACTATGGCAGTAAAGTCTATGTATAAGTGTTTGTGGGTGTATGTATGGATACATGTATTTGCAGTCGACTGTACCTATGCAAAAATTAGTAAATGCAGTAAAGTGTGATTCCTCATCATATCAGCCGAAAGACGTCCACTGCTGGATATAGGCCTCCCCCAAAGAGTGCCACAATGGCTGGTCCTGCGCCACCCGCTTTAGTTTAGTTAGTAGGTAACTTAGAATAATAACGCCTAGAAACGCAGTTCACGCGCAACGGTGAGGCCACTAAAACTCGGCCATAAATGGCCCACTACGCTGATCGGTGGAACAAAATTGGTGCGTTTGTGTGCGTATTGGCGCGTGTGAATACGAGCTGATCACAACTACATGAATCCATTTTATGCCTCACGCTTGGCGCGTCGGCCGTATGAAACTATCCTTCTATGCGTTATTATTCTAAGGTAGGTAAGTACTTACCTACAAATATAAAACTGTGACGTCACACTTTAATGTCAATTAGTATGATTTCGCCTGCCGCCAGCGAGGTCCGTCTTTTACTCAAAGTTCTGGGTATTTATGATCTTTAACTGTAGTTGCTCCCATACAAACATTAGTTCCTCTCCAAAAACAGGTTAGCATCATCGTAAAAAAAATTTTGGACACAAGCCTATTGTGGAATTCTAGTAGTGAGATATTATTGGGTTGTTCGTACAAACAGTTGCTGTGTTACTTATTGATTTTGTATTATATACAAGGTCACGAGTTAATGGCAGAATTATATAACCTCGACTATCAAGCATTGTCAACATTATGGTCATCCGACCTCAATAAGGAAGGTCGGGTAAAAACCTGTAATTGCCTCCTATCGGAGCTTTCGGCCACCAAAACCGTAAATAAGTCTGAGTCAAAAAATATATGTAGCTTTTGAGAAAAGTTCAATGAAACTTGTCTCAAAATAGCCTACTTACACGACCCTAGTGCCCAGGTCCCGTAGCATGGATGGCCTTATCACGCGACACGTGACAGAATAGAGCATCCGTCCCTGGCTGACACCGTTCGATAGAACGAGACAACGCGCTTATCCTATCACTTATCGCGTGATAACGCCATCCATGCTACGGGGCCTGACACGACAGGCTTATGAAGTGCGAGTTTTTATGACTAAATTATCATGTTTCCGTCATCAGATCAACTTGATAGAAACTAAACACAGCATAATCGGACAAGTGGTTAAATATGGTTTAGAAATTTTGAAACAACTTGCATACTTTACGTCCAAGCGTCCATAGGCAACGGTGGCCGCTTTCCATAAGGTCGGCCATACGCTTGTTTGCTACCAACGTGGTAGCGTAGTATAAAAAACCGGTCAAGTACGAGTCTGACTCGCGCACCGAGGGGTATTTTGGTATTTTTTTCTACACTCGCGGACAAAGAATACGGGTCGGTAAAATACCGTCATATTTTCTAAAATAGTGCAAGGTCGTACAATTTTTTTTTAATTCTTGTCGTGATCTTTATTTGTTCTACATCAATACTATAAAAATAACAGTAAAAAAGCGGCCAAGTGCGAGTCGGACTCGCACACGAAGGGTTCCGTTAAATAAATTGCGGTTTACGATTATGACGTATTAAAAAAAAATACTTACTAGATCTCGTTCAAACCAATTTTCGGTGGAAGTTTGCATGGTAATGTACATCATATATTTTTTTTAGTTTTATCATTCTCTTATTTTAGAAGTTACACATTTTACCACTTTGGAAGTGTCTCTCGCGCAAACTATTCAGTTTAGAAAAAAAATTGTCAGAAACCTCAATGTCACTTTTAAAGACCTATCTATAGATACCCCACACGGGTTTGATGAAAAAAAAGTTTTGGAGTTTCAGTTCTAAGTATGGGGAACCCCAAAAATTTATTGTTTTTTTTTTATTTTTGTGTGAAAATCTTAATGCGGTTTACAGAATACATCTACTTACCAAGTTTCAACAGTATAGCTCTTATAGTTTCGGAAAAAAGTGGCTGTGACATACGGACGGACAGACAGACAGACAGACATGACGAATCTATAAGGGTTCCGTTTTTTGCCATTTGGCTACGGAACCCTAAAAATGACGTTACCACATTTAAATCGGACTCGTAACGACCCATGGAAAAAACAACGTTAACGGAGCGAGATATCGCAGAAATCGTCATTTTTGGACATTGATATTTGTATGAGCGGATCCCGGAAATTGCTAATACAGTTGGATATTATAAAGAATAGTTTATAATGTAAATAAAACTAGTGTTATAGTATTTTATGCAACTGTTCTATAAGAAGGGTCTTAAAACGCGAGTGGCGTGGGTTGCGATGCGAGCCTTGGCGAGCATCGCAATTAAAGACGCCCCGAGCGTTTTTAGACCAGTTATACACAGTTGCATACAATACTTTTTCTACGACAAATTTAAAATAAATAGCTGACTACAGAATAGTTAAACTTTTCAGGCGGCAAGTTTTCTATTCTTACTTTTGCTACCTATATACTCGCGCAATTACTTCAGTAGGTGGAGTTATTAATTTCTTCGACCATTTTAAAAGGAACGTACACTTTTGTCTTCACAAACACGAATAAAATCTTAATAGTTTAGGACTAATAGTTTATCATCTTTCGTCCTTTAATTTTGAACTGTATTTTGGAGGGAAATCGGAAATGTGACAGCTCTTGCTTATGGTTTGTTTTGTTTTTAATTTGTTTGCACTTGCCATCCGAACCAAACCGAATCCGGACCCGGACCCAATTCGAACTGTTTATTTTTATAAATAATAGAATGAATTTATAAAACATGTAGTTTAACACACAATAGATGATGATTTATTATTATTGTAGTAAATAATTTATAATATACAAATGTTAAATCGTAAATAAATACTTTTTTCTACTCCTGTACCGTTATCTGTCATTTATATAGGCTGGTGCTCAAATACAATGACACCACTAATAACTCGTCGAAAAACTCTATGCTCTATGGCCCAAAAACGCACTGTTTAGCGTACTTTTTTGGTTCATACATTTTTCATAAAAGCACTGTTTAACTTTTTTTTTAATCGGCCGTTATATTGCAGTGGTGCCAACTTCATAAACAAATATTTCGAAATAAAAATTTATTTACGATTTAACATTTGTATATTATAAATTATTTACTATAATAATAATAAATCATCATCTATTGTGTGTTAAATTACATGTTTTATAAATTCTTGGTATTATTTATAAAAATAAACAGTTCGAATTCGGTCCGGGTCCGGATTCGGTTTGGATCGGATGGCAAGTGCAAACGAATTAAAAACAAAACAAACCATAGGAAAGAGCTGTCACATTTCCGATTTCCCACCAAAATACAGTTCAAAATGAAAAGACGAAAGATGATAAACTATTAGTCCTAAACTATTAAGATTTTATTCGTGTTTGTGAAGACAAACGTGTACGTTCCTTTTAAAATGGTCGATGAAATTAATAACTGCACTCCTGAAGAAATTGCGTGAGTAGCAAAAGTACGAATAGAAAACTTGCTGCCTGAAAACTTTAACTATTCTGTAGTCTGCTATTTATTTAAAATTTGTCGTAGAAAAAGTATTGTATGCAACGGTGTATAACTGGTATAAAAACGCTCGTGGCGTCTTTAATTGCGATGCTCGCCAAGGCTCGCATCGCAACCCACGCCACTCGCCTTTTAAGACCCTTCTTATACAACAGTTGCATAAAATACTATTATTTCGAAATATTTGTTTATGAAGTTGGCACCACTGCAATATAGCGGCCGATTTAAAAAAAAGTTAAACAGTGCTTTTATGAAAAATGTATGAACCAAAAAAGTACGCTAAACAGTTCGTTTTTGGGCCATAGAGCATAGAGTTTTTCGACGACTTATTAGTGGTGTCATTGTATTTGAGCTACAGCCTATATAAATTACAGATAACGGTTCAGGAGTAGAAGAAATATAAAAAAAAACCTATCGCGGTTATTTAATTTAGGGTGACCCGAATTTATTGACCGCGATTGTACATTTTCCTTAATAAACCAAAATTTAACCGCTGTAGAAAAAAAAACGGTTTTAGAAAGTGCAACTCAAGCCCTTTCATATGATACCCCATTTGATCTATATCTATATCTACTAGACTTTGATTTTTTAACCCCCCACATATTCGTCATTTCCACAGAAAAGAAAAATGTATGTTTAAATTTTTCATTTTCCATACACGTGCCAAAACCGGCCAAGTGCGAGTTCGACTCGTGCACGAAGGGTTCCGTACCATTATCTATAAAAACGGCAAAAAATCACGTTTGTTGTATGGGAGCCCCCCTTAAAAGAATATTTTATTTTGTTTTTAGTATTTGTTGTTATAGCGCCCACAGAAATACATAATCTGTGAAAATTTAAACTCTCTAGCTATCACGGTTCTTGAGATACAGCCTGGTGACAGACAGACGGACGGACGGACGGACAGCGAAGTCTTAGTAATATGGTCCCGTTTTACTCTTTGAGTACGGAACCCTAAAAAGTAATAAATGTCATTTTGGATACCTGCATATTACCTCAGAACTCCGTCATTTATGAACCGATTCGTACAATTCTTTTTTTAATTGAAAGTATATGCTTCCAGATTGGTCACATTGTTTTCAAAACCCCAGTTGGATAATGGGAACCATGAGAAAGTGAGGGAACTCCTCAAATATATTAGGCACGCGTGTAGTAAATACTTTCGGTATTTTCTATTATAACTCGTGTATTTACACCCGGAAATCATAAATTTGGTGATGGTGGAAGTGATGATGAAGACCACAAATGGCTAGTGGAACTTCTCAATGATGTACCTACTTCAAACTATAAAAGTACGTCACAGATTCTGATATGATTGCGTTGAAATAGCAAACAATGAAGTGCCAAGGGTAATTCTGAGATCCTTGAGGAAACGACGGAAGTCCTCAAATATTATCGGCCCACCATAAAACGATTTGGTTTATTAGTCTAAAAATCAACGCATTTGCTCTCGGAAATCAGTTCATGTGGTAAATTGGAAAAAAAATGTGGAAATTGAAGTCGGTTAAAACTTTGTTTTTAAAGTAAATTATATGATAATTGAAACTATGTCAAACTTTTATGTTAATTTATGATATTTCGTGTTTAAAATCTACTTGGTTCGAGCTGCTGAGATGAAAATAAAATTATCACGAATACATATTTAACAGATATAGGTACAGTCACCGGCATCAATATATGATGGATCAAAGGCCGCAAAAATATCTGACACGCTCTAACGGCTCTAGGAATAGAGTTGTCATCAGATATTTTTGCGGCCTTTGTTCCATCATATTATATTGATGCCGGCGATATCTGTTAAATACGTATTCGTGATAATTTTATTTTCATCTCATGCCGGTGGCTGTATTAGCAAGTGGTAGCCATAATATGCGGTTGAATCAATTGAATCATAATCTCAGTTCAATCCAAAATCGAGACAGTGTGAAAGTGGTAGTAGTGTACCCTTATGACGTACCCATGCAATCATTAAAAAAAGTGCACTTTCAACTCTACTTATACCAGACGCAAATCGCGAACCGCAGACAGATGGCGGCGTCGCACATGCATTTACAAAAACCCTACAAAACTATCCACGCAGTGCCGTCCTCGAGGACTTTAACATAGTGTTTATATGGATAATAATCGCTTGCCTCAACATAACATTTTCTTGTCATTTATGTGCAGTTGAATAAACCCGTATTGCCTTGTTGTAAGGCTTTTATTTGCATGACTTTAGTAGCTTTTTTGTAGCCAAGCGACTGGTGTGCATATGTGCTGAACAACGGAACTCCTTTAGGGTTTCTATTTGGTACATTCGCGGGACGTACTTATTGATTACACCCTCACACCTCGCACTGTGCACATTGTGTCGTGAATTATAATAAAATATGCAATACAGTTAAAAATATATCACAAATGCCACTATTAAAACAAGGTAATGTAACTTTACAGCTATAGTCACAAAAAATGTGTACCATTCCCTCTTGTCCGTGAGGAAACCGTGCTGCATTCGGACGTACGTACCTACTTATACGTTACGTTATACTTACAGTTAGAGTGACATTCAGCCAGGTCTAAATGCCGCTGAAGTGATGTGAATCTGTCGCTAGTGTACGTAGTACGTAGCGTTTCATTTCCAAATTGTCAAATCCGGGCTCTTTTTACCCAACTGCCGAAGGAGAGGAGGGTTATGTTTTTTTTTTAACCATAATATAGTTTTAATACATATATAGATAGCTACTTATTGTAAAGACTAATTATTTTCAGGCAACCTTTCTTGAGAATGAAACCTGATAATATTCTTATTCCAAAAATTATTCGCTCCCCGGATACTGGAAAACCCAGGTCATTAAAACGACGCGACGTAAAACAGGCTTAAAATGCTCTCCGAATATTTAAATTAGTTAGCACTGTTAGCAGCAGTGGTGCAGCTATGCGATTCACAACCTGTTTTGATTCACCTCATCACTCGCCCCTAGTATATTTTCACCCCGAGATTCGTAACATCTCATCGCCATCTGAAGTCAAGACTTATTGGTGGAGGCGAGTTGCCGGCAAGAGTTCCGAACCAATCAAGGAGCACAGTGGTTAACGAAGTTGTTAAAATAGCATTCGTACGTTACAGTCCAGTCTATATTGGAGTTCACAGCTGTTTGAACTTGACTGGGCCTGGATTTATTAACACACTGTCTGGACTAACTTTGTTTTTTGTGCGAGGTGCAGTCATTTGAAAAAAAAAGCATTTTCAAAGCTCTCAAAATATCTTTTCCTATATTTTAATGACAAGAGAGTCGACACGTCTATATATTTTCGAGCCCAGTAGATACGTGGCAATACGTAGGTACCTACCCACTTTGTTAGTGCACGTCTAAGGAACGTTTTAAATGACCCTCTCCTTGGGTAGCAAATTGGGTAGTTTGCAGTGCATTTTAGCATCGGCAATCATAGTGATCAGTTTGACAGGTTCTAACTGGAAAGTATTATTTCTAAGATTTTTCATAAGAAGCAAAATAAAGCTTGGTTTTGACAGTAGAACTAAGTACATCGAAAAGTTTAACATCAAAAACCGAAAAGTACTCGTAATGTTAAGTTAAAGTAATAAAAAAGCTTTAACCGCCTTTCCGCCAGAGTTAAGCTAAAACTATGTGTAGGTAACGGCAGCTAAGCTTTGATGGGAAAGCCTTTCAACACAGTAGTTAGGTACCTAATATTTATTTATTTATCGTATGGCGGTTACACACTGGTACACGTACTATGTATTCGTATCGATGTCGCTGATAGAGTTCAAGTGCGCTGCGAGGTTCAGAAGGAACAGTTGCCGAGTTTGTTGTTTTTTTAGCACCACCAGGTTTCTAGGGTTATTCCTACGGACGTAGAACAACACGACCTCCTAATATAATAAATACGCAAACTAAGTACATCCCCAAATCAATCGGAATGAAAGCTGATCCGATTGGGAAGGCTCGCCAGACGGCTCGCTTAGGTACACCCGGCGATTGCCACATGGCCACCAACCGGGTCCAACCCGACCATATGCATCAATACGATTCTCTACTTATATGTCTCGTCTCGACTCACCTGACCACACGTCCCAAGTATAACCAAATAATAATTAATAGTACCTAAAGGTACAGAAGGTCCACTGCCTAAATGATGACGTTAGCTGTCATTTTTAGGGTTCCGTAGCCAAATGGCAAAAGACGGAACCCTTATGGATTCGTCATGTCTGTCTGTCTGTCCGTCCGTATGTCACGGCCACTTTTTTCCGAAACTACAAGAACTATACTGTTGAAATTTGGTAAGAAGATGGATTCTGTAAACCGCATTAAGATTTTCACACAAAAATAGAAAAAAACAATAATTTTTGGGGGCTAATACTTAGAACTGAAACTCAAAAAAAAAAAATTATCAAACCCATACGTGTAATCAAATCATCAAACCTGGATAGGTCTTCAAAAATGATATTGAGGTTTCTAATATATATTTTTTTTAAACTGAATTGTTTGCGCGAGAGACACTTCCAAAGTGGTAAAATGTGTGTGTCCCCCTGTAACTTCTAAAAAAAATATATATGATGTAGGTAGGTACATTACCATGCAAACTTCCACCGAAAATTGGTTTGAACGAGATCTAGTAAGTAGTATTTTTTAATACGTCACATAAATCGTAAACCGCAATTTATTTTACGGATCCCTTCATGGGCGAGTCTGACTCGCACTTGGCCGCTTTTTTTGCAATAGACAATCATAGAGTGAGATAGGGTTGTTCTTCTTCTTCTTTATCTGCCATGCCCTATCGGGCGTCGGTGACCACCTTTGCAAAGTCTATCCTATTCTTGGCCAGTCTTGCGAGCGTGGCCTCGTCCTTGATGTCCGTCCATTTTTAGGGTTCCATACCAAAAAGGTAAAAAAGGAACCCTTATCCTTATTACTCTGTCTGTCTATCCGATCTCAGGAACTACTTGAGCTATCAATTTGAAATTTGGAATAACTCTTAAGAAAGTTAAGACACATGTATTAAGAATGAAAAATTTAAATAAACATTTTATTTTCTGTGTAAATGACGAATATGAGGGGGAGTTAAAAAAACAAAGGCTAGTTAATAGATCAAGTTGGGTATCATATGAAAGGGCTTGAGTTGCGCTTTCTAAAACTATGTTTATTATTTTTCTACAGCGGGTTAATTTTGATTTATTACGGAAAATATTGAAAAAAATACCATTAGCATACCATACCGGAAGCATATACGAATAACGTCAATATCGGTTAAGCTCCATTTAACCAGTAAACAGGTGGCGACCCGATAAAAGCTCGCACGGAAACGCTATTACTGCAGTACCTAGGTACTCAATAATGTGTGTTGTTACATTCTTACAGGCTGTGGAATTACCTTAATCGGTGAAGACTTTGATGAGCATTCCGGTAAAATTACTTGACGAGCTTGAACATGGCGGGGACATGGCGATGGCGGCGACATGCAGTAAAATGTATAAATATGTATCTCGATAACCACATAATGTACAGGGACTATCACGCCCACCATATACATACATGCGCCACCCTGTAAGAAAATAAAATAGAAGCCATGTATTTTCCCAATAAGTAAATCAGCAAAAATATTATATCTTTACACTTATAGACTATCAGAGGGCCTACCGCGAAAGGCATTCGAAGTTTCACCTCTCTGTCATACTTACGAGTTCGTACTTAAGTGCGACAGAGAGGGAACACTTCGAATGCCGTTCGCGGTAGGCCCTCAGAGCCCGACCCTCCCACACAAACAAGTAATTTTTTCCCATGCATTAAAAATAAATATATCGTTAAGTGATATGATGTGCACCCATTTGTCCGAGTCCGTCTAGGTTAGGTACCACCCTTTCTGACTGTGGGTGTCGTCAGAGTTGATTATGAGAATATAGTAGAAGTGACCACACTTGTGTACGATGCGATGGACTAGCAACCTATTACAGCAATATCATATTTCCTCCATCTTATAAATCTACAATTGCTATAGAAGCGGTGCTGAAAATTTAACATAGGTAATGTGCTCTGCTCTGCCTACCCTTTTTTGGGAATACATTTTTTTTTTTTTTTTTAATTTTCCCATGTTACGTACCTATTTGGAGAAAACCTCTAAGTACTTTGTATGCATGGTCCCGAAGGGACGCACCGGGTTTGGGAATACAGGAGTGAGTTGAACCCATTTACATCATCCCTAGAAACTGACCGAAAATACAGCTAACGTAATCAAACACGAGAACAAGTGTTGGAAACTGGATCGGGCTCTCTTTATACTATTGTGGTATTAGGCACTAACCCTTTCATTGACGCTGACCCTCACAATTTAAAAAGACAGCTGTAAAGGTGAACATTTTGCAGATCGCGCGAATTTTATTACTGTCTCATTGCAAAGAATCGTTTATTTGGGTACAGTCTCCTGAAATCGACATAATCTTAGTCGCTACATTTCATAGCTTATAGCGAGTGTTTTGTAATTGAGGTACGATAAATAAATAGGTTAGATATGTGGGTAGTCTTCAAATAATTAATTTATATAGACGTAAAAGAAGCCCACGGACGGCCCAAGCTTTTATTTTTGCAGATTTTGTTAGAACATTAGTAGGTAATAAGTAATAAAATATGGTTGTTAATGTGTATTTTCAACACACCTGCTCGTAAAGTAGGTCTTATTACAGCGTATTTACACTGATAATGCAGAATATTACCCATGCCGTGCCTTTTACATTACATTATCGCACTAGTGCCTTTTCATTACATATCTTTTTAAATATTAGCAAAATAATGCAGAATATTACCCATGCCGTGACTTTTACATTACATTATCGCACTAGTGCCTTTTCATTACATATCTTTTAACATTTTCATTTTTTATTTTATTTTTTTTTTCCTCGCAAATGTGTTGAAAAACGTCGTATGAAACACGTGAGCATTGGTCATTACACTTCTCGTCTCCATTAAGCCTTCGCCTTCGGCTCAGGCTTAAAAACCGACTCGAGTGTAATGACCAACTTAGCACACTTGTATCATAATGTACTATTATTTACTGCGGATTAGACGCTACTGGTAATGTCATTCCTTCGTTCTTTACCGTTGATTCCTTCACTCCGTCCACTACACTGTCTCAGTGTGAATACGAACCAATCGGGAAAACGTTTGTAAACTGAAAAATCCGGTACCGATTTTCATCATTATTAGTTTTTTTTAAAGCTAATAATGATGAAAATCAGGAAATATATTTCCATCATTAGAATTCTGAGAAAAAACTTAAATTTCAAGATACGACGGAAAAACTGAAAAATGCGAAGTGATTCCGTTTATTTGCTCTCGAGTGTAGTGATATGATGTTTTTCTTTAAATTTAAGAGTTATCCTCTTGTCGGTGGAGTATTTTCCATTTCTCTCTGTCGTACGCCATCTCCTTGACTCGCTGATACGATACGACACCAGCTTTTTCCTTTATTTGGTCCATGTAACTGCGCCGTGGTCTTCCCCTGCCTCTACTTCCTTCTATCTTTCCTTCCATTATGGTTTTAAAGAAGTTGTCGTGCCGTATCAAATGTCCAATCATTTTCCCCCTTCTAGCGCTGATGGTGTTCAGGATCGCTCTCTTCTCTTTTACCCTTCTTAACACGTCCTCATTTGTTACTCTCTCAGTCCAGCTTATGCCTTCCATCCGTCTCCAACACCACATTTCAAACGCTTCCAGTCTCTCTCGATCCCTTTGTGTCATTGTCCACGCTTCGCTGCCATACAGGGCAATACTCCAAATGTACACTTTAATTAGCAACTTTTTGCTCCTACTTGACAAACTGGATTTTAAGAGTTGTCTCTTTTGGTTAAAAGCTTTTTTCGCCATGGCTACTCGCGCGACGATGTCTGGTGTACATCTGGAGTCTCTTGTTATCAGACTGCCTAGATATTTAAAACTATTTTGATATTTAAACACGTTGTATGGGTATGTTGTTAATAACTATTGGTGGATGGTGTGATTTGTGTTTTGAGGTGGTCAGCGTTTTCGTTTTCTTTATGTTGATTCTCAAACCCAATTCGTTAAAAGTTGTATCCATAATTGAAATTAATTCCGTCAACTGATGTGGTGTTTCTGCAAATGCTGCGATGTCGTCTGCAAATCGAATAAAATGTATCTTCTCCCCATTAATTTTGATCCCTCCCTTGCCAGTTTCTCTGATTTTTCTAATTGCATATTCTATATATATATTAAAGATTAGCGGTGAAAGTGGACACCCTTGTCTGACACCCTGTCCAATTCTTGCATTCCCATTTTCATCTCCTATCTCCACCCAAGCTTCCTGTTCCTTGTATAATTGAAAAATAACTCTCCTGTCTCTAAAATCTAGTCCGGCTTCTCTTAAAATACCCATCATTTGCCTCCAGTTCACTTTATCAAATGCCTTCTCTAGGTCTATAAATGCGATATGAGTTTCAAGTCCAAGTTCTAGGCGCCTGTCCACGGCTAATCTAAGAGCGAGTATTGCTTCCCTGGTACCTTTGCTTTCTCTAAACCCATATTGGTCTGGTCCTATATAATCTTCTGATATGGGTCTGATCCTGTTTTGAATTATTTTCAAAAGAATTTTACTCGCCTGTGAAACTAAACTTGGGGCTGAGTTACAGGCTACCAACGGGGTCACAGGTGGCGGATAGTGAACGGCCACCAGATATGGTGGTCAGCTGCGAATATGTAGAATAAGCAGTCCCCGACCAAGCAACGGCAAGATTAACAGGATGTAGTGGGAACCTGGTGGGACAGGTATCTCTAAAAAAAACTACTAATATCCAATGACAATCTTGCGACGTGGCGAGAAAATGCCGCCACTAAATAGGCATTCCCCTGGTGTCAGGCAGCAGTGGCATCAGTACTGGATAGAGGCTGAGGAAGAAGATTCTGGTAAGGCTCTAGACCAGACATCGAAGAGCGGGAAACCGGTTTTTGAGCTGCGGTGTGGAAGGCAAGTGGGAAACCACCACACTATTTTCCCAGAAAAGGAGTATATGGAAATGCAAAGTACACAGAGAAATGTTCTTGACAACGGGCTTCCACGATGTAACATTCCGTGGCGGTCTGAGTCCGGCAGGGTTAGGAACAAGGCTAACTCGGTCGTCATCCTGCGAAATCCTTGTAAAATTGGGACTTGGAATGTACGGACAATGCTTGTACCAGGAAAGATAGAAGAGGTAATCTCGGAAATGGGAAGAATCGAGATAGATATATAAGGATTGTGTGAAGTGAGATGGGAAGGCAGTGGAGATTATTGGATCAATGACTATAGAGTAATTTACACAGGAGAGCAACAAGGCACAAATGGCACAGCAATAGTGCTGAACAAGAAATGGGGTTCTCAGGTAGAAAACACTATCCACCGTAGCGACAGAATAACCGCAGTAAAGATCAAGGCTAAACCAGCAGATATTATCATAGTGCAAGTTTACATGCCGACAGGTAGCCATCCAGATGACGAAATAGATGAGGTGTACAACCATTTAGAAGATATCCTAGACTCCGTTAACAAAAATGACAGCTTAGTAGTAATGGGAGACTTCAACGCAGTGGTAGGAGAAGGAAAAGAAGGGAACATTGTTGGGAACTTTGGACTTGGAAAGAGAAATAAAAAAGGTGACCGGTTAGTCCAATTTTGCATGGAAAACGATTTAGTAGTAACGAATACATTATTAATACAGCATAAAAGAAGATTGTATACATGGAAAATGCCAGGCGATATTGGCAGATATCAAATACACTATATAATGATAAAGAAAAGTTACCGTCGTCAGCTCAAGATATGTAAAGCTTTTCCTGGCGCAGATTTAAATACTGATCACAACTTATTGCTCAGTTCACACAATTTCACAACAAGTACCACCAGAAAAAAGTCAAAGCCAAAAAATATTGATCTTAGTAATCTTAAGGATTTTAATAGCAATTTTAGAGTGCAATATAGTAATAATATAGGTGATAAATTTGAAGATTTAAAAAATAATTTAACTAATGATATATGCAATATTAATTTAGACGATAGATGAAATTATGTTAAGAATATAATAAACCAAGGAGCACAGGAAACTTTAAAAAAAGAAAGAATTGCTCCTAGGAAGAAATGGTTAACCGGAGAGATTATAAATTTAATGATGGAAAGATTATAGAAATAAATCCGATGATGGTAGTATAAAAGAATACAAAAATCTGACCAATCAAATTACATTAAAATGTAGAAAAGAGAAAGACAGAGATGTGGTTGAATCTTGTGAGGCAATAGAAAAACTAATGAGTAAGGGAAAGTTAGACCAGGCATATAATATTATACGGAACATGAATAAGAAGCATAGAAGTAGAAGCTCAGCAATAGCAGATGAAGAAGGGCAAATCCTGCTTAATAATAATATATAATAATAATAATGTACTTGGAGGCTTTGTACAAGGGAGAAGAGATGGCAGAAGGCGATATAGGAAGAACTGGTATCAGGGGATGCAGTGGGGCCAGAAATACTTAGAGAAGAATTTGACAATGCACTAAATAGAATCCAAACTGGTAAAGCTGCTGGTATTGACAATATCTATATTGAGTTAATTAAATACGCAAATTGTGAACCAATAATTGATGAAATATTTTTAATTACTAAACAAATTCACTCAACTGGTCAAATTCCGAATGATTTTAAAGTAAACAAAATTGTAGCTTTACCTAAGAAACCCAACACTCTACTCTGTGAAGAGCATAGGACACTTAGTTTAGTTTCACAACACTAATGTAAGTACTTAAAATTAGTTGATGGTCCAATGAATCAATTATAGATAGTCTATGGACAGAAAGTTATTAGAGTCGGGCCAGAGAAAGATGAGCCCATATACTATATTAAAATAACCTGATGAGCCCTTGATGAGCCTATAGAAAAGAGAGGCAAATAGGCATGATGCCGCATGTGAGTGTGTTAAAATTGAAAACGTACTGTAGCAACACTACGTTATCAATTTTTCCAACCATCAAATTGTTGTAATGAAGTATAAATTATAAATATAATTAAAATAAAAAGATTGAAAGTTTAGAAAAAATATGCATTATTTTTATTGTCCAATAGTAAATTTATAGCTACCAGTAGAATCCTTACGCTTTTATAGAAACAAAATTGGACGACAACAATGTAGGTACCTAACTAAACGCAGTAATTCGCGAGCGAAAAAGCAAATTATTTAATTTTCCTTACAACGATTAGTACGAATAACACAGGTGTTACGTCATACCCGTGTGACAATTCTGCCCTGATAAATTGTACTTGCAGTAATCGAATTTTTTGAGATTTTCAGTTTTTTGCAAAAATGTTGATTGATTACTTACTGCAAGTACAATTATCAGGGCAGAATTAGTATAAAGCGTTTCGCCTGCCGCCAGCGAAGTCAATCTTTGTCTGAAAATTTTGGGTATTTATGTTATTTCATTAAAAGTTGCTCCCATACCTACAAGCATTTGTTCCTTTCAAAAACTAGTTCGAATGGTATCGTAAAAAAATCTTAGTCTACATCCCTATTTAAAAAAAACAGCATGTTGCAACACCGTGTATAACGTGATAAAATAATAATGATAGTCGAAAAATTACTGTTTCTTCAATTTACACAATGCACGATATGATACAGAGAACAAAATTATAATGGAATAAGTTTTGCTGCCGACTGTCAAGTACTCATTGAGGCCATTCTAACGAGCCCAAACTCGATGGGATTGGTCGTTTTATTGCGGAGTTCCTATGACCACCTTCTAGTTCCAGCATCAGATCAGCTCCAAGTCATCATAATATTGCATTGTCATGCGATATACATATGCTTGCAAAATTTCAGCTCAATTGGATAACGGGAAGTGACTGAAAAATGGATTGCAAATTTTGACGGACAACTTACATACTTACATATTTACATAATTATATACGAACAGTGCAAGTTAATATAAAGCTTGTAAATAAAAAAAACCTTCATCGTCTGAAGCCCAAAACAGGACTCGAGCCTGTATCCTCTGTATTGCCGGTACAGCGCTCTCACCTCTGAGCTACCCAGACATACACACATAATGCAATTGATCAAGCAGAAGAAATTATATGAAATAAATATTGATAATAGGCCAAGCAAATTAGATCCAAAACGCGTTTTGAAGAATGAATTCCCAGAAAGCTGGAAATCGTTTTTATACCTTCATTTGGTCCTAAATGCATGTAATCCGAGTTTGCACCATCCCAGGAGGTGTGCATAACTTTTGAAAGATTGGGCTCCCAACAACCACGAAATTTTTGCTCTTTTTTAGGGTTCCGTCAAAGAGTAAAACGGGACCCTATTACTAAGACTCCGCTGTCCGTCTGTCTTCTGTCTGTCTATCTGTCAGCAGGCTGTATCTCACTGATACCGTGATAGTTCCAGTTGAAATTTTCACAGATGATGTATTTCCGTTGCCGCTATAACAACAAATACTAAAAATAGAAGAAAATAAATATTTTTATAGATAATGGTACGGAACCCTTCGCGCGCGAGTCCGACTCGCACTTTGCCGGTTTTTTTAATTTTTGCATGTAGCACAAAAACAGTAGGCGTACGGAAAATGTATACTATTCAATATTAAAGAAGGTCAATGTATATAATGGAAACACAGGGAAACGTACCAGAGGCAGGCCGCGCACGCGCTGGGCGGACGACTTGAGGGCTGTCGCCGGGGCGAAATGGATCTCTATAGCCGCCGACAGAGAGCTATGGAAAAGCTTGGAGGAGGCCTTCACCCTGTAAAGGGGTTCTCATCACCACTACACATACAACAATTTTCTTCTATCGCATACATATAGCACAAAACGCCGATACATTCCTAGCTTTATTTTAGTAATAATAACTTATATTTTGTTTAGTTAATTCACATATCCAGTTTACTTTGTACTATCTCTTTATTGCATGTGATCGAGAAATAAAAGGCTTTTTTATTTTTTTATTTATTTTATAATGTGTATAATGTGAAATTGTATTTTAAATTTTTTTATCCTATGGGTTTTACAGCAGGTATATTTTTTCAAAAATATGTTGGTCTTAAAAAGTCGCAAAATGGAAGCTTGCACCTAAAATTTTCCCCGTTTCTAAACTTTGATTTCGACTATACCACTGAACCGAATTTGAAGTTTTAGATATTCAATCGAAGCAGAATTTGACCCTCTTTAATATTGAATGAAATACATTTTCTGTCCGAAGTACCGTTTTTGTGCTACATGAAAAAAGAGCAAAAATTTATCCCCACCTCCTGTGATTGGGAAAACTCAGATTACACGTATTTAGGACCAAATTTAGGTATTAAAACGATTTCCAGCTTTCTGGGAATTAATTCTTCGAAAAATTATAATTTAATTTAAGCCACCCTGTAACTCTCATAAAAAGCAAAAAAGGGGCAGGTACCCTAATAAAATAAAATATAAACACTTTTTATTTTACTACTTTGTTGGTGTGATTGATATACATATTAGTACCAAATTTCAGCTTTCTAGTGCTAACGGTTACTGAGATTATCCGCGGACGGACGGACAGACAAAGCGAAACTATAAGGGTTCCTAGTCGACTACGGAACCCTAAAAATGTCATTAAATATTACTGTCAGTATCTCGACCGCATGTAACAAGATTGCTTTTTTTGCATTTTGTTGGGTTCCCTTCCAGAAGAGTTGGAAGCCATGCGTGACTATTTTTAATTTGATTGTTTGCCATATCCTTTCATTCAATTATATATAGCATATGGAAGATTGCGGGTAACCACTGCAGTTTATCACGTCACGACACCGTAACACAAGCCGTATGTTTGATACTCGCAAAGAAAAAAATACTATTTTGTGTACAAGGTCAAGCGCGAATCTGACTCGCACTTGACCGCTTTTTTGCACACTGTCGCATCACATCTACGAAATTCGACACTGGAATCCGGAGCACTAAAGTTGCTTCCTCATTATGGCTGCTCTAATTGTACAATTAGGTTTAGATAAGCAACAGGTGGTGCGTTTCCAGTAGGTACGTAAGTAAGTGGGTATACAGGGTGTTTGGCAGATAGATGGACATACATATACTTGGGGTAGATGGGGCCATATGCAACGTGGATGCACAAAAAAATATCACTTGGACACGAAGATTTTTCTGTAAGATTTTTGTATTTAAATTTTTCAAATACTACTCAGTTTTCAATATTTAAAACCTCAATAACTTAAAAAAAATATAAAATGGGCAATATTTTTATTTATTTTTCTAGACTGATACCAAAATTGAACAATAGTTATTTGTTATACAAGGGTGCAAAGTTGTATTTTAACCGCGAGTGTGGAATTGAAACACGAACTAGCGAATGGATTCTAGGGTTGAACCACGAGCTAGCGAATGGATTCTATGGTTAAACCACGAGCGAAGCGAGTGGTTCAAAAATAGAATCCTGAGCGAAGCGAGTGGTTCAAAAATAGAATCCTGAGCGTAGCGAGTGTTGCAACACACGAGACGTCAAAATAACTTGCACCCGTGTGTAACACAAATTTTTTCACCTCACTAAAGCAAGGAAAAAAAAACAAAAAAGCAAAGTAACGAAAAAATTAAAAAAAATATATTAAAAAGGGGAAAAAAACATTAAAAATGAGAAAAAAAAAATAAAAACATGAAAAAAGAAACAAAATATTACAAAATTAAAAAAAATATTTAATAAAGAGGAAAAGAGAAAAAACATTGAGAAACAAAAAAAATAACATTAAAATAAAGAAAAACTTTTAAAAAGGGCAAAAATAATTTCAAAAAACATTAAAAAAGACTGATAAAAGAAAAACGAAGGAATAAAATAGAGACAAAAACATATAAAAAAGAAAAAAGTTACAAAAAACATAACATTAAGAAAAAAAACTTAAAAAAAGACAAAGAACAAAAAAAAACATGTAAAAAGAAAAAAGTTACAAAAAACATTATATTAGGAGAAAAAACGTAAAAAAAGACAAAAAAAGACAAAAAAAACATGTAAAAAGAGTAAAAATAAATTTTAAATAATGGAAAAGGGAAAAAAAACCTTGAAAAACACATATAAAACAATAAAAAATAAAAAAAACATTAAAATATGGCAAAAACATCAAAAAAATATAAGAGAATTTCAAAAAAACCTTGAAATAATAAAAAATAAACATTAAAAAAAAGGAAAAAAACGTATAAAAAAGAGAAAGAAGACCAAAAAAACTTAAAAAAAGAAAAAAAAACATTCAAAAAGAAACAAAACATCTATAAAAAGGAGAAAAAAGCAAAAATCATTGAAAAAAGAAAAACAAAGCAATAAAATAGAGACAAAAACATAATAAAAGAAAAAAAGTTACAAAAAACATTAAAATAAGAGAAAAAACGTAAAAAAAAGATAAAAAAGAAAAAAACTTAAAAAAAACATTTAAAAAGAGAAAAAGTGGAAAAACCACAAAAATAAATCAAAAAGAAAAAAACATTAATTTTTTTTTTTTTAAAGTGGAAAAAATAAAAAAAACCTTGAATAAACACATTTAAATCAATAAAATATAAAAAAAAAACATTAAAATGTAGACGAAAACATCAAAAAAATAAATAGAATTTCAAACAACATTAAAAAAAGAAGAAAATAATTAAAAAAAAAGGAAAAAAACGTATAAAAAGACCAAAAAAACATTAAAAAGAGAAAAAAAATACAGAAAAACATTCAAAAAGAAACAAAACATTTAAAAAGAGAAACAACATTTTTAAAAAGGAGAAAAAGAAAAAAGATTTATAAAACAAAAAAACATTTAAAAAAGAAAAAAAGAATTAAAAACATTAAAAAAAAGAATAAAACTTTAAAAAAAAGGTACCTAAATAAAATAAATCTGATGGGCGAAAAATGTCCTGTCTGGACTGGCCTTTACATGTTTAAGAATTGAAACTAATAACACGTTCGGATTTCAAATATTCTTTTTGTACTCGACGATTAAAATATGTGTATTAAGATTTCATAGAGAATACTGCAACGTCACTCTTTTCATAGTTGTAGTCCATGTTACTGTCGAAACAATCGAAATAACTACTTTTCGATACTGTCCAGACAACTAAAATAAATTCGACCAATCACGTGGCTGCTTTACTGAACTGTAATGAATTGGACCAATAGAATCGCTTTGATGTCGTACGCTCGTTGATGTCTTTTAAGATATCAACAAGCGTACGAGCGATAAGCTGCACTTCGTTTCAACAGTATCGAGTTTGTTTAATTAGTTCATTTGACTCGTAGAAAATTAATTTTAATGAACTCGTACAAAAAGTATTGTTCACAATAGTGTTATAATCAAGCTTTTTAATCTCGTACCTTACTTAGGCCACTCAGCAAGCTTCGTGGCCTAAACACGGTACTCGACTAAAAAGCTCTCTATTATAACACGATTGTGAAAAATACTATTGCACTCTTGTGGATAAAATGCAGTTTTGCTATCTGTTTTTAAAGAATAAAAATGGGCTTTCCGAGCTAGTGAGGTGAAAATTTAATTATTTAGTGCACATGGTAGAGTCTGACCAGCGAGTCGTGACAGTAGCATTTTTATCAAATTATTTATATGGCAACAATTTTACCTATGAAATAAACTGTCAGTTATAAGTACTTATGACGGCTCCATACATTTCGTGTTACCAGCATGCGTTTTTCTTAAATTTGCCGCCATTTTTCACTGTCACGACTCGCTGGTCAGACTCTACCTAAAACATAATTTCAGGCTTTCAAACCACAAAAGGGGGTAGGTACTTAAACATAAATTTAAAGTCAACTTTACATTGCTTTAAAAAAAACGCAAGGCTGCTTCTAATTTCCCAAAAACATCTTCAGTTTATGCCCTTACGATCGGTAGGTAAACAACAATCGCATTTGTTTAAAAACAGCTAGTTTATTCGTTAAAATTAACAAAGTAACAAGGCAGTAAGTTATTATGAGTGACAAAAGACAAAGAAAACTCTGAAGTTAATCATTAATTCGGTCATCTAATTACAAAAATTGCTCAAATTGAATTGTTAAAAAAAAGTCCGACCGAAATTTCAGAACTCCGAACGCGATTTTCCGGTTTTACGAAAACTGCGCATAAAAATGGTTCTGTTCCCGAGATACAGGCTCAGCCTAGTTCGGGGCCTGCCGGATATTTTTGTGTATTTGTATAAGGCCTGTATGTTTTAAATAAATTTATTCTTTATTCTTCTTCTTCTTTAGTTTAGGCAGGCTGAAGAATGTGGCAAAGAAATTAGACATAAGTAGATACATACTTACATATGCTCGAAAACAAAACACTACTTACCCTCCTTTATGCGACTATTGGGTAAAAAAAAAACTCGAATTTAATAAGAGCGGGTCATTGTTATATGACAATACCTATTTAAACTTTATAAATTTAAATCGTCACGTCATTTGTAAGCAAGACGCTAGCCAAGTGCGAATGAGCAACAATTAAGGCAAAACAAAATTTACAATTCAAAATCAGTATCAGAGCGCGCGGTGACCCTACTTAACCTCACCAATTGGGGTGTCTCGAGTGAAACAAGAACGGTCAGCCGCTGAGAAAGATTACCGCCACCTATCACCATTTCTCCCCATTGTATCCATAGACATTCATTAAATTTTATTCACCAACGGGTTTGTGGACAAAGGAGTAGATTCAAGAATTACTACAGAATGCGAGTGCACGGGTCGTAGTTCATAGACGGGTCACGGATAATTGACCCTAGATTCGATGTATGACCTAAAGGTGTTCTTTTATTACATTTATAATAGTAATAGCATTATTGAAAACTCGTTTTGTAGGCATAGATACATGCGATAAATCTGCCTACAAAAGAACAGGTCACGTATGTGTACTAGTGATACTGACGTATTCAACCCTATTTTTTAGGGTTTCGTACCTCAAAAGGAAAAAAACTGAACTCTTATAGGATCACTTTGTTGTCCGTCTGTCTGTCTGTCTGTCAAGACCCTTTATCTCGGGAACGCGTGGAGGTATCGAGCTGAAATGAAAACCATATACGCGGTACTACAGTCCCTTGAATCTGTAAAAAAATTAAACTTCTAATTTAACGTAAAATAAAGATACGGCCGTTTATGCCGCAAAAACGTATACAGGGTGGAAAGTTAAAACGGGGCAGTAAGCGCAGCAACTAGGTCCCTTGCCGCCACGCAAAAATGGCATTTGGATTCCATTCCTAACTTTTTAAGTGATGACAATCTACATTCACAGATTTTTGAAAAAAAGTACAGTCAGCGAGAAAATCATCAATTTTAACGATTTTTTTTAATGCCATTTGATCCTATTCCTATTAAGGATCAAAATACTCTTTGACACCCACTAAGGTATACTAGAACGCCCAGAAATCAAAGAAAACTTTTTCCATACAGTTAGTATGGGAATCCCAAAGTGCAAGTAGCCCTTTAGTTAGACGATCATCAAATTGTATGGAGACGGAGATAACTTCATTTAGATTAGAAATGAGAGAATTCATTCCTTTGTTACAGAAAAAAACTGGTTTTAATCAATGACGGCCAGCTTTATTCTGTAAAAGTTTGTAAAAAAGAATACTAACATCCGTATTCAGAAATTCTGTTCGAAATTTAAAATTTACTAAGGTAAGCACCTGTCCGCTCGTGAGTACTGAGTACTGTCCACATAGTAACGTTTATGAATACAGATGTAAATACGTTACCTACTGTTAAAAACTGTTACTGTTTGGGTAAAAAAAATCGTCAAAATTGACGATTTTCTCGCTGACTATATTTTTTTTCAAAAATCTGTGAATGTAGATTGTCATCACTTAAAAAGATAGGAATGAAATCCTAATGCCATTTTTGCGTGGCGGCAAGGGATCTAGTAGCTGCCCTTACTGCCCCGTTTTAACTTTCCACCCTGTATTTCGACACTCTCAAGGGAATCAAAATTTATAGGGTACTTTACGTTGACCTAGAACTGACATTTGGCAAGTATATCGTCTTAATAATGCTACAAGAACAGGGAAAAATCTGAAACTATACATTTGTAATTTTGTACGGAACCCTCGGTGGGCGAGTCCGACTCGCACTTGTCCGGTTTTTTTATACCCTTGCGACAATTATAATATAATTAAGTTAGTACCAATGTCTCAAATCTCAGTCGCCATAATAGCCGGCTCGACATACAGGGAAACCTATCTATTATCGTTTCATGGACACGTTCAGCTACATATTATAGACATTGGTAGTGACGGTTTAGCAATAATCCGGTCCGAATTAATATAGTTACGGGAGCCTGTAAATGGATGTAGTCTTACTCCACCTTTACAGAAATTATAAATCCTATTCTAGTAAATGAAATAGAACAGGGGTCGGCAACCTTTTACAAATACAAATTATTTATTTCGGACTATAAAATCCATAGTGTTAGTGGTTACAAACTTAGAGCTATGGTTACTGTTTTATAATTATGCTAAACTAAAATTAAAGACGCCTGGGCACCGGTATTACAGGCGCGTGCAGTTGCACATAACGCTGGAGCAGTGGCGAGTCCCAGCGGTGGGCTAGCATGCTCAGGATACTATTTGGGCTGCCACGACTGCGATTGAGGAAAGATTTTAGCAACCAAGGGCCATATAGGAGCTAAAAAAAATAAGCGGGCCGCACTTCTTAAATTTTTGTGACTTTAGCAATCAATTCCAAAATACTGAATTCAACGAACTTTATACATACAGAACGGCCAGGGAGGCTCGCGGGCCGCAAGCAAGGGCCTCGCAAGCCGCCTGTTGCCGACCGCTGAAATAGAGGAAGGGATGTCCATATAACAAAAGTGCAATGCAAGCATCCCGTTGCAAGACGCATCCAACGGTCACGTTCCGGGAACTCTAGGGCTAGATCGCAGTGCACAACGGCTCGAGCACAATAGCTGCGCCTGCACCCGTTACTAGTTCTCACACGTAGCCTAGGGCTGCGCCCATTGCCTCTGTAATAGTAACACTATACACGTGCATTCAATCCTAGTGTTTTGTTTATTACCTACTCGTTCAATTGTTTAACCTAGTTATCGACTCGCAGTGCAACAGGGGTGGGAATATGATATTAGTACGGTACATACCATGCGTACTTCGATATTTTAAATATGTTAACATTAAGAATTAAACATACCGTTCTGTAAGTAAAAACATTTGTTTAACATTACGACTACTACCCGGAAAAATATCGAATACCCGGTATTCAAGAAAAAAAATGTTTTCTACCCGTTTGTAAGTTGTAATCACTCCATATTATTTCCTCTTGCGAAGAATACGTATCCGATCACTGACAATTAGAGCACAATAAAAGACTCAAAGTCAGACATTGCTAATAGTGACCTGAGCAGGCCGCATGAGAGTACAGGTCAAGTGCGAGTCTAACTCGCACACCGAGGGTTCCGTACAAACTTTCATGCAACATACTCGTCTTTCCCCGTCCATTAATTCTGGAAAAAAAATAACAATGTATAGTAGAAGTTACTGTCATGGGTACAACGGCATTATGTTAGTTTTTCAGCGATAATTATTGTATCACATGAACTGATTTCAATATTTTTTGTTTTATTTGAAAAAAGGTAATACATTCGGAATGTTCTAGTATTTAGGTATTTCAATCAATCAAAATGGTATATTTACGGTGAGGGCGGTATCGTATATTGAATCTTGAGCGTAACCAACACCACCATTCGGGGGTATATTCGCCCAAGATGGAAATCATTTTGCTACCGAGTGACACATACTGCTTTTCACACCTTCTATGAGGAAAATTAATATCCCTCATTTAAGGGCAACAATGGCCCTTTTCTGAATAGCAAGTGTGAAAAAATAGTTGGTTAAATTACGAACTTACTAGTATAGAAATGTTTTTTGATGACTTAAATAACCTAGATACAGATACCGTTATATTTTTACTGTAATTGAACGAGCGAGCGAAGCGAACGAAGTTCCCGTTTCAGCTTGGGTAAAAAAAAATCTACAGGTCGTACGTAATCTACGTCTCAACCTACCCTAGTAAAATTTTGTGAGCAAGTTCGATAATTGGGTGGATTGCAAAAAAAAATTATATAATTAAGGGCCTTAATCTAATCTATGCTTTAACTTTTTTCCATTGTGTAACGAAAGTTACCCATATAAAATGTATGGAAAAAAGTTAAAGCGTAGATTAGATTAAGGCTCTTAACTATGTACAAATTTTTTGCAATCCACCCAATTACCTATATGGTTTTTTTGTCGATTCAGCAAATAAAGTAATAAAAATCTGTAAAAAATTAAAACTGTTTCAGAATGTGCAACTTAGAGCTCTTTCATTTGATACCCCACTTGGCCTAATGACTACACTTGATTTTTTGCCCCTCCCTTATCATATCTGAAAATTTTCATAGATAATTTACGTTAAAAACAAAGTTTAAACCGACTTCAATTCAGTACTTCGCCAAGCCACAAAGGTACATAAAAATTTCCACATTTCCTTTCCAATTTACTACACGAGACGAGAGCAAATGCGTTGATTATTACAAAACAAAACCCAAGTCGCTATCTGTGGGCTGATAATATTTGAGGAGTTATTCCGTCGATTCCTCAATGATCTCAGAATGAAGACTTCATTAGTTGCTACTTCAACGGAATCATGTCAGAATCTTTGACGTACTTTACATCTTTGAGGAGTTCCATAAGTCATCTGTGGTCTTCATCATCAGTTCCACTTCACCAAAATTGCGATTTCCGAGGATAAATACACGAGTTATACCTAATAGAAAATACCGAAATTACTACACGCGTGCCTATAAAATTTGAGGGTTGCCCTCAATTTCCCTGGGATCCCATCATCAGATCCTGACTTGGTGACAATGGGACCACCCCACCACAGGAGTATACTTTTTGGATTAAAAAAAGAATTTTGGAAATCGGTCCACAATTGGGAATGGATGAAAATTTTAGAAGTGCCTGATTATTTTTAGGTGATAGTAATAACCTTCCTTAGCACCAGAAAAAAGTTGCAGACTGTTCAGCTGCGTCAATTATTTTAGAAAAATATACAGTATCCTCACTTACGTTTTGGGTTTAGGACGGCGAATAAGACACTTTGCTTGATCCCTCTCATATTAGAAAAAAATATCTTAAAAATCCGTGGACAACTGACACTGGCAACGATATTGACAGCTGCAGCAGCTATATTTATTTTGTCATTGCCAGGGTCAGATATTTAAAATATTTTTTGTAATGAGACGGATCAAGGAGTGTCTCATTCGCCGCCCTAAACCCAAAACGTAAGTGAGGAAACTGTTTATATTTTATAAAAATAATTGACGCAGCTGAAAAGTCTGCAACTTTTTTCTGGTACCAAAGGAAGGTTATTAACATCACCAAAAAAATAATCAAGCACTTCTAAAATTTTCATCCATTCCCCATTGAAGGAGAAATCGGCGAACATAAAAAAAAATACATGCTATCGGTTAAAAATAAAAAAATACTTGTTTTCATTTTCCTTACATGTGGATTCTAGTTTTGTCTAAAACCATTCTAAATTCCTAATTGATAGCATAATTAGTTCCTGAGATAAATAACGTTGTGAGAGACAAACAGACAAAGACGCACCATAATGTTTTGGACATGACTAAGGCTTTTGAGTTTGTCAATCATTCGAAACTTCTCCACAAACTGGAAATGTATGGCAAGAGGAAAAATGTTTGACTGGATCAAAAGACAATGTACAGCAACTTTTCAGAAATGAAAGGAGTAGTCATAATAGAAACATTTAAGTCCATAACCACAGGTGTACCACTGGGTAGCATTCTTGGTACACTGCTTTACATTATTTACTTTAATGATCTGCCGAATGCTAGTTTGAGTAAAACTATTGTTTGCTGACGACACAACGCTTGTGATAAAAAGAGAGCTTTTTAGTCGAGTACCGTGTTTAGGCTACGAAGCTTGCTGAGTGGCCTAAGTAAGGTACGAGATTAAAAAGCTTGATTATAACACTATTGTGAACAATACTTTTTGTACGAGTTCATTAAAATTAATTTTCTACGAGTCAACAGAACTAATTAAACAAACTCGATTGTTTGGGAGCAATAAATAAATCTGACTCCAGAAAGTTATAATAGCGTTTATTCGCTTACGAAATATATACAAGATTACTGACGAGTGACGTGCGCTGTGCGCGGTGTCGTTTCGAGTCTCATGGAAGGGGAACGCCGCGAGCTGATCGAGAACCGGCCCCCGTGCCCTTCCTCCCGTGCGTAGTTAGTTGGTAGCAGCGTTAACATACTCCCCCCCCTCGAGCAAGTAGGGCTTCGAGGAGTAAAGATGCTGCTGACGTTGTGGGCGTTGTGGCCGATGCTGAAGAAGGCTTCGTCGTCGCTGGTGATGACTCCTTAGGTAATGCGCAAAGTTTGTGAATAGCGCGACGAAAGATGCTCCTTGTTGTCTGAACATCGGCGACCCTGGCGATGCCATCGTCCCCAGGGTATAGTTTTTGAATGCGTCCTAAGCGCCACTTCAATGGCGGAAGATTAGGCTCCTTTAGGACGACCATGTCGTTGGTTTGTAGGCCTTCTTGGTTGATTCGCCACTTTGTTTTTTGTTGCAATTCGCTTAGGAATCCTTGTGCCAGCGTAATCAGAATTGCTGCCGCATCATTTCGATATGTTGATATCTGCTGAGCCGGTTAGGGTTTATATCGAACAGAGATGGTGATGGTAGTGACAACAGTGCTTTACCGATCAAGAAGTGCCCCGGAATTAAAGGTTCAAAATCATTTGGATCTGACAATAACGATGTTAAAGGTCGTGAGTTTAAAATTGCCTCGATTTGAGTGAACAACGTTGACAGCTCCTCAAATGTCATGTGTGTATTGCCTAAAACCCTAGCAAAATGGGATTTGGCCGAATTCACCCCGGCCTCTGTTATTCCATTAAAATGAAGGGACAAAGCTGGCGAGAAATTAAATCTTATGCCTTCGTTTTCTACATATGACGCAATGGAATCACCATCAGCTCTGACAAATTTACCGATTTCGTTGCTTGCGCCTACAAAGTTAGTCCTATTATCTGAAAGAATCTTATTAAGTTTCCCTCTAAGAGATTTAAACCGCTTCAGACATTGGATGAAACGATCTGCAGTGAGATCGCTCGCTAACTCTAAGTGTTAACGCCTTTGTCGAAAAACAGACAAATAGGGATAACATTTGGTGATCCTACAACCGCGTCCTTTGCGGTCTGTAATGAGGAAAGAACCTGCAAAGTCGACGCCGTAAACATAGAGGTTTGGCTTAAGTCTTGGTTCGGGTAAGTTACCCATGAAAGGGTTTATATTTTTTGCCTTCATGATTTTACATGTTGTGCAGTTATTAATCGTGCTTCTTGCTAAAATTCTGCCTCTTAAGGGCCAGAAAGTTTCCCTGATCATACTTAATAATAATTGCGGTCCACCGTGTAGCAATTTAGGTGCATATGCTTAAAAAATTACTTTGTTAATGGGTTATTTGAATCCACTATAATAATATGATGTTTTTTGTCGTATGTTTCAGGAGAGTGTTTTAAGCGGCCGCCGACACGCAGCAGCCCGGATTCATCGAGGAAAGGTGTAAGTGATTTAACAGGTAAGGTTTTATTGTTTTTTTTGGTTGTTTAGTTCATTCACAGATGAAGCTTCTTGTTGAGATTGTTTACTTAAGAAATTTAATTCATCTGCAGTTAAATGACGTACCATTTTAGAATTGGGTTTATTTAGGTTAAAAATGAATCGCTTTATATAGGCAAAGGTTCTTTGCAAGGTGGATAATTTTGAATACTTGGTGAAGTCCACAACCTTGGAAAGAGCGCTTGCTGATTTCTGTTATTGGATTATAAGTTCTGATTTCAGGTACATCGCTGCTAGTGCTGGACTTATTCAACTGTGGCCAAGTTGATATATACTCAAAAATGAGGGACCCTGCCACCACAAAGCTGATTTACATAGCTGCTGAGGGTCAACTCCTCTGGAAACCAAATCCGCAGGGTTCTGATCTCCCGGGATATGCTTCCACATACCTTCAGGAGACAGTTCCAGAATGGCTCCTACGCGATTTGAGATTAAAGTTTTAAGACTGCGTGGTTTGGCCTCAAGCCAACTCAAGACCACAGATGAATTCGTCCAGTGGAAAACTTGGTCAATGCGACATCGTAGCGCTTATTTAATCTTAACCGACAGACGTACCATAGTTTTACCTTCACTGTCTATTGACGACAAATAAATACATCTAGCATACGCATCCTCGGACGCGTCACTGAAGGAGTGCAAGGTAATTGTTTTATATTTAGGACATAGAACGCACTTTGGGATATCAATATTCGTTAGATATTTGAGATTTCCTACATAATCTTGCCACTTTCTTGACAATTCTGCAGGAATTAAATCGTCCCAGTCTAGTTTAGTCAGCCACAGCCGCTGTAATATGAATTTTGTTGTGACTGTGATTGCACTTAACAAACCTTGTAGGTCAAATATCTTAGCAGGGTTTGATAATATTGTACGTTTCGCCACTGGTGGCGTCATATCTAAGTGTGTCGAAAATTGCAATTTGTCATCAACCGGATGCCATATAAGGCCTAAGACACTAGACTGAGAAGTGACGTCTAAGTCTTTAGGTATCATAGTACCTACAACGCGTAAACGTGTTGTCTCACTTGTTTCTCGAATGACTGAGTGATGAGGAAGGAATGACCCAAATTCAGGCCTTGGTATTTCTGTCAGATGTCCTAGATTATTGTATTCATGAATAAAATCGGAATAGGCTTGTTTTAGAGACTGATCCTTAGAGAGTCGCTTTTCAATATTAAGAAATTGGTTTTCTGCCATTTTGTATGAATCTCCGAGGACAAATGGCGGTTCTCGCAGTGGAATTGTAACTTTAAAACTTCTATCTGCGTCGCGGTAGGTAGTGTCATTGAATAGACTTTTGCAGTAAGTATCCTCAGGTGACACAACCTTTGTCGCGGGTAGTTCTTCGAGTTCCCAGAACCGTGTTAGTTGATCTTTAATATCTTGTGAGAAATTACATTTTATTTCTTGTGAACTTGAAGAACCACTGCGGCTCCCCCCAGTGGGGCCAGCCACTATCCATCCCAGTTCTGTCTCCGTCAATACGGGTTTATTTCGCCCTAACTTAATTTGATTGGATCCAATGAGGTCCCAAAATACATCGGAGCCGAGTAAAATATCGACTTCTGACGGATGGCAGAACTGAGGATCTGCTAGATTTATATTCGTTGGAATATTTAATTGTGTTGTGACTTTCATGTTTGGAAGTTTATCAGTGATGGTAGGCACTACATAGAATTTAACTGGAATAGAGAAATTACTATGCATTGAATTGATTATTAAATCGCAATATTTATTTATTTGCAATGTTGTATTATTAATACCTGATACTGAACGATTGACTTCCTTTGTTTTACAATTAATTATATGTTGTGCCTTTTCAGAGATGAAGGAGGATTGGCTGCCGCTGTCCAATAAAGCGCGTAGCACATGCTTGTTACCTTCGCATGTCACCTCAAGGAGTGCCGTGGAAAGTAAGGCTTGGTCACGAGATACCGTGGACAACGTGATGGATGTTTGAGCTTGAGCAGTTTGCTGTTCCACGGGTTCTGGTGACGAAGTTGATGTCGCTTGAGGAAGGTGAGTGTTACTTGTAGCTGAAGCAGTAGTATTTTCATTATGAAGCACTGGTTGATTGTTTGTTTGTTTATGTAAAATAGTGCTATGTTTTCTTTTACAGATTTTACAACCAATAGCGCGGCACTGGTAAGTATGATGACCAGGTCGAAGACAGTTCTTGCACAATTTCCATTGAATAGCTTGTGTATAACGATCATCGATTGATAACGATTTAAATTTAGGACAATCGACTAATCTGTGATTTTGTTTGCAGGACATGCACTGGTAACAAGTGGACGGTGCGTCAGAAGCGGAAGCAATAAACGATTTAGTCTTAGGAACCACGTGACGTTTTTCATTTCTTAAATCCGGCCTTGTAGAACATACTGTTTCCAATACATCAGCCCTGTTACGTAAGAACTTAAAAAAATCGTTTAAAGTAGGAGAATCTTTAATATCATTCCTAAATTCTTCCCACCTGCGTGCGGTAGCGTTATCAAGCTTTGTCGTAGCCATGTAAATAATAAGCGTATCCCATTTGTCCGTGCATTCACCTAGCGTCTTAAGCGCTTGCAAGTTCTTGGAAATTGAATCAATTAAATTTCGCATACCCCTATCAGTCTCTCTCGACAAAGGCTCGATATTAAACAAGCACTTAAGGTGTTGGCTGACCAACAAGCGTTTATTATTATACCTTTCACACAGCAAGGACCATGCAATTTCATAATTATCAGCAGATACAGTAACTGATTTGATGGCAACACTGGCTTCACCCTCTAAATATGATTTTAAATAATGAAATTTGCATATATCATCCAAATCGTTATTTTTATGAATTAGTGACAGATAAATGTCACGAAACTCGAGCCACAGGTGTGGACTCCCATTAAAAAGAGGAAGTTTCAAAGGCGGAAGTTTGACTTTATTAAAGCCTGTAATGCTAGCATTGCTTGAAACTTTCTCCCTTTGAAAGATCTCTTGCCATGTTTCAATAATTTCTTGAGCTTGGCTCATGCTACTATAGAACGAACTTTCTGTTTCTTCCCTCTCTTTAAGTTGTTTACCAGAGGTATCAAGCCTATCTATATTATCTTGAACCTCATCAAAGGAATTTAATGAACTTCGCATTTTACCTAACCTCATCGACAACTCGTTAATTTGGGCCCTAGTTACATCACTAGATTTTATCTCAGATATGGATAGCACAAACTTTCTAAATAGCGTTAGGCGCGTTCTCTCTACTCCTCTCTGATGTATTAGTTCATTTAACTCGGCCATTTTGTAAGCGCAAGCAACGTAGGCAACGTGGCAATTAACAACCAGACACGTATAGAATTTAAAAGTAAATACTTACGATTTCTTGTTCAGAAATGGCAATGATTCCATACCTCAAATACTTAAATTTAGCTTAGTATCACCCATTAAGCCAAATAGGTATGTAGTTATTATTCACCTACGTTTGTTCTTTGTTCTCGCCAACTTGTTCCAATCATGTAGGTACTGTATCCCAAGTAAATCTGAAATAGTCGGCAAATCACTTTAAAACATTTGTTATAGTAAGTAATTTTAATTACCTACTCGCATGACAATGCACTTTGATGCTCACTAATGTTTCTCGTATCTTAAGTAAAGCAAAATGTTAATTACGTTACGAATTTATATTATTTGAACATTCATTTATAGAATGAAATGTTAACTGTATATCAGTTCTTCATAAAATGTAAGAACCGGTATTTAAACTGCTTTGAAACTAAATTGAATGTTTGATTTCACGTGAGTAACGTAACTAGATATTTAAATATTAAAAACGTACACTATTCACAAAGAACAGTTTATAATAAAAAGAGGAGACTATCACCGCTGTCACAAAAACACAGGTTAAATTACATTAAACTTTAAATAAATTAGAAACGGGCACACTTCCTTCGTATTTGCACATGTAGCTTGTATCTTCGTATGATCCCTTTGTTCCTTTGTATGAAGTTGCATCTTAACCGTTATGTGACTTGTTCGCCGCCATTATTCGTTGTATACTTGTAATTTCGTTACTTTTGTTCATAAAGCGATAGTATCCGTGCTTCAGTATCACGTCGGGGTCACCAGATGTTTGGGAGCAATAAATAAATCTGACTCCAGAAAGTTATAATAGCGTTTATTCGCTTACGAAATATATACAAGATTACTGACGAGTGACGTGCGCTGTGCGCGGTGTCGTTTCGAGTCTCATGGAAGGGGAACGCCGCGAGCTGATCGAGAACCGGCCCCCGTGCCCTTCCTCCCGTGCGTAGTTAGTTGGTAGCAGCGTTAACACGATACTGTTGAAACGAAGTGCAGCTCATCGCTCGTACGCTTGTTGATATCTTAAAAGACATCAACGAGCGTACGACATCAAAGCGATTCTATTGGTCCAATTCATTACAGTTCAGTAAAGCAGCCACGTGATTGGTCGAATTTATTTTAGTTGTCTGGAGCGTATCGAAAAGTAGTTATTTCGATTGTTTCGACAGTAACATGGACTACAACTATGAAAAGAGTGACGTTGCAGTATTCTCTATGAAATCTTAATATACATATTTTAGTCGTCGAGTACAAAAAATACTATTTCGAACGTGTTACTTGCTTCGCGCTGTTTTGGGGTTCTACTTAGAAATTCGAATGTCAAACTATGAATCGACCTATTCCTGTCGTATTTTTTTTTCGTAATGAAATGAAAGGGAGGACAGAGTTCATAAATTTCAATAATTCTGAATTTGTAATAGACCCCACACTAGGGAATTTCAGTGCTCGACATCAAAATTAAAAAGCACCTATGGACTCACGGAGTGAGCAAAATCGCATTTTGCTCACTGTTTTCACGCAGCAAAATATGCTTGTTCGAGCTGCTGAGGTGAAAAATAATTTTTAAAATCGAATAAGCGGTTCTCTGCAGAACCCTTCCGGAAATTACCCAAAACATACAAACTTTTGTAAGTTGAAATATTATTAAGAGGAAAAGTATGTGAGATTGTAGCTACAAAGCTACAATCTCACATACTTTTCCTCTTAATAATATTTATTTAACGTATTCAATCTATATATATTTACAATGCACTTGCTCTGAAACTGCCCCTTTATATAGTGTTGTAAAAGACTCGAGTTCTAGAGTCCTGATTCAGGAGACTCGACTCAAATATCCCGTATATTATGACTCAAATATACCGTAGATAACTCGGGGAACTCGAAGACTCCCGAGTCTAGAGTCCAGTCGAGCGTGAGTCATCTGTCCGACGACTTGAGTCTCTAAAACCACTCGAGTCTTAAAACAAATGAACTGATTTCCGAGAGCAAATACGTTGATTTTTAACCGACTTCAAAAAAAGGAGGAGGTTCTCAATTCGGATGTATTTTTTTTATTTTTAATGTTTGTTACCTCAGAATTCCGTCATTTATGAACCGATTCCTACAATTATTTTTTTAACTGAAAGTATATGCTTCCAGATTGGTCCCATTGTTTCCAAAACCCCAGTTGGATGATGGGAACCATGAGGAATTGAGGGAACTCCTCAAATATATTAGGCACGCGTGTAGTAATTTCGGTATTTTCTATTATAACTCGTGTATTTAGGTACACCCGGAAATCATAAATTTGGTGAAGTGGAAGTGATGATGTAGACCACAGATGGCTTGTGGAACTTCTCAATGATGTACTTCAAACTATATAAGTACGTCACAGATTCTGATAAGATTTCGTTAAAATAGCAAACAATGAAGTGCCAAGGGTATAATTCTGAGATCCTTGAGGAATCGACGGAAGTCCTCAAATATTATCGGCTCACATACAGTGATTTGGTTTTTTTCTCTAATAATCAACGCATTTGCGCTCGGAAATCAGTTCATGTGGTAAATTGCAAAAGAAATGTGGTAATGTTCATGTGGCTCTGGCTTGGCGGAGTACTGAAGTCAGTTAAAACTTTTTAATGTAAATTATATAGTTTGAAGTACATCATTGACAAGTTCCACAAGCCATCTGTGGTCGTCATCATCACTTCCACTTCACCAAATTTATGATTTCCGGATGTAAATACACGAGTTACTCGTATAATAGAAAACAGCGAAATTACGCGTGCCTTATATATTGGAGGAGTTTCCTCAATTCTTCATGGTTCCCATCATTCAACTGGAGTTTTGAAAACAATGGGACTAACCTGGAAGCATATACTTTCAATTAAAAAAAGAATGGTAGGAATCGGTTCATAAATGACGGAGTTCTGAGGTAACAAACATAAAAAAAAATAAAAAAAAAATACAACCGAATTGAGAACCTCCTCCTTTTTTTGAAGTTGGTTAAAAAAGTATAAATACCTATGTTGCCTATTTTGGGAATATTTTATCTTGCGGTTAGAGCTGTATCAGCTGACAGCTGGTACCTAGCTGTCAAGTTCATCCAACAATTTTATCGTAAAAACTACTTTCTTCCATTAATTTAAGGTCTATAGTTAAAGCAAATGCAAGACCCTCTCTGTAGGGAGACTAACGGGTCCCTTATGATTTACGCATTTAGAGCTGTTATCGTATGACTAAGTAACCGATATGGAGTTTAAATCAAAGATCTCAGACGACGTATAGCATAAGTACGTTCCTTTCTTTCTTACTCGGGTTTAAAAACAGGGACCGGCAAACATTATCAATGAATTAATGATTGAATTCATTTAGGATTAATTATTTTAACAGATCGGATGTACGGTCAAAGAATTTAATTTCCTACCCACTTTGGACTTTGTCAAAGTGACGTAATCAATCAAAACGTAAGAGACTTCTTATGATTTTATTTACAGTGTCACTTTGAAATAGTCCTAAATGGGTAAGAAATTAAATTATTTGACTGTACAGGCCATGTCATTGATTTTAGAACTAAAGAACTTTCACTTCAAAAGATTGTGGAGTTATATCTCTATATAACACGAGAGGCTGCGATTATAACGATAGCTCCGAGACAGCCCCAGGCAGAGCTAGGTTTGCGACAGTCTAGTCTAGACTGGTGTGAAATTCGCACCGGCCATCGCTTTCGCGATTTCAATGGTGGAGATTGATTGAGGAACCGGTCGCGCTGCGGTAAGCTGCCGTCGCGGCCGTGGCGATTGGCCAACAGATTTTTTTTTTCATTTTCTTATATCTTTTTGGAGATGAACTCCAACCGAACGCCGAAAATAATTGACGCAGATGAAAAGTCTGCAACTTTTTTCTGATGCAAAGGAAGGTTATTCCTATCACCAAAAAAAATATCAGGCACTTCTAAAATTTTCATCCATTCCCAATTGCCTTACCTAGAAGAAATTTTGATATTGTAGGTACCTAGGTTGTACATATTGTCATTGATGTCATTGATGTAGTCTTTATTAACCATATACGTATCGTCGGCGGCGTGCGTATCAAGTGAACTGAGGAGTATTATACTATTCTGTGGCTGAGGTTAACGAGAAAGAAATGGAAAAGCTCGAGCGGTTAGATACATAAGCAGAACTAAACCGGCAGAGATATCCAAACGGATGGCCGAAGCAGACGGGCCCGCAGCCGCCAGCCGGCCGAGGGGGCGCTGGACCGGATCCCGCGGCCCTCGAGCCAGCATCTATCGAAATAATAATACGGGACAAGTACGCGAAACGAATGACGTTGACCCCCTGAACATGGGAACCGCGCCCGGACTGGATCCGCGTGAATAGGGCTTTCAAACGTGTGTTTGGCGTTATTAGCTTTTATTTCTAAGCCTATCTTCCATGGGAGCTCGCGGTCGGCTTTCTACTGTGATAGAGTTTGGACAATGAATGAGACAATACGCATAAGTATTTATAGATACATTTCATTTCAATGTTTATAAAAAAAAATGGTTACTTGGTGACTGCACACATTACAGTGTACAGCCTACCTTACAGTTAGTTAGGTAATGAAATAGATAATCATGTCATAGTGACAGAATAATTAAATGGTTAATATAATAGTACATTATGATACAAGTGTGCTAAGTTGGTCATTACACTCGAGTCGGTTTTTAAGCCTGAGCCGAAGGCGAAGGCTTAATGGAGACGAGAAGTGTAATGACCAATGCTCACGTGTTTCATACGACGTTTTTCAACACATTTGCGAGGAAAAAAATAAATAAATAAAAAATGAAAATGTTAAAAGATATGTAATGAAAAGGCACTAGTGCGATAATGTAATGTAAAAGTCACGGCATGGGTAATAATCGGTAATATTCTGCATTATTTTGCTAATATTTAAAAAGATATGTAATGAAAAGGCACTAGTGCGATAATGTAATGTAAAAGGCACGGCATGGGTAATATTCTGCATTATCAGTGTAAATACGCTGTAATAAGACCTACTTTACGAGCAGGTGTGTTGAAAAATTAAATTTAATGATTATTACTGAGTATTGGATAACTATATCAAAGAAAAATATTTTTATAAGTAATTACTATTGAGTTTGAACAATATAAATACATTTTCTTTATGTCAATTACATATTATAATACTCGTTTATAAAATTCAGTCATGTGTAAGAATATACATGATGTTGTGTTTTTGTTTTAGTACTTGTTTCTGTTATTGTTTTAGCCCTAAGGCACCCCAGTAGGTCGATCACGTAACGCATTGTACGAACGTCGGGTAGGTCTAAACGTCACTTTTGACGTGGACAATTGACAGTTAAATTGTACCGACGCGCGTTCGGAACGTTACGTGATTACCCCTCAGAGATAAAAATGCAAAGGGCTTTCATATAAGCTCGTCTCACACCTTCCTGTCCTCCTTTCCAGCGCTTAATGACTGTTATTGATCTACTATATTTCAACTGTATCAATTGGATGATAATAGACCCTAGGGTCGTAAAAGTCGTAGGTATAATACTGAACCGCAACCCTTCCATCGTTTGTCTATTTACTCGTAATACAGTCATTACATAACACTATCCGCTGCTCTGACCTCTGTGCATGCAGCGAAAGTTTGTCAAGCGCAATACATGTGGGAAACACATAATGCGATGGGAAAACTTCGTGTGAGCTAGTTCGATATGTTATACCCACCTTATAATCACGCCGGCACCGGGGTTCCGTAACATAATTTACTTTAAAAATAAAGTTTTAACCGACTTCAATTCAGTACTCCGCGAAGCCACATGAACATTTCCGCTTTACCACATCACATTGACTGCTTTCCTAGAGCTTTGCTATCGTCAAATATTACAGAAAAAAATCGCTGTATGTGGGCCAATAATATTTGAGGAGTTCCGTCGATTCATCAAGGATCTCAGAATCACCTTTGGCACTTCGTTAGTGGCTATTTCATCGGAATCATATCAGAATCTGTGACTTACTCTTATTGTTTTAAGTACATAATTGAATCAATTCAATTTCCCTCGGATCCCATCATCAGATCCTGACTTGGTGATAATGGGACCACCTCAGGAGAAAAAAAATGAATTTTGGAAATCCGTCCACAATTGACGGACAAATCGGCAAACATTCATAAAAAAAATAAAAAAACATACAGTACAACCTCCTCCTTTTTTGAAGTCGGTTAAAAACAGTAAAAGTACTTGCCAATCCAAAACTTTAGTACCGCAGCGCCGCATGTCCTTCTTAACCCCCGACGCAAAAAGAGGGGTGTTAATATAAGTTTTTCGTGTCTGTGTGTTTGTCTGTGGCATCTTAGCTGCTAAACGAATAGACCTATTTTAATGCGGTTTTTTTGTCCGTAAGCTGACGTGATCGAGATGGTTCTTAGGTACGTTTCAAGAAAATCGTTTCTGCCGGTTTCGGATATTGAACTTTGAAATGAAAATCTCGACTATCTCGAGGTGTTGGAAGGTCAGATGGTAGTCGCTTTCGCAAAACTAGTGCCTACACCAAATCATGTATTAGGTGTTAGGTGACAATGCCAAAGTGGGCCCCGACCTCCTTTATTGTAGGTACAACTGTAAAACCCGAGGAGCGTGATGAGTGCATATATAATATTTTCACACCTCTCATTCATAAAAGTAAGTTTTGGTCCCCGACGAGAGGGAGCAAAATGCTACTTTTCTGTTCAAGCTACTATTTTAATTAATTCATTGGCTTGTAGCATTTACGCAATGTGCCAATAGAATCTTGATAAAATAATCGATTGTAATTTCATCGTAATCGACAAACGTATATATATCATCATCATCATCATCATCATCATATCAGCCGAAAGACGTCCACTGCTGATAGGCTTCCCCCAAAGAGTGCCAAAATGACCGGTCCTGCGCCACCCGCATCCAGCGGACTCCCGCGACCTTTACCAGGTCATCAGTCCACCTTGGGCCTACCCACGCCGCGCCTTCCGGTACGTGGTCGCCACTCGAGAACCTTTACGCCCCAACGGCCATCGGTTCTACGTGCAATGTACGCATATAATAAATATATATGCGGATTTTTTTGTTTTTTTTTTGTTTTGTTTGTTCTTTTTTTTGTTTTTTTTGTTTTTTGTTGTTTTGTTTGTTTTAATTAGTTTGTTTTTTTCTTTGTTTTTTGTTTTTTTTTGTTGTTTTTCTTGTTTGTTTTTGTTTTTATTAGTTTTTTTTGTTTGTTTCAGTTTTTGTTTTTTTGTTCGTTTTTTTGTATTTTTGTTAGTTTTTTTGTATTTTTGTTAGTTTTTTTTAGTATATTTTTTGCTTCTTTTGTTTTTGTTTTTTAATTTTGTTTATTTTTTAGTTTCGTTTGTTTTTGTTTCGTTTTTTTCGTATTTTTCCTTTTATTTTTGGTTTGTTAGTTTTTTTTGTTTTTTGATAGTTTTTTTTTGTTTTTTGTTGTTTTTTGTATCTTTTTCTTTCTTTTGTTAATTTTGTTCTTTTCGGTTTTTTTGTTGTTTTTTGCTTTTTTTTATTTTTTATTTTTTTTTTGTTTGAGTTTTTTTGCTTTTTTTTTTGTTTTGTTTGTTCTTTTTTTGTTTTTTTTTGTTTTTTGTTGTTTTGTTTGTTTTAATTAGTTTGTTTTTTTCTTTGTTTTTTGTTTCTTTTTGTTGTTTTTCTTGTTTGTTTTTGTTTTTATTAGTTTTTTTTGTTTGTTTCAGTTTTTGTTTTTTTGTTCGTTTTTTTGTATTTTTGTTAGTTTTTTTGTATTTTTGTTAGTTTTTTTTAGTATATTTTTTGCTTCTTTTGTTTTTGTTTTTTAATTTTGTTTGTTTTTTAGTTTCGTTTGTTTTTGTTTCGTTTTTTTCGTAATTTTCCTTTTATTTTTGGTTTGTTAGTTTTTTTTGTTTTTTGATAGTTTTTTTTGTTTTTTGTTGTTTTTTGTATCTTTTTCTTTCTTTTGTTAATTTTGTTCTTTTCGGTTTTTTTGTTGTTTTTTGCTTTTTTTATTTTTTATTTTTTTTTTGTTTGAGTTTTTTTGTTTTTGTTTGTTTTTTGGTTTTGTTTTTTTTTTGTTTTTTGTATTTTTTTTGTATTTGTTGTTTTTTCTTTTTTTTGTTCTTTTTTTGTTATTTTTGTTGTTTTTTTTGCAAATGTTTTCCTCATAGTCGGTGTGAAAAGTTACATGTGTTACTCAGGAGCAAAATTATTTTCGGCTTGGGCGTTAACACTTGAATCCCTCACTACGCTCAGAATCCTACGTTAGAATCCCTCGCTACGCTCAGGATTCTATTGTAGGATCCCTCGCTACGTTCAGGATTCAATACACCGCCCTCGCCGTAAATATTTTATTTTGCTCCCTTATGACACAAATAACTATTGCATCTCTACTTCGTATTTTGAATAAAAAGCCCCATGAAAACAAAACAAAGAGAACGGACGGAAGCACCGCCAATATGAACAGATGGACTTTGTCTGCTCGGGTGCTTCATTCTGGAACGCGTTGCTGACATATTGAGATTAAACTGGAGTCATATTGGTTAGTGCGCACACGCTTGCGCTAGAGCACAGCAAAATGCGTGAAAGAACCATTTCACACGACTCCAATGAAATACGTCAGTAGCGCGTTCTGAAATTGAGCGACCGAAATAACGTCACAATGGCACCATTTTTAACTTCAAAAAATAGAAGGAGGTTCTCAATTCTGTAGTATTTTTTTGTCATTGTTTTTTTTAATGGGTGGAACCTCAGAACTCCCGTCGTCTGACGACCTCTGTAGCCTACGGATAGTGTTATGTAATGTAATTGCATACGGGACTATCCCTATCTCTTGATAACTAAGTACATACGCCAACACAGTTAACTGACCATTCGTGACCCTTATTACAACACGCTTAAAGTGCACGGATGGTCAGTTAACTGTGTTGGCGATGGTACCTACACTAATATTATAAAGAGCAAGTGTGACCTTTTAACTGTTTATGTTGGGGTCCGGAAACACTTACGTATCCCATTTTTAGGGTTCCGTACTAAAAAGGTAAAAAAGGAACCCTTATTCCGTCTGTCCGTCAGTCACAACGTTAAATATCTCAGGAACTACTTATGCTATCAATTTGAATTTGGAAAAACTGTTAAGAAGGTACAAGTGTATGGAAAATAAATAGTAGTTTATGCAATCGTTATATAATGGATGCTTTTTAAGACGAGTACCACGTTTAGGCCACGAAGCTTGCTGAGTGGCCTAATTAAGGTACGAGACTTAAAAAGCTAATTATATAACTATTGTATACAATACTTTCTACGAGTCAAAGAAAATAATAATTTATTAAACAATCGCCCTGCTGAAATGAAGCGCAGCAGCTTAGTAATTTTGCGCGTTGATGTCTTCACAGTTCTCTTATACAGCTCCTGGATTCATAAGATGACTGCTGGCGGTTATCTTATGAAACCATACGAGTTCGTGACGAGCTCGTGGAGCTCCAGGATTAAAAAGTATGTGATCTTAGTTTCGTGTACGAAATCTTAATTCAAAGATTAAAGTCGACGAGTAGAAAAAAAAAATAATATACCGACATTTTTATTTTCTGTGTAAATGAGGAATATGAGGGGGGTTAAAAATACAAAGTCTAGTTAATATATCAAGTGGGGTATCATATGAAAGGGCTTGATTTGCGCTTTCTAAAACCGTTTGATTTTTTTTTCTATAATGGTTAAATTTTGATTAATTAAGGAATATCTTGAAAAAAATACCACCCCCCCCCCCCCCTTATCACCGAAGTTTACCAAGCGAAAATTCTGAATTTATTACATATTATTAAAAGTAACATAAATAATGCAGGAAAAATAAAACGATACCTCTATCGAGCGTATTTTTTAGGGTTCCGTAGCCAAAATTGCAAAAACAGAACCCTTATAGTTTCGTCATGTCCGTCTGTCCGTCTGTCCGTCTGTCCGTATGTCACAGGCATTTTACTCGAAATCTATAACTTGTATTTTAATGAAATTTGGAGTAAAGGTGTATTTTGATGTATGCTATATAGTTATGCAATGAAATTACTAAAAATATTTTTTTTACGGGGGCGCTTCATACTTGTAAATGCTTGTCAAAAAAAAAATTCACACTAAGTCCATATGTGGCACATAAAACGATAGGTCTTTTAAAATAACTATAAGGTTACTCAGCACTTTTTTTGATTATGTGAATATACTCGGCGATAATCGCCACGAAATGCACGAAAATTGTGTCCCCCCCCCCCCCCTCTAACTTTTGAACGGTAGAAGTGAAAATTTTGAAAAAAATCATGGACATAGTGCTTATTAAATACTTTCGCCTAAAAGTATTTTGAAAAAGATCGGTTTAAAGGTTTTCGAGTTATTGCTGAAAAACTGATTTCCCTATAGAAAAGATGTAAGTGCCGTGAGGTTTGTATGACGATACGACCTTTTTTATATAATATAATGTCGTTCACTGATATGCATAATTACAACTATTACAAGCATACTGATTATCAGTGGCGTATTTCAATTACAATACATAAAGCCATATCCATACTTAATATCATATTATAAATGCGAAAGTTACTCTGTCTGTATGTTGTACCTTTTCAATGAAATTAGGTAGGTATGTAGGTAGTATTAGAGCCTGAGAAGGACATAGGATAGTTTTTTTTCATCGTGGAAGTCATCTCTTAAAGGGATGGTAAGAGGTATTATGGAATTAATTGCGATAATTGATGTTGCGCCTGTGCCGGCTGTGTCATGCTCATGTCTAATACTTAGCAGTAATAATAGCATATTTTTGCTCTAAGATTTTGTTTAGGCGTTTAACATAAAATACGTTTAAGGCTAAGGACCGTACCGGAAAGAAAGTAGACAACTTCAAAATGGTATTATTTTTATTCTGTGTGAAAACTGATAATGAAACAAAAAGAAACTGAAAAATAAGGTCTTTATAAAGAACTGTTTTTAATGAATTCGTCGTATTTTATATATTTTGCCTGCAACCTAACTTTCTTTTTGATGTGTCTCATTCAATTCTGGACGATCACTTTTGACACATTTGATGATGTCCTGTTCCACTTTTTTTTAAAGTTTTCAACTGAGGTGGCAGCTTTGACGTTTTTTTAGAGGTGTCGTTTCATGATAGACCAATATCGCTCAATTGGGTGAACTTCTGGGCAATTGGGAGGAATCATCTCCGTATCCACTACTTCTACCTTATCGGCTATATTACCATTCCTTCGTTGTTTTTATAGCCAAGTATGGCCAAAATAAAGTGCTACTCCTGTGCTTCTTTATTAGTGGTAGTAATCTTTTCTGTAAGCATTCGTCACTGTATACCGTAACGTTCAAAGTCCCTGTAGTAAAGAAGTATTGCGATCGCATACCGCATTGAAAAATCGCTTGCCACACTAATACTTTTTTGCCAAATTTCTCGATGTTGATGCCCTTATGTTTTCGAGTAACCTTCTATAAGCCGGCACCGTAATAAATTGAGGTCCTGGTAAGGCTTTAAAGTCCAATTTGCAATAGTTCTCGTTATCCATTATAATGCACTGATTTTTCTTGGTCAATATACGGTCGTATAATTTCCTTGCCAGTTTTCTGACAGCTATTGTTTGATTTTCATCTCGTTTTGGTTGTTTTAGTTTTTTATAGGTCTTTAGGTTGCATCTTAGTTTGATTCTTTGTATCATATCCGAAGAAGTTTTGGCTCTTTTTGCCGCATCTCGAATTGAAAGGGCGGATTTTATATTTGTAGCATGGGGTGTCATTGTTCACTTCTGAGGGTTTACTTTGATCACTGATACCCTCATCATCATCATCATCATATCAGCCGAAAGACGTGCATTGCTGGACATAGGCCTCCCCCAGAGATTGCGACAATGAGCGGTCCTGCGCCACCCGCATCCAGCGCACTCTCACGACCTTTACCAGGTCATCAGTCCACCCATGCTGTGCCTTCCGGTACGTGGTCGCCACTTGAGAACCTTTCCGCCTCAACGGCCATCGGTTCTACGTGCAATGTTATCCATATGTGAATGATAGCCTTATTTAATATAAAATAAATACCCTATTTTTTCTTTGTCAAAGTAACCCCAAAGGCACATAAACCTTTATAAATCCTAAGCCTGTGAACGATTTTTTTTTATGTTCTAGTGTTTTTTTTCTTATTGGGGTCAGTGATATCATAATTCGTCAAAAAAGGGGGGTTTTAAAGTAACCCCGATGTGAGTATAAAGTTGAACACCGAGTAATTTTTTTTTCTAAGAGATAAATTAATAATCTTTTTTTTTGTTGATGCAATTGATAGAGGACCAAAAACCGATATTTGCATTTTTTTCCTTATTTTTTTGGATTAACGTTTAGGGAGGTACAGACGTTTTAATTCTGAAATTGATCAAATTAACCCCATTTCACGGTCCTGAACATCAGATTTCTATAATTCTTTCACTTATAGAATGGGCCTTCAGAGGTCCTGCCTCGAAACTAAAACGAAGTTTGTTCGTGCAGCTCCCTCTCTGTCGCACTTGCATATTCGAGCGACAGAGGGATATACACAGCACAGACGAATTATCGTTTTTAGGGTTCCGTACTCAAAGAGTAAAACGGGACCCTATTACTAAGACTCCGCTGTCCGTCCGTCCGTCCGTCCGTCTGTCTGTCACCAGGCTGTATCTCACTGATACCGTGATAGTTCCAGCTGAAATTTTCACAGATGATGTATTTCTGTTGCCGCTATAACAACAAATACTAAAACACAGAATACAATAGTTTTTTATAGATAATGGTACGGAACCCTTCGTGCGCGAGTCCGACTCGCACTTGTTTATTGTTTCCCGGTAGCGCCTACGCCTCAGGAAGGTCATCCATACTAATATTATAAATGCGAAAGTGTGTCTGTCTGTTACTGAACCGATTTAAATAAAATTTGGTATAGAAATAGTTTAAGTCCCGGGGAAGGACATAGGATAGATTTTATCATCCCCTAAGGCAGGGGTCAGCAAACTTTTAGCAACCAAAGACCACATAGGAGCTAACAATAAATACGCGGGCCGCACTTCTTAATTATTTGTGACTTTATCAGGCAATTCCAAAATTCTGAATTCAACGACCTTTACATACAAAACAGCCGCATGCGGCCCGCGGGCCTACCCCTGCCCTAAGGGTATGAAATGGGAGTGAAAGTTTGTATGGAGCTATGATATAAACGAGTTCCACGCGGACGGAGTGGCGGGCAGAAAAGCTAGTGCTATATTTTATCCAGCAGCTCCGCCTGTGTTTTTTGGAAGAAAACCCAGCCAAGCAACAGCGACCTATCGAACCTTAAGCTTGTCAGACGCCCTCATTAAGGAAATTTGGACTCTACTTATACCGTTTAAGGATAAGGAAGGATAAATACCACAGATGTATGAATATAAGGAGATCGGACATGGCGGCCGATTTGTATAGAGTGAGCCTGTCGCAAGTACATTAACCCACACAACGCCCAAGTAATTGACAAGACAAAGCACGCACATATCTAAAACACACACTCTTGTATACCTACACGCTTATTTGACAATAAACGCGCATCATATCAGGCATTTTGGGAAAAAACGTAATATTCTCTGCGATCAGCACGCGTGCACAGTAATATGGCAGTGTATGCCCATTGAGCATACAGCTGCGACACGGCCGCCGGCGGCTTGTCCTCTCTCTAGTATTCTATGCTCTGAGATAAATACCCATCTAGCGTAATGTAAGCCTTATGTTAGCGTATACATACGTATATACCAGCCTTTATGCTGATTGTATCAGGTGATGTGTACCCGGCGGTATATTGACAGATTTAAGTATCTATGGCAGTCGGCATGTATTAAAAAAGTGAAGCAAAAGAGCGAGGAGATGGTTCGGTGGTAAAAGGAGATTGCTATTTTGTATTTCAATTGTTTTGGTCAATAAACCAATTTATTCATTAAAATAGGGTTTTCATTCTTGAAATAGTTGGGGCGGACCCAACACTAAGTTGATAACAGTTGTAAATGTCGATAGGCAGTCGGCGTTCGTCAACTCAGCCACGGTCGCGCGTCTAAAAAAAACAAAACTTATCTGCTCTCTATTGAATATGCGAAGCCGCACTTCGCAAAAGGTCGAGAACCTCTGCGACAATGCATGGGAGTCTTCCACGCCTCAACTGCGTCTGACAACTGACAATCCCTGCACTAACACATTAGGCACAGAAAAACGCCTTTACATTACACGGACCAATTTTAGCACAGGCGGAATCGGCTAAATATCGCCCTTGAATTCGCAAAAAATAAACAAATAGCATTGACCTCGACACATATGATAGGCCCGATGACGAGAGTATTCTATTCAAAGCCAGTTAGATTAGGGCAACTATTTAAATGCGTACCTAGTACGCGTTTTGTGAATGCGGATGGAATGCGGTAACTAGAACTAGATTCACCGGCTAGGTTGATTTGTCGGTGACGTCATCTTCGTCTGAGCCGGTGGGCAAGGTGGGCCCCAATTCGACGTCAGCTAGTGCGCGACCCACAAATCTACAGACACAATAAAAATTCGGCAACATACGGCGCGAAACGACGCAGGTCAACGAACCTGTTGTATTTTATACGCACAATGTACCTTATCGTGAAAACTGTAGAGCAGCGTTAGCGACGAGCGAAGTTTGTAAAATGGATATTAATAGATTGTCAGTGAAGATTAGCGTTAGGTATTTATTTCGATACGCCTAACAAAATTTTAAGGAAATAGGTTATTTATTGCATAACTTAATAATTATGAATGAGGTCAGATAGTCGTTAGGTACTTACATGACGTGGCATCACAGTGACATGGAAATGATCTTGACAAGACAACGTAGGGCTGAACGTGAACTCTGAATTGATCTCAATAGCAAAAAACCGGCCATAGGTACTTAGTAAAATCTTTTTGGAGAAGTATGCCTTTATCTTACATAATATTAGCAACCAATGCAGATTTAATAAATAAATAATTTATTAAGCTTGCCTATCTGGCTATCCTTAGAAAAGAGAAGCGTTAACTTTTTGAAACCTATGTAGGTAAACTTATTGTTAGTTTGCTCACTGGCTGAATGCTGAATGCTGAACTGAATGCCAATTTTTTTTACCGAAACTACCGAAAGTCCATTGAAGGAAGGGAAGTACCTAGTTTAGGAATCTGTCAAATTTCAAAAATAGTGTTGTGATGTCATAATAGTAAATCTAAGAAATACCGATTATTTATTTATAAAATATGGCGTTAGCCATCTGTGCCTTTTATTTAAAAAAAACAATGCTTACCTACCCACTTCTTAAGCTTGTAAAAGATTTAACTTAATTGAAAGTGCGCGAAAGCATTATTTATTTCTCATGAAAGACAGGCATACGCCGGAAACAGAACAAGAAATCGTTTTAACGCTGCACTTTAAACCTTTAATGCTATTGATATCAAGAAAATGTGAGAAAGGAAGTGTGTCTGTGTCCTACGGTCGTGCTACACACTTCAGTCGATTTCTTTGTAAAGGAAGAGTCTGCATTGCCTTGTTAAGCTATTTTAAACTTTAATACCATTTTAGAGTAAGGGTTATAGTACCGGTGAGAGCTTTGTTGAAACCTTGTCCGCATAAAGCAAGGCACCCGCAGTAGCCGCCCTACCTACCCACATAATGCGGCGGATACAGATCCGAGTTTCTTACACATACATACGAAGTTCGAAGGCCAGTTTTAAATATGTGAATGTGTCTCGCTCGGCTCGTGAACACATACGGCTTCGATGATCAGCAGGTGTAAGCGAACTAAAGCAAGGGGTTATTGCGATTAACTCTTTTATCCCTTCGTTTCCATATCAAAGAGTAATGAACCTTGTTCTTCTGTTGGACGATGTCGATTAGTTACCGTGTGATCTTTGTACTGGTATAACATGTTGAATTAGCAGAAAAGACCTTTAGTAGAAAATTATTATTGTGGTTTACATTCATTGTAATTAATTTAGTAGGTATTCATATTTTACGGGTACCTACTTTATTGTATAAAATTCCTATAGGATAAGTCATAATGCCAAAAAATTGTATTTTCTAATTCGCAATTTACATAATGTACCTAAGTAATGTCAGATCAATTTTGCAAGATTCTAGTTGGAATAAGTAGCTAGTATTCATTAGTTGGTATTTTTGTATTCATAAAACCAGGTTGATTTAAATAAATATGATTGTCTGATAATGCGGTTTATGCGATAAATTAGCAAAAAAATCAAATAAATCTATAATCTTCAGTGAACAAAATTACTAATAAAATGCCTAACACAAAGAAGGTGAGGTGCTAAAATTTGACCGAAGGATCTATTATAATAACAAAGGACAGTGAATCGATTACGAGTAACGAAGGTCAGAGGGTTTGCGAGTGTGCGTGTGTATGCAAGTATGCAGGCGAGCTCGGTGCGGCGTCGCTGCTGCACGCCTGCACCGCGGGTTGCAACACCCTCCCCCCTTCACTCTCGGCTTCTCGCTCGCCGCCGTCTTGCCGTTGCCTGTCTCACCTCGCGGCCGGCAGCCTTGCGCGACGCGCCGCGCTCTTTCACATTCAAAATTATTCGCAACCATTGCAAAAACTCTCTGTGCAATAAAAATATTTTATCTCTCGCTGCGGTCGCAATTAGGCTTAAAACAGAGAGATTATTTAAAACTTTGTAAACAAATTAAGTGCCTTTGAAACTTTGAATGCACTCCTCGTTGCATATCCCGCTCGCGTCGTTATGAGAACCCCGTACAGGCGGTCACGTTGACGTCGCGCGGTGCCGCCATATCTGTCTCGGCCACCAACTAGCAAAATTAATAGGTAATTATTTTAGTGTACAGTGTTTCCTATACATTTATTCGTAAAGTGTTTGTGTGATTTGGTGATTTAAATATTCTCATATAATCTGTGGTGATTCTAACTGGATTCTATTTGGAAATAGTGGCGCGCGCCGGCCGGTTCTTATCGGGTGCAATGCAGTTGCACTCTCAACTTATTGCAGTTTTGCATTCAGCAAAGTTTCATGCGCGGAAAGTTTTTAGTGGTTGTTAATCGCCTCAAAAGGACTTCTGAAAGTGTTTTAATGTGATTATCCCATCAAAAGTGATATGTGTAGCCGTTTATAAAGAACTGTCACAGGTTTACTCTGATGTGTTATTTCGGTCATTGACCGCTGGATTTCGCATCTCCGTTGTTTAGGGACAATGTTAGGACTTTTGACATATTACCGATTTTTTATTTTTAGGATAAATAAAAACGTGTCACTTCACTAGAAGAATGCAATGACCCGCGCATTCGCTATTTGAAATTTACCTTCACCCGGATGGAATGAGGAGTGCACAATCCCATTGTTTCACATTTTCATATGTTTGAACTTCATTTGTTTTTTTGTTTTTCGGACGATTAGAGAGTTGTCATTTTCTTCCAAAATTACAAAAAAATTACAAAATAAGGTAAATATTATTATTTTCCCAAAGTTCGCACTGTAAATATTATACAAAGTTATACCTGTCTTTGCTTATAATTGAATATTAGTCAGCTTTGCTCACATGCGTGGTTTATTGAAATTTTGTCGAATGACATCATCTGTAGGCGAGCCATAAAATCATTTCCAAGTGCTCCAAGTAACTATGTACTCAAAAATTTGATTTCAAGTCAACCTATTCAATTTCAAGCATCTACATATTGCAGAAACCCAGTGTGTTGTGTGTACAAAAGTTTAATAAATGTGCAGAATGGCGGAGGGCAATGGAGAAATATCCATTGAAGAGGTGCCCGGAAAGGACTCCGACATTGGCCGAACACCAGATTACCGCAAACTTATCGACTATGGCTTGGATCCTAAGGTGAGTTTTATTTATTATTTAACTAGTAATTGAGGTTATAGTTTGTATAGCAGTACACCATATTTAGTTTTCTATATAGGATAATTTAAAATCTGTTATATAGATATGCACATCCAATTGGTTTATTCAAAACATTTAGGATGATAGTTGCAATATCATATTTATGTGTTTTGTTGCTCAACAAAAAGGTAAGCATGTATAAAAAGAAAAATAATAAGTAAATAATCTTGTTAAAAAAAATTAAGTAGCTTCGATGACATTGAGCTGGTTGATGTTTTTAAAACTTAATGTCCAGGTAATGGGAACTTGATAGTGATTGAATTCAAAAACAAAGCTTGTATTGTGTTGTTTGAAATTTAATTGTGGCCAAATGTTTTTAACCTTGGCATTATCATTAGTCATCATGTCTGATTAGACTCCACCATCAAGGAGCACTTCTACTAAATTGACAATGAAGTTAATAAGATACTAATAAGATTTCCATGTCTTTGTTGCCTAAGTATAGTAAATATTTAGGAATCTGTATTTTATAGCAACCTTTATAGTTTTGGGTGCTGCAATATATATATATATATATATATGTAGCTAGGTATGGTACAGTAAATTAAAACTTTGTTGTAGTTTATTAACCGACCGACAGAAGCTAATAGGCTAACTGTGTGTGGTGGCATATTTTGTATTGCCAATTTTATTTGTCATATCATATGATAGGTAGGCAATTCTGTTACTATCCGAGGTGTAAGTATATATATACTTTCACTTTGATACTGGGGTGAATGTTTTGACCCCACTGCCCCTATCTGTTTACCTGCACAGAGTTAAGATATTGAAGAATTGTTGTTTTATTATTGTTACTATGTGCTGGTTGACCTGTGGAATGTTCTACAGATATTGAAACATTTTCAGATGATCTTAAATAAAGTACTTACTAAGTACCCCTAGTCTATAGGCGTGTGTCGTGATCATGTTCTCCTTGTCTTTTTACATTATTGAGTGACAAGACAAGCCTCATGTTGACCTTCAGTAGGCAGCAAGATTTTTAAATGTCAGCATTACTGTGGATCATTGAAAATTTCAACTTCTCTTGCATTTCCAGTTTACAACATTCCATAGGTTGGTGATTCAACTTGGCAAATATCACAACTTGGTGTAATAAAACTTTTTTTATTAGTTACTTAATGCTGATGTAAAATTTGAATATCTACACCTTTCATCTTCTTCATCATCTTCATTATATTGGTTCTGGACGCATAATTATGTTGCTATTTTTTGTTTTTCAAATACCTATGAGGATGAAAATATGCTCTAATATGATGTCAAAGCAGGGCATGAAACAAGGTCCTATAGCTCCTGGTAGCATTAGGCATTCTTTTAAGGATCCCGTATCAGAAATGAGATAAAACGTTACGCCTAATAAGATAACCTTGTTCTCTCACTCAAAATCTTTTTTTTTTTGGAATTGACTTATAGCACTGCGGTTTATGGATCCTTAGTGTTGTAAGTTGTTGTAGAATTTAAGCCAACACCATCAAGAGACAAACATATTTTGATATAGGTACTTAGCAGAAATCTGATTAGAAAATAGTTTTATGGGACTACTCCCATGATGTGTTATTGATAACAGCGCCATCTAGCCACCAGTTGTATGTTAATCGTCTAGATCCTCGCTTGATGGCGCTGCAATCAAAAATAGAAAAAACGGAACTTCGCTCTTAGATGGCAGTGTTATTGTAGTATTTACCAAAGAAAAAGGCACTCAATTTGACATTCACTTCACTGTAGACGTGGTTTTATTTCATTAAGTACCTGAGCAACATTTTCTATTACTAGTACAGTACAGGCAGTTGTCTTGACACACTGCAGATGAAGCCCTCATTTCAAGTCATTTTTAGGGTTCCGTAGCCAAATGGCAAAATACGGAACCCTTATAGATTCGTCATGTCTGTCTGTCTGTCTGTCTGTCTGTCTGTCCGTCCGTCCGTATGTCACAGCCACTTTTTTCCGAAACTATAAGAGCTATACTGTTGAAACTTGGTAAGTAGATGTATTCTGTGAACCGCATTAAGATTTTCACACAAAAATCGAAAAAAAAAAACATTAAGTTTTAGGGGTCCCCATACTCAGAACTGAAACTCAAAAAATTTTTCTTCATCAAACCCATACGTGTGGGGTATCTATGGATAAGTCTTCAAAAATGATATTGAGGTTTCTAATATCATTTTTTTCTAAACTGAATAGTTTGCGCGAGAGACACTTCCAAAGTGGTAAAATGTATGCCCCCCCCCCCTGTAACTTCTAAATTAAGAGAATGATAAAACTAAAAAAAATATATGATGTAAATTACCATGCAAACTTCCACCGGAAATTGGTTTGAACGAGATCTAGGAAGTAGTTTTTTTTTTAATACGTCATAAATCGTAAACCGCAATTTATTTCACGGAACCCTTCATGTGCGAGTCCGACTCGCACTTGGTCGCTTTTTTAAATGTAAGTTTCAGAGTTTGTCATGCACAGAGACGACTTTACGGTATAATATGTAGTGATGATTTAGTGTACTGATTATGTAGCTCAGTGTTTCTCAACCTGTGGGTCGAGACCTCCTAGGGTCGCGAAGCTTCTTGCGGGGGGTCGTGGCTACCTAAATGTTGTAAGTTAAAACATGTTAGGATTTCATATTTGTAAAATATAAAATATAATCTAAGAACATCGCAGAGTGGGGGTCGCGAAATATTTTCTTACTGTACGGGTCGCGCCATGAAAAAGGTTGAAAAACACTGATGTAGCTATACAGTTGAGTTAACCCTTTTCTAGGCAGAGGCGTTATATTGACCACATGCAGCCTGTCAAACATATATTTAAATGTCAATGAATAAGCCTGACATTCGATTGCCATTTTTCAACTGCCGGCTTGGAAAAGGGTTAAGAGAATATAATACTTACACAATAGTTATTACACAAGTTACGTTTTATATCCTTTTATAATTTTTAATACATTTTGCAATTTTATTGTAATGGCTTACTATTCATATACTTACCAAACACAACGTTACTCACTGTAACATGAAGGATTCTAACCAATTTAATGACTGTCTTGTAAAAACTGCCATCCCCTAACCATTTTAATAAATGATTTGATTGATTGAGGGCATTCCATAAATATGTTACGATGTGAGGTGATGCTCAAGGGTTGTATTTCATTCCAGGTAGCTGCTAAGCTCGACGACATTTATAAGACTGGAAAGCTAGCGCACGCCGAACTGGACGAACGTGCGCTAGATGCCTTAAAAGAATTTCCATCCGACGGTGCTTTAAGTGTTCTTGGACAATTTTTAGATTCAAATCTCGAGCATGTATCTAATAAAAGTGCTTATTTATGTGGAGTCATGAAGACCTATAGGTGAGTTCTTTATATGGACATTAATTATACTTGCGATTCATAGTTCTGCTTGATCATATTCGTTATGCTTTTTTGAAACTCTTATTCATATCAGACCCTAGGATTCCTGGGAACCTGTGGTAAGTAATACCTACTGCAGGTTATATAAACTTTCTAACGTCAATGTAATTCTTTAATCTTCTTCCTGCAATTTTTTAAACCTGGCAACTCGCTAGCTGGATCGGTTCCAACACGGATCGCTTAACTGGGGCACAATCTAAAAAAATGATTTGATACAATATCGCCCCGTTCGAGAGGTTAATTTGCCAACTATTCCATGAGACTGCTAGCGACCTCTAGATTGAATCTGTGGAATTATCCCATCGGCAGCCGTATTTCTAGCCACATTGCGTCGGTAGATAATCGCCGTTGTACCTCTACACCTATTATCTAGTATCTACATAGTTTAATAATATCCGAATCCTTATTTTTTTTAAATAATAATACTTTATTTACTCATAAACATCTAATATAAATATTCCTTATAACTAGAAGCTCTCTTAGAGCATTAAACCAACCGGAGACGACACGCGCACACTTTTCTATCTAAAAAAGTCTGCCGTTTTCGGCGCGGGGGACGAGGCAACGCACACAAATCATGTTAACACCAATGCATTTTTCCGATAGTGTCACTACACACGCACACGACAAAATTATCAAACACCAGCATAAACTATACTCACACAAGTACAAACACATACACAGACAACCTGTCCGTGAAAGAGATGACGTCAGCTCGAAGTAAACATCGATAGTGCGAGGAACACGTCGATAATAAATAATAAACTTATCGATATTTCATGTAGGTCCGGAAACGAATGCACAAAAAAGGTATAGAGGGAAATGCATGAAACACAATTTTTGACTTCGTAACTTTGTTTGGACTAGTTAGGAGGTAAACATATCAAAAGTCCTTGCCCGTAACCCTTGAGCCGGAGGGGAGGGGGGGGTTTCAAAGTCCCATTATTCGGTTTTTCACCTATATCTCGGAAACTATGCGTCCTAGCGACATAACTATTCTAAACAAAATGAAAGGTGATTAAATTTGCCACAATTTTTATAATATCAAGTTTTTCGATATCTTATACAGTTTTCGAGATATAAGATATTATACCATCGAGTACTATCGAGCTGGTCTGATGATGGAGATGGAAGGCGGCCATAGGATATCATATTGAAATGCCATGATCGGTACTTATTAAAAGGGATTTTTTTTTATGCACGTAACATACGATCTTTGGACAGACGGTAAACGGATAACAGGATGTTTTTTCCACATGAATAACTGGCCTGAATTTTGGTTCAGGCAGGACAGGTTAACACTGTACTGTATCTTTTGGAGATAACATAAAACAAGAAACAAAGAATAAAAAGCAACTTTTATAAAATAACATTCAAAATGCTGGGAGCAAATAGTGCTAGTCTCGTTTAGGAGTCCACGACACATGATTTCCACAAGCTCGGATACAGACATCCTGAATCATTACATCTTTTACGTCATACCTGGCCATAAAGTAGGAATTACCGCACGCTATGCGTGCGGAAAACCCCACTTCCTGGCCAGATAGAGACGTAAAATTGTGTACTTACCACGGGCGGTAATAAAGAAAGCCTCAGAGCGCATATTTATCGCCCTTGCCTTCGGCTCGGGCGTCAAATACCTGCGATCTGAGACATTCTTTGTTTAACCGCCCTAGGTAAGTAATGTACTATTGGGAATCTGAAAAATAAATTATAAGAATAACATACTTATAATGTTTATCGACATTTGTTTTTGTGCTGTCCCTTCACTAACTTTCCTAGTACAGTGTTGCTAGAGTAACAAATTAAAAATGCATATTTACGGAACAAGTGACGATCGTAAATTCCGTATAATTAATAAAATACAGCCTAAACATATTATATTTAAAACATTAAATAAAAATATTATATGGTGAAAATAAAAGAATAAATGAATTTGCAAACAGTAATCCATCATTAATTAATTAAACATCTACAATTATAAATTTCACGTTATTTATGGTTGGTACCATTTTTATTGGATAAACTGTGTTAATAATAACGAATTTAAAGTAGAACTTATAATTAAACATTTATACAGTCAACTTTAAAAAATACCCAAAAGTAGAGCTAGTACCATTAAGTGGGAACACTGTTAGATTGACAATATTTTTTAGTTTTTTGCAAATTTAATGCACTATTTGATAATATTTAAACGTAATAATACTAACAGATGAAAAGAAACGTTATCCTTTTGTACATTAGATATTTCTGATCTCTTATTACACGAGAACACGTTGCAATTCGGCATTTTTAGCTCAGGTCATTCCGCGCTCACTGCGATTCATTGAATGGCGCGGAGCGCGCGGCAACTAGTTTTATATAACCGCTATGACCGGCGGTCTCGTACCTTTGGCAGAGGGGAACGCCTGGCAATGGCTACTCCGGTTGGTTTAATGCTCTAAGAGAAGCTCTGCTTCCTAAATAGGTTACCTGTGCTTTAGGGTAAACGTAAATTTATAATGAATAATTATAATAAATAATACGCGAAAGTAATGATACAACATTCGGTTTGTAAAATTTCTTGTCGCTTCGTCAATTTACGGTCGAGGAAAATGAAGATTTGGCACATGTCATCTCTATTTGAATGACGTTAAGGTCCTAAAGTGTAAACATTCAATTTCCTCGACTACGAGTATTTTAGCTAAAAAATACCATTACCGAATATATGCGGATAAGTTGCTAGTGGCTGGGCTCGCTGTAACAAGATCATTTTGACGTTCTATTTGTCCTCGTGTCGGTGTGTTTGCACCGTTCGCGAGATTAGATTACGACTGGTCATTAGCCTCTGTTGCATGATGCAAAACTCGTTCTAATATATTCGTCTCGCAGCCCGATGCAAGGCGAGTCTGGTGCCTGTTAGGTACCTCTGTCAACAGTGTAAAGTTCTGTGCGGTTTTAATATCAAACATACAACATGGTACATATTATGATGTAGAAGTCACTCTGGCCAAGCAGAAGGATTTAATACGTACCTTATTGTCGATACTTATAAATCGTTTAACGTAGACCGTCGTTGTATAAAAAAAAATCGTTTAACGTTACTCCTAATAATTTTATTTAAGATTCCTGGTATCAATGACTTTTTAATTGCATGCACTAAAACGGGGCAGTTTAAAAATAAAGTTCGTGCTCGATTTACGATATGGGAGGCTCGCGGCGATGCCATTGTTTGTGCAGGTCACATTTCAACGTGATCAATGTGCGATTCGAAATCGGTACTGAGGGCCTACCGCGAAAGGCATTAGAAGTTTCCCCTCTCTGTCATACTAACGAGTTCGTACGTAAGTGCGACAGAGAGGGAAAACTACGAATGCCGTTCGCGGTAGGCTCTCTGGTAACTTGCAAGTTGCGAGTGCGTCTCACTTCCACGCGATACGCTAGAACTAAATGGGCACATAAGCAGCATAATATAAATCGTCAAAATCTTATCAAAGTTATCAAACTTCAAATGAATAATAACTCGTTTGACTTATAAATGAATGTCTTGTGATCTTGCTAAGAGCTACATAATATTAACCCTTGCAGCGTGTGTTGTGTAACATATAAAGAGCTGGTTACGGTTGTGTTTTCAGACAGAAAAGCCGAGCGGGCGTGCAAGGTGCGCCCGCGCTGGCACCGGCCGTCCCGGTCAAGGGTCCCGACGAAGAGAAGATCAAACATATTCTAGCCAGGACTGGGTACACGTTAGACGTGACCACAGGTCAGTGTGCGCCTGTTTGCGCCCTCATTCTCACAGTTATTGAGGACCGTTTCGGCGGTGCCCAATTTTAATTCGCTGGTTGGCTTTTCGCGGGAAGAACCCGAGCTTCTTATCAGTTAATTAATTCATTAATTCATATCTAACCTGTACTGTCCCACTGCTGGGCAAAAGCCCAGTCTCTTTCGCCCACACGACTCTATCGACTACTACTTTAGAGGTAAACCAAGTAAATACATTTAAGTTAGGCGGATCTCTTCTCGCGAAAATGCTCTGGTAACGTGTCATACTTCCTGGCGGTGACATGGTATCGTACGGAATTCAAACTTACATCAAAAAAATTTACGAGAAATATGCGAAACTGTACGCTAATTTAAAAAAAAAATACTACACGTACTCACTAGCAGTAAAAATCGTGGCAAAAGCAATAAATTCAATTGCCACGATTTTTAATGCAGGCGCTGCGATATTATATCTTACAAAAGTTTGAATTCCGTACGATACCATGTCACCGCCAGGAAGTATGACACCTGGTAACGTTTCTTTTACGAGTCAGTGAGCCTAGATTAGATAGGTAATGCGAATCTTCTGTGTGTACATGCATATTTGTTTTTATTTATTATGTTTTTTATTTATGGTGTTAGACAGAAAATCACTACTGTTCAATAATAACATGGTTTAATACATTTAGAAATTTAGATCTTGGAAACAGATGCAGCTTGGGTAGATATTGTGACGGCGCGGGAACGAATCTTGACAGCCACCATGACGCCGTAGGGATGTGACATACTACGCTAACAATAGTTGTACTAGAAAGACAAACTAGTGCATGTTGTTAGGGGAAAATACTTCACTTTCGGATACCGGCGCCATATTTTGGTATGTTATTAGGCATGTATCGTAGTATGGAATCCAAAACTGCCGGGAGACAGTATCTAAGGAGTCTGTTTCCCCTGTAATGACGACATCAAAAACGCCGCAGCCGCGCTTGGAAAAGTGTAAATTACACTCAAACCATGCGACGTACATACACATTAGGGGTATAGATAAATTAACGAGAGTATGGAATTGCATATGTAGTATGTTTACAGGCATTCTATATTTGAATTTTCTATTTTCTCGTACTATCAGCATAAAAAGAGGTTTGTTATAATTGAAGAAGTAAATACCAAAATAATGTCAGTGTCAAACTGTGAAGAAAATTAAGAGAAAATTATTCTCCTTTTGTTGCAAACGGTACAACCACTACAAATGCAATTCCATGTTCTCGATAATTCATCTATACTAAATGAAAGCTGAATACATTTTCAATAGTTCATATATATTTCAATATATATTATATTTCAATATATACACTGGTTTAAGTACTATTAGCAAAAGTATAAAAAAATCTAAAAATAATCTTAGGATTTTCATACTTTGCGGCAAAACTAGAAAAGAAACATGAATGTTATGTATAACACAAATGATAGCTAGTTATTTAGCTTTACATTTTAGTTTTTATTTTAAGACAAAAGCAGAATTGGGAAAATTGTGCTCAAAAAACCAACAACGCAAAGCGAGTTTTCCCTACAAGATAAATTTTGTCGAAATTACTATTTTCCAGAAACCAGCACGAACTTTTAGTATGTTGTTAGACATGTTATGTGCACCGCAAAACTGCAGAGAGACAGTCAGTCTCTAAAGTATCTAGTGCATCAGTAATGACATAATCTTCATTGCCGCGGAGGCTTTTTGAAAAGTGGGATTTTTACCTGAACCATGTAATATATATAAATAAACGTGTGTTATATATATCATGTAAAAGCTAAATATGTCATTCCGTACAAACTTTCATACACCATACCCACCCGTCATTTCAGGACCCCATTAATTCTTGAACAATATTAAACAGCTCATAGTAGAAGTTACCGTTGCAAGGCGCCATCTGCATTTTGGTACTAACAACTTACAACCTAGTATGTTTGTTTATCAGCGAAAGCGTTTTATCAAGCGTACCGATTTCGATTATTTATTATTTATTTGAAAGAACGGACTTTAAAGATAATCTCATAGGAATTTTAAGATATAAAACTACATACAAAAGTAAGTAAATTACAAATTTAACTAAGAAATTATTTTTGATACACTAAAAAATACGCTAGATAGAGATATCGTTTTATTTTTCCGGTATTATTTATGAATTATGTTACTCTTAATCATATGTAATTATTTCAGAATTTTCGCTTGGTAAACTTCGGAGATAAGGGGGTAATGGTATTTTTTTCTACATTTTCCTTAATAACCACTGTAGAAAAAAAATACGGTTTTAGAAAGTGCAACTCAAGCCCTTTCATATGATACCCCACTTGATCTATTTACTAGACTTTGATTTTTTAACTTCCTTCATATTCGTCATTTACACAGCAAATAAATAAGTATATTTAAATTTTTCATTTTCCATACACGTGTCTTAACTCTCTTTACAGTTGTTCCAAATTTCGAATTGATAGCTGAAGTTGTTCCTGAGATATTTAACGTTTTTACAGACGGACAGAGTCATAAGGGTTCCTTTTTTACCTTTTTGGTATGGAACCCTAATAACTAAAATGTAAAGCTAAAATCCGAGTTTTAATTTGTGTTATATACATTACATTCGTGTATCTTTTCTAGATTTGCCGCAGTCTGAAAGTCCTTAGATTTTTCTTTAATTTTATTATACCTTTGCTAATAGTACTTAAACTAGCGTATATATTGCAATATAATGTATCAAAGAACTATTGAAAATTTATTCAGCTTTCATTTGGTATCCCATATGTGTATATACGTTGCATGGTTTGGGTGTAATTTACACTTTTCCAAGCGCGGCTGCGGCGTTTTTGATGACGTCATTAAAGGGGAGACAGACTCCTTAGAAACTGTCTCACGGCAGTTTTGGAATCCAGAGGACATGCCTAAAACATACCAAAATATGGCGCCGGTATCCGAAAGTGAAGTATTTGTTCGACGGAATCCCCTAACAACACGCACTAGACGTATCGTCAAATATAGTGGAATTTCTTATAGTCAAGTTAATAACAGCGCCACCTATCGCCGTCATTTGCAAACTAGTTTTTCTTACAAGAATCTAATAAGTTTCTAGTTACAAGTTTTAATGTTAATTTTATAGTACTAAGTAGAAAACTATGCGCTGTAATCTCTTCCGATAGGTGCGCGTGAAGTTTAGGACGTAGGTACATAGGAAGAACATGTTAGAATAATTGGTTATCATTTTGCTAAATATGTTTTTCTACTCCTGTATCGTTATCTGTCATTTATATAGGCTGTAGCTCAAATACAATGACACCACTAATAAGTCGTCAAAAAACTCTATGCTCTATGGCCTAAAAACGCACTGTTTAGCGTACTTTTTTGGTTCATACATTTTTCATAAAAGCACTGTTGAACTTTTTTTTTAATCGGCCGCTATATTGCAGTGGTGCCAACTTCATAAACAAATATTTCGAAATAAAAGTATTTATTTACGATTTAACATTTGTATATTATAAATTATTTACTACAATAATAATAAATCATCATCTATTGTGTGTTAAATTACATGTTTTATAAATTCTTGGTATTATTTATAAAAATAAACAGTTCGAATTCGGTCCGGGTCCGGATTCGGTTTGGTTCGGATGGCAAGTGCAAACAAATTAAAAACAAAACAAATCATAAGCAAGAGCTGTCACATTTCTGATTTCCCACAAAAATACAGTTAAAAACCAACAACGCAAAGCGAGTTTTCCCTACAAGATAAATTTTGTCGAAATTACTATTTTCCAGAAACCAGCACGAACTTTTAGTATGTTGTTAGACATGTTATGTGCACCGCAAAACTGCAGAGAGACAGTCAGTCTCTAAAGTATCTAGTGCATCAGTAATGACATAATCTTCATTGCCGCGGAGGCTTTTTGAAAAGTGGGATTTTTACCTGAACCATGTAATATATATAAATAAACGTGTGTTATATATATCATGTAAAAGCTAAATATGTCATTCCGTACAAACTTTCATACACCATACCCACCCGTCATTTCAGGACCCCATTAATTCTTGAACAATATTAAACAGCTCATAGTAGAAGTTACCGTTGCAAGGCGCCATCTGCATTTTGGTACTAACAACTTACAACCTAGTATGTTTGTTTATCAGCGAAAGCGTTTTATCAAGCGTACCGATTTCGATTATTTATTATTTATTTGAAAGAACGGACTTTAAAGATAATCTCATAGGAATTTTAAGATATAAAACTACATACAAAAGTAAGTAAATTACAAATTTAACTAAGAAATTATTTTTGATACACTAAAAAATACGCTAGATAGAGATATCGTTTTATTTTTCCGGTATTATTTATGAATTATGTTACTCTTAATCATATGTAATTATTTCAGAATTTTCGCTTGGTAAACTTCGGAGATAAGGGGGTAATGGTATTTTTTTCTACATTTTCCTTAATAACCACTGTAGAAAAAAAATACGGTTTTAGAAAGTGCAACTCAAGCCCTTTCATATGATACCCCACTTGATCTATTTACTAGACTTTGATTTTTTAACTTCCTTCATATTCGTCATTTACACAGCAAATAAATAAGTATATTTAAATTTTTCATTTTCCATACACGTGTCTTAACTCTCTTTACAGTTGTTCCAAATTTCGAATTGATAGCTGAAGTTGTTCCTGAGATATTTAACGTTTTTACAGACGGACAGAGTCATAAGGGTTCCTTTTTTACCTTTTTGGTATGGAACCCTAATAACTAAAATGTAAAGCTAAAATCCGAGTTTTAATTTGTGTTATATACATTACATTCGTGTATCTTTTCTAGATTTGCCGCAGTCTGAAAGTCCTTAGATTTTTCTTTAATTTTATTATACCTTTGCTAATAGTACTTAAACTAGCGTATATATTGCAATATAATGTATCAAAGAACTATTGAAAATTTATTCAGCTTTCATTTGGTATCCCATATGTGTATATACGTTGCATGGTTTGGGTGTAATTTACACTTTTCCAAGCGCGGCTGCGGCGTTTTTGATGACGTCATTAAAGGGGAGACAGACTCCTTAGAAACTGTCTCACGGCAGTTTTGGAATCCAGAGGACATGCCTAAAACATACCAAAATATGGCGCCGGTATCCGAAAGTGAAGTATTTGTTCGACGGAATCCCCTAACAACACGCACTAGACGTATCGTCAAATATAGTGGAATTTCTTATAGTCAAGTTAATAACAGCGCCACCTATCGCCGTCATTTGCAAACTAGTTTTTCTTACAAGAATCTAATAAGTTTCTAGTTACAAGTTTTAATGTTAATTTTATAGTACTAAGTAGAAAACTATGCGCTGTAATCTCTTCCGATAGGTGCGCGTGAAGTTTAGGACGTAGGTACATAGGAAGAACATGTTAGAATAATTGGTTATCATTTTGCTAAATATGTTTTTCTACTCCTGTATCGTTATCTGTCATTTATATAGGCTGTAGCTCAAATACAATGACACCACTAATAAGTCGTCAAAAAACTCTATGCTCTATGGCCTAAAAACGCACTGTTTAGCGTACTTTTTTGGTTCATACATTTTTCATAAAAGCACTGTTGAACTTTTTTTTTAATCGGCCGCTATATTGCAGTGGTGCCAACTTCATAAACAAATATTTCGAAATAAAAGTATTTATTTACGATTTAACATTTGTATATTATAAATTATTTACTACAATAATAATAAATCATCATCTATTGTGTGTTAAATTACATGTTTTATAAATTCTTGGTATTATTTATAAAAATAAACAGTTCGAATTCGGTCCGGGTCCGGATTCGGTTTGGTTCGGATGGCAAGTGCAAACAAATTAAAAACAAAACAAATCATAAGCAAGAGCTGTCACATTTCTGATTTCCCACAAAAATACAGTTCAAAATGAAAAGACGAAAGATGATAAACTATTAGTCCTAAACTATTAAGATTTTATTCGTGTTTGTAAAGACAACGTACACAACGTTCCTTTTAAAATGGCCGAAGAAATGAATAACTGCACCCCTGAAGAAATTGCGTGAGTAGCAAAAGTACGAGTAGAAAACTTGCTGCCTGAACAGTTTAACTATTCTGTAGTCTGCTATTTATTTAAAATTTGTCGTAGAAAAAGTATACGGTGTATAACTGGTCTAAAAACGCTCGTGGCGTCTTTAATTGCGCAACCCACGCCACTCGCCTTTTAAGACCCTTCTTATACAACAGTTGCATAAAATATTATTACATTGTTTGCCTCCCTTACGTAAATTGCAATAACTTGACATTTGAAATATTATTAAAATGTTTTTTTGATTAGAATATACATTTGAATTATTATAAGTAGCCTAGTTGGTTGTGACCCTGCCTACGAAGCCGGTGGTCCCGGGTTCGAATCCTGGTAAGGGAATTTATTTCTGTGATGAGTCATGGATAATTTCTATGTATTTAAGTATTTATTTATCTATATAAGTATGTTTATCGTCGTCTAGTAGGTACCCATAGTACACTCAGCTTCAAATACTTTATAGCAACCAAACTAGTCAAATAGTTCGGTACACCATATATTTAGTATGGTGTACCGAACTATTTGGCCACTTTGGCTGCTCCAGAGTATTTGACGCTGACTGTACAAGCTTTTTAGTTTGGGACTAGGTTGATTTGTGTAAGATTGTCCCCAAATATTATTATTTCCTTTATTTAATTTCTTTCTTAAGTTAGGTTTTTACAATAACTATATAAAAAGTAAAATATAAAACTATACATACAAAACATAAAATCATTATAAAAACCTAACCTAGGGAGCCGCCGGCAGCGAGGCGGGGCCTAAGCTACCGGTGGTCAGGGCGACAGAGACAGGAACCTCCTGACTATCCTCGCAGTATCCAGGAGTACCGCCTTCTGTATCTGGCCCTTGATCCAGCCATCTAGCGAGAGTCTCTTGAGGTGATGGTCGAGACTCTTCGCTATTAAACCGTTCGCCGAAACGACTATCGGGACGATGATCGTCGAATCAACATCCCACATAGCAGTTACCTCGTGTGCCAGGTCTAGGTACTTGCTGGCTTTGTCCTTCTCGGCTTTCACGAGGTTCCCGTCATGGGGGATGGTGATGTCGACGAGCACTGCCTGGCGTTTCGATCGATCTGTCAGCACGATATCAGGCCTATTGGCAAGAATAGTCCTGTCCGTGATGACAGATCGATCCCAATAGAGCGTGGCACGATCATTTTCGAGAACTGGCGCAGGTGTGTACTTATAGTAAGGCACCTCAGAGACCACAAGACCGTATAGCAGAGCAAGTTGCTGGTGAATAATTCTGGCTACAAGGTTATGTCTGTGCAAATACTCGCCGTTAGCAAGATGACCACAACCGGAGATAATATGCCTGAGTGACTCCCCGGGACGGCGGCATGCCCGACAAATGTCGACCGTACCGTCCTTCAGGATATACCTCCGGTAATTGTTCGTCATGATAACTTCGTCCGCAATTGCACAGACAAAACCTTCGGTTTCCCCGAAGAGATCCCCGAAACGTAGCCAATTCACTAGACTAGGTTGATTTGTGTAAGATTGTCCCCAAATATTATTATTATTATTATGTATCTCCGATTTAAATTCACGGGGCGAACCCCGGTCACTTGGAAGGCGTGCGTGGGGATATAGATCCAACACGTAGAGGCCCTTTGGAGACGAAGTTTAATGTCATGTAGTACACCTGCTAGAACCCATTCACGGGTACATCGGTAGATACCCGTGAACCAGTCCCAACAGGCGTTGGAGATATTGTAGGAAAATGGAAAAGAGAATTGGGTCTATGGTGATGACATTTGGGTGGACAATAAAATTGGGTTTACAAAGTGGTCCGGACACCTACCATAACAATGTTATCCACAACGTTATCGAGGCAGGCGGTGACTAGCCGCTCATTAGATGGGCCCCTGAAAATGCCGTCGTAAAGACGGCCAGGAGCAACACCGATGTGAGCGGCTCAGGGGTGTCGAGAGGTGGTGCTGCGCTTTCTCCGAAGTCACTCGCAGCGTTATGCCCTTTAACACTTCGACCCCTGGAGCATATAGTTCTGACGACTCCTCTCTGGACGGCCAATGAAGGCAAGTCAGAGCTGAAAGTCCTGCGGGCCCCCTTGGAGTTCCACTCCGACCGACGAAGACACGCCGGAGACGGAGGCCCTGACCGACTCTCGGGAGCACTCGGGTCCGTGGGGTCGTTCGTTACTCCCCAACAGCTCGCCACAAGCTGCCCTGCGGGCTTATTTTTATTATTATAGGTAGGTATTTAATGAAGTTATTGCAGTTTACGTAAAGGTTGCAGTTTGATCACTATGTCCCGAGGCGACGGTCTTATTAGTTTTCTGCCTTTTGGAGTAATAATAAATTTTGAGTCTACACTGATACGATGATTGTCTGCTTGGAGGTGCGCGAAAGCAGAGTTTATATGCCTGGTATGGTCCCCGGCAGATATAAATATCAACTCAGTTCTGACGAAAATGGGACCACCATAACCGAGATAGAGTGATGATAAGACTAAGTCGCGTGTTCCGCAGGTCAACGCAAGTACGGCGGGCCGCCGCCCGGTTGGGAGGGTGGGACGCCGGGCGCCGGCTGCGAGGTGTTCTGCGGGAAGATCCCCAAAGACATGTACGAGGACGAGCTCATACCGCTGTTCGAGCGCTGCGGCGCCATCTGGGACCTGCGCCTCATGATGGACCCCATGACCGGCACCAACCGCGGATACGCCTTCGTTACCTTCACGACGCGCGAGGCCACGCAGCGCGCCGTGCAGGAGGTAACCGCGCCCGCATCACGGCTCGCTATACATACCTACTCTATGCTCCACCTCTGCTCGTCGTACTTGGATCCAGGGTTTCTTGTAATGTTTTGCGGGGTGCTAAGGTGCATACTTACGACAACGCAGGGATTGGTGTAATGTGTGACACAATTATTTACGCTAGACCGAGCACGCACTTCAAAATTTTAGAATGTATCGGCCGGGTTCACTGATATCGGTCCTTGCCATCTAGTTTTACTTGAGTCAAGTGAGTCCCAGCTGGTGCCTTGACCTGTTATAAAACCTAATTTGGCAATAATACGAGAAGAATATTTACACAAAATTGCAACGATGATCCCTCCAGGTCGTCGATAAGATTTAATGTTGTTTGTTACGCCTTCTAGTGCGTCGGGCGTTCCACAAACGTTAACGTAAACGTGTTTTTGTACAACATTCGTTGCGTTGTCGGTAGGAACGTCTCAATGCATCATTAACTAATTAAAAAATAATATCACCCAAAATCACTCCCTGGATCTTTCTCCTAGGTTTGATTGAACTTGGATGTTGACAACCAAATTTATTCGACGTATTCGAAAAGTGAGAAGTATAATGTTTGAACATGTTCAACGAAAAGTGAGTCTTATGTTGTTTCTGCAAGGCAGCTTCTTAGGTAGTCTACTTTTGTAGATTTTTGCGTAGATTCTGAAGGTGTAATAAATCAGACGGAGACAAATACAATATTTTGCTTGACTGTAATTGTCAGAATGGGAAGCAAACACATAGTTGGTCCAAATAACATGAATTTGAATTTGGCAATAATTCTGGCTTACCCAATAACGGTCTGTCATAGTACGTGTTAAAATAGTTCTACAAATCGTTGTTAATCCTAGATTTTGGGATTAAAGAGTGGTTGGTTGTCGTCATCCACGTTCGAACGAGCCTGAACTGTCGCTATTGGCATCATATCGCGTTTTCATTAATCGAATTTAAAGGCAGAACGAGGTCAAATTTGATCATAGGAAATGCGATTGAGTGTGTATAAATAGAGAGCGGTGGAGTTGCAACGTTTCGAATTTTTGCGAACGTTAAATCCGATCGCCACTCTCTAGAGCAGCTTAGCAACAGTCAGGGCTCGGTCACACCTGCCGAGTGAACGGCCGAGACCGTGCGCTGCCTCGCTCGCGTCCGTAGCGTGTGAGCGGGACACTGCGCTCGCGCGCTCGCTCGGCAGGCGTGGTCGGGCGCGGAAGCCAATGCCATCTGCCGGCGACCTAACCTTGATGATTGGTAAACATTTGACCTAGATCTCGCGTGGCCGTTGGCACGGGCCTTCCTGCAATACATGGATGTTACCGAGCACATCTATTCTGATAGCAGACATTTAGCACATGTGTAAATGTATCGCATAACTGAAGCAAATTTCAATTGGTAACACTAAATTGTGTCAAAAGTAAAGACCATTATTAATCGAGATAAAACTGTGACTTTAAAACTGTGATTGGTGAAATGTAAATTTGAAACAAAATTTATTCTAATTTGACATCTACTTTGCAGGTGACTCGCCGATTGTTTAAGTATAATCCTTGAAAGATAGTAAAAAGACTGCACATACCGGCTTGGCGGCCTCACTTCCCATGTATATCCTCCATGTTCCTCCTTGGCTGGAAGCATCGACCTCCGATGTGGTGGGATAATCGGATCTAGTCAGATGTTTAACCTTCTAGTTGTCGTATCCGCTCGTGTTGGAGGTCGCTGGTTCGAGCCGCGCAGTTGAAGCCGCCAAGCCGGGCGTCACTTGCAAGACTACTAGTGAATCATCTGCCAGTATTTTTGCAAGTCTCGATCATTTGCCTGTCGATTATATTCACAGACACTTGGGAGTTTTAGATTTAAGCTTCTTCTATCATTGAAACAGCATGCCATTAATATCCCACGGGCTGCGGCCACTGGCACTGATAATTTGGAGGAAATGACTATCTTTCTGATTGGTCTTATTCGATTTTCTTGTATATTTATTGCCTTAATTTATACTATATGGATGCAAGTGGCTGCTGCCTTGATTATAATCACTGAATTGTGTAAATGTGCAATATAACACCTATAAACTGATCTAGCCTCGCTTGTCCTGAGATATCATCCCGTTCTTTACCGTGCACCTCGTTCAATTTTAAGTTGCTTTAATTTATTTTTTGTTACCATCACACTTGTACTCGCTTTTTTTATTTTCACTTAAACGGTCCACTTCACAGGGTTAACTATTTGAATTGGCTTGAAAACGTTCTCCGACTGAGAATGTAATGTATCTCAGGCTCTCCTCTTTGCTCAGTACAACACTTTCGGCTTATCATCGTCGTTAACTCATCACGATTGGCTCTAACCGTCATCGCACGTCGCGCGCGCCTTGCGTGTACAAAATTCATCCTCATCTCCGGAGGCGACCGACCGACGACGAACTCTCGGCCGGCCCGAAACCAAAATTTGACCGTTTTTCAAAATTTTTCCCTTATTATTTTTCCCACAGCTCGATAATCACGAAATAAAACCAGGGAAGACTCTGAGAATTAAGGTTAGCGTACCGAATCTGCGACTTTTCGTCGGCAACATTCCCAAGTCTAAAGGCAAAGAGGAGATACTGGAAGAGTTTGGTAAATTAACAGGTAAAGTGTCACTCGAATGATTGATTAAAGAGTTATAGAGTTGGGTTGAGTGCGTGGGGTCGGGGTTGGGGTTGGGGCTTGGTGTGGACCGCCTCGGATGCTTGAAGCTTGTGCCTGCTCCCGCACGTCCCGTCCCTCCCGTCTCCAGTCATTGCCCGGGCGCAGTCCGACCCGGTCATTGGCTATTCTCCTCGAATTGTTCTTGCAGCTGAATGATTATGAAATTCGAAAGGGGAAAAAGATTGGCGTTACGGTTTCCTTTAACAATCACCGTTTATTCGTGGGGAATATCCCTAAGAATCGAGATCGGGACGATTTGTTTGAGGAGTTTACTAGGCACGCACGTAAGTCCTTGTCGAATTCATAATAAGTGCTATTCAGATCTGGTTGTGGGGCGGCTCGCGCGGCGCGCTGGCCGCCGTTTGTTCTCAGTCCCGCGCCTGACCGGCGGGTCGGCCGGGCCGCGGCCTGGCGCGACCTGGCCTGCCCGTGCGGCTAGCGACGCCCGTCAGCGACACCGGCGCCCAACTGCCTCCCGCCGGTCAGGCATACGGGCCGCGCTGTGCTCTTCACTAAGTAAAATGTTAAGTAAATGTATGTAATGTATGTGCGAACTGAGAACAAATTACGTTTGACGGTAGTTGCGAAAGGAGTGTTAACCCGACGATTGGCTTCCGCATCGAGAATGCTCATTTGTAATGACTGGAGAATCTTGCTGTTGTTCTCTAGAATAGTTCTTCAGTATATGTTGTCCTGGAATATCATTTGATTTGCTTAATATTCGTAGTGTTAAAGGAATGCTCCTAAAGCAGAGAAGGGTCGAGGGCCGCTTGTTGAGTATGAAGTGCGCGCTTTACGTACCCGCGTCACGTATGTACTGACTGTGTATGTTGCAGCGGGACTCATGGAAGTCATTATATATAGTTCGCCGGATGATAAGAAGAAAAATAGAGGATTTTGTTTTTTGGAATACGAGTCTCACAAAGCGGCGTCCCTGGCTAAACGCAGGCTGGGCACCGGTAGAATAAAGGTGAGAAACCAGTTAATATGCCTCTTATGTACCTAATTGTGGCATCTAATTGTGTCATTGTTTTTATTAAAAAAAGAAAAATGATGTTTTTGAACAGGTATGGGGCTGTGATATTATAGTGGATTGGGCCGACCCTCAAGAGGAGCCTGATGAGCAAACTATGAGTAAAGTGAGTAAAACATTTTGGTAAATTACATGCATAACTGCATATGTTATTTTTATAGGGTTCCGTACTCAAAGAGTAAAACGGGACCCTATTACTAAGACTCCGCTGCACAGTGTTCCCTTGAACCACATTTTGAGACAGTCTTACTTTATTGGATGATCGAATAGAGAAAGATGTCACGAATGAAGGACAAAAACTCCCCCGCGTGGCTCACTATCATAGTTTTGAAACGAATGCAATCTAAACTTTAAGTCCCGGAATCTTAAGATTAACTTAATCTTTTTTTTTAATGAAACCATCTTATATACATCTTGATTTTGCACTGTGATGAAAAGGCTTACTGTAAGGCTAAATTATAAACCATTTATGGCCAGGCTAGGGCTTCTCAATTTCAAGATAATCGCGAAAATGTCAAAATCGTATTTATTTTTTTGTGATTAATGTCTTTAATATTCGCAATTTATTTTAGCTTAAAAACGTGGCCACAATAATGAACTACTACCACAAAAAAATCCGATTGCATATATCACGGACTTCCGGAGATAACAATTTTTTTTGAAATCCCGGTTTCCGGGATTTTTATTATTGGCGATATTATTAAGTACCTCGTATAGCTGGCATGTGGCATTATTTGGTATACATCTAGAAATCATGAAGTACTTACGTATTTCTTATGTCATGTCATGTATTTCTTGTTATGTCTCATGTCATGGTCTTCAGCCAAAGTTATTTGCACTTGTATGACTTTAAATTGATAGCAGTAAGTACTAGGTTAACCCTTTGACCATTATTTTTTTAAAGCAATGAATCGAGAACTTTAACGATACGCACAGCATGAATGATTTTTTTTATGATTTTTGAGAAAGAGAAATGTATATATTATTGCAGGGTTTCCGAATTATGAGACGGCAATATGTTTGCCGCTATCAGCCAAGGGCATTAAGTGACAAGACCGTCATGTCAGTTTGCCGGGGGAACTACGGGTGGCACGACGTATCTAAAATAAATAAATTAAAAACCAATAGATGATAAGAAATAATTACCTAACCTGCGAGTTAAGCAACAACAATATATTATATTATAAGATTGCACGCACGAACAATCAACACTTTTTTTGCGAGATTTTTTTACTTCCGTTGTCATTTCTAACTAACACGGCTAATTCAGCAATAAAGGTAAAAGGCAAATTTGAAGTATTGAATTAAGCTATTGCTCCATATATAAATCAATAACAATTGTAGCCTAACCCACCCTTTCCTTTAATAAACACCAGACACTTAACGGATACTGGCTAATATATTGCCGTCTTCATTTTTTAAAATTATCAAATAACAGATTTTTTTTCTTTAAACTTTATATCGCCAATCTTGTCTCTGAAAGTGGAGAATTGTGACTATCGGATAAATCCAGCAAACAAAATTTTATTTACAAACATTTTTGTTCAATTGTAAGGAATAGTTAAAAATCTAAGTTCAGGCCTAAGAATCATCATTTAAGGCGCTCTTATTAGACGATATTTAGGTATTTGCGGAGGTGAGGCAGACGGAGCGGGAGACGCGCGTCCCGCGCACCCCGCTAACGGCCTTATTCTGTTGGCATCCGTATTCGGCTCGTTTTTGCGGATCATACGATCAAATGTTTGTCTTCTTGAATAATTGTTTTATTTTTCAAATCTTGGTTGATTTGTGTAAGATTGTCCCCAAATATTTATTGTTTATTTATTTATTTAAATCTATTTTTTTAAAGAAAATAAGGAATAATAGGTAGTTACAGTTCTTAAGTACATCGTAGTATGATGACATCAACTATGGACACTTACTTTCCAAAGATATGTTAGTACAGATTTCTTCATCATCAATCCACCTATCGTTTTCCCAGTTCCTATGTGGGTGCTTCCGTTTTCCAAATACGTAGAACTGATAAAATAATAGTACATCTTCACTTCCTAAGGGTGAACGTCACCAATTATGGATTGTACTAATATATTACAGGTTTTTTAAACCGAAATAAAATCGATTACTTCTAGGTAAAGTTATAGCGCCGGTTAACACCCGCTTAAGAAACCATCAAAAATAATAAACAAATAGCTATGTTCATCTATTTATCTCCTGGCAAATTATATTATTACCATGTATGTCTTTCCCGCTCACGAGACAATGATGTCCCGGACCTTTGGGAGGTACCTACAAAGTACCAACAGAGCCAACACGTAGAGGCCCTTTTGACAATTTAATGAAATGCAAGGAGTATTATTACCATAATTATTACCTTTGTTACATAAGTATGACTGACTGATCAAAAACTGGATAATTAGACCACTGTTAGTCAGAAGAGCATTTTATTATACAGGGTGGTTATTTTAAGACCAGCAAGTTCTTCAGTACATGACTATGTCTATTAAAAAATGTAATTTGACCAAACATCATATAAAAATACAAAATTCAATTTGTCTCTTAAATACCTAAAAGTGTTATGTCACTGCGCTCGCGCGGCGCGTGCTGCCTACCTTGCTACCTCGACCAGCGGCCACACCGCGATGGACCTTGATACTCTCAACAAGCCAACAAGATTGGACTTATACTTGGCTCTATACTCCAGGCAAAATACGGTTTCGAAAATCATTAATTTATAATAGCGCTTTTTTGTTTATTTCATTTTTAATCGTTATTCTAAGATGCTTTACACAAGAATCCAACAAATTTTCCAAACGGAAGTAATTATATAAATATAAATTAAGCTTTAATTGTCTTTTTTTGTTTGATTTATATTGAATTTTTTAAAGCAAATGTAAATTTAGGTAAAAGCCTCCTCGATCTCATGCCATTTTTTTCGGTCTTTAGCCAACTGCATCCAGCTAGGTCCGGCGACCTCAGTTATGTCATTGGTCCAACGTCTTCGTCGTCTACCTTTCCTTCTTTTGCCTTTCGGCCCTGACCAGTTTGTTGCTTCCAGTGCCCTTCTTTTCTCCTAATATCTGGCGATATATGGCTTTTACCCGAATAGGGTCCATATAAGAAAGAAAAAATGGCATAAATCTTTTAGATTTAGTAAATATGTACTAACACAAACAATATGGAATAAATAAAGCTTAAATAAATACATATAAATAAACTAGATGTTGCACGCGACTTCGTCCACGTATAACATGTTATAGTCTAAATGTTTGTTAAAGAAATTTAAATGTTTGTTTAATAAAAAAAAACATTGAAATTAGTTTTGTACAGTCAGCATCAGATAGTTAGTAGCAGCCTAGGTAACCAAATATATCGCAACACGTCTTTGTTACTATAGGTGTAAGGATGTGTTACGATATATTTGGCTGCTACTAACTATATGACGCTGACTGTACCTAGTCTTTAAGTAAACAGTCTAAAACCGAAGAAACAAATCTCTCTTTATTTCAAAATGTCTTGCTCTCTATACAAACTTAGAACCCTCTTTGAACTCTCATAGTAAATAGTCTGAAACCGAAGTTACAAATTTCTAACTTTAAAAATGTCTTGCTCTCTATACATAATTCGAACCCCCTTTTAACCTTCTTAAGTGATTAATAATTAAAAAACCGAAGTTACAAATCCCTTACTTTAAAAATGTCTTGCTCTCCATACAAACTAGAAGAACTGTATATCCTAGAAGTAGGTTTTTTGTCAAGACCAATCCAAGCATGTTCAGTAACGTTTCAGAAGGCCGCAGATTTCCGACACGTAAACAATACAAACAAAAATTGAAAACTTTGCAGGGTAGCAACAATACAGCGCTAATCAGAGGCGGAATCTTGGGAATGGCACCAAACATTTTCAATAAAATTCCAGACCGAATTAAACACTGGATATTAATAAATTTAAAAGACAATTGACTTCAGATTCAGATTTGTTTATTATCATAATTTTACAATTGAAATCATAGTACAATGAATATACAGATAAAAATGTGTTAAAATTATAACTTGTCAGTTACAATAAAATACAATAGATGTGTACAGTTGTGTACAGAATTGTTATTATTTGTAAATAGTTTAATAATACTTATACTCATAGCATAATGCTATTACATAAAATAGAGAAAGAAAACATAATACAAATATTAACGTCAAGCTTTTAAGATCTTGTTATTTAGTCATTTGAAAGAAATTCTTGTAAACTATACAGTGTTTTTTCAAGCAATAGTTGTTTTACATGGAAGCGAAAAGAGTTGTCGTTCGTTATGGTTTTAAGGTTTGAAGGTAGCCGGTTAAAAAGTATTTGTCCTATTAACTTCGGAAGTTTTGTGCCTATTCTAAGTCTGGGCGAGGTTGTTTTGAAGTGGATACTTCTTTGCTCGCGTTCTTGTATAGGGGTACAGTTCAAAATGTATCACGTAACTTCCGGATTAACTTTTTGTAGAGAAGCCTAATCTGATTTCAAATAATTGTTTGTTACATGTTTTAATCCTTCTTTATTTGCTATTAGTTGTTAATCACAAAATGTTATTTAGTTTATGTGACGGGCATGAAAACTATGCTGAAATGACCGCCATTTTCAATGCCTCGCGAGTCAAACGAGCTACGTCAGTCAATGTTGCTATATATACCGATTTATCTGTGCTTATACAGATTTTAGTGAATTAATGCAGATATATATTTTACGGGGACAACCAACAAATAAGTATCTACTTAAACTTAATTAAGGAAGTACTCTAATTGCACGTTTCTGGATCTTTAGGATGCGCTCACAATCCGTACTGTTGCCCCAAAGCATTATCCCGTATGAAAGTTGAGAGTATATGTACGCATAATACAGCTCTTTTAAGCAACTTTCTGACACAAGTGGTCTTAACTGTCTTAGAGCATAGATCCCTCTTGCTAACTTACTGTATAATGTATCTATGTGATCTTTCCATGACATTATTGGATCAATCATTTCAATCAATAGATCAATATTTGATTGAAAAGTGTTATTATACCATTAAATATTACTTAAACGACCCTACGACATAACATGATTCCATTCAAGACATTCCTTAGTTATAATATTCTTTAGTTATAGTATTTTTTGAGAGTTTTTGACATGTATTTGAAGTATTTAACACCAATCACTGTATTGACATTTTTTTTTAATTTTTATAAATATATTAGCTGGCTGAAATATTTTGTAAACCTACATTGTGGGTAATGCACATAAGTCTTATATTATGTATACCAACAATACTTGTAAAAGTTGTTACCTATGTTTAACAAAATAAATTTAATTGAATTGAAAGTACTTAATTTGTATTCTAATAAGTAATCTTTATGCAAAAATTTAAGTCTCTAGCTCTAAAAATAAAGTTTCCCCCATACAAACTTTGCACCCCTATTTACCCCCTTTAGGGGTGGAATTTCCAAAAATCCTTCTTAGCGTTGCCTACGTTGTAAAAGGTAGTTCTGGTGTAAATTTCAACTCTCTAGTCTTAGTAGTTTCGGCTGTGCGTTGATGAGTGAGTGAGTGAGTGAGTCATATCAATAACTCCATACCGACAAAAGGTATGTTCACTTAGATAACGTCACATTTATTTGCTTTAGTGGGCTTATTTTTAAAGGGGCGTGGCGGGGGAGGCTTTCTTGGTTGTTATTTGGAGAAACAGCGGTAGCAGAGTGAGTGCGAGATGTGAAACGGCATACTTTAGTGTTTTGTGATGGGTATCATGTGCACAAACAGCTGGCAAAGTTTTGCAGCTGTATAGGGGAACACCCTGTAGTACTTTGTACCCGACTGCCTCAGAAGGAAGTTTATGTTTTTCGAGTGTATGTATCATCATATCAGCCGAAAGACGTCCACTGCTGGAGGCCTCCCCCAAAGAGTGCCACAATAGCCGGTCCTGCGCCACCCGCATCCAGCGGACTCCCGCGACCTTTACCAGGTCATTAGTCCACCTTGTGGGGGGCCTAACCACGCCGCGCCTTCCGGTACGTGGTTGCCACTCGAGAACCTTTCCGCCCCAACGGCCATCGGTTCTACGTGCAATGTACCCCGCCCACTGATACTTAAGTTTAGCGATTCGGAGGGCTATATCGGTTACCGTGGTTCTGCTGCGGATAGCCTCATTTCTGATGCGATCGCACAGAGAAACTCCCAGCATAGCCATCTCCATCGCCCTTTGAGTGACTTTGAGCCTTCTTATGAGGCCTATAGTAAGCGACCACGTTTCCGTTCCATATGTCATCACTGGCAACACACACTGGTCAAAGACTCTCGTCTTGAGACACTGCGGAATATTGGACGACAAGATGTGCCGTAGCGTATGTATGCATGTATGTCTATAACGAAGATGAGGAAGGGCCGTGGCCTGCTGCTGGTGGAGTGGCAGGGTCTTTTTCCGCACTCGTTTTTAATATAATCTACTAAACAGCAAGTAAATATACTTCAGTTCACCAACTCGTTTAGGACTTTAGTCTAGGTAGTCGCTATCCGGCGCAATAGCCCTAAATGCTTTTGATATATTTCTGTATGAATAAATAAATCTATTATTCGTACAGTCCATAATTGGTACCATTACCCCCCCAACCATGTGCTCGTGTCCGAATCCGATTTACACCCGACTACTTACTACCTAACAGTTCTAAATACGTATTCAGGATAACTGAAGATTTTTATTGACATCTTGTCAATATGCTCCAGCTACCTATTAATACGTTTTAGGTGCGGATGTAGAAACGCTTTAATGTAGTAAATATCGCATACCTTATATTTGTTATTCTATCATTTCGAATATGTTCTCCAGCATGTATTAGCGTTTCCTATTCCTTTATATATTTTTATTTACCTTGATAACTCGAAATAATTGCTGCAAAAAGGCGTATTTGCGTGCCAGGTAAACATTCACAGGTCCGTCGTCGGCAGTGGCCACGGGCGTACTAAATTTTACTCGCCACCGCGCATGCATGACGCGGACACCCGGTTTTTCAGACAAATGACCAAATGTATTGAATTATCAAACATATTGAAATTCTAAGAAGCCGGTAGATAGATCTACCAAAAAGCTACCTATCACAACAAATTTCATTGTAATATTCCAAATAACTTTTGAGATATTTCGAGTTTGGTGGTAAAAAAGCACTGTTTTGAAAGGCAAAATCTATCGAGGTTTTTGTAAGCAATCGTGATTTTACGAAGTACGAACATAGCCAATGAACTGAAGATATACATATCAAAAATTTGGATCTCTAGCAATAGTACAAGTATACTAATAATCGGTTTGGAAAAGGCACTTTTTCGATGCGCAGCTGCATACAGCGCCTTAACATGGGTTGGAATAACGTTTATCTGCTATTCTTTTTTTCGTAAATTGGTACGAGTATGTTCTCTTATGCGAACCAAAAGTTATATTAACTAACAACACGTCTCATTGAGAAAAAAATAAAATATCTGAGTCGTATGACGGCAAATATCTTGCCGTTACCCACTAAAGGGTTAAGTAGAGTTCAAAAGTCATTTGTGGGGCTATGTACACGCTACTACAACAAGTTACCAGATCATGTTGTGGACTTGTCTGAGTAAGGACAACTTTGAAAAATAGAGCTTATTACAGATTGGAAGAATATTTACCAGATAAGGATATATGGACAAATGTCAATGCCATTACTTAGGTTATCTCTTGTACAAAACTATGTATGTAAAACTTGACATTCAGAAAGTGTTCGCCATGAATTTATTTTGAATAATGATTTTGAAATTTGAAATTTATTTGGTATATAACACCTTAATTATAGCACATCAGCTAGGTACTTAAAGTGGATAATGAAATTAAAGATAAAAAATGTAAACAAAGAACTGTCAACGTCAAAGTGACGTCTCAGGGGCAATCAACCAGGGTTTGGTTTTAACTAAAGAAAATCACTACTTTTAAATAATCTTATATTTTACTTTGATCACTTTAATGTCGTAGGTTGGTATGAATAGGTACTTAGTAGGTGACGATAGTCCGGGTACGATATACAGCAAAAGCCTATTGCCTGCAGCCACTAGAACCACACCAAGCGATAGAAGCAAGACGTGCCATTATTATATGTCTTATTAGGACAGGAAAACACAAAGAAAAATAACACTAGATTTTTATTTTTTTATTTATTTACTTCCACTCTCGCTTTCTGAGGAAGATGTCGAATCCTCCTCAGTTACATTTATTATTAATGTCTCTGTTACATTGTCTATTAGGTGGTCGAGTTGGCACAAGTTATCCTCTACTTTTTATTACATGACTACATGAGCCACACAATCACTCCATCTTTGAGGCGTCACCAATTTTAAACCTTCTTCGAACATTAAGAATAAGGAATAGGAATATCCAGGTATATTAATTAAATTACGAACCAAAGGTTTACAATTCCTAACCATTGCCAGTGGCGTAAATATAAACTGCACATATTTATGAATATAAAATAATTACGTTTTCATTTTGCTTATTTAAATATTTACGAATATTTTCCAGGCATTGTTTTATGTATAAATTATGTTATTATGCGACTAATTTTTTATCTTGCGTATTTAACGAATTTTTAGTTTCCACTTCTTGGGATTGATTTTATTGCAGTGGCAACACATTTGTTTACATTTTTTATCTTTAATTTCATTATCCACTTTAGTCGTCTCATATTTGAATAGCTACATAAAATATAGGTATTGTACCACCTTACCCTATTACGGCTCTGATGGTCAGTACAGATCATGCGATACCCTCGTTGTGTGGACTGCACGATCAACTGACTCTTCCGATGATAGGTAATATCTACGTAATGCGGGAAGGAGTCCACCCTCATTAGGCATGCTAAAACCCCGGATTAGTAACCGTAGTCGTTTTACTTGGAGGGATCGGGGGTGAGGCACTATGGAGTCTTAGCGTGTACAGAAACTGATGAAGTGAAGTCATAACAAACGAAAATGGCAGGTTATCTTAAAACACGAAAAGTAAACAATTAAAATATAACACTGAAATTTTATCAAAATTCCGGCAACCATGATTAAAAAGAAAATAGATATCTTTATGCAATCGTTTTTTTTTAATGTAGTAGGTAGTCTATAATTGTGGTTACGTTTTAAAGCCAAAATAAACTGCGAATAGTACCTAAAGACATTAATCACAAAAAAATAAATATGATTTCAACATTTTTGCGATCATCTTGAAACTGAGAAGCTATCTATATACGAGGTACTTAATAATATCGCCAATAAATAACACTGAAATGTTATCAAAATCCCGGAAACTGGGATTTAAAAAAAAAATGATATCTCCGGAAGTCCGTGATATATGCAATCGGATTTTTTTGTGGTAAGTAGTCCATTATTGTGGCCACGTTTTTAAGCCAAAATAAATTGCGAATACTAAAGACATTAATCACAAAAAATATCTTGAAACTGAGAAGCCCTAGCCTGGCCACAAATGGTTAATTAAATTTAATTTAGCCTTACAGAGTAAGCCTTTTCATCACAGTGCAAAATCAAGATTTATATAAGTTGGTTTCTTTAAAAAAAAAAGATAAAGTTTATCTTAAGATTCCGGGACTTAAGTTTAGATTGCATTCATTTCAAAACTATGATAGTGAGCCACGCGGGGGAGTTTTTGTCCTTCATTCGTGACATCTTTCTCTATTCGATCATCCAATAAAGTAAGACTGTCTCAAAATGTGGTTCAAGGGAACACTGTGCGATGTCCGTCTGTCTGTCTGTCACCAGATTGTATCTCACTGATACCGTGTAGTTCCAGTTGAAATTTTCACAGATGATGTATTTCTGTTGCCGCTATAACAACAAATACTAAAAACAGAATAAAATAGTTATTTTTATAGATAATGGTACGGAACCCTTCGTGCGCGAGTCCGACTCGCACTTGGCCGGTTTTTTCTTATATTAGAAACAATAAAGAACTTCAGCAGGTTATTTCGGAAAGCAGGCAAATGTATCGCTGTGAACGCGAAGTGACAGGCCGGTCTGTTTGCAGGTGAAAGTGTTGTACGTCCGGAACCTGACGCAGGAGATCACGGAAGAAGCGCTGAAGGAGCAATTCGAGCGGTCCGGCGCCGTTGAGCGCGTCAAGAAGATCAAGGACTACGCCTTCGTGCACTTCGAGGAGCGGGACTGCGCGGTCAAAGTAAGCCACAAACAACACAACACAACAGATGTCTAAATGTTAAAGTGTTTACGTCATTACCTGGCTAGTATAGAGATTAGATTTATGAGCGTATGGTTTATTTCATGGGACCTACCTGAGCTGAGATGAATGTATAATAAATGACGGCGTCTCTACTCGCCCGTGATTTAACATTTTTATAATTAGAGTTGGCACAGTGTGACAATGTTTATTGTCGCAGGCGATGCAAGATCTGGACGGCAAGGAGTTCGGCGGCGCGCGGCTGGAGGTGTCGCTGGCCAAGCCGCCCTCCGACAAGAAGAAGAAGGAGGAGATCCTGCGCGCGCGGGAGCGGCGCATGATGCAGATGATCCACGGCCGCGGCGGGTGAGTTCGTCACCGACGTCTTGTCGTCACACGCATGGCCTTAGCCAGAGTTCGGCGGCGCGCGGCTGGAGGTGTCGCTGGCCAAACCGCCCCCCCCGGGCAAGAAGGAGGCGATCCTGCGCGCGCGCATGCGGCGCATGATGCAGATGATCCACGGCCGCGGGGGGAGTTCGTCACAGACGTCTTGTTGACACGAATGGCCTTAGCTAGAATTGGCCAGAGCTCCCGAGGATGTGTTGTGTTGAGAGTGAGCGCTTGTATCCTAGCTATCATAGCTATCAACACAACGAATCCTGAAATCAGTAAGGGGCCGGCAACGCGTTTTTGATTCTTCAAGCATACGGCCTGTCTGCATACCTACCATCAGGCACTGTATGCTTGGTTGCCACCGTCAAGTTGAGTAGGTTTAATGAGGTTTCCATTATAATCTTCAGTGTGTCTCTGACGTTGGGGCTTTAAATGCAAATATCGATTACAAGCTTTTGCCCGCTACTTCGTCCGCGTGAACTTTAGTATTAACTTCCATTTCTTTTTTCATCAACTACCGTTAGGTAATAATTCCTAAGATTGCATTCAATGTCTGCAAAATATAGATAATTTACCTGTAGGGCAAGAGTCACCTATAACTGTTCTGCCGTTTTAAGGTGTCTGAGTTACCTACTCAGACATTTTAAAACGGCCTTTTATTATTAGTCGTAAAAGCGATTGTTGTGAACTCGAAATTGGAGCCCCGGCAGAATGTAGAAGCCTAGAGCTACTTTCCTCCTTCCAAGTAGCCACCTTGTAACAATTTGAAGCTAGGCGGAAGGCTTTTCTTTTCAACAGAGCCTTGAGTCCCGGCAGATGACCAAAGAGGGACTAAGATCGATGCAATATCGTTCCATATCTCTCGCACGCCCGCACCTCCTAATTCCAATAATAAAAAGAAAAGCAGCCTTAAACAGCCAGCCTTAGACCTTAAATTTCAAAAGACTTCAGTGGCCTCAAGGGATAAATTAAGGAACCACAGAACGCCATTGGCCCTCCAAGACCGAACCCTGGCAGCGGCCTGAAGGTGGAACCTCTTCTGAAGGTCAAAAAGGCTCAGAAGTGGAACCTCATCACCTCCATCCCAGAAATTTGATTTCAGACCGAAAGCAAACTTCAGAGGTCCACTCAAAATCCTGTTGTAAATTTCACTTACCTAAAGTCCTTCAGCTTGTACGAATGGATCAATTGCATTTTAATTTTATGTCCTTTTTGCCTCCGTAGGTATATTGTTAATGACACTTATTGTACCCAGAAACGATTTTAGCTTTTTAATCGACTGCAAAATAAGGAAGACGTTCTCAAATTGGTTTAAAGTATTTTTTTTTAAATATTTGTTACCTTATAACTCCTTAATTTACGAACCGATTCGTATAATTATTTTTTCATTTGAAAGTATATGCTTCCAGATTGATCCCATTGTTTTCAAAAAGCCCGTTGAATAATGTGATCTATGAGGAATTGAGAGAACTCCTCAATTTTATTGGGCATGCGTGTAATGATTAAGTGGAACTGATGATGAAGACCACAGATGACTTATGGAACTCCTCATTGATGTAAAGTGCGTCTCACATATTCTGATATGATTCCGTTTAAGTAGCAACTAATGTAGTGAAAAAGCAGATTCCGAGATCCTCGAGGAATCGACGGAATTCTTAAAATATTATCATCAGCCTACATATAGCGATTTGGGTTTTTTCGTTGATAATCAACGTATTTTTCTCGGAAAGCAATTCATGTGGTATAGTGGAAAGGAAATGTGGAAATGTTCATTTATGTGGCTTGGCTCAATACAGAATTGAAGTTGGTTAATACTTTACATTAGTAAATTATCTTGTATCAGAAAGAAACTGACTCTTATTTATTCGCTCGCTACCAAACCAATGTTTTCACAGGCAACTGAACCTTTCTATCATGAAGTTTCAAAGCGCGTTATACTGTTTAAGTAGACAACATAATCGTTAAGTCATTGCTAGACGGTCGCCAACACTGCCCTCCGACCGAGCGACCTTGGTCCATTTATGTCCCACATATAATACAAAAACTACCAATTTTCAAACTTGATAAATCGTTGATTCATGGCGTGACAGTATTTTTGATGTGTTCGACATGCATCCAGTTTAGTTGACCCCTTAATGCATAACAACTATTGATATCTGTCGACGTTGTTATGCTGGTCAGTCAATGTTGACAACTTCTGAACTATCCAACCTATTATATTATCCTTACGCTATTATACTGCTTATTGTTTGACACTTAAAACCGAAAATGGCGTGCCTTGAAGCAAAAATATTTGGTCTCTATACAAAGTTTCATTCCCTTTTTCGTCCCTAAATGGGATGAAATTTGACATAAATTATAGCTTATGTCCTATTCTGATATATAAGGTACATAACTGGAAATTTTTATAAAGATTTGTCTAGTAGTTTTTGAGATTTATCGGAACGTATATCCATCCAAACTTTCGCATTTATAATATTAGTAGGATTAGTAGGATGGTCCTGAAACTGAACCACTTTTGTTCCGCAACTTTGTAAAATAACTATCATTTCTATAATTTGGTAGTGTTTGAACTGTAACTGTACCATCAATGTATTGCAAACACGGCCTCATTATTTGACATCCATGACACTGACAAGTATGAAAACTAACTAATGGATGATGTACATTGAAAATTTTAAGGAATAATGAAAATACAAAAATAACGTATTTTTGAAAAGTTGTAGATAGTGTTGTGGATAACGCTCATTTTGAGGCTTAAAGACTCGAACCCTAAAGACTCCCGAGGCTTAAAGACTCAAGTGACGAAAAGTCAATATTTTGCATTAATATGCGTAAAATAAACCATCACGGTTCTTAAACAGCATCGAGTCTTTAAGCCTCGGGAGTCTTTAAGGCTCGAGTCTATAAGCCTCGAAATGAGCGTTATCCACAACACTAGTTGTAGAACAAAAGTAGTTCCGTTTCAGGAGCATATAATCGACATTTGAATTTAAAGCCCCAAAGTCAGAGACGCGCTGTATATCCCCATAATTCTACTGTAAGTGATAGACTGTCGCATAGCACTTTATCTTAACAATCATCATGTAGCATGAAATAGCTGACGTCAGTAAACCTATATTATTCACACATTATTAGTATTATTAATTTATTACATAACGTTTCTGCTCCCAAAAATCCGGCCTATGATAAAGTCCGCGACACATGGCGTTGCATCTCATAGGGCCGACTCCCACGCAGCATAGGGCAAGGGGCGGAGCTATATAGCCCTTGGAACTATTCCGCCAATGGGACGGTTGCAGTGCATTTTGTGGTATCGTGTATAAATAACACCCGCCGAGCTGAGATGCAACATGTCCATGCGATAACAACTCTTATAATCTTTGGAATTAAGACCCAAATTTATTGTTGTCCTCTAACTGATTCTTAAGGGCGCCGTAGGTGGGGGAATATTCAGCGTTTTTAAGGCGTTTTTTTTCGCCATGGTCGTCTCTAGGAAATACTATTAAAAGAGACGAATATCAGAGTCCACTTTTGATGAAGATGTAAGCCAATACCGGTGGTGAGTCTTTTTTGATTTAAGTTTCCACGGTATGTTTTACCTCTGCTGAAATAATCTTGAGCCGACAATGACTTTAGAACCGAGCGGTTCAAACGCTCGGAGATTGGCCCAGGTACCTACAGCGAAGTTAAGCGAACAGAGTTATTAAAACAAAATAATGCGTCTGTTTTGAAAACAAAAATGCAAAAACTAAAGTGTATTATGCTAGTGTATTATGAATCAGTACATGATGTTACCTCAATATCTGCATTGACTGCTGTGCTACGATATCTTGGTGCCAAGATACATTACTTGGAGTTGGAGGTCATTACATTGGATCAACATTTCTCCGAATCCAAAAAAAAAACAAAATGAATGGGACACAACACACTGTAAATGCTCTAAGGAAGCGTCCTTTTGAATATTTACAGGCCACACCCTGTATACAAACATTTTCAGACAAATTACTCACCCCCTTAAATAGCGTCCCTAATTTAGTTTTTAATATAATGATGATAATTGATAAACCGCGTAACACTGCGATATAAACCTATTTCTAATAAAACATCTATTTTTCAAATAATATGTTAGGTACACTTCGACTCTGATTAATACGCGTCGTAATAGAATATGTAGGTAACCTATATTTTAAGGTGATGTACGAGGGGTGATCCAAAAGTTTTGATAATCGGTATAAAAAACACAGGGTATCCGTATAATATAATTATTAAATACACTCTTTCTTAGTTTACTTACCAATATAATATATGAATAGTATTAAAATTGCTCTACCTATATAAAAAAAAATTGAAAAGACGAAATGAGGCTTACTTTTTACATAGACGCATTGCACAGATTTTATTGAGGAGTTTTCGATATCTAAGAAAAAGACGTAATAGTAAAAGAATTAGTCTAGATTACACGGTAGGTAACTAGTTTTATAGAAGCAGCCCTGGTAAGCGGCAAGCTTAGCCAAGAAAAAAAACTCATAGGATTGGTATTTTTTTTCTTTGGTTTTTTCTTAGACGACCTCGCTTACTTGCTATAGAATTATGATGAATCCACTGTCCCTTCGTATTTATATTCATATATTTGTCACCTACGTTCACACTATTTAAAGAAATTAAAAAATATATATTGATGGCCAGAAAAACCTACCTTGAATTGTGTTAGGTGAGCCGTGCCTTAAGAAAATGATGATTGATGACACTAGTATAATTTATTAATTTCGTCGCATTAAAATAGATAATCTTCAAAAACGAAAATCTTTTTTTTGAATTACCAAACCAGAATTTTGCCAACGCCACACAGTGTTCCAGAAACGCTTGGGACCGGACATTTTTCATTGAATCTGGAAATCGATGTAGTTCTATTGAACGCGCCTGATGTTCTTCTCGAGCAAACATGTCGAAAGCTATTTCTTATTTTAAATAAGTTCCTACAAAAATATGAAATAGCTTTCGACATGTTTGCTCGAGAAGAACATCAGGCGCTTTAGACGGAAAAGAAAAAAAAATCTCGTAGATTCCATGAGATTAGCCACTGTAATTATTATTGGCGATAGAAATAAAAAGTAGCTATCACCCGTAACAATAATCAAGTGCGCCAACGTTAGCATTAAGGCGCTGTATGCAGCTGCGCATCGAAAAAGTGCCTTTTCCAAACCGATTATTAGTATACTTGTACTATTGCTAGAGATCCAAATTTTTGATATGTATATCTTCAGTTCATTGGCTATGTTCGTACTTCGTAAAATCACGATTGCTTACAAAAACCTCGATAGATTTTGCCTTTCAAAACAGTGCTTTTTTACCACCAAACTCGAAATATCTCAAAAGTTATTTGGAATATTACAATGAAATTTGTTATGATAGGTAGCTTTTTGGTAGATCTATCTACCGGCTTCTTAGAATTTCAATATGTTTGATAATTCAATACATTTGGTCATTTGTCTGAAAAACCGGGTGTCCGCGTCATGCATGCGCGGTGGCGAGTACAATTTAGTACGCCCGTGGCCACTGCCGACGACGGACCTGTGAATGTTTACCTGGCACGCAAATACGCCTTTTTGCAGCAATTATTTCGAGTTATCAAGGTAAATAAAAATATATAAAGGAATAGGAAACGCTAATACATGCTGGAGAACACATTCGAAATGATAGAATAACAAATATAAGGTATGAGATATTTACTACATTAAAGCGTTTCTACATCCGCACCTAAAACGTATTAATAGGTAGCTGGAGCATATTGACAAGATGTCAATAAAAATCTTCAGTTATCCTGAATACGTATTTAGAACTGTTAGGTAGTAAGTAGTCGGGTGTAAATCGGATTCGGACACGAGCACATGGTTGGGGGGGTAATGGTACCAATTATGGACTGTACGAATAATAGATTTATTTATTCATACAGAAATATATCAAAAGCATTTAGGGCTATTGCGCCGGATAGCGACTACCTAGACTAAAGTCCTAAACGAGTTGGTGAACTGAAGTATATTTACTTGCTGTTTAGTAGATTCTATTAAAAACGAGTGCGGAAAAAGACCCTGCCACTCCACCAGCAGCAGGCCACGGCCCTTCCTCATCTTCGTCATAGACATACATGCATACATACGCTACGGCACATCTTTTCGTCCAATATTCCGCAGTGTCTCAAGACGAGAGTCTTTGACCAGTGTGTGTTGCCAGTGATGACATATGGAACGGAAACGTGGTCGCTTACTATAGGCCTCATAAGAAGGCTCAAAGTCACTCAAAGGGCGATGGAGATGGCTATGCTGGGAGTTTCTCTGCGCGATCGCATCAGAAATGAGGCTATCCGCAGCAGAATCACGGTAACCGATATAGCCCTCCGAATCGCTAAACTTAAGTATCAGTGGGCGGGGTACATTGCACGTAGAACCGATGGCCGTTGGGGCGGAAAGGTTCTCGAGTGGCAACCACGTACCGGAAGGCGTGGCGTGGTTAGGCCCCCCACAAGGTGGACTAATGACCTGGTAAAGGTCGCGGGAGTCCGCTGGATGCGGGTGGCGCAGGACCGGCTATTGTGGCACTCTTTGGGGGAGGCCTATGTCCAGCAGTGGACGTCTTTCGGCTGATATGATGATATATACGCTCGAAAAACATAAACTTCCTTCTGAGGCAGTCGGGTACAAAGTACTACAGGATGTTCCCCTATACAGCTGCAAAACTTTGCCAGCTGTTTGTGCACATGATACCCATCACAAAACACTAAAGTATGCCGTTTCACATCTCGAACTCACTCTGCCACCGCTGTTTCTCCAAATAACTACCAAGAAAGCCTCCCCCGCCACGCCCCTTTAAAAATAAGCCCACTAAAGCAAATAAATGTGACGTTATCTAAGTGAACATACCTTTTGTCGGTATGGAGTTATTGATATGACTCACTCACTCACTCACTCATCAACGCATAGCCGAAACTACTAAGACTAGAGAATTGAAATTTACACCAGAACTACCTTTTACAACGTAGGCAACGCTAAGAAGGATTTTTGGAAATTCCACCCCTAAAGGGGGTAAATAGGGGTGCAAAGTTTGTATGGGGGAAACTTTATTTTTAGAGCTAGAGACTTAAATTTTTGCATAAAAATTACTTATTAGAATACAAATTAAGTACTTTCAATTCAATTACATTTATTTTGTTAAACATAGGTTACAACTTTTACAAGTATTGTTGGTATACAAAATATAAGACTTCTGTGCATTACCCACAATGTAGGTTTACAAAATATTTCAGCCAGCTAATATATTTATAAAAATTTAAAAAAAAATGTCAATACAGTGATTGGTGTTAAATACTTCAAATACATGTCAAAAACTCTCAAAAAATACTATAACTAAAGAATATTATAACTAAGGAATGTCTGGAATGGAATCATGTTATGTCGTAGGGTCGTTTAAGTAATCTTTAATGGTATAATAACACTTTTCAATCAAATATTGATCTATTGATTGAAATGATTGATCCAATAATGTCATGGAAAGATCACATAGATACATTATACAGTAAGTTAGCAAGAGGGATCTATGCTCTAAGACAGTTAAGACCACTTGTGTCAGAAAGTTGCTTAAAAGAGCTGTATTATGCGTACATATACTCTCAACTTTCATACGGGATAATGCTTTGGGGCAACAGTACGGATTGTGAGCGCATCCTAAAGATCCAGAAACGTGCAATTAGAGTACTTCCCTATGCAAAGGACAGATACACGTGTCGCGAACATTTAAGAAAACTTAGTATCTTAACATCAATTTCAACTTATATATTGGAAGTTTTGATGTATGTTAAACGTTATCCAAATGAATTTCAAAGGAGAGGTGAAAATAGTTCGAGATCAATGAGAAATGCGAATAACTTAAAAAGAAGCGGGTTGTGTCCGAGATACAACCGTTAATTAAGTTTAAGTGGATACTTATTTGTTGGTTGTCCCCGTAAAATATATATCTGCATTAATTCACTAAAATCTGTATAAGCACAGATAAATCGGTATATATAGCAACATTGACTGACGTAGCTCGTTTGACTCGCGAGGCATTGAAAATGGCGGTCATTTCAGCATAGTTTTCATGCCCGTCACCGCTTCCATGTAAAACAACTATTGCTTGAAAAAACACTGTATAGTTTACAAGAATTTCTTTCAAATGACTAAATAACAAGATCTTACAAGCTTGAAGTTAATATTTGTATTATGTTTTCTTTCTCTATTTTATGTAATAGCATTATGCTATGAGTATGAGTAGTATTAAACTATTTACAAATAATAACAATTCTGTACACAACTGTACACATCTATTGTATTTTATTGTAACTGACAAGTTATAATTTTAACACATTTTTATCTGTATATTCATTGTACTATGATTTCAATTGTAAAATTATGATAATAAACAAATCTGAATCTGAATCTGAAGTCAATTGTCTTTTAAATTTATTAATATCCAGTGTTTAATTCGGTCTGGAATTTTATTGAAAATGTTTGGTGCCATTCCCAAGATTCCGCCTCTGATTAGCGCTGTGTTGTTGCTACCCTGCAAAGTTTTCAATTTTTGTTTGTATTGTTTACGTGTCGGAAATCTGCGGCCTTCTGAAACGTTACTGAACATGCTTGGATTGGTCTTGACAAAAATACCTACTTCTAGGATATACAGTTCTTCTAGTTTGTATGGAGAGCAAGACATTTTTAAAGTAAGGGATTTGTAACTTCGGTTTTAGACTGTTTACTTAAAGACTAGGTACAGTCAGCGTCATATAGTTAGTAGCAGCCAAAGTAGGTCAAATATATCGTAACACATCCTTACACCTATAGTAACAAAGACGTGTTGCGATATATTTGGTTACCTAGGCTGCTACTAACTATCTGATGCTGACTGTACAAAACTAATTTCAATGTTTTTTTTTATTAAACAAACATTTAAATTTCTTAAACAAACATTTAGACGATAACATGTTATACGTGGACGAAGTCGCGGGCAACAGCTAGTTTATATATATATATTTATTTAAGCTTTATTTATTCCATATTGTTTGTGTTAGTACATATTTACTAAATCTAAAAGATTTATGCCATTTTTTCTTTCTTATATGGACCCCATTCGGGTAAAAGCCATATATCGCCAGATATTAGGAGAAAAGAAGGGCACTGGAAGCAACAAACTGGTCAGGGCCGAAAGGCAAAAGAAGGAAAGGTAGACGACGAAGACGTTGGACCAATGACATAACTGAGGTCGCCGGACCTAGCTGGATGCAGTTGGCTAAAGACCGAAAAAAATGGCATGAGATCGAGGAGGCTTTTACCTAAATTTACATTTGCTTTAAAAAATTCAATATAAATCAAACAAAAAAAGACAATTAAAGCTTAATTTATATTTATATAATTACTTCCGGTTGGAAAATTTGTTGGATTCTTGTGTAAAGCATCTTAGAATAACGATTAAAAATGAAATATACAAAAAAACGCTATTATAAATTAATGATTTTCGAAACCGTATTTTGCCTGGAGTATAGAGCCAAGTATAAGTCCAATCTTGTTGGCTTGTTGAGAGTATCAAGGTCCATCGCGGTGTGGCCGCTGGTCGAGGTAGCATGGTAGGCAGCACGCGCCGCGCGAGCGCAGTGACATAACACTTTTAGGTATTTAAGAGACAAATTGAATTTGTTATTTTTATATGATGTTTGGTCAAATTACATTTTTTAATAGACATAGTCATGTACTGAAGAACTTGCTGGTCTTAAAATAACCACCCTGTATAATAAAATGCTCTTCTGACTAACAGTGGTCTAATTATCCAGTTTTTGATCAGACAGTCATACTTATGTAACAAAGGTAATAATTATGGTAATAATACTCCTTGCATTTCATTAAATTGTCAAAAGGGCCTCTACGTGTTGGCTCCGTTGGTACTTTGTAGGTACCTAGCCCCACGCATGCCTCCCAAAGGTCCGGGACATCATTGTCCCGTGAGCGGGAAAGACATACATGGTAATAATATAATTTGCCAGGAGATAAATAGATGAACATAGCTATTTGTTTATTATTTTTGATGGTTTCTTAAGCGGGTGTTAACCGGCGCTATAACTTTACCTATAGAAGTAATCGATTTTATTTCGGTTTAAAAAACCTGTAATATATTAGTACAATCCATAATTGGTGACGTTCACCCTTAGGAAGTGAAGATGTACTATTATTTTATCAGTTCTACGTATTTGGAAAACGGAAGCACCCACATAGGAACTGGGAAAACGATAGGTGGATTGATGATGAAGAAATCTGTACTAACATATCTTTGGAAAGTAAGTGTCCATAATTGATGTCATCATACTACGATGTACTTAAGAACTGTAACTACCTATTATTCCTTATTTTCTTAAAAAAAATAGATTTAAATAAATAAATAAACAATAAATATTTGGGGACAATCTTACACAAATCAACCAAGATTTGAAAAATAAAACAATTATTCAAGAAGACAAACATTTGATCGTATGATCCGCAAAAACGAGCCGAATATGGATGCCAACAGAATAAGGCCGTTAGCGGGGTGCGCGGGACGCGCGTCTCCCGCTCCGTCTGCCTCACCTCCGTAAATACCTAAATATCGTCTAATAAGAGCGCCTTAATGAATAAAAAAATAAAAACGAAAAATGTCCTTTTCGTCAATTTCTTTGATTCTATCGAATATTCATGCACGTTTGGTATCTCAAAAAACGCGTAATTTTACGCATTACTACATTATCTATGAATGACATTTCCAAAATTCACAACTTAAAAAAAATAAGTTTTCCGTTTCAGCACCTACCGGAAATGGCTAACTTTATTTTTTTTTCTCGGATACTATAAGGAATGGACTGGGGTTCATTTCTACACTTTTTATAAGCATATTGAACTACATCGATTTCCAGATTCAATGAAAAATATCCAGTCCCAAGCGTTTCTGGAACACTGTGCGTCCGTCCGCGTCAAACTCGGTTATATCGTAGCTCCATACAAACTTTTACCCCCCATTTAATCCCCTTAGGGGATGATTTTTGGAATAAAGACTATCCTATGTCCTTCCTCGGGACACAAACTATCATACCAAATTTCATCCAAATCGGTTCAGTGGTTTAAGCGTGAAGAGGTAACAGCCATACAGACAGACGGAAAGACATACAGATAAAAAAAATTAAAAAAGAAAATAAAAATAAAATGAATATTACGGGACAATCTTACACAAATCAACCTAGGCCCACGTACGGTAAGCTCAGTAAGGCTTGTGTTGTGGATACTAGGCGATGATATATATAATAGATAAATAAATATAGATATATATAACATCCATAACTCAGGAACAAATATTCGTGATAAACTCACAAATAAATGCCCTGACCGGGATTCGAACCCGAGACCTCCAGCTTCGTAAGCAGAGTCACTACCCACTGGGCTACGGAGACAGATAGACATACCCACTTTCGCATTTATAATATTAGTATGGATAGTTTATAGTATATATGTATAGTTAGTATGGATAATAGTAGGTACTTTTTTTTTGCACATCTATTTGTTGAGGTGGTTCCAGTGAGTAAACACGACGGGTTCATCTTGAGTAGTTTAGAACTTGATAACGTCCGTCTTCATCAGATCAGCTTAGTGGTACCAATATTGCATTGTCACCTTTTTTAGGGTTCCGTACTCAAAAAGTAAAACGGGACCCTATTACTAAGACTCCGCTGTCCGTCTGTCCGTCTGTCTGTCTGTCTGTCTGTCTGTCTGTCTGTCTGCGTCTGTCTGTCTGTCTGTCTGTCTGCGTCTGTCTGTCTGTCTGTCTGTCTGTCTGTCTGTCTGTCTGTCTGTCTGTCTGTCTGTCTGTCTGTCTGTCTGTCTGTCACCAGGCCGTATCTCAACAACCGTGATAGTAAAACAGTTGAAATTTTCACAGATGATGTATTTCTGTTGCCGCTATAACAACAAATACTAAAAAACTGAATAAATAAATAATTTTGTATACCTAAATATTATTTTTAGGTGTTGTACGGGCCAGTCCCGTACACTCTTGAGATGATAGCTGATAATTATTGATAATGATAACACTGCAGTTTTCCACCGTAATTATGATTTATTTGATAACGTAATAAAATGATACAATATGTAGGTTTGATGTGAATACACTCCGTGACGGTCGGATATATACTAACTTAAAGGAATGAAGTATATGCTACGTGAAGTAAAATGCTGACGGGCGGAATGCACACTTTTGTACAGACCGTACATGCTCCCGGGCGCGAGATGAAGGAAGATGAAACTTACAAAATTATAATAAAAAAAAGATCTTATAAAATTAAATTGCTTCACTGCTATTCACGCGCAGCGAATCGCAGGCCCACGATGGGTGACGTGGCCTTGTCCAATCCTTGTGGTCTTGATAAGTGAACTCCCGTATTGGTGGCGTGCTGTACGTTCATAGACACTGCTTGATAATGATGATACACGTTGATGCGGTTGTCACAGCCCTGGTCACGTTCCGTCGTCACGTTGCGTGTCCCAGAATTTGTTTTCACTGTGCACCGATTCAAAATTGTTCGAAGGACCATAAAGATGTAAGGGCCAGTCCCGTACACTCTTGAGATGATAGCTGATAATTATTGATAATGATAACACTGCAGTTTTCCACCGTAATTATAATTTATTTGATAACGTAATAAAATGATACAATATGTAGGTTTGATGTGAATACACTCCGTGGCGGTCGGATATGTACTAACTTAAAGGAATGAAATATATGCTACGTGAAGTAAAATGCTGACGGGCGGAATGCACACTTTTGTACAGACCGTACAGGTGTCAAGTGTCAAATTTGCAAACTAACGTTTCAAAATATTTAAAACTTTTTAGTGAAATCGCCATTATCATAATTTAACGACAAATGTATTGTACTAGTGACCCGCCCCGGCTTCGCACGGGTTTATATGTATAATACAACCTTCCTCTTGAAACACTGTCTATTAAAAAAACGCATCCAAATCCGTTGCGTAGTTTTAAAGATCTAAGCATACATAGGGACAGACAGACAGACAGCGGGAAGCGACTTGGTTTTATACTATGTAGTGATTAATTTTAACAAAATAAAAAATTATAAAAAAAAATCTTATGAGTTGTTTTATAAATGCTGTAATTGTATTACACAAATTAAGCTATATAAACAATTTATTTATTTATTTATCGTATGGCGGTTACACACTGGTACATATATGTATTCGTATCGATATCGCTGATAGAGTTCCAGTGTGCGCTGCGAGGTTCAGAAGGAACAGTGCAGAAGGCTTTAGGTAGACTGACCAAATCGGCTGCGTATATACGTCTGTTGTACGAAAGTGCGTCAAACACACAACAGACGACTTATTTGGCTTGAATAGTTGATCACGCCTATCTCGTGCTAATATTGCGAACCAGTTTGCACGTCGTAGACGATTACGTGGAAAGCTATAATTAAAAAATATAAGTAATATTATTATAAACACTTTTTTTATCATAAGTCAAAATAAACCAACACAATTTATTTAAATTAAAAAAAGTAATAGCTACTCCATATATTTTTGTTCCGTGATAAGTCATAATTTGTATGAACAAAATAAATTCCTAAAAATCATGAAAGTATTATTATTTTAACTAGAATCTGTTTATAAATAAATAGAATTTACGTAAAATAAGACGTTCCATCCTTCCTATTTGTTTTTTGTTATTACTTTTGCAGTTTTTCACTGCACATTTCGTCATGATTGACAACTGCCACTGTCTGTGGTCGGAACAAGACTAATAGCCAAAGTACTGCCGAAGTCGATTAGGCAGTAGTTTTGATTTGCCATTTTTTCCTGCTGATTGTGTATCATATACTAAATAAATGCCTTACCAAAATTAGAACCCGGGACCTCCGGCTTCGTAGGCAGGGTCACCACCAACTAGCCTACAGGAGGCTCCCATACAACAAACGTGTTTTTTTTTTGCTGTTTTTATAGATAATGGTACGGAACGCTTAGTGCGCGAGTCCGACTCGCATTTGGCCGGTTTTTTTTCTTTATTTCCAAACCACGGGGTAACGTAATATTTAGTGTCCGACCGAAGGTGTGTATGTGTAAACTAAAAAAGCGGTTTTACGTCATTTTTTCAACGATTTTAATAAGTCTACAAAACGTTCGGTTTCGGCCGAAACTAGAGCCAAAGCCGAACTTTCGGTTTCGGCAATAATAGTATTTTATGCAACTGTTGTATAAGAAGGGTCTTAAAAGGCGAGTGGCGTGGGTTGCGATGCGAGCCTTGGCGAGCATCGCAATAAAAGACGCCACGAGCGTTTTTAGACCAGTTATACACCGTTGCATACAATACTTTTCTACGACAAATTTTAAATAAATAGCAGACTACAGAATAGTTAAAATTTTCAGGCAGCAAGTTTTCTATTCGTACTTTTGCTACTCACGCAATTTCTTCAGGAGTAGGTACAGTTATTAATTACTTCGACCATTTTAAAAGAAACATACACTTTTGTCTTCACAAACACGAATATAGTAGTTTATGCTACTGATACATAATGAGAGGCCTTAAAACATGAGTGTGGTTTTATGAAACGAGCGTCAGCGAGTTTCATAATAGGATCACACGAGTGTTTTAAGGCCTAATTATGTACAGTTGCATACACTAATTTATCTAAACACATATCATAAGTACTCTAAGATGGGTTCAGAAGCCGTAGGAAAATGACCTGCATTGCTACGAGTGCTACCTGTAAGTTATCTTTGAAAAAAAAAAAAAGTGAAAAAAAAAATGAAAAAAAGTGAATTTTAATTTTTTTTTTTAAAAACGTTAAAAAAAGTTAAAAAAAAGTGAAAAAAGTAAAAAACAGCAAAAAAAACAAAAGTGAAAAAAAGTGAAAAGAGTAAAGAAAAGTAAGAAAAAGGTAAAAAAGGAATAAAAGTGACAAATTTAAAAAAAGGAAAAAAAAAGAAAAAAAAATTAAAAAACAGCAAAAAAAATGAAAAAAAGTGAAAAAAAGTAAAAAAAAGTTAAAAAAAAGTTAAAAAAAAGGTAAAAAAGGTAAAAAAGGAATGAAAGTGACAAAAAGTAAAAAAAAAGTGCAAAAAATTAAAAAGATAATAAAAAAAGTGCAAAAAAGTTTAAAAGCGGAAAAAAGTGAAAAAAAGTAAAAAAAAAGTTAAAAAAGTAAAAAAGGAAAATATGTTAAAAAAGTAAAATGAAAAAACGTAATAAATTGACGTTTCGTATCGATAACTGTTTTAATATCTACAGATACTAGACTAGAGACCCACTTGAGTTTTGACAGCTGTTCCAAATTTAAACTCATAACGATACCGATAATCTGTACTGTAATAACATTACAGTACAGATTTACCTACTACCACAGACAAGAAAGTTGTCATAGTAAAATTGGTTGTAATAATGCTGGTCATTACCGACGGTTTCTGAACGCATTTTAGAGCACTAATGATATGTGCGTAGATAATAGTATTTTATGCAACTGTTGTATAAGAAGGGTCTTAAAAGGCGAGTGGCGTGGGTTGCGATGCGAGCCTTGGCGAGCATCGCAATTAAAGAAGCCACGAGCGTTTTTAGACCAGTTATACAGCGTTGCATACAATACTTTTTCTTCGACAAATTTTAAATAAATAGCAGACTACAGAAGCAAGTTTTCTATTCGTTCTTTTGCTACTCACGCAATTTCTTCAGGAGTGCAGTTATTAATTTCTTCGACCATTTTAAAAGGAACGTACACTTTTGTCTTCACAAACACGAATAAAATCTTAATAGTTTAGGACTAATAGTTTATCATCTTTCGTCTTTTCATTTTGAACTGTATTTTGATGGGAAATCGGAAATGTGACAGCTCTTGCTTATGGTTTTTTTTTTTTATTTGTTTGCACTTGCCATCCGAACCAAACTGAATCCGGACCCGGACCGAATTCGAACTGTTTATTTTTATAAATAATACCAAGAATTTATAAAACATGTAATTTAACACACAATAGATGATGATTTATTATTATCGTAGTAAATAATTTATAATATACAAATATTAAATCGTAAATAATAGTATTTTATGCAACTGTTTTATAAGAAGGGTCTTAAAACGCGAGTGGCGTGAGTTGCGATGCGAGCCTTAGCGAGCATCGCAATTAAAGACGCCACGAGCGTTTTTAGACCAGTTATACACCGTTGCATACAATACTTTTTCTACGACAATTTTTAAATAAATAGCAGACTACAAATATATAAAATAGTTAGCCTTTTCGGGCAGCAAGTTTTCTATTCGTACTTTTGCTACTCCCGCAATTTCTTCAGGAGTGCAGTTATTAATTTCTTCGACCATTTTAAAAGGAACGTACACTTTTATCTTCATAAACACGAATAAAATCTTAATGTTCTAGGACTAACAGTTTATCATCTATCATCTTTTAATTTTGAACTGTATATATTTTGGTGGGAAATCGGAAATGTGACACTTCTTGTTTATGGTTTGTTTTGTTTTTAATTTGTTTGCATTTGCCATCCGAATGAAACCGAATCCGGACCGAATTCGAACTGTTTATTTTCATAAATAATACCAAGAATTTATAAAACATGTAATTTAACACAATATATGATGATTTATTATTATTGTAGTATATAATGTAGAATATACAAATGTTAAATCGTAAATAAATACTTTTATTTCGAAATATTTGTTTATTAAGTTGGCACCACTGCAATAAAGCGGCCGATTTAAAAAAATTAAACAGTACTTTTATGAAAAATGTATGAACCAAAAAAGTACGCTAAACAGTGCGTTTTTGGGCCATAGAGCATAGAGTTTTTCGACGACTTATTAGTGGTGTCATTGTATTTGAGCTACAGCCTATATAAATGACAGATAACGGTACAGGAGTAGAAAAATACTTTTATTTCGAAATATTTGTTTATGAAGTTGGCACCACTGCAATATAGCGGCCGATTTAAAAAAAAGTTAAACAGTGCTTTTATGAAAAATGTATGAACCAAAAAAGTACGCTAAACAGTGCGTTTTTGGGCCATAGAGCATAGAGTTTTGCGACGGCTTATTAGTGGTGTCATTGTATTTGAGCTACAGCCTATACAAATGACAGATAACGGTACAGGAGTAGAAAAAATTATTTATAATATACAAATGTTAAATCGTAAATAATAGTATTTTATGCAACTGTTCTATAAGAAGGGTCTTAAAACGCGAGCGGCGTGGGTTGCGATGCGAGCCTTGGCGAGCATCGCAATTAAAGACGCCACGAGCGTTTTTAGACACACAGTTGCATACTATACTTTTTCTACGACAAATTTAAAATAAATAGCAGACTACATAATAGTTAAACTTTTCAGGCGGCAAGTTTTCTATTCGTACTTTTGCTACCTACTCGCGCAATTACTTCAGTAGGTGGAGTTATTAATTTCTTCGACCATTTTAAAAGGAACGTACACTTTTGTCTTCACAAACACGAATAAAATCTTAATAGTTTAGGACTAATAGTTTATCATCTTTCGTCCTTTAATTTTGAACTGTATTTTGGTAAGAAATTGGAAATGTGACACCTCTTGCTTATGGTTTGTTTTGTTTTTAATTTGTTTGCACTTGCCATCCGAATCAAACAGAATCCGGACCCGGACCGAATTCGAACTGTTTATTTTCATAAATAATATCAAGAATTTATAAAACATGTAATTTAACACACAATAGATGATGATTTATTATGATTGTAGTAAATAATTTATAATATACAAATGTTAAATCGTAAATAAATACTTTTATTTCGAAATATTTGTTTATGAAGTTGGCACCACTACAATATAGCGGCTGATTTAAAAAAAAAATAAACAGTGGTTTTATGAAAAATGTATGAACCAAAAAAGTACGCTAAACAGTTCGTTTTTGGGCCATAGAGCATAGAGTTTTTCGACGACTTATTAGTGGTGTCATTGTATTTGAGCTACAACCTATATAAATGACAGATAACGGTACAGGAGTAGAAAAATACTTTTATTTCGAAATATTTGTTTATGAAGTTCCACTGCAATATAGCGGCCGATTTAAAAAAAGTTAAACAGTGCTTTTATGAAAAATGTATGAAACAAAAAAGTACGCTAAACAGTGCGTTTTTGGGCCATAGAGCATAGAGTTTTTCGACGACTTATTAGTGGTGTCATTGTATTTGAGCTACAGCCTATTTAAATGACGGATAACGGTACAGGAGTAGAAAAAACATGTTTCGATCGGACACTAGTAATATTATACTCCCTACTACAACTAATATTATAGATACAACAAAGAATTTCTATTAAGTACGTAATGTAGGTACCTATTTGAATTGGTGTGTTGTTGAGCAACAACACTAGTGAGGTAATATTCGTGTGTATAATGGTAATGTTAACTGTTAGAAATCCCTTACAGGGATACGTTCGCCTTTGTACCAAGTTTACCTATTTAGTCTGTATTTTTATTATCAATGTCTTGTGTTGGTGCAGCTGCTCCCCGGTGCACGGCGCGCTGCGCGGCCGCACGCCGCAGCCGCAGCCTCGTCCGCCCTGCGCTCGCGGCGACTACGGTCAGTACCCGCGCCCACTCCGCACCACGCTCCTTGTCCCACATGTGGCCTTCACATGCCACACTGACACTTAAGGCCCAAGTCACACCGACAGTTCAACAAGACAAGATAACGCCATCATATCTTCCATGTACATACAAATAGCATTCAATGACGTTATACGATATTAACGGATAAGTGTGGCTTCTGTCTGTGTGGTTTGGACTCTGGTCACCTTGTACACTCTATATTATCACACCATATACACAAGACTAATGCTTGATAGCACATTAAGATGTTGTTTCCATATCCCCTTATTATGGTCATTCATTCCCTTTGAGCGAGCAACACTTACGAGTATGTGCAAATTACAGTACCAATATATCAAAATATCAACATTGAAACTCATCGCCACCTGTAACAAAATATGACACGACAAATCGCTCAGACGTATAAACTCTAAATGATGTCCAATCAGATATTATTGCATGTGGCGGTACCAATACTGCATACAAATTAGAATCGAAATTTAAACGTAGGTAGGTAGGTAAGATTACTTAGCTGATGAGCAAACTAACAAATTTATTTCCCCATTTTCAATACATTCATAATTTTTACTATACCTAGGTAACCGTTCTTTTTCTGTCAACATACAGAGATACGTAATTTATAGAAATTTGATTATGGTCAAGTAAATTGAAAGGAGGACCACTGATACCACGATTGAAATATGATACGGAAGTTGTCCGCGATCAGCAAATGCTTGGCTGTTTATATCGGTGTCGGTGTATTATTAGCCAGTACAGTCAGCATCAGAAGCAGCTAAGCGGGCCGGGTGTTCAAAATGATCTGCACACCTCTTTATTCTTAAGAAGTTAAGAGCGTGTGTAGGTCATTTTGAACACCCAGCCCGCTTAGCTGCTTCTGATGCTGACTGTACAGGAGTTGACTGATTTTTTGGATGTGGTCATTTCATTCATTGAAATTCAAATGTCGTGGGTGGCTGACGCTAGGTTGACAAATTAGATTTTTGCAGAATTAACACATTAGCTGCCCAATATGCCCACACGGGAACCCCATTCCTGTTACCTACGGCAATGAATAATTAAGCATATCCGCTGAGATCAGTGGCACTGTTTGAAAATTATAATTATTTTTGGCAATAGTCATATTTACCAAATGTCATTCGATGCCATGCAAAGATGTCGCTATAAATATTGAGAAACAAATATACATATAGTGGCGAATAATCCTTAAGATTGTTAGTGTAGTTCATGTCGACACTTGTCAGCTTCTTTGTTATCTTTCTTTACTTTTTGCTCTAGTTTGCATTTTTTATCATTCTTGTGTAGCCACATTTGTTGTTCATCCTGTATCTACTCCCCTGTATATGCCGAAGTAAGATTTGCGAATACGGTTAAGTTAGCGAGGGAGTGATGAACCAAGAAAGTTTCCATAAAGTCAGACGGCTACCGAATGAGACGAACATAGATATTGAAACGAAATGGGACCACTATTATAGTAAGCCATTACAAAAAGGGTCCCACATATAGCTTTGATGACCCTGCTACTTTTAATGATGAATGGCAGCTAACGTGTTAACCGGTGTCAAGTAGATAAAAAATCCAAAAAATAATGACTTGTTAGTTTACAAAGTATGGCGAAGACCATTGTATTTTTGAATAGTATTGTATTTTTACGAAGTGATTTGTTCATAATCTGGCGCTTGTTGCTCGAAGTGCTCGTCTGTCTAGCGTGTAGCACCCTGCCTCGACGAGACAAACGAAGGACGGATCGGTTCCTTCTTTGGCCTCCCGTTCCACTCCACAACACAATCTCATACAGTTTTACAACTATGCCGCTGGTGAAATTTACCTACTAAGTAATGGATGGTGTGGTGTACTAAGACTTTTAGATAAATAGATTTTTGCCTTTTTATAAATGAATGGTGCAATGTTTAGCACGAACTCCAAACCAGACTACGAATTGAATTGTATTTAGTGTTAATTTCACTATCGGCGGAGAGTTAAGTAAGATACTAGAGAGAAGTACACGGTGTGGTCTCCACGCGCACACTCGCACACTGCTATTGTCCTACTAACAACATGGCCGCAACCTGACACCAAACTCGTTATCTGTGTTGCCATCCATTTGTGGGAGTTGCTTTTAATGCACGGTGGAAACCAGGTGTATGGTTGCGTCCTAAAACATGTTTCATTAACTTGCGCTATTAATTAGGCTAGAGATTTATGGCAGCTATGATAAGAATCGAATATCAATGCATGGTTTCGAAAACGAATAGCTGGAAATAAAATAGGCTGGTTGAAACAATTTAGAAATGGAAAGGTGATATAACTTTACCTACTTGTCATAACCAAATTAACAATCTTAGTGCATGCTTCGAACTTCCACAACGCATATGTATCGATAACTTTACTGCGGATGTCTAAAATAACTCATGAAAATCAACTGTTTCTGATCTCCCATCTCGTTTCACACGCTTTGAAAAAGGTTTTGGTGGTGGGATAGTTCATCTGCAGAGTAGAGGAGATCCTAACTAGCTATTCAAATTTGGTGTGTAAATAGTGTGTGGGTTGATTGATGAAGGTTTGTGATAGAGAAGTTGATGCATGTGGTGCGTGTCCCGTGTGAGAGAGCGCGTCGGCGAGGCCGCGCCGGCGCGCCGTGTGCGTCCCGTTCTCGCATGTTAATCTTTTCCCGGTACGAGTGTCGTGGAGGCTCGCTTCGCGGCCGACAACACGATAGATTGTAAGTTAGCGTTAGTTTAGCTTAGCCTCTAAAAGGCGTGTGTTGTGTGTTTATAGATTATGATTACGACTATTACGGGTACGGTGATTACCGAGGTGGCTACAATGAGCCATTTTACCGGTACGATGAGTTCTATTTTGATTACGCGGGGCCACCGCAACCGTCCGCCCTACGCCAGCCTCCCAACAGAGCGCAACCGGTGGGTCCCACACACACTCACTAATGTTATCACTCTTATAACTAGTCACTAGTCGCTGTACTCATTTATTGTTACCTATACCTTTCGATTTTTGATTTGCCAAATTTTTTCTCATCTACTTATTATTTTTACTTGTTTTATTTTTTGTTTAAACCCGTCCTTGAATGGAGTTAGTGACTCGGTAAAGACGGTAGTGTGTAGGCCTGACGGTGGTGATTGCATTGCGGCGGCCGGCGCGCCTATTCTGTCGAGGGAATGACTGTGGAATCATATTCGAAATGAAATCATCGCTGACTTCGTTTCAAATACGACACAACCGTCATTCGCTCGCCGAAATAGGGCACCGCAGCCTCGGACTTGTCACTGTTTGCCGGGAAAAGTAGTAGCACGGGCGCGGGGTGGCTGGTCAGCCGATCTCACCACCAGGTCTGCATGGCCGAGGCCACTCCGACTAACATGCCCGCTTCCTCCCTGTTCTGTGCCCGTCTGTCCCGCACCGCCCGCTTTCCTTCACACCACACTCGTCACGTCACCCCCCACGTAGTACTTTGCTTTATTACTAACACACTAAACGCTTGTTGCTTTATCGTCATAAGTACCTACTCCTGCTAATGCGCAATCTGTTTCTACCGCCAGAAATTTAACTTAAAATTTTAAATAGGTAGTTTCTATGCTACCTAGGCTTCTAAGTTTTTATAATATTGTCCGACGTAAGAAGCAGAGTGCGCCTTAGTTTTTCCTAAAAATGATGTGTGCTTGGAATGCTCGAATAACATTGTAATAATTTCTCGTTGTTGCAACGAGGTAGAGAATATGTTAAGAAGACTTACTGATCCGCTTGGTAAATGCCAGGACGACGAGCTCGGCCTCGGGCCCAACTCGCTTTACTACGATCTGACCGGAGGCATTCAGGTATCCCACAGAACAACACAATTAGTGGATGTTCCTTAGACTTTATTAGAACAGAGTAATAGTCGTTCATGTAGTATAAATATCGATATCAGTATATTTACACGGTTGAATGTTGTAAATGCAATATTATCATAATGTAATTACTTTTTTTAAATTTTAATTAGAGCTTCAGTAGGTACCTGATTGTTTCTTTTTTTTACATGCTGCAGTTTGAACATGTCCATTATTTTAGTTTTAGCTACCTTCTATCACGTATTTATCATTACCCAAAATAATATTTAATCTGAATAAAGAACGGGCACATTCAGACATCCACTACATTACTCTTTATGAGCGTTAATTGTCTCATTCTAAACGTTACGTATTTATATGAACAGATTGTCAGTATTCTGAAATAGGTACCCCCGCTCTCACACATTCTAAAGCAACTCTATACCTACGATAATTTCATCGGCATGTCCGAATCCGAGCGCTTGTGAGTACCTACCTAATAAGAGCTCTTTTCAAAACAATGCCGAGATGGTGGATGTCTGTTTTTGCTTCCTTTCTTATTGACAATGCGACTGTTTAATTAGTTTAGCATGTTAATTAAGCAATATTTATTTTTATTTAAGACTGCGTCAGAAAAGTGACCGTCTATGTATAGTGTAGATTTATATTTTTTTGATAGGTTACGACTGCCTTTTATATATTTAAGGCATAATAGTGGCATCTGTACACGACATAAAAGTGCAAATACGGCGTTTGATGATTAAAAGGTGTCCTTTGGCAGAGTGAATCCCCTGAACCCCCAGACCGTTTTAAGAAGGGGAGCCATCTTGATTTTTGATGGGGGGGGGGGGGGTGTCCGTTATCAATAATGTGTTAATTTTATAACATTTTGTATTTAGGCTATTGCATTAAACTTGGTGTCGTTTTCGAATAAACGAAAGATGACAAATTCATTTATGGAATAATATTTACACCATTTCATATTAAAAACTTGAGCTAAAAGTAAATTTCAGCTCAATCGGATAACAGCAAGTGACTGAAAAATCGATTGCAAATTTTGACGGACAACTTACATACATATGCTTACATACATACGAACAGCTCAAGTTAATATAAAGCTTGTATAAAGGAAAATTAATTTTAGTATTTTGTGAGCAAGCATGCTTCAATTTAGACCACATCGTAGCTTCCCGTCACCTGAGATTGTGGTCGAACACAGGCTTTGCTTTTATTGTGATCTTGGTTCGGTTGCAAGTAATTCTTTTTACATGCACATTACTGAAATCATGGCCATGTGGGCGACCAACTGTCCCAAGAAGGTGTCGGGTTCATCGTCCACAAGTCCCTCGTGAACAACGTGGTGAAGATCGAGAGTGAGACTAGGGTGGCGTACCTTATACTCAGAGTATCCGAGAGGTACCTACTCGTTGAAGGTCATACAGGTTTACGCACCGACCTCGACACATTCCGACGACGAGGTGGAGGCTATGTATGAAGATATATCTAAGGCCATGCATAGTTCCAAAACCTACTTCACCGTTGTAATGGGGGACTTCAACGCTAAACTGGGCAAGAGAGATGGTGAAGAGCTGATAGTGGGGCAATTTGGAAGTTGGAAGTCGGAACCACCGGGGCCAACTACTGGCTGGTTTCTTGGAGAAAGAGGGACTCTACATGATGAATTCCTTCTTCAAGAAACGTGAGCACAGAAAGTGGACCTGGATGAGTCCCGATGGTGTAACTAGAAACGAGATTGACTTCATCATGTCGACGAGGAAGCATATATTCAATGATGTCTTTGTGATCAATACGTTTAAAACCGGGAGTGATCACCAGGGAGCGAAACTTTGGTGCCGATGACAGACGTATGACGTCAAGCTACATACAGAGTGTTTCTATTAGGGCTTGCGATCGTGTCCGGGTTTCGTGTAATCGTGTCGGGTACCCTGATCGTGTTACACGAACGCGGTTTTAAGCGACCGGTCCGAACGTATCCGTGTAGTGATAATTATTACTAGATGATACTTATTCATTTTAAATTCAAACATCTAAGGTACAAGTGCTCTCTCCCCCCCCCCCCCCCCCCCCCCTCCCCCAATTTACATCTGAAATGTAGATGGCTCCCCTTCTTAAATCCATCTTTGAGTCGCAAGGACCAACTCAGCAAAAGGAAATCTCTTAATCACAAATCTCCGTATAATGAAGCCACCGCCAGCAACTATAATCATAATTAGGGGCTATTCCATTTACGCCTCACCCTTTGAGGCAAATGTACAGTCAGGGGTAATAATATACGTACATAAATAAGGACATACATATCTGTACACGCCTTTATGCCATTGACAATAGAGCCGTGTACAGATATTTATGTTCGAATATTAATACCTACCCCTGACTGTATATATCAGTTTGACTCGACTTACTCGCATCTACGTATTATACAGAGTGTCTTAAAAATACCAGCCACGTATCAATAAGTATTAGTTTACCTGCCGCAATATAAAAATCGGATAATAGATTCGAGGTAAGAAGCTATAAGCACTCTTGTCATTGTTTTTGAGACTTCCTGTATAGATACTTGTCTGCATGTCTTTTCTGTATTATTGCCAAGTTGACCAACAACACTAGTTCATCTGTTTAATCACAGCATTTATGGCCAAATTAAAGCGTTCGCTACTTCGGCGGTCGCTTTATGCTCGCAATAAACTAATGTTTTAGAGGTCTGTAGATATACAGGTACAGAGGTGGAGGCGTTTCTTTAGTCCTTCATTAGAACATGACGTAGATTTTCGTAACAATTCAGCGATGTGATACCAATTTTGATTTAATTATTTCAAACAGCATTGATTTTGCTCCACCTTGTACCGTTTAGTCGTTGTATGAAACTCTTGCTATCATCGCCTTTAAACAATCTAGTAAGATGCGTAGGTACGTTGTAAATACGTTACAATTGTGTCTTTGAAAATGTAGAAATACCAAGCTTCTTATTTAACTAAAACATTTCTATAGTTATTAACCAAGAGGTCTGGTCCTTGACACCTGGCGAGCAACGCGGCCTGTAGATCTATGTTGTCGTATTTTTGTCATTTTTACTGAACGACTTCGAATTTCACTAGTCATACTTTTCCAATTTACAAAGTATGGAGATATAATTATTACGACTGGGTGTCGACTCAACTGAAATTGAAACGTCGTTCAGCTTAAAAAGTTATCGTGCAGCTTCGATCTTGAATCAGTGTCAAGATCGCAGCTGCGCTTTTTTTTAACTGACGATAGCCCGGTCGCAACGTCCGCCTCATAGATAAACCTTGCGATCTGGCCATCGTCAGAGAAGAGGTCGATAGACGGTCGCGATCCTCCGATCGCATATACGGAAAACAGACTCGGTAGAGCGGTCCGACTGAAGAGCGGTGTGTGTGCGCAGGGGGCTGGGTCATGTGGGACGGGCGGGCGATGGGCGCGGCGCGGGCCGGCGGCGGCCGCGGCTGGGCCCCGTGGTGGTGCCCGACGCGGCGCGCGTGGCCGGCACACGCCCAGCGCCACCCGTGGCAACCCGCGCGCCAAGCCAAGTTTACCAGGTCAGTCATCGATCACTCTGTCTGTGTCCACACCTGCACTATGCGATGCATCCCGGTGCGCTCTGCGCTTTCTAAACATTTTATTTGAGATCATGCCGTCGCCCGTTTAAGGCATACGGACGTATTTTAAAATGAAGACTACAGGAAAATAGTATATATTGTTTGTTTGTTGCAGTAGTTTAGTTAACTTCTAAGACCGGCTCGGATACTGCACATGAAAGAACTCATTCTGAGCGGTTCTTATTATTGAGAGCATTTTTATTAAAATCACCACGAAAACCCATTCAGTTCTTGCAGGATAATATAATCTTGTAAATGTACTATTAGTCAAAATTCTAAATTTGATTATGGCGATATTGGACTCCTCTCTCGGTCGACCACCAAAACCTTTAGACACTTTTATATCCTAAATGTGTACGTTCTATTTCAGCATGTTTGATGGTTTGCGTGTAATCCGGATCATTGTGTATACATCGGTAACTATCCCTCCCCTTTCCCTTTTCCATGTGCTTGCCTAATGAAACTGGACAGTTACAGTCACTGATCTTTGCGTTTCTTGTATTCAGTGAGTTGCCATTGGTCTTTCATTGATGCATTACTTTGTGGATCTACGGCGTCACAATGTGTAGAAGTAAAACTGTTTTCCCAAACAATGTGATACTGTAGGCAGCCTACAACTTAGTGCCAACTGCATATAGACTCCTTAATACAGATATATGTATATATTGCCAATACTTCAACAGATTTGTTATGCAAGCACCCAAAGGGCTGCCACAAACTGGGCAAGAGAAATGCTCGCACGAGTGACGAGTCCATGGTTTGGTCATGCATTGGGTGTAATATTAATGAATTGATAATATTTCGGAATGGCAAACAAAGCCTTTATGTAATGTCAATTACCAGCATCTACCCGACGACCAATTCGTTAATATCTCGTCCAATGCTTGAAGTTCTGAAAATTAACAACTTAAGCCAAATACGTTTGTGGAAGACCTTTTGGTTTCATTTATGCACCTTCTCTCCTTTCTCTTGATGCGGTTTAAACAAGAAATTTCGGTATTATACCTAAACCAGATATTCTTGTTCCTTCTCTTTTAGTCAAAACATTATTAATACCTATCTAACATACTTATTATTGTAATGATAGGATAGATAAGATTTGATCAAGAAAAGGGTTTGAAGCCTTCCGTTATTTACCGTAGGATTTAGTTTCATATAACTACTTCGTAGTGGCAGAAATAACGTGACATTAACTAAGTAGGTAGTACATTTTAGGATAGATCATAGACGGATGGCAGACGTACCTACTCTCCCACTCCGGATGATATCAATCAATCAATCATTTATTGCAGATAACAAAGATCCATACATTACAAAAAAATACATTAATGTGTTAGTTCAAGTAACTTAAAAACTTATGTAAGTAGGTATAGAATTTACATTACATGGAGTTGGTCCCAGTGCTTCATTATTTGCTATAATTGCTAGGCGGCTGTTGGGGCTGTCCCTTACACGGCGCATCATGCCGGCGACCCGTTTTCGCAAGATTGCGTGGAAACCGTCGACTTGTGTCACGGCAAACATTCCCGAAGCGCTACAGTTTCTAGGAAGACCCAACAGCAACCTAAGCGTATTATTATACTGAACGCGCAAGACGTTGATTGCCCGTTGAGTGTAGCTGACCCACAGGCCGCACGTGTAAAAGGATTGGCAGTAAGCCTTGAGAAGGAAATATCGCCCAGCCAGTTTGATCTGAATAAGATTGCGGTGTTTCAGGTAAACGTAAATTGGACGGGGGTCACCAGAACCAAGGGGGGGAGACGAAACGCCGACTGGGCGCGGCGGCAGCGGCGGCGTGCGGCTGGGGCGCGCCGCTGGCGCAGCAGCCGTTGCCGCCCGCCGAGCTGAGCTAGAGCCGCGCCGGCCGCCGCCGCCGCCGCGCCACGTCGCCTCCCGCCGCCGCACGGCGCGCGAGCCCCTGTCCCGGAGACACTACAAGCTGCGCAGGGGAGTCCTCGCCCGCCACCGCTAGCACGGTTCATGGTTACGTTTACGTTACGTTTACGCCGATCCTACCCCTCCGTGACGGCGGGATCGATCTACTTTTTTCTTTATATATGTGTTTTTTTTATTTGATTTCACGTTTTCAATTTTGTATCGCGACGATTCCGTAAAAATCTTAAAGTAGGACGTTATGAAATGTTTCGAATATAAGTTTCCCGTTATGCTTACGTTTTCAAGTATCGTATTAGCCGTATATGTTTAATATATACTCTATTGTAAGCGGCGCGGCCGCGGTTGCCTGTTTGCGGCCGCGCCAGGGTCTCGACCCGACGACTGTCTGTTTTTTTTAATACATGTTATTCGATATATTTTATTTCTGCGAACGCATTTTGCGATGTGATGTGTATTTTAGCAGTAATTATTATATTATAAGGAGTTTGACTGTTGTTTTTTGACATACTTACAACTTAGGATACTTGCGTATGAATTATTGGAATGAATTGGAAGGAAACTACACGACGAAGTTAGCAATTACCTACGCTAAAAAAGAAAGACCCTGTAATCGATAACATTTCCCAACTGTGTTCCTGCTTTAGTTTTTTGCTTTATTTTTTTACATATTTCCCTTAAATACATTAGTGTGAGGAAGTAGTATTGTAAAAGTTCAGGATTCTGTAATCTTTATTGCTGTACTAATTTATATTGCGACCACATAACATATCCATACCTACTGTTAGAACTCTGACTTGTATCGACTTTGTATCAGTTTAATATGTGGAATAAATTTGCAAAACTGTGTTTGCCTTATTAAACTTTGTTTTCATTTAGCTATTTTCCTTTAAATAACCTTTTCGCCGCCATTGTCACGTCCCCTTCGTATCGAAACGTCCCAAAAGCAAATAGTCCTATTAGCATAATGACCTAAAAGCAAATTGTCCCATTAGCAAAATGACCCGAAAGCAGAACGTCCCTTTCGCAAAACAACCTAAAAGCAAGTCGTCCTATTATCAGGTAGCCCTTTTAGCAAAACGTCCCGAAAGCGAAACGCCATGAAATCAGAATGACCTAAAAGCAAAATGTCCTATAAGCAGAACGTCCCATGGTGTAGAGACAAGAAAAAAAAACGGCCAGGTCCGAATCGAAGCTTTCTTCTTTTACTTGGTTCCAGGTTTCATTAATGTGTTCTGATGGCACTAGAGGTAAATGTGCAGATGTACTCATCTATTATCTGCCTTCGACAGTCTCAGTTAGCCTGTTTGTATGCGTGCTCAGAGAGCTGTTTTAAAGGTGATGCTGAGGAAACCGTTTCGTTATCCCACGGATACACTTTACCGAGAATGTGGGTTTCTTAGAGTGCGCCAGCTTTATATCATGAAAGCGGTCTCGCGGACTCACAGCTGTTTACTCAATTCTGCGCTCTATGAGGAAATCTTAACCAGTCTCTCGGTTTCAGCATATGATAATGTTAGTAACCATTTCTTTACAATACGTCTAGTTTCAGGAGTGGAAAGCTGTTTAATGTTCTGGTACTTGCAGATGTTATTATATACGTAGGGATTTGAAAAAGCTGGAGATATACGAGCTGAAGCTGATATGAGAGGTTATGGTTATTTTATATTAACTTTAGGCATGGGACAACGTTGTCAATAATGGGCCGAGATGCATTGAATTTGATTCATTTATTGTTTATTTTGAAAAACAATGGCTAAGAAATACTGCTTTGATTTCTTGTTGTAGAGAGATACATAGGACTACGAATACATTAGAAGCATTTCATCGCCGATTGGGGGTCCGCATGAACAAAAGTCCAACTCTAATTAAAAAAAATTAAAAAATGAAGCTAAATATCAAAGCATTTCTATGGCAGGTGCCTTTATGAAACGAGAGAACAAGCAAAAGAAAGATATTCTTTTTAATAGAAGATACGGCTGAGAATTGACAAAATTAATAAAAAAACAAATTGCCCCAATCGATTTTTTAAAAGCCATAAAAGACATCAAGAGAACATTGAATTAAAGTGTATACCGAATTTGTTTTAATATCGTGAAGATTCTCTTTAAGTTATTTAAGTTCTGGAGTGACTTTTCTTTTTATTTTCATTTCCTGTCCATATGAGTTGACATAATATATCTATAAGCTGTGACATATGTCTGTACTTTTATTTTTCACCTCGCCTGTACATTCAAAAACAAAATACAACAGTAGGCGAAATGTGTTCTACGTTTTTTCGGTACTAGTCAATTTGTGCTTAGGAGATGCAGACACTTTAAGCTCTAGGCAAAAATCTAATGTAGTCAAATTGTGTTCTAGACGGTCCAAGACCAACCCTCACAGAGTACGAAACTGAATCTGAAGACTTGTGGGTTATTATAGAGTTTAAAAAGAAAGATAACCTTGTTAAGTTCTGCATTTGCTGTGTTTATCTTCCTCCACCGGTAAGGTCAGTTCAACGTAGTGTTTATATTCTCTTTGGTCGCGGCCGCCATTATACTTTGTACTGCTCCAGCTATCACCCAGTGCATTGTGAAGGCCTTCTACCGTACATCATGCTAATAATACTGTTTAATTTATAAACCTACTGACTCTGGCAAAGGCCCTCGAGGCTGCCATTTCTTTTATAATAATAATAATAAGTCCCGTCTCTTATTTATATTCTCTTTGATACCCAGGACCTTAGAATAATAACGCCTAGAAGGATAGTTTCATACGGCCGACGCGCCAAACGTGAGGCATAAAATGGATTCATGTAGTTGTGATCAACTCGTATTCACACGCGCCAATACGCACATAAACGCACCAATTTTGTTCCACCGATCGGCGTACTGGGCCATTTATGTCCTACTTTTGGTGGCCTCACCGTTGCGCGTGAACTGCGTTTCTATGCGTTATTATTCTAAGCCCAGGACAAACTATCCATTTAGGTAGGTCGAACTTCGAAAAAAAGGTCAATCGTCGAATCCGACTCGGCTGGCCAACGTTCGGAAAGCTACGGCACATCTTTTTGTCCAATATTCCACACTGACTCAAGACGAGAATCTTTGACCAGTGTGTGTTCCCAGTGATGCTGATGACTTATGGCACTGAACCGTGTGGTCGCATACTATTCGCCTCATAAGAAGGCTCTGTCACTCAAAAGGCATTGGAAAGGGCTATGGTGGGAGTTTCTCTGAGTGATCGCATCAGAAATGAGGCGTGGTTAAAAGTGGCAGTGGACGTATAGGTAAACAACTTAAGTACCTAAGCCCCTCTTCCATGTAGGGGTGACGTGTTCGAATTGGCATTAGTTATGTTTGTTAGACCCGCCGAGGAAAAACTTATTGCGCAAGAAGTGTTTTAGGTATTGAATGAAAAAAAAACAGGGTCTAGACCTACTCTAGGTAAATAAAATAATAATAGTACATTACTTACCTAGGGCGGTTAAACAAAGAATGTCTCAGATCGCAGGTATTTGACGCCCGAGCCGAAGGCAAGGGCGATAAATATGCGCTCTGAGGCTTTCTTTATTACCGCCCGTGGTGAGTACAACATGTTACGTCTCTATCTGGCCAGGAAGTGGGGTTTTCCGCACGCATAGCGTGCGGTAATTCCTACTTTATGGCCAGGTATGACGTAAATACATGTTGCACCACCCGTGCGAAGCCGGGGCGCGGCCAGCTAGTTGCCATATATTATGCTGTTTACAGCGACACTATCTCAGGGTCAAATAGCGGCTTGTCGGGTTATACCATTTTTTCACATACTCAGAAATGCCAAAACAGAGAGTGGGGTTGCCAGGGAGCGTGAAATTTTAAATTAAGGTGGGTGGGGTGGTTTATTAGGCGACGGTACACTTACTTACTCTTAGTTAGGTAATTAGTAATGTTTTGGGGGAACTCCACAGAAAGGGAAAGGGCGTTTATATCACAAAATAAATGTATGAGAGCAGTATGTGGTATTAAAGCTACGGAATCGTGTAAACCGCTGTACATAAAATTGCAAATTCTAACTTTACCCTGCTTATATATTTATGAAGTGTCTGTATATGTAAAAAGTAACCTGAGTCAGTTTCCAACTTTTAATAGCATAAGGCAACAACGTAAAATCAACACAAAACCATTTAAAACTGCTCTACTATCCAAAAGCATATTCGGAATGGCCAATAAAATATACAATAAGCTTCCAAAATCTATCCGAGATAGTAAGGACCTTTTCCTTTTCAAAAGAATGTTAAACGAATTTCGGGCTAAAAAAGCCTACTACTCAGTGCAAGAATACTTAAGAGACACCTAGTAAACAAGATAGTTAGTAGAGGATAGTCAGTAACATATTAATTCAGTAATATAATTTTTTTATTTTTAGTGATATGAATTTTGACTTATAATTAATATTAATATGACATAATGCATGATTTACTTACCTACCGAATATTTTTGTTATTTTTATTTTTTTTTATTTAAATTTTATTTTATTTTACTCAATCAACGAATACTTAAATGATAGGTTTAATCTGCTATAATGAACATGTTTAGTCATAAGATCTTTGTAAGCCTTGGGGCAGAACATAGCTGGACTAATTTATATGTACCTACCATCTAGCATAATTACATTATGTGCATACCTATTGTTCACAAATAAATGATTTGAAGTTTGAAGTTCTACCTACTTAATACAAAGCGGCCAGCGTGGCGGTCAATAGTAAACTAGACAATTACTGTCATGTTTACTATTGACCGCCACCGCAGGCCGCGCCAGTCTGTGAGAGGCTTTATAGTCCGCTAAGGTGATCATAAAAAAAGAAAACAAGGCGTATTTTAAAATCGTGTATTCATCTATCGGTGCGGTGCGTGTTCGGCGTCTCGCGCCGGCGCTTCGTCATACCGTGTCGCGGGGCGCGGCCAGGCGGGCGGCGCAGGCCTGCGGCGCGCGCGGCCGCGGCGGCGGGCGCGGCGGCGGCGGCGGGCGGCGCGGACGCCGGCGCCGGCACCACGCCACCGCGCCAGCCGCCGCCAGCGCGCCGCCCGCCACCGGCGCCCACCACCACGAGAAGCCCTCCGCCGGCGCCGGGCCGCCGCCGCCTAGCGATACCCGTTCAAACTATATTGGCACATCACCTATTATCACTGGTAAACTGCTACACAAATCCAGAGCTCTCAAGTGGCATCGACTCGACGTCCCCTTTCCCCTGTCCCACCCGCAGCGTCATTTTACATCTCGCTGTCTGTATCGAACATAGAGTTAAAAACTTGTAGTTTTTGACTGACTTATTTTTGTTCTTTGCGATTTATGCCAAGCGCGCAGAAAATCTTGTTATTTCTAGAGGTAAGAAGATCAGCGAGCTACCTACACTAAACCTTTACTCACACATTCAGTACCTACTTAATTAGTAGGTACCTTAAGTTAAAGGGCCAGTATATAATAAGTTGATTTAATTAGTAGTCTCAAACTCCTCTTTAGTACATACGAATCAGACAAGAACATCTTACAGTATTTAGTCTGCATTCGTTAGTGAAAGGTTCACCCTTGACTTCAAGTTAATGCCACTTTTAATATCGGGACCTTTGAGAGCAATTTAATTGGCAGCTTTTTAATTGTGTCATACTTTCTAGCGGTGACATGGTATCGTTCGGAATTCAAATTGACATCAAAAAATGTACGAGAAATGTATGAAATTGTACGATAATTAGGAAGTATGCTTCCTAGCGGTAACAGATTAATCATTGTTTTGTCGTGAGTACTTGTAGTAGGTACAGTCGCCATAACATACATCGTAGCAAACAAGCACGTCACAAACATCGGAACACACCTCTATTTTCAAGGCATTAGGGTGCATGTGCCGATATTTGTGAACACCTATAGTGTACCTATGTATGTGATGGCGACTGTACATATTTTTTAAATAAGCGTACAATTTCGTACATTTCTTTGATTTACGTTTGAATTCCGTACGATACCATGTCACCACTAGAAAGTATGACGATTTTAATGATATATTATGCACAGAACGGCTAAACACCGAAAAGTGCACAGCCAGCACAAGACCGCGCGCTAGCTACCTCGCACCCGTCTGTTTCTAAGTATTCCAATTAGAAAGAGACAGATCGTATACCTCGCGCGTGGCCTTGTGCCGTGCAGTTTTCGGTAGCAATACTGGGAGATTTGATCTTTAACATCGTCTTCTACCCACATCACACTCAATATTGACCACAGACTACCTATTTACTTACACTACCTACTCCTGTCCTAGAATGGCTTCCAACGTAAAGCTGTAGTGATGCCAAGTACCTCAGAGGTATTCTATTGTCAATATTCAGGCGACGGTAGAGGAATATTTTGCAGTAAAAAACGCCGAAGAATTTTTGATTTGGTCACATCTTAGGTACCTATTCCACCTGCACTGTCTGAGTAGGTACTAGCAGGAACAAAATCATATCTATACTCGTATATAATCATACGTAAATATTCTGTGTATTTAGTAGTGCAATGTTATGGTAAGATTTCATATGCATTGTTGCAGATGACTTGAAATTCAAAATTATCTATGTAATAGTAACCACTTCAACTTTCGAATAATGAAGATTTCGATGCAACAATAGTTATTTGTGCAACAAGAGAGCAAATTTGTTTTTTGCTGCGAGTGTTTAATTTGAGTCCCAAGGAAGCGAAAGATTCCAAAATTAAATTAAAACAGAGTTAATTAAGTTCAAATATTCGGGATTTGTAATAGACCCCACACTATGAAATGACAGTGCGCGGCCTAAATAATAAAAAGCTACTTTGTCTGACGGAGTGAGCAAAATCGCATTTTACTCACTGTTTTCACGCAGCGAAATATGCTTGTTCGAGCTGCTGAGGTGAAAAATACCCGAGGGTTTGACTTTAGATATGTACCATTTACTTTTGCCTGGCTCTATCTCATACCTACAATAGGCATGATGCCTCATGTTAAAATTAATAACGTAGTGTTGCTAAAGGGATAGTAAACCATCAAGTTATTGTAATAAAGTATAAATTATAAAATATAATTAAATTCATAAAAAGATATGGAACTTGAATGTTTAGAATATATACCTATTCTATTATACCTATATGCATTTTTTTATCGTCCAAGAGCAAATTTAAAGCTACCAATAGAATCCTTACGCTTTTATAGAAACAAAATTTTATGATAACTAACTATGGACCTAAACGCAGTATTTCGCGAGCGAAACAGCAATTTACTTGATTTTCCACACAACGGCTAGTACAAATAACATGTGTGACGTCATACCTGCTGTGTGTCAATAGTATGAAGCGTTTATGGCTGCCGCCAGCGAGGTCGATCTTTGTCTCAAATTTTTAGGTATTTACGTTCTTTATTTGTAGTTGCTCCCATACAAACATTTGTTCCTCTCCAAAAACTGGTACGAATGGCATCGTAAAAAAATCATAGTCATCATCCCTTTTGCAAATGTATGTGCAGCGCAGATTTAGGTTGTAAATAACCGTTTCAATTATCTACCTATAACCACCTATAACGCTCATGCGATTTTGAGTGCTGCTGGGTCAATCAACTTTTTTTGTTGTTATTCTGTCCCGGTAAGCCAAGAGACAACAGTAACAGACTTTCTTAGAAAAAATACTATAAACTGGACTCCTATCATGCTAAGGAGATGCGCTACCATGGAATGGGTTTACCAATATAACAAAAACCCGTGTTTAGTGGATTTAAACCCCGTAAAATAAAAGTTTTAAAGAGTGACCCAGGAGACGTAACCATGGCAACGAGCAACAAGAAATAGTTTATTGACCCTGCTATTTAAAACTACAAATGCTTACAAAATGTTTTAGTTCAATAAATAAGTCAAATCAGAGAAAGGTGCCTACGAGTGACCAGACCAAGAAATTGCTATATTTTATAAGAAACGAAGCCTTACAACATTTTCATTGATAAACAAATCGTTATGAGAGAGTATTTTCAATCAATTTTTTTAGTTCAATAAATAAGTCAAATCAGAGAAAGGTGCCTACGAGTGACCAGACCAAGAAATTGCTATATTTTATAAGAAACGAAGCCTTACAACATTTTCATTGATAAACAAATCGTTATGAGAGAGTATTTTCAACCAAACTTAGGAATTAAAATTTTGTGAGGCTTCTTACATTACACTAACTAAGTCATTTTTATATTGGTTATTTAGATTCATTTTTAGAGTGGTTTAAACAGCTTTTAACAACATGCAGCAATAAATAATTTATGTAAAAGTTTTAGAGAGTGGAAGCAGATTGTGAATTTGGAGAAGCGTTGGTTTCGCATGCAAGTAAGTGGCAGCGGGAAGCGCGGCTCGAAGCGACACACCACGGGAGAGCTTGCTAGCTACAAGTATCAACATCAACACATGATCCTCACTCCAACCAAACAACAAAATACAAAACAGTTAAACCTAATTAAACATCCTTTGCATGCTAATGGAAGTCCTTTCGTCATTCTTTCTACTTGCATCCTTAGATACGGTGGTAAACTAGGTACTCTTGCTAGACTGCGATTATTTGAAGGTAATCGATACTGGTAGCTAACATTTTTTACATGGATCGCAAATCATAAAACTTTAACATTTAAAAACTGGACGTCACAAAATGTACTTGTACACGTTTGTACACCCAAGAAGAATAAAAATGCGTAAGTATACTTTTTTATAAAAAAGATGTAGGTACAAATTGTACCCGTATTCATTACTCTTGAGTATATTACAATTTGGATCTATAAGAGTACACTAATGATGAATAACTAATATGGGTACACCGACAATACAGTTTGCGTTACAAAATAGGTAGGTACAACAGATAAGATGCATGAATAACCGATAAAATGTTAACAATTATAATACCACAATTGAACATAATTATAGCAGTTCAATGTTTTATACAGAGTACGTCACATTTTCATTAGGACATTGATTAGTACCATAAGCCACCAAATACCATAAGGACAACTACGCCAGTCGAACTTCTTTTTCATGAGTAGGTGTAGGTACATACTACTTATTTAAGATAATGCGAGATTTGTAAAAGGAAAGCAAAATGCTATCCCGACCCGATATTTTATTCTTAGGGACTTAGAATATCGTTTATATCGACTTAAGTGTAACGTGGGCGTGTCTCAGATTACAGTCCATGTTAAAATGCAACGTTGACGTCGAAAGGTAGGTACAGAAGCTGTCGAAGTGAGAAGCGGAGCGAGGATCGGGCACGCGGGTTTTAGACAGCAGTGGTGTGTAGAGAGAGACTCACGTGTGCAGCAGCGCCCGGTCAGTGCGGGGCGGCGAGCACAAGCGAGAGCGCGGCCACGAGCGCGCCGCGCGGCGCGGCGAGCCCGGCCGCCGCCGCACCGCCTGCGCACACGCCGCGTCAGCCCGGGGCCACGAGCCCGCTCGGACGTATGCCCGATCACTCTACATAGTGGCTCGGGTATGCGTTCGAGCGGAGTGCCAGCAGACGGGAGCGACCTGCGGCGGCGTACCCGCCTCAGAACGTGCTCTTGTGCCGCCCTCGGCGAGTAGCGCACCGGCCCCGGGCCCCATAGTGCGATGACTCAATGCAAGCTTTGTCCCATTGTAGTGAAAAATGTTAACGACTCCGAATAATGTACTACAAATACATTTTGGCTAAAATGATCGACTCAAAGTACATTACGATTAGAAATTTAGACTAAGGACAGAGTTTCGCGCGAAATCGGAATTCTCCTGAGTCATCACAGTATTCTAGAAAGAGGTAAAATAAAAAAATGTAGAGAAAAAACTATCGGAATAATTATGAAATAGATAACGTGTTTATATTAAAACATTTAGATACGATTAAAATATATTAAAGGGAGCGTAGTTTGTAAATAAAAATCCGTAATCTTGCAACATAGTCAATATATTCTGCTACTCCATCAACAATATTTAAACTATCGCCTATTCCTGACACTTCGCCTATGGCCCTATTACCCTACTCTACGCTACGCAACAGCGGTCACAACACCCGGAGACAAAGATTGCATTGAACCACCGATACTGAGAAGATAAGTAGATACAGTGAACATAACATTATTCATGAATCTTTAGAAATAATTGATTAACAATTACTACTACAGTGTTGAGATACAACATCTTATAATGATAGAGAAGATAAAAGCAGGAGCAAGCAGCTGCAGAGAGCGGCACTGCTCACTCCTCATAAGACTCAACAAGCTACGTTTAATCGTTACGTTATAAATAGATAATTTTATAATTTTCCTAGAATGCGACGACAAATGCAACAGTGTAAATACAATTCATAGATAAGTGGGAATGCAAAGTGCGGTGCCAATCGTAAGATAACAATTAAACTTTACTAAGTATTAACAATTTATAAAATCTGTTAAATAATTCATTTTAATATTGTACCGTACCTAGAATAATAACTAATACAAACGAATAATCTACAATAACACTTTCTTAAATATAAGGATTATCTACTTATCCTAGATATACAGAGCTTTATTAGGTGTGTTTTGGTTTCATCTCGTTTACGCACATGCGACATGCCTCGCGTCCCGACGCCCGCGATGAACAAAAATTGCATAACGCGTTGTCGGTCACGTCGCTGCATGCGTCGCATGTGACGAAATGCGGCGCGCTAGTCAGGCACTATGGAGTTCCATACATTATGACGGCGACATCGCGCGCAATTGGGAATGGATGAAGTGCCTGGTTTAATTTTTTGGTGATAGGAATAACCTTCCTTAGCACTAGAAAAAGTTGCAGACTTTCAGCTGCGTCAATTATTTTTGAAAAATATTAACAGTTTCCTCACTTAGGTTTTGGGTTTAGGGCGGCGAATAAGACAGTTTGCTTGATCCGTCTCATATTACAAAAAAAAATATCTTAAAAATCCGTGGTAAACTTACATTGGCAATGATATTAACAGCTGCAGCAGCTATATTTATCATTGCCAGGGTCAGATATTTAAAAAATTTTTTGTAATATGAGACGGATCAAGGAAAGTATCTCATTCGCCGTCCTAAACCCAAAACGTGAGGAAACTGTTTATATTTTTGAAAAATAATTGAAGCAGCTGAAAAGTTTGCAACTTGCAACTGGTGCTAAGGTATCACCAAAAAAAATATCAGGCACTTCTAAAGTTTCCATCCATTCCCAATTATTACGCGTGTGCCTAAGCGCGGTTTTAGTGTTGGTTGGATATGTAATTCATAATCATAACTGTGTATACTTTGTTTCGGATGTTTTATGTGTTTGTTCTGATGCGAATCCAATCAAAAACTATTTTTATCATTTTATCTGAAGTAGGTGTATATCTTATTCTTTGGCAAAGCTAGTTAAGTATACCAATATGTTGTTACCTACTACTGATACTAATTTTAAAAGTAGGTAAGCTTTGTTCAGTAAGGTTAGATACTTATAACAGCGTGTCTATGAGCTCGGCGCTTCAGTTCCACTGCCATAGGCGAGGCGACGTTTTGCTCCGCTCACCTTTTATACCTATATGTTACGGGCAACTTGATAAGTCCGGTAACTATGAATAATGACCGGTCTATATGTTGAATGCGCGCATCAAGTGGGAAATGTAATTAAAACTGCATGATTAATCACTTTGACCGGTCCATATTAATAATGCCCGCGAGGGCCCGTGGTCCATTTAATAAATCAAGGTTTGAGATAGCTAGAATTTATCACTTGGACCGGCCAATATGAATACTCGTTTATATCGTCCATAAAAACTTAAACCCACGCCAAAAGAAAAATTAAGCCCCCTTAGGTGCGTATTTTTCCAAAACGCAAAAAGTAATTTTGTATTCTGATAAGAGTGATAAGATAAGGAATCTTTTCAGAGTTTCCCCAATACAAGCTTTGCACCCCTATCTAACCCACTTAGAGGCGGGTTTTTCCAAAACCCTAAAATTACTTTTCTTGTATTGTAATAAGGAGTCCATGCACAAATTTTCAAGTCTCACACTTAAAATGTTACTCCATCCCCATACAAACTTTCAACCCCCTTTTTACCCCCTTGAGGGTGGAATTTTCAAAAATTCCCTTCGTACTTACGTTATATAAACTACCCGTTGTGAAAAAATCTGCTTTCTAGGTTCAATGGTTTGGGCTGGGCGTTGATTTAAGTGAGTGAGTCAGTCAGTCAACTTTTACGTTTAGGTACTTATATAAATATATATTAGATAGATAGATAAGTCGTCTCGTCTCCCGGATTGTCTATAATCGGTTGGCATCTTTGAGGCATACTTTTTACCAAATTGTCAGACGAGGTAAAGACCTCTACACGGACTTAACTTTGCGAGTTAGGTAAGCAATGTTAACTGCAATCTTTTCTCGTAATTTGAGCTTCGTCTACGCCCTAATATTTTAATTGGATTGGCATCGGGCCTATCCAAAATATCGATGCCATAATCACTTTTCATGCAGTACAGAGCCGACTTCGGTGCTCCATGAAACATCTTTTTAGCGTAAAGCAAGTAAAGCAACAATGTTTTTTCACACATTATGGTCATCTCTTGGGCGTTCAATTTCTCCACTAAACAAGTGCAAGTGGCCGAACCCCTAATTTGAGAGGCATTCCCAATAACACCTTATTATGAACCTTTACTGGGATATTCAGGGACCGCACGAGCAGTCTGTTACGAGTATCCGCCGTAGGCCAAGCCTTATTCGAGTAATAGCTGGCCAAAAAGAAGCTTCATCGAAAAAAAAAACAATACCGGTTTGTTTTCACTCGCCCCCATGACATTCTTTTTCTCGTGTGGGTTTCAGTAAGGAGGTTTTGCAAAATGTTATCCTGGCGGAAAACTAGCAAATATGTATATCAGCCAGTATATTATCATTCTGTGCCACTTTCTTAAAATTAAAATGATACCGGTCACGTTCTTGTCAAACAAACTATACATATTTGGATTTCTCTTTGTTGAAAGGCGTAGGTATGAAGGCACCTACTCACCATTGATTGTGAATTCAAAATACTGTACCTATATGAGCATCAAGTACGTAACTGATATCAAGGTGAACATGTTTCTAATTTCATCCTTTCACTTAAAACTCCAAGCTCATAGGACAGCCTGTATTCGTACAACCTTTCTATTAACCAACAAAGCATAACCATATAGGTAGTTATTTTGTATTAGGTACTACTTGATTTATGTGCGTCCCATGTTTTCACAAAGCATCCTCTCGTTAAGAGGAAGCAATCTTTTTAAAATAATACATTAAGAAGTTATCCCAAGCTAATGTTTAAGTGATAGTTTGGCACATTGTTTTAAAAAAAAGGCTCCACCTGAAAGAAACTAAATATTTGGCTTGGTGCAGCAGAGGCAGCGAGCTTGAATGCCTTCTCCCTATACGGCTTACAGTGCAACGCTCTCGATATAACTAGCTGTGACTTTACAAATGAACCAAACTCCTTTTTTCACTAAGTACCATCCTAAGATTTTCCCGAGGAAATGGTGAAGTATTAAACAATAGGTACTTTATTGTTGAACAAAGGACTTTGGTTTCGTAAGAATTAAGATTTTTTTATATAGGTATCTCGACTACGTAAGTTTAAAGAAAATAAAACGCTACAAAATAAACGTACCTATTAATTAAGTGAAATCATTCAAATGAATTATTATAAAACTGCTCCATCTCGGTAATAGCCTTAATTTAACGATTAAACGATATTTTTAGTTTTTTAAGTATGTAGGCGCTTTGAAAGTTGTCGAATTTCACTTTTACGCAATGTCCAACCAAGTAGGCACGCCCGTACCCGACTCTATCTGAACGCACGCAACTCAATACCGGTCGGCAATTATTGATGTCCATATCCGATTTGCCGTATAGATAATCGATATGTCCAATATCACCGGTTACCTATATTAGTACGGATATTTAGTATCGTTTGAGTAATGGAAACGTTTTGAGATTATCAACATTTTTTTCCAAAAGACATCAACAACGCTCAGCGACGGAAAATCATTGTGTGATCGGCTATAGGAGACAGTCATATATATAAGGAGCACCGGCCACGGGGGCAGTCCTCTAACTTGCATGTTCTGGAGGGATATTCCGGCGAGTCGGGCGCGAGCGTGCATTGCGACGTATGGGTGTAGTATAGTGTAAAGCGAGTAATACACCTTCCTGAATCATCCCGAATGGGGGAAGGCTAAAGCATTTAAGTCGCATCGCCGCGTAGGTGTCTGAATAAGGCCGCGGTCTGACCGTCAGTGGACAGGGGGGCGACGAGCGAGCGTTCATACATTTGATGAGTCCAATCTATGAAGCTCATCGTCCTGCCGCCCGCTTGCGTCCAGACCGCGGCCGGCGGAAGGTGTAACGCGCTCAAGCGTGGGATACTAACAGTGCGGCGCTAGCGCGGCGGGCGCGTGCGCGCAGTGCTGCAGGCCGGAGCAGGCGGCGGCGGGCGGCAGGCAGGCGCCGGCGCACTCGGCCGGCCAGCCCACGGCGCGCGGACACACGCCCGCCTCGGGCACCGTCACCTCCGTCCACACCGCGCGCCAGCCCGCCGCGCCCACCGACTTGTCCGCTATTATGAACCTGCCGAAGTGCCACCGTCCTCTTAGATACTATTGTCAACCCCACCCCTTACAGGAGTCACTTTCTTTAGCATGATCGAGTCTGATTTCCGGGAAGATCTTAAAAATCTTCGCATACCTTTTTTTTCAACTATAAACTTACATGGCCTTCAGTTTCTGATGTCTGCATTCTGACCCAATTCTGATTCTGTCTGCATTGCCAATTCATAAGTTATCCAAACGGATTACTTATGAATTAGTTTTACAAATCTTCGAATACTACTCATGTATTTTTTGGGTTAGGCTCATAAAACACACTTTCCCGAAATGTGCACTTTCTCTACAGGTGCACTTCTTTAGAAGGGTCATTTTCTCGGAAGGTACACTGTCTCTAAAAGTGCACTTTTTAATAGTTGCACTTTCCCAGAATGTGCACTTTCGCAGAAGGTATATTTTTCCGGAAAATACACTTTAGGCGTAGGGGTGTCCCTGTTTATAGTACTAAGGGTTTCTATGAAATAGTACAAATGCAAACAGACGGACAGACGGACGGACGGACGGACAGAAAGACCGAAACTATAAGCGTTCCGTTTTTGCAATTTTGACTACGGGACCCTAAAAAAAATATATATTTTGCTATCAAACGTAATCTACACAATCAATTTAGATGAGATTAAATTTAAGACAAAAATGCGTGTGGATTTAAATAAAAGTCTGAAGCGTATGTGCGTGTGGTGTGTGTACCTTTTGAGAAAGTATCCTAAATGGGAATTTAGAAAAGTGCACTGTTTGAAAAAGTGCACATTTCGGGAAAGTTTCCAAATTGGGAAAGTGTACATTTTGAGAGTGTACATTTTGCGGAAAGTGCACCTTTGCAGAAAGTGCACATTTCGTGAAAGTGTGTTTTACGAGCCTAACCCTATTTTTTCAACTATAAAGTTACTTGGCTTTCAGATTCTGACATCTGCATATTGCCCCGTTTTCGGATGACTTATGTATTGGCAGCGGTTCCATTGTGTAGCCTGGTTCGTAAAATGACCAATGATGACCCGATTTAATTTTTTTCTTATAGTGATGAAACTACAAGTCGAATTTTGTTTTCATACATTGGAGCGAACGAACTCACGAGAGGCGGATGGAGTTGGACGAGGAGAGATACTGCCAGCGGTCGGCGGGCGCCTTCTCGCCGCACAGCTCCAGCGGCGGCCCCGGCGACTCGTACCACAGCCGGAGCACCGCCGCTGGGCACCCACGTTCTACATATCGAGAGTTATGTTCATAATTAGCACATAAGTATACTTAGGTATTATTTATGTACAAAATACTCCCAAAAGCCCGAGCAGAATAAGACCTTATGATATGGAGTAACCTCTTACAAGCTCAATAAGCTCCACAGCTTATTGAAATTACCAGTGAGATGTCCTTCCACGGCGAAGTGGTCAAAATTGAGCAGCACCCGCTTGCCGGGGCGCGCGGTGACGAACCAATTGCAGACGCGCGAGGCGGCGCCGCGCGTCGGCGCCTCGTACGGCAGCGGGAACCGCGGGGACGTGATCACGCCCCACTCGGCTCCCGAAACGTTGCCGCCGCAGTCGCCGAAGATCGACTTCGCCGGCTGAAAACATTGCTCTATTCTGAAATGCGTCTTAAAAGCTCGACAATAGTATTTTTCACAATAGTGTTATAACAGAGAGCTTTTTAGTCGAGTACCGTGTTTAGGCCACGAAGCTTGCTGAGTACGAGACTAAAAAGCTTGATTATTATGACACTATTGTGAACAATACTTTTTGTACGAGTTCATTAAGGTGGTTCGATTACCATACAAAACGTTATTTGACATTCGCAGGCTAACGGCGTGATATTTTAAGAAACTTATGTAACAAACTTTCTTCAATTGGCTTCCCATGTGCGCCAAATTCCCCCTTTCCTAGAATAAACTTGTATAAACTAGATTAATTTGAGAAATTGGTTTGTCACGTGATATTTTGGGAAAACTATTTTTCTCAAATTAATCTAGTTTATACAAGTTTATTCTAGGAAAGGGGGAATTTGGCGCAAATGGAAAATCCAATTGAAGAAAGTTTGTTACATAAGTTTCTTAAAATATCACGCCGTTAGCCTGCGAATGTCAAATAACGCTTTGTATGGCAATCGAACCACCTTCAAATTAATAATTTAAGTCATTAATACGAGTATATACTATATAAGAAAACTAAAAATCGTAAGTACTAGGTATATCACACCACCGGCGTCCGTCAGTGATTGATTATATACTATCTGGTCCGTAATATAATATTGCAGTACTGTGCTGTTATTGGCATAGGTACTAGCCAATCACAAAGCGTAATATTTTTATTTTTTTATGCCCTGGATACAGCAGCAAGTTTAAGTAGATTTTTGACAGATGACGCGACGCTGCTACGTTTCAAAACGCCATAGATTGGCAATTTTGTATCGGATCGAGTCTCCTTAAACAAGGACACATAATTATTAATGAAATACAAAGTTCTATTTTCAATTTTTTTTCGTTTGTCTTGAGCGTATCGAAACAGTTATTTCGGAAGTAGCAGACTATTCAACGATGAAAAGAGTGACGTTGCAGTATTCTCTATGAAATCTTAATACACAGATTTTAATCGACGAGTACAAAATAGTATTTTTCACAATCGTGTTATAATAGAGAGCTTTTTAGTCGAGTACCGTGTTTAGGCCACGAAGCTTGCTGAGTGGCCTAAGTAAGGTACGAGATTAAAAAGCTTGATTATAACACTATTGTGAACAATACTTTTTGTACGAGTTCATTAAAATTAATTTTCTACGAGTCAACTGAACTAATTAAACAAACTCGATACTGTTGAAACGAAGTGCAGCTCATCGCTTGTACGCTTGTTGATATCTTAAAAGACATCAACGAGCGTACGACATCAAAGCGCCCAAGTAGCAATGCCTTTACTGAACTAAGTATTGTAGATATCTTGAAAACTAAATCATGAATTTGGAGTCTTGTCTTCGCCAAGACCTCCCCGACCCTCAAGATATCCCGCAAGATAGCCCTCAAGACAATATGTAGTAAAAGTGGGCACAGGCGCCTACTTCAAACTTAAGTATCAGTTAGGACAAGTATTTAGGTAAACTTCAGTCAGACTTAGGAATACAGTATTTACGAGTACTTTAATACTTCCTTCTAGATATCCTGCAGGTTCACTTAATACTATATTAGGATATATTCGAATATCTTTAAGATATCTACAAAACTTAGTTAAAACTTTAATAAATGGCAGGCTATATTCTTTAAGAAATCTACCATACTAAGTAAAAACCTTAATAAATGACAGTATTTATTCTAACTTGATCTAAAGATGACTGAAACAAATAAAAGATAACCCATAATTACTTTAACACCGTTTTTTTGTATATATAAATGGTGAACTTACCAGTTCAAAACATTAAACCTCTAATGGATGATTAATAAAATGGCGAACACTGAACACTATTTAAAACAATTGTTTTTTGCGATATCCTAGTGTTAAAATATTAAACGCACATCGGCCACTCGAATGAAATAAGTATAGATCACTATAAAACTGATGGGCCTCGTGAAATATTGCGAACAGTGTTTTTTTTTCGGTATTAATTATTCACTAATATTTTTCGCATAATACAATACGGTAATATTTGATTTCCAACTTCTTTATCCACTTGTATAATATTGTTAGGTAACTGTTTCAACACTTTGATCTTTTTTACATTATCGTTTTTGTCAACATTATCGAAAAAAGACCGGCGTAATACATTTGTTTATTTTAATACAAGCACAAAATGGCGTTAAATCTTTTTTGTCTTCATGAAATCCGACTTTAGCTAAACTGTATTTTTTAAGGATTAGTTAAGACAAATTAATTCAAGTTTGCCTTAAAATGTTCATCTTTAAGACATGCTTGCCTATACTCGTACTTAACGTTGAATCGATGTAGTATTACTTAAAACAAATTAGTCTGTACTTAGTATTTACTTTGATTTTCAAAATACGGAATTGCCTAGATATTTTCTTACGTTTATTCTTGTTTTGTTTGTGTCGGCGAGCGGTTTACGCGAAAACAAGTCAGCAAAAACAGGCATGTACATAATTTAGTATTGTGTTTTTTGCCAGTGGAATCAATAAACCAATATTTTGAATATCAGTGTGTTGGTAAGTAACTTTCATTTATTTTAAGCCCTTAATTCGATCTGAAGTCTCCCTTCTAAATTCAAACGAGTCCTTACTGACACTTCACGTAAACAGAGTATAGTAATATACGAATTCCAAGGCATTCCTTGAAGACAGACTTCAGTCAAGATTGATTTAGTATTTCTTAACTCGGTTTTCGATAAGATATAAATTATTTTACACCTATGTCAATCTAAAGTCTTTCTTTTTAATTCAAATAAGTTCATAGTATGAACTTCATACTGACACTTCACGTAAACTGAGTATAGTAATATAAGAATTCCTAGGCATGCCTTGAAGACATACTTCAGTAAAGATTGATTTGGAATTTCATAACTCTGTTTTAGATAAGATATAATATAAATAATTTTTCACTTAAGTCAATTTGAAGTCTCGCTTCTTAATTCAAATAAGTTCTTACTGACACTTCACGTAAACTGAGTTTAGTAACATAAGAATTCATATGCATGCCTTGAAGAAATACTTCAGTCAAGATTGATTTGGTATTTCTTAACTCAGTTTTCGATAAGATATAAATAATTTTTCACTTATGTCAATCTGAAGTCTCGCTTCTTAATTCAAATAAGTTCTTACTGAAACTTCACGTACACTGAGTATAGTAATATAAGAATTCCTAGGCATGCCTTGAAGACATACTTCAGCCAAGATTGATTTGGTGTTTCTTAACTCGGTTTTCGATAAGATATAAATATTTTTTATCTTGAGTTAATCTGAAGTCTCTCTTCTTAAATCAAATAAGTTCTTACTGACACTTCACGTAAACCGAGTAAGATAAAATAAGAATTTCTAGGCACTTGTTGAAGTAATACTTCAGTCAAAATTTATTTGGCATATCTTAACCCAGTTTTCGATAAGAGAGAAATTATTTTTCCTAAGTATTTCTGAAGTCCTTCTTCTTAATTCAAATAAGTTCTCACCGACACTTCAAATAAACTAAGTATAGTAAAATCAGACTTTATAGGCGTTTGTTTAAGTCATACTTTACTCAAATTTGATTTTGCATTTCTTAATTCGGTTTTAGAAACGCATATTTATCTTAAGTATAATTATTATGATACTATTTTGACTTAAAGTAAAAGTAGGCTGAAAAAAATCTTTTCTTTCCTAGTCAAAACTAAGTAAAGGCAGACTACAGAACTTTTAGATTTAAGCTTATTCGCGATTGCTACTTGGGCGATTCTATTGGTCCAATTCATTACAGTTCAGTAAAGCAGCCACGTGATTGGTCGAATTTATTTTAGTTGTCTGGAGCGTATCGAAAAGTAGTTATTTCGATTGTTTCGACAGTAACATGGACTACAACTATGAAAAGAGTGACGTTGCAGTATTCTCTATTCATGAAATCTTAATACACATATTTTAATCGTCGAGTACAAAAACTTCATTTTGCTTGATAGCGCTCATCATTAACCTGTTCCAAAATATTCTGATGACAATGTTGATGCTTCAACCACAAAGACACATCGGCATACAGCTCTTCCGGTAGTAAGCTCCCAAGTCCTACTATCGGGAACAGCACGGCTATCACAAGACGCGAGCTCTCTCGCACTATCCGTCTCTTTCTAAGTTTTCTAATAAAATGCAGGAATTAAATTAGCACTTAACTCATTCACTGCCAAGAATCGCTTCGCACTACGCTCGTAGCAGATCTCGTGTTTTTCCTGCTAAATAGTGGAACCCGCCTACGCGGAGAGCGCCCACTATAGGCTGGTTCCTGGCAGTGAATGTGTTAAACGTGTGTAAAAAACAACGCTCGCTTGACCCTAATGTTTTTTTGTTTACAATTTTAGAGACTAAAACTAACTTGGCCCACTCACCTCAAAGATGTATCTCGCCTTGAAGCCGGAGGCGACGTTGTCCATGTCGGTGTGCAGCGCGATGCGCAGGCCGAGCGCGCCGCGCGGCGACTGCAGCGGGCCCGGCGTAGCCAACCCGCACCAGCGGCCCAGCGGCACGCGCGAGCCCTCGCGCCCCGTCCACCACGCCTCCACCCAATCCTCCGTGCAAGTCGCTCCGCTGCCCACGGAACACGTGTTATCGACATTCAACAAAAATTTATACTGGGATTCAGAGATCAAACAGACGAGGTGGGGTAAAAGAAACAGCGCGCGCGAGAGACGCAGGCTAAAATAACTTCCTACTAGTTTACTAGAAAACGCAAAATACACCACGTCTTTAAACCCACCTGAACTGATGAAAGAGAGTCAGGCAAACTCACCCGTATAGACCAGCCGTGGCGTTCCAGGCGTCGGCCCTCACTTTGAAGTGGTCGAACACGACGGTGACCTGCTCGTTGAGCGTGGCGTCGAGCGTGTAGGTGCAGTTGATGCGCGAGGGGTAGTTGGAGGGGTAGCGAGGGGAGTTGAACTCGCCGCGCTTGCGCGCTTCTGACCGGTATGTGAAGGCGCACTCGCCGCCCGGCGCCGCCGTGCCCGGCACTCGGTACTCTGTGACATTGCGAGGGGTAAAAGAACAACAACAAAAAAAATATTTTAGCAGAGGGACATGTTCATGTGGAACTTAGCAGATAAACAGCTTCGTGATCATACACATAGGGAGTGGAGTTAAGATCCATTTTTTTTTAGAAATGCAATGCAGCGTTTAGAAAAAACACAGAAGTGACTTCCCTGAGTGTAGAAGGAATACAAATACCTAATATTCTTGTTTGGCTTTCTTAATCTGAACTTTTGCAGACGGCAGTGATAACAGCTATGTATCCGGCGCCAAGGAAGACCCACCTTAATTTCTAAGCCTTGTAAAACAATTAAAGTGTGGTGAATAAAGAAAAGCCATTCATATGACTTCTACTTAGTGATTTATTTAACAAACAAATTATTTATAAAACCCAATGTTATTTGCGTTATAACAGAAAAAAACCTACTTATTTAAAAACAATGTTGCATGGTGGGCAATGCCTTATTAGGCATGTAAATTAATTGAAATATCACTATACGTGTCTAGTGAAATTATAAAACGAGTTAACTTTGCGAGTTCGTTTCGTCAACTGACTGACCTGTTCCAGGGATTTTATCAAATCACTAAACAAATATGGTGAAATGAAAAAACGAGCATTTTTGGCTGATTTCGTCATTTCACTAAACAGATACAGCGATTTGATCATATGACTGATATTTTTTAGTCATATCCCTTACTTAGATATTTGCTCAGATCTCTGTTTTCGCCAGTTCCCTGCGACATATATGTATATAGTATAGGTACATGACACAACATATTATAAATGGTGATGATAAAAGACTAACCAGTCTCGAAGGTGTATTTGGCCTTGAAGCCCCTGCCCTGCAGCTCGCCGGAGCTAAAGACCAGCACGAGGCGCGGCCCGTCCGACATGAGCGGCGCCGGGAAGGGCGGCTCGTTCGCGCTCTCGCCGCACAGCTCCGCGTCGTGCTTGTCGTACGAGTCCGTGGCCTCCTGCCCGCGCAGGTACACCTTCAGGTACCCGTCCGGGCATGTGCTTCTGCACAAACAAACGACCAAGTGTCACTCGTATTAGCCTCAATTATTTCTTAACATCTCCCACAGCTTCTATCGCCGTTCACACGAGCCATCATACCGGTACGAGTATCAACGCTGTATTAGGTTCTTAGTACGTACGAAAACGTTAGCGTTTCAGAATTGCAACCTCAGGAATCCTAAAGCAGCGCAAGGTCGTGGACAAAAAACATGACCCATTAAGTTAATTGGAATAAAAATTTCGATTGGAAAGGTTCTCGCCATCAATGTAGTGTTTGAATTTTGCTTTTTTTCCATCGCTGTACCTATAAGAGATACGAGTAGGTACAGTAAAGTGAAAGAAGAGCTCTTGGAACCTATTTACTGAATACATATTTAAGTTTATAATTAGAACTAAAAACTTACTCTGGTTTAGGCTTGCCCGTTTTTGGTATAGAAAAGTTCTGGAACTCTAGTCGCACCCGTTCCAAATTTTGTGAATCTTGCATACCATATATAAAATATCTGCAAAGGAAAAATATTTTGAGTATATCTGCGTAATCCACAGGAATTTGTAATGTGTAACATTTAATATTTACTTACCTACAAACAACTTTTTGTATATAGGGGAATGGATAATTTGGATGGTACACGAATCCGGAAGACTCCTTTTTGCTGAGGATCTTCTGGTCGCACTCAGAGCCCCTAATGTGCTCTGCGTCGTGTTTACTTATAAAATCTGCAATGAATACGTTGGTACAATTTTTACTAAGTATTATTAGGTACAAAGTACTTAAGTACGTCATTGTTCGCTTTTGGGCACATATCCCACAGTGAACCGGACAACCCAAAGACGCATGTGCTGGTGGAATGCATCCATATTTCCGGATGCCACACGGAAGATCGACCAGGCTGCTGCTGCTGCTTTCGCAAGCCTCATAGACAAACCGATACCCACAACTGCGTGCTTAAGATTAGATACTGACCTAACTTAACAAAACTCTCGGAGAACTCGAAGATGCCCTTGAACCCGCGGTTCTGCGTGTTGGCGGCGCGCGGCAGCGAGTAGAAGGTAACCAGCAGCCGCTCGTCGCTGGAGTACAGCACAAGGTTGCGCTGCTGCCCGCAGTACGTGCCCACGATCGCCGACGTGTTGTCCGGCCCATCGTACACGCGCACCCAGTCGAACGGACAACTGGTACACACAAACACAATGTATCTTCAAACTATTGTTTGAACTTTGCAGTACCTACCTACCAGTGGCGGCGCGTAACAATTTTCACTGGACAACCCGGAGCCAAATAAAAGGGCTGTTTTTGATGATTTACGAGTTTGGTAATATTATATAGCATGAAATTTTAGGGAAGCCGATGGGAATCGGCTTGTATGGGCGCTCCGCCACTGCTACCTACCTACACAGCATTCGAAACCAGATTTTTTGGCGTAAACTGCCAGGAACCCGCCTAGCGGGCGCCTCCGCCGATACTTAGCGGGAAAACCATGGTATCAGCTACGTCAGCTACAATCGTAGCGCGTAGCGTTTCTGAGCACTGAGTGTGTGGCTATAGGTTGCTCTTATATCTGACATTACGAGTATAGTTGTTGTCAAAAAATAAGATGATGACGACTTGATGAGTGATGTTGAGAGACATCATGAAATGAAAATAGAAGCACAGTACGAGCATTATAATCTCGTAGACTATTAACAATATATGTATTTGTAGCATTATCATTTGTAATCACGTTCTCGTCATCTAGCTAGGTCTCGTATCTGGGAAAATTCGTTTTCTCTATTTTTATCCGAGCATATATAGCTCGGTTTCCCAGGTAGGTTTACCTATAAGTAAATGAAATTTTTGTATGAGTCAATTTACTGAAACGTAATACACAAAAACTCAAAATATACTTACAACAATAATCTTTCGGATTTTAATAATACGAAACGGTCTTCATTTGATATCGATTGTAATCAAACTAGAGTCAAAACCATTACGGATACTTTAGCAAATTGATATTCGGGTAACATTCCATTATTATTATTTGGTCGGTAGATAATCACTACGTACTTGCTTAAGTACTTATGTAAAGACATGTTTATCTCATTAATTAATCAAAAAACGTTTACTAACAGTTTGCTAGTTTTATTATTGACTAGCTGTTGCCCGCGACTTCGTCCGCGTATAACATATTATCGTCTAAATGTTTGTTAAAGGAATGAATAAAAAAAAAATTAAAATTAATTTTCTACCTAGTCTTTTAGAAAACAATCTAAAACCGAAGTTACAAATCTCTTACCTTTAAAATCTCTTGCTCTCTATACAAACTAAGAACCCTCTCTGAACCCTCATAGTAAACAGTCTGAAACCGTAGTTACAAATTTCTTACTTTAAAAATGTCTTGCTCTCTATACAAAGTTCGAACCCCCTTTTAACCTTCTTAGGCGATGAATTAAAAAAACGCTGAAATAAGTTTTGTAGTACTTTAGCAAACAGTCTAAAACCGAAGTTACAAATCCCTTACTTTAAAAATATCTTGCTCTCCATACAAACTTTGAACACCCTTATAATCCCCTTTAGGGGATATATTTCAAAAAATTCTAAAATAAGTTTTGCAGTATAAACAGGCTAAGATCGAAGTTACAAATGTCATATTTTAAAATTTTCTTGCTCTCCATACAAACTTTGAACACCCTTATAATCCCCTTTAGGGGATATATTTCAAAAAATTCTAAAATAAGTTTTGCAGTCTAAACAGACTAAGATCGAAATTACAAATATCATACTTTAAAATTTTCTTGCTCTCCATACAAACTTTGAACGCTTTTCAGGGAAAAATTAAAAATAAAACACTCGGTATTTTTTATTGTAATAGGTAAGTATTTTTTCTACAAACTATCTAGTCTCTAGCTAAAAACAAGTGTTTCGTATACGAACCTTGCACCCTTTTTTAACCCCTTAAGGGGTGAAATTTTCCAAAACGCTGGCAGTAGGTATTTTTTTGTATTTTAATAAGTAGGTACTTAATCTTTCTACAGAGTTTTAAGTTTCTACCTAAAAAAAAGTTTTCCTTTACAAACATATTGCACCTCTTTATCCCCCTCTTAGCGGGTAGAAATTTTCAAACCACTGAAAGTAATTTACCTATATATTTGTATTCTAATAAATAATCTTTCTACACAATTTCAAGTCTTTAGCTCAAAAAAAAAGTTTCCTCCATACAAGTTTTCACCTGTTTTAATCACCCTTAGGGGTGAAATTTTCCAAAACGCTGAAAGTTCTTTATTTGTATTGTAATAAGTAATCTTTCAACAAAGGTTTGTCGCTTGCTATAAAAATATATTTACAAACGTTGCATTTTCTAAAACGCTGAAAGTATTTTATTTTATTTTATTATGTAATCTTTTTGAAAAGGTTTGAGATTCTAGCTCAAAAAAATCCCCTTTACCCACATTGTACCCCTTTTTCATACCATTAAGGGTGGAATTTTCCAAAACGCTGTTTTTTTATAAGTATTGTAATAAGTAATCTTTCTACAAACTTTTAAGCTTATCTCAAAAAGAAGTTTCGCTCATACAAACTTTGCAACCCTTTTTAACCCCCTAAGAGGCTGAATTTTCCAAAACGCTGACAGTACTTTATTTGTATTCTAATAAGTAAGCTTTCTACAACATATTGAGTCTCTTGCTAAAATAATAAAGTTTCCCCCATACAAAATTTGCACCCCTTGTTTACCCCCTTAGGGGCAGAATTTTCCTTAACGTTGAAAGTATTTTATTTGTATTCTAATAAGTAATATTTATACAAAATTTTAAGTCTCTAGCACAAAAAATAAAGTTTCCCCCATACAAACTTTGCACCCCTATTTGACCCCTTTAGGGGTAGAATTTCCAAAGATCCCTTCTTATCCGTTGTCTACGTTCTAAAAGGTAGTTCTGGTGTAAATTTCAACTCTCTAGCCCCAGTAGTTTCGGCTGTGCGTTGATGAGTGAGTGGGTGAGTCAGTCAGGGCATTTATATGTAGGTATAGATAGATAGAAGATGACGAAAATCCCATTCAAATATCTCAAAACCGTTTTAATGTCGCTTGTTAGAGTGAGAAAACGATCGGGGACTGTGACGTCAATATCCTCGAGCGTCATAGTAAAAAACAATCGTTTCATATGAAGGTACGTTTTGTGGAAAAGGGACAGAACATAAAACTTTGGAACTTAGTGATTACCTATACATATAACCTCTTGCGTTGATTTTTTCTCTATTATCCTTTTTTCGAGAAAATACATTATGTTTATTTTATTTAGTGTCTACCTACAGCCGGGTCCGCTGCACCAATGTTTTCCATGTTTTTAAACATCTAACATGTTTTCCGTCAGGTTCGGCAAACAAATAGGGTTTTGTTTTGATTGGCTAAACATGTTTCACGTTTAAAAACCACGAAAGCATGACGCAGCGGACGCTGCTTACGGGGTGTAGTTTCGATTCCTGAGCTATAACCACGAACTTCGGAATTCGAAAATATTCGGGTATCTCTATCTCTATCGCACTAACATTACTCGAGTGACAGGGATGCAGTTATACGAACTTCGAGTTTCGGTTTTCGTGGTAGCGCCGCAGGCACTTTGGCAGAATGCGCAAAGAGCGCGTGCCATTGCCATTCAAAAAAACCAAATTCGTGTTAATTATATTGTTCAAATTTTTTAATACATTTTTTGAAATTACGCCATAATGCGACATTTGCGCGTATAAGTTCTCATATCACAATCGAATATTTTTTTATGGTTTAACTTTTGGCATGTGTATCGAAAAGGTCTATCGTAGACTGGATTTAAATTATTAATAAGTGAAAGGCAAAGCAATTCCGCCATTTTGACGAAAATTTGACGTTTCTTATAGCTGACAGTTGGAGCAACGTTTGATTTCAATAAAAATAAATGAAAAATTAAATGAAGTCGTATATTTCGGAAAATTAATTAACTGTCGCAGTCGGATAAAAACTATCCTAAGTTGCAGCTAGAATAATAATGTACCTATATAAAATGTTTCATATTTTTCTGTTCATGGGATGCTGAGAACATTCGTACCACACAAAGCTTAGTTTCAAACTGGCCGATTCTTTTTTAATTTAGAGATTTATTATAAGTGGAGATTGTAACATACTTCTGATTATTGACTCAATGATGGCGACAGTATGAGAAAACAGCGAAGTCTTTTTTTGAATTTTTAGTAATAAAAGTTACGCCCCAGTATCGTACATTTTCGGAAACGTTTCTACCGTGTATCATTTTCCCATCACAAGATTTTTTTTCTGTTTGCGTATTAGCTACATACCTAACGCTTTTGCGTCAATGGTCTACTCTTGTAACTGATAGGTATAGGTAGACGTACTACAAAGTAGGCGGTATACGGTGTACTCACTGCGGCCCGCCGAAGAACAGGTCGAAGTCGCGGAACTCGAGCCGTATGCGCTGCCCCGGCTGCCCCACGAAGTGATAGTTGCAGGTGAGCTCCTTCGGGTAGACGCCGGGGTAGGTCGGCGACAGCAGCAGCCCCGTCTTGCGCTTGGTCGCATCGATGATGAACGAGCACATCGTGTTCGGGACCGGCGTGCCGATCTCGAACTCGGCTGGAAATAACATGATTTGTGCTGGATCCGATGTGAAAGAAAAACCAGATTGTATAGGGAGGACGAACTACAAAAAGATCCTTAAATGTATAAACCGCAAGTGATAAGGTCAAAAAAGACAAAGACTTGGATTATTTTGTTTCTATTATTATATTCCCTTTATTTCATTTCCTTCTTAGTTACTTAGTAGGTTTTTACAATATTCATATAAAAAGTAAAATATGAAACTATACAAATACATACAAAACATAAAATCATTATAAAAACCTAACCTAGGGTGCCGCCGGCAGCGAGGCGGGGCCTAAGCTACCGGTGGTCAGGGCGACAGAGACAGGAACCTGAAGCTGAAGAGCGCGAAGGCCTGGTTCACAAAGCGCATGACTCGGGGGCGGTTGTTGCCCCCCCTGAAGCAGATCAGCTTTGCACTGAGAGTCATAAACGTATTGATACGCCGCTCAATCCGTACTTGCCATGCAGGGACATCCCCGGCGGTCCTAGGTGCACGGTCAGCGTCCGGAAACTTGACGCGAGCAACACGGCACGCCGCGACGGCCCCGCAGTACATGATTGAGTGCATGATGAGTGTGTTGATCCACTAAGTCTTCACTAGCCCGTAGATACGGGTCTAGCAGACCGTTCAGGGCTCCCATTAGCGCTAGATTGCGTCTATTCACAGGCAAGCGTGGTAATCGTGGCCTAGAGTTGTTGTGTGTTGTTTATATTTATTATTAATATTTGTTACTAGCTGTTGCCCGCAACTTCGTCCGCGTATAACATGTCATCGTCTAAAAGTTTGTTGAAGGAATGAATTAAAAAAAAACATTGAAATTAGTTTTGTGCCTAGTCTTTTAGTAAACAGTCTAAAACCAAAGTTACAAATCTCTTTACTTTCAAAATGGCTTGCTCTCTATACACACTTAGAACAGTTAGAACCCCCCTTGAACCCTCATAGTAAACAGGCTGAAACCGGAGTTACAAATTTCTTACTTTAAAAATGTCTTGCTCTATATTATACAAACTTCGAACCCCGTTTTAACCTTCTTAGGCGATGAATAAAAAAAAACGCTTAAATAAGTTTTGTAGTATTTTAGCATGTTTGTTTTGTCTAAAACCGAAGTTACAAATCCCTAACTTTAAAAATGTCTTGCTCTCCATACAAACTTTGAATGCCCTTATAATATCCCCTTTGGGGGAAGAATTTCAAAAAAACGCTGAAATAATTTTGGTAGTCTAAACAGGCTGAGATCGAAGTTACAAATTTATTATGTAATCTTTCTAAAAAGTTTTGAGATTCTAGCTCCAAAAAATCCCCTTTACCAACATTGCACCCCTTTTTCATCCCCTTAGGGGTGGAATTTTCCAAAACGCTAAAAATACTTATTTCTACTCCTGTACCGTTATCTGTCATTTAAATAGGCTGTAGCTCAAATACAATGACACCACTAATAAGTCGTCGAAAAACTCTATGATCTATGGCCCAAAAACGCACTGTTTAGCGTACTTTTTTGGTTCATACATTTTTCATAAAAGCACTGTTTAACTTTTTTTAATCGGCCGCTATATTGCAACTTCATAAACAAATATTTCGAAATAAAAGTATTTATTTACGATTTAACATTTGTATATTATAAATTATTTACTACAATAATAATTCATCATCATCTATTGTGTGTTAAATTACATGTTCTATAAATTTTTGGTATTATTTATAAAAATAAACAGTTTGAATTGGCAAGTGCAAACAAATTAAAAACAAAACAAACCATAAGCAAGAGCTGTCACATTTCCGATTTCCCACCAAAATACAGTTCAAAATGAAAAGACAAATGATGATAAACTATTAGTCCTAAACTATTAAGATTTTATTCGTGTTTGTGAAGACAAAAGTGTACGTTTATTTTAAAATGGTCGAAGTAATTAATAACTGCACTCCTGAAGAAATTGCGTGAGTAGCAAAAGTACGAATAGAAAACTTGCTGCCTGAAAAGTTTAACTATTCTGTAGTCTGCTATTTATTTAGAATTTGTCGTAGAAAAAGTATTGTATGCAATGGTGTATAACTGGTCTAAAAACGCTCGTGGCGTCTTTTATTGCGATGCTCGCCAAGGCTCGCATCGCAACCCACGCCACTCGCATTTTAAGACCCTTCTTATACAACAGTTGCATAAAATACTATATTTGTATCGTAAGCTATCTATCTATCTATACATATAATAAAGCTGAAGAGGGTCGAAAGTCTGTACATGGAATGGATTCGAAAAAAAATTGGCTAGAGATACTTAGAATCGACAACAGAACACGTTCCAACAGGTTTTAGAATTTTTGTCTGTTTGTCTGTTTATCTGTTTATCTGTTTGTCTGTTTATGTGACCGCGCATCACGTGAAAACGGCTGAACCGATTTAGATGAAATTTGGTATAGAGATAGTTTGAGTCCTGGGGAAGGACATAGGGTAGTTTTTATCCCGGAAATCAACCCCTAAAAGGATGAAATGGGGGGTGGAAGTTTGTATGGAGCTACTTAAACCGCTGCACCGATTTGAATGAAATTTGGCATATAAATAGTTTGAGTCCCGGGGAAGTTCAAATAATAGGTTTTATCCCGGAAATCTTCCTCTTAGAGGGTAAAACGGGGGGGGGTGAAAATTTGGATGTCACCCATTTTGATAAAATTTGGTTTAGAGGTAGTTTAAGTTCTGAGAAAGGACATTGGATAGTTTCTATCCCGGAAATCTTCCCCTAAGGGGGTGTAATGGGGGACGAAATTTTGGATGGACTCCGTTTAGATCAAATTTGGTATAGAGATAGTTTGAGTCTCGGAGAATGACAACGGATACCTACTTTGAATCCCGAAAAACATCCCTTAAGGGGATGAAAAAGGGGTGAAAATGTAGATAAATCCCATTTAATTAAAATTTGGTAAAGAGATAGAAGAAGTCCCAGGGAAGGACAATGCATAGTTTTTATCCTAAAAATCATCTCCTGAGGGGGTGAAATGGGGGGTAAAAATTTGGATAGAACCCATTAAAATGAAATTTGCTATGGAGATAGTTAGTCCTGGGGAAGGACATAAATAATTTTTAGTCCAGAAATCATCCCCTAAGGGAGTGAAATGGGGGTGAAAATTTGCATGGAACCCATTTACGGTTTAGCGATAGTTAGAAGTCCTGGAGAAGGACATAGGATAGTTTTATCACGAAAATCCTCCCCTAAGGAGTGAAAATTTGGATGTAAGTGACCCATTTAGATGAAATTTGGTTTACAGATAGTTTGAGTTCCGGCAAAGGACATAGGATAGTTTTTATCCCGGAAATCATCTCCTAAGGGGGTGAAATGGGGGTTGAATATTTGTATGGAGCTACTGTACAACCCATTTAGATAAAATTTGGTGTAGAGGTAGTTAGTAGGCGCGGCGTTGGTAGGCCCCCCACAAGGTGGACTGATGAAGTAATATTTCTAAAAACTCGCTCCATCCCTCATACAAACTTTGCAACCCTTTTTAACCCCCTTAGGGGTGAAATTTTTCAAAACGCTGAAAGTTCTTTATTTGTATTATAATAAGTAATCTTTCTACAATGTTTTAAGTCTCTTGCTAAAAAAATAAAGTTTCCCCATACAAAATTTGCACCCCTTTCTTACCCCCTTTGGGGCATAATTTTCCTAAACGTTGAAAGTACTTTATTTGTATTCTAATAAGTAATCGTTATACAAAGTTTTAAGTCATTAGCTCAAAATTTCCTTTTTCAAAATTTAAAAAAAAATATTGTTTCTCCCATACAAAATTTGCACCCCTATTTTACCCCCTTAGGGGTAGAATTTTTTAAAACACTGAAAGTTTTTCATTTGTATTCTAATGAATAATTTCTCTACAAAGTTTTATCCTCCTGAGACCCAGGGTACGCTTTTGTGTTTTTGAATAAAGAACTTTTTGACATTCAGTAAAAGTTTAAAATCAATTTTGAAATTTGTACAAAATTTTGTACGAGGGGTTAGCTTAGAAGGTTGTCTCTATTTCAAAAAAAATAGTTTTTCCCATACAAACTTTGCACTCTATTTTACCCCCTTAGGGGTGAAATTTTCCAAAACGGTGAAAGTGCTTTCTTTGTATTTTAATAACTAATCTTTCTACAAAGTTTTAGGTCTCGAGCTCAAAAAAAAAAGTTTCCCACATACAAATTTTACACCCCTATTTTACCCCTTTAGGGGTAGAATTTTCTAAAACCCTGAAAGTACTTTATTTTTATTCTAATGACTGATCTTTCTACAAAGTTTTAAGTCTCTATTTAAAAAAAAAATGTTTCCCCCATACAAACTTTGCACCCCTATTTTACCCCCTTAGGGGTCGAATTTTCCAAAACGCTGAAAGTATTTCATTTGTATTCTAATAACTAATTTTTCTACAAAGTTTAAGTCTCTAGCTCAAAAAAAAAGGTTCTCCCATACAAACTTTGCACCCCTATTTTACCCCCTTAGGGATGGAATTTTCAAAAATCCCTTTTTATCCCAAGCCCAAGTTATAAAAGCAACATACTGTGCAAAAATCAACTATCTAAGATTAGTAGTTTCGGCTGTGCGTTTATGAGTGAGTGAGTGAGTGAATAAGTCAGTCAGTACATAGGCATTTATTATGTATAGATAGATAGAAGATAACGAAACTCCCATTCAAATATCTCAAAAAATTATGAAGCTACATCCGTTTTAATGTCGCTTGTTAGAGTGAGAAAACGATCAGGGACTGTGACGTCAATATCCTCGAGCGTCATAGTAAAAAACAATCGTTTCATATGAAGGTGCGTTTTACGGAAAAGGGACAGAACATACCCCCTCTTAAAACTATGGACTCTTATAACTTATCCATTACCTATATAACCTCTTGCGTTGTTTTTTTCTCCATTTGACTATATTTATTTTAAATTCTTTTTCGAGAAAATACATAATGATTATTTACCATATTTTCGATTCCTGAGCTATAACCACGAACTTCGGAATTCGAAAATATTCGGGTATCTCTATCTCTATCGCACTAACCATACTCGAGTGACGGGGATGCAAATATATGAACATTGAGCATCGGTTTTCGTGGTAGCGCCGCAGGTACTTTGGCTGAATGCGCAGAGCGCGTGCCATTGCCATTCAAAAAAAACAAATGCGTGTTAATTATATTGTTCAAATTTGTTGATTTCATTTATTGAAATTACGACATAATACGACATTTGCGCATATAAGTTCTCATATCAGAATCGAATATTTTTTTATGGTTTATATTTTAGCATTTGTCTCGTAAAGGCCTATTGTAGACTGGATTTAAATTATTAATAAGTGAAAGGCAAAGCAATTCCGCCATTTTTGGCGTTTCTTATAGCTGACAGTTGGAGCAGCGTTTGATCTCAATCAAAATAAATGATAAATTAAATGAAATCGTATATTTCGGAAAATTATTTAACCGTCGCAGTCGGATAAAAACTATCCTAAGTTGCAGCTAGAATAATAATGTACCTATAAAAAATGTTTTATATTTTTCCGTTCACGGGATGCTGAGAACATTCGTGACAACCAAAAGCTTAGTTTCAAACTGGCTGATTCTAGAGATTTATTATAAGTGGAGATTACGATACAAATAATACGAAACAAATAAAGTATTTTTAGCGTTTTGGAAAATTTCACGCCTAAGGGGATGAAAAAGGGGTGCAATGTCGGTAAAGGGGATTTTTTGGAACTAGAATCTCAAAACTATTTAGAAAGATTCATCATCCTCCTAGCGTTATTATTCCCAGTTGTGCCCCTAAAGGAGCGCGGGGTCCGCTTTGACACCTAATCCCAAGATTTGGCATAGGCACTAGTTTTTACGAAAGCGACTGCCATCTGACCTTCCAACCCAGAGGGAAAACTAGACCTTATTGGGATTAGACCGGTTTCCTCACGATGTTTTCCTTCACTGAAAGATTAAATAATAAAAAAAATAAAGATATGAGATTTGTAACTTCGATCTTAGCCTGTTCAGACTACCAAAATTATTTCAGCGTTTTTTTGAAATTCTTCCCCCAAAGGGGATTATAAGGGCATTCAAAGTTTGTATGGAGAGCAAGACATTTTTAAAGTAAGGGATTTGTAACTTCGGTTTTAGACAAAACAAACATGCTAAAATACTACAAAACTTTTTTCAGCGTTTTTTTTTAATTCATCGCCTAAGAAGGTTAAAACGGGGTTCGAAGTTTGTATAGTATAGAGCAAGACATTTTTAAAGTAATGTAACTACGGTTTCAGCCTGTTTATTATGAGGGTTCAAAGGGGGTTCTAAGTGTGTATAAAGAGCAAGCCATTTTGAAAGTAAAAGATTTGTAACTTCGGTTTTAGACTGTTTACTAAAAGACTAGGCGGGTCATTGTCAGATTTAGGTTCGCGTCTTTTCGGTGGACATTGCCAAAGTTAAGGGCTATAAAGCCTAATTTTTGGTTGTACTCTGAATCCGCATAAACGGCGTTGCCCTTTCTATAATTATATGTGATAAAAACATGTTATATGTAAACGTAAGCCCTTAACTATTGACCACCGGAAAGATGATTTTTGTTTTTGTGACTGACAATGACCCAGGCACAAAACTAATTTCAATGTTTTTTTTTAATTTATTCCTTAAACAAACTTTTATACGCGGACGAAGTCGCGGGCAACATCTAGTAATAATATAAGACAAGGAATCCGGCTTCATTCAGGTTAGTCATTCAAGGTAAGATTTTATTTTACGCAGAGCCTTGTGTTTACGCTTTAACTTTGCTTTAACGTACCTAAACGAACTGTACCGTAGGTACAGTCGGCCAAGAAAGTGGCCTACCAGTTTTGCCAAAAGTTTCTGTGAGATCTAATTCTGTCATAATATTATTGCACCTGGAAATCGACCTTGTTGTTTCATGAAGTTGAAATGAACCTCGACCGTAGGGTGATGGACAACATTTTTGGCCGACTGTACTGTTAAATTAAAGCTTAAGTTTCGTTATTGAAGAGCACCTACGAAATAATCCCGCTTAATTTCGTTAGGCGCCAGTTACGGGGCCCTCTTTATCATAGGATTACTCTATTTATTAAAACATTTCAACTTTGATGATGAGCTGACAGTAATGTGCTGTGTGTATTTCCAAAAGGTGCTAGTTTACATGGTCTAGGATTACGTTCGTAACAAAGGTACATACGGATTATCGTCAAGGTTACTAGGCTGGGACAAGGAATCTTTGTAGATTGCTTGTTCATATACGTGGCCTTACCCGGTCTACCCGACCGCGCGGAAGATCACCCTTGCGACGGACAGACCAGATCAAATCTGCTCAGGGCGGTCAATTGTATGAGTCTACCAGGAAGACCGAGAATAAATCGAAATGGCAAGAAATCGTGAAGCGAGTGACATCTGTTCGCCACTCGTAACAACCACGACCGTTCTGACAAGAACGTATCGATCAAGAAGAAGATACACGGCCTTAAAGATCTTGCGACACTCGGTATATATCCGTCTCTCACACTATGCATTAAATGTCACCTAAAATTGATCGTGGTACTCACAGGCATTGATGAACTGGTAAGAGCCGGTGAAGAGCAAGGGTGGCGTGTAGGGCTTGTCGGTGTAGAAAGAGAGTGCGACGGCGCGGTGCAGCGACACGCGCCGTCGCGGCGGGATGGGCCCGCAGTAGCGCCCGCCGAACGCCGAGTTCACCAGCTCGCCCGCCTCCAGCGACGCCATCTCCGAGTATATGTCCATGTACTCGTGCATGCACCTACGAGCACACATTAATTTATTTCAGTGGATAATTAAACCAAAGGTTCAATCCGATACTGACGTTGCGCATTCCAATTTTATATCAATGTGTTCTGTCTGCACGGATCACACGGATGCGAGCGCATGTGCTTTGATATCCAATTTGAATGAGCAATGTACTTAATAAGGCGTTCATGTGCACACTAGCGCCACTGGTAAATAATTGTGATTATTTAAAAACGATAGATAATAAAAAAGGAGGCAGCTATACACTGTATTTCGTATTTAAGTACCTTGTAATACATCAAACTAGTTTTTATGTTGCTGGATTAGTCGATCTATGAACTCAAAAGAAAAGTGGTTGTTACCTTATTGGACGTCTAGATTGACGGATCCAGCAACGTAATAGTACATTATGATACAAGTGTGCTAAGTTGGTCATTACACTTGAGTCGGTTTTTAAGCCTGAGCCGAAGGCGAAGGCTTAATGGAGACGAGAAGTGTAATGACCAATGCTCACGTGTTTCATACGACGTTTTTCAACACATTTGCGAGGAAAAAAAATAAAAAAATAAAAAATGTTAATGTTAAAAGATATGTAATGAAAAGGCACTAGTGCGATAATGTAATGTAAAAGTCACGGCATGGGTAATATTCTGCATTATTTTGCTAATATTTAAAAAGATATGTAATGAAAAGGCACTAGTGCGATAATGTAATGTAAAAGGCACGGCATGGGTAATATTCTGCATTATCAGTGTAAATACGCTGTAATAAGACCTACTTTACGAGCAGGTGTGTTGAAAAAACTATTATGATGTAGGTATTCAAAATATACCTACTTAAGTACAAAATACAGTGCATAGCGGCCTCCTTTTTAGGGTTCCGTACTCAAAGAGTAAAACGGGACCCTATTACTAAGACTCCGCTGTCCGTCTGTCCGTCTGTCTGTCACCAGGCTGTCTGTATCTCACTGATACCGTGATAGTTCCAGTTGAAATTTTCACAGACGATGTATTTCTGTTGACGCTATAACAACAAATACTAAAAACAAAATAAAATAATAAATATATTTATTGATAATGGTACGGAACCCTTTGTGCGCGAGTCCGACTCGCACTTGGCCGGTTTTAATTTTTTAAATACTTATCTATCGTTAAAATTAAATAATCACAATTCCTTACCAGTGGCCCTAGAATTAGGATGCATTAGTGGCCCTAGTGTGCACTGAATGCCCTCTTAACTGTCTGATCGACCCTCATCTCATATTATGACCAATCAAACTTCAGTGCATCGTTAATTGGGTAATTTTTATTTGAGTAATAAAAAGTAAATTTTCCCAAGTTTAATAATGAGGTCATGTTCAATTTCCAATTGCTCAACAATGAGAAGCATGTACCTATAAACTTACTTTCAGTTCTATAATATCGATATCACTCATATATACGTCGTACCTATTCCGTTTCAGACTTAAAGCAAATGGCGCTCTCAGTTGAAGGCCTCAAGTCCGATCCACATAGGAATAGTGGTGAATAAACGAGTAGTGATCTCCACCAGGGTCGCGCCGTTTGACCCAATTCTGGGCCGGGACGGAAAACATGTTTGCGCCGCCTTTATATTTACGCCAAGGGTTACCTATGGCGTATTAATAACTTGGAAAAGGAGCTCCAGCTCTTTTCCTCATTCATTCAGACATGCATAAATATTCATGCAACTGATGTTACGAGTAAAAGGAAATTGATTAAGATCCCGCATGAGTTTCCTTCGTAGGTCCGCTACAGTTGTACATTTGATTTTTTTACTTGACCCAATTTTGTTTGAATTTAGCGGTATCCTTATTCGATAATATGAAAGCTGTTGGATATTGTATGCAATAGAATAGGTTGTTCTTTTTTTATGTTTTTCTATGAAATTTGAGCAATCTTAAGTTTTTACATAGGTTTTTATATAATTTTATATTTTTATTTATTTTATCAGTGACACTTACTTTCACTCCCATACTAAAATTATTTGTCCAACTACCACTTTTGCAGCAAAAACTGTCATCACTTACGAAATAGAATCGCTATCCCGTATTTTTAAGTAAACATGAAGTTCTATGATATTTAACCCACTCGTTTCTGAAAAGCTTTCATCAAATACTGTTTTCATTCTTCAAAAACGTGTCCAAATTTTGATATTATGTGTAAGGTCATGAAATTAACACTTTATAACTCCTGAACTAACTGAATATCCTCTCACCGGTAAATAAGTTTCTCGAATGGCAACACCATTCAACAAGATGGCAACATAGAAAAAAAGAGCACATAATATATTTGCTGTGTGAAACGATGTTTTGTGTCAACGACAGTTTTGTGACTCAAAAAATTATTTGTTTAGTTTCAAGTGCACGGTAAGTAGAAATATTCTATTGTCCTAATAGTTATAGTATATGTGATTTACAATTCAGTAATAGAATTAAAGTGATTCGCAGTCCATTGCTTGTCGCAATTGTGTGCTATCTTTTTTTAAAGTTATGTCCCGCTAGTTTTACTAAAAATAAAAAATAAAGTATTTAGATCGGGATGTGGTATCGGCAATTTGTGTTGTAAAAAAAAGTAAAGTTAGCCCATGATGGAAAAAAATATGTTTTAGAAAATAAAGACGAGAGCCTTAATTTTTAAGCGTTTGTTTTATAATATGTAAGAATATAAATATTAAATAATACGTGTTATGTCCTAAGGTACGTAATTAAAGTGATTGTTTGAGAAAGTTGATTGTTTTATTCAAAAACCACAAGAGTTTAATAAATATATAAATACACTCCATTTCTTAGCAGTTCCATAAAAATTCTATGTCATGAACTAAGCTTTATAATTGTTATGTACGTAACATTATGATGTCATGAATATAACAGTACATTTTTTCGCAGACAGACCCAGGTATCTTACCTTCATATTATCTTCATATAGTTATCGACTCATCATATCAAGTCATCATGTCGTCAGATAAAGTTGGTAATATAATATATTTTAACGCAGAATTATCTCACGCTGCTCACCTGTGTAGACCTGCCTACAATTTTAAGTACCTAACTTCATTTCATATTTTCGAGTTTTAAAATAATATTCACCAAATATAAGAGTATGGGCGGTGCGCATGAGGAGACATATTGGAATTAATTGGAGATTTTCTAATTTTGTACATACATACTCTACATATCGGCAACCACAGACATTCATATTATTTGTAGGGATCATACTCACACATGCATGATTATTCAACCTAAACTCATTTACTTGTAAGTATGTGATACGAAATGCCTACGAATGTTAACGTATTGGTAAAAGTTACCCTTATAATCAATGAATAGATAGAAACGACATTGAATGACTCTAAATGATATAGGTAGTGCCCTAATAAAAGAAGAATAGTTGGCCGATCCAACTTGGATCCGAAAAAGGGTGAATAATAAAGTAAGGTACTCACGCTGGTAGCTCTCCCACCGCGGCGCCACTGCACAAACAAAATAAGGATATATTTGTAGAAAAATCACTTGACAGGCATGTAATGTTGATATTTCTTTGGCTCTTCTTCTTCTTCGTGTGAAGGGATCAAATAATTTAAACTAAGTATATTTTATTTTGCCAATATTTTGCCACCTCTGTCCCTCGGGGTGTAGCTTTTAAGAGGTCTTCCGCAGTGCACGTATTAGCCATGAAATTTCTTTGGTTTAAATGGAGACAGTACGAGATAGCGCAGTGTTGTACAAGCTGTAGGGTATTAGACATTGACATTTAAAGCAGGTAGGTATATACAGCTGCTGAGGTGCCGTTGTCAATCGAAAATCAAAATCTACAATCTAAATATTTATTCAGCAAGTAGGCCACAAGCCACAAGGGCACTTTTACAAGTCCAAATGTATATCTATAGACTCTAAATAGTATGAGTACATCATTGATAATAAAATCAACTACATCAAAGTTTACATGTAATAGGAGAAAAAAAAACAATCTATGTGACTGACGGCTGTTAGTATAAAACTTGTCGGCAACGTTGCTGAAAATGTTAAAATGTTCCCGGCAACGGCACATCACTATTTTAGAATGTTATGATTATGAGGTTGTTTATGTTATGTTCTGAGGTTGTTTTAAAGTAGTAGGTACCTAATGTTTTAAATAGTTTTTAAATAATTTTACGTCATACCTGGCCATAAAGTAGCAATTACCCCACTTCCTGGCCAGATAGAGACGTAAAATTTTGTACTCACCACGGGCGGTAATAAAGAAAGCCTCAGAGCGCATATTTATCGCCCTTGCCTTCGGCTCGGGCGTCAAATACCTGCGATCTGAGACATTCTTTGTTTAACCGCCCTAGGTAAGTAATGTACTATTAATGTAATGTTTTATGGAATGGAATAATGTTCTGAAATAAAGATATTTTATTATTTATTCTACTTAGCAAGTTTCGGGATAACTTGGATGATATTTCGACCACGTTACCGGTATATTTTGTTGGATACAAGACAATGCATACCTGTACAAAACAGTGTAGGTAGGCATTTATATTTTTATATCGCCAGAGTTTTGAAATTCTGAGTCACAATATCATAAATCTAACCGCTATCTCGGTAACAATAGTAGCCGTCCCGCGCTACAAAGGTATATACACCATTTAGATATACCTACTATGTTATGATGTGAGAGACAGAAGTCGAAAGAGTATAATCATAGCTACAGTGAAATAGGTTCAGTCACTGCGGTTAGCTCTGGTGTCCTTGTGCTGTTAGGAAGCAGTTTATTTTTTACGTCACACCTGGCCATAAAGTAGCTATTACCGCACGCTGCGCGTGCGTAAAATCCCACTTCCTGGCCAGGGAGAGACGTAAAACTTTGTACTCACCACGGGCGGTAATAAAGAAAGCCTCCGATCGTATATTTATCGCCATTGCCTTCGACTCGGGCGTCAAATACCTACCTGCGATCTGAGACATTCTTTGTTTTACCACCTAGGTCAAGTAATGTACAATTTTTTTTCTTTTTCCAACTAAAGACGCAGCATAACAGTCAATTTCTAAGGAACTGCGGAATTCATAAATTATTACAATTATTAACAATAAGCTTGTACGAAAAGCAAACAACATCAGAAGATCAGAACTTAAGTATAAAACAATAGTAATGTCAGTAATGGCATTGCCGCTGTACTTAGTTTGTGTAAATGTTAAGTAGTGTGTGGTAGTAATCCACTCAGTAATGTGCATTCTGCACAGGCACTGCTGGCCGTTATTGTGTCTACTCGTAGTGTATAGTGAGGTGGTTACTAGTGTAGGATACTCACTCGGGAGGCTTGCCGCGCAGGTCGAAGGTGCGGAACTCGATGAGCGCGCGCTGCCCCGGCGCCGCTAGGAACGTGTAGAGGCACTGCCGGCTGTGGTTGTGTCTACTCGTAGTGTATAGTGAGGTGGTTACTAGTGTAGGATACTCACTCGGGAGGCTTGCCGCGCAGGTCGAAGGTGCGGAACTCGATGAGCGCGCGCTGCCCCGGCGCCGCTAGGAACGTGTAGAGGCACTGCCGGCTGTGGTTGTGTCTACTCGTAGTGTATAGTGAGGTGGTTACTAGTGTAGGATACTCACTCGGGAGGCTTGCCGCGCAGGTCGAAGGTGCGGAACTCGATGAGCGCGCGCTGCCCCGGCGCCGCTAGGAACGTGTAGAGGCACTGCCGGCTGTGGTTGTGTCTACTCGTAGTGTATAGTGAGGTGGTTACTAGTGTAGGATACTCACTCGGGAGGCTTGCCGCGCAGGTCGAAGGTGCGGAACTCGATGAGCGCGCGCTGCCCCGGCGCCGCTAGGAACGTGTAGAGGCACTGCCGGCTGTGGTTGTGTCTACTCGTAGTGTATAGTGAGGTGGTTACTAGTGTAGGATACTCACTCGGGAGGCTTGCCGCGCAGGTCGAAGGTGCGGAACTCGATGAGCGCGCGCTGCCCCGGCGCCGCTAGGAACGTGTAGAGGCACTGCCGGCTGTGGTTGTGTCTACTCGTAGTGTATAGTGAGGTGGTTACTAGTGTAGGATACTCACTCGGGAGGCTTGCCGCGCAGGTCGAAGGTGCGGAACTCGATGAGCGCGCGCTGCCCCGGCGCCGCTAGGAACGTGTAGAGGCACTGCCGGCTGTGGTTGTGTCTACTCGTAGTGTATAGTGAGGTGGTTACTAGTGTAGGATACTCACTCGGGAGGCTTGCCGCGCAGGTCGAAGGTGCGGAACTCGATGAGCGCGCGCTGCCCCGGCGCCGCTAGGAACGTGTAGAGGCACTGCCGGCTGTGGTTGTGTCTACTCGTAGTGTATAGTGAGGTGGTTACTAGTGTAGGATACTCACTCGGGAGGCTTGCCGCGCAGGTCGAAGGTGCGGAACTCGATGAGCGCGCGCTGCCCCGGCGCCGCTAGGAACGTGTAGAGGCACTGCCGGCTGTGGTTGTGTCTACTCGTAGTGTATAGTGAGGTGGTTACTAGTGTAGGATACTCACTCGGGAGGCTTGCCGCGCAGGTCGAAGGTGCGGAACTCGATGAGCGCGCGCTGCCCCGGCGCCGCTAGGAACGTGTAGAGGCACTGCCGGCTGTGGTTGTGTCTACTCGTAGTGTATAGTGAGGTGGTTACTAGTGTAGGATACTCACTCGGGAGGCTTGCCGCGCAGGTCGAAGGTGCGGAACTCGATGAGCGCGCGCTGCCCCGGCGCCGCTAGGAACGTGTAGAGGCACTGCCGGCTGTGGTTGTGTCTACTCGTAGTGTATAGTGAGGTGGTTACTAGTGTAGGATACTCACTCGGGAGGCTTGCCGCGCAGGTCGAAGGTGCGGAACTCGATGAGCGCGCGCTGCCCCGGCGCCGCTAGGAACGTGTAGAGGCACTGCCGGCTGTGGTTGTGTCTACTCGTAGTGTATAGTGAGGTGGTTACTAGTGTAGGATACTCACTCGGGAGGCTTGCCGCGCAGGTCGAAGGTGCGGAACTCGATGAGCGCGCGCTGCCCCGGCGCCGCTAGGAACGTGTAGAGGCACTGCCGGCTGTGGTTGTGTCTACTCGTAGTGTATAGTGAGGTGGTTACTAGTGTAGGATACTCACTCGGGAGGCTTGCCGCGCAGGTCGAAGGTGCGGAACTCGATGAGCGCGCGCTGCCCCGGCGCCGCTAGGAACGTGTAGAGGCACTGCCGGCTGTGGTTGTGTCTACTCGTAGTGTATAGTGAGGTGGTTACTAGTGTAGGATACTCACTCGGGAGGCTTGCCGCGCAGGTCGAAGGTGCGGAACTCGATGAGCGCGCGCTGCCCCGGCGCCGCTAGGAACGTGTAGAGGCACTGCCGGCTGTGGTTGTGTCTACTCGTAGTGTATAGTGAGGTGGTTACTAGTGTAGGATACTCACTCGGGAGGCTTGCCGCGCAGGTCGAAGGTGCGGAACTCGATGAGCGCGCGCTGCCCCGGCGCCGCTAGGAACGTGTAGAGGCACTGCCGGCTGTGGTTGTGTCTACTCGTAGTGTATAGTGAGGTGGTTACTAGTGTAGGATACTCACTCGGGAGGCTTGCCGCGCAGGTCGAAGGTGCGGAACTCGATGAGCGCGCGCTGCCCCGGCGCCGCTAGGAACGTGTAGAGGCACTGCCGGCTGTGGTTGTGTCTACTCGTAGTGTATAGTGAGGTGGTTACTAGTGTAGGATACTCACTCGGGAGGCTTGCCGCGCAGGTCGAAGGTGCGGAACTCGATGAGCGCGCGCTGCCCCGGCGCCGCTAGGAACGTGTAGAGGCACTGCCGGCTGTGGTTGCTGGGGTTCACGAGCTCGGGTGCGTTGAACGTGCCATTGGTTACACCGTCGCGGCTCACGAACGTCTGGTCGCACTCTGTAACAGATAATGCACATTTTTCTTACATATCTATCACCCATAGGTAGTTATAGAAGTAAGTGCAGTGAAGTTCCGTTTCCAAAAATTACGGACTGCATTCTGACTTCTGATATATATTGTATAGATCCCATACATCCAATCAACAAATGTTATTACCAGATTTGTGGTCGCCCTCTCCCCCTTCATACTCTTCATAGTACAGCTGTAGAAAACTTTTATTTTGATGAAAAATTACGAAATTTACAAAAAAAATGCTTACACATGCAAGAAACAGTTTGATCAGAGTGCGTAACTAGATCAGTACGGGAATATGTGATGTCTTTGTTGACTTGTAGGTATGATCGGAACATAATTTGTAAGTGCATAAATTGTTAACTATTATATTTATTGTGAACAGGATAGACGCCTATTTTATGATCCTGATTTTGACCTAGGACACACTGTATGCTGTTTTTGTAAAGCACCAGTTAACTTTATCTACCTACAATACAAAAAAAAAACTCTTTCTCATCTAATAAAAAAAGCGGGTTGTGTCGGAGATACAACTGTTAATTAAGTTTAAATGGATACTTCTTTCTTCCTGTCCTGAATTGTATCCCATGGATTTGCGATTGATTTCAATCTAAAGGGAAAATCTACATTGATTATTTAAAGGAATCTGCTATTATGGTGTACCCGTAAAATATAGGTATATCTGAATGACTAAAATCTGTATAAGTACCTACAGATAAATCGGTATATATGGCAAAATTGACTGACGTAGCTCAATTTGACTCACGATACATTGAAAATGGCGGTCATTTCAGCATTATTTTCATGTCCGCCACATAAACTAAATAACATTTTGTGATTAACAACTAATGGCAAATAAACAAGGATTAAATCATACTGTAACAAACAATTATTTGAAATCAGATTAGGCTTTTCTACAAAAAGTTATTCCGGATGTCACGTGATACATTTTGAACTGTACACGTAGTACTATTACTTATTCTGTGACTGTACCCCTATACAAGAACGTGAACAAAGAAGTATCCACTTTTAAAAAATACTTTTGACACGGTACAGTCAGCATCAAAAATAACTACGCAATCGAATACCTCAAAAGCTCTTATTCCCTTTTAATTAAGACTTTTGAAGTCTTCGTTTGCGTAGCTTATTTTGATGCTGACTGTATATAATACTTCGATTCTTATAGAAATAGATTAGCCGGAAAGCTCATTGGTGCCAGAATTCGTATTTTGATAGGTTGCTAATTTGTCTTCTCCCGCCTCGCCTGTCGTAAAAGGCGACTTAAGGCTTATACACCCGCTAACGTCCTTGAGTCGTCGTCCGTATGGGCCAGCGCGCGACTGATCGGGCCTGCCGACCCTCCGCGCTCGCGCATTTTGTAGGTATTTAAACATAGTAATTAAGATAATCATTTATCTATTCAAACTCTGCGAATTTGTCTATAAATATTTAATAACTTTATTTAAGTACAAAAAAAATATTTAAAATATATATAGTTTAGTCATAATATTGAATAAACTTTACAAAAAGAGGTAACTTTGGGATTTTTTTCTATCGAGTGAAGTTCATTAGATCGCGTAACTGAATGCGACTTTGACTAGATTAGATCCTTAAGTAATACGTTTCTTTTTTTTAGATTTTTGAACCCTATTTTCTACGTCTGAGATTGTTTTAAAAAACTCGAAAACGCTGCCCCTGTTGACTGTCGAGCCTTAAGGGGGTCAACGCTCAACGGGGTCGCCAGTGGTTTTTGTGGCGGGGGCCACAGCACTCGGCCATGTACCCCAAAGAAGGTGACGAAGATGCCCAGAACGAGCCCACAGGGGCAAAGCGCGAGGAGGGCTCTAGTGCGTTCAACCTGAGATCCTAGAGTCCTCCGAATTACTTAGCGCAGGTGGCGGCTGCAGACGTGGAGTTTTTAGTGGGTAGAAATACCAAATAACCCAGACTTCCCCAGAGAGCTGGGTACCTGGTGCGCAGGTTTTCTCCACGGAAAAAAAAGGTGCGGGAAAAGAAACCGCAAAAACGAAGATTTGTGAAAATAGTTATTTGTTATGAGTTATGACAAGGGTGCAAAATTGTATTTTAACCGCGAGTGCGGAATTGAAACACGAACTAGCGAATGGATTCCAGGATTCTATTTTCGACCATGCAATCCATTCGCTAGCTCGTGGTTCAAAAATAGAATCCTTTTGAATAAGTTATTTTGACTTGAATAATTTGCGTGTCTTATATAAATAAAATATAGATCTAAAGATGGAACAAGGCAAATCAACGAAACTCCTCAAATAAACTAGCAGAAAAAAAATCAGGGTATTAAATTTGTCGCGGAACCCACTCAAGGCGTTCGTCCGGCCACCCTCGGGCGCGCTATTAAAAGTTCCATTAAATAACACTCCTTAATGAGGTTTTTAAACGCCTAACACGGGAAAAATGTAAGCGGGAAACCAGCCACAAGCACCGCGTTTACCAGCGTCGAGGTTCCATTAAAACTTTTCATCATGCCACCGGGAAAACAATTTAAATATCGTGCATATTTTAGAAGTTGGTAGAGATTTAAGGAGGTTCTATAACATAATAACACTAAGTATGAAATTCACGTTGTTCCGATTGCCTGGAGTTTAATTTTAATTACTTAAATATATGTTGATATTAACCTGTGCAGTGAGAGTGTTGAAACAAATACAAGATAAAGTATCAGTATCTTACTACAAAGTAGGAAATAATTTTTACGTCATACCTGGCCATAAAGTAGGAATTACCGCACGCTATACGTGCGTAAAACCCCACTTCCTGGCCAGATAGAGACGTAAAATTGTGTACTCACCACGGGCGGTAATAAAGAAAGCCTCAGAGCGCATATTTATCGCCCTTGCCTTCCTGCGATCTGAGACATTCTTTGTTTAACCGCCCTAGGTAAGTAATGTACTAATCTCGCTTTTATCGTATGATTAACTAGGCAGTAATAGACCAGTATTAAAATGTGTGAAATAGTAAAATGGAAATATTTGCAGTCGGTTTTTTTTTATACTAGTAGGTATAAAAAATCTTAAGACCGGACATACACTAATACATTCACTTATATAATTGTTATCACAGATTGTTTACTGAATTTGCTTACTGGAGAATTATAATTTGTAAAGGCACCTGAATTTTGTATGCATGATAGTAGTATACTTACGGTACTTTAGTATTAAGTTCAAAGTTTTTGTACGCCTATTGGCAAAACATGGTGAAACTGTAAAAAAGGACCACCACTGTAACTACCTATGTTTACACATAAAACACTTAAGTGTCTGCTACACGGTCGCCAACACGCCCCTCCGACCGAGCGACCTTGGTCCGCACCGACCGTGTAGACAGTTGTTTGCAGGAAAATTTCATACTACAGCGGTCGGTGGCGACCAAGGTCGCTCGGTCGGCGGGGCTTGTTGGCGACCGTCTAGCAGACGTTTTACTTACTATACTAACCATGTCTTCAGACCAGTAGGTCAATCACGTAACGCATTGTACGCGCGTCTGACAGTAAAATCACAATCTAACTGTCATTTTTCCATATAAAATTGACATTTAGACCTTACAAACGCGCGTAAGAAAAGTTACGTGATCGACCCACAGATTGTAGAACTATAAAACTTCAGTGCCTACTCATACATAAGCGAATACTTTGAACTTAGAAATGTTCTAAACTAGTAGCAACTCGTATGCTCGACTATTATAATATAATAATAGCAAATAGGCTGGACTGTCCCATAATGCAGCACTGGGACCAACTCCATGTTATGTAAATTTTATAGCTACTAACATAAGTTTTTAAGTTACTTGAACTAACACATTAATGATTTTATTTATTTTTGATATATTAAGTACTAACATAGTCGTTCTAAGGATACTACTAACAAATAATGGATCTCGTTATCTGAGTAATAAATGAATTGAATTGAATTGAATTATTCTTGAGTCGAGTGTAGTTACACTCTTGTGCACGGCGTATATTTAACGCTAGGACAGATTGCTAGAAGACAAAGTGCGAGTGCCCGTGACAAGTCCATTAATTACCAGACAAAGCTAGCGTAAGTGGTTAATTTACATGGACCGTGTTGGTACAACATGACAAGTGGTTACAAATACATTACAAAATAGTACATTGTGATACAAGTGAGCTATGTTGATCATTACATCAGAGGCGGAATTGTCACGCGAACCGCAGGTGAGCGTGATAAGAGAGCCGAGGATGTAATTATCAAAGCTCACGCGTGTCATACGACGTTTTTCAACACATTTGCGAGGAAAAAATCCTTTTCACTCCTTCTATTCGAAAAACAGTCTGTTCTAGCCCGTTTATAGGGAGCAAAACTTGTGTTGCATACATTTTTTTGAATTTATCTTTTTTGTCCTAGGGAGCAAAATTCAATTTTGCTCCCTGCACGCTAGTCATATACCACATAGAGAAGAAAGCATTAAAACATTATTTAAAAAAATCTGTGGGCCTGAGCGAGGCCAGAGACAATATGTTATTTCAGTAGCGTGTTTAAGGAGACACTTTTATTGAGTGTTTTTTAAATACCGCGCTGTTTTCTTCTTGGAGCGTTTAGGGTCTAATATATATTGTTTTCCTTGAACGCTTTTGAATATTAATATGCTTAATAAATAAAAATATAAATTTATAGATACCTACTACTCCAAGTTGGAGTATTGCCCTGTATGGCAGCGAAGCGTGGACAATGACACAAAGGGATCGAGAGAGACTGGAAGCGTTTGAAATGTGGTGTTGGAGACGGATGGAAGGCATAAGCTGGACTGAGAGAATAACAAATGAGGACGTGTTAAGAAGGGTAAAAGAGAAGAGAGCGATCCTGAACACCATCAGCGCTAGAAGGGGGAAAATGATTGGACATTTGATACGGCACGACAACTTCTTTAAAACCATAATGGAAGGAAAGATAGAAGGAAGGAGAGGCAGGGGAAGACCACGGCGCAGTTATATGGACCAAATAAAGGAAAAAGCTGGTGTCGTGTCGTATCAGCGAGTCAAGGAGATGGCGTACGACAGAGAGAAGTGGAAAATACTCCACCGACAAGAGGATAACTCTTAAATTAAAAGAAGAAGAAGAAGAAAGAGAGATACCTACTATTTCCTAATAGACGTGTTATTTCAAACAATGTTTATTTGATAGGTATAATATGATTATTAATAAATATATTAAGTATAAAAAGTTTAAGACCATGGAACAAAAGCCGTAACAAAAAGTCCGTATTTTTTTATAAAAAAAACCGGCGTCACTTTCATCTAGTTCAACTGAAAATTATACGTTCACACCGGATTTTTTTTAAATGGAAGCTACAAACGTCAAAAAAACGTCAATAACATATTCTTTTGAAATACCTACTTATGTTAAACCTTGTTCTTAGGTAAAAATTATCGTGTTTTTAATCATCATGGAAGGAGTGAAAAGAAGAGTGTATTACGCGGTCGCAAAATTATTTATACCTACCTCGGGCGACGTTGCTTGAATCCTTCACTACGCTCAGGATTCTACGTTAGAATCCCTCGCTACGCTCGGGATTCTCGTCTGGAATCCTTCCCTTCGTTCTGGATTCAATCAGTCACCCTTGTTACAATGTATCATTTTGCTCCCTAGTAATACAATCGACTATTTCATAAAATGAAAATGTTACAGGCTCCTTAGTTGTTACCTTTACTTATTGATGACAACAGCTTTTTACTCACATATTTGTACATCTCCAAGAATGTACAGTGGCGTCAATTATATTTATAACTTTTCTATTCACCACAAGTCAACGTGTTTAATAATAACCAAACAGGCATCATCAATGTTTACAAATATTTGTGAAATTACCTATAAATCCTATAATGGCGGTTCGCGGGTGGTTTTCTTCGGCTGAATGTGGCTGAATGTTCCTTAGTCGTCTCGATTTAGTATGGCACTATCGGGATTTTAAAACGTTTAACGCGGCTGGGAACAATGGGGTTTGTATAGATTATTCAACTCGTACCCTGCCTATGAGACTTAACTTTTAAATTGTGGCGAATAAAAATTAGGCAATTTAGGTTTTTCAAACAAAATGCGACGCTTTCCGAGCATGTTTGAGAAACATTAGTTGGTAACATTAACACGGGACAAATAAATACTTTTTCACCTCACTAGCTCGGAAAGCCCATTTTTATTCTTTAAAAACAGATAGCAAAACTGCATTTTATCCACAAGAGTGCAAAGAATATTTGAAATCCGACCGTGTTATTAGTTACTTTCTTAAACATAATAACATGTAAAGGCCAGTCCAGACAGGACATTTTTCGCCCATCAGATTTATTTTATTTAGGTACCTTTTTTTGAATGTTTTATTCTTTTTTTAAATGTTTTTAATTCTTTTTTTCTTTTTTAAATGTTTTTTTGTTTTATAAATCTTTTTTCTTTTTCTCCTTTTTAAAAATGTTGTTTCTCTTTTTAAATGTTTTGTTTCTTTTTGAATGTTTTTCTGTATTTTTTTTCTCTTTTTAATGTTTTTTGGTCTTTTTATACGTTTTTTTCTTTTTTTTTAATTCTTTTCTTCTTTTTTTTAATGTTTTTTGAAATTCTATTTTTTTTTATATTTTATTGATTTAAAAGTGTTTATTAATGGTTTTTTTATTATTTTTTCCACTTTAAAAAAACTTGAACTTTTGACTTATAATTGTGGTTTTTCAACTTTTTTCTCTTTTTAAATGCTTTTTTTTAAGTTTTTTGTCTTTTTTTATCTATTTTTTACGTTTTTTCTCTTATTTTAATGTTTTTTGTAACTTTTTTTCTTTTATTATGTTTTTGTCTCTATTTATTGCTTTGTTTTTCTTTTTTCAATGATTTTTGCTTTTTTCTCCTTTTTATTAATGTTTTTTTTCTTTTTGAATGTTTTTTTTTCTTTTTTTATGTTTTTTTGGTCTTTTTTCTCTTTTTTATACGTTTTTTCCTTTTTTTTAATGTTTATTCTTTATTATTTCAAGGTTTTTTGAAATTCTCTTATATTTTTTTGATGTTTTTGCCATATTTTAATGTTTTTTTTTATTTTATATTGATTTATGTGTTTTTCAAGGTTTTTTTCTTTTTCCATTATTTTAATTTTTTTTCCACTCTTTTTACGTTTTTTTTGGTTTTTTTGTCTTTTTTTACATTTTTTCTCTTAATATAATGTTTTTTGTAACTGTTTTCTTTTTACATGTTTTTATTGTTTTTTGTCTTTTTTTGTCTTTTTTTACGTTTTTTTTCTTAATGTTATGTTTTTTGTAACTTTTTTCTTTTTTATATGTTTTTGTCTCTATTTTATTACTTCGTTTTTCTTTTATCAGTCTTTTTTAATGTTTTTGAAATTATTTTTTCCTTTTTTAAGTTTTTCTTTATTTTAATGTTATTTTTTTTGTTTCTCAATGTTTTTTTTCTTTCCCTCTTTATTAAATGTTTTTTTTTTTAATTTTGTAATATTTTGTTTTTTTTTTCATGTTTTTTAATTTTTTTTTCTCATTTTTAATGTTTTTTTCCCCCTTTTTAATATTAAAAAAAAAAATTCTTGCTTAACTTTTTTGTTTTTTTTTGTTTTTTTCCTCGCTTTAGTGAGGTGAAAAGATTTGTGTTACACACGGGTGCAAGTTATTTTGACGTCTCGTGTGTTGCAACACTCGCTACGCTCAGGATTCTATTTTTGAACCACTCGCTTCGCTCAGGATTATATTTTTGAACCACTCGCTTCGCTCGTGGTTCAACCATAGAATCCATCCGCTAGCTCGTGGTTCAACCCTAGAATCCATTCGCTAGCTCGTGTTTCAATTCCACACTCGCGGTTAAAATACAACTTTGCACCCTTGTATAACAAATAACTATTTCACACCTCTCATTCAGAAAAGTAAGTTTTGGTCCCCGACGAGAGGGAGCAAAATGCTACTTTTCTGTTCAAGCTACTTTTTTAATTTATTCATTGGGTTGTAGCATTTACGCAATGTGCCAATAGAATCTTGATAAAATAATCGATTGTAATTTCATCGTAATCGACAAACGTATATATATCATCATCATACCAGCCGCCGAAAGACGTCCACTGCTGGACATAGGCCTCCCCCAAAGAGTGCCAAAATGACCGGCCCTGCGCCACCCGCATCCAGCGGACTCCCGCGACCTTTACCAGGTCATCAGTCCACCTTGTGGGGGGCCTACTCACGCCGCGCCTTCCGGTACGTGGTCGCCACTCGAGAACCTTTCCGCCCCAACGGCCATCGGTTCTACGTGCAATGTACATGAGGATATATTTTTAGTATTTTTTTTGTTGTTCTTTTTTTTATTTGTTTTGACTGTTTTTGTTTGTTTTTTTGTAATTTTTTTCTTTTTTTTTTCTTGTTTGTTTTTGTTTTTATTTGTTTTTTTGTTTGTTTCAGTTTTTATTGGTTTTTTTTTTTAGTTTTGTTTGTTGGTTTTTTCATATTATTGTTCGTTTTTTTTGTTCCGTTTGTTTCAATTGTTTTTTTGTTGCTTGTTTTTGTTTGATTTTTTTTGCCGTTTTTTTTGTTTTTTGTTTTTTTTTTGTATATTTGTTATTTTTTTTGTTTCGTTTTGGTTTTTTTTGTTTCGTTTGTTTTGTTTTTTTTTAGTTTTTTGTTTGTTGTTTTTTTTTTGTTTTTTTTTGTTGGTTTTTTTTGTTTTTTTGCAAATGTTTTCCTCATAGTCGGTGTGAAAAGTTACATGTGTCACTCAGGAGCAAAATTATTTTCATCTTGGGCGTTAACACTTGAATCCCTCACTACGCTCAGGATCCTACGTTAGAATCCCTCGCTACGCTCAGGATTCTATTGTAGGATCCCTCGCTACGTTCAGGATTCAATACACCGCCCTCGCCGTAAATATACTATTTTGCTCCCTTGTGACACAAATAACTATTTCACGCATTTGCTTCCTAGCGCATTCTTTCTAACGTTTCCGATTCCAACACATTGGTACCTCATGCGAAATATCGACCTAAATTGCCCTTTAGCCATATTAAATAATTTATCTATCCAAATATCATAAACCCTCCATGATGCGTTCAAGAGTTCCTGTATAAAATAATCAACAACTTTATAGATGACCACGCACAAAATTCATATATTAAACGCGCATGCCAGCTTTACAATAAAAAGTGTATGAATGCAGATTTATTTGGCAGTTCGCTAGTAACATTTAAAAAACAAATTTATTCCTTTTTAAAATAATGTTAATATAGTGTGTAATATAAAACATTAGATAATGGTAAAAGTTAAAAAATATATGTATCTATATTGTACGTAAATAAATATATATATTGTATGTAATGATATCGGTTATACCTAGTGATTTAAATAGTTATGTTAATTTTAATAACAATAAGGAAACTATAGGTCTAGTGATATTGTTAATGTATAGCTTCCAGCTAATTAATTTGCATATTTTAAGACCGTTTGTTTCTAAATAAAAAAAAAAAAAAAAAAAAAAGAACCGCACATTATGGCCACCATAAAAATAGACTGTTTTGTTAGAACAAATTTCTTATCTGTGAAAATGTTATTATTTCTATATAATAACATCGATTTCGATAATATTATTTCATTCAAATTCCGAACATCTCTGAAATCAAAGAAATTTGATTTGACCTCTATTCTAATATCAGTCGAGATGACGTTTAGTTTGAAATGAATTGTCAATTTGCATACAAATTTGACAAATGTCGCAGTAAGTAAGATATCGAACGATGTGACAGTTGGATCCGACTCTAGTTTGTCATTAAGAAAAAAACTATGACAGCTGCCAGAAAACAACGCCGCGATGCCGGTCATAATGTGCGGCTCCTGAATGCATCGTGGAGGCTTATGATATGTGGATAGATAAAGTAGTGTATGTAACTGTACATAATTAGGCATTAAGACACTCGTGTGATGTTTCATAAACCCACACTCGTGTTTAATGACCTTCATTATGTACAGTCACATAAACTACTATAGCACAACTTATAGCCGCTGATGTGTACGTACTCTTATTTGCTAGCCCCAGGCGTGAGAGTAGCCGTAGTCAAGATAGCTATGAGCTTACCGGGTGCTGTTAGAGCGCCCATTAAAACTTTTCCTGCCACCTCGCGACTCGATTAGCAACTTCCTTGGGGTTTACGGCTCCAGAGGCTTGGATACAGCGTACTCAATGTGTGACAATTTAAAACATTTGGTCAGATTATGCTTATGGATACCATTAAATAAAATAAAAATAAGTCCTTTGAAATAATTGTCAGTTTAGAATTAAAGTGGTCTTAAAATATTCACACAATAAAGAAAATTTTCAGTATAATTATGAGATAGTGTTCGCCAATCTTTACAAAATGTATCAAGGTCATCGCCATTTCGGTCTGCCTCTACATAGGAAGCCATCTTGTGGGGTCCATTCGGTGGCTAATTTGGCCCATTCGCTCCGCGCGCGCAAGACCGAGACGAGTGCCAGAAAAAGGGGAGGCCTTTGCCCAGCAGTGGGACACAATTTAGGGTAGGTAATAAAAAATAAAAATAAATAATGAGATAAACATTGATTTTGGCGAACACTAGCACTGGACCGAGACAAGTGGCGGAAAAAAGGGGAGGCCTTTGCCCAGCAGTGGGACACAATACAGGCTACAAAAAAAAAAAAAAAAAAAAAAAACATTGATTTTGCCACGTTTCACCGTAAAAATGTTTTTGATATAATAGAATAAAGTTTATTTCAATGGTTATTGTACGCTTTAAACATGTAGATTAAGCAATTCTCTTTTTTGGTGAGTAAAAATGATATACCATAAAGTTTATTTTTTATATGTAACTGTATACATTGAATTTAGAGTTTACAGAGAATCGCCCATAAAATACTTTTCATCCATTAAACAGGATGGGTGAATATCGTGCCTCTATACGTATCTTCTACTAGTCGTTAAGTCTGCGGATTATCTACGGTAAGTGTTGATGTAGGTATCTATATATGTACGGTCAGAATCCGTGCCAGACACGGGGTGGGTCACTAGTTATTAGATAATTGATAAAATTATCTACTTTCTATTAAGAAAAGTTTATTACCTACTCAAGCCGAAGTTCGTAAATAAAACAGTAGGTATATTTTGTTAAAATTGTGATATACAACAGAATACTTAGTTAAAAGAAGAAAAATTACATAGCCGCATTCATTTTTAATTATGCAAATTTCAAATTGAAAGATTAAAAAAAAAACCATGTCCACGAGCTGGACTCGAAACGTAGCCACCTTCTGGCACACCGGGCCTGTCGCCCTCCACCACTGAGATATTGGAGCCGATACTTAACGAATCTTTTAACCAGTTCCCTATTATTCAGTACTGTTCGCCTTAGCCTAGCTGCCATCTATCTAGAAGACACGGGCGTATTAAACGGCACTAACGCGTGCTAACGTCTGAAATCGCATTGAGAAATCGTAAGTAACGATTCGCCATCCCAAACTAAATTAATTTTGAATTGAGCAGCAGCGTCCGCTAACAATTTTTTTCTGTCCCTTTCATTTGTAATAATTTAACCTCTTTGACTGCTTGAATACATACATTACCAAACCCACACTTAACCCAAAATCAACCTATCTCATTACAGCTGCGAGCGTACCTCACACGGTTGCCATTTTATCACTAACCTATCGCCGTGGATAAGAGTCTTCCTCGCACACATCCGTCAGTCTCGCACTCGCATCTCGTCAGAACGTGATGAATATCTTATCCACAGCGATAAGTAAGTGATAAAATGGCGAACAGGCCCAGTAGCATGGATGGCCCCTTATCACGCGATAAGTGACAGGATAGAGCATCCGTCCCTGGCTGACACCGTTCGATAGAACGAGACGACGCGCTTATCCTAACACTTATCGCGTGATAACGCCATCCATGCTACGGGGCCAGGTTATTCAATATAGTCTATGATGGCGACCATACTACCTACACCTGCTGATGTGCGTAGGTAGGAGAGTAACAGTACAGTACAGATGATCACGAAAGATTTGAATGCAACCACCACGACGCCGTGGTAATCACTTTTTAATAAATATATTATAACAATGCTATCATGACAAGGGCCGCGGACACAAAATAATATCGAACACAACACAGCTCGTTCAATTTTCGCATGCCATTTGTTTTTAAAGGACTATAAAAATACGAGGTGAATGAGCGGACACGTGGCAACATTTATCGGAATGGAATGGTGCGATAGGTATCTCGATGGGCGCCTACCTATTGGCGGCCAGCCAAATATAGAAAGCTAAATATGCTGATATTTTCCATTTCCCTAACGTCCACACCTTGCTACCGAAAGATGAGCTCAATAATCACACCTTCAAGCATTTTTTGTTCAAGTATACTTACTTAGGGTACACATTTTATTTTCCACCGATATTGTGCAGATATATTTTAGGGAACGATAAGTTTCTTTTCAACGAAGGACTTCTAATGAGTGCTTGTGCCACTTAACTATGTTAATATTTACAATTCGTGCAGTGTACCGGGGTTAAGGGAGCATTCCATTTTACGCTACAATAAGATCTCTTTCTAAGATTTAAAGGCGAAATTACAATCAAGGTACACAGTGAAGTGTGATGAACATTCACAGAGGCATTCCTGATGTTTGTCTTGGCTTTGGCCAATTTTAATTAACCTGTCAGCGAACAAGAACAAAAAACCGGCCAAGTGCGAGTTGAACGACGGGTTCCGTACCATTATGTATAAAAACGGCAAAAAAATCACATTTGTTGTATGGGAGCCCCCCTTTAAAAAAAATATTTTGTTTTTAGTATTTGCTGTTATAGCGGCAACAGAAATACATAATCTGTGAAAATTTCAACTCTCTAGCTATCACGGTTCTTGAGATACAGCCTGGCGACAGACAGACGGACGGACGGACAGCGAAGTCTTAGTAATAGGGTCCCGTTTTACTATTTGAGTACGGAACCCTAAAAAGTATCCAATAGAGAATAAGAATTGATGATAAAACTTGCGCTTTAATTTTCTTAATTTGCGTGAGCTCCTTTGACTGCCTTGGCAAAAAACGCCATACAAATAAATAAACAGCCTTGGTGAATTCAATCTAACTATCAAACTTGGGAGTACCTAGATTTTTAACCGGCTTCAAAAAAGGAGGAGGTTATAATATGTTCCACTGGATGTATGTTTTTTTTTGTATGTTCGCCGATTTCTCCGTCAATTGTGGACCAATTTCCAAAATTATTTTTTTAATCGAAAGAGTATACTACTGAGTTAGTCCCATTGTCACCAAGTCAGGAACTGATGATGGGATCCTAGGGAAATTGAGGGCAACCCTCAAATTTTATAGGCACGCGTGTAGTGATTTCGGTATTTTCTATTATAATATAACTCGTGTAATTACCCTCGGAAATCGCATATTTGGTGAAGTGGAACTGATGATGAAGACCACGGAACTCCTCAAAGATGTAAAGAACGTCAAAGATTCTGACATAATTCCGTTGAAGTAGCAACTAATGAAGTGTTAATTCTGAGATCCTTGAGGAACTCCTCAAATATTATCAGCCCACAGATAGCGACTTGGGTTTTTTCTGTAAGAATCAACGCATTTGTTCATGTTGTAAATTGGAAAGGAAATGTGGAAATTTTCATGTACCTATGTGGCTTGGCGAAGTACTGAATTGAAGTCGGTTTAAACTTTGTGTAAAATAAATTATATTTTAAATGATTAAATCTAACATTCATTAGGTGCATTTAATAATAAACTGTATTAAATACTGCAATCCTACCTTTTGTTGGTTACCTATCAATCATTGCCTATTATGCCCCTCCCATCTGAAGTTTCAATTTGATTACGAGATCTTATTACAGCGTTTTAGGTAATGATTTATGGAAGACGTACTTGGAAGTTTAGTAGGCGAGGGGTCCGCAAGCGTGGGCCGGCTCGAGAGCTCCTGTGACTCCGCGAGCACTGCACAGAAACAACACCACGTTAGGACGCTGCTCACATCGAAACACGACTCGCACACTCATCATCAGATACTCGGCGTACCCACTAACGTCAAACCGTCCACTTGTTTCTCTCTGGGTAAATGTCCTCACTGATCAAATACCCAACAAAACGACAACCATTACTAATATAAATGCTAATCAAACCCCGAATGAGTACCATGAAACTGGTACTATTTACGGATATTTTTCAGTTAGCTAATTTACACGGATTGTACGGTTTTTAAACATACTTTTGAGTCTTTTGAGTACATGGTCACCTTGTTTGTATCTGATAATGACTGTAACTTAGACAAGTTTGGGCTGTGACTTTTAAAATACTTAAAGACAATATTCGCTCTCAAACAAAAATATATTGGTGTTCTTTTATTAGGAACAAACAGTGCTGTTTTATTCTGCCTGCTCGTTTCTTACACTAATTCAATCAATATTCAAAATTCATATTTAATGATATTCATAGATTAAAGAGCCAAGTTAACTAAACTTTTCGGTGCCAAGCCGAAGCCTCACCAAACACATATTTACCTAATTTATAAAACAAAAAAAAAGCCTGACTACATGGTCTATTTTTTTTGTATTATAGTTCTGTTACCGTTATTGCTAATTCAAAGGCATAAAGTCGAGCCAGACCAGTAATGAAGTGGGCATATAATTTCCGAAACCATTGACACGTCACAAACTCTGGTATAAAATAACTTCTGCTCCGTCACCGACAACAACTCATGTGACTTCACCTAGCTCAAGTGAAGCTTAGCTCAATAAATTTGAATATTTTCAAAATATATATTTCAATTTCAAAAATAGTAAGAATATCAAGGTAAGTAACCTATGAAGAAACTATATCAGAAAAGTAATAAAATTTCCTTGTCTACAAATATCTCGAACTTTTCTTGCAACTATCCAAGCACGTGAATTATGTATAATTAATGGCAGCTCAAACTTGGGGTATAAATTCACATAGCTCGCGAAGTATCCATGAGTTTAAACTCGCAACAATTTATAAATAACCGAGTGAGCTTGCAAAAACTTCAGGCTGAGTTGGGACTTAGGCTGAAGCCGGCTCCAGGTGCTCTCTTGCTTAATGATAATGACAATTAAATAAAGTACCTACGGGGAGCTGTTTCAAAATGTATCATTTATTTTGCATTAAGTTTTCTTCTTGGCGATATATATGGCCTGTTTCCCAATAAGTGTAGGTTTGTAATACGCAAAGGTGACAAGTTAGTAAAGTGGTTGTGATCCTCGCGGGATGCCCCGCAGGCTGGAAATGACAATTACTAAAACTAAAAGAACTTACATTAAACTTACATTTAATTCATTATTAACCGCGTCTACCCATCCTAAAGTTTTAGGAGTAAAGTTAGGCACTCTGACTGCTCTGCGGGTATGAAAGACCGCTCGCTGTCACTTTGATTCGCATTCCCTCGTCGACTTCCTTCAGATAATTAAGTTCAGTGTAAGGACGAATGGAAGAGTTAAAAGAGATTTATGTCGAACTAAATCTACTTAATACAACATCATCAAATCATTTTTTTTTACTATTTATAAGTCTGGATGCTTGATAAGCTCTTAGATATAGTACCTTTATCCGGTAGGCTAAGAGTGAAGCCATAAAACATAAAGCTGCTTTAAGGAATTAAATTTGAAAATGTTAGAATATCACTTTTTATTTGGAATGGTCATACTCGTAATAAGTGGCACTGGAACACAAGTTTCATGAGCTCTGCTCTGCCTACCCCTTTTAGGGATAAAGGCGTGATTGTACGTAGGTACGAGTATGTATACTCGTAATATGCTTAAAATGCCTTGTACGTTCCCCAAAAAAAGTATTTTTCACAATCGTGTTATAAGAGAGCTTTTTAGTCGAGTACCGTGTTTAGGCCACGAAGCTTGCTGAGTGGCCTAAGTAAGGTACGAGATTAAAAAGCTTGATTATATTTAACACTATTGTAAACAATACTTTTTGTATAAGTTCATTAAAATATTTTTCTACGAGTCAACTGAACTAATTAAACAAACTCGATACTGTTGAAACGAAGTGCAGCCTATCGCTCGTACGCTCGTTGATATCTTAAAAGACATCAACGAGCGTACGACATCAACGAGTAAACTCAATAATCAAAGCGATTCTATTGGTCCAATTCATTACAGTTCGGTAAAGCAGCCACGTGATTGGTCGAATTTATTTTAGTTCTATTAAAAAAAAAAATCGGTTGTCTGGAGCGTATCGAAACAGTTATTTCGATTGTTTCGACAGTAACATTGCAGTATTCTCTATGAAATCTTAATACACATATTTTAATCGACGAGTACAAAAAAGTATTTTTTGCGTCTTTTGTCGATGTGGAAAATACACCAGATTTTTTGCGTCGTTGCTGCAAAGATCAAAGCACAAAGAAGACAAATTGAAATGGGCGAACTAGCGTAGCTGACTGAGAATCGAACTCGGTGTCTCTGGATTCCCTCTTCACCACCGCTGCTCTAATTACATATGTTTTCGTTTTTTAGGGTTCCGTACTCAAAGAGTAAAACGGGACCCTATTACTAAGACTCCGCTGTCCGTCCGTCCGTCCGTCCGTCTGTCTGTCACCAGGCTGTATCTCACTGATACCGTGATAGTTCCAGTTGAAATTTTCACAGATGATGTATTTCTGTTGCCGCTATAACAACAAATACTAAAAACAAAATAAAATAAATATTTTTACTGATAATGGTACGGAACCCTTCGTGCGCGAGTCCGACTCGCACTTGGCTGGTTTTTTTTGTTACCTACTAATAGAAATCTGCATAACAAAGGGGATCAACCCCTTTGTTATGCGGATCTTGATTATAGAGACCAAAGTTTTTTTTTTAATTCCAATTTCATATCAACGTATTTCACACGTGCACACACATGAAAGTCAGGAACAAGAATTTAATCGACGTCCTGAAGTCTATAATTGTATAATTATCGCACTCTAATAAAATGTGTGCGCTCTGTCTAACACGTTTGCTAGGCGCGCGTGTTGTGTGTGACACAATTATAGACTTTGGGAGGTCGATTCTTGTTCCTGACTTCCAACACCTATTAATATGTTTCGTGCGCATCCTTCCACCGAAAACAATATTGAAACGTGATTGGGATATAAAAAATACACACAACAACAAGTGGTATTTATATGTAACGCTAACATAAGAATATGGAAGCGCACGCGTGCCCGGTAAAGTTCCCGGCCGCGGCGCAGCGACACTTCCGGCGCGGGCGCGCAACTTTGTTCACATCCTGTACAAAACAGCCACTGAAATTATTTCTCTCTAACATGCACAAAAATATTGCCATAGGTATTTATGAAATGATACACTTTGAAACTTACATTTTGAAAGCAAGCACAAAAAGAGTCTCATTTTAAACTGAAATAATTTTCATAATTTTATCCGAGACCCTCCTATCTCTGAGTTAACATTTCAGTTGCTGTTATAGAAATTAAACAATTCGTTATTTTTAATTATAGCACAGAAGATTTTACAGTTTCTATTGTTCATTGTTCAACAAAAGAAGTCGACTTGATTGAACAAAAACGATTCAGCAATAATTAATAATCTTTCGGATAAGTTTCATTTCAGCTTAAATAATAGAAAAGGTAATTCATCATGAGTCAGACATTCTTTGTGGGTTGCGCTGAGAAGAAAGCAAAAATGAACGTTATCTTAAGGGTATACGGTCATTAATTAAAGCCAATTATTTTCTTGAGCAGGCTGTGTCAAGTTACTTAGTTACAGTTTGGGACAGTTGGTTGTTCGTTGTTCGACACTAGCCCGCTACAATAAGATATAGACGTACGGCGGCGTGAGAAAATAATTGGTTTTAGTCGATGTTAATCACATACATCCGAATGCGTCATGTCAAATAGACCTCTATAGCAGAGTACCTACTCGTCATTCGATCAGCGATACAACGCTAATAGGTAAGGGGATCCGAGGGCTTGGGTGGCGCGGTACCTAACTAACAACTCGGCGGTAGGCGACTGAAGCCTTTCATTTCGAGAACAAAATGACCTTTCACATGTAAAGAAAGTATTACTACGAAATTTGGTAAGAACTTTATGTGAGATGAGCACTAGATATCCAATAAGAGTAGGTAACTAATAAGTGTTCTACAGTCCTTAATGTAATTATCTATCGTCATCCGATTACAAAAATATTTTTTATTTCTATTTTTGCCAATTAAATTTATATAATGGTTAGTGGCACTCTTTGGGGGAGGCTTATGTCCAGCAGTGGACGTCTTTCAGCTGATATGATGATGAATGATTTATTAGATATATTGCACTATGAATCATTTCATCATTTCTTAAATAAGAATGCATGTACTTAATATGAACAAAAATTATATTTGCTGGGTACCAACGACGTAAAAATAGCCTCAGTCTTTGTGATTGATAAATGCTGTGTTTCGGGAAATCGTGATGCCATGCACTTGCCGATGGTATTTCGCCACAGAATGGCAACAGCGCACCGGAAGCCGCGCCATCTTGATTGTGCACCGGATATTGGAGTGCCTCCCGACGTGTAGGTAATTGCCGAGATATTGCCCCTATCTCCGATACATGCTTCGGTGCATTCGAACTATTTGATAACGAATACGGCGCAATATTTTTTTGTGGTGAGAGTGTATCGAAGTACAGTAAAAAGGGCCTCCTAAACAAGTACGTACAAAATGTTATCTATTATTAGTAGGTGCGGTCAACGGACAATTTGATTCCTAGGCCACCGTAGAACCCTGCCATTTTAACTGCTACATAGCGACGCAATAATCCTAGTAACCCGTATTTGACATAGCATTTACAACGGCAAGGTTCTATGATGGCCTAGGAATCAAATTGGTTGACTGTACCTGCAGTTCAGTCAGTTTGTTCGTACGGTCGGCCAAGGCAGTGGTCTACCAGTTTTGACAAAAGTTTCTGTGAGATCTGATTGTCGCTAAGGTTACTGTCATAATATTATTGCAAGTGGAAATCGACCTTGTTGTTTCATGACGTTTAAATGAACCTCGACCGTAGCTTGGTAGACCACATTTTTGGCTGACTGTACCTACCTAATACAAAGCATATAATCACGTGCTCTTTCCTATATCAAAGCGCAACTGTACTTTACTGCAAGACAATCATGACGACAAGTAAGATAGTTAATATTTATGTCGAAAAATAATTATAGTGACTGAGTAATACGAGTAGTGTTAATTCTATTTAAGGCCAGTTTGTCCGCACGATTAAATATTTTACTGTAAGTAAGTATATTCCGCTAACTCTAATGCTGCGTAGTACGTCGTAAGGTCAACCCGGCTGAAGGCACAACGACCCACGAACCCCTTTTACTCGTACTCTGCAGCGACGTGCGGGATATTAATCGTAGTACTTACTTTGCTGCCTTCTTATGTTTTAAGGGTTTTCTGTAGGTACTCATTATATTGATATAGTTGAAAACGGCACGTTGCTAATGCTAATCAAGAATAAGCTGAAGAACCGTGGGATGATAACCTAGCTAACGCAGTAAACTGTAAAATAGAGGAGAGAAGCATGCCATGCACAATTCATCTAAGTATATAGGCACGTATGAACAACCTACCTGACCTTGGTTGTTTCAACTGAAATGTTGCTATATTAGAAGAAATTTCAATTGAAAGAGCGAGCGAAGCAAACAAAATTCTCCGTTTTGGCTTGGAAAAAAAATCGTATGTCCGGCGTCCGTCCGGCTGTTCTTTTCTACAGGTCGCATTTCTTAACTGATTCTCGTGCTGGTAATTATATAGTTTTTTTTGCGAGGCAGTTTTTTGAACAAAAATAAAAATAATTTGATAAAAAGACAGACTTGCGGGTTCTACAGCCCACATAGCCACTAGTAAGTAGGTATTCTATAATGCATTTATATAAAAGGAGCGTAAATATATCGGAAATATGCAGAAGAGTAGATTAACGAGCATCGTAGACGCTATTTACAAAATTTATAGGACCTACATATATGTAAATCCAACACCAAGTAACGGGCAAGGGCCAATAAATAGATACCATTAAATCCCATATAAATATGTGACTCATATAGACTAAATAGTCTATAGGAATCACATATGGGATTTAAAAGTTACACATAAAGAAAATACTCTAACAATAAAAGTAAAAATAAGTTACTTATTGTGTCCAATTTAATATTTTTCATCTCTCCTGTTCTGAAAGTTGACTTTTCATGCGTATATAGCCGGGTAGAAAATAGCGTTTTCTCCCCTAGGGTGGAAAGTAATTTTTTTTTATTGTTACGGTCAGTCACGGAGTCGAAGATAATTGACTTACTTCATATTATTAAAATAAAAGCTTTACATATATCGAAACTCAGCTATACATTAAGCGACGGGTTCATTACGACGATGTTGATAAAAAATCCTTTTACTGTTGGTATTTTTCTTCCTAATTACAGAAAATCAACATTCAAAATAATTTCTGTAAATATCGGCTGCCCGCCATAATGCTATGAAACTTTTTTTTTCACGTTTCGGCATGGCCCCCTAGATTAGTAGCGTCGCGCGCGGCCTACTCGATTACAATCTAGTAGGCCGTGGCAAGTGGCCAGTGCAAAGAGGTTAGAGGTTGGATATAGTTTTAATTATTTTACTTAGGTATATCTAAAATCGAACAATTAATTTATTTAATATCAAGCAAATAATTCGATACATTTATTTATAGGATTATATAAATACAAGGAATAAGATTAAAACTATTAGATCAAATATGTTTTTTAAACTTTTCTAAAGTTGACAATATGTGTATTTTAACTGATTATTCTTAATATACCTGTTTTATAAAATGTACTTGCAGTATTTTACTTTCCTCACAGTCGAAATGAAAAGTAGAGTGTTTAACTCTGGTGAAATTACCCATTTCACCCTTGAACTATTGGCGCTCTCACTTCGTTCGAGCGCCAGAAATATCTCGGGTGCAATGGGTCACTTTCAACCCTTGTTTAACAATCTACTATTGTACAATATACATAGTTACACACCTTTTTTTTATTGAGGATAAAACCTGCGAACCAGGGACGCAGCTCTCGGGGGAGGCCTGGGTTATGTGGTATTTCTACCCACTAAAAACTCCACGTCAACCGCCATCTGCGCTAAGTAATTCGGAGGACTCTAGGATTTAGATAGTTACATACCTAGCATTTTGTAGCACAATCGATGCCTAAGTTTTTACCTACCGCGCAGAGAAGTGGTGGAAATTTAATGTAAAATCAATTCCAATATAAAATTATTGAATCGCCAACAAAATTCTAAAGGTAAATGTTAGAAGTCGGACAAAGGTCCGTCCCTCTAATGGTTTAATCTTTATCTGGACCCATTCAACCGGAATAATTTCGGGTAGGTAGGTACCGAAAGATCATCATTATCCAACCAGATTTTTCCCACAGAAGGGATCTATGTAAAATATTGAAAGAAATCTAACAAGATTAAATTTGACACAGGAATTCTTTGACGTCGCTGGCGTTTGCTGGCATTTCAATGATTTTCTTTTGAGGAGCGAACATTTTATCGAACAAGCGGGTGAATGAGCAAGAATTTTAATGTTTAAGCCATATGTACATATGCCATACGTACCTACTTGCCTGCCAAAACTAACAACGTTTTAAAACGTATAGTTAGTTACTTAAGTAAAACCGTCACATAAGAAAGTATTAGTGTACAACATAAATAGTAGGTAGGTATTTCGATTGGCGATTTAAGGTTTAAGCAGCCGCGGTAATCGGCATCTCCTAAGCTAAGTGACTCGAGCACTCAACGTGACTTAGCCCTGTGCACCTGCGACTTTCTTAGCAAGTTAGGTACAGTCGGCAAAAAATATGGTCTACCACCCTACGGTCGAGGTTCATTTCAACGTCATGAAACAACAAGATCGATTTCCACTTGCAATAATATTATGACAGTAACCTTAGCGACCATTAGATCACACATAAACTTTTGTCAAAACTGGTAGACCACTTTCTTGGCAGACTGCAATGTACATGAAACTATTTAAATCGCATGCAGTTTATAAACAATAATTTCATAATAAACACTTTTTTGTAAGAATAAAAAAGCGCCCATATATTTTAGACCATTTTGAAGGTCTACCTTGACAGAAAACTAGCAATCGTATACTTCTTAATGTTTTGATTTTTAGGTAGTTTAAATACAGATACATTTGAGTGTTATAAGGCAGATTTAGACAGGGTCAGTGACTGACTTCGAATTCGAGACAAGTCAGCGTAAATTGATTTGAAGTCAGTACAGCGATGGGAGGTCAGTGATGACTTGTATATTCGCACACGAATATTTTGTGGTCAGTCGGCGCCCCCCGCCCACAAAGTCCCCCGCCGTACTGATCCTGTCTAAACTTGGCTAGAACATTCTTGCTCCAAAACTGACACTTGATTATATCTAATGGTACATACTCACATACTCTCAGTATACAAATCCAACCGTAATCACAGTCGAAGCCATTTAATGAACTCTTCAAGAGAAATAAAATAAAGGACTAAATAGATAATGAAATGACTACGTGAGGGGCAGTTTATTTTTAATTAAAATTAAAATATGTATCAGATTAGAAATTAAATAGTACTTGAACTTAATAATGTAATCAATATCATTATTTCCTATTGCAACTAATATCGGTCAAGAAATTGTTTGCACTATCTCGCCGGTAGCATATATACGTAGGATTAAATCGTGAAGATTAGCCAGCCTCAGCGTCGAGATCTTATTTTAGATCTATGATTAAACCTTAATCGACCTCGTTTAATTCAGAAGGGGATTATCGGCCTGACCTCGCGAAAATGGTGTCAGTCATTTAAAGTATCTCCCGTTAAACTAAAATGTATTTTTCTCGTTGTGCCATATCCTCAGCGGATGTCAGCGTGCCAGTCTGCCAGTCTACAAAGACTGGCAGTGTCACTGGCAGTGTTAGACCAGCTTGTCTACCCAAGTTAGCTTTCTCCTTCCTTCACTTCTTTTACCGTCGATTTTCCCTTCCAAGATGTTACTGATTACATACATACATACATACATATAATCACGCCTCTTTCCCAGAGGGGTAGGCAGAGATCACGGATCTCAATTTGCTACGATCCTGACAAACCACTTTCGCTTCACTCACTTTCATAACATTTCTCATACATGCTCGTCGGTTTAGGGTACTTTTGACCTGGCCTTTTTGTAAGATTTCTCCAATTTGATCGGAGAAAGTTCGCCTAGGTCTTCCCCTTCCAACTTGCCCTCCCACTCTTTTTATATACACTCTCTTCGTTAATCTTCTTTCATCCATCCTCTGTACATGCTCAAACCACCTTAACATACCCTTCTCATGTTCGTGACTATATTCATATTCATATTCATATATTTTATTGGTAAAAGTATAAGTAACATTTTACAAGTCAATATGTTAAAATTGTTAGCTACAATAATTATATAATATTTGTTATTTTCTTAAAATAAATCCATCCATTCCACACTTATCTCTTATCACACTGTTTCTGACTCTATCACTCAATTTCACTCCACACATACTGCTCAACGCTCTCATTTCTACTGCATTCACTCGACTTTGATGTCTTTTCTGCCACACCCAACTTTCGCTACCATACATAAGTGTGGGCACCAACACTCCCCGTGTTTTTTGCGATATTTTCTGGCTGCCCATAAAGGCATTCAGTGCCCCATTCACTCGATTCCCTGCATTCACTCTCCTTTCAATACCTTTCTTATGCTTTCCGTCTCCAGTAAATATATAGTGTCCCCAAATACACAAACTCTTTTACTTGTTACGGATTATGTTACCTATATTTGTCGTTTCTATAGATATGTCCAAAATATAGAAAGAAAGAAAGAAAGTAAGAAAGATACATTTATTCACTAACACACAGGACATACATATTAAGCAAAAATAAATAAAAATAACAGTAAAAAACATGTAACAAGTGTGTCTCTGCGGCCGTGAACCGGACACTGGCTCAGCATTATGCTGAGGTGTCAGTCAGACACCTACAGCGCTGATTTTCAGCCAGCACCGATGGTGACTCACGGAAACGTCATACAATTATAATTACACAACTATATAATTAATTGTGAAAGGCGAGAGAGAAATAAACATAAATACATAGTGAGATAATACATACAGCACTACCTATATGACGTTTTCCTTTTCTTTATTGTGCTCATAAGTTCAAGGTTTTTGTTCTATTCAGAACTTCGATGTTTGATACTTTATCTCTCCAGGAAATTTTGAACATTCTTCGGTATAGCCACATTTCGAATGCATTTATTTTAGCCTCCATGCTCTTATTAATGGTCCACCACTCGGCACCATAGAAAAATATCGACAGTACGTAGCATTTTACCATTCGCTATCGAAGCTTTAAGTTAATACCTTTGTTTGTATAGAGTTTCTACATTTTCATGAACGTAATTCTGGCAATTTCAATTCTGATACGTATTTCTTTTCCCGGATCCTATCCGATTTCTCATTAAGTGAGCTACCCAAATATTTATAAAATTTGACAATATATACTGCCGTATTCTTCTACTACCTACAGAGTTGAGGCGGTCTAGAGCTGCTGAAGTTCTTCCACTGAGTGAGCAAGAATAACGGTGTCATCAGCATATCTTAGGTTGTTAAGTGACCGCTCCGTTTAGTTTGATGCCAGTTTCCACGTCTTCAAAAGCTTTTTGGAATATTACTAAAATATAACTAGGTCATCTAAAATAGATTTAATTGACATTGAATATTCATTATTATTATGTTGGTAGCAGTGTTTTGACCGCGAGGGTCGTATGCATAAACAGAGGTCGGGCATTTTGTAGGCGCGCACATGCCTAGATGGCGACGAGGCTTTCATTAGTGAACGTAACACTAATTGCGGACGCCCGCTAGAGCTCCATCCACATTTTTTTTAATATAAATAAATAAGAATAAATACCTACATAAATAAATATTAGGGGACAATCTTACACAAATCGACCTAGTCCCATATAGTAGGCTCAATACGGCTTGTGTTATGGGTACTATTTAGACGAAGATATATTAAATAGATATAAATACTTAGACACATAGAAAACACCCAAGACTCAGAAACAAATATTCATGCTCATCACACTAATATTTGCCCTTACCAAAATTGGAACCCAGGACCTTCAGCTCCCTAGGCAGCGTCACTTCACTACCTACTAGGCAAACCAGTCGAAATATAACCAGCATGAAACTAAAATCACTGCATTCTTACATCAACGCATACCTCGCTGTAGATAGGAGGATGGTCCCTGATAGTTGTTAGGAAACTTACCTGAAAATAAACAATAAAATATTAGTAAATGTCGATCAAACTAAAGCCTAAAACATTTCATAAAATCATTGTTTATAATATGTATGTTACCGTCAAATTATGGACACTGTCAGTTTATAATCTTACTCGCGATATTATACACTAACGGAAAATTGTGAACTGTCAAAACCGTTCACAATTTAACGCATTATTTTTCGTTCGCACTGCCATAGAAACTTCCGCTCACCCCTTCACACCTTTAAGGGATGATTTTCGGGATACAATTTATCCTATATACTTCCCAGGGTACTGTCCATATACCAAATTTCACTAAAACCAGTTCAGCGTTTTAAGCGTGAAAAGGCAAGCAGTTAGCTGTCTAACTGCTAGCTACTTACGCTTAATGTGGATAGTCCATACTATCCACATTAATCCACTATCTCACTCATTATCCATTGTAGATGCATTGTTTATAAACATAACTTAAATTGAATCCGTACCAGCGATATGAAGAGGTGAACAATGTTACTCATACTTTAAAATTGAAATAATCGTATACTCTAGTCTTGATCCGTAGTACCTAAATTCTTACCAGAAAGTCCGAATTCTGGGCTTTACGAGAATGTTCCAACCAGTTGACAATTAAACCCCCCGAGTAAGACGTCATAGCGGACAAATTACTGTTGCCCTTTTGTAAAAAGATAGCTATAAAGTGGCCATATTTTATGCAAAACAGTTTATCGTTAGGCCCAATAACAATTCCGGTATGAAGCGCGATTGTTTTCTGAATAATGCCTACGACATGTGTCGAGTCTGGTAATAATTTATTAATTCAACCGCTTGTATCAAGGGACGCCACACATAATTTCCAATTCACATACAACTCATACAATCGCTGTCCAGTCCAATATGGCACACAATGACTTCACGAGCAAAATCACAGTAAATAATGCGTTTACTCGGAGCGTGAAAGCGGCGATGTCCGAGTTTATAGTAGCCCACTGATTCCATTACACGCGAACTCGCTATTACGTAACTCGAACTGCTACGGCCACGCCGTAGTCTGGTTCGTAGCTCGGCTACAGTGTCAAGTCGAACTGTAGCACGGGTTAATTTAGTAATAGTACATGTCGTTACTGTAAACCTAAATCCACAAAATAAATAAGAATAAATACCTACATAATAATTCAGTGCCGGGAACCCGACTATCGGGTGCCTACGCCGTAGTCGCTTTCCGCTACATACGAGGAAAACCAAGGGATCGGCTACGAGCGTAGCGCGTAGCGATTCTCGGCACTGAATGTGTTAACACATTCACGGCCGGGCTAATCTCGTAGCGCTACGCCGTAGTCCGTAGCAGGTTAAACCTCGTATGTAGGAAATCGCTCGTAGCGCTCTGACGCATATGTGTCGTCACTGGCCATGAATGGGTTAAAGCCAGAGTACATTGAGCATCATCTTCGATTAGGTATAGAGTTTAGGTACTCGAAAACATATTGTAGGTCCATTGCCGATTATAAGTAGATACGTATCGTTTTCTTAACATCACTCTGTACCTACCCCAGGTATAATGCAAAAACCGGACTTTCTTTTTAATGCAAATCGGGAGTCCGTCTTAAATTTCGGTATAATCAGTAATTCATATATTGTAGAAACAAAGAAACTTATAACAGCAAGCTAGCAAACCGAATAAAATATTTCATCCCTCAACACTAGTCACAGGAACATGTGACATCGGCTCTGTTACGGAACGGCGGGATAATGATGGGATTTATAGGGCCAATAACGGGTAACATACAACGAGAGAACAAACTCCTGCCTGTCCTTATTGCTTTTATAACAAGGTTCAAAATGTTTCTCCTGTTGTAGTTATATGAAGTAAACAATGGACGAGATTGATGGCAACGTGGCCGAGTTTACGACATGCTCCAGATAGTTATAGTTACAGAACGCCCACGGATACCACTTGTGACTTGCTACAGGCCAAATTACAACTTAGGACCACACTGCTGTTTGTGTTTAGAAACTACTACTATTTGACTTCCTTTGAAGAAGACGCATTATATAGTGCAATCAACAGCTGCAACTTTGCCTTCCTGTGGTAACTCTCCCGTCAACGCGATAACTTGGTAACTACCTATTTGTTTTTAAGTTGTAGCTGCGCGTAATTGAAGCATAGGTACATAGGTTTCAGGGAATCAAATAAGCATAAACTGACTTTATGGTAGGTACGAGTATAGTGACGGGGAAGATGCCATAAATAGGCAGAGTTGCCACACTTGACAGAAACTTCGTCTTTGTACAACTCATCACGCAACTGAAGATATACTGAGGCTAGACTTTCTGAAAGCAGGCAGACTGACCGTTTTAGGGTCTATTAATGTGCCAATAAGTCTAAACAGTAACTTTAGGAAGAAGAAAGTTTAGGGAAACTTCGACAATTACTGCTACGATTTGCAGCAAATGAATTGAACTAGTGCTAGTTACTAATCATTTAATCAATGTGTAACTACATATTTAAGCCCTTTAGAGTGAGCACGTAGGTTTAGCGAAGATTGTATGAGATTACCTTCGTTCCTTTAAGTAAAATCTTTCTGGTGATGTTCGTTAGTGTCAAAAATAAGTAGTATTTACCTACTACATATATTATTTTACATTACTTTGCAATAATTTATTAGTTGGTATTTGCCACGGATTCTCACAATTCGAACGTCCTTTATAACTAAGGTATAACTAAAAAGCTACGATGATTGCTAAGAGTGCCATATCATATCCGTTTTCACCTATCAGTTGAGGCTAAGTGTGAGAAGAATCGTTGCTAATGTAGAATCAGGTCAGACAAGTTATCAATTCTATTCAACTCAACTGACTTACAGTTTCAAGTCGAACGGTTCGCCAGAGCGGCGATGTAACGAGTTCATATTTTTCGCATTTGAATTAAATAATAGTGTCATGCTCACTCGATCTGATTCGTTGTTTTAGCACGGTCTGAAACGAAAAACATTGAAACGTATAATATAGACCTACCGATAAGTTTGTCGTGCGTGCGAGATCGCCGGCGCGGCAGATTTATTCGCCCCGCCTATTTACGCTCCTACCCAGGAGACTCATGCCCCCTGCAACCACAGCGACAACACATACTTACTAACAAAATGGGGATTTATTGCCGAAGTTAGGAAAAATAAGACCCACGATAAGCTTCTTGAATTGCATCCAAGTCCTTTTTATTTGCGATGTAAATTTCTCAAATAGGTCAAACGTAATTTATCATTTCAGAATCATCCTCCTAGCATTATTCCCGGATGTGCCCCTAAAGTAGCCCGGGGTCCGGTTTGAAAAGGTATCATTTCAGAATACATAAGTTTATTATGATTTGAATATAAATTAATCTGATAAACATTTTCCAAGCTATCTTTAACTCGAGTACAATTTCAGTATTTTATCAACATATAACGACCATGAGTTCGTGTTGCACCACTCGTTAGTGATCACTGAATTATTAATCGAAAATGTTTCAGGTATCGCTGAAGCTGAGAGTCATGTCAGCTAACGATGTCATCGTAAAAAATTGACAGCTTTATGCTGTGTTGGTACAATTCATGCTGAAATTCCATCAACTTAAAAATATTAGGGGCAGCAATAACTTCGGTTAGGTACCTTTAGAGTTAACCTCACGAAGATGCGCCACTATACATTCAGCGAGTATTACATAGTGAGCAGAAGTGGGAGGCCATCTATACCGCGTCTTACCTCAATAAAGCTTTACAAGTAGCTGATCATCACCGAGCTGTAGCATAGCTGACCGTCATGTACCTAACTGTAGCAGTATAGACCGGAGTTTCTTTTATGTAAGGAGCTCTAACTATCACCCGTAGCCCGTAGCAGCTTAACACATTCAGTGCCGGGAACCCAATATCGTGTCCCTACGCCGTAGGCGCTTTCCGCTACGTACGAGGAAAACCACGGGATCGACTACGAGCGTAGCGCGTAGCGATCCGCGGCACTGTATTTACTGTACATTTACTGTCAAGAAACGCTACGCGCTACACTAGTAGCCGATCCCGTGGTTTTCCCGCTAAGTAGCGGAAAGCGGCTACGGCGTAGGCACCCGCTAGGCGAGTTCCTGGCATTGAAATTAGTATTACGGCCACATTCATAAACGTACGACAAGGCTATTTTAACGAAAATTGCGTTAAAATTCGTTTGTGTTTATCTGTCCCTTTGATATTTGTGTTCGTAATAAAGGGACAAATCACATTTTATTCAGGAGACGCATTATATTTTATGAATAAGGGGGTTAATCTCCAAATGTAGCGAAAATCGCCCTTAGCTGTTTGACGCATGGTAGGTATATACGGTTAGGGCTGAGTGGATTAAATTCCCTAAATATACTGGTATTTAACACAGGCGCCGTTGTAGCGGGGCGATGATAAATTTGATTTGTCGTGTCGCCAGTGAGCCTGCGGCAAACTCGCGCTGCTCACCCATGATAGCAGCGACTACTCGTAATCAAATTCAGCTTTAGCTAACCAATTTGACTCGTTGAATAACATTTCGTGACATGTCGACCATGCACGCTAGTCTCTTTTGTGTATAAAGTGATGATGTGTCGCAAAATGAAAATTTGATTTCGCAATATTGACGAATTCGCGAGTTGTCAAAAAGTTAAGTCGAATCGCGGCTCGGGTAATATGCTTAAGTTGTAATCTAACACAATGCGCGATACGAGAACGAAGCTTCTAGACGACTTTGTGAAGGCATGTTTCACTCCTAAGCGGTCAAATGGCTACCGTATCTCATCTCGAAAGAAGTCTAAAGCGTAATTCCATTGATGTAATGTTTATCGAAAGGTTTATTAATTTTAACTTTTTTAAATGGAACAAAGACGTAGTGGCGTGGGAGGGAGTGCTCAGTTGTCACAGGTACGAGTATATGAGACAGATATGTGAGATTCGAATAGGGGTGTAGACACTAAATAAAATAATCAATAATGTTGCATTTTCTCGAAAAAGTATAAAAAATTTAACTAGTCGAATGGAGAAAAAACAACGCAAGAGGTTAAATAATCAGAAAGTTTTAAGTATCCAAAGTTTTAAGAGGGGTTATGTTCTGTCCCTTTTCGGCAAAACGCACCTTCATATGAAACGATTGTCATTTACTATGACGCTAGAGGATCGTGATGTCACGATCCCCTAGCGTTTTCTCTCTCCAGCAAGCAACATTAAAACGGTTGCAGCTTCGTAACTTTTTGAGATATTTAGATATTTGAATGGGATTTTCGTCATCAGGCACCTATTTCACCAACTTGACAATTGTCACCTGACACTGACAATTCGCCATACATTGCTTGTTCTAGAAGTAAAGGTGTTCGCTAGGTTACTTGTGGAACCAGCAATGTACGGAGAATTGTCGTTAGCAGGTGACAATTGTCAAGTTGGTGAAATAGGGGGGCCTGGCATATTTGTTTGCCGTCTTTGTTTTGAAGTAATAATACATTTTGAGTCTAAGTACACCCCTATGCCGTTTTGACTTTCGTAAAATAGTGTTCAATTCTACATAGTGAACAAGAAATACTAGTCCAGGCAATGAACTGACAACTTGTATGGAAAAAATGACAAATTTGGAAATAATTTATAATAGCAGATTTTTTCTTTGTAATGGATATTTTATCAATTAAATAGTTAATTAGCGACAAAATCAAAAAAATGATAACTTAACTAGCTTTTGAAAAGTCAGAAAAAATATAAATAAATGGTTTTATCTTTATTTTGGTTCATTTACATTTGCTTCAAGATAAATAATTAAAAAAAAACAATTCATGCTTTATTTAAATCTATTTAAATACTTCCGGATGGAAAGTTTGTTGGATTTATGAATAAAGCATCTTAGAATAATGTTTTAAAATTATATAAAGAAAAAAAAACGCTATTATAAATTTATATTTTTCAAAACCGTATTTTGCATGGAGTATACGCTTGAAATCCGAGTTTTAAACTCAAACCAAGCGGGAAATGAGCTGCATTCATTCGTTCGTTCTTTCCGGCTGTAATATTCAATGATCTGGAGTGGTTCGATGCTCTACTACATGTTTTATTTTTGTTCTGTTTGATTGAACTGGAAATCAGTGGAAATGTTTATGAACTTTCTTTTGGAACTTAATTAACAGGAACGACTGGAACGAGGAGTTTTTATTAAGGTTTGATCATTAAATGTTTCTACTACAGAAAAGTGTAAAGGCTGCTCTTTTCTCAGTGCTTGATGCTTTGATTTAGAATGCACTTATTGCATATACATAACAGGTGCACAGATAATGGAATATGCTTCTTCTCACTTCTTCTGTACATGACTGTGCAAATAAATTACAATAAGTATTGTCCGTCATCTGCCAGGGCAGTAAGTAAAGAGTTGCATTGTGTTGCCTTTACCTTTGTATTAGATTCTATTTTATGTTTCCTAGCAACTGTTGTTTAATTATTTACCTACTTCTGATTAAAATTTACTAATCAAAATATATTTTAATAGGTATTTATTACTATAAATCACTATAATATTGCTGTTCCGACTCATTTGATATATTTTTGCATATTTGTTCATGAAATAACTTATTGCAAATTACTTTACTAAAGGAAAAGTAAAACTACCTGCTAACTACACAATAATAAACAAACAAACCATACCTACCTATATTTAAGGCTTTTCCTCCGTAAAAATGAGTAGTTTTGTATCCATTTTATACATAAACTATTTAAGTTTTAGTATTAGAAAAATATATCATAATCTGCAAACCATAAAGAGTATCGTAGTTTTCCTCAAAGTCCATACCTACGAGTATTAATCAAAACAAATTAGAGAAATACATTTTAAACAGACCTACCCTTGTTTTTCCACACGTAACTAATTTACTAATGCATTATTTAACGGTTAGATATGAAATTTTGTAATCCACATTTCAACATAATGTACAATAACTTGGTTTTCTTTCGAGTTGCGGAAACCCAGCCCGCGTACAACCTATAACTTGGTTTTCTTTCGAGTTGCGGAAACCCAGCCCGCGTACAACCTATAACTTGGTTTTCTTTCGAGTTGCGGAAACCCAGCCCGCGTACAACCTATAACTTGGTTTTCTTTCGAGTTGCGGAAACCCAGCCCGCGTACAACCTATAACTTGGTTTTCTTTTGAGTTGCGGAAACCCAGCCCGCGTACAACCTATAACTTGGTTTTCTTTCGAGTTGCGGAAACCCAGCCCGCGTACAACCTATAACTTGGTTTTCTTAATTTGTTTGAAATAATGATCCAGATTGACAAAAACCTTGTTTTATGCCGATTTGCGCAAGTTTCCGCGCGCGGCCGAACAGCATTGCATATTCAGCTGACACGAGTGAGCGAGCAAGGTGACATTTACGCATCGGAATAGTTTTAATGTGAATTAACCCGATATAATCGAGTTCCGCTGGTAGCGCGGCTAGAGAGGCTGGGTGGGAGCGAGTGCGGAGTGAACGGTAATCACTCGCGACGCGAGCGCACTCGCGCGGAGAACACTCACGCCGAGGACCGCGCCTATCCCGATTTGTTCAAACATTAAATACCTATAACTACCTATCGACATGGTTTTATTTGAAGTTATTAGGACCGAACCAATTATGTTAATTTATTTGTAATGAACCATTTTACGGCTGATTTAACGGCGCTCGCCTTACCGAGGACCTAGGCCTCCCGGATCGCCCCGCCCGTCCACCTGCTAACAGCTGCGCCCACGGCGTTCCCCGTGTCACGGATTACACCCCTGGATCTGCTCGACCACCTCGCAGCCACGTAGGGGAGTACAGACTGGAAAACTTCCCTTATTATCGGACCTTGGCCACGACCTTGTTTTTATAAATAAATTAATTTCTGATAACCGGTTGCCTTTTCCTTACCAAAATTACAACCGGTACACTGGTATAAATTAATGTTAGTAGTTAAAACATCTACAGTGATCTTCTTCACTGAAGTATGAATGTTTAATTTATGTTCTAGATATTTTATTATAATTGATTTGCCAACAACTTTGGTACTTGAAATATAAATTAAGTACACGCTTAATCCCGTATTAATTATTGGTTGTACCCTAACGCGGTTTATGGAAGAGCGGTGTATCCTGACACAAGTATCTTTATTACTTAAAAGGAGATTCCAACCTTGCTTTTGTCAACCTTTTTGATTACAAATAAATCATTTTTAATTTTCATTTCATTTTCATTTTTTCATCAACTATTGTTATTTTCTTTTAACCGACGTGATTGCACCAATTGACAATATTTCATATTTTCAAAGGCTGTTAATTCGAAAACCATTTCGGTAAATATGTGTTAAGTACACAAAAAAATTTTTTTTGGATTTTTCTCTCCATTCGTTTTAGAAAAAATCGCGAATTAGTGTGAACCGGATGTTGACGTCACTTTCCCTGCCCTATTGAGGGAGCCCTTAGTACTGAAACGTTAAAAAAGTTGCTTGTATCCGGTTGTCAATTTCTGACATTTATTTTTTGACGATGATTTGTTTTGTCAATCAATTATCACAACTGATTTTCGGTTCTCTTCTCGACGCTTTAATTAATAAATTTAATAATTTTGTCACTGTTTGATTCGCACGTATTTAAGGATCACAGAAGACTTTCTGACACTCTTACTAGACTCCCCGATATTCTTCCAACAATCACGCACTTGGAATTTAATAACCAGACACCGATTTTTCATTACTGGAGCAATGAAGCATATTCAAAAGGTTTTTTTCAGGCTGAAAGCACGAATCTGCGCCGTGCGTAAATGGAATCCTCGATGATATGGAGTATGTACATCGGCAAGTGATAAGCATAATCCAGCCCAGATATGAGCAGCTAAATCATTGTTGTCTTCTCAAACTTCATATGCTAATGTATGTATTTAGCGTTGTTTTTTTGAGCGTGCATATCCATAGAAATATAAAGAAATAAATAGAATAATTAGTAACATTATTAATCACTGGTTTTATTATAGTTCATATATTTCATGAGCTATACAATATTATCCTCCCCACCCCGATATGTGATACTCCTCACACAATCAACATTATGTGTAATACATAATATGGAATGAAACAGATCTATTAAAACCACAGAAGGCACGGCACAGATTGGCAAGAAAACATTCTCATCTGACCGTGGTCTTAGGACTCAGGTCTTAAAAGGTCATGCACATAGTCAGGTTTGTCAAGTAAAACAATTACATATAAGCAATCTTATGTATTCTTTATTATTAAAGATTGTAAATGTATCAAACCACAGGTACTGCACACTCGAATTGACATACATCTAAGTCAGTTTTTGCTTCCTGGGAAGTATCAAGCTCATGTTGATTTTCCATTGAGAAGTTGGACGTTTCTCATAACGGTGTCCTGACTATTGGAAGGCGGAGCTAGAGTTTTGCATTAACTTTGGTTGTCGCTTTCATTGTCTTCCAAAACATATAATTTTCCATGTTTCGGTTGGACTAAAGGAAAGGGGGCAGAAAAAAGACTTAAAATTTTTTTTGACCGAAAGTGCAAAATATATTGGAATCATAAAAGACTTGGAATCATTTCAATCAATACGCTAAAATAAGCATGTTTTATATAAAAAACTTTTCTCTTAAATCAATAATGGCCGAGATATTTGACCTCAAAGTTGGGAAATTTTTTTCCTACAAAACATGCTTATTTTAGCGTATTTTAAACGATAAAACAATAAAAAGTAGGTGTCATAATGACACTCCATCCATTGAAAGTCCTATAATCTTCCCAACTTTGAGGTCAAATATCTCGGCCATTTTTGATTTAAGAGAAAAGTTTTTCCTACATAACATGCTTATTTTAACGTTTTTCACGATTTTTTTCTAAGTCTTTTACGAGGGTCAAACTGAAAGTTCTTAGAAAATCAAAAACTGAGCAATCAAGCAACTTATTACTTTTATTATATCTTTTCAAAATAGCCTCCCTTCACATCAATACATCGCTGCATTCGATAGAACCACTGAGAAAAGCACTTTGCCCACTCGTCCTTAGGGGTCTCTTCGACGGCCTTTTGAAACGCAGCCACTGCTTCGTCGGCGTCCATAAAACGTTTTCCTCGAAGTTTTTCTTTAATTTTTGGGAATAAATAAAAATCACAAGGTGCAAGGTCGGGGCTATAAGGTGGGTGACCCAGTAATTCCACGTTTGCCGTCGCCAAATAGTCGATCGTTTGCTTGGCGGTGTGCGATGAGGCGTTGTCGTGGTGAAGCAGGATCCTACTGCGAGGCCGTTTTTCTCGAACTTTTTCCAAGACAAGTGGTAAACAATTGTTAGTGTACCACTTCGCAGTAACTGTTTGTTGATCCTCTAAAATAATTGTTGCGTAATGACCAGTCCTTCCGAAGAACGAGGCCACCATCTTTTTTCCCACACTTCGACCTCTCTTCACTTTAGTAGGCAACTCCTCGGAAGGAAACACCCACTCAGCAGACTGTCTTTTAGTTTCAGGATCATAACAGTAAATCCAGCTTTCGTCACCCGTAACTACGTCGAACACAGCATTTGAGTCACCTCCGTTGAATCTTTGACCCATTTCACGGCACCAATCAACACGACGGACTTTTTGGGCTTCTGTCAAATTATGAGGTATCCACCGGGCACAAAGCTTCCTCACCGCTAAATGTTCATGGAGGATTTTGTGGACTTGACTCATACCAATGGCTAAGCTTGTACGAATCTGCTGATAGGTTACTCTTTTGTCAGTCTCTATCATACGCCGCACAACACTGATGTTATCTTCAGTAGTCGCCGTAGAAGGCCGGCCCTCACGCAGATCATCAGTGAGATCAGTGCGGCCACGTTTAAATTCATTAAACCAGTTGTAAATAGTAGCACGAGATGGGGCTTCATCGTGAAAGGCCAATCGAAGTCTATCATAACTTTCTTGTTGACTTAAATTACATCGAAAGTCGTAAAAAATCATTGCTCGAAAATTTTCTCGCGTTAAATTCATGCTCACGTAGTACACACAATTTTCAATTTGCCGCCAAATCGTAAAACAAATGACAATCGAGTGGAATTCGTACACAAAAATATTAAGAAAGAGTTCCATTTTCAAATTTTGAACTTATTTTTTTATTATATTTATTACAAGTGGCCAGTTCTAAAGACTTTCAGTGTCGCCCTCGTATGATTACTGTATATTTTTCACTTTTGGTCAAAAAAAATTTAAGTCCTTTTTTCTGCCCCCTTTGCTTTAGGCGGACCGGTTATATATTATGTTCTGTTCCGAGATCGATTTTTAAAGCATATTAAACGTTTTTTTTTATCACGAATACTTAAAATTCACAAACCGCGAAAGCAACAAGACTCAAATCAACAACTGTCACTATCGTCAATGTCAATTTGTCAATCTTATCGACTTTTTATATGGTAATTGCAGCTCTGGATTATTGTTGGGAATATGACGTCATTTGTTACTTACACCCTTTTGTAAATAGGTAATCTATTTTTCAAAATCCTTTTTTGTATGAAAAATGTATAGATCATGAAAAAGAAAAAATACGGGTTTCTTAAAAGTTCACCTATTTTCTAACTAGTTCATAAAAAAGTCAAGTTAAAAATATGAAGTGTTGTCAATTGTCGACACTTTAAGGAGGCCGTGTATTTTAAACAATAAAAAATGCATAGTTACTTAGAAAAAAATATTGTGAAAATTTTAAAACATATCTCTAAGAAATAACCTATTAGCATTGTATTAATTAAATAAATTTAAAAAAATTATAGAATACATTGAATAAGCAAATATATGAAATCTCCAGTTATCGACACCCGAGTAATTGATGGTAATCGATTTCCACATTAGGTAATTGAAAGATATTTAGGTACCTATAGCAAAACCTATAGAAAAATTCAGATATATTTTATAGAAATTAAGTTATAGTCTGGCCAGGGAAAGATGAGCCTAGAAAAAACTGGCAAAAAAACAATCAGCGTGTTGCAACACTGTATAACGCGATTACTGAACAACACTACTGATAATGATACTTGAACAATTACTATTTTTCTTCAATTAGAAGGAAGTGAAGTTACATGAAATAAAACTCTTTAACCTTTTGAACGCCATTATTCACGTATGTACTGAAATGACACTGATACGCCAACCTTTTTTCCATAAGAGAGTAACTATGAAGTATGAACCTTATATGATAGACAGAAGGTTGTTTTGACAGTGGATGTCATAACACCTAGAGGCGCTTACACGACGCCTTTAGACGTTCTTGGTGTTCAAAGGGTTAATTTCATTCTACTTTATATCTAAGAAGAATAATCAAAACCACTCTCCTAAATTTTAATTTTAACGAGACATAATAATTCAACTTCTTATGATATTCTTCAATGTGAATAATATTAGCAGTAAGCCTGCACCTTTAGATCTTTTAAAGAGCAAAAACAGTAAAATGTATTAAGGAGCAGTTACTTTCTTAGTTACCACATATCAAGTATCAAGATTAGGAGATCATACTAATTTAAGAAGTTTGACACATTTCACAATGATATTACTGTTGTCATATAAAAAGTTGCTATATTAAAAAAAATCTTACCCTGTCCAGACTCTACCGGCAAAAGAGTATCTATACTCACTCTCTTTTTTACAGAAGCGCCCCTGCACTTTTAATTCACTATCTTTAAACAAAGGAAAGAGAAGAATTGGCAGACCACCATGCACGGTGGACGGAAGACATACAAATAAGTTTCTGTCAAAAATTTAATTTTTGGTACAAGCTTTTACAACCGACTGTACTTTTCTACATACCATCATCAAGCACTCATTGAGACGATTCTAACGAGCCCAAACTCGATGGGGTTGTGTCGTTTTATTGCGGAGTTCCTATAGCCACCTTCCAGCTCCAGCATCAGATCAGCTCCAAGTCATCATAATATTGCATTGTCATGCAATATACATATGCTTGCAAAATTTCAGCTCAATTGGATAACAGGAAGTGACTGAAAAATGGTTTGCAAATTTTGACGGACGACTTACATACTTACATACGAACAGTGCAAGTTAATATAAAGCTTGTAAAAATAGCAACAAACTGGCAGCAAACTGCGCAGGATAGGGAAAAATGGCATAAACTGGAGGAGGCCAAGAGGGGTCCAAACCTATTAATTAGTGGAATATTATTTCCTTTTTTTATAGTACTAGCTCATGGAATAAATGGGCTTTTTATTTTATTTTTATTTATTTATCTTTAAACAAAACGACCGATCTCAATAATATTATATTCCATGAAAGAAGGATAGGCACTGCCTATGGTTCAGTATTGCCACATAAAAAAAATACTGCCAGTGCTTATTTTCAACGGTTAAAGATAAAAGTGTCGATTACTGTTCCTTGTCGATTATTGGTGCGTAATACGTTAATATTAGTTAAACATTTGACGGCAAGCTTTTATCGGTTCTGCTCGTCCTGTGGCTGCTTGGTGCCTATCAAACCATTTTATGCAGCGTTGTTTGATATTGAAAGAGGACAATCGATACACAGGGAATACAAAACAAAATATACAATTGATAAATGAATAGCAGCTTACTGTAGGTACCTACGTTTCTTTCTTGCATTTAGAAAATTCAACCAAGAAAATATTTAATTTAGCCAAAATATAACTTCACTTACTTAATAATACCGTTTATCTATCCAAATATCATAAACCCTCCATGATGCGTTCAAGAACCGCACATTATGGCCACCATAAAAATAGACAGTTTAGTTAGAACAAATTTCTTATCTGTGAAAATGTTATTAGTGCTAAATAATAACATCGATTTCGATAATATTATTTCATTCAAATTTAGAACATCTCTGAAATCAAAGAAACTTGATTTGACCTCTATTCTAATATCAGTCGAGATGACGTTTAGTTCGAAATGAATTGTCAATTTGCATACAAATTTGACAAATGTCGCACGTAAGTAAGATATCGAACGATATGACAGTTGGATCCGACTCTAGTTTGTCTCTGAATTAAGAAAAAACTATGACAGCTGCCAGAAAACAACGCCGCGATGGCGGTCATAATATGCGGCTCCTGAATGCATCATGGATAGATAAAGTAGTGTATGTAACTGTACATAATTAGGCATTAAGACACTCGTGTTTGGTGCCCTTCATTATGTACAGTCACATAAACTACCTACTATAATATCATTGCAATGCGTTTAGCTGTTAAGATGCGACCACCACCGCATCATCAGAATGAGTAAGTGATGCGACGCGGCAAGGTCGTGCATTGTCGCGCATCTTTTGTCTAGCGGCCTCGCGTTAATGGGTCAACAGCCCTCGCGATTAGCGCCGTGCTTATGTCAATGTCGATGGTCCACACGCGATACGGGCACGTTCCACCGCTACCACACAATAGATGGATACAAATTTCGGTACTTAGTACAGAAGGGGCCCAATTGGGGAATCAAAATATGACACGTCCCCTGCATGTCATAGCGATATCCCCACTTTCAAATCGCACAATCGAGTTCTCGAATATCCCTTTCCTTTAAATAATATCTATACATAGTCTTTATTGTTACTAACATAAGATGTATGTGTAGATATTATAGTGTAGGTACAAGATGATAAAGTGAGATCACTTTTGTTTCACCTAGGGATATCCTTTATCTTTCTATCCATTTATGTGAATGGAATCGCGGCTCTGCATTGGGTTGACAGGATAAAATAACCCGCTTGGCTCGCTAGGGTTATCAAGCTTGCGCGTCATATACGCTACACAAAAAAACTGTTATAACTGCAATTTGGCGCGATCGCAAACAAGTAAATTATCACCGACCCAAAATTCAAGACAGTGTGAGTACTAACTCGAATTAGACCAAATTGGAATCCTTTGGTTCCCTGCAGCCGATTTCAAACAAAACTTACTTAAATTTTATGGATTTAGCTCTATTTTCGATTGGTCGAATCACAAGTTTAGGAGATCAGCAGGATAGCAGGATATCTTGAAAAGATGTTAAAACAACGATTGTATTTGCTTATACCTACCACAGCTGGTATGCGGTGTTCTTAGCCAATAGATGATTAACGTAAAAACACACAAAATAAAAACAAAACAACCGAAATAGGAAATAATATGCAATAACCTTACTCAGTTTAAACTTTAGCGAACTGTCGAAACTTTTTAGTCGCTCGCCTCGCTGGAGGATTTAATATCGTCGCCACACCACGCGTCACGTACCCGCTGTGTGAAGAATACGTAACTGGACATCTCGACTATCCGTTGCAGAACAAAAACAATATTATAAACCTACGCCTTTTACTTACGTATTAGAAACTTTTTTAATTAGGTATTGATAACACATTATTACTTCTTTCAGGAAACCTACACGAGTTAGATAGTTAAATTTAATTTTTAGAATAAATAGATAAAGTAGTCTAGACTTGGTATTTGGTTTGGAATAAAACCAAAAAAAGCAACTATTTGACAAACAAACAAATGTACTACTTAGTTTAATCAATATTTTAACCGTAACTTAAACCGCAAGGAACTGGGTCATTGAAAAAATAACGACGCAGCGGAGAGTAAGGAGAGGCGCAAGATGGCAGCCACAAACCCTGTTTTGTTTAACACTCCTCGTCAAGGGCCCTTCTGCTCAAAGGAACCTCATCGTATCGTGGCAATAAGTTGTCCGGAAGATAAGCACAGATTACACGTCTGATTTGCCTATTGTCGAAAATACTATTTTAAACAGCAGAAAATAATTGTCGACTTGACATTCCATTGAAAACAAAGTACTAATCTTAAACTCAAGTATGAAAACACTTGACATCCTTTAGAATAACAGTCCTTGAAATGTAAACTCCTCCTTATGAATGCATCAGCAAACAACTGAATGGGGACCAAAAAAGTAACTGGTTACTCTCGACATACCCGTTTGCGCTGGACAATTAAGGCAAGGCAAGTTAAAATTGTTTATAATCCTGCGGTCGTCCGTTCTGTGGACAGCCCGTGCAAACCAAGCTCAATTTGCCGCGTCAACAGTTCGTGACGACAACACCATCAGGCCTAAGTTTAACTAGCATGGGCTCGGGTAGGCTCCTTTATATTATTTTATATAGTGTAAATATCGCACGACCAAAAGTACCGGTTTACTGGCATATGCCATTTTATTTATTAAGTCGTTATCTTCATCGTCATTAGCTTCTACGCCTAACGTCTCTCCACATGATGATGTCATCCTGGCCGATTTCGACCTCAGCGACTGTATTTATCTGGATTATGTGCTACTTGCGTGTTGCTGTTCTGCTCTCTGGTGCGCTCTCAGGTGGCTTGCGTACCCGATCTTTTTAGGGTTCCGGACCAATAAGGTAAAAACGGAACCCTTATGGTGCGACTCCGTCCGTCTGTCTGTCTGTCTGTCTGTCACAAAGTTAAATATCTCAGGAACTACAAATGCTATCAATTTGAAATTTGGAATAGTTGTAAACAAAACTAATCCACGTGTATGGAAAATGAAACATTAAAAAATATATATTAAATTTCTATAAAAAGGGACGAATAAGAGGGGGGGCAAAAAATTTAAAGTTTAGCTAGTAGGGCCAAGTGGGGTATCATATGAAAAGGCTTCAATTGCACATGCTTAAATAGTAATAAGTAATAGTAAAATTTTGATTTAAAAAGGAAAATGTAGAAAAAAATACACCCCCCCATTTACATTACCGGAAAAGTATAACGAGACCCTATCCAGCGTATTTTTTTTTATTCTTCAAAAATCATTTAATATTTAAGTTAGTATTTTTTTCCTTCTAATTCGTATGGAAGTATTCGGAAAGTACCTCCTAGCAAATAAAAAAGAATTATCGAAATTGGTTCACTTGAAAAAGAGTTATCTCTGAAAAACCAACATAGTTTATTTCTTAATAAAGCGTGGTGAAAGTTTGTACGGAACCCTCAGTGCGCGAGACAGACTCGCACTTGACCGGTTTATTTATAAAGGTACGGGCGCACCTTGAGCAAGTTAACACCCCACCGACATAATTGTAATGGATGGCTGGCTTGGCTGCTGGTGGACGAGCCTTGAGCTCGTCTCGCTTTACGTCAGCCCGTTACTCTCCACATACCCATTGCTGAAATCACGCCTTCTCTCATAGACGAGAGGGAAATTACATAAGCTAAATGCCACAGTCTAAATAAACCAAAATTTGTTGGAATTTGTTTACACAACAACCCTCTATACGTAGTTCTAACGTTGCCATTACACGATATACCTGAAAATTGGAGTCCAAACCATAAGAATTGCTGATCTTCCAAACTATTTGGAAATAAAAACCAGCAAATTGAGTGGAAGCTATGTTTACGCAGAACGAACGGGAATCGTTATGTTAATTCGCCAACGTGGCCCCAGGCCACAGCGCGGCGTGCTACGCCGCCACGATCGCTCTCGGACCATCTGAAATAAAAATCAATGTCGCCCATTTGAAATAACAATCAATGGATCGCAATCGATTTCATTACCTACAATTTCGTTTCTATTTCCCATTTTCGTTCAGTTAATTTTGTAATGAAAGTCATATACAGGCAATTCGTTGGGATGGGAGAGAGGAATAAGATCTTCTAAGCCGATTTAGCTGCATATCAATCTATTCTTTTAGTGTGAAGAAGCCAGATAAGTTAATATCGTTAGTAAATCGCATAATAATTTCCTCTTTATTTATCAAATTTTGAATAAATTTATTAATTAAAAAATTAAAAAAAAAAATCCGCTCCAGAGATACCGATAATGAAGTGAAGAGTAAAATGTCATGGACGCCACCACACGACTAGTTATTGTATTTTTTTATTAAAATACCAAAAATATATTATAATATACACACATATGTGTACCAGCGATGTAGATGTAGCCACATCATTATGCTGAGCCAGCGCCTATTCTATGCCACGACACATGGTGTACTTGCTAGTGTACCGAATTTACGTGACATTTAGAGCTGCTTTGCAGTTTACGTCAGGAATACAATCGATATCGGGGTTCGATTAACCAAATGTAATGTACAGTCGACGCCAAAAATATGTTTACAATTTTGCACCTTATTCCATTGTAATAAGGCGAAAAATGTAAACATAGTTTTGGCGTCGACTGTAAATTAACTAAGGGAAATCACTTAGCTACAGTTACAAATCTAAACTTAAGTTTATATTATACCGAGCCAAGCTAATTTCGACTTAGACGGTAATTTCAACAAGCCAGTAAAACATAATTGACCGTACTATTAATAAATTCACGCTTAACATAAGCTACGCTATCTTATCTTATCTAGGTGAGGGCCCTTTCGGATGCATTTTGACTCAGTGGGATCTTTTGTGCATTTGCCCTCTCCTTTATGCCTGCTCCCAGGCTTGCTCTATAATTTCCACAAAACAGATGATGCAGTTCACCGGGAGCACCTTGAATTCCTTTGGTTGCGGATATCCGTTACCAAAGTAATGCATTCTTTGTCTGGCAAGGGCATAAAATTCACACAATAAGTGTTCCATAGTCTCATCCTCCTCGCCACACATTCTACAGTCTAAACTATCCGCTTGTCCCACCTTGGCCAAGAGATCCTTGACCCCGAAGTGACCACCCCAGATATAATTTTGAGTTTTTCCAGAGTTTTCTGGTCCAGCCCAAGTCCACTCCTTCTATGAAGAGCTTAGAGTGCCTTAAGCCAGCCTCATTCCTCCACTCCTGTTGGTGTTTTGTTTTGGCGTAGGCTTTAAAGGCCGATATCATTGTTCCCTGCGAGAGTCCCACAAATGGTTCTGGACCTACAAAGTGATTTTTGGAGCTCCCTCTTGCAGCTCATCTGCTCTTTCGTTGCCGATGAAGCCCTCGTGCCCTGGTATCCAAACTAGTTGCACCTTATTGTGCCTTCCAAGCTTGTTTAGTGCTTGGACGCCATTATAAACTAGTCCACTTTGGGTGCCGTAAGCGCTTTAAGGGCCGTTTGACTGTCACTGAGTATATAGATAGTCTGCCCTTTGGTTTGTCTATATTCTCCTGTACACAGATAATTATGGCGTAATGTCTCCGCCTTGAAGACGGTTGCCAAACTACCCATGCTTACACTACTACTATAGTCATTTGCATAAATGCCTGCTCCCGTACCGTATCCCATTTTTGATCCGTCAATGGACCATATGCTGTCTTCGATACCATACCCTGGATGGAACTTTTGTTGTGTAGTTCCTATATATGGAATACATACTTGGGTAGCATTATGTCACATCCCATGTTTGTTATTCTGTCTAAGAAACCGTCAGTCTCCATGTTTGTGTGATTAGTCTTCGGCTTGCTATAGCTCCACAGTCCAAGAGTTTTTAATCTGTAGAGTGATTTACGCGCCTCTGACTTAATCACCATGTGAAAAGGCGGTAGATCCAGTGGGACTTCTAGCGCCGCTGTAGGTGTGGTTCGAAACGCGCCTGTTATAGCCATGCATGCCGTTCTCTGCACCTTCCTCAGGGCCTCTCTGCATGTGCTCATTAAAGTCCTTGGCCACCATACCTGGCTACCGTACAGTATTATGGGCCTCACCATCATGGTGTAGATCCACTTCAGTACCTTAGGGTTCAGTCCCCATGTTTTGCCATACGCTGATCTACACATTCCAAATACCCTTAGTGCCTTTGTAATGGTGAGATCTGTCGTATGCTTCTTCCAGTTCAGTTCCTTATCCAGTGTGACACCTAGATAAGTATTTCACGTCATTGGACAGTTCTAGTACCCGTCATCACGGTTAAACTCACGTATTAAATGAGTCACGTGTCAATTTACTAGTAGCATTTTAAACATGTCTCATAGTTTAAATTCGATCAATGAACGTGTTTAAAGTACCTACGGTTAACCTACCCGCAGAGTGAAGTAACGAGTATAAAAGTACAGACAGGGCAGCGCGTAATCTCTTTTATTGAGTCGATGCATGGATTGTATCCCAAAGCCCTTTGTGGAGCATTGCTTATCCGATTTATGGATATTTTAGGGTAGGGTTCGCCGATGCGCGACCCTTGACAATGTTCACGAGCCAACTCATGGCGAGATAAGCTCGGTAGGTACGTACATCGTTTTCAACTTGACTATTTACCTGACTATTCACACGTGCATTGGGAACTTTCTATCATACTACCTACGCTGTTATAATACTCGTTATATCAATGGATATAATCTACTGTAGGTACGTACACTATACACACTGACAAATAAATGAATATTTGACTAATTATTAGGTTAGGTGCGAAAAGAGTGCGACGATTGAAATCCTACCAATCCGATTCCGATTCTACGAATACCTTGATCCACCGCGTTATTACCTAAATAAATACATTTAGTAGGTTAATATTCTGTGCACTGCCCTCCCAGATCTTCGACCAAAATAGTAATCTAACCGATAATAATACACATTACTCAGTAAATATGAAAAGCATTTCAATACCCCATGTAAGACAAGGCGGGTCATATTCAAAAGGGTTACCGGCGGCAGCTTCCGGCGGAAGGGAAGCAATGTAGCAGCAATCCGGCGCGACGTCCTGCTCCATTTCCGAGGCCGAATGAGGGTAGTTTGTGCCTGGTTAAGGTGAAGGTGCCCTTACGGAGTTAATGCGTTTTCGCGTCATTAAATTGTTTCAATTATGACTAAATGTAACGCACAAATAAAATGAGCTAGAGTCTGGCCAAGATGAGCCTAGAAAATAGCGGAAAATTAAAAAAAAACAGCGTGTTGCAACACTGTGTATACACATTATTCCAGAAAATATTACATTAAATTAAATACTACTTGGAAGATAATTATTTTTCTTCAATTCACACAATGCAACTGATCAAGCAGAAGCAAATGAAGTCATATGAAATAAAACTATTTAACCTTTTGAACGCCATTCTTCACGTACTAAAGTATCACTGACACGCCAACCTTTTTTCCATTAGAGAGTAACTATGAACCTTATATGAAAAACAGAAGGTTGTTTTGACAACGGACGTCATAGTCATAACACTTAACGGCGTACTGGGCGCTTCGGGCACGACAATACACGACTCCTTTAGGCCTTCTTGGCGTTCAAAGGGTTAATTTCATTCTACTTTATATTTAAGAAAGAATAATAATCAAAACAACTCCCCAAAATTTCAATTTTGACGTGACATAATAATTAAACTTTTTATGATATTCTTCAATGTGAATAATATTAGCAGTAAGCCACCTTTTCATTCTTTTAAAAAGCAAAAACAGACTGATTTATTATGGAACAGTTACTTTCTTAGTTACCATATCAAGTATCAAAAGCTTAGGACATCATACGTATTTAACACGTTTGGCACTGATACTACTCAATGATGCTACTAGATGACAATGATACTACTGTTGTTGGCATATTATAAGTAAATAAAATTACTGTCAAAATTTTCATTTTTGGTACAAGCTTTTCAACTACTAATTGAGACGATTCTAACGAGCTACTTACGCAGGTTAAGTACTGAATTCCCATGGCCACCTTCTGTCTCCATCATCAGATCAGCTCGATGGTACCATAATATTGAATGGGTATGATTTTATCAGTCACCTAATAAATGCGTTTTCAGTTCCTAGAATAATAGATCTGTCACCTAAATTGAATAAAATATCAATAAGAATTACTTGGAAATAATATCTATCATCAAATAATTTATATTGAAGAAGAAAGTTGACTGAGCCCCGCTTTCGTTTCTGGGACTCAGTCTCCCGCCCTCCGCCCGGGCTCCCACCAGAAATATATAAAAGCCCGCGAAGCCAGAAACTCTCTTGGTCGGCATTGCGTTTCACGTGCGCACTCGACCTACGCTCCGATCGGGACGTCGCCGGCTCGCTTCGCTCGCCACCTCCCCCCACTCGCTTCGCTTCGGCCTTAAATCTAAAGTTATTTATAGTAAAACCAACGTATATCTTTTGTAATTTATAGCATTGACGAAAAAAAAGAAGCTGATTTGACTTTTGTCAAATACCGTATTTGACTCCGCCCCTATTAGCCATTTTTTCATTCAATTACGAGTAAGGAACTGATCTATTTATTAGGTGACAAATCTATTATTTTGATGACAGATTTTATATTCAGGCTATAGAAAAAAACTGATTTATATTTAGAGTCAGTTTTGATTAAAATGTTGACTAATATATAATTAAATAGATATTATTATTAGGGTATTGCAGATTAGTAACACTTCTAATAATAAGGTGACAGAAAATATTGTTGCCATATTGAATTGTTATCCAAACTATACCTTTACCCAAAATTTCAGCTCAATCGGTTGAAGATATCTGCTTCAAAATTGAGTTGCACCCGAACAAACATACCACACACTTACATAGTTTGTTAGGTACATATATGCATTGCAAGTTAATAGAAAGCTTGTAATCATTTACTTTAAAAACAAAGTTTAAACCGACTTCAATTCAGTAGATACTTCGCCAAGCACAGAAACAGCAGCAGCAGGTACATGAACATTTCCACATTTCTTTTCCAATTTACCACATGTCTCCGAGAGCAAATACGTTGATTATTACAGAAAAAACCCAAGTCGCTATCTGTGGGCTGATAATATTTGAGGAGTTCTGTCGATTCCTCAAGGATCTCAGAATTAACACTTCATTATTTGCTACTTCAACGGAATCATATCAGAATCTTTGACGTACTTTACATCTTTGAGGAGTTCCATAAAAGTCATCTGTGTTCTTCATCAACAGTTCCACTTGAGGAGTATACACTTAAGATTAAAAAAAAGAATTTTGGAAATCGGTCCACAATTGACGGAGAAACCGGTGAACATACATTAAAAAAAACGCAGTGGAACATATAACCTCCTCCTTTTTTGAAGTCGCTTAAAAATCTTTCCCTGGCGAGACGCTAAAGTTCTTAATGCTCTTAAGGCCTATTTATTCTAACATATTGATAGGATGTTGGTATGCATACAGTCACTCACAAACAAAATATTTCTTAATCTTCACCAGACCCAATGTTTCATTAGACCTAATTGCATTTTTCCCTATAACAATTAACTTTTCTGATGTTTTAAGTAGATTAAGGTAGGATCGTCAAGCTTAGTTATCAGTAAGTACCTACAATGAATGAGAAAAAGAAACTGATTTGTAAGTTTCATCTATACAGGGTGAATTCGGGGATTCCGACCACGAAATCGCAAAAAAAAACAGCTGTTCCATACATTAACTCTCAATTAACTCACAGTTAACTCTTAATTGGCTCTTATTTTTTTGCGATTTCGTGGGTGGTCCCATGGGAAAAGTTGTTCAGTATGACCATCTTATTGGCTTTTGGTCTTCTTGCTCCACGATCCCGAAATCATCCTGTATATGTATGTGTATTGATCTGCTTTGCCTTAAGGTTGACTGGTAGAGGATGCTTATTAACATTAAGTCCGCCTTTTGTACCATTAATTTTCCATTGATTCAGACAACAGTGATTCACATTACCTAACACAATGTGCTTCTCATTACTTTACACAATAAGCTCCTCCGCGGCAGACTCTGAAGTTTCAAATTACGCCGGAGTCGGCGATCTCCATAGGTACCGACCCGATCCTGCGAATTGACCCCAAGCCCTGTGTACATATTTGAGGTAAACAACAGGCACTCCAATATGTTGTTAAGATCATACGCAAACGCAACTTCCCACGACCCGGGAGGGTAAATATACCAAATAAATATGCAAATCGATGAATTAGTTAATAATCACGTGTCTTTATTGGAAAGTAAATAGTTAGGCTAGGCGTAAGTTTTCCTTCTTAATACTTATATATACAATTCAAGTTAACATGCTTTAAGGTTGGCTCTATAAAGCGATGCTTAACTAAATAATACAAAATAACATTTTAGAAGACACCTACATACGAGGTAAATAACTTGTATACTAAGTATGTGGATTGATCCTACATATTTCAATATTTTCAGACAGAAAACCAGTATCCGTAAATACAATATTTGACAAAATCCCTCTTTGGTTAATTTTGTCTCTATTATACAAACGCGGCGGATGGACGGACCAACAAGTTAAATGAGATTCACGAGCCGAGCGTTCGCATGTGTTCCTTTTTATCTGGTTCAGTCTCGTGGTCCCATGGTTGATATACTCTTTCGGTCGTGTGTGTTATCGAGTGGCATCGGCATCACACACATGACATGAGACACAAACGTTGAGTGTCTGAGTCCTTGATCCAAAACTCTTGAAGCTTGGTTTCTTTCATTATTTTATTAGGGGACAACGGTCCTGTCTGCTTTTACAGGAACACACCAGTATATCCAATCAAATCTTTTACATCTATAACTTTCATGGAACTGAAACTCCTTGTTTTTTTTTCAAAGTAGAAAATATATAAATGCCGCGGGTACCGCCACATTACTTGTAACAATGTTATTTTGAGCTGCGGTTGGAGGAATATGTTTTGCTTGGATTTTAAGGAACGAGTACGGGCTAGCGAGCACGAAAAGGCATTCTAATCCCGCACTCAAAATACACAATAATCTGGTGTGAATATACATTATTTTTTTCACTTCTCATGCTCGCAAAGTTCGCCTTCGTGCTGCACAAAATGCCAATGTTATGCTCTAGTGCACAAAGTAAAATTGTTTTAAAGACTAAGATAATCGGGCCTAACAGCCACACACACAATAAAATTTCGTATTATTATAACTTGTCATTTGATTTGATTTGCTTTAATAAATTTCACATCCGTGTTTTCCATTACTAAATTAATAAAACAGGAGTCAATTATTATTTTAAAACGTATTGAACCATTGAATGACTTGGCAGTATGAAATAGGTACCTAAGTCTAATCACGTGTCGAAAATTAAACATAAAAACTTTTAAAAAGTTAAGTGACGGGAATGACCTTTTATTTAATTTAGTTTTGAAATTATTTGTTATTTTCTCGCAATCGAAGTGAACAGCAGTGTGTATCGGGCATAAATTAGCCATTTAACCCCTCGCCGGTGGCTCGGGTGGATATAAACGTCTCAGGTTATATAAATGGCTCGTTTTATGCGCTTGTTGTACAATCTACTATTATTATATTATTATCAAAAGACAAATTATTTTAATACAATAGGTATATTGAAATATAAGATGCAGACGGAATTTGGTTATGATGTAAATATTTATACATATGTATCATGGTTATCTCGTAGGTGAAAGTTATTTCACTGATATAAATGTTAGATTAATATCCTAATCTTACACAACCCGAACTAGCCCCATAGTTCGTGTTAGTAAGGCTTGTGTTATAGGTACTAGACGACGATATATTTAATGGATAATGCTTAAATACATAGTTAACATCCAATACTCATGCAAACATTCATGCTCATCACACAAATATTAGCCATTACCGGGATTCGAAACCACGACCTTTAGTTTCGTAGGCAGCGTCACTACCCAACTAGGCCAACCGGTCGTCCAAAACCACTTAATTTATAATTCCATCGGCAGTTTATAAATAAAAGCAATACTTCAGGTGTTTTGGTGGCAGAACAGAACAAAATGATTTTTATTTCGCTGGCCTAAGGGCCATATTTGTGTAGATCCGGGAACTACATATTTGATGAAGCCAAATGGAACACGGAGTGCGTGAGTACATTCGGAAACGTTCTATTTCCTTCCAATTAACGACACCAAAATGAAAAATGATTTCAACTTCCACGTCCATTGAAAGAAGGCACGTGTTGACTTAAGTTCCGTAGCTTTATATACCTAACATGTTAAAGCATCATCACCTACATTAAATTAACGTTTTATGTTAGGCTAGCTGTTGCCCGCGACTTCGTCCGCGTATAACATGGTATCGTCTACATGTTTGTTGAAGGAATGAATTTAAAATAACATTGAAATTTTGAAATTAGTTTTGTCTTTTAGAAAACAATCTAAAACTGAAGTTACAAATCTCTTACTTTCAAAATGTCTTGCTCTCTATACAAACTAAGGACGCTTTACAGGGAAAAATTAAAAATAAAACACACAGTTTTTTATTGTAATAGGTAATAGTATTTTTTCTATAAACTTTAAAGCTAAAAAAAAGTGTTCCCATACGAACCTTGCACCCCTTTTTAACCCCTTAAGGGGTGAAATTTTCCAAAACGCTGGCAGTAGGTATTTTTTTGTATTTTAATAAGTAGGTACTTAATCTTTCTACAGAGTTTTAAGTTTCTACCTAAAAAAAAGTTTTCCCATACAAATATGCACCTCTTTATCCCCCTCTTTACGGGTGGAATTTTTCAAATCACTGAAAGTAATTTACCTATATATTTGTATTCTAATAAATAATCTTTCTACACAATTTCAAGTCTCTAGCTCAAAAAAAAAGTTTCCTCCATACAAATTTGCACCCGTTTTAATCACTCTTAGGGGTGGAATTTTCTAAAACGCTGAAAGTATTTTATTTTATGTAATCTTTTTAAAAAGACTCGAGATTCTAGCTCAAAAAAATCCCCTTTACCAACATTGTACCCCTTTTTCATACCCTTAGGGGTGGAATTTTCCAAAATGGTGTTTTTTTTATTTGTATTGTAATAAGTACTCTTTCTACAAACTTTTAAGCTTCTATTTCAAAAAGGAGTTTCGCTCATACAAACTTTGCAACCCTTTTTAACCCCCTTCGAGGCAGAATTTTCCAAAACGCTGACATTGCTTTATTTGTATTCTAATAAGTAAGCTTTCTACAAAGTTTTAAGTCTCTAGCTAATAAAAAAATGTTTCCTCCATACAAATGTTGCACCCCTATTAATCCTCTTAGGGGTGGAAAGTTCCAAAGCGCTGAAAGTACTTTATTTGAATTCTAAAAATTACTTCTTTCTACAACGTATTGAGTCTCTTGCTAAAATAATAAAGTTTCCTCTATACAAAATTTGCACCCCTTGTTTACCCCCTTAGGGGCAGAATTTTCCTAAACGTTGAAAGTACTTTATTTGCATTCTAATAAGTAATATTTATACAAAATTATAAGTCTCTAGCTCAAAAAATAAAGTTTCCCCCATACAAACTTTGCACCCCTATTTGACCCCTTTAGGGGTAGAATTTCCTAAAATCCCTTCTTATTCGTTGCCTACGTTGTAAAAGATAGTTCTGGTGTAAAATTCAACTCTCTATTAGCCCCAGTAGTTTCGGCTGTGCGTTGATGAGTGAGTGAGTGAGTGAGTCAGTCAGGACATAGGCATTTATATTTATGTAGGTATAGATAGATAGAAGATGTCGAAAATCCCATTCAAATATCTCAAAAAAATATGAAGCTACAACCGTTTTAATGTCGCTCCTTAGAGTGAGAAAACGATCGGGGACTGTGACGTCAAGATCCTCGAGCGTCATAGTTAAAAACAATCGTTTCATATGAAGGTGCGTTTTGCGGAAAAGGGGCAGAACATAAAACTTTGAAACTTAGTTATTACGGGTACCTACTCGTATAGGTATAACCTCTTGCGTTGATTTTTTTTCTGTTATCCTTTTTCGAGAGAATTCATTATGATTATTTTATTTAGTGTCTACCTACACCCCTATTTTCGATTCCTGAGCTAAAACCACGAACTTCGGAATTCGAAAATATTTGGGTATCTCTATCGCACTAACAATACTCGAGTGACAGGGATGCAGTTATACGAACTTCGAGTTTCGGTTTTCGTGGTAGCGCCGCAGGCACTTTGGCAGAATGCGCAAAGAGCGCGTGCCATTACCATTCAAAAAAAACAAATTCGTGTTAATTATATTGTTCATGTTTGTTGATACATTTATTGAAATTACGCCATAATGCGACATTTGCGCATATATAAGTTCTCATATCACAATCGAATATTTTTTTATTGTTTAACTTTTGGCATGTGTATCGCAAAGGTCTATCGTAGACTGGATTTAAATTATTAATAAGTGAAAGGCAAAGCAATTCCGCCATTTTGACGTTTCTTATAGCTGACAGTTGGAGCAGCGTTTGATTTCAATAAAAATAAATGAAAAATAAAGTGAAGTCGTATATTTCGGAAAATTAATTAACTGTCGCAGTCGGATAAAAACTATCCTAAGTTACAGCTAGAATAATAATGTACCTATAAAAATGTTTTATATTTTTCCGTTCATGGGATGCTGAGAACATTCGTAACAACACAAAGCTTAGTTTCAAACTGGCTGATTCTTTTTTAATTTAGAGATTTATTATAAGTGGAGATAAATAACTCTTGAGACATATATTGTGGTAAAAACTCTTTTGGTGATATACATACACATACATACCTACGTCATATACCTATTTACGTAAGTTTCTTACTTTGCAAATCTTTAAAGTCTTCGAAGTAATCTCACTTGCCAATGATTGGATTGAAATAATTCTTAATCGAAATCTTATTTCCGTCGTATTATCATTTTATCTTCTTTGTTACGCTAATAATAACACTTCGCGATTTGTCACAATCGCTACTTCTAAAATGTTCACCACACTTGCTTGACAAGGGCTTTATAACGCGCAAGCATACAGAGCTACAATTAACTATATTTTGCCCACGGGCGTAATGGTATTTTTTTCTTAAATTGTATCCGTCACTCATGCGTCCCTAGTTACACAGCAAGGAGGTTTTAACTCAAGTACGACGATTGAAAACGTGCATTCAATAAATTTTAGTGTAAAAATCACTAATAAAATATTTATAACTGAATTATTCAAAGACTTAAAAACTAAAATATTGCAATTTTGCCTCTGTGTAAAATATTAGAGCAGTAATTTTAAATCGTGGCTGCATGCCGAAGGGTATAAATTTGCCTTATACGCGCCTCACGTGAAATTCAACAAAATTGACGACTGACATTTTGTTGTTTTTATTGCGATTAGATTAGTAATAATTTCGTTTAAAATGTATTTGTTTCGCAAATGTGATGAAAAACGAATGTTCGCAAATATCCCGCACCAGCTATGATTATTTTCTGTTTGGCCTGAAGGTTGACTGATAGAGAATACCTTATGACACCTTTTGTATTAGAAACTTGTTACTGTGCAATAAAGTTTAAATAAATTACATAAATAAAAACATTGTGTCGCACGTACGGTAAGAAAATTACAAACTCGAGTCATGAAATATAATAGACTCTCGTTTGTAAATATCCTCTAACCGTATACTTGTGGCACAATGTACTATATCGTATGTCTAACTATTTAGATCCATAAGTAATTATGATAATAGGTATTATCATAATGACAAATCGGCTTTTGGCTGGGTTCATTTTTATTGTTCCATTGGGAAAAAGAGCGTCGGTATAATGTTCATACGGCTAGTATAATTAAATATAAGCGCAATACACACATCAAAATATGTCATATCCTTTCCTTTAAGCAGTGTAGAGAAAAGGCAACATTAACAGTTTATAAATTTCACCTCGCTGACAAGGGAGGCTGGCAGAGATTGATCGGCGCGTCGTGTCGCCGTGTATGACGCCGGCACACCACCGCCGGCCACGGTAAATATAAGGAATATTTGCTCACAAAGCTTTTTAAACCCGCATATTTCGCCCACGTTATCCGTCCTCTACGGTATGTGTAGGTATTAACGGCCCAGAATAAAGGTAACAAAATACAAACCACCCAAACATTTTTCATTGTCATCCCAATTTGTATTGCGGGTAACAAAAAGTTGAGTTATTTTTTGCTGTAGGTTACTTTGGCCAAGAATGAATGAAAATTCATATCGAGTTTATCGAGTAAGACTTAGGCTCTGTCAGGTGCATATTTACCAAGTAAGTTTAAAATAATGGCTCATTTATACCTACGCTAAAGTAACTCCAAGCTGACGTTGCATTAAAATAGCTTCCATGCCGTACATTCCGGAGCGACGCAGAACCTCAGAGTTAGGAACTCGGTCCTGCCACTTGATCTTCAGAATGTATCTTAGGCACCTAAGGTGGTAAATGTGCTCTTTAATGTCTATTTTGTAGAGGCACCATGTCTCTGCTCCGTATAAAAGGACAGGGATGATTAGAGCTTTGTACACGCTGATCTTTGTCTTTAACTTGAGATCATGGGTCTTCCAGACACGATCGTTGAGTCGCCCGAAATCGGCTGCGGCGTTGGCGATGCGTGATGGTATTTTCCCATTTAGATTTTAAGAGTAAGTTTGGCCTAGCCAGCCACATCCGAGCTCACAATAGGGCAAATCTGTAACTGCTAGGGTCGCCGTCATCGAAATCAATGAGGAGGAGTATATATAGAAAAGTAACTACTATAAGATATCAAATAAAAAATAATGGAACCGGCTACATTTTTTAAGACAGATACATTAAAGAAATTTGGTTTGTTAAGGTGTTAAGAAGGAAGTAGGATGGAGCACTGGTAGGATGCAACCTTAAGATATTGTAGGATGCAATTCTCAAAATACCTCAACTTACTTAGTGGTGGTTAAATTATGTACGAGTACCAAAGAGTTGATGCTGCTGAAGGTAATCGTTTTAGTATAACAACCAGAAAAACACGCTACAAAATGACTCTTAGTAACTTGTACAAATTGTTTATAGAAAAGTGCGATAATAAGAGAGTGCGACAAGGATCATTACCGAGTAAATTAATTATACCAGACTTCAAGCAACACTCCACGGGATCTCCGCTTCCAATCTCCGCGTTAGCCGCTGCCAGAAGCTTGGAACAAAACAATAGGTATTTTCCGAGTATAAAAAGAATTCGGTGCGAAATTAAAAGGTGAAAAAGAAAAACTTTTTTCATTTTCCATTAGGAACAATATTCAAGGGGGTTGAATTCCCTACTCTCCCTTAACAGAATTTGAGTGGGGTCCTAAAAGGTATTTTATTCGCTTTCTTCCTCGCTTCTGTCATTTTAGTTTTGGCGTTTTATTGTAGGTACTATAGTGTATAAGTAACTGAAAATAACAAATAAAATGTATCTAAAGCCGATTTGATGACACAACCCGACCGAGTTCCCCACACATTTTAAGCGTCCCTTTAAATGTAATGAAATGGTACATAGCACACATTACCTCTGAACCTTCTCCGCTAGGAGCCGCCCTTGACCTCGATGTTCTGGCCGACCACGATGATCAGGATGATGAACACCAACAGCAGCACCAGGATGCAGCAGATGGCCACAGCGAGCATGGCCGCGTGCTCGCCCAGCTTGGAGGCGCCCCGCGCAGCGCGCGCCCGCGCCGCTGCAGTCGTCGCCGCGACCACCGGCGCACTTATGATACCGACACTGTCTACTTGTGTTTCAAAAACTGAACGCTGTCCACTCTTACCTATATCGTCTAATTTTAAATTCCGAACATCCAACTGTATTGAGAGATGATCCCTGTGGACCCCACTTCTTCTATTTAACGTGTTGTTTACCACGCGCCACTTTATGCGAATGCTTAATAGATTCTGTCTAATTATTCAACTACCAATCGTAGAGCACAGTTATCAAAATTTACGCAGTGTACATATTAACATGAGGAATTACCTAAAGGTACTTCTGACTGATAGATCGACTTCGACAGGTATCGGAAGTTATGAAACGCAAAAGTTTCAAATCGATACTAACTGTAAGGAAATCTCACAGATGTCCGTCATTTGGATACCTCAACGTCATTCTTATTGTTTAAATAAAAATATGAAATCAAAAATAAAGCATTAAAAAGGAAGCCTACCAGCCATTACAATGATTCAGAAATTAAAATGCGCTCTGCGTACTTCAATTTCGCCTGCCATTTCCTCGACGGATGTTGTGCGCCGCGATTCCAATTAGACGGAGAGTCGAAGAATACCCTCGATGGGACACAAGATTGGATACAACGTGCGCCTTCGAGCTTCAAGAAATCTTAAATATCTGTTTGTTTAGATACTTATTGTTAATTAATCAGCTGATAATTTCCGCCTGAGGAAAACAAAGAACGCTGGTTATAGATGAATTATCGAGAACATGGAATTGCATTTGTAGTGGTGGTACCGTTTGCAACAAAAGGAGAATAATTTTCTCTTAATTTTTCTTTACAATTTGACACTGACATTATTTTGGTATTTCATCATCATCATCATCATATCAGCCGAAAGACGTCCACTGCTGGACATAGGCCTCCCCCAAAGAGTGCCACAATGGCCGGTCCTGGGCCACCCGCATCCAACGGACTCCCGCGACCTTTACCAGGTCATCAGTCCACCTTGCGGTTTTGGTATTTACTTCTTCAATATATAACAAACCTCTTCTTATGCTGATAGTACGAGAAAATAGAAAATTCAAATATAGAATGCCTGTAAACATACAATGCTACTACATATGCAATTCCATTCTCTCGTTAATTTATCTATAGGTACCTACCCGGTGACCCGGTTCGCTTATTAATACCTGTGTCATGTTTCAATTTTCATTTCAATGAAGATGCACGCTCGAAACAAGCTTTAATTATTTACAAAACGAGAGCAAGGAATCATCAGTTGATTCTCATTTTCTCATTCACGGTTGAGAGAATTTAATCTGGAAGAGCGAGGCTTTATGGTAATGCGCTGAGATACCCGTAGACAATAGTGCGGTGTTTTATCTTTGTGACGATGGAATCAATATATCTATAGCCGGCTGTGAGTGGCAAATACCCAGTGACAGTGCCAGTTGGTTTAATGACAAAGTGCTGGCGGGGAACGGAATGATGATGGCGAGATGGGGCGGCGGACGCAATTGCAGACTTCAGGAAACAGATCGAATTAATTAGGCTTTATATAAAACTATTATTTAACTGTTTCGTTAGCCAGGTTATCTTTATCAAAGTATCCGTCTCACCAGCGACATAGTAAGTATTGAACAAAATACCTACATAACAAAATCTAATGTTCTGCTTCTAAGATTCTCGTAAGCCATTATCAACTCGGGTTGAAATGACGTCAATAGATGCTTTGCTATAATATGTATTTCGATATAAGTAATTTTAATATTAATATACTCGTTTAACAAGCTACGGTAGCCTAGTGGTTCATGCATGCGGCTGTCAAGCGGCGGTCGTGGGTTCGAATCCAGGCTCGTACCAATGAGTTTTTCGGAACTTACGTACGGAATATTTACCGTTAGCTTTTCGGTGAAGGAAAACATCGTGAGGAAACCGGTCTAATCCCAATAAGGTCTAGTTTACCCTCTGGGTTGGAAGGTCAGATGGCAGTCGCTTTCGTAAAACTAGTGCCTATGCCAAATCTTGGGATTAGGTGTCAAAGCGGACCCCGGGCTCCTTTAGGGGCACAACCTGCAACCGGGAATAACGCTAGGAGGATGATGATACTCGTATATCATAGCTCCGTTTGTGACAAGTGTTACCTACTCGCATTTTTCGCATTACTTTCTATTACCTGCCAGCGTAAAGGGCGCAAAGGGCCCTCGCCAGATAAGATAAGATAGATTACCCGCCAGCGTAATATTTATTTTTATGTCCCTTAACCTAGGCCAAACGCTCGTGCGGTCTACCGCCATCGCCAGCAGCGTTACACGCCGTCATGCACAATTCATCAGCAGTCATGACCCCTGAACTAAAAATCAATTATAATTTAGCTATTTATGTGACCTTAATAACCTTATAAGTAGGCACACAAGGTTTATTACGTGTAGTCCTAGCACTCTCATCGGACGGTTAACAAGTTCACATAAATTGAGTTGAACGTGATGCGATTACATACATGTTATTCGCCGTGGAAAACCGACTGCGATATAAGTTAGGTGCGTGGTTTACGAGATAAAATGAACCCATATTCTAGATAACTCAAGCTTATTTTTTGCTCTACCTAACTCTTTTTTCTTCATGAGAAATGAAATGGTATCATCTGTAGTATTTATTAATGAAGCACCCAAAGTATGGTTTTACTTTATTTATTTATTATTTTAGTATGACAGATAACTCGCTTAGTGCATCTACATTACTTCAAGTGACTCGTGTCATTCCCTCATAAGCCTGTACCCGTACAGACGCTATATTGACAAGCAGCTGTCAAATATGTTACTCAGTCCATTTAATAGCGTCTGTACAGTTACGTTCCATTACATCATACCCTTTTCCTTAAAAAAAAACAACAAAAAAAAAGAATATTCTTCTTGCCGTTACTCTAAAAACTTACTTTCTAAAGTTTAGTTACTCTAAAGTTGTACTTACATATCAAAATAACATATTTTGAGACCACTGGGCTGTATTACCTAGAATCCATCAAGCACCGAATTATTGAGCTCTAATGTGATAAGAAGTTCTTGTATACATACAGTTATTGATATCCTTAACTACGTATGCTCTAAAATTATTAATTTGAACAATTTTTCCAAACAACCATTTATTAGATAATGGATCTTTCTTAAACCACACCATTTGATTTATCTTAAAACGATGTTTTGGTTTTGTATTCTTATTATAATTTGTTTCATTTCTTTTTAGAGTTTTTTGAAATTCAAACTTCACTCCTGAATTTATTTTCGACTCTAAATGCAATTGTGTGCAAGGCAGTTTAGTTTTCAAATTACGATTCATCATGAGCTGAGATGGAGAAAAGTTAGTTCCTGATACCGGCGAAGATCTGTATTGTAAAAGCGCTATTCTAAAATCTGTTTTATCTTCTGAACATTTGATTAACATTTTTTTTGCAATTTGTACTGCTTTTTCTTGCCTCACTTACTTTTTCCAAGCCAGCTGCTGATATGAAAATCCGCAATTGTTGTTTAAATTTCCTCCATTTGTCGTAAAGATCTCCAACAGAGTCCAACTGCAAAGGAGCTGGCATTTTGTATTCAATAGGACTCGCCATCATAAATTCACTTTTGGTTGAATCTCCTTTTTCTTCATCTGACATGTAACTGGCTTTAATTACCCTTTATTGTAGGTTCTGCACCGACTGCGCCATGTAGTATTTATTAATGAAGCACCCAAAGTATGGTTTTACTTTATTTATTTATTATTTTAGTATGACAGATAACTCGCTTAGTGCATCTACATTACTTCAAGTGACTCGTGTCATTCCCTCATAAGCCTGTACCCGTACAGACGCTATATTGACAGGCAGCTGTCAAATATGTTACTCAGTCCATTTAATAGCGTCTGTACAGTTACGTTCCATTACACATCAAGTGTCAGATGGAAAGCAGACACCGTAGCCTATGGACGCTTGCGAATCCATAGGAGTCACAAGAGCGTTGTAGCATGACGGCATTAAAACATCGACCAAATCCATGCATGCATGCAGCATGGGGTAGAAAAGCAATAAAGCGTGAGCAAAGTTGTGGCGCAGCCGTTAACTCCTCGCAAGGAGGCCAAGTTGAGGGTCGAGAATAATAAATAGTCTCGTAGTATACGTCGTCTTTAATTTCTTTGACAATTTACCATCATAATATGACGCAGGACCCATATGATAAACGGTACGTGCGTATATGTAGAAGGTACATACATATTTGTATACTAGCTGTTGCCCGCGACTTCGTCCGCGTATAACATGTTATCGTCTAAATGTTTGTTGAAGGAATGAATTAAAAAAAACATTGAAATTATTTTCTACCTAGACTTGTAGAAAACAATCTAAAACCGAAGTTACAAATTTCTTACTTTAAAAATGTCTTGCTCTCTATACAAAGTTCGAACCCACTTTTAACCTTCTTAGGCGATGAATTAAAAAAACGCTGAAATAAGTTTTGTAGTCTAAACAGGCTAAGATCGCAGTTACAAATATCATACTTTAAAATTTTCATGCTCTCCATACAAACTTTGAACGCTTTTCAGGAAAAATTAAAAATAAAACACTCGGTTTTTTATTGTAATAAGTAAGGAAACCGGAAACAGTGCGTAAGATTGGGCGCCTTATTAGTCAGTGATACAGTACCAATATCCCTTGGTGTACCTCAGGGAAGCATCCTCGGCCCAACCCTGTTCTTAATTTACCTCAATGACATGATGTCTCTCCCTATCAAGCAGGCAGAGATTATCTGCTATGCAGACGACACCGCTTTGGTATTCCATGACTCTTCCTGGGAGCGATGCTTCGCTGTAGCAGAGAGTGGCTTATCGGTGATCGCGGAATGGCTGGCTAACAACTTACTTTCCCTAAACATCTTAAAAACAAAATACTTATGTTTTCACAAAACTGCTGCATCTGCTCCCAGCTCACGCCCAGACATCAGGCTTTGTGATCGCACTGCGCCCATTTCATCTAACTCAGTGAACGGAGAGTGCAAGGTGGTTAATAACTGCACCACTGTAAAGTACCTGGGTATCACTTTAGATGAAAATCTCAATTTTAAAAAACACATCGAGGTTATGTCTGCTAGAGTCAGAAAGATTGTGTTTTTAATGAAGCTACTGAGAAATTCTGCTGCAATGGACATTTTAAAGCTTGTTTATACCTCGATGTGCGAGTCGATACTCTCATACTGCATTGGGGTGTGGGGCGGCGCCTCCAGCTCTGCGCTCCTGCCTCTCGAGAGAGCCCAACGGTTTGTCCTTAAGGTTATGCTCAGGAAACCCCGGCTATTCCCAACGATCGCTCTCTATAAGGCCTCGGACGTCCTAAGCGTGAGGCAACTAATGATCCTACGAGTTGCTACTCACGTGCATAAAGATACGGTACAGTCTGAAGATTATACCACCCTATTCCGTAGACGAGTTTTTAAAATACCGGTTCCACGCGTAAAAACCACACATGCCAGACGTCTTCCAAATTTCTTGCACCCTTTTATTTATAATAAAGTGGTAAAGGCCTGCATGATATCGGATAGTACTCCACGCGAAGCAAAATCCAAAATTGTAAGATGGCTAAAGGGTCTTAGCTATTTTGAGACGGAAAAACTGTTAGAGGTCGTAAGATAAGTGGTTGTTTTGATAATACTCAACCCTGTAGCCTTGCATACATATCACTCAATTAAACTCAGTTAAAGACACACACACACACACACACACACACACACACACACACACACACACACAAACACACACACACACACACACACACACACACACACACACACACAAACACACACACACACACACACACACACACACACACACACACACACACACACACACACACACACACACACACACACACACACACACACACACACACACACACACACACACACACACATACACACACACAAACGCGCGCATATAAAAATTATTGTTTATTTGTTCATAATAATTTTAAGTAACTTTTGTAGCTAACATGACTAATGTTGAAACCGAATCTGGCCACCACGTGTCAGGCATAGCCTAGTGTGGGGCCGCAGGATAAACTGTATTGTAAAAAGGTTTTCTTTTAATAAACAATTTTTATTTTTTTTTATTTTTATAAGTATTTTTTTTACAAACTATCTAGTCTCTAGCTAATTAAAAGTGTTGCCCATACGAACCTTGCACCCCTTTTTTACCCCTTAAGGGGTGAAATTTTCCAAAACGCTGGCAGTAGGTATTTTTTTGTATTTTAATAAGTAGATACTTAATATTTCTACAGTTTTAAGTTTCTACCTAAAAAAAAATTTCCTACACAAACATTGCACCTCTTTATCCCCCTCTTAGCGGGTGGAAGTTTTCAAACCACTGAAAGTAATTTACCTACATATTTGTATTCTAATAAATAATCTTTCTACACAATTTCAAGTCTCTAGCTCAAAAAAAAGGTTTCCTCCATACAAATTTTCACCTGTTTTAATCACCCTTAGGGGTGGAATTTTCCAAAACGCTGAAAGTTCTTTATTTGTATTGTAATAAGTAATCTTTCAACAAAGGTTTGTCGCTTGCGATCTTTTTAAAAAGGTTTGAGATTCTAGCTAATCTAAAAATCCCCTTTACCAACATTGAACCCCTTTTTCATACCCTTAGGGGTGGAATTTTCCAAAACGCTGTTTTTTTTTATTTGTATTGTAATAAGTAATCTTTCTACAAACTTTTAAGCTTCTATCTCAAAAAGAAGTTTCGCTCATACAAACTTTGCAACCCTTTTTAACCCCCTTAGAGGCTGAATTTTCCAAAACGCTGGCAGTACTTTATTTGTATTCTAATAAGTGAGCTTTCTGCAACGTATTGAGTCTCTTCCTAAAATAATAAAGTTTCCCCCATACAAAATTTGCACCCCTTGTTTACCCCCTTAGGGGCAGAATTTTCCTAAACGTTGAAAGCATTTTATTCGTATTCTAATAAGTAATATTTATACAAAATTTTAAGTCTCTAGCTCAAAAAATAAAGTTTCCCCCATACAAACTTTGCACCCCTATTTGACCCCTTTAGGGGTAGAATTTCCAAAAATCTCTTCTTATCCGTTGCCTACGTTGTAAAAGGTAGTTCTGGTGTAAATTTCAACTCTCTAGCCCCAGTAGTTTCGGCTGTGCGTTGATGAGTGAGTGGGTGAGTCAGTCAGGGCATTTATTTGTAGGTATAGATAGATAGAAGATGACGAAAATCCCATTCAAATATCTCAAAACCGTTTTAATGTCGCTTGTTAGAGTGAGAAAACGATCTGGGACTGTGACGTCAAGATCCTCGAGCGTCATAGTAAAAAACAATCGTTTCATATGCAGGTGTGTTTTGTGGAAAAGGGACAGAACATACCCCCTCTCAAAACTTTGGACTCTTATAACTTAGTCATTACCTATATAACCTCTTGCGTTGTTACCTATACGTATACCTAACATCTTGCGTTGATTTTTTCTCTATGTACTCTCCTTTTTTCGTGAAAATACATTATGATTATTTTATTTAGTGTACCTACAGCCGGGTCCGCTTCACCAATGTTTTCCATGTTTTTAAACATCTAACATGTTTTCCGTCAGGTTCGGCAAACAACTAGGGTTTTGTTTTGATTGGCAAAACATGTTTGATGTTTAAAAACCACGAAAACATGGCGCAGCGGACGCGGCTTACGGGGTGTAGTTTCGATTCCTGAGCTATAACCACGAACTTCGGAATTCGAAAATATTCTGGTATTTCTATCTCTATCGCACTAACAATACTCGAGTGACAGGGATGCAGTTATACGAACTTCGAGTTTCGGTTTTCGTGGTAGCGCTGCAGGCACTTTGGCAGAATGCGCAAAGAGCGCGTGCCATTGCCATTCAAAAAAAAATCGTGTTAGTTATATTGTTCAAATTTGTTGATACATTTTTTGAATTTACGCCATAATGCGACATTTGCGCATATAAGTTCTCATATCACAATCAAATATTTTTTATGGTTTAACTTTTGGCATGTGTATCATAAACTGGATTTAAATTATTAATAAGTGAAAGGCAAAGCAATTCCGTCATTTTGACGAAAATTTGACGTTTCTTATAGCTGACGGTTGGAGCAACGTTTGATTTCAATAAAAATTAATGAAATATTAAATGAAGTCGTATATTTCGGAAAATTAATTAATTGTCGCAGTCGGATAAAAACTATCCTAAGTTGCAGCTAGAATAATAATGTACCTATATAAAATGTTTCATATTTTTCCGTTCATGGGATGATGAGAACATTTGTACCACACAAAGCTTAGTTTCAAACTGGCTGATTCTTTTTTTAATTTAGAGATTTATTATAAGTGGAGATGTATGTATTTACATACATACATTCATGCATACACTCGCGCCCTGTGTTCTCCAAAGCAGAGTACGATTTTTTAGGGTTCCGTAGCCAAATGGCAAAAAACGGAACCCTTATAGATTCGTCATGTCTGTCTGTCTGTCTGTCTGTCCGTCCGTATGTCACAGCCACTTTTTTCCGAAACTATAAGAACTATACTGTTAAAACTTGGTAAGTAGATGTATTCTGTAAACCGCATTAAGATTTTCACACAAATATATAAAAAAAAAAAATTTTTGGGGTTCCCCATACTAAGAACTGAAACTCAAATTTATTTTTTTCATCAAACCCATACGTGTGGGGGTACCTATGGATAGGTCTTCAAAAATGATATTGAGGTTTCTAATATATATTTTTTCTAAACTGAATAGTTTGCGCGAGAGACACTTCCAAAGTGGTAAAATGTGTGTAACTTCTAAAATAAGAGAATGATAAATCTAAAAAAATATATGATGTACATTTTACCATGCAAACTTTCAACGAAAATTGGTTTGAACGAGATTCAGTCAGTAGTTTTTTTATAATACGTCATAAATCGTAAAAAGCAATTTATTTAACGGAACCCTTCATGTGCGAGTCCGACTCGCACTTGGCCGCTTTTTTTATTTTTTTTTGCATATGTAATTTTGCCTGCCTACCTACTGGTCAAATGTCACTTATTGGCTAGTAAGTGACATTTGCCCAGGATCATACATAAAGTGGTTAAAATAATTGTAAATTTAGATGACGGTTTACCTACTTACTTTCAATTACCGTGTTGTGCTAGTTAAGTAGAAAAAAGTTTTAACGCCAGTGTATTTTTTATAGCTACTTTATTTTCGTTTCAGTCGCATATCCGATGCGAGAGTAACATTTGTACCCGAAATGATTATTAATTACAGATGAGCCATTAAGAAACCTTTTCGCACCCCGTTCCAGCAGCGTGGCTAAGAGGCATAAACCTGAGTTAGTAAGAGTAACCCGAACGGTTATTAACAATAAACCCTGTCCACAAACCACTCACACCTAATTGGCACTCCGTAGTTGGTAATTAACGTTAAAGTGCGTCGACATCACTTACGGTAGGCGTATTTTCATACCTACATTATATTGGAGACGAGTCTCATAAATGCGATACGTATAAATACAAATAAACTCGACGTTATGAATTCGTAAACATATAAAATAGTCCAACTTGAGAGCTATTTTATGAATAATTCGTAATGATATCGGTTAAATGATAATATGTTAACATCCGGCACCCAATCACTGAGTGTCAATTGATTATAACTGGAAAATTGCAACTGGAAATAAATTTCCGACAATTGTATAATCCAGTAACCTTGTCCCCAGAAAGTACGGGTAGTTTGCGTCAGATCCGGTAGTTCAGATTTTTTGCAGAGTTGTGTATGATTTTGGCCCAATGAATAATCCAAGTTTGTGACCTCGAGCGCCGAACGCAACTTTGTCAAAAATCGAATATACCGCGAATACCCTATAATATAATAAAGTTCATATTTTTTTCCAACTTCGCCATTTTTTGCAATATTTTAGACGTTACTCGAACAACTCTAGCAGTTCCAATTACCCCCGACATACTCGTAGTGTGCTAGTGTTGCGAAGTTCGAAAAATGATAAACTTGGAAAGGCTTTATCTCGGAAACTATTGGGTCTACAGTGATAATTCTAGTCTCATATTGTAGCAAATTTAGTCTACTTTAAAAACTTTATGAAAAGGTACTGTCAAAGCAAAGTTGCGTTGGGCGCTCGAGGTCACAAACTTGGATTATTCATTGGGCCAACATCATAAACACGTCTGCAAAAAACAGGACTACCGGATTTGACGCAACCTCTGGATGTATAAAGTTACTGGAGTAAAACCTATTATAACGTGGTGGCACCAGTAATGGAATGGAGCCAGTAATGGTTACTTTTTTCTTTAACCATTGAAAATAAAGACTAGAAACATTTTTTTCTAAATGGCAACACTGAACCATACACAGTGTCTATCCTACTTTCATCCAGCACAATATCACTGAGATAGGTCGTTTTGTTTAAAGATGGTGAGTGCTTCTGTGAACAAATCATGATTTCTTAACCGAATGCTTAAAGGGTTTTTATCTACGCACATATCATTAGTGCTCTAAAATGCGTTCAGAAACCGTCGGTAATGACCAGCATTATTACAACCAATTTTACTATGACAACTTTCTTGTCTGTGGTAGTAGGTAAAATCTGTACTGTACAGATTTTGGTATCGTTATGAGTTTAAATTTGGAACAGCAGTCAAAACTCAAGTGGATCTCTATTCTAGTATCTATAGATATTAAAACAGATCGATACGAAACGTCAATTTATTATGTTTTTAATTTTACTTTTAAAAAAAAAAAAATTTTTGTACTTTTTTTCACTTTTTTTTAACTTTTTTTTCACTTTTTTTTACCTTTTGAATTTTTTTTTCTATTTTTCCTTCTTTTTAACTTTTTTTTCCTTTTTTGCACATTTTTTTTTTTTAATTTTTTCATTATATTTTTTATTTTAATTTTTTTTAAACTTTTTCTAACTTTTTTAAACTTTTTTTTAATTTTTTTTTTTTACTTTTTTTTATATTTTTTTTTACTTTTTTAACTTTTTTTTTCACTTTTTTTGCTGTTTTTTACTTTTTTCAATTTTTTTTATATTTTCTAACTTCTTTTTACTTTTTTTTCACATTTTAATTTTTTGTCCTTTTTTTTTTTTTTCCTTTTTTTTTTATTTCTTTTCAAAGATTACATACAGGTAGCACTCGTAGCAATGCAGGTCATTTTCCTACGGCTTCTGAACCCATCTTAGAGTACTTATGATATGTGTTTAGATAAAGTAGTGTATGCAACTGTACATAATTAGTCCTTAAAACACTCGTGTGATCCTATAATGAAACTCGCCGTATTTTAAGGCCTCTCATTATGTACGAGTATCAGTAGCATAAACTAATATTAAGGAAGTGAGTGTAGATTTTTGCCAATTATTTAATTACTATGAAAGCTACTTACTTGAATTTCAGTTTATTTTATGGATTGCTATAAATATCTTCCAAATAATGTTGTAATTGAACAATTTGAGTTTAGGTTAATTTATTTGAAATAGATAGTGTCCATCATTGGATCAGCAAAAGTTGCGTTTCTCCAATAATGGATACTTATCGATAACTATGATTTTTAACTGTACCTTATAACAAAAAGCGAGTCTATTCGTCCGAGCGCGGCTGACTGTATACGGGGCAAAAGCTATAAGATAGAGCGAGACAGGAAACATTATAATCTCTATCTCGCTCTATCTTATATACCGCTGGCCGCGGCCGAGGGCCCTCGCTGCTGCCCGTAATTGTCTTAGGTACCTTAATAAGTATAAAACAATTTGTCGTAAGTGTATTGTTTGTTATCGTCTAAATGTTTGTTTAAGGAATAAATTTAAAAAAAACATTGAAATTAGTTTTGTTTTCTTTTAGTAAACCGTCTAAAACCGAAGTTACAAATCTCTTACTTTCAAAATGTCTTGTTCTCTATACAAACTTCGAACCTCCTTTTAACTTTACGGCGATGAATTAAAAACACACTGAAATAAGTTTTGTAGTCTTTTAGTAAACAGTCTAAAACCGAAGTTACAAATCCCTTACTTTAAAAATGTCTTGCTCTCCATACAAACTTTGAAGTATTAACGCTTTTCGGGGAAAATTAAAAAGAAAATACAATTTTTTTTTATTGTAACAAGTATTTTTCCTACGAACTATCAAGTCACTGGCTCAAAAAAATTGTTTCCCATACGACCCTTGCACCCTTTTTTTTAAGGGGTGGGATTTTCCAAAACGCTGGCAGTAGGTACCTACTTTTTTGTATTTTAATAAGTAATCTTTCTACAAAGTTTTAAGTTTCTACCTAAAAAAAAGTTTCCCCCATACAAACATTGCACCTCTTTTTCCCCCCTCTTAGAGATGGAATTTTCCAAACCACTGAAAGTAATTTACCTATATTTGTATTCTAATAAATAATCTTTCTACACAATTTCAAGTCTCTAGCTCAAAAAAAAAATTATTTTTATCCCCCTTAGGGGTGGAATTTTCCAACACGCTGAATGTGCTTCCTTTGTATTGTAATAAGTAATCTTTCAACAAAATTTAAGCATCTCGCTAAAAAAAATATTTCCTCCATACAAACGTTACACCTAAGGTGTGGAATTTTCTAAAACGCTGAAAGTATTTAATTTTAATAAGTAATCTTTCTATAAAGTGTTGAGTTTCTAGCTCAAAAAAAATCCCCTATACAAACATTGCACCCATTTTTCATCCCCTTAGGGGTGGAATTTTCCAAAACGCTGTAAACACTTCTATTTGTATTTTAATAAGTTATTTTTCTACAAACTTTTAAATATCTATCTAAAAAAGGAGTTTCCCTCATACAAACTTTGCAACCCTTTTTAACCCCCTTAGGGGTGGAGTTTCCAAAACGCTGAAAGCACTTTATTTGTATTCTAATAAGTAAGCATTCTACTAAGTTTTAAGTCTCCAGGTTAAATAAATTAGTTTCCCCGATACAAACTTTGCACCCCTATTTAACCCCTTTAGGGGTGGAATTACCAAAAACCCCTCCCTATCCGTACTACGTTGTAAAAGGTAGTTCTGGTGTAAATTTCAACTATCTAGTCCCAGCAGTTGTGGCTGTGCATTGATGAGTGAGTGAGTGAATGAGTCAGGACATAGGCATTTATATGTATAGATAGATGACGAAAATCCCATACAAATATCTCAAAAAATTATGAAGCTACAACCGTTTCAATGTCGCTTGTTAGAGTGAGAAAACGATCGGGGACTGTGACGTCAAGATCCTCGAGCGTCATAGTAAAAAAAATCGTTTCAAGGTGCGTTTTGCAAAAAAGTGACAAAAGTGCCTGCCTCTTAAAACTTTGGACACTTGTAACTTAGTGATTACCTACATATATAACCTCTTGCGAGTTGCGTTGTTTTATTAGGGTTCCGTACTCAAAGAGTAAAACGGGACCCTATTACTAAGACTTCGCTGTCACCAGACTGTATCTCAAGAACCGTGATACCTAGAGAGTTAAAATTTTCACAGATTATGTATTTCTGTTGCCGCTATAACAACAAATACTAAAAACAAAATTAAATATTTTTTTAAGGGGGGCTCCCATACTAAAAACGTGATTTTTTTGCCATTTTTATAGATAATCTGTCACCAGGCTGTATCACAAGAACCGTGATAGCTAGAGAGTTAAAATTTTCACAGATTATGTATTTCTAATGCCGCTATAACAACAAATACTAAAACCAAAATAAAATATTTTTTTAAGGGGGGCTCTCATACAACAAACGTGATTTTTTTGCCGTTTTTATAGATAATGGTACGGAACCCTTCGTGCGCGAGTCCAACTCGCACTTGGCAGGTTTTTTTTCTCCATTTGACTACATTTTAAATCCTTTTTGAGAAAATACAATATTATGATTATTGTATTTAGTGTCTACACCCCTATATTCCATTCCTGAGCTATAAGATAACCACGAACTTCGGAATTCGAAAATATTCCGATATCTCTATCTCTATCGCACTAACAATACTCGAGTGACAGGGATGCATATATACGAACTTCGAGTTTCGGTAGCGCCGCAGGTACTTAGCAAGAATGCGCAAATAGCGCATGCTATAGCCCTTCAATAAAAACAAATTCTTGTTACTTATATTGTTCGAACTTGTTGATACTTGCGCATATAAGAATAAATACGACATTTGCGCATATAAGTTCTCATATCAGAATCGAATATGTTTTTATGCTTTAACTTTTGGCATGTGTCTCGTAAAGGTCTATCGTAGACGGGAATTAAATTATTAATAAGTGAAAGGCACAGCAATTTCGCCATTTTGACGTTTCTTATAGCTGACAGTTGTAGCAGCGTTTTATTTCAATAAAAATAAACGAAAAATTAAATGAAGTCGTATATTTCCGAAAATGTATTAATTATCGCAGTCGAATAATAGTATTTTTCACAATCGTGTTATAATAGAGAGCTTTTTAGTCGAGTACCGTGTTTAGGCCACGAAGCTTGCTGAGTGGCCTAAGTAAGGTACGAGATTAAAAAGCTTGATTATAACACTATTGTGAACAATACTTTTTGTACGAGTTCATTAAAATTAATTTTCTACGAGTCAACTGAACTAATTAAACAAACTCGATACTGTTGAAACGAAGTGCAGCTCATCGCTCGTACGCTTGTTGATATCTTAAAAGACATCAACGAGCGTACGACATCAAAGCGATTCTATTGGTCCAATTCATTACAGTTCAGTAAAGCAGCCACGTGATTGGTCGAATTTATTTTAGTTGTCTGGAGCGTATCGAAAAGTAGTAATTTCGATTGTTTCGACAGTAACATGGACTACAACTATGAAAAGAGTGACGTTGCAGTATTCTCTATGAAATCTTAATACACATATTTTAATCGTCGAGTACAAAAAAACTATCCTATGTGACAGCTAGAATAATAATGTACCTACCTATATTTTTTTTTTCATATTTTTCCGTCCATGTTATGCTGAGAACATTCGTGACAGCACAAAGCTTAGTTTCAAACTGGCTGATTCTTTTTTTAATTTAGAGATTTATTATATGTGGGGATTATGTTAAGTTTATTATGTGACTTGAATCTACTGATTGAATTACTTCAAGAATATTCGAAACATTAACTGATTCTTCGAAATACCTTTCCATTATGCATAGTTTAAGATGTCAATCACAGTGCTCGGTTAATGTATTAGGTAACAGGCACACAAAAGAAATAACTATTAAAATAGAGTTGCGTTTAGTATCCATACATTACTGTAAAACGAAAAAACTATATATACCTAGGTAACCGAAGGCGCAGTAGAGAAGTTAAATATTGGTGTACAGTCGCCATCACATACATAGGTACACTATAGGTGTTCAAAAATATCGGCACATGCACCCTAATGCCTTGAAAATAGAGATGTGTTCCGATGTTTGTGACGTGCTTGTTTGCTCCGATGTATGTGATGGCGACTGTACATATAAAAAGTCAACGTTTCTATTAATTTGTGTTTAGAATTTTATTTTAATAGGTAAATACATAGTAGATTTGACGATTGACGACCGCTTTAGCCTAGTTGGTAGTGACCCTGCCTACGAAGCAAGAGGTACTGGGTTCGAATCCCGGTAAGGGCATTTATTTGTGTGATGAGCACGAATATTTGTTCCTGAGTCATGGATGTTTTCTATGTATGTAAGTATTTATTTCTTTATATAAGTATCTATATCGTCGTCTAGTACCCAAAGTACAAGCTTTGCTTAGTTTGGGGCTAGGTTGATTTGTGTAAGATTGTCCGCAAAAAAAAAAAAAAAAATTAAAAAAAATTAAGCATTGATAAGTAACAACATTTTAAAAGTACTTATTGAGTAGTTTTCGTTTTTCTTGCCAAAATTGGCCCAATGTAACATTTTCTTAATGCGATGGGTAACTCTCGCTGTCTGTCTTTTCGTCTGTCAAAGGCAGTTTTCTCAATAAACGTTGAGACTTGAGAGGGTTCCAAAGAGTCCAAACACGATGGGTTTATCTTGGGTAAGTGGATTCAGGTGTTGCTATGGCCACCATATTACAAGAAAATATCTTAAATATCCGTGGTAAACTGACACTGGCAATGATATTGATAGCTGCAGCAGCTATATTTGTCATTGCCAGTGTCAGATATTTAAAATATTTTGTTGCAATATGAGACGGATCAAGGAAAGTGTCTTATTCACCGTCCTAAACCCAAAACGTAAGTGAGGCAACTGTTTATATTTTTCAAAAATAATTGACGCAGCTGTAAAGTCTGCAACTTTTTTCTGGTGCTAAGGAAGGTTATTCCTATCACCGAAAAAAGAATCAGATACTTCTGAAATTTTCATCCATTCCCAATTGTACCTACACCATTTCAACTCGATTGGATTTAGGAAAATTGGTCAAGTTTGACTTGACCCACACATACCTACGAAAGAACTACAAAGTAAATTAATATAAATCTTGTAAAAAATAAAGGAAGATCATTTTCAGAAGTAAATGCTATACTTATGATGAAAATAATATTTATACAATGTTGTTTAGGTTCTTCTAATAGCAAATTACACGTGTTGCCAATGTTGACACTTTTAGAGGTAGGTAGGTATTCAATATAAAATATATCATTACAATATAAACAAAATAGTTTACCCTGCCAAGCTATCACCCGTCTACTAATGTGAACTGCCATTATCTTTGCGGAATCCATTAGCTTCGCAAACGAAGCATTCTAGGACTGCCGTATAGCCTAGTTTTTACGTCATTATAAAAACCATTGTTTCGTTTTTGAATTTTTATTACTCGTTTATTTACTAACCAGTATTCACCACAGCTTCTCCTCTCTACATTTTTTCTCATTTATTGCATGAAGTGTATATTCGACAAATTAACGAAGCTAGCAGGAACTAATATGAAAAGAAACACAAACCCTAAGCGAACCTAACTAGACCACAGAGACAATGACAAATAGCGAGCATTACGAGCGTTGTAGATCTTATGTATTCCAGACAAAAGTATCACAGATATATTTTTCACTTCTCATGCTCGAAAAGTGTGTCATATTAGGCTTAGCAAGCGGGGATAAAGTAGTGCATTTAGCCCCTAGGGAAAATTAGTACATTACTGCAAAGGCCGTGAAGTAAGGGATTGATGGACGAGTTTGGGCTAGACGGCCGAGTCGTAGACGAGGCCGGATACAACGAGTCCAGCAATCCCTGTTCCGGCCGAGGCTTGTATAGTGCTTTTCTCAAACGATGTGAGGAAATAATAAATAGTTATTTGTTATACAAGGGTGCAGTTATAATTTAACCGCGAGTGTGGAATTGAAACACGAGCTAGCGAATGTGAGTGGTTTAAAAATAGAATCCTTTTCACCTCACTAAAGTGAGAAAGATTCTAGATAAAAAAATCTAAAAAAGAAAAAAAAAACATTAAAAAGAATAATATTAAAAAAACATTACAAAAGAGTAAAACAAAAAGGAAAAATATATTTAAAAAAAACAACAAAAAAAAACAACTAAAAAAACAAAAGAAACGCCCAAAAAAATGACAAAAAAGAAAAAAAAAGGAAAAAAACAAAAAAAATTACAAAAAAAAGAAAAACAAACAAAAAACATTAAAAAAAACAAAAAAAAAAACAAAAAAAGAAAAAAAAAGAAAAACATTAAAAAAAAACAAAAAAAACAAACAAAACAAAAAAAAACAAAAAAAAAAACAAACAAAAAAAACAAAAACCAAAAAAAAGAAAAAAAAACAAAAAAAAAACAAAAAAAACGAAAAAAAAGAAAAACAAACAAAAACATTAAAAAAAAAAAACAAAAAAAAACATTAAAAAAAGTAAAACAAAAAGGAAAACTTGAAAAAATTAAAAAAAACGACAAAAAAAACAAAAAACATTAAAAAAAGTAAAACAAAAAGGAAAAAGAGAAAAAAAAATTTACATTAAAAAATAGACAAACATCAAGAAAAGAAAAGATTTTTTTTTAAATCATTAAAAACGATAAACAACACAAAAATAAACGAAAAACAACAAAAAAAATGTAAAAAGCTAACAATTTTTTTTTTACAAAAAACTAAAACAATTAAAAAATAGTATTGGTGGTTGGCAGTATGTATTTTTTCCTTTGTCTGTTTAATATCAGTAAGCAAATTTAAAAAGTTAGAGTAGCGGCCAATAATGTTTTTAGTTAGGGTTTTCATACATTACTTCTTGGCCTAGGCCAAGAAGTAATGTAGGCAGCCATAAACAAGGAACTTCATGTCTTCATTTCGTGACATTAACGCATACATTTCCGAGCATGTTTGAGAAAATGTACATATTTATGAATATGATTTTAATAGTACATTGTTTAACGAGGGGCGTAAGTGGAATATTGCAAACAAGAGTCGAAGCCGAAGGCGGAGGGCTTTTGATGACTCGAGTTTGCAATATTCTTACGCCCGTGTTATACACAATGTTTTTCATCACATTTGCGAGGAAATAAATAACTACAAGACAGAAAAATCTATGTTTCATACAAGCGCACCAATCAAAAGTTGACGAAATGGGCTTGTGACCTTAACAAGTTTACGATGCCATTCGAACCAGTTTTTGTAGATGAACAAATGTTTGTATGGAAGAAACTACATTTAAAGGACATTAACACCCAAAAAATCGAGTTAAAGACGGACCTCGCTGACAGCAGACGAAACGCTTCATACTGATTGGCTTTAAAGTATGACGTCACACCGTGCAATTTGTACTAACCGTTGCATGGAAGATGAAGTAAATTGCTGTTTCGGTCGCGAAATACTGCGTTTAGGTCCATACTTGTCATACAAATTTGTTTCTATAAAAGCGTAAGGATTCTATTGGTACCTTTAAATTTACTCTTGGACAATAAATAAAAAAACTTTTTTTTCTAAACTTTCAAGGTTCATATATTTTTATTATTTGAATTATATTTTGTAATTTATACTTTATTACAATCATTTGACGGTTTACTATCCATTTAGCAATACGACGTTATCAATTTTAACACCACGCAACAAGCCTATTGACAACTTCACTTTCAGATCAGTGCGAGTAGAGCGCGCAGCTTCAATATTTCAACCAATCACAGAGCAGTATTCTTGCAGCGCATGGCCTACTAGATTTTTTTCAACCAATCACAGAGCAGAATTCTTGTAGCGCGCGGCCATCTAGAAACCAATCAGATCACACATAAGCTCATTACTCCCGCGGGAACAATTTAGGCCATTGTTCTTCTGTATACAGGCATGGAATAACACCATCTATGAGCAATTGTGATGAAAAACATTTTAATTTGACCAATCAAAACACTTCACCGTATTAAATCCACCAATCACAACCCTTTAAAAAAACATTTGTATTTGCTATCGACCAATCAGGAAACAGAAATAATTTCAAACATCAGACTTTTTTATTCCCTAACTCACAATCATTAAAAAAAATTAACGCCTTTGACCGTTCTATAGCCACGTCCAAACGTTCGAGCGTGGTTGACTGCATAGGTACATGGCATACGCTATGAGATTGAGCGGGAAAGACTTCTTGTGCCCTGTATGCTGTCCACCGCGTTCGGCCGTGTGGACGCGCCTATAAACGGTCAGAGGCGTTTATTCTTGGTGTCAATATTTTGTATCAGATCTGTGTCAAAGCAGTTTATTAAAAAAATTATGCCGCCAAATTGGACAATGTTTTCGCCGTGGAATTTATTATTAATTGTGGATGAATAATCTTTTCATCACACTTGCTCGTAAAGTGTGTATAGAGCAGCTATAGCCGATATACTTCCCCCAGGGGGTTATGGATTTTTATAACCCCCGAGGGAGTTATGAGCTTGTGCGTGATCTGATTAGTTAAATCAAATCTAGTTGGCCGCGCGTCACAAGAATTCTTCTCTGTGATTGGTTGAATAAAATCTAGTAGGCAATGCGGGGCCACGCCCTCTCGCCCTCCACTCGCAAATCTGTAAGTGAAGTTGTCAATTTCGTCAATTTTTGATTGGTGTGGTTGTATGAAACTAAGATTTATCTGTCTTCTGTCGTTATTTATTTCCTCGCAAATGTGATGAAAAACAATGTGTGTATCACGGGCAGGCCCCGTAGCATGGATGGCCTTACCACGCGATAAGTGACAGGATAGAGCTTCCGACGCTGGCTGACACCGTTCGATAGAACGAGACGACGCGCTTATCCTATCACTTATCGCGTGATAACGCCATCCATGCTACGGGGCCAGTAAGGGGATTACAAACTCGACCTTAATGCACAATTTACTATTGTTTTTACTATTTTCTCGCAGTCAAAGTGAAAAGTAGAGTGTATAACTCTGGTCTAAAAGCCATATTACCACTCGAATATAACATAAATAACCATCTCGTGGTAATATGGCTTATTTTAGACCCTTGTCATACAATCTAATATTATTCCTTTATTCCATACTTCTTTGAATACTATCCTACCTATCAAAATAAAGCACATGCATACAAATTAACTCTCGCAATGTCTGTAACCACCTAGCTATATGTCATTTTACGAGCGCGAATGAAACGAATGACATCTGAGTGTGTGGATGGCATCCTGTCACACCATAAGCTTTATACATCTTAAGCTTTTTGTATACACACACAGATGCTGTCATTCACAGTTTTGTTGAATTTGCCTATACATAAGATGTATTGACCTTTCAATTATAGGTTATGTATGAATAAATAACATTGCTAATGTATCAATTCTAGTGGTGACAAGGGTTGACAGTCAATTGTGGAGCTGTCCCAATCCGGGCCGAATGTGGTCGAGCAGCAAATTAAATAGAAACCTTCAATATATAGATATGAGTGACCGCCGCGCCGTCGTACCGAAATAATGAAAGGCTGAATCTCTAGTTGTAAGATTTCTAGACATTTTGATTTTGTTTCTATTACAGTGCCGTGAAGATAAAACCCGTCGCTCGCGAGTATATAAGTAGTAACCTGTCGCCATCGGATGATCGGGATGCAATAATTATGTACCTAAGAGATGCGAGATGCATAAAGAATAATTAAGTAGTTCTTTATTTAACAATATTTTGACATCATTCTCCTAGCGTTTTTTACACTATATTTCATATATCATGTATAGGTATGTGCGACATTATATACCTATATATTTATTTTGGCGGTCACCAAAACGAAGCGAATCCGGCAGATCTCTACATAAAACTGTACGAAAAAGAAATTGCAGACGTGGAGACGTATACAAATATACACAATAATAACTACGCGAGAGCCGAACAGATTAAATACTTACAAACTGGTCAATTTTTTATTCAAAACAACAAAACCGTTCAAAAGTTAATTCAATATGAACGCTATCAAATAACAACTAAATATGTATAATTTGTAAACCACAATAATTATCTAAAACTATAATAATTTCGAATGGATTTATTAAAGTTACAAAAAATTGTATAAATTTAAAATATGGGTCACGAATATGGTTTTATAATAAGTTGAAAATGTGATTTGGTTGAAAAGCACGATTTGGCTCGCGCGCGGTTTCGGCGGCGGGGGTTGCGGCGCCCCCGGGGTCCTGGCGGGTACTGCCGCGGCTCGCGCGCGGCCGCCGCACGCTTGTCTGCTTCCGAGGTGGATTAGCCGAAAACACCTATTTCCCGCCTACATGCATTATTTTAACGCGGAGAAAACACCGGAAAAGAGCTTATTATTACTCGAAGAGCGATATTGTAAGAAGGTCCTAAATAATAACTTGTCCCGTATTTGTACTGTATTAATTTACGTTAGGTATATTTGTCCGAAATAAAATTGATTGAATTGAATTGAATATTTATTTATAAACATGGAGTGCAAATTTAGGTGACGTAGTAATGTAGTTTATACGAAATTCATAATATATATATATATATTTTTTTTTGGATTATTGATTTGATAATTTTCCAACTCATGAAAGCGATCTTACAGTACTCAAGACAATCAAAATACCGGTGTAAGGAAGCTTACTGTTAACTCTCAGAGGCTGTCGCGCCCCGGATTAACGGGAATGGCCAAGATTTGGACACAGATCCTCTTATGATATCACTTATATCATTAGAAAATGTCGAATAAGTGTTGTCATTTTAATCCAAAACATATCATTAAAAAAAGGGCTGGCCTGGGATGCATTAGGCATCAAAATGTGCTGGCATGAACGAAGACGATAACTGACGCTTTTTAGCGACTTTTAAAAGTGATTACAATGATTTAAGTTCAAAATTACCTTTAATCCTTAAATTTGAACGATGCGACATTGCATTATTAATATCAGTATTTTATAAAAGAAGTTATTATGGCGAACGAAAAACCAGGTCATAAAAATCCATTTTAATACAAAAATCCTTTTTTATTGTCCTAAGATTTATTTACTGACATAATTGAGCTAATTTCAAACCATAAAATAGAAATGAAATAAAATATTATTAATAAAACTAACAGGCAGCAGCTCCGGTGCGGTGGGATGATGGCTGCAATATTTCCGCCTCGTTGTCTCCCCAAATGAATCATCGGTCTAACATGAAAGCTAGCAATCCCAACTTCCAAATCATTTGCTTGGAGGATTTAGTACACAACAATAAAGGCGGATCGGGCCTCGAATAAAAGCCCAAACTAAAACAAACAAGCACTATAAAAAGCCCGTAAATAACAATTCGGCGCGATGCCGTGTCGCAACGTACTTATCTGTAGATAACTGTGTCTCGACCAGCAGCAGTTTTTTTTTTAAAGTTGAACAACATAAATGTAAACCAGCGGTTCTAAGATGCTGGTCTTAAATGCCTGATAAAGACACAAGATCTAAAACATTTGTCACTTTATGACACGAATTTTCTTCTTCAACGCACATAAAAATATACACCGTAACAAGTTCAATAAAATGGCCCTAGGTAATTTACTAATTCCGCTAGAGTAAAGTGGTTGGAATACCATCCTTAGGTAAACATGTACCTTGGGCATTTGTCTCGTTATCAACATTGACAAACCGTCTTCTATTCACCTCCCAACCGGGAATAATAGTCACGAATTCCGAGGTCGTGGCACCGCGTACAGAATAAGTACACATTATGTAGGTTATAAAAAGGATTTATCTCTATAATGAAAGAAAAAATCTAGTGTGGTGGTGAATAACTGAGAGCTGAGGAATGAAAATGAATGAAAGCAGCAAAATAATGAACTGTCGGAATCGGGGTGACGGCTGACACGGCGTGGCGTGGAGAAGTTTACTGCAAATATAAATAGGTACGCACAGATATATGAAAATTTAATAGTTATTTGTTATACAGAGCTAGCGAAAGGAGGATATGATTGACCACGAGCGAAGCGACTGGTTCAAAAATAGAATCCTGAGCGTAGCGAGTGTTTCAACACAAGAGACGTAAAATAACTTTTCACCCCTGTATAACACAAAACTTTTCACCTCACTACAGCGAGGAAAATAAGAAAAAGGGTAAGACAAAAAAAAGACAAAAAACGTAAAAATAAATATGTCAAATAGGGAAACTTAAACGAGCCAAACATTTAGTACTTTTAACATTCCACGTTTTGTAAACTGTCACATGTCACTTAAGCTGCGTTCAAATGTCAAAACTCTTTCTTCACATGTGGATAAAAAGCCATTTTCTCCATAGGTATCAAATAATCAAACATACAAAAAGGGCTTTCCGAGCTAGTGAGGTGAAAAAGAAATGTTTACAAATGTCATGCTCAACCTGGGCCGATATTCCATCAGCAATATTTTATACTAGCTGTTGCCCGCGACTTCGTCCGCGTAGAACTTATACTTAGAAAATATAATGCAAACAAACTTCTACTTACCATCTGAAGGGATGATTTCCGAGGCAAAAACTATTCTATATCCTTCGAAGGGTCTCAAATTATCTCTATACCAAATTTCATCTAGGTACATGGATTTTATCCAAACTTTCACCCCCTATTTCATACCCTTAGGGAATGATTTTCGGGATAAAAACTATCTAATATCATTCTTCGGGACTCAAACGACCTTTATACCAAATTTCATCTAAACGGGATTCATCCAAATTTTTACCCCCATTTTACCCCCTTAGGGAGTGATTTCCGGAATTAAAACTATCCTATGTCCTTTCCCTGGACTTAACCTATATCTACACCAAATCTCATCAAAATAGATTACATCCAAATTTTAACCCCCCCCCCCTTTCACCCCCTTAGGGGATGATTTCCGGGATAAAACCTATTATATGTCTTTCCCCGGGACTCAAACTATTTATATACCAAATTTTATCTAAATCGGGGCAGCTGTTTAAGTAGCTCCATACAAATTTCCACCCCCAATTTCAGCCCCTCAGATATAAAAACTACCCTTTGTCCTTCCCCGGAGCTCAAACTATCTATATACCAAATTTTATCTAAATCGGTTCAGCGGTTTAGGCGTGAAGAGGTAACAGACAGACAGACACACTTTCGCATTTATAATATTAATATGGAAGTATGGATTATTAGTATGGATAGTATGGGTTCTTTCCGCTTGTCTTCCAAATAGAGGTGTAGCTGTAGACTCACTTCAAAAGAAAGAAGAAACGAAAAACTCATTCAAATATCTCTAAAAATTACGAAGCTACAACCGTTTTAATGTCGCTTGTTAGAGTGAGAAAACGATCAGGGACCGTGACGTCACGATCCTCGAGCTTCATAGTAAAAAACAATCGTTTCATTATAAAGGTGCGTTTTGCGGAAAAGAGACGCAACAAACCCCCTCTTCAAACTTTATACACTTATAACTTAGTGATTACCTATACGAGTATAGCCTCTTGCGTTGTTTTTTTTTCGAGATAATACAACATTATGATTATTTTGTTTAGTGTCTACATCCCTATTTTCGATAAGATAAAGTAAGATTTCTTTATTGTCAGAACTGTGTACATTTAGTTGTTTTGGGTAAAATAAAGTCCAACAGCTTGCCCATTTCGGACGTACAATATTAAACTTAAAGCTAGTCAAATATACTAAAACAATAACAACAATAGTATTTCCAAATAATTTTAACCATATTCACACATAAACTATTAATTTAGATCTATCCGACATCCGTATTTTCTTTTAAACCACGAACTTCGGAATTCGAAAATATTCGGGTATCTCTATCTCTATCGCACTAACAAATGACAGGAATGCAGATATACGAACTTCGAGTTTCGGTTTTCGCTGTTTGACTGAATACGCAAAGAGCGCGCGCGCGTGCCATTCAAAAAAACCAAGTTTATATTGTTCGAATTTGTTGTTACATTTGTGGAGATTACGCCTTAATTCGACATTTGCGCATATAAGTTCGCATATCAAAATCGATTAATTTTATATTTGCTTTTGATACCTATGTGTCTCGTCAATGTATATCGTAGACGGGATTAAAATTATTAATAGGCGAAAGAAAGGCAAAGAAATTCCGCCATTTTGTCCGTAGTCCTTATTAGTCTGTGATTTTGACGTTTATTTTAGCTGACAGATGTGGCGGGGGTATACTTTAAGAATAATAAATGAAAAATTAAATGAAGTCGTATATTACGGAAAATATCGTCGCAGTCGGAGAAAAAATATCCTAAGTTGCAGCTGGAATAATAATGTACCTATATAAAATGTTTCATATTTTTCCGTCCATGGGATGCTGAGAACATTCGTACCACAGAAAGCTTAGTTTCAAACTGGCTGATTCTTTTTTTAATTTAGAGATTTATTATAAGTGGAGATAAATAGATAGAAGATAATGAAACTCCCATTCAAATATCTCAAAAAATTATGAAGCTTGTTAGAGTGAGAAAACGATGAGGGACTGTGACGTCAATATACTCGAGCGTCATAGTAAAAAACAATCGTTTCATATGAAGGTGCGTTTTGCGGAAAAGGGACAGAACATACCCCCTCTTAAAACTTTGGACTCTTATAACTTAATCATTACCTATATAACCTCTTGCTTTGTTTTTTTCTCCATTTGACTATATTTATTTTAAATTCTTTTTCGAGAAAATACATTATGATTATTTACCATATTTTCGATTCCCGAGCTATAACCACGAACTTCGGAATTCGAAAATATTCGGGTATCTCTATCTCTATCGCACTTACTATACTCGAGTGACAGGGATGCAAATATATGAACATTAAGTATTGGTTTTCGTGGTAGCGCCGCAGGTTTTTTGGCTGAATGCGCCGAGCGCGTGCCATTGTCATTCAAAAAAAACAAATTCGTGTTAATTATATTGTTCAAATTTGTTGATTTCATTTATTGAAATTACGACATAAAACGACATTTGCGCATATAAGTTCTCATATCAGAATCGAATATTTTTTTATGGTTTATATTTTAGCATTTGTCTCGTAAAGGTCTATCGTAGACGGGATTTAAATTATTAATAAGTGAAAGGCAAAGCAATTCCGCCATTTTGACGAAAATTTGACGGTTCTTATAGCTGACAGTTGGAGCAGCGTTTGATTTCAATAAAAATAAATGAAAAATTAAATGAAGTCGTATATTTCGGAAAATTTATTAACTGTCGCAGTCGGATAAAAACTATCCTAAGTTGCAGCTAGAATAATAATGTACCTATATAAAATGTTTCATATTTTTCTGTTCATGGGATGCTGAGAACATTCGAACCGCGCAAAGCTTAGTTTCAAACTGGCTGATTCTTTTTTTAATTTAGAGATTTATTATAAGTGGAGATAAGGTGAAGTCTTTGCCTTCATCTTTGTCTTTCGAAACCAGAAAGGGCCCTGGGGACCAAATTGCCAACACATGTTCGACGTCCTGATGATGTGAATCGTTTTGATGCACGCCCCTGCCTAATCGTATAGCAATGTATACCTATGTGCACGAGACGTGCCTACTGATGTTGAGGTGGGATTTTAACATTAATTTCAGTAAAATATAGGTTAATGCAAGTGACTGTTGCTAACCGAACACTATAATAATTTACTTTAAAAACAAAGTTTAAACCGACTTCAATTCAGTACTTCGCCAAGCCACATGGTACATGAAAATTTCCACATTTCCTTTCCAATTTACCACATGAACTGCTTTCCGAGAGCAGATGCTTTGATTATTACAGAAAAAACCCAAGTCGTTATATGTCGGCTGATAATATTTGAGGAGTTCCGATCCTATAGGATCTCAGAATTAACACTTCATTAGTTCCTACTTCAACGGAATCATGTCAGAATCTTTGACATACTTTCCATCTTTGAGGAGTTCCATAAGTCATCTGAAGTCTTCATCATCAGTTTCACTTCACCAAAATTACGATGTCCGAAGGGTTATAATAGAAAATACCGAAATCACTGCACGCGTGCCTATAAAATTTGAGTGTTGCCCTAAATTTCCGTGGGATCCTATCATCAGATCCTAAATTGGTGACAATGGGACCACCTCGGGAGTATACTCTTTCGAATAGAAAAAAAATTTTGGAAATCGGTCCACAATTGACGGAGAAATCGGCGAACATACATTAAAAAAAATACATACAGTCGGTTAAAAAGGGGAAGCATTTATATAAACTGGACAAGTCCGAATCGGACTCGCCCACCGAGGGTACCGTACAACATTACAAATGTATAGTTTTCAGATTTTTCCCTGCAGTTAGATATTTGTAGGAAGTATAACACGATACCTATTACTTGACAAATTTCATAGTTCTAGGTCTTTTCACGGCCAGGCATGTAGAGTGCTTTTCACAAACATGCAATAAAATAAATAAAAAAAACTTCAAGAAATCAAACAAATTTTCATGGCCGAACGCCGTATTGCTGTGCCACAAATTGCGGAATGTCAATTAAAAAAAATTACTTCCCGGACTACGCCTTCAATTTCGTATGAAATTCCTTCACAGTTCTCTCAAATTGTTCCGCCCGAAAGGTGATACTTTGAAGCCTGTAATAAATAACGCACGGAATGACGACATTTCATTGCATATTTGAGAAAATAGTACATTGTGATACAAGTGAGCTATGTTGATCATTACATCAGAGGCGGAATTGTCACGCGAACCGCAGGTGAGCGTGATAAGAGAGCCGAAGATGTAATTATCAAAGCTCACGCGTGTCATACGACATTTGCGAGGAAAAAAATATTTTCATAAGATGATAATGTTACAGGCTCCTAAGTTGTTTCCTTTAGTTATTGATGACAACAGGTTTTTACTCACATATTTGTACATCTCCAAGAATGTACAGTGGCGTCAATAGGCTTGTTGCGTGGTGTTAAAATTGATAACGTCGTGTTGCTAAATGGATAGTTAACCATCACATGATTGTAATAAAGTATAAATTACAAAATATAATTCAAATCATAAAAAGATATAAACCTTGAAATTTCAGAAAATAAAGTTTTTTTATTTATTGTCCAAGAGTAAATTTAAAGGCACCAATAGAATCCTTACGCTTTTATAGAAACAAATTAATAAACGCGACCGAAACAGCAATTTACTTCATTTTCCATGCAACGGTTAGTACAAATTGCACGGTGTGACGTCATACTTTAAAGCCAATCAGTATGAAGCGTTTCAGCTGCTGTCAGCGAGGTCCGTCTTTAACTCGATTTTTTGGGTATTAATGTCCTTTAAATGTAGTTGCTTCCATACAAACATTTGTTCACCTACAAAAACTGGTTCGAATGGCATAGTAAACAAATTTAAGGTCACAAGCCCATTCTATTTATCACTTTTATATTCACTACGAGTCAACATTTTTAATAATAACCAAACAAGCATCATCAATGTTTACAAATATTTGTGAAATTACCTATAATGAGTATAATGGCGCGCAATTTTTTTTTTTCGTGAAGTTCGCGCAGTGCGCCCGCAGTGAGGCTTAGATCAAATCTCTAAACAGCCAATACAAAATAAAATAAATATTTAATATTCAAATATTTTCTTATTCAATATAAATTCATGTAAAATGATATCAAAAGTAAATAGTTTTACTAAATGAAACGTTTCTATATCATATCCAAGAAGAAATAATCAATTAATTCACAAGAAGGATTTAATTTGTTTAGTCGAGTAAGAATCCATTTGCCGAGAATTAAAAACAAACCTGTATAACCCGCTGCTGCTGCAAGATGCCAACGCGTCTTAATCGGGATATAAACATAAAACACGAGTGTCGTAATATTATAAAACACGCGTGTTTAATACCCAGGTTTATGAGCCTTAAAGCGGCACAATAAGAGGCACGTTACGAGCAAATGTGTTGAAATAGTATTTTATGCAACTGTTTTATAAGAAGGGTCTTAAAACGCGAGTGGCGTGAGTTGCGATGCGAGCCTTGGCGAGCATCGCAATTAAAGACGCCACGAGCGTTTTTAGACCAGTTATACACCGTTGCATACAATAGTTTTTCTACGACAATTTTTTTAATAAATAGGAGACTACAAAATAGTTAGCATTTTGGGCAGCAAGTTTTCTTTTGCTACTCACGCAATTTCTTCAGGAGTGCAGTTATTAATTTCTTCGGCCATTTTAAAAGGAACGTACACTTTATAAACACGAATAAAATCTTAATATTCTAGGACTAACAACAGTTAGTATCATCTTTTCATTTTGAACTGAATCTGAATATATTTTGGTGGGAAATCGGAAATTTGACACTTTTTGTTTATGGTATGTTTTGTTTTTAATTTGTTTGCATTTGCCATCCGAACCAAACCGCATCCGGACCCGGACCGAATTCGAAATGTTTATTTTCATAAATAATACCAAGAATTTATAAAACATGTAATTTAACACACAATAGATGATGATTTATTATTATTGTAGTAAATAATTTATAATATACAAATGTTAAATCGTAAATAAATAGTTTCATTTCGAAATATTTGTTTATGAAGTTGGCACCACTGCAATATAGCACCCGATTTAAAAAAGTTAAACAGTGCTTTTATGAAAAATGTATGAACCAAAAAAGTACGCTAAACAGTGCGTTTTTGGGCCATAGAGCATGGAGTTTTTCGACGACTTATTAGTGGTGTCATTGTATTTGAGCTACAGCCTATATAAATGACAGATAATTTTATGCAACTGTTGTATAAGTAGGGTCTTAAAACGCGATTGGCGTGGGTTGCGCAATTAAAGACGCCACGAGCGTTTTTAGACCCGTTATACATCGTTGCATACAATACTTTTTCTACGACAAATTTTAAATAAATAGCAGACTACAGAATAGTTAAATTTTTCAGGCAGCAAGTTTTCTATTCGTACTTTTGCTACTCACGCAATTTCTTCAGGAGTGCAGTTATTAATTTCTTCGAATATTTTATAAGGAACGTACACTTTTGTCTTCACAAACACGAATAAAATCTTAATAGTTTAGGACTAATAGTTTATCATCTTTCGTCTTTTTATTTTGAACTGTATTTTGGTGGGAAATCGGAAATGTGACAGCTCTTGCTTATGGTTTGTTTTGTTTTTAATTTGTTTGCACTTGCCATCCGAACCAAACCGAATCCGGACCCCGACCGAATTCAAACTGTTTATTTTTATAAATAATACCAAGAATTTATAAAACATGTAATTTAACACACAATAGATGATGATTTATTATTATTGTAGTAAATAATTTATAATATACAAATGTTAAATCTAAATAAATACTTTTATTTCTAAATATTTGTTTATGAAGTTGCAATATAGCGGCCGATTAAAAAAAAGTTAAACAGTGCTGTTATGAAAAATGTATGAACCAAATAAGTACGCTAAACAGTGCGTTTTTGCGCTATAGAGCATAGAGTTTTTCGACGACTTATTAGTGGTGTCATTGTATTTGAGCTACAGCCTATATAAATGACAGATAACGGTAAAGGAGTAGAAAAAGTATTTTACGTCATACCTGGCTATAAAGTTGGAATTACCGCACGCTATGCGTGCGGAAAACCCCACTTCCTGGCCAGATAGATACGTAAAATTTTGTACTTACCACGGGCGGTAATAAAGAAAGCTTCAGAGCGCATATTTATCGCCCTTGCCTTCGGCTCGGGCGTCAAATACCTGCGATCTGAGACATTCTTTGTTTAACCGCCCTAGGTAAGTAATGTACTATTAACACATTCTAGCCGTAGCCGATCCCGTGGTGTTCCCGCTAATTAAGCGGCTACGGCGTAGGTGCCCGCTAGGCGAGTTCTTGGCAGTGAATGTGTTAATAAAATTATCTTTGGAGGATATGTCAAGTAATGCGAAGTCGTGTCAGATAGACCCTCGGTACGTTTAGCGCCTGAACCAAATAATAATAAAAAAGAACAGATAAAACCGAATTGGGAACCTCTTCTTTTTGATGTCGGTTAAAAATGTTATGTCTGTATGTGCATTAAGAGTTCATTCATGATTAAGTACACACATACCACAACACTAATGTTTAACAGTAATGGTTTTATTAAATATATACTCGTAGTTAAATATTTTCAATACGGTTTCAAATATGCCTCTCAGCTTCATTAAGGATTGATTACGCCACCGCATTCCATACTGCTATGGAAATAGCATGTATATTGAATAAGGTTATCATATGACACCATACTTCTGCAGCATTTTTTTCATTTAACTTCTAGAATCCTAAGTAGATTTGATAGAGAGATAAAAGGTTCGCGACTTATATATACATATTTAGTAGGTACCTAATTATTGGAACTTCCGGCCTCGAAGATTCTATGATATGTAATGGGCGGACGACGGATGCAAATTATGTCAAATCATGTCAAACGATATACGTAATATGGATATGACTGCAATTGGTTTAAAAAAACCGGCCAAGTGCGAGTTGGACACGCGCACGAAGGGTTCCGTACCATTATCTATAAAAAACGGCAAAAAAATCACGTTTGTTGTATGGGAGCCCCACTTAAAAAATATTTTATTTTGTTTTTAGTATTTGTTGTTATAGCGGCAACAGAAATACATAATCTGTGAAAATTTCAACTCTCTAGCTATCACGGTTCTTGAGATACAGTCTGGTGACAGTCAGACGGACGGACGGACGGACGGACAGCGAAGTCTTAGTAATAGGGTCCCGTTTTACTCTTTGAGAACGGAACCCTAAAAAGAGAACATAATTGCAAAATAATTATGTAATTTTATTGTACAACAATATTTTTTTTCTATATACATATCTTAAGTCCATTCATTTTATGGTTCACTATCCACTTATATAGGGAAAATGCCCTCTCTAAATCTACAGATACTAATTATGTACTATGGAGGATAGAGGTATTATGTACTGACTGATATATATATAACAAAAACTGCATACCTATATATGTTTTTACATAAATATTACTCGAAATTTAATAAAAGTCTTATCCATCTTATGATTTCTTCACTACATTGCATCCATCGTCCGCCCTTTGAATTGATATGATATGATTCTCTAAGCAAAGCTAAACCGTGTTTTATTAATGATATGATATGATATGATTCTCTAATCATTAAATCTACACTCATAATAAATCTCTCAATTAAAAAAAGAATCAACCAGTATCATTCCAAACATTATTTTGTCACGAAGAATCTCAGACTCCCGTGATCAAAAAAAATTACATTATGCTTCTTGCTTCCGCTTAGGATAGTTTTTATCCGCCTGCGACGGTTAATATTTGACTTCATTTATTTTTTTTGAAATGGTTGCTGCAATAGTTGTCATCCGTCAGTGACAGCATAACTATCCATTATTCATAATTTCGATCCAGTATACGATAGACCTTCGCGAAACGCATACCAAATGATAAAGCATAAAAAAAATTATCGAGTCTGATATGGAAAATTGTATGCGCAAAATGTGTATTAAGATGTAATTTGAATAATTGTATCAACATCAACAAATTAACACATGATGTTGATGAGATCCATTTGCATACATTAAACTATGAAATTCAGCATGTTCCTGTGATTGTAGATACAGGATTCCTTAGCACCAATTCTTCCTTACATCCAGCACTATTTAGTTACGCAAAAAAACGAAGTCTGATTTGACCGGGTTTGATTCCCGGCCGTGTATGAAGGCTTTTTTGAAAATCTTTGAATGCAGTTTTTATTTTTTCTTATTTCGGTCTCGTGTCTCCTAAGAATAAATTTCCGTATGTCTTATAGTTTCGGATTTTCCCTCACTGCCCCGTTTGAATAATACACCTTGTAGAGGTAGACTATCAAATTTGATTTAAACCCAATCGGTTAATTTCATCGTATAATGCACTAAATGGCTCTTGTTGTACGGTTACCTACATTGTGTCCGTTCATCCATCAATTAAGTACGTTACAGCAGTTGGAAGTATTTACGTAGATCTTGTTTAACTAACAGTTGCAAATTTCATCCAGTTGGCGCAGTTGAATTCTACTCCGCAGCCCTCGGATTGTGTTGAAATAACAGTTCTACGTTGCTTGGAAAGTACTTTGTTCAACAAGATTTTCTTGAAACTTGGAGCATCGAGAGCTTCCTTTGAACTGCTTCATAGATAAAGCTACGAAGCTACGACTTTAGAAAAACATCCAATTCCTAATGTATCTTAGGTACCTACTTAGTACAAGATACGATAGTCTCCTATAGCATTGGGGAAAATATTTATGTCGCTCTTTGCGTTCGATTTAAGCCTCCGTTATGGGCTAAAATCTAAAATGTCAGGTATTTGTGTTAGGAATCACGATCCATATAGTACATGTACGAGGCATTTTATCTAAATCGAATCTTGGGTGTTCCCACAGCTACGCTGAAATACGAGATTGCTCGATTTATGGTTAGGGCATACGAGTAAGTACCTATAACTACTTAGCTACTCTGGATGGGCTATGAGCTATATAGTACGTGGGTATAATAGCACTGTGACATATATATGAAGCAAGCAGTTTCGTGACAAATGCTGTTTGTTTTTTGTCTCGAATAAATGTTTCTTTCTTTCTTCTAGATTGTGGCAATTTCAATTCGAACCGCGTAAGAATAATTATGCAGATTTAACTGTAGTATTGAGAAATATAGTACCTACAGAAACTATTTGCAGAAATAGGTTTTTTAAAAGTAGACTTTTAACAAACCAATGAGGTTTGTTAAGTCTGAAAAGTATTTAAAAAAAGTTAACTATTATTTTCATAGTGGAATTATTTTATAATAAAACTTGCTGCCTACGCGGCTTTGCCCATGTATTGCAAAGAAATCACGCAGACCTGCGGGATAAAATATAGCATATGTCCATTCAGAAAACCCAATTAATACACAAGTCTAAAAGTTTTTGAAATCGAACCGGTGATTCCGGAGATTACCCCTACATATAAACTTACAAAGGTACAATCTACTCTTGATTAGGTATATTAGTAAATTAGTATATCGCTATAGACACGTTAAAGGTGCACTTGGATACGACATTAAAAATCGACAATAAAATCGCAAAGCATGATGTAAGTAGTTCTGGTTTTTTGGTATGTTGTATGGACCAGTTAGGGTAGTGTGGACGCGTTTTATCTCTAAGAGTGCCACAAAGGAACAAACATACATACATACATAGACTGGTACTTTTGGTACTGAACCTACAGGTATTGAACCTACAGAGCTGGTTCTGGCCACAAAAGGTAGCAAATTTATTAAACTTCAAAAATGTGATACATCTTGTTTGTTAGAAAAGCATAGTTTATGATTTTTAGACCAAAAAGAAAAAAACACCCAATATTTCGCAGTTTTTCGCGTATTGCGCAGCTAGCACAAGTTTTTCGAAGTTGCAAATTTGTGTCCATAGTATCCTAACTGGTCCATACAACATACCAAAAAACCAGAATTTTCTACATCATGCTTTGCGATTTTAGCCGGTTTTTGTGTCGATTTCTACTGAAGTAGTACTACATTGACAGCAAGAAGTCGTGCCAAAAAAATCACATCCAGCGAAAAAAAGAAACTCTGTTAGGAGGAGTTCGCAATTACGCAAATGGACGCAACAAAGGAGCTAAAGACAAGTGAAATCTAGAATACCAGCGCCGGAGCGGAGCGCCCCGCGCCGTGCGGAGGCCGGATGTGGAACCTACGTCACAACTCCACCAGAGACGTGTACATGTAAGTACTTATACCGATATGTCGTTTTAACATTTTGCTGCTTTATTTTATTTTTATTTAGACTTTGAGCTCGCGAACTCTAAATGTACAGCACAGTCAATTTAATTTTAAAAATAAATCTTGATCATAAAGCTTTTGAAATGCTGTTCGCCTAAACGAAATTCTCAACACATTAGCTTAAACGCACTAGCGAAAGCAAGATTGCGTCTACCAATTAAACAAGTAGTCAGTCGCACCAGTAATTTCAAAGTCAGTAGCTTACTTACAGCAAACTAAACAGCAAAGAAAGCAAAATATTTTAAAAATTAACGACTATAAATATAACATCTTATTCCCACGTGGTTCTTCAGCTCTCATAATTCTAAATAAAAATATCAGCTATTTAATCTTTTGAAGCAAATGTGAATACGAGAACAATGACTGAGTGCGGATGACCCCGCTATTATAACGTAATAACACTAGCTACCCGCGCGGCTCCGCCGCGTATACAAATAATCTAGGCGGAGCGACGGTACAAATTATAGCACATAGTTAATCCTGTAGGTCCATTCTACATATCCCTTATATTCCCCCCGAGATCCCTTATAGGGATAAGTTCGCCTTTGTACGTACTTTAATGTTACATATCATATTTATGTTTTAACCTGTTTTGTGTACAATGAAGTGCTTACCTACATACATACATATAACCTACTGAAGAAAGGGTTTTTATAATAGGATGGGTATAGTTTCTGAGATTACCCCCAATATAGAAACTTACATTTTACAGAGATTACACCTGTTTATTATTAGTATCGGCACAGATCAAAGAATACTGAATCGGGGACCGTTAATGGTTTAAATTAATATTTTACCGGTTATAGTTGCATTTGACTATATATACCGCTAAATAGTTTAATACTAATTTATGTTTTCCAGTATTAAGTCATATCGTTTTGACAAATTACAATTTATATAACCAACCTCCTACCTGTAATCAAAATATAATTATCTGAACCTGAAATAATTTGGATGGTATTCAAGTCAGGTCAACAAAGTCGCCAATGGGAGTCCACGGCCATCCGAAAAGAAATTTTTGTAATCTAGTTTCGTTTCGTATCGGTGCCTACGGCATTGTACTTAGTAAGGTTAACAAAGCCGTCTATGGGGTCCACACCAATTAATGGATTTAATTAAACCTCAATCTTCTCCCAATATCTCGAATATGGGAAAATAAGTTTGTATATAAACTTTTCTGAACTAAAAAAGAACATGGCAAGTAATACTGACGTCTCTATGTCAATAAAAAAAACCACAGTTGACACAATACGTCTGTCAGTTTTTGTAAATAAACAATATTTACAAAAGGTCGCTTTCTTTCTTTTCTTCTTGCTTTTCTTAGTGTTGTATCCATATGTAGCCGACACAACATTTATAATATCTCATGCTGAAAAACGAAGTGCAGGTTTGAGTTCAATTCTTGTTTATAATTTTACATTGTCATCTCGAGTCAAAACAGGAGTTACCTACGCCACGTGATGTCACGCAGCCAAAGTCACGTGGTCAGCGCAAAGTAGTTTCTTTAAATTTATATTTTAGTACCTTACCGACAAAAAATGAAAAACGAAGACATTAATGCAAATCTGCAGCATGAGACGAATCGAATGACATATCATTTATCAAAATCGGACCATAACTGTAGATCTGATGGCATGTACAAAAATCGGGCTCGCGTAATAATAATACAGATTGGCAATTGTTTCACTTGAGGGCGATGAAAGTCTGACGTTTGTAAGTTTTTAAGATAAGGGTCTGCCTTATTATTTGACGTGGATACTTCTTTGCTCGCGTTCTTGTATAGGGGTACAGTTCAAAATGTATCACGTGAGTCCCGGAGTAACTTTTTGTAGAGAAGCCTAATCTGATTTCAAATAATATTTGTTACATGTTTTAATCCTTCATTATCTGCCATTCGTTGTTAATCACAAAATGTTATTTAGTTTAAGTGGCGGACATGAAAATAATGCTGACAGCCATTTTCCATGTATCGCGAGTCAAATGAGCTACGTCAGTCAATGTTGCCATATATCCTTATACAGATTTTAGTGAATTAATTCAGATATATTAGGGTTCCATAGCCAACAAAGATGAATCCACTTAAACTTAATTAACGGTTGTATCTCCGACGCAACCCGCTCCTTTTTTATTTGTTTCTTGAACCGTTATATCAGTACATTGATACATGCTAAATATAGAGTCCATTTTTACCTATCGAAGGTAAAAATATTTAAACTTTCTTATCACCCTGAGCAATGTCCTTCTATTTTATACAAATACGAATCCTTATTGATCGTCTTACCTAGGAGAGATAGAAATATCACTTTTTCGTATGTAGAAAAGAGACAGTAACACATCACGACAGTCAGCCGGTCCCGGAGGGTTTCTACTTCGCGGTCCGTTACGGGTATTTTGATATTGGAGCGGGATTGGGTTCGTCTGGTGACGTTCGTCGATCAGGCGGTCTATTTCACTCGACGTATTTAAATTATATTTTCTCAAACATGCAATGAAATCGAGGCCGGATAGGGATACGCGGCCGGCAACCCCGTTTCTTGCCGAGATTTGTATAGTGCTTTTCTCAAACTTGCAATGAAATAAAAATAAAAAGTAGTCAATTTGTTTTTCTCAAACTTGCAATGAAATGTTGACATGACTTACTTCAAATTAGGTCCGGAAATACTACGTATCCGGTGCGACAATCCGGTGGTATACATATATATCACAATTGGATCTGACAAAGTTTCTCAGACCCTCCCAAACATACAAATTGCCAAGATAGGTAGATCCTTACCGCGCACGCGTTTAGCAAGCGTGGGCGACCAATATTATCATTTATTGTATTGATAGGTACGTCGAGAGTCGAGACAGATGGACCTCCAGTCCGCCGTTGTTTTCCGTGTTTATACTTGCATTGTAGGTATGTATGTGCGGCTGGACCCGCTAAAGAAATGCATCATCATTCGTTTGTCATCATCATCATCATATCAGCCGAAAGACGTTCACTGCTGGACATAGGCCTTCCCCAAAGAGTGCCAAAGTGACCGGTCCTGCGCCACCCGCATCCAGCGGACTCCCGCGGCCTTTAACCAGGTTATCAGTCCACCTTGTGGGGGGCCTATCCCTGCCACGCCTTCCGGTACGTGGTCGCCACTCAAGAATCTTTCCGCCACAACGGCCATCGGTTCTATGTGCAATGGGCCCCGCCCACTGCCACTTAAGTTTAGCGATTCGGAGGGCTATTTCGGTTACCTTGGTTCTGCTGCGGATATTAGCCTCATTTCTGATGCGATCACGGAGAGAATCTCCCAATATAGCCCTCTCCATTGCCCTTTGGGTGACTTTGAGCCTTCATATGAGGCCCATTGTAAGCGACCACGTTTCAGTGCCATCTGTCATCAATGGCAACACACTGGTCAATGACTCTCGTCTTGAGACACTGCGGAATATTGGACGAAAAGATGTGCCGTAGCTTCCCGAACGCTGCCCAGCCGAGTCGGATTCGACGATTGACCTCTTTCTCGAAGTTGGACCTACCTAACTGGACAGTCTATTCTAGGTATACATAATCGTCTACAACTTCGAGCATAAAGTGTCCGATTGTAATGGGAGTTGGTACTACATGACATAGACATAGACATAGACATCCTTTATCGGTAATAAGGTATTACAAGTCATTGTTTACAATAAAAATATATATGGGCATTTGACATGATCTTCGTCTTATCCATGTTCATTCTTAGACCAACTCGCTCGGAAGCTTTACTGAGGTCATCGAGAATCGTACTTAAGTCCTCCATGGTCTCAGCCAAGACTACTATCTCGTCTCGTAAACTCGCCGTTGATGTTGATCCCTAGCCTTCTCCAGTCCAGAGTCTTGAAAACATCCTCCAGTGCAGCAGTGAACAGTTTCGGAGAAATAACATCTCCTTGCCTGATTCCCCGCTGCAGCGGAATAGGTTTCGAGTTCCAGTCCTGAGTCGGACTGACATAGTTGGCGGGTGGAATTCTTTTGTGCTTCTTATTAATAGACCTATGCCTGCTTCTTTGCTTCTCTATACCATTTTAGTAGTTTTAGTCTAGCGTAAGGAGGTACGACGATGATGATGTAATTCTATTCCTACGATCCCTCATTAGGGGCATAGGGCTCGCAGAAAAGTTTTCCATTTGTATCTATCTTGCACAGCTTCTTCCAGCTATTTCCAACCGAGCCAGATGAGCCAGCCTCCTTCTAAGCACCTTATGCGAACCTAACCTACTACAGTTTCTTGTATTTTTTTTTTCAAGGACGATATTTGGACTTGTTGACATAACGATGATGATAGGAATGTCACTAACTTCGTCTTTCTAAATTCGAATGGCCAATATTTGATGGTGGCACTCCACTGGGTGGTATTTGCCCAAATATTCGTAATACATCTTTTTACCTACGGTAAATAAAAGAGAGGCAACGACGCAACGCGAACACGAATCCCAAGTGTAGTGCTGCCTTGAAAGATCGTCGGTGTCACCGCCAATTTTCTTCTTTTCAGCTAAGATTCAAATATGTCCATTTTAGAATTGAGAGTAATGTTTTGAATTTAAATTTAAATTCTAATATCATGACAAATCACAACAAGTAAAAAGTTATGCAAGATTTAGTTTGGCAGAACGATGTCAAGCGCTGATAAATAATTTATTATTACACCCCCCATCGGAAGTGTTCTGATATCCATCAGAACGTTGAACGGAAATTAAATTGTAATATATCATTACCGGTACGAACGGGCTGACCTATACTTAAACAGCCACATAGCATGTTTAAGTAATGTATGTATGTTACTGGAGGTAAAATATATATTTGGTTGCATAATTAACACTTTTAATGCGAGGAACCCGCTACGTGTGCACTCTAGACGTAGGCGGTGGCCACTTCTTACAGGGGAAATCATGGCGTCCGCTACGAGCGTAGCGAGGAAATCTTTATCACTGAATGTATTTACCCATTCAGCACCAATCACGACACACATGCGCCAGGGCGCTCCAATTGCTTTCCGCTACGTACGGAATTTAACCCATACAAGGTTCATGAGCCACATATGAGTCATGCCTCTATGAACGATTTCTGCTACAAAGCCGAAAATTGCTGCTACAAGCTACGACGTAGCACACTAGCGTTGCTTGGACTCAAATGTCAGGGAGTGAGTTAGGCCCAATCAAGGCCAATGACTCACATATATTACGAGTCATGCCTTTAGGAGCGATTTCCGCTACGGAGTGGAAAGCCACTGCTACAAGCTACGGCGTAGCACTCCGTGGCTTTGAATGGGTTATGTTACGCCGTGAGTGCTATTGCCGTAGCATTCATTTACGTAGCAATAATCATCAGTAAATACAAGACTCATATTGTGACGGGATAAGTAATCTACTGAAAACGATTCAAATTGTACTTTCAGGTACGGTTCCCTTTCAATAGAATATCGTGTGGTCCATATAGGGTCATTTCGCCGGTTGGCGACCACCTAATTTAATGTGCCGGTTAGCGACCACTTAGCTGACTTGGTGAACTGAAAGCATATTTTCACGTTTTTTTGTATATTCCTATTCCATTAACAATAAGGCATAAGGCTGACTGTTTCAATAGGCTCTGTAGAATTGATGTTATCTTCAATTGAAAAAACCATGTTCTTCAAGTGGTCGCTAACCGAAGGTGGTCGCGTAACCGGCGAAATGACCCTATACCTCCTATCAAAACACTTTGACATCAGCTGAATCAATTCATGTGCTTACTGATGCATATATTGGACATTGACCCTTCAAATCTGCAGACGTGCCGATCAAACGAGCTCCGATAATCCACTCTTTTCACCTTTCACAACTTTTTGTATCAACTGATTTTAAAGCTTACCCTCAGTTGATATGGTTCAATTTGCGATGCACGTCTCTACACCTCATGTTTCTCCAGCTGTATATTCTATCTCCGTAGTACAGGGAGGAGCTATTTTTAAATACAGAGAAGTTTGAAAAGTTACAGCGGAAGTTTCTGGATCGATGATAGATGATATATGATGACATACTTCGACATAAACGTTATTATCGGATTCTCGGATATTTATCTAGTATCTACAACGGACCTAGAAGTAGCGGCCGCCATTAATCGACTTGCAGATTTTGTAATTGCATTGATAACAAACATGCTGTATATTTATCGCATTTTGTTTTAATAGGTTTATCTATCCAAATATCATAAACTCTCCATGATGCGTTCAAGAACCGCACATTATGGCCACTATAAAAATAGACTGTTTTGTTAGAACAAATTTCTTATCTGTGAAAATGTTATTATTGCTAAATAATAACATCGATTTCGATAATATTATTTCATTCAAATTTTGAACATCTCTGAATTCAAAGAAATTTGATTAGACCTCTATTCTAATATCAGTCGAGATGACGTTTAGTTCGAAATGAATTGTCAATTTGCATACAAATTTGACAAATGTCGCACGTAAGTAAGATATCGAACGATATGACAGTTGGATCAGGCTCTAGTTTGTCTCTGAATTAAGAAAAAACTATGACAGCTGCCACAAAACAACGCCGCGATGCCGGTCATAATATGCGGCTCCTGAATGCATCGTGGAGGCTTATGATATGTGGATAGATAAAGTAGTGTATGAAACTGTACATAATTAGGCATTAAGACACTCGTGTGATAAACCCACACTCGTTATGTACAGTCACATAAACTACTATTACTAGGTACTTACCGCTTGTGACCTGAAGAGTAGCGGCGAAGAGACATAAGAGCGACAGAGACAGGCATCCCAGCGAGTTGTGCCAATGTGCCGCGGCCATACTGTATCCTAAAACAAAAAAAAAGTTAAGTACTAACAAACCCAATTTATAGCTCAGTCTCAGTAGCATTAGAGCCCTCTAGTGCAAAATATACGTAGCATTCCAAACGCCATCTAGCGGGTGGCGCCGGAATCACGGCGTACTGTGTCCTACGGCGGTGACTCGGTTTCCTCGCTGACATGTTCACATCGAAGTACCGAGAAATATAACTAGATGGCGCTAGTGTAAGAAGATAAAGAAAAGGGAGAGCTTAAAAAATTGTATTGTCTTTTTGTACCTATTACTACTTATAATCAAGAACGCTTTACTGTGACTGAAAACGCGAGCCGAAAGAGACTTACTTTGTCTTAGTGTGTATATTTCCAATAGAAGTAATCACTATAACGTACGTACGTATATATGTATAGAGCCCATTGAAAGATAAGCCTAAAAAACCGGCCAAGTGGCATACTTACTAATATGATGGTTATATTTACTTGTGCAATGTTTTAAATAAATCTCAGGCTCATTTTTCATTAGCCTCAATTTTTTTCATATGGAAATGAGTGAGAGATGTACACACTGAAGACAAAGATCCTTTATCTAGGAGACAAAGTGAGTTTCTTTCGGTCTCGCTTTTCTATGATCAATTTAAAAACAGTCTCGTTAGTTTGGGACTAGGTTCATTTGTGTAAGATTGTCCGAAAATATTTATTTAATTTATCTTCAAATTAATTTTTCGAGGTTTTGGAAGATCCCAGTCAAGATAAGTATACTAAAAGCTTGTTTACACCAATCCGTAACTGTCAGTGTCAACAGGCAAGTAAATGTGTAGAAAACATTTTTACTGTTCACGTCGCCCAGCCTGATATCGGCGCATGCTCTTAACGAAAAGTGTCGTTGTCGGATCCAGAAGGCCTACTGCGAAACGAAAACGAATTTCTTTCGGTTATCTCCCTCTCTGTTGCACTTGCTAGTTCGAGCGATAGAGAGGCAGATACTCGAATGAAGTCCGTTTTCACTTCGCGGTAGCCCCTCAGGGATCCTACACCGACAATTACGGATTGGTGTGAACCTGAGGGCCTACCGCGAAAGGTATTCGAAGTTTCCCCTCTCTGTCATACTTACGAGTTCGTACGTAAGTGCAACATAGAGGGAAAACTTCGAATGCCGTTCGCGGTAGGCCCTCTACTGAACAAGCTCTTACGGAACGTATAATGAAACGTCATTGATTCACGTTCGTAATTCATAACAAAAATCCCGAGTCCTCACGCATGATTCCAAACCCATATCGCTGTCCTGCTTATTAAATAACAACTCAATTGCTATAAAAGTAATGTCGGTCTGTGAGCTCTTAGAATAAGATTCGCGTCTGTGTTCGGATATATTTTTCCCTCGGCCTCTTATATGTTCTTATTCCAAAATAAACGATTTCACCCGAATATATGCCTAATCGCCACGCTTGGCATGCGGGTTGGCAATCGCAGTATTTCCAACGAACTCCAGGGATGCTGCTGCCCATCCCCCGGTAGTCTTGGTAGTTAGTCTTAGGACGTAACCGGGTCCAGGATATACCCGGGAATAAATTGTTTAAATAAATATGATTGGTAGGTACATGAGGATTATAATGAAAGCATAATTTTGCTTACCATATCGTCAACATATGTGTTTGCTACGCGGTCGTCCGCTGCTCATCGCAGTTTACCTGTAACCAGAATGAATATTATGAGAAATAAACGAATTAGGACAGAAGTATTTTTCTTTTCGTAATAAATGCGATATTATGCGTAAATTACGGCAAATGGCCTACGGCTTTTCAGGAATTCTCGCCGAAATGCTGAATACGCCCTGTTAGACGTAGCCGTTTTGTTACCAGCAACGGGACCATCCTACAGATACTGGCTTTCGAACAAGATAAGACGTAACTTTTACTCAACTTCATTTGTCTTGACTCCATAGTATTCTCAAAAATAGTATAAAGCCCGCGATTTAGGGCAGGGGTATCCCGCCAACTGCGAAACTTGGGGAAAGCAATCAAATTCCCACTAATCTCATTCCGCGCCGAGTTTAAAGTAACCGTGGATTCATAAAGAAAGAAGAGCGGCGAAATATTTCATTAAAAACATCGCAGCTTGCTGATCATCTCTTTCAACGATAAAACAATATCAGTTTGACCAAGAGATAAAATCCAGACTTTTTCATAAATCCCAGCCAAGTACATGTCGGACCACGCACAATGAAGGGTTCCGTGCCTAATAAAAAGGTCGTATCGTCACAACATTTTTACGACACTTACGTCCTTTTTTATAGGGGAGGCAGTTTTTCAGCAATATCCCGAAAACATTTGAACCGATCTTGTTCAAAATAATTTTCGGTGAAGCAATTTAATAAGCACTATGACCATGACCTTTTACAAAAATATATCATACCGTTTGAAAATTTGAGTGGAGGGACACAATTTTAGTGACTTTCGGGGCGATTATCTCCGACTAAATACCCTTTATCAAAAAAAATGCTGATAATCCTTATGTTTATTTTAAAAGGCCTACCGATTGATGTGCCACACGTCGACTTACAATGATGATTTATTTTTTGACTTTCTGTAACATGTATGGAGAGCAACCCTAAAAAAATATTTTTTATCATTTCATTACAGAACTATGTATCGGCTAACAAAATACATACATCTATCCTCCAAATTTTATTCAAATACACCTTATAGTTTTCGAGTTAAAATGCCTGTGACATACGGACAGACGGACATGACGAAACTATAAGGGTTCCATTTTTGCCATTTTGGCTCCGGAACCCTAAAATGGGGATTATTTTAAGACCTTAGGGTTTCGGTGTCAGATAAGTACCTACTGTGGTCTATCTAGACTACAGTCATTATGCGTGGGTAGGTATTAAACAATTCATTAATCGCGATTTTGGCATTATGCGTGTTTGACATTACATGGATCATAAATGGTCTTTTGCGTTTTTGGACACATGCGTTGAACCCCAATGTCAATAAGCTGCACATGGTAGTCTCCAAGGGGGTCAGGGGGGGGGCAGCTGCCTGCATGCCGTTTTATGTATATGTGAACCCCCCCCCCCCCCCCCCCCCCCCCCCCCCCCAGGTCATCGGCAGACGACGCCCTTGAAGCTACCTACCCTACCTATCATTGAGGTGGACCACGGGCGAGAAACACAGTCCGTGATGATCCACGACCAACACGAGGTCTGGTCATTGCAAGTTGAACCTGCAAAAGTGAGACATATTTTAAAATCTTGATCAGACAACACTTTGTTTACGAGAATTTAAAACGTATGAAACTTTGAAATTTTCTATTTAACCGGTAGTGCCAATATAAGTGGTTTTTTTATTATTATTACCATTTATTAAGCTGTTGCCAAATTTTCAAACAACGTTCGGCTTTGAATCAGTTATTTGACTACCTCAGACTCGATTCAAAATGTGTAAGTATATAATGTATTCGTATTGATGAATGGAAAAAACACACTACAAAATGTTCACCACATCAATTCTTTTTTTTTATTGTTCAATTCCATTTTATTTGCTTCAATCTTATTTTTATTTATAGCCGATTATTCACTGCTATTAAATAATTGAATCAATGAGCAAGTATCGCCTAACCTAACCCTATACTTATGTACCTACCTATGTCAAATACACAACTTACAAGCTAAAATCTTTTAGCGTACCGGAACGCGTTTTTCATGAATAATACTTAGCTATAGGATGAAACGCACTGAAACCGGTGACGGTGCGGCGCGGCGCGGTGTGGAGGCGGTACCGGTTGTAATGTTCGACCTAATACGAAAGGGTCCGCACAGAATACCGCGGCGGGACGCGGCGCGGCGCGGTATTCTGTGCGGACCTTTTCATATTGTCTCGAACATTAAAACCGGTACCGCCTCCACGCCGCAGCGCGACCGTCGCCGCGCCGCTACCACTGTCAGTGCGTTTCCAGCTTATATCCTTCACTAGCTGTTGCCCGCGACTTCGTCCGCGTATAACATGTCATCGTCTAAAAGTTTGTTTAAGGAATAAATTTAAAAAAAAACCATTGAAATTAGTTTTGTGCCTAGTCTTTTAGTAAACTGTCTAAAACCGAAGTTACAAATCTCTTACTTTCAAAATAGCTTGCTCTTTATACACACTTAGAACCCCCTTTGAACCCTCATAATAAACAGGCTGAAACCGTAGTTACAAATTTCTTACTTTAAAAATGTCTTGCTCTATACTATACAAACTTCGAACCCCGTTTTAACCTTCTTAGGCGATGAATTAAAAAATACGCTGAAATAAGTTTTGTAGTATTTTGGCATGTTTGTTTTGTCTAAAACTGAAGTTACAAATCCCTTACTTTAAAAATGTCTTACTCTCCATACAAACTTTGAATGCCCTTATAATCCCCTGTGGGAGAAGAATTTCAAAAAACGCTTAAATAATTTTGGTAGTCTAAACAGGCTAAGATCGAAGTTACAAATCTCATATCTTTTATTTTTTTTATTATTTAATCTTTCTAAAAAGTTTTGAGATTCTAGCTCCAAAAAATCCCCTTTACCAACATTGCACCCCTTTTTCATCCCCTTAGGCGTGGAATTTTCCAAAACGCTAAAAATACTTTATTTGTTTCGTATCATTTGTATCGTAATCTCCACTTATAATAAATCTCTAAATTAAAAAAAGAATCAGCCAGTTTGAAACTAAGCTTTGCGCGGTTCGAATGTTCTCAGCATCCCATGAACGGAAAAATATGAAACATTTTATGTAGGTACATTATTATTCTAGCTGCGACTTAGGATAGTTTTTATCTGACTGCGACAGTTAATTAATTTTCCGAAATATACGACTTCATTTAATTTTTCATTTATTTTTATTGAAATCAAACGCTGCTCCAACTGTCAGCTATAAGAACCGTCAAATTTTCGTCAAAATGGCGGAATTGCTTTGCCTTTCACTTATTAATAATTTAAATCCCGTCTACGATAGACCTTTACGAGACAAATGCTAAAATATAAACCATAAAAAAATATTCGATTCTGATATGAGAACTTATATGCGCAAATGTCGTTTTATGTCGTAATTTCAATAAATGAAATCAACAAATTTGAACAATATAATTAACACGAATTTGTTTTTTTTGAATGACAATGGCACGCGCTCGGCGCATTCAGCCAAAGTACCTGCGGCGCTACCACGAAAACCGATACTCAATGTTCATATATTTGCATCCCTGTCACTCGAGTATGGTTAGTGCGATAGAGATAGAGATATAGATACCCGAATATTTTCGAATTCCGAAGTTCGTGGTTATAGCTCAGGAATCGAAAATATGGTAAATAATCATAATGTATTTTCTAGAAAAAGAATTTAAAATAAATATAGTCAAATGGAGAAAAAAACAAAGCAAGAGGTTATATAGGTAATGATTAAGTTATAAGAGTCCAAAGTTTTAAGAGGGGGTATGTTCTGTCCCTTTTCCGCAAAACGCACCTTCATATGAAACGATTGTTTTTTACTATGACGCTCGAGTATATTGACGTCACAGTCCCTCATCGTTTTCTCACTCTAACAAGCGACATTAAAACGGATGTAGCTTCATAATTTTTTGAGATATTTGAATGGGAGTTTCATTATCTTCTATCTTATTTATACATAATAAATGCCTATGTCCTGACTGACTTATTCACTCAATCACTCACTCACTCACTCATCAACGCACAGCCGAAACTACTAATCTTAGAGAGTTGATTTTTGCACAGTATGTTGCTTTTATAACGTGGGCTAGGGATAAAAAGGGATTTTTGAAAATTCTACCCCTAAGGGGGTAAAATGGGGGTGCAAAGTTTGTATGGGAGAACCTTTTTTTTTTGAGCTATAGACTTAAACTTTGTAGAAAAATTAGTTATTAGAATACAAATGAAACACTTTCAGCGTTTTGGAAAATTCCACCCCTACGGGGGTAAAATAGGGGTGCAAGGTTTGTATGGGGGAAACATTTTTTTTTAAATAGAGACTTAAAACTTTGTAGAAAGATCAGTCATTAGAATACAAATAAAGAACTTTCAGGGTTTTAGAAAATTCTACCCCTAAAGGGGTAAAATAGAGTGCAAAGTTTGTATGGGAAAAACTACTTTATTTTAAATAGAGACTTAAAACTTTGTAGAGAAATTATTCATTAGAATACAAATAAAGTACCTAGATTCAGTGTTTTAAAAAAATCTACCCCCCTAAGGGGGTAAAATAGGGGTGCAAATTTTGTATGGGGGAAACAATATTTTTTTTAAATAGAGACTTAAGAGTGCTCTTCAAAAAAGCGCTCGCTCAGAATTCGGTATTTTGACACGCGTAGTGCGTTTGTGTGTGTAAATACTACTACCACCCACACAAACGTACCTAACCCCCACATGCACAGCGAGATCGCACCAGCCGCGGGTGCCGTCCCTTTCTAGCTATATGTAAGTGCGATCGGGATAGAACTAACCACGGAGCTTGCCGATGCAAATAGCTGTATAGCGCACCGTTGGAATTCACTCCGTGACCGATATTGATACTTGCACTAAAAAGTGGTAAGTATTACTTCGCTAACATGATGTTCTAGAACATCATGTTAGCGAAGTTAGATAACTTGAATAAAGTAAGTATTTGATTTTTGAGCACAAGTTTTCTATTTGTATTAAAATACTATGATATGACAAAGTATATTTAGTTTCGTTTTTTTAGTATAAAATAAACTAACGAGTTTTAAAGTTGTCAGTAATAAGAATAATGATTTGTTTTACGGATATTAATAGTTTGCATGTTATCTGAGTCTTATTTATATATAGTAATGTAATGAAATTATACCAGTCGACCCACTACTAGGAAATTACTGGGTACTGACGTATTCATTTCTTGAAGAATATTTTTTTTGTTATGGACAGTAAAAATAAACTGCCCTTCATAGAAATTGCTATGTCCGTTTCTTACCAAAGGAACTGAAAATTATAAATTATACAAACACAGCTTTTTATCTAGAATACAATTAATTAATGCGTGATTTTATTCAAAAGCCTAAAACCTCAGATGATAAAAAGGAATAGATATGAAACGGGGGCTTGGCGCGTGTCGGTGCGACATGGCCAAATGGGCATGTCACTGCCCACCGGATGTTAGTCGCAATTTGCCGTGAATCTGAAATGTTTTTCCACGTTTACTCAAAATGCCGAATTGTAGCGTGGTTACATGCAAAAATAGGAATGAATCTAAAACCTACATAAATGGTGGAGTCACGCACCACATGTGAGTATTAGTATTTTCACTTAAGTCGTTAAAAACTAATATTTTAATAAATAAACGCAACGCCGCCTCATTTCTCGGGATCGAACTAACATATCGAACGAAAAAGCATATTTTTGTTCTATGCGTTGTACATTGAATGTTCAATACAGTAAACCACGGCGCAATGTATTAAACCACTATGGATATGGACGATGCTTGAATTTTTTTGTGGTACGGCCGCTGCTTGGCGTCGCAAACTAGAGCGGTGCCAAAGTGCAGTTACAATTTACGCGTAATCGATAAAATAGAAGTACGATATCATACTAGTTATTTTATTTCGACTACTTTCGCTGTTTTATTTTATTTAATTACTTGTTTTGGTTGGGTGCCTATCTTAAAGGTAACTAATAACATACTAAGAAGATTAAAAGGCACAAAATGTTTACGGTACCTACTAATAAGATTTTCACTAAGTTGCAGTATGAACGGTAAATAGACATATTAAAATTGTATATACAAGTATATAATTTAGTTGCAAATGGCTTCAGAACAACTTAAAATGTGATATTATTACCAATAATTTATTTTAAATGAGTATTTTTTACTTTCATTTGAAATGTGATAATTGAAGAAGAAATCTCGGTTTCTTATTACAGTTTTCCAAAGAATCCGAGTAGGTACTAAAAAAATGGATAGATGCTACTGGCAGAGGTCCTAACTGGTTTCCTGTACAGAGAAGAGTTAATGTGTTCGTAACATTTTCAAGAAAAATGTTTCCAACCACTTAATAAGAGCCGTACACTTTTCGAATATTTGACACCTCGCTTGCTTGAAACCTAGGTGTACAATGTATGGTAACACATCTCCGCACATCTTTGGTGGATACTCGCCCTTAGCCTTAAATCTCGTAATATGAGTAATGGACATATTATTTCGCGCCAAAATGCGATACGGATCGGCCTGGTACCTACAGGTCAAAAATATCGATGTGACCAGAGTTTTAAATGTATGTGAACACGAACTTATAAAAAGCCGTTTATGTTACTCTGTAGGTATTCGTCAATATTTTTTACTTTTGCGATTTATGGTAAGTTAACAACCCGTGTTATTTAAACTTGTAGCTAAAAGTTTAAATACCACCACATAAACTTACCATGTTGTTGAAGTTGTTACCTATCAATATCATAACATAATATTAATTTTAATATCAATGTCGATAAAACATAATTTTAACGTTTGTCGCCCCCCTAGTGTAGTGCGTTTAAGCCAATCACAGCCCTTGTTTGCATGTTGCCGTAGACTCACTGGCAACGCCCGAGTCTTTGTTTTTACACGGTTCAATGTGTGTGCCTATGGGCGCTGCGGTGGGAGAAAACTGGGGACATCGGTTTTGGTTGGAATTAAGCAGTACGGCACTTCTCCCTTTTTTTATGTTCTGAGCCTAAAACCTATGTCACTTATTAGGATTCCGTACTCAAAGAGTAAAACGGGACCCTATTACTAAGACTCCGCTGTCCGTCTGTCTGTCTGAATGCCTGTCTGTCCTTCTGTCACCAGGCTGTATCTCATGAACCGTGAAAGATAGAGATTTTCACAGATGATGTATTTCTGTTGTCGCTATTTATAACAAAAAATACTAAAAAACAGAATACATCTTTTTATTTTTATTTTAGTTTTTATTTGTTTCTTTTTCTTTTACAATCTTACACAAATCGACTTTGCCCCAAACTAAGCAAAGCTTGTACTATGGGTACTAGACGACGATAAACATACTTATATAGATAAATAAATACTTAAATACATAGAAAACATCCATGACTCAGGAACAAATATTTATGGTCATCACACAAATAAATGCCCTTACCGGGATTCGAACCCGGGACCTCCAGCTTCGTAGGCAGAGTCACTACCAAGTTACTAACTAGGCTACAGGGGGCTCCTATACAACAAACGTGATTTTAGATATAGATATTTTGCCGTTTTTAGATATAGATAATGGTACGGTACCTTTCGTGCGCGAGTCCGACTCGCACTTGGCCGGTTTTTTTAACATTTATTTCGAAATAAAGAGTGATACTCGGAAATGTCGAAGGGAAGGTCAATCGTCGAATCCGACTCGGCTGGGCAGCATTCGGGAAGCTACGGCACATCTTTTCGTCCAATATTCCGCAGTGTCTCAAGACGAGAGTCTTTGACCAGTGTGTGTTGCCAGTGATGACATATGGCACGGAAACGTGGTCGCTTACTATAGGCCTCATAAGAAGGCTCAAAAGTCACTCAAAGGGCAATGGAGAGGGCTATGCTGGGAGTTTCCCTGCGCGATCGCATCAGAAATGAGGCTATCCGCAGCAGAACCAAGGGAACCGATATATCCCTCCGAATTGCTAAACTTAAGTGGCAGTGGGCGGGGCACATTGCACGTAGAACCGATGGCCGTTGGGGCGGAAAGGTTCTGGAGTGGCAACCACGTACCGGAAGGCGCAGCGTGGGTAGGCCCCCCGCAAGGTGGACTGATGACCTGGTAAAGGTCGCGGGAGTCCGCTGGATGCGGGTGGCGCAGGAACGGCCATTGTGGCACTCTTTGGGGGATGCCTATGTCCAGCAGTGGACGTCTTTCGGCTGATATGATGATGATGATGATGATGACTCGGAAATGTAATAAAACCACGTAAAAATCTCCCTTTCCAGTGTAAACCCCCGGTGTGTGTTATTATTATATATAAACGAAAATAATAACTAAATGCAAGGTAGGATCGTGCTGTACTTAACAAACGCCATATAAGCTTGTTTTTTAAAATGTTTTTTATTCATCTTGTTATTTTCAATAACCCTGCATATTATGTCGCTGGTTCGTGGGTACTTGTACAGACAAATCACACAAACCCAAACAAGATAGGTCTATCTATTTTAGTTTAGGAGTTCCCATGACCAACTTCCATCATCAGATCCTGGAAATCATCCATCACCAAAGTGTTTACCAAGACAAAACAGATGAACCCAAACTAGATGGGTTTATCTAGTTTAGTTTAGGAGTTCCATGACCACCTTCCAGCTCCATTATCAGACTCTGGAAATCATCCAGCACCAAAGTCTTGCCGTGCCATGACCAAATTAATGAGCCCAAATTCGATGGCTTTATCTTGTTGAGTTTAGGAGTTGCTATGGCCACCTTCCGACTCCATCATCAGACCAGCTCTATGATATTATGGCATTGTCACCGAAGATACGCAATTGTACCTAATTTGAAGATTTCGCCCAAACTAACATACATACATACATACTAACTAATCATAATGGCCGTTGGGGCGGGGAGGTTCTCGAGAGGCGACTACGTACCGGAAACTGCAGCGGACCCTCCACAAGGTGGACTGATAGTAACAAGTAAATAAATTAAATCTATCAAGTATCACGATCACTCGTACAATAATAATTGACTATAGAACGCGTAGTTTAGACAAAAGGATCCAACCCACAAGATATCACCATTGAAATGTATGACTTTTGTTTTAGGTAGAAGGTTCAATTTTAAATGTTACATATCCTGTGGGTTTGAGCCTTTTCGCTACACTACGTCATATCTGATAGCTATGCAATTCATAACTTGTCTCGATTTGCCTCACGAATGTATCCCCAGTATAGTTTGACCCCGAGGTTTGTAACAACTATGCCTAGTCGGAGATCAAAATAATATTATTTTATCTGAAGAGTGGCCGGTTAGCTTCGTGAATAGCCACAAATAAACAGAGTACACGTCTGTCTCGGAGGGCTATTCAGCCGGTACTGAGATATATTCCCGCGCGACGGTAAATTTATACTAGTTTTGAATAATTATTTATAAATATAAATGTTGACTAAATTTATATTTTTTGGACTGGATCTTGTTGGAACAAGCATGAACTTTAATGTTGTGTAAGATTCAATACACAAATAATTCAACAAAAATGAGAAAATCCTCGAGTTTTCAGTAAGATTTTGTTGACAAATATGGTGTAATTGAGAACAGTTTACATATATATACGTGCAGAATAAGGAAAATTCGAGGCGGCTAGTAGCAATGGCAACATATTACGCTAGTAAAAATAGAATAAAACAAGTAGGTTCTCATATAACATCATGGAATATTAGGGGCTCAAACTTATGACTCTGCGCTCTCTTCAGAAAACTACTGTCGGTAATCGGGTATTTTCGGTTAAAGTATTCAGTTCTTCGTAAATTGTAGGCGGCTAGGACCAATATGAGGAGTTTACCTATGCAAATAAGTAATCGGGATCTAAAAAAAGCTCTCCGTTTCTTAGAATTACAACGTCAAAAATCCGTCATTCTCGCTTATTCCTGACCAAAAAACGAGCGCCCTCTTAAAACTTTGTAGAAAGATTAGTCATCAGAATACAAATTAAGTACTTTCAGCGTTTTAGAAAATTCTACCCCTAAAAATAGGGGGCTAAAATAGGGGTGCAAAGTTTGTATGTGGGAAACTATTTTTTTTAGCTAGAGTCCTAAAACTTTGTAGAAAGATTATTTAAATACAAAGAAAGTACTTTCAGCATTTTGGAAAATTTCACCCCTAAGGGGGTAAAATAGGGTGCAAAGTTTGTATGGGAAAAACATATTTTTTTTTAATAGAGACTTAAAATTTTGACGAAAAATTACTTATTAGAACATGAAAAATACTACATTCAGCGTTTAACAAAAATCATTCCCTAAGGGGGTTAAAAAAGGGTGCAAGGTTTGTATGGGGAACACTTTTTCTGAGCTAGACACTTAAAACTTTGTAGAAAGATTACTTATAAAAATACAAAAAAAAAGACTCAGCGTTTTGAAAAAATCTATCCCTAAGGGGGATAAAAAGGGGTGCAAAGTTTTTATCAGGGAAAGTTTATGTTTTTGAGTTAGAGACTTTAAACTTTGTAGAAAGATTACTTATTAAAATACAAAAAAAGAACACAAATCGTTTTAGAAAATTCCACCCCTAATAGGGTTAAAAAGGAGAGCAAGCTTTGCATGGGCAACACTTTTTTTTGAGTTAGACTTAAAACTTTGCAAAAAGATTACTTATTAGAATACTAAAAAAGAACTTTCAGCGTTTTAGAAAACTCCATCCCTAAGGGGATCCTTAAGATCCTTAAGAAGGGTAGCCAGTGATGTGTGGGAAAAACTTTTTTTTTACTAGACTTAAAACTATTCAAAATGTTACTTATTAAAATTAATAATAAAGTACTTTCAGAGTTTTAGAAAATTCCACCCCTAAGGGGGTTAAGAAAGCTTTGTATGGGCAACACTTTTTTTGAGCTAGAGACTTAAAAGTTTACGAAAAAAGTTCTTTCAGCGATTAGAAAAATTCAACCTCTAAGGGGGTTTAAAAGGGGGTTCAAATTTTAAATGGCGAGCAAAAAAATTTTAAAGTGTGAGTAAGAGATTTTTAACTTCGGTCTTATTCTGTACGTTAAAAGACTACAAAACTGATTTCAGAGTTTTTCCAAATTCATCCCCTAAGAGTGTTAAAATTGGTTCAAAGTTTGAGTATTTCAAGGCATTTTTAAAGTATGAGATTTTTAACTTTGGTTTTAGACTGTTTGTTCACAAACTAGAAAATGAACATCAACTTTTTTTTTAATTATCCCCTAAAAGAGGGTTCAAATTTTGTATTGAGAGAAATCATTTTCTAAGACGATAAAAAGTTCTACGCGGACGAAGTCGCGGGCAACAGCTAGTAAGTAATATTTCTAAAAACTTTTAAGCTTTTATCTCAAAAAGGAGTTTCGCTCATACAAACTTTGCAACCCTTTAGGGGTGAAATTTTTCAAAACGCTAAAAGTACTTTATTTGTATTATAAAAAGTAATCTTTCTACAAAGTCGCTTGTCTAAAAAATAAAGTTTCCCCCATACAAAATTTACACCCCTTTCTAACCCCTTTAGGGGCAGAATTTTCCTAAACGTTGAAAGTACTTAATTTGTATTCTAGTCTCTAGCTCAAACAATCAAGTTTCCCCCATGCAAACTTTGCACCCCTATTTAACCCCTTTAGGGGTATGATTTCCGAAAATTACTTCTTATCCGTTGCCTACGTTGTAAAAGGTAGTTCTGGTGTAAATTTCAACTCTCTAGGCCCAGTAGTTTCGGCTGTGAGTTGATGAGTCAGTGAGTGAGTGAGTCAGTCAGGACATAGGCATTTATATTTTTGTTCCCATAAATATAATTAGTATACTTTTTGCCGTCAATCCGTACTGTTTTTTAGGCTTCCGTACTCAAAGAGTAAAACGGGACCCTATTACTAAGACTTCGCTGTCCGTCCGTCCATCCGTCCGTCCGTCCGTCCGTCTGTCTGTCACCAGGCTGTATCTCAAGAACCGTGATAGCTAGAGAGTTGAAATTTTCACATATTATTTATTTCTGTTGCCGCTATAACAACAAATACTAAAAACAAAATAAAATATTTTTTTAAGGGGGGCTCCCATACAACAAAGGTGATTTTTTTGCCGTTTTTATAGATAATGGTACGGAACCCTTAGTGCGCGAGTCCAACTCGCACTTGGCCGGTTTTTTTCTGTAGGTATCTATTTCTTCAAATGACTCAGCTTTAATATTTAGATTAGGTACTCTTTCCGCTTGCCTTCCAAATAGGGGAGTAGACTCAAAATTTATTATTACTTCAAAAGAAAGAAGAAACGAAAAACCCGTTCAAATATCTCAAAAAATTACGAAGCTACAACCGTTTTAATATCGCTTATTAGAGTGAGAAAACGATCGGGACCGTAACGTCACGATCCTCGAGCGTCATAGTACTCATAATAAAAAACAATCGTTTCATATGAAGGTGCGTTTTGCGGAAAAGGGACAGAACATACCCCCTCTTAAAACGTATAACTTAGTGACTATGACTACTTAAATAACCTCTTGCGTTGTTTTTTTCTCCATTTGACTTCATTTTAAGTCCTTTTTCGAGAAAATACCTACAACATTGTGATTATTTTATTTAGTGTCTACAGTGTTTACATCCCTATTTTCGATCTATCCGCATCCGTATTTTCTTTTAAACCACGAACTTCAGAATTCGAAATATTCGGGTATCTCTATCTCTATCGCACTAACATTACTCGAGTGAGAGGAATGCAGATATACGAACTTCGAGTTTTGGTTTGCGTGGTTTGGCTGAATGCGCAAAGAGAGAGCGCGCGCGTGCCATTAAAAAAAAACATTTGTGTTACTTATATTGTTCGAATTTGTTGATACATTTAATGAAATTACGCTTTAATACGACATTTGCGCATATAAGTTTTCATATCAGAATCGATTAATTTCTTATGCTTTACCTCTTGGTATGCGTTTCGTGAAGGTCTATCGGAGACGGGATTTAAATTATTAATAGGTGAAATTAAGGAAAAGCAATTCCGCCATTTTGACGTTTCACAAAGCAGACAGATGTGGCGGCGGATATACTTTAAGAATAATAAATGAAAAATTCATAAAGTCGTATAGTTCGGAAAATTAATTAACTGTCGCAGTCGGATAAAAACTATCCTAAGTTGCAGCTAGAATAATAATGTACCTACAAAAATTTTTCATATTTTTCCGTTCACGGGATGCTGCGAACATTCGTGACAACCCAAAGCTTAGTTTCAAACCGGCTGATTCTAGAGATTTATTATAAGTGGAGATGGAGATGATTAACTGGGATGTGACCGACTATAGCCCAGTGTGTGTAATATTGATATGTAACTCAGTAGAAAAATACAATCGCGTTGAGAACCTCCACCTTTTTTTAAGTCGATAAAAATAGAGGGTCGATTTCTGAACTATTTTGAATTTGAGGGTAAGTCAAAAGCCAAACCATCGCCAAGTCGGAGCCGACTGTCCCCGTAGTACGCAGAAACAATGATTCATTCCCTGCAAAAAGGCCGCCAGCGAAGGGCCATTATAAAAAATTTAAAAGCGAAGACATCTCCGCGATAAGAGTAGAAATAAATTAGCATGAAAACGCGATAAATATTGGAAAAAACCTGCAAAACTCGATCCCGCCCTCATATAAAATTAAAGCTCCGACACGGCCCAATAAATTGAAACAAGGCATAAAAGCTTATATAAACAAAATCGGCGAAAATTAGGTCGTTCAAACAGACATCGGAGCTATAAGTATTTGGCGCAATTCATTCAGAAGTGTACCTACTGATTCTATTCGGGCCTATTGGAGCGCGAATGATTCACAGTAAGTTGCAGTCTATTGTATATAAATAAGTATACTTACTTCTATAGAAAGATTTTATTCTGTTTTTTTTCTATGGAATAGTGATCGATCATTTGAACCAAATCGAAGCAAACACCTTCTAAGAGCTAAAATTAACTAATCTCCACTTATAATAAATCTCTAAATTAAAAAAAATATCAGCCAGTTTGAAACTAAGCTTTGTGTTGTTACGAATGTTCTCAGCATCCCATGAACGGAAAAATATAAAACATTTTTTATAGGTACATTATTCTAGCTGTAACTTAGGATAGGTTTTATCCGACTGCAACAATTAATTATTTTTCCGTAATATACGACTTCATTTAATTTTTCATTTATTATTCTTAAAGTATATCGCCGCCACATCTGTCAGCTAAAAGAAACGTCAAAATCACAGACTAATAAGAGATACTACGGATAAAATGGCGGAATTGCTTTGCCTTTCTTTCACCTATTAATAATTTTAATCCCGTCTACGATATACCTTGACGAGACACATAGGTACCAAAAGCAAATATAAAATTAATCGATTTTGATATGCGAACGTATATGCGCAAATGTCGTATTAACGCGTAATTTCAACAAATGTATCAACAAATTCGAACAATATAAACTTGGTTTTTTTGAATGGCACGCGCGCGCGCTCTTTGCGTATTCAGCCAAACCACGAAAACCGAAACTCGAAGTTCGTATTCCTGTCACTTGTTAGTGCGATAGAGATCGAGATACCCGAATATTTTCGAATTCCGAAGTTCGTGGTTTAAAAGAAAATACGGATGTCGGATAGATCTAAATTAATATTTTATGTGTAAATATGGTTAAAATTATTTGGAAATACTATTGTTGTTATTGTTTTAGTATATTTGACTAGCTTTAAGTTTAATATTGTACGTCCGAAATGGGCAAGCTGTTGGACTATATTTTACCCAAAACAACTAAATGTACACAGTTCTGACAATAAGGAAATCTTATTTTATCTTATCTTATCGAAAATAAGCATGTAGACACTAAATAAAATAATCATAATGTTGTATTTTTTTTAAAAGAAAACAACGCAAATAGCAACGCAACGCAATATAGGTAAGATAATCACTAAGTTATAAGTGTACAACGTTTTAAGAGGGGGTTTGTTGTGTCTCTTTTCCGCATAACACGCCTTTATAACGAAACGATTGTTTTTTACTATGACGCTCGAGGATCGTGACGTCACGGTCCCTGATCGTTTTCTCACTCTAACAAGCGACATTAAAACGGTTGTAGCTTCGTAATTTTTTGAGATATTTGAATGAGTTTTTCGTTTCTTCTTTCTTTTGAAGTGAGTCTACAGCTACACCTTTATTTGAAAGACAAGCGGAAAGAATCCATGCTATCCATACTTCCATACTAATATTATAAATGCGAAAGTGTGTCTGTCTGTCTGTCTGTTACCTCTTCACGCCTAAACCGCTGCACCGATTTTGATGAAATTTGGTATATAAATAGTTTGAGTCCCGGGGAAGGACATATAAAAGGTTTGATCCCGGAAATCATCCCCTAAGGGGGTGAAAAGGGGGGGGGGGAGGTGAAAATTTGGATGTAATCTATTTTGATGAAATTTGGTGTAGATATAGGTTAAGTCCCCTAAGGGGGTGAAAATTCGGATGGAACCCATTTTAATACAATTTGGTATAGAGATAGTTTGAGTCCTGGGAAAGGACAAAGGATAGTTTTAATTACGGAAATGACTCCCTAAGGGGGTGAAATGGGGGGTGAAAATTTGGATGGATCCCGTTTAGATGAAATTTGGTATAAAGGTAGTTTGAGTCCCGAAGAATGACAATAGATAGTTTTTATTCCGAAAATCATTCCCTAAGGGGATGAAATAGGGGGTGAAAGTTTGGATAAAACCCATGTAGGTACCTAGATGAAATTTGGTATAGAGATAATTTGAGACCTTTCGAAGGATATAGAATAGTTTTTGCCTCGGAAATCATCCCTTAAGATGGTAGACGTTGGTTTGCAATATTTTTTCTAAGGCGGTAACAAGTTCTACGCGGACGAAGTCGCGGGCAACAGTATTTAATATACTTATTTAGGTTCATATATAAAATTAAGTGCATGTTTCGCTCACGTCATTACGAATAACATGAGGTCAATAGGTATGTGCGAATCATTTAAAAGTTTAACTATACTAAATTTATTGTTTCTCACTTCTAACATTAAGATTCGCATTTTTCAGTTCTTTGAACTATACTCGTAAGTAAGCCTTCAGAAAATTTCGACCGACGCAACCTGACTAGCTCATCAAGTATTTGCAGTCGTTTAATTTGTAAAACCATTTCCTTATTTTAATCGTTATAGTTTCAGAGATGTTTGGCTCGACTCTACTACGCCCACAGATGCAACCAGCGAGTAATTAAGGACCCTCGCTTACTGCGTTGCACAATGGCGCTAATTACCTCATTACGCACAGACCGAGATGTCCATTGTCTTCCAAATTAAGTCGCCCGCTGCCGGCTTAAAGGAAGCTCCTTTTTAGGGTTCCGTACTCAAAGAGTAAAACGGGACCCTATTACTAAGACTTCGCTGTCCGCCGTCCGTCCGTCCATATGTCTCTCACCAGGCTGTATCTCAAGAACCGTGATAGCTAGAGAGTTGAAATTTTCACAGATTATGTATTTCTGTTGCCGCTATAACAAGAAATACTAAAAACAAAATATGATTTTTTTGCCGTTTTTATAGATAATGGTACGGAACCCTTCGTGCGCGAGTCCAACTCGCACATGGCCGGTTTTTATTTCAGTCCCCTCGCTTGAATCCCAAGGAGTTGCAGATTGGTCTTTAATCAACTATAAAATCATTATAATATATTTGTCCATCCAAATCTTGTAGGGTTATTAGTTGTTGGTATGGTAGTTTGTTTTCGGATGATACCTATGTACTTAAATACTTAAGTATGTAAATATTACAAAATGATTTAGGTTTTACCGTCAACGGGTTTTACTATATATGTTGTTTATAATTTTCACCAAGTAGACCCCGCGAAACAGACTCGCTTTCGACCATTTTTATCCACAGCAACACTGCGAGAAAGCAGAAGAGGTGACCTCCAGAATTAGGTCACCTAACAAGGCACGAAGACGCCCTTATCGAGTTTGCATCGTGACCGTCGCGAATCAAGGACATTCTTCTGATAGTATCTGTGGCCTGCGGGAAGCTGTGATGCCGGAACATTGTGGAATGTGTCATCCTTTTTTGCACTATGACCCCGATTACTATTCGTACATCTACTAAAACATACCATCGAAACGATGTTTATTTGATTATATATTATTTATTTATTTTTAATGGGAAATCTAAAGCACATCTACCTATCTATCTATCTATATTATTATTACGCGAGGCCGATTTTTGTAAATGCCATCAGATCTACAGTTATGGTCCGATTTTGATAAATGATATGTCATTCGATTCGTCTCATGCTGCAGATTTGCAATAAGGTCTTCGTTTTTAAATTTTTTATCGGTAGGGTACTAAAATTTTAATTTTAAAAAAACTACTGTGCGCTGACCACTTGACTTTGGCTGCGTGACATCACGTGACGTAAGCCTGGTTTGACTTGAGATGACAATGTAATTTTTTTTTTTTTTAATCTTTATTATTTGTAAAAGGGGTTTTATCTGTAAAGATAATGTCACCCCTGACAATGTAAATAAACATACAAGAATTTAACTCAAACAGCTTCAGCATGAGACATTATAAATGTTGAGTCGGCCACATATGTATATGTTCGGGCCGATCGTCTGCCAATAATACTAATAATAGTAATACTTTTCAAAAGTAAGTATACAACACTAAGAACATTAAGAAAATAGAACATTTAACGTCTCCTATAAACAATATTTACAAACACTGACAGACGTATTGTGTCAGCTGTGGATTATTTTTTTATTGACAGTCCCTTGGCGACCGAGCTCTGCTCGGATCAAAATGGAGAAAATACAGAGAAAACAAATTTTTCAACACATTTGCTCGTAACGTGCCTCTTATTGTGCCGCTTTTGGGCTCATAATCCTGGGTATTAAACACGCGTGTTTAATAACATTACGACACTCGTGTAGTTATGTTTATATCCCGATTAAGACACGTTGGCACCTTGCAGCAAGGTGTATGTATGGACTCGGCGCATTCTTAAATTGACCGGATTATACAGGTTTGTTTTTAATTCTCGGGAAATTGATTCTTACTCGACTAAACAAATTAAATCCTTCTTTTGGATTAATTGATTACCTCTTGTTGGATATGATATATAAACGTTTCATTTAGTAAAACTATTAACTTTTGATAACATTTTACATGAATTTATATTGAATAAGAAAATATTGATTTTATTTTGTAGTGGCTGTTTAGAGATTTCATCTAAGCCTCGCGGCGGGCGCACTGCGCGAACTTCACGAATAAAAATAGTTGCGCGCCATTTTAGGTAATTTCACAAATATTTGTAAACATTGATGATGCGTGTTTGGTTATTGTTAAAAATGTTGACTCGTAGTGAATAGAAAAGTGATAAATAGAATTGACGCCACTGTACATTCTTGGAGATGTACAAATATGTGAGTAAAAACCTGTTGTCATTGAAAAGGATTTTTTCCTCGCAAATGTGTTGAAAAACGTCGTATGACACGCGTGAGCTTTGATAATTACATCCTCGGCTCTATTATCACAACAATTCCGCCTCTGATGTAATGATCAACATACCTCACTTGTATCATTATGTACTATTTCAACACATTTGCTCGTAACGTGCCTCTTATTGTGCCGCTTTTAGGCTCATAATCCTGGGTATTAAACACGCGTGTTTTATAACATTACTAGCTGTTGCCCGCGACTTCGTCCGCGTAGAACTTTTTATCGTCTTAGAAAATTATTTCTCTCAATACAAAATTTGAACCCTCTTTTAGGGGATAATTAAAAAAAAAGTTGATGTTCATTTTCTAGTTTGTGAACAAACAGTCTAAAACCAAAGTTAAAAATCTCATACTTTAAAAATGCCTTGAAATACTCAAACTTTGAACCAATTTTAACACTCTTAGGGGATGAATTTGGAAAAACTCTGAAATCAGTTTTGTAGTATTTTAACGTACAGAATAAGACCGAAGTTAAAAATCTCTTACTCACACTTTAAAATTTTATTGCTCGCCATTTAAAATTTGAACCCCCTTTTAAACCCCCTTAGAGGTTGAATTTTTCTAATCGCTGAAAGAACTTTTTTCGTAAACTTTTAAGTCTCTAGCTCAAAAAAAGTGTTGCCCATACAAAGCTTTCTTAACCCCCTTAGGGGTGGAATTTTCTAAAACTCTGAAAGTACTTTATTATTAATTTTAATAAGTAACATTTTGAATAGTTTTAAGTCTAGTAAAAAAAAAAGTTTTTCCCACACAACACTGGCTACCCTTCTTAAGGATCTTAAGGATCCCCTTAGGGATGGAGTTTTCTAAAACGCTGAAAGTTCTTTTTTAGTATTCTAATAAGTAATCTTTTTGCAAAGTTTTAAGTCTAACTCAAAAAAAGTGTTGCCCATGCAAAGCTTGCTCTCCTTTTTAACCCTATTAGGGGTGGAATTTTCTAAAACGATTTGTGTTCTTTTTTTGTATTTTAATAAGTAATCTTTCTACAAAGTTTCAAGTCTCTAACTCAAAAACATAAACTTTCCCTGATAAAAACTTTGCACCCCTTTTTATCCCCCTTAGGGATAGATTTTTTCAAAACGCTGAAAGTCTTTTTTTTTGTATTTTTATAAGTAATCTTTCTACAAAGTTTTAAGTGTCTAGCTCAGAAAAAGTGTTCCCCATACAAACCTTGCACCCTTTTTTAACCCCCTTAGGGAATGATTTTTGTAAAACGCCGAATGTAGTATTTTTCATGTTCTAATAAGTAATTTTTCAACAAAATTTTAAGTCTCTATTAAAAAAATATATGTTATTCCCATACAAACTTTGCACCCTATTTTACCCCCTTAGGGGTGAAATTTTCCAAAACGCTGAAAGTACTTTCTTTGTATTTAAATAATCTTTCTACAAAGTTTAAGGACTCTAGCTAAAAAAAATAGTTTCCCACATACAAACTTTGCACCCCTATTTTAGACCCCTATTTTTAGGGGTAGAATTTTCTAAAATGCTGAAAGTACTTAATTTGTATTCTGATGACTAATCTTTCTACAAAGTTTTAAGTCTCTATTTAAAAAAAATATTGTTTTCCCCATACAAAATTTGCACCCCTATTTTACCCCCTTAGGGGTAGATTTTTTTAAAACACTGAATCTAGGTACTTTATTTGTATTCTAATGAATAATTTCTCTACAAAGTTTTAAGTCTCTATTTAAAAAAAAGTAGTTTTTCCCATACAAACTTTGCACTCTATTTTACCGCTTTAGGGGTAGAATTTTCTAAAACCCTGAAAGTTCTTTATTTGTATTCTAATGACTAATCTTTCTACAAAGTTTTAAGTCTCTATTTAAAAAAAAATGTTTCCCCCATACAAACCTTGCACCCCTATTTTACCCCCGTAGGGGTGGAATTTTCCAAAACGCTGAAAGTGTTTCATTTGTATTCTAATAACTAATTTTTCTACAAAGTTTAAGTCTATAGCTCAAAAAAAAAAGGTTCTCCCATACAAACTTTGCACCCCTATTTTACCACCTTAGGGGTAGAATTTTCAAAAATCCCTTTTTATCCCTAGCCCACGTTATAAAAGCAACATACTGTGCAAAAATCAACTCTCTAAGATTAGTAGTTTCGGCTGTGCGTTGATGAGTGAGTGAGTGAGTGAATAAGTCAGTCAGGACATAGGCATTTATTATGTATAAATAGATAGAAGATAATGAAACCCCCATTCAAATATCTCAAAAAATTATGAAGCTACATCCGTTTTAATGTCGCTTGTTAGAGTGAGAAAACGATGAGGGACTGTGACGTCAATATACTCGAGCGTCATAGTAAAAAACAATCGTTTCATATGAAGGTGCGTTTTGCACTCTTAAAACTTTGGACTCTTATAACTTAATCATTACCTATATAACCTCTTGCTTTGTTTTTTTCTCCATTTGACTATATTTATTTTAAATTCTTTTTCGAGAAAATACATTATGATTATTTACCATATTTTCGATTCCTGAGCTATAACCACGAACTTCGGAATTCGAAAATATTCGGGTATCTCTATCTCTATCGCACTAACCATACTCGAGTGACAGGGATGCAAATATATGAACATTGAGTATCGGTTTTCGTGGTAGCGCCGCAGGTACTTTGGCTGAATGCGCCGAGCGCGTGCCATTGTCATTCAAAAAAAACAAATTCGTGTTAATTATATTGTTCAAATTTGTTGATTTCATTTATTGAAATTACGACATAAAACGACATTTGCGCATATAAGTTCTCATATCAGAATCGAATATTTTTTTATGGTTTATATTTTAGCATTTGTCTCGTAAAGGTCTATCGTAGACGGGATTTAAATTATTAATAAGTGAAAGGCAAAGCAATTCCGCCATTTTGACGAAAATTTGACGGTTCTTATAGCTGACAGTTGGAGCAGCGTTTGATTTCAATAAAAATAAATGAAAAATTAAATGAAGTCGTATATTTCGGAAAATTAATTAACTGTCGCAGTCGGATAAAAACTATCCTAAGTTGCAGCTAGAATAATAATGTACCTATATAAAATGTTTCATATTTTTCCGTTCATGGGATGCTGAGAACATTCGAACCGCGCAAAGCTTAGTTTCAAACTGGCTGATTCTTTTTTTAATTTAGAGATTTATTATAAGTGGAGATGACACTCGTGTTTTATGTTTATATCCCGATTAAGACACGTCGCCACCTTGCAGCAAGGTGTATGTATGGACTCGGCGCATTCTTAAATTGACCGGGTTATACAGGTTTGTTTTTAATTCTCGGCAAATGGATTCTTACTCGACTAAACAAATTAAATCCTTCTTATGAATAATCAATTAATTATTTCTTCTTGGATATGATATAGAAACGTGTCATTTAGTAATACTATTTACTTTTGATAACATTTTACATGAATTTATATTGAATAAGAAAATATTTATTTTATTTTACGTCATACCTGGCCATAAAGTAGGAATTACCGCACGCTATGCGTGCGGAAAACCCCACTTCCTGGCCAGATAGAGACGTAAAATGTTGTACTCACCACGGGCGGTAATAAAGAAAGCCTCAGAGCGCATATTTATCGCCCTTGCCTTCGGCTCGGGCGTCAAATACCTGCGATCTGAGACATTATTTGTTTAACCGCCCTAGGTAAGTAATGTACTAGTATTGGCTGTTTAGAGATTTCATCTAAGCCTCGCAACGGGCGCACTGCGCGTAAAAACGAAAAAAAATAGTTGCGCGCCATTATAGGTAATTTCACAAATATTTGTAAACATTGATGATGCGTGTTTGGTTATTATTTAAAATGTTGACTCGTGGTGAATAGAAAAGTGATAAATAGAATTGACGCCACTGTACCATTCATGGAGATGTACAAATATGTGAGTAAAAACCTGTTGTCATCAATAACTAAAGGAAACAACTTAGGAGCCTGTAACGTCTGTAACATTTACATTTTATGAAAATATTTTTTTCCTCGCAAATGTGTTGAAAAACGTCGTATGACACGCGTGAGCTTTGATAATTACATCCTCGGCTCTCTTATCCTCTGATGTAATGATCAACATACCTCACTTGTATCACAATGTACTATTAAACCATTAACGGTCCCCGATTCAGTATTCTTTGATCTGTGCCGATACTAATAAATAATAAACAGATGTAAGTAATGTCTGTGTAATGTATGTTTGTATCTTGGGGGTAATCTCAGAAACTATACCTATCCTATTCTAAAAACCCTTTCTTCAGTAGGTTATATGTAGAATGGACCTACAGGATTAAGTAGGTATGTGCTATATTTTTATAGCGTCGCGCTCCACCCAGATTCTTTGTAGGTAATCATCCATGCTATACTATACATAGATATATCCATACTTCCATACGTTAAGATTATAAATACGTAAGTAAAGCTGTCTGTCTCTCTGTTGCGTTTTCACGCTTAAACCGCTGAACCAATTAACCAACCTAGATCTAGTATAACAATAATAAATCATAAAATTAGCCGAAACATTTGCCACTTATAGCTAATTCATAAATCCTTTGATCTGTTGTTGAATGTTAGACAATAGATAATGATTCGCTACAGTTGCTTGATATCATCATTCGTACTGTACATAAGTAGGTATTGAGGTTTAACCTTCATGTGAAAAACATCACACACTGCGAAACATGTAAGTACGTAGGTAAGGCCGGACTTTTATGGACAAGTGGGGCGTTTGGCGGCGCGGCATCCCCGACCGAAGTCACGCCAACATAAACGTAAGGAGTTGCTGAGAAGTGTTTATGTACTGACATGAGCATTGATGATCGCCTGACCTTTAATAAGGCATTACATATTATCTAAATACCTTAGGTAAAAATATATATATGTTAGAAAAAAATCTTGTCAGTACTTTCCTTATGTACCTAATACTATTGGACTGAAGACGCAAGACGCCTTCATTCTATCGGCCATGACAAGTTCCAACCTTTTCTTGTAAGTTATATCAGGGGTTAGGTATAGTAGGGTTAGGTTTACAGCTATTTAGCGTTAGCGTCCTATTTTCGGGAGGCGGCTGATGACGCCGGCGCGGCAGCTGCAGGCTGCGAGGGTGAAATATTCACCGGCGATCCGCAGCGCGTTCTAATATTCATAAAACGGACCGCGACACTCGCAAGTTCGTTCACTCTTCCAACCCCCACTTTTAGGATCCTTTTATGGGCGACCCGTTTTTGCTACAAATGGCTACTACCCTCTCTCTCAACGGCAGAATGAAAAAGTTGAATACTATTTTTTTCTGATTGCATCAGACCCTCTATTCTGTAACTTGTTTTAAGCTCACCTCAACGCACACCCAAAAATATATCTTGACCCCGCGATTCGTAGTAACTAAGCGTAGGTAGAGGTCTAGTTTCGTTAGGCGTGACGGGTGGGCTGAGGCGCAACAGCGCGTAAAGAATAACAGCCTAGGAGATGTCAGAGAATCCACCCAAATATCAAACTGCTCCTACCTGTCATTTTCATTTTACTCGGTAATCATTATCATCTTCGTCATCATTATATCAGCCGAAAGACGTCCACTGCTCCATAGGCCTCCCCCAAATAGTGCCAAAATGACCGGTCCTGCGCCACCCGCATCCAGCGGACTCCCGCGACCTTTACCAGGTCATCAGTCCACCTTGCCACGCCGCGCCTTCCGGTACGTGGTCGCCACTCGAGAACCTTTCCTCCCCAACGGCCATCGGTTCTACGTGCAATGTGCCCCGCCCACTGCCACGGTGCTGCTGCACCCGGTAATATCGATCTTATACCTACCAACTTATATTATTAATACTATCCACTGAGCCACTGTAGTTGAACTGGTAAGGCACGCAACTTTCAATCAGGTAGTCGCGGGTTCAAACCCGGGCTCGAACCACTGCGTTTTACAAAAAAATTACTTCCATACTGTGTAGTGTCCTTTTGATAAATCTTAATAGTAGGCTGTCGGTGAAGGAAACCATCGTAACCATCGTTTTCTCTCTGAGTTGGAAGGTCAGATGGCAGTCGCTTTCGTAAAATTAGTGCCTACGCCAAATCTTGGGATTAGGTGTCAAAGCGGACCCCGGGCTCTTTGGGGCACAACTAGAAAAAAACTTTAGGCGGATGAAGATGATACTGAATACTAGGATATGAAAGCTATACCTTTGAAGAAATTGTTTCCTTACGCTGGCTACAAATTATTTACGACCGACTTTGCAGCCTCTTGTAATTCGGTAAGCGCGTCCAGATAATCACTTTCAGTGAGATGAATCCATTTTAATAGTTATTTGTTATACAAGGGTGCAAAGTTGTATTTTAACCGCGAGTGTGGAATTGAAACACGAGCTAGCGAATGGATTGTATGGTTGAACCACGAGCGAAGCGAGTGGTTCAAAAATAGAATCCTGAGCGAAGCGAGTGGTTCAAAAATAGAATCTTGAGCGTAGCGAGTGTTGCAACACACGAGACGTCAAAATAACTTGCACCCGTGTGTAACACAAATCTTTTCACCTCACTAAAGCAAAGAAAAAAAACAAAAAAGTAAATTTTGAAAAAAATATTAAAAAGGGGGAATAGACATTAAAAATGAGAAAAAAAAATTAAAAACATGTAAAAAGAAACAAAATATTACAAAATTAAAAAAAAACATTTAATGAAGAGGAAAAGAGAAAAAACATTGAGAAACAAAATAAATAAAACTTTTAAAAAAGGCAAAAATAATTTCAAAAAACATTAAAAAAGACTGATAAAAGAAAAACGAAGCAATAAAATAGAGACAAAAACATATAAAAAAGAAAAAAGTTACAAAAAACATAACATTAAGAAAAAAAACGTAAAAAAATACAAAAAAAGACAAAAAACAACATGTAAAAAGCCAAAAGTTACAAAAAACATTATATTAAGAGAAAAAATGTAAAAAAAGACAAAAAAACAAAAAAGAAACATGTAAAAAGAGAACAGTGGAAAAAAATAAAATAAAAAGAATGGTAAAAGAAAAAAACCTTGAAAAAACACATATAAATCAAATAAAAAAAAATTAAAATATGGCAAAAACATCAAAAAAATATAAGAGAATTCCAAAAAACCTTGAAATAGTAAAAAATAAACATTAAAAAAAAAGGAAAAAACGTATAAAAAAAAGAAAAAAACCCAAAAAACATAAAAAAAGAAAAAAAAACATTCAAAAAAGAAACAAAACATTTATAAAAAGGAGAAAAAAGCAAAAAACATTGAAAAAAGAAAAACAGCAATCAAATAGAGACAAAAACATAATAAAAGAAAAAAAGTTACAAAAAACACTAAAATAAGATAAAAAACGTAAAAAAAAGATAAAAAAAGACAAAAAACATAAAAAAAAATCATTAAAAAGAGAAAAAAGTGGAAAAATCACAAAAATAAATCAAAAAGAAACAAAACATTAAATTTTTTAATTTTTTTTTAATTTGAAAAAATAAAAAAAAACCTGGAATAAACACATTTAAATCAAGAAAATATAAAAAAAAACATTAAAATGTAGACGAAAACATCAAAAAAATAAATAGAATTTCAAAAAACATTAAAAAAAGAAGAAAAGATTTAAAAAAAAGAAAAAAACGTATAAAAAAGACCAAAAAAACATTAAAAAGAGAAAAAAAATACAGAAAAACATTCAACATTTTTAAAAAGGAGAAAAAGAAAAAATATTACATAAACAAAAAAAACATTTAAAAAAAGAATAAAACATTCAAAAAAAGGTACCTAAATAAAATAAATCTGATGGGCGAAAAATGTCCTGTCTGGACTGGCCTTTACATGTTATTATGTTTAAAAAAGTGACTAATAACACGTTCGGATTTCAAATATTCTTTGCACTCTTGTGGATAAAATGCAGTTTTGCTATCTGTTTTTAAAGAATAAAAATGGGCTTTCCGAGCTAGTGAGGTGAAAATTAATGAATATAATAAGCGCTTCGAATCGCTGATAGTTCGAATATCTCTGTCTTTATTTTTAACTCCCTACGGAAAAAGAGGGGTGTTATAAGTTTGACGTGTATGTGTGTCTGTCGTTAGCATCGTAGTTCCTAAATGAATGGACCGATTTTAATGCGGTTTTTTTATCCAAAAGCTGACGTGATTGAAATGGTTCTTAGCTACGTTTTTGAGATATTGAACTTTGAGATGAAAATACCGGGGGTTTTTCAACTTTTCTAAGTTGTTAATCATTAGTAAAATGGAATATGGTACCAAGTACCAAAAAAGATCCAGTATTACGCACGACTTTTGATTATGAAAGACCGATCCTAGCGAATTGCTATGTGAAATTGTACCATTTTGCCACACCCGCTCGGGTTCATGTATTGTACTGTAATTGTTTGATCATGAATGCAAATAAATAAAGAAAGAAATAAGAAAGAAAGAAAGAATCCTCATTAGCCGACTGAAGCCCGCGTCACACTGGCGCGGCGGTCAATAGTAAACTAGGCATTATTAGCTGTAAAATGTACTATTGACCGCCGCCGCAGGCCGCGCCACTGTGATGCAGGCCTTAAATTCATACGAAATACATAATCGTGTTTGAACTGATCGAATTCACTGCACTAAATTGTGCCATCTCCGGTAGGTAATACAATAAAAATGCTTATTTTCTATTATTGTGAATTTATATTGTATTTATTTTTCATGTTGCATGCACATAATATTATAATTGCGCGTCTTTATTATTAGATAATCTTATTGGCCAATAGAAAATCTATAAATAATTGACAGAGAGTCAATTCTATAGTTATAATAACCATAATTAAAATTCAGTCACTAATAAAGTCCGGTCCCAAGGGTTTTTGGAACACTACCCCGCCATTCTGTAACTTGTTTTAAGCTCACCTCAGCGCTCACCCGCAAATATATCTTGACGCCACGATTCGTAGTAACTAAGCGTAGGTAAAGGCCTAGTTTCGATTGGCATCACCGGTGGGGTGAGGTAAGGCGCATGAGCGAGTAAATAATACCAACCCTGTGCAGCCGGCGCGTCCCTCGGCGCGGCTGAACGCCGGCCATGCTCCGGTATAGTATTACATCTCACTTATTTAGATAACTAACTAGCTTCCGCCCGCGACTTCGTCTGCGTGGACCCGAGATAAAAACTATCCTATATTTTAATCCAGGCTCTACTATCTTCGTGCAAAATTTCATCCAAATCGGTGGAGCCGTTTATGCGTGATTGACTGATTGACTAACAAACATCCAAACGTTTACATTTATAATATACCTAGGATTATTTGTAATTTCCTCGCAGTAGGCGGGAAAAGCACTATGTAATGTCTCGGCCAAAAGTGCAATAGATGAACTCGCCTTCTTCGAACTCACTCGTTCATATTTTGTCTTCTTTTTACTCTCTACAACAATGTAAGCACTATTCTCTGCTCGTGTTTTCTTTACTTGTCACTTGATTGCTAACTCTCCGGGCTCGACGGGAATGTAGTTACTATTGGAATGCTTTATAACCCCCCCTTTAAAGGCGGCAAAACATGGACAAAGAAGTTCAGATGAATGGCACAGCCCAACAGTAATTTGAAAGAGCGTTAATGCGACGCAAGAAGTTTCTCGTTATAGGAAATGGAAAACTCGCAGAGAAGGCATGAAGAGGTGAATTTAATTAAACGTTACCGATAACTGTAACTTATGGCGAAAATGAGTTATGGAGTTCCTTACTTTTCGGCACGGGTGATGTAAATGTAAACCTCTTAAAACTTGTACATTATGCGAACAGAGCATAGTAGAACAGAAAAAGAAATACTTAGTTAATTTTAAATTAAGAAATTAAAGGAGGCACCTGTAATAGAATGGAACCAGTAATGGTTACTTTTTTTCTTGAACCGTTGAAATTAAAGAATAGCAACATTTTTTTCTAATATGGCAACACTGAACTTTACACAGTGTCTATCCTACTTTCATCCAGCACAATAACTTTGAGATAGGTCGTTTTGTTTAAAGATGGTGAATTAAAAATCAAGTGGGGTCAGTGCTTCTGTGAACAAATCATGATTTCTTAACCGAATGCTTAAGGAAGTGAGTGTAGATTTTTGCTAATTATATAATTACTATGAAGGCTATTTGAATTTCAGTTTATTTTATGGATTGCTATAAATATCTTTCAAATAATGTTGTAATTGAAAAATTTGAGTTTAGGTTAATTAATTTGAAATAGATAGTATCCATCATTGGATCCGCTAAACTAAAGTTATGTTTCTCATATAATGGATATTTATAGATAACTATGATTTTTAACTGTACATTATAACAAAAATCGGGTCTTTTCGTCCGAGCGCGGCTGACTGTATACGGGGCAAAAGCTATAAGATAGAGCGAGACAGGAAACATTGTATTATCTATCTTGCTCTATCTTATATCGTATGCTCCGTATGCAGTACGCCGCGCTCAGACGTCTGGACGCTGTGATCCGTGCTCGTACGTAACGCGCGAAACAGCCCGCACGCCATGCTATGCGAACTTAGAACTTAATGCAAATCCAGTTTCTTATTGAAAAAAGTGCCACCTTCTTGATAGCTGGCGAACTCTCTGAAGCTCTAGCGATTGCTAGGCTAGGCTGTCAAGGTATTTCAAAATTCGCCGTAGTGTTACAAGGCATCAGTAAATAACGGCCTCCGTAGCCCAGTGGGTAGCGACTCTGCCTACGAAGCTGGAGGTCCCAGGTTCGAATCCCGGTCAGGGCATTTATTTGTGTGTTTATCACGAATATTTGTTCCTGAGTTATGGATGCATATAAGTATCTATATGTATTTATCTATTATATATATCATCGCCTAGTACCCACAACACAAGCCTTACTGAGCTTACCGTGGGCCTAGGTTGATTTGTGTAAGATTGTCCCATAATATTTATTTATTTATTTAATATTTATTTATCAGTAGCCTAGGGGAACAGACGGTGGTATATGGAGTCGATGATCCGGGGTTTATCAAAGAAAAGTTGTAACTACCGCAGAAGAGATGGCGCCTGTATACGCAAGCATTAAATGCCTTCTCAATTTGGTCGAGTTGCCTGTCTATCTCAGTATGTATATTGTAGTCTTTGCCGCACGCGGTCTTGTGCTAGCGTTTAAGGACGCACAGTGTTTTATAGAAGCCGAAAAAGTGACATCCCCGTTTTATTACAAATTACTGTAGTTTAGATCATTACAAATGTGTGACTAAAACTCCCGCGTTTCTAACATGCGTAGTTTTTGAGAAAGAATTTTTTGAAAATCTTGTTTCTGACACCTAAGAATTACGAAAAACATTTATATATTGCAAACTAGCTGTTGCCCGCGACTTCGTCCGCGTAGAACTTTTTATCGTCTTAGAAAATGATTTCTCTCAATACAAAATTTGAACCCTCTTTTAGGGGATAATTAAAAAAAAGTTGATGTTCATTTTCTAGTTTGTGAACTAACAGTCTAAAACCAAAGTTAAAAATCTCATACTTTAAAAATGCCTTGAAATACTCAAACTTTGAACCAATTTTAACACTCTTAGGGGATGAATTTGGAAAAACTCTGAAATCAGTTTTGTAGTCTTTTAACGTACAGAATAAGACCAAAGTTAAAAATCTCTTACTCACACTTTAAAATTTTATTGCTCGCCATTTAAAATTTGAACCCCCTTTTAAACGAAAAAAGTTCTTTCAGCGATTAGAAAAATTCAACCTCTAAAGGTTGAATTTTTCTAATCGCTGAAAGAACTTTTTTCGTAAACTTTTAAGTCTCTAGCTCAAAAAAAGTGTTGCCCATACAAAGCTTTCTTAACCCCCTTAAGGGTGGAATTTTCTAAAATTATGAAAGAACTTTATTATTAATTTTAATAAGTAACATTTTGAATAGTTTTAAGTCTAGTAAAAAAAAAAGTTTTTCCCACACAACACTGGCTACCCTTCTTAAGGATCTTAAGGATCCCCTTAGGGATGGAGTTTTCTAAAACGCTGAAAGTTCTTTTTTAGTATTCTAATAAGTAATCTTTTTGCAAAGTTTTAAGTCTAACTCAAAAAAAGTGTTGCCCATGCAAAGCTTGCTCTCCTTTTTAACCCTATTAGGGGTGGAATTTTCTAAAACGATTTGTGTTCTTTTTTTGTATTTTAATAAGTAATCTTTCTACAAAGTTTCAAGTCTCTAACTCAAAAACATAAACTTTCCCTGATAAAAACTTTGCACCCCTTTTTATCCCCCTTAGGGATAGATTTTTTCAAAACTCTGAAAGTCTTTTTTTTTGTATTTTTATAAGTAATCTTTCTACAAAGTTTTAAGTGTCTAGCTCAGAAAAAGTGTTCCCCATACAAACCTTGCACCCTTTTTTAACCCCCTTAGGGAATGATTTTTGTAAAACGCCGAATGTAGTATTTTTCATGTTCTAATAAGTAATTTTTCGACAAAATTTTAAGTCTCTATTAAAAAAAATATGTTTTTCCCATACAAACTTTGCACCCTATTTAACCCCTTAGGGGTGAAATTTTCCAAAACGCTGAAAGTACTTTCTTTGTATTTAAATAATCTTTCTACAAAGTTTTAGGACTCTAGCTAAAAAAAATAGTTTCCCACATACAAACTTTGCACCCCTATTTTAGCCCCCTATTTTTAGGGGTAGAATTTTCTAAAACGCTGAAAGTACTTAATTTGTGTTCTGATGACTAATCTTTCTACAAAGTTTTAAGTCTCTATTTAAAAAAAATATTGTTTCCCCCATACAAAATTTGCACCCCTATTTTACCCCCTTAGGGGTAGATTTTTTTAAAACACTGAATCTAGGTACTTTATTTGTATTCTAATGAATAATTTCTCTACAAAGTTTTAAGTCTCTATTTAAAAAAAAGTAGTTTGTCCCATACAAACTTTGCACTCTATTTTACCCCTTTAGGGGTAGAATTTTCTAAAACCCTGAAAGTTCTTTATTTGTATTCTAATGACTGATCTTTCTACAAAGTTTTAAGTCTCTATTTTTAAAAAAAATGTTTCCCCCATACAAACCTTGCACCCCTATTTTACCCCCGTAGGGGTGGAATTTTCCAAAATGCTGAAAGTGTTTCATTTGTATTCTTATAACTAATTTTTCTACAAAGTTTAAGTCTATAGCTCAAAAAAAAAGGTTCTCCCATACAAACTTTGCACCCCCATTTTACCCCCTTAGGGGTAGAATTTTCAAAAATCCCTTTTTATCCCTAGCCCACGTTATAAAAGCAACATACTGTGCAAAAATCAACTCTCTAAGATTAGTAGTTTCGGCTGTGCGTTGATGAGTGAGTGAGTGAGTGATTGAGTGAATAAGTCAGTCAGGACATAGGCATTTATTATGTATAAATAGATAGAAGATAATGAAACTCCCATTCAAATATCTCAAAAAATTATGAAGCTACATCCGTTTTAATGTCGCTTGTTAGAGTGAGAAAACGATGAGGGACTGTGACGTCAATATACTCGAGCGTCATAGTAAAAAACAATCGTTTCATATGAAGGTGCGTTTTGCGGAAAAGGGACAGAACATACCCCCTCTTAAAACTTTGGACTCTTATAACTTAATCATTACCTATATAACCTCTTGCTTTGTTTTTTTCTCCATTTGACTATATTTATTTTAAATTCTTTTTCGAGAAAATACATTATGATTATTTACCATATTTTCGATTCCTGAGCTATAACCACGAACTTCGGAATTCGAAAATATTCGGGTATCTCTATCTCTATCGCACTAACCATACTCGAGTGACAGGGATGCAAATATATGAACATTGAGTATCGGTTTTCGTGGTAGCGCCGCAGGTACTTTGGCTGAATGCGCCGAGCGCGTGCCATTGTCATTCAAAAAAAACAAATTCGTGTTAATTATATTGTTCAAATTTGTTGATTTCATTTATTGAAATTACGACATAAAACGACATTTGCGCATATAAGTTCTCATATCAGAATCGAATATTTTTTTATGGTTTATATTTTAGCATTTGTCTCGTAAAGGTCTATCGTAGACGGGATTTAAATTATTAATAAGTGAAAGGCAAAGCAATTCCGCCATTTTGACGAAAATTTGACGGTTCTTATAGCTGACAGTTGGAGCAGCGTTTGATTTCAATAAAAATAAATGAAAAATTAAATGAAGTCGTATATTTCGGAAAATTAATTAACTGTCGCAGTCGGATAAAAACTATCCTAAGTTGCAGCTAGAATAATAATGTACCTATATAAAATGTTTCATATTTTTCCGTTTATGGGATGCTGAGAACATTCGAACCGCGCAAAGCTTAGTTTCAAACTGGCTGATTCTTTTTTTAATTTAGAGATTTATTATAAGTGGAGATTATTAATTAAACTTATCTTTTGTTTAAAGTGTCGGATAAACCCTTCAAAGACATACATTTAGAGGCAATTACGACCTCTCTAGGTACATTTGTTACAAAGATATTAATGATTTTCTTGATTTTGGTTTTTATTTTTTTTCTTCTATGTTCCGCCGTAGTAGGACGCGCTATTTGTATGACAGCTTTATTATTATGTCTTCTATCTACCCTATTTTTTACAAGACCTAATTCCATGGAACATTCAAGTAATCACCTAAACTCGATATATCCGGTTTATCCGGCCACTAGGGTTGACACTTCGGTATTTTGAATGTTATACGCCGTTTTTTCGGGAATCCGATTATTTATGTTTTTCTTGGATCGCCAAGGCTTAAAAAGAATTATTGAGAGAAATTTTCGATATTTGCTTTTGATGTTCGCAAAACCTGTAAGTGTTATGAGTTTTTTTTTATTTAATACAGAAGAAAGAGTTTTTGTCTAGTTTTTTTTTTAATTATGTGTAATTCACTGATTACTGTTTTGTTTTATGACTATCGTATTTGCTTTTTAAAATAATATATTATGTAGGGGTGATCACGTAACGTTTCGAACGCGCGTTAGGACAATGCAACCGTCATTTTTCTATATAAAAACTGACAGTTAAATTTACCTAGCGTACAGTCAGCATCAAGAGTAGCTAAGTAATTGAAGACGTCAAAAGCTCTTATTCCCTTTTAATAAAGACTTTTGACGTCTTCGTTTGCGTAGCTACTTTTGATGCTGCATTCATGCGTTACGTGATCGTGGTCAGAAACTTGTTTGATTAGTTTCGCCAAGAGCTGAAACTGGCACAAATAATTATTGCCTAGCATTATGTAAATTACTTGTAATTTTAAAAAGGGAAGTAATAATCACGAATTACGTACTGCTTTTGCTTTTTAACATTTAAATGTATGATACCCAGTCAGAAACTTGTTTTATTAATTTCGCCAAGAACTATAAAACTCGCACAAATTTTCGATGAAACGCTACATGTGACTTAGGAAGGAGTCTACCATGAGGTGCTAGATGGGGCAGAGAGCCTGGAAGTAGAAAAAGACATTCAATGACTTGTCATGCTTCTTGTGTTGATTTGTCTTGTCATGGTCCATGAGCGTAAGAGCGTACAGATTTTTCGACTGTACAAAGAGCAAATTACAAAAATGTACAGGCGCATAATCTTATTACATACCTTATTATTTACTTTGTTACAAAAAATCACTTATTAAAACACTAGGTATTTGAGATGGGCAATATAACCAAATTCTCAATAGCTAAGAAATAATTACTGAATCTTAAAAAAAACTAATTATTTAATATGTGTTGGTTCCTAATAATGTTTTCTTTCACCACCCATAATAGTGCTATACCGTGTATACTATGTTAATTTTATATCCAGGAAATCCGGATACTGGTATAGGCAGCCCTGACCGAAATTTTTAATTGACTGTAGATTAAATGTTCCATGGAGATAGGACTTGTAAAAAATAGGGTAGATAGAAGACATAATAATAAAGCTGTCATACAAATATCGCGTCCTACTACGGTGGAACATAGAAGAAAAAAAATAAAAACCAAAATCTATAAAATCATTAATAACTTTGTAACAAATGTACCTAGAGAGGTCGTAATTGCCTCTAAATGTATATCTTTGAAGGGATTATCCAACATTGTGAACAACAGAAAATTTTATTAAATAATTTGCAATATATAAATGTTTTTCGTAATATCCGGGTGTCAAAAACAAGATTTTCAAAAATGTATTTCTCAAAAACTATGCATATAAGAAACGCGGGAGTTTTAGTCTCACATTTATGATGATCTAAACTACGGTAATTTGTAATAAAACGGGGATGTCACTTTTTCAGCTTCATCATAAAACACTGTGAGGCGGTGGAATGAGTGAGTGATTATTTTTTTAAGTATTTATACGCGGCTTGATTCATTATGCCGCTTTCAACTGAAATAATATAAGAAACATTAAAATCAATCAAAACATCAGTCTTAAAAGTATTATACTTACATGAAAATTAATAAAAATGTCAATGAGATTTTAATTTGTACGCATTTCACATGTTTGCTACTGTTTCTGATTCAAGTTGTGCCTGAAATTTGTTTATAAATAATTCAGTACCTTATAGGAAAATAAATTTCTGTCAAAAATTATACTTTTGGTACAAGTTTTTATTGCCGACTGTACTTTTCTGCATACCATCATCAACTACTCATTGAGACGATTATAACGAGCCCAAACTCGATGGGGTTGTGTCGTTTTATTGCGGAGTTCCTATGGCCACCTTCCAGCTCCAGCATCAGATCAGCTTCATGTCATCATAATATTGCATTGTCATGCGATATACATATGCATGCAAAATTTCAGCTCAATCGGAAACCGGGAAGTGAGTCAAATTTAACTTGCAAGATTTGATTACAGACAGACAACGGGACAGGTGAAAGTAAATAAAAGCTTGTAATTGTAAAAATACACGATATCTTCGTATCCTGTCCTGTCCCGTAAAATATAAGCCAGAATAAAAACGACCTATAAGAAAACATTGCGTTATCCTAGTGCCCATTACTGGGGTATCCATTATTGCGGTCTATCCATTACTGAGGGCCTACCGCGAAATGCATTCGAAGTTTCCCCTCTCTGTCATACTTACGAGTTCGTACGTAAGTGCGACAGAGAGGGAAAACTTCGAATGCCGTTCGCGGTAGACCCTCTGGGTCTCGAGAAGTGTCCATTACTGGAGATTGACCTGACCATAACTGGAGCTTTGACATATTTTTGATTATTCCAATTTTTCTCTTAATCTATGTCGCTTCAATTAGAAAAAAAGCAAATCATTCATTTCTTACGGATATATTTTATAGTTTTTACTCATAATTATTGTTTCAAGTACAAACATTATTATTTTCCACCTCCTTACAGTATTCATTACTGGCGCCATCACGTTATACCCATTTCTCTTATAATATTATTAAAAAAATATTGATTACGTGATAAAGAAAGCACGATATATAATTTTACCCGTATCATAAATCCTCTATTATGTGTTCGGAAGCCATATATAATGACCACCATAATTGCAACCAGTAACGTAACATCAGCGTTTTATCTGTGCCAGTGTTATTATAATGTATGAAAAATCATAATGGAATTGTTACTTGTATTATTTTGACATTATTTTATTACCTATATTTCAAATGCAATGTTTATTGTTGACTGAATAAATAACTATGACTATTATGGAAATCTGATGGGGTGGTGTCTGGTTTGATGGAGTTGGTCATGATTTGAAATCTAGTTGGCCATGGCTTGGCCATGGCGGTGCAATGGCGGTTATTCTAATGGTTCCGGAACACATCATTGAGGATTTATAACATGTGTTAAAGTAGTGTATATGCATTGCATGTATATTAAAACACTCGTGTTTAATGCCCTTCATTATGTACAGTCACATAAACTACTATTAAAGGTTATTGTAATCGCATGACGGATAATACAACGTTTCTCTTACGAAGTTTAGTAGATGATTAGCGACCTACTCGTACTTGCTAAAAACACAAAGATCGACTTACAAACTTTGTAAAATACATACGAGTACGTCTCTCGAAATACTTTAAAATCACCCATCAAAGAGAGTTGTGGCGTTAATTACAATGTGTACAACGCTGTTAAATTTATGCATGAAAGCTGCAAAGTCATTCATATTATTTGATAAATTTGTAACCCTTATTTATTTGTCTTTGGTCTAACCTAACAGAATCAAAGGCATTTTAAAGATGAAATAATCGACACGAAAACATCTGAATTACCAGGGACCGCAAAGTACTCCATGACAGGGGCGGGTAAACTTCATTGGTTATATCATTTTTCGTGAAATTAGAGGGGGTGCAGCGCGTTTGATAGGGGACTAAACAGTAAATGCAGTCTTAGTACATCCTATATTTGCAAATCCTAATCTGGCGTGGCAAGTGTTGATTGAACCTTGAAGTATGTTTAGAGATACCAAGTTATCATTATACTTAAACTTTTAAGATCTTGTTAGGGAAGTGAACCACAAAGTACCTAAACTATTTTGTTTAAACCGTTGAATGAGCACTGATTTTTACATAAAGGCCGACAAGTTTCTATTTGACCCTAGCCCCGTTCACAGCGACACTATCTCAGGGTCAAATAGCGGCTTGTCGGACTTTACGTTTCGGCGTGTGAAGTGAACCCTGTTATACGCCAGTCAGTAGAGGTTCAAAGCAGGGGGATAATGCTGAGATAACTCTCGATTCTGTAACCCTCCTATTGGGAATGGATGAAAGGCCATGGCAGGATAAGCTAAGTGAATCTGCCCCCAGCGAGTTTTGGCTTATAATTTTTTTCGATGATGTGGCTTTGTATTGGTAACAAGTATGCAAAATTTGAGCCCCAAAAAATTATAGTTTTAAAATAAAAAACAAAATATGATCTTTTTTATTTTTTTTTCTAGCTAGCTGATTTTGACGTGCATCACGTATAATATGCATATAGTAATGACAATTATATGACATCAATTATAGGATATATTGCCATACAAAAAAGAAAAAAAGCCAATTACTTTATTTTTCTTTCACGTCAGTCAACTTCAAATTTTTCACCAAAGCTAGCCTGTTTAATAAGTTACAAAATGAATGTATTTACTTAATTTTAACAACAACAAGGTGGTTTTTTTAATTGAATACATCACTCTACAGTTTCTTCATGTGAATAACCGGCACAGAGGGACATTTATTTATATTTTTATTTTATACGTGGCCAGTGTTCGTCATTATAAGCAATATAAGCATGCACGTTTCTATAAAGAGTTTTTAATCGAGGAGTTTTGACGAGCGAGTATAGAAAATGAAGAGAGAGAGAATACGTGAGTATTCAATTTAAAAAAAACACCTTGTTCTACCACAGATAAAATTAAGTAAATACATTCATTTTGTAACTTATTAAAGAGGCTAGCTTTGGTGAAACAATTGGAGGTGTTGCTGCTGTGAAGGTAATAATTTTCTTTTTGAAAAAGTATTTGTTTTTTTTTCCTTTTTTGTATGGCAATTTATCCTATAATTAATGTCATATAACTGTCTTTACCATATGCACATTATACGTGACGCACGTCAAAATCGGCCGGCTAGAAAAAAAAAAAGATCATATTTAGATTTTTATTTTTGGGGGCTCAAATTTTACATACTTGTTACCAATAAAAAGCCACATCATCGAAAAAAATTACAAACCAAAACTCGCTGGGGGCAGATTCACTTAGCTTATCCTGGCATGGCCTTTTCAGAAGTGAGTGCCTGATATTTTTTTTGGTGATAGGAATAGCCTTCCTTAGCACCAGAAAAAAGTTGCAGACTTTTCAGATGGGTCAATATTTTTTGAAAAATATAAACGTTTTGTGTTTAGGACGGCGAATAAGACACTTACTTTCCTGGATCCGTCTAATATTACAAGAAAATATCTTAAAAATCCGTAGTAAACTGACACTGGCAATGATATTGACAGCTGCAGCAGCTATATTTGTCATTGCCAGGGTCAGATATTAAACATTTTTTTTGCAATATGAGAGTAAATACACGAGTTATAATAGAAAATACCGAAATTACTACACGTGTGCTTATGAAATTTGAGGGTTGCCCTCAATGTCCCTGGGATCCCATCAACAGATCCTGACTTGGTGACAATGGGACCACATCGGGAGTATACTCTTTCGATTAATAAAAGAATTTTGGAAATCCGTCCACAATTCACGGAAAAATCGGCGATCATACATAAAAACAAAAAAAAAACATTCAGTGGATAAAATCAATGGATTACTTGAAGAATATATTCGTTTTGAACATGAAGAACAAACGAGGCTTACTCGTATAATAGAATGTAAAAAACAAATACGCACTTAACGTAAATAAATAAGAATTCATTTCATGTCAAATATCAAAAATATTGCAGGGTGCCAGTACTTACCTATGTATAACAATAACTAACAAGAACGTTTAACATGAACCTACACAATGATCATTTTTAAAAACGGTTAATATTTTAGTCAAGAGAAAGTTAGCAATATATAAATATAAATATTTGCGGACAATCTTGCACAAATCGACCTAGTCCTAAACTAAGCAAAGCTTCCATTATGGGTACTAGACTAAGATAAACATACTTGTATAGATAAATAAATAATTAAATACATAGAAAACATCCATGACTCAGGAACAAATATTCGTGCTCATCACACAAATAAATGCCCTTACCGGGATTCGAACCCAGGACCTCTTGCTTCGTAGGCAGGGTCACTACCAACTAGGCTAAAGCGGTCGTCAAAATATCGTATAAGTACTTACCGTAATTAACTATTCAAATGAAGAAATATAACATTGATACTTCTAAGATCGGTAACATTGCAATGCAGGCAATGTTCTTGGCAATATTACCATTAGCAGTATTAGGCAACGGCACATCAGTATGCTTTACACTCCGTGTGCGAGCAGCACGCGAGCCGGAGTCGACAGTAAGTGCACTAACTTTATTCCGCGGTCGAGCACTGACAAATGGGCTCGCTCCTCCACAGCGGGCCGACATCAAAACAACACAGTATACTTGACTATACCATTTCATCGCGGTATTTCATTTAACAGATTTTTTATTGCTTTTTGTCCAAATATTCAATTTTATTGCAGGTAGTCCCAATAATTGGTTGAGAACCTGTTGTTCTGGTTCAATACTATGAATTAAGATAAAGATGCCAGGAAAGGGGACTTGTCGAGCACTGCGACGTGTATACCTTACTCAACTAAGCGAGTCCTTCTTTTAATTGATATTTGGTAAGCAGCAGTGCCAAACACTACTGAATGGGCTGTTATGTGTGAATTCAGTGAGCCAACAAAGAATTCATCTTAATGTATGTATGTATGTTTTTATTGTAAGGTCAACCAATTTGATTCCTAGGCCACCGTAGAACTCTGTCATTTTAACTGCTACATAGCGACGCAATAATCCTAGTAACCCGTATTGACATAGCATTTACAACGGCAAGGTTCTATGATGGCCTAGGAATCAAATTAGTTGACTGTACACAAAAAAGTCATAAACATGATAATGTAAGAAAGTAGGTACAAAGGCGAACTTATCCCTATAAGGGACATAAACAACAATAGAATAAAAATTAACAGAAGGGGATTTCCTAGTCCCTTGAATATCGATTTTCATTCATATCTTTTAAAACAGATAATCAATAGGTACCTTTCTAAAAGTGGGGATAGTTTTCATTGGGACACGTCACATTTTGTTAATCGAATACTGGTCCCTGTGTTAAATTGATATTCTTGCTATTCGTTATAAATACTTGTGCTACTGTTGCGGGTTATTTACTGCGAGCACGGGTGAAGTTTTTATCGAGTCATGATATATCGCAGGCCGACAACGCCACGATATATCACCGTAAGGCTGAGTTTGGCGCATTTGTTCTTGTGTAAAGGATTGTTACGTGCAGTGCTAAGCTGGCTCAAAATAATAGAGCATTCATTTATTATAGGTATCCCTTGAAGTGAAAACTTCGATCATATAAATTAACTTAAAAGCTGGCGGCTTTCTTGCGCAACGTATCAGCATTGCAATTCAACGAGGAAATGCCGCCAGCATCCTAGGTACAATGCCTCAAGGGCCTTTTTTAGGGTTCCGTACTCAAAGAGTAAAACGGGACCCTATTACTAAGACTTCGCTGTCCGTCCGTCCGTCCGTCCATCCGTCCGTCCGTCCGTCCGTCCGTCTGTCTGTCTGTCACCAGGCTGTATCTCACTGATACCGTGATAGTTCCAGCTGAAATTTTCACAGATGATGTATTTCTGTTGCCGCTATAACAACAAATACAAATAACACATAATAAAATAGTTTTTTTATAGATAATGGTACGGAACCCTTCGTGCGCGAGTCCGACTCGCACTTGGCTGGTTTTTAGATTTAACGTAGTTTTAATTTAATTTCGTTTATCTCCATCTTCTCCATCTCCACTTATAATAAATCTCTAAATTAAAAAAAGAATCAGCCAGTTTGAAACTAAGCTTTGTGTGGTACGAATGTTCTCAGCATCCCATGAACGGAAAAATATGAAACATTTTATATAGGTACATTATTATTCTAGCTTAATTAATTTTCCAAAATATACGACTTCATTTAATTTTTCATTTATTTTTATTGAAATTAAACGCTGCTCCAACTGTCAGCTATAAGAAACGTCAAACTTTCGTCAAAATGGCGGAATTGCTTTGCCTTTCACTTATTAATAATTTAAATCCAGTCTACGATAGACCTTTACGATACACATGCCAAAAGTTAAACCATAAAAAAATATTCGATTGTGATATGAGAACTTATATGCGCAAATGTCGCATGGTGGCGTGATTTCAATTAATGTATCAACAAATTTGAACAATATAATTAACACGAATTTGTTTTTTTTTTAATGGCAATATGCCATTGCTCTTTGCGCATTCTGCCAAAGTGCCTGCGGCGCTACCACGAAAACCGAAACTCGAAGTTCGTATAACTGCATCCCTGTCACTCGAGTATAGTTAGTTAGTGCGATAGAGTTAGAGATACCCGAATATTTTCGAATTCTGAAGTTCGTGGTTATAGCTCTGAGGGCCTACCGCGAACGGCATTCGAAGTTTTCTCTCTCCGTCGCACTTACGCACGAACTCGTAAGTATGACAGAGAGGGGAAACTTCGAATGCCTTTCGCGGTAGGCCCACAGGAATCGAAACTACACCCCGTAAGCCGCGTCCGCTGCGCCATGTTTTCGTGGTTTTTAAACGTCAAACATGTTTTGCCAATCAAAACAAAACCCTATTTGTTTGCCGAACCTGACGGAAAACATGTGAGATGTTTAAAAACATGGAAAACATTGGTGCAGCCAACAGCGGACCCGGCTGTAGGTAGACACTAAATAAAATAATCAAAATGTATTTTCTCGAAAAAAGGATAATAGAGAAAAAATCAACGGAAGAGGTTATACTTATGTATAGGTAATCACTAAGTTCCAAAATTTGATGTTTTGTCCCTTTTCCACAAAACGCACCTTCATATGAAACGATTGTTTTTTACTATGACGCTCGAGGATCTTGACGTCACAGTCCCCGATCGTTTTCTCACTCTAACAAGCGACATTAAAACGGTTTTGAGATATTTGAATGGGATTTCCGTCATCTTCTATCTATCTATACCTACATATAAATGGCTATGTCCTGACTGACTCACCCACTCACTCATCAATGCACAGCCGAAACTACTGGGGCTAGAGAGTTGAAATTTACACCAGCACTACCTTTTACAACGTAGGCAACGGATAAGAAGGGATTTTTGGAAATTCTACCCCCAAAGGGGTCAAATAGGGGTGCAAATTTTGTATGGGGGAAACTTTAATATTTTAGCAAGAAACTCAATACGTTGTAGAAAGCTTACTTATTAGAATACAAATAAAGTACTGTCAGCGTTTTGGAAAATTCAGCCTCTTAGGGGGTTAAAAAGGTTTGCAAAGTTTGTATGAGTGAAACTTCTTTTTGAGATAGAAGCTTAAAAGTTTGTAGAAAGATTACTTATTACAATACAAATAAAAAAACAGCGTAAAAGGGATTTTTTTGAGCTAGAATCTCAAACCTTTTTAAAAAGATTACATAATAAAATAAAATAAAATACTTTCAGCGTTTTAGAAAATTCCACCCCTTAGGGGTGTATAAAATATTTTTTTTTAGCAAGCGACAAATCTTTGTTGAAAGATTACTTATTATAATAAAACTTTCAGCGTTTTGGAAAATTTCACCCCTAAGGGTGATTAAAACGGGTGAAAATTTGTATCGAGGAATCTTTTTTTTTGAGCTAGAGACTTGAAATTGTGTAGAAAGATTATTTATTAGAATACAAATATATAGGTAAATTACTTTCAGTGGTTTGAAAATTTCCACCCGCTAAGAGGGGGATAAAGAGGTGCAATGTTTGTATAGGAAAACTTTTTTTTAGGTAGAAACTTAAAACTGTGTAGAAAGATTAGGGACCTACTTATTAAAATACAAAAAAATACCTACTGCCAGCGTTTTGGAAAATTTCACCCCTTAAGGGGTTAAAAGGGGGTGCAAGGTTCGTATGGGAACATTTTTTTTTAGCTAGAGACTTGATAGTTTGTAGAAAAAATACTTACCTATTACAATAAAAAAACCGAGTGTTTTATTTTTAATTTTTCCCTGAAAAGCGTTCAAAGTTTGTATGGAGAGCAAGAAAATTTTAAAGTATGATATTGGTAACTTCGATCTTAGCCTGTTTAGACTACAAAACTTATTTTAGCATTTTTTGAAATATATCCCCTAAAGGGGATTATAAGGGTGTTCAATCAAAGTTTGTATGGAGAGCAAGCTATTTTTAAAGTAAGGGATTTGTAACTTCGGTTTGAGACTGTTTGCTAAAATACTACAAAACTTATTTTAGCGTTTTTTTTAATTCATCGCCTAAGAAGGTTAAAAGGGGGTTCGAACTTTGTATAGAGAGCAAGACATTTTTAAAGTAAGAAATTTGTAACTACGGTTTCAGACTGTTTACTATGAGAGTTCAGAGAGGGTTCTTAGTTTGTATAGAGAGCAAGACATTTTGAAAGTAAGAGATTTGTAATTTCGGATTTAGATGGTTTTCTAAAAGACTAGGTACAAAATTAATTTCAATGTTTTTTTTTTTAATTCATTCCTTCAACAAACATTTAGACGATAACATGTTATACGCGGACGAAGTCGCGGGCAACAGCTAGTGTTAAATAATTATCATCTTGTATTTACTTTAGAAAATAAATGTATTTTTCACTTAAAAGTAGAGGTTAATAACGGGCAGTCTTATCGCTAGAAAGCGATCTCTTTCAGACAACCTTTGAGTAGCACCGTTTATTTCTTAGAATAATATTAGGTTATAGGTCATACCCGGACTGAATAACATAAAATGTCCCTCCTTTCCCCGAAAGTCAAGAACATTGAACTTTATATCTGCAAAATAAGATATTATCTTAGTGACTTCACTCTTGGCACGACCACGTGATCGTCATGGCGGTTTAGTGGCGAGCTTGACAATCCACTAATAAAGATAACAATAAAAAAATATAGTGCAAATTGTAGTGTCTATAAATATAGTGCAAATAAGATAGGCACCTACCTACCCGATTTATCGTCGATACACAAACCCCTAACACAAAATAATGCTACTGCAAAGCCCGTGGACGGTATTTTTGTGTACATGAAAGTTAACACTGGCCTTAACTAAAAAAACCTTTCATCCTGTGAGGCTCGAACCGCATTTGGGATGTTTTTATTCCATGTCAAAACATATTCTGAATTACGCATCCTAAACATAAGCACCATTTTGCTGCATTTCGGTAGGTTCATATCATTTTTACAGCCGCGTTTAAAGACGGCGGGTGACAAGTTTACGAGGCAAGATACCGGGCCTCGTAAAAAGCACCGATACACTCGATGCTGGCGTGTAATACGGTAAGTACATGCAATTCAACCGATATGTCTGAAATTGCTTCATTTGTCTCATGAACATGAAATATGAAATGTTGCGTTGTTTACTTACACATTCCAATTTGATTTCAGGTGGTCGAAATAGAGTTCCTCTCCCTTCCGTAGTATGTTTATTTGTCTGTGCTTTTGACAGATACGAGTATAGTTGTTGTTTAGAAGCCACTGGCTATGGCAAATGTATTGCACTTTTTTTTTATACCACGTTGGTAGCAAACAAGCTTCCGGCCCACCAGATGGTAAGTGGTTACCGTAGCCTATGGACGCTTACAACTCCAGGGGTGTTAAATGCGCTTTGCCGACCATTTAAGAATTTATACACTCCTTTTTTGAAGAACCCCATACTGTAGTCCCTCGGGAAAACCTCGGCAGGGAGCTCGTTCCACAACCGGAGCGTACGAGGGAGGAAATTTCTCTGAAACCGTACGGTACGCGACCATTTAGGTTTCAGGGTGTGGGTATGAATGCTACTACGACTTTTATGCTAATTCGTCCCTGGAGTGGATTTTAATATTCCAGGTAATCAAGTAAGTAAGTGATGTAAGTGTAGGTAACTTACTCTTACAATCCTTCGCTAGCTCGCCAATCTTTCGCCAAACAACAACTTTGCAGCCTTGCAAAAAAAGTCACTATTGTCACGTTTGAAGATTTGTGAAACGAATACATATGTATAAAACTAGAATACTAAAGCCATAAGTGCCATAACTTATAATTTTAAAGTGCTACGAATATTTGTAAGTTATATATTTATTGTTAGGTACCCATGTCTCCTCGATTGGTTCTCCGAGAACGCCAAATAACTATAGCAAGTAAGTTCGCCTATAATTTCACATTAAAAAAATCAATTAACTTGTAATTGAATTGAATTAGTTAATAGTTACATTAAGGTTGTATTGTGAATATTATATTGTGACTAGCTGTTGCCCGCGACTTCATCCGCGTAGAACTTTTTATCGTCTTAGAAAATGATTTCTCTCAATACAAAATTTGAACCCTATTTTAGGGGATAATTAAAAAAAAAGTTGATGTTCATTTTCTAGTTTGTGAACAAACAGTCTAAAACCAAAGTTAAAAATCTCATACTTTAAAAATGCCTTGAAATACTCAAACTTTGAACCAATTTTAACACTCTTAGGGGATGAATTTGGAAAAACTCTGAAATCAGTTTTGTAGTCTTTTAACGTACAGAATAAGACCGAAGTTAAAAATCTCTTACTCACACTTTAAAATTTTATTGCTCGCCATTTAAAATTTGAACCCCCTTTTAAACCCCCTTAGAGGTTGAATTTTTCTAATCGCTGAAAGAACTTTTTTCGTAAACTTTTAAGTCTCTAGCTCAAAAAAAGTGTTGCCCATACAAAGCTTTCTTAACCCCCTTAGGGGTGGAATTTTCTAAAACTCTGAAAGTACTTTATTATTAATTTTAATAAGTAATCTTTTTGCAAAGTTTTAAGTCTAACTCAAAAAAAAGTGTTGCCCATGCAAAGCTTGCTCTCCTTTTTAACCCTATTAGGGGTGGAATTTTCTAAAACGATTTGTGTTCTTTTTTTGTATTTTAATAAGTAATCTTTCTACAAAGTTTCAAGTCTCTAACTCAAATACATAAACTTTCCCTGATAAAAACTTTGCACCCCTTTTTATCCCCCTTAGGGATAGATTTTTTCAAAACGCTGAAAGTCTTTTTTTTTGTATTTTTATAAGTAATCTTTCTACAAAGTTTTAAGTATCTAGCTCAGAAAAAGTGTTCCCCATACAAACCTTGCACCCTTTTTTAACCCCCTTAGGGAATGATTTTTGTAAAACGCCGAATGTAGTAATTTTCATGTTCTAATAAGTAATTTTTCGTCAAAATTTTAAGTCTCTATTAAAAAAAAATATGTTTTTCCCATACAAACTTTGCATCCTATTTTACCCCCTTTATGTTTTTCCCATACAAACTTTGCACCCTATTTTACCATTTTCCAAAACGCTGAAAGTACTTTCTTTGTATTTAAATAATCTTTCTACAAAGTTTTAGGACTCTAGCTAAAAAAAATAGTTTCCCACATACAAACTTTGCACCCCTATTTTAGCCCCCTATTTTTAGGGGTAGAATTTTCTAAAACGCTGAAAGTACTTAATTTGTATTCTGATGACTAATCTTTCTACAAAGTTTTAAGTCTCTATTTAAAAAAAATATTGTTTCCCCCATACAAAATTTGCACCCCTATTTTACCCCCTTAGGGGTAGATTTTTTTAAAACACTGAATCTAGGTACTTTATTTGTATTCTAATGAATAATTTCTCTACAAAGTTTTAAGTCTCTATTTAAAAAAAAGTAGTTTTTCCCATACAAACTTTGCACTCTATTTTACCCCTTTAGGGGTAGAATTTTCTAAAACCCTGAATGTTCTTTATTTGTATTCTAATGACTGATCTTTCTACAAAGTTTTAAGTCTCTATTTAAAAAAAAAATGTTTCCCCCATACAAACCTTGCACCCCCATTTTACCCCCTTAAGGGTAGAATTTTCAAAAATCCCTTTTTATCCCTAGCCCACGTTATAAAAGCAACATACTGTGCAAAAATCAACTCTCTTAGATTAGTAGTTTCGGCTGTGCGTTGATGAGTGAGTGAGTGAGTGAGTGAGTGAATAAGTCAGTCAGGACATAGGCATTTATTATGTATAAATAGATAGAAGATAATGAAACTCCCATTCAAATATCTCAAAAAATTATGAAGCTACATCCGTTTTAATGTCGCTTGTTAGAGTGAGAAAACGATGAGGGACTGTGACGTCAATATACTCGAGCGTCATAGTAAAAAACAATCGTTTCATATGAAGGTGCGTTTTGCGGAAAAGGGACAGAACATACCCCCTCTTAAAACTTTGGACTCTTATAACTTAATCATTACCTATATAACCTCTTGCTTTGTTTTTTTCTCCATTTGACTATATTTATTTTAAATTATTTTTCGAGAAAATACATTATGATTATTTACCATATTTTCGATTCCTGAGCTATAACCACGAACTTCGGAATTCGAAAATATTCGGGTATCTCTATCTCTATCGCACTAACCATACTCGAGTGACAGGGATGCAAATATATGAACATTGAGTATCGGTTTTCGTGGTAGCGCCGCAGGTACTTTGGCTGAATGCGCCGAGCGCGTGCCATTGTCATTCAAAAAAAACAAATTCGTGTTAATTATATTGTTCAAATTAGTTGATTTCATTTATTGAAATTACGACATAAAACGACATTTGCGCATATAAGTTCTCATATCAGAATCGAATATTTTTTTATGGTTTATATTTTAGCATTTGTCTCGTAAAGGTCTATCGTAGACGGGATTTAAATTATTAATAAGTGAAAGGCAAAGCAATTCCGCCATTTTGACGAAAATTTGACGGTTCTTATAGCTGACAGTTGGAGCAGCGTTTGATTTCAATAAAAATAAATGAAAAATTAAATGAAGTCGTATATTTCGGAAAATTAATTAACTGTCGCAGTCGGATAAAAACTATCCTAAGTTGCAGCTAGAATAATAATGTACCTATATAAAATGTTTCATATTTTTCCGTTCATGGGATGCTGAGAACATTCGAACCGCGCAAAGCTTAGTTTCAAACTGGCTGATTCTTTTTTTAATTTAGAGATTTATTATAAGTGGAGATAAGCGGGGTGTCCAACGATCTCGCGTGCTGATATGCGAGTACGGAAACGCTAATGCGTGTAAAAAAAAAAGCTTGAGGGTTAATAAATACTAAATATATGAATATTGTCAAACAAAACTGCAACCTCGTCCACAACAGTGCCCCTTTGTTTGTACAAAGCTATTCAACGCGGATCTAGTGCGGTATCTGCAGTAGCATAGGTACAGGAGCTAGTTTGGTACACTTTAGATAGCGCACATTCCCCGTCTAACCCATCTCGCCCCAATTGTACATGCCGCGGCGGCCGTGCATTCCCGCGATAAGCGACCTGGGCTTGTATTCACATATCGCTTACCGAAAACATGTCTGCAGCCAACCAGTATCAGTGAGAACCACGATTACGTGTATTTATTTTGAATATCGGGGACAAAATATACTAGCGATGGAAGGCAGGTGGAGTCGAATCCGGTCGTGAATGAGCCGCAAGGTGCAACTTGCTGCGCTGCTATGCTTTAACGATGCCACGCTTTCCCCTGGTTTGTCTTGTTTGAAAAACGGCCCAGGTTCTTGTACAAATTTGGTAACAAAAACAATTGGAGCAGACATTAACATACGACGTATGAGGCATGTGTTTATGATACAGTCGATATTGTTCAACCTCGAAATTTCGGGGAGTTTGATGAAATTTGGTAGGAATGTTCGTTGGAAGCCCTGATTTCGTCTCCCAAAAGTCCCCGGGTCAGGTCCTTGTAGAACGGCCACTATCTTGGGAAATGTACTCTATTCGTAAGAAATTCAGTTCAGTTCAGTTTTGTTCAAGAACTACGTAGGGTCATTTCGCCGGTTACGCGACCACCTTCGGTTAGCGACCACTTGAATAACATGGTTTTTTCAATTGAAAATAACATTAATTCTACAGAGCCTATTGAAATAGTCAGCCGTATGCCCTATTGTTTGTAGTTATGTAATAGGAATCTACAAAAAAAACGAGAAAATATGCTTTCAGTTCACCAAGTCAGCTAAGTGGTCGCTAACCGGCACATGAAATTAGGTGGTCGCCAACCGGCGAAATGACCCTACTCTATGAAAACGTGGTCTACAGCAACATTAAAACTGAATTAATTCTGCACAAGCCTGTAGTACACAACCTTGACGAGAAAACGTGTCTTCGTAGAGAAAAATGCATCCACATGTGAGATTTTCCCTCAATGTCCTTCCAGGGAAGATTCTCCGAATTTGGAGCTCGGGAGAATTTCAAATGCACTTGATTTACTTAATAGGATATGAACTGCATTATAATAATAACATTTTACCCGACTACGGCTTATGTCGCGAAGCCACTTCTGGTCACTCTCATGGCCGCGAATGAGAACCTATAGCACTTAAGCTAAGACCCGTATTAGCATATATGCAACTATAAACATACCCTTACAACTTGCGGAATCCTTTATATATCTGACATAGGGGCTGCCGCCTCGTGCGTGCCAGCTCCCTATGACGTGTGGGGACTTTCGTCCCCAAGAATGTCCTCCAACCTCCCCTTCTAGACATCCCTTACCACCATTGATACTGTCCCAATTCACACGTTATTGTTCCAGTTACCCGGGTGCACCCTTGACTGATGATGATATGGCCTGAAGCCGAGACTACCGAACTACCCTGTTGTTACACTTGTAACTAATCCTCTAACACTAAAGAACTCCACAACTAAGAACTGTGATGTGTGTCCTACAGGTCACGTACATGCGCGACCTGTAGGAAAACCTTATTCATCTACATGATATACCAATACGCCTCCCAAAGAGAATGAGACCTGTGGACGCACATAAATACATCGCATCATAAACAATCATCGTCCGATCTGTGAAAGCACATGAACACACGTGTAAATGATACCCAATCGTTACAATATCATAGGACGCATCGAAAGTGATTATGGAAAGAGCTCACCCTGGTTTTCCTCCAAATCAACCACTACAAACCGCACTTAACTGTTCGTTCCCAATATAGCCGTTCGGAACTCTGACAGCCCGCCTACCCGTCAACCTTGTTATAAATTTAACATTATTGATGCGGGGCGTATTACTGAAACTTCATAATGTGATGGTCAAAACATATTTTAGGGCAAAAATGGGGCAAAATGCAAGTGACAGTACTCAAGTTCACTACACACACTCACCGAAACCTCTGTTTACATGTCTTAAAATTTCAACTTTGGGGAGCATATGGGTTAACCGCATGCGTTAAATTTCAAGAGAAATGTATACTTTGTTTTGCATTTTCCTTGAAATTATTGACTTAATGGGCATGCATGCCATATATGACAAAATGAAACCTTATTTAATTTTACACAAAAAGTACACCATCACTTTAAGGAAAACTCCTGTTTATATAAACTACAGTAGTAGGCTATTATGCACTAACATCCAAGTTCTTAACCAAATTTTCTCAGTGAGTCTTTACTTTATCACCAAAGTGATGTTGTACTTTTTGGCGTAAAATTAAATAAGGTTTCATTAAAGGCAATAATTTTCAAAGAAAATTCAAAGTTATAAAAATTAAGTATTTTTTTAACCACTTTTAAGACATGTAAACAGAGGTTTCGGTGAGTGTGTGTAGTGAACTTGACTACTGTCACTTGCATTTTGCCCCATTTTTGCCCTAAAATATGTTTTGACCATCACATTATGAAGTTTCAGTAATACGCCCCGCATCAATAATGTTAAATGTATAGTGTATAGCACTGGCGTGTTACAGACCCATCTACTGATGTCATGTTTATTGAAATGCGCCCGATAAATTTAGTGCTAGAAGAAAAGTTGTGATTTTACATTTGGTCTCCACTCACGCCCGCCATATTGTATTTTTTTAAACTTGATGTGCGCCAACACGTTGTCAGCATTAAGAGAAATCTAACACCACCTCATTTTTTGGAATTCACCAAGCATCTTGACCTGGAGGTAGTTGCAAACTATCACTACTTAACGAGAAATTAAATCCATTACCATTCTTTTGGGTTTAGCCGTAGTCGGGTAAAATGTTATTATTAATGTAGTTCATATCCTATTGTGTAAATCAAAGTGCACTTGAAATTCTCCCGAGCTCCAAATTCGGAGAATCTTCCCTGGAAGGACATTGAGGGAAAATCTCACATGTGGATGCATTTTTCTCCACGAAGACACGTTTTCTCGTCAAGGTTGTGTACTACAGTCTCGTGCAGAATTTATTCAGCTTTAATGTTGCTGTACGAGTAGACCATGTTTTCATTGAGTACGTTGTTTTCGAACAAAACCTGAATTTCTTACGAATGGAGTACATTTCCCAAGATCGCGGCCGTTCTACAAGGTCCTGACCCGGTGACTTTTGGGAGACGAAAACAGGGCTTCCAACGAACATTCATACCAAATTTCATCAAACTCCCCGAAATTTCGAGGTTGAACAATATCGACTGTATTATAATAGTGTAATCTGTGTAATAGTGAAGTTGGGAGCAGTAATATCTAGCAATTCTAGCACAATCCAATTTGACGGCATATTACTTAAGCGTACTGCTTAAGTAATATGTCGTAGTAGCGTATATACGTATATTTGTATTTCTATTTGTAAGTATTGACATGGATGAAAAAATCTTGATTGATGGTATTGGAGTACTACTAGTAGGTACATCTCAAAGTATAAGACAGATCTTGATCAGAATAAAAAAAGGTATTCACTCTTACTACGCTACTGGGGACCGATTTTTGACTTTCGAGCGCTCGAAAATTAAATAAAAGTACATAAGATTGTGGTGTCAAAATTGCAAGCACTTAATTTTTACCGATAGAAATGAATACGAGTGGTCAATACCACTCGTTTTTCAATTTTCTATCGCTGTTTTAAAATAGCATTTCATAATTTTTGTCAGTTCTCGAGTGAAAGAGTCGAGCGCTCGAAAGTCAAAAATCGGTCCCCAGTACTGCTTAAGTAATATGTCGTCAAATTGGATTGTGCTAGAACTGCTAGATGATACTGCTCCCCACTTCACTATTATTATTACACTACTATATAATCACATGCCACATACGTCGTATGTGCTTCAATTGCGTTAGTTACCGTATTTGTACAAAAATCGGGGCTGGTTTCAAACAAGACAAACCAGAGGAAATCCGAATAAAGTACTCTTGATTCGTCGATCATAGGTATAGTTACATAACATAATATTGATGCAGACGGTGGAAAAAGCGGTATAGTTTCACTATGTGTCGTACCCGGAGGCATACGAAATTTTACATGCAATCTTACTTAGCATGTCAAGTATCAATCCGTATATGAGAAATACAGGATATTTGGAATGCGATACCATCTCAATAAAATGTTCCACTGGATACTCCATTACAAAGGGAGTATGGAGGTGAATCACGTGCAATAAAACTGCAACGAAAGTGCAGGCTGCGGCGATCGAATGCAGCTAGAAGCAATCCAATAATATCCTCGTGCGATTGCTGCGAGTACATTGATACCGTGTGTACTATATTTGGTAATCCTTTCCGACGTTAAGCGTTCCAGATAGCACCCAAGTACTACAACACGGTGCCTCGGGAGGATTCTAAATAATCTTAAACGTGTGTTTCTGGGGCCCTAAGGAGTAAAAAATGTCGTATAAAGAGAGCTGAGTTCGGCTTACTTTATTTTATTTACATACACTACAAATTTTGCTTGACCAGTTAATTATTTATGAAAAAAAGTGAGCCCAACTCAGCTATATTTACATACTAGCTGTTGCCCGCGACTTCGTCCGCGTAGGACTTTTTATCGTCTTAGAAAATGATTTCTCTCAATACAAAATTTGAACCCTCTTTTAGGGGATAATTAAAAAAAAAGTTGATGTTCATTTTCCAGTTTGTGAACAAACAGTCTAAAACCAAAGTTAAAAATCTCATACTTTAAAAATGCCTTGAAATACTCAAACTTTGAACCAATTTTAACACTCTTAGGGGATGAATTTGGAAAAACTCTGAAATCAGTTTTGTAGTCTTTTAACGTACAGAATAAGACCGAAGTTAAAAATCTCTTACTCACACTTTAAAATTTTATTGCTCGCCATTTAAAATTTGAACCCCCTTTTAAACCCCCTTAGAGGTTGAATTTTTCTAATCGCTGAAAGAACTTTTTTCGTAAACTTTTAAGTCTCTAGCTCAAAAAAAGTGTTGCCCATACAAAGCTTTCTTAACCCCCTTAGGGATGGAGTTTTCTAAAACGCTGAAAGTTCTTTTTTAGTATTCTAATAAGTAATCTTTTTGCAAAGGTTTAAGTCTAACTCAAAAAAAAGTGTTGCCCATGCAAAGCTTGCTCTCCTTTTTAACCCTATTAGGGGTGGAATTTTCTAAAACGATTTGTGTTCTTTTTTTGTATTTTAATAAGTAATCTTTCTACAAAGTTTCAAGTCTCTAACTCAAAAACATAAACTTTCCCTGATAAAAACTTTGCACCCCTTTTTATCCCCCTTAGGGATAGATTTTTTCAAAACGCTGAAAGTCTTTTTTTTGTATTTTTATAAGTAATCTTTCTACAAAGTTTTAAGTGTCTAGCTCAGAAAAAGTGTTCCCCATACAAACCTTGCACCCTTTTTTAACCCCCTTAGGGAATGATTTTTGTAAAACGCCGAATGTAGTATTTTTCATGTTCTAATAAGTAATATTTTGTCAAAATTTTAAGTCTCTATTAAAAAAAAATATGTTTTTCCCATACAAACTTTGCACCCTATTTTATCCAAAACGCTGAAAGTACTTTCTTTGTATTTAAATAATCTTTCTACAAAGTTTTAGGACTCTAGCTAAAAAAAATAGTTTCCCACATACAAACTTTGCACCCCTATTTTAGCCCCCTATTTTTAGGGGTAGAATTTTCTAAAACGCTGAAAGTACTTAATTTGTATTCTGATGACTAATCTTTCTACAAAGTTTTAAGTCTCTATTTAAAAAAAATATTGTTTCCCCCATACAAAATTTGCACCCCTATTTTACCCCCTTAGGGGTAGATTTTTTTAAAACACTGAATCTAGGTACTTTATTTGTATTCTAATGAATAATTTCTCTACAAAGTTTTAAGTCTCTATTTAAAAAAAAGTAGTTTTTCCCATACAAACTTTGCACTCTATTTTACCCCTTTAGGGGTAGAATTTTCTAAAACCCTGAAAGTTCTTTATTTGTATTCTAATGACTGATCTTTCTACAAAGTTTTAAGTCTCTATTTAAAAAAAAAATGTTTCCCCCATACAAACCTTGCACCCCTATTTTACCCCCGTAGGGGTGGAATTTTCCAAAACGCTGAAAGTGTTTCATTTGTATTCTAATAACTAATTTTTCTACAAAGTTTAAGTCTATAGCTCAAAAAAAAAAGGTTCTCCCATACAAACTTTGCACCCCCATTTTACCCCCTTAGGGGTAGAATTTTCAAAAATCCCTTTTTATCCCTAGCCCACGTTATAAAAGCAACATACTGTGCAAAAATCAACTCTCTAAGATTAGTAGTTTCGGCTGTGCGTTGATGAGTGAGTGAGTGAGTGATTGAGTGAATAAGTCAGTCAGGACATAGGCATTTATTATGTATTATGTATAAATAAATAGAAGATAATGAAACTCCCATTCAAATATCTCAAAAAATTATGAAGCTACATCCGTTTTAATGTCGCTTGTTAGAGTGAGAAAACGATGAGGGACTGTGACGTCAATATACTCGAGCGTCATAGTAAAAAACAATCGTTTCATATGAAGGTGCGTTTTGCGGAAAAGGGACAGAACATACCCCCTCTTAAAACTTTGGACTCTTATAACTTAATCATTACCTATATAACCTCTTGCTTTGTTTTTTTCTCCATCTGACTATATTTATTTTAAATTCTTTTTCGAGAAAATACATTATGATTATTTACCATATTTTCGATTCCTGAGCTATAACCACGAACTTCGGAATTCGAAAATATTCGGGTATCTCTATCTCTATCGCACTAACCATACTCGAGTGACAGGGATGCAAATATATGAACATTGAGTATCGGTTTTCGTGGTAGCGCCGCAGGTACTTTGGCTGAATGCGCCGAGCGCGTGCCATTGTCATTCAAAGAAAACAAATTCGTGTTAATTATATTGTTCAAATTTGTTGATTTCATTTATTGAAATTACGACATAAAACGACATTTGCGCATATAAGTTCTCATATCAGAATCGAATATTTTTTTATGGTTTATATTTTAGCATTTGTCTCGTAAAGGTCTATCGTAGACGGGATTTAAATTATTAATAAGTGAAAGGCAAAGCAATTCCGCCATTTTGACGAAAATTTGACGGTTCTTATAGCTGACAGTTGGAGCAGCGATTGATTTCAATAAAAATAAATGAAAAATTAAATGAAGTCGTATATTTCGGAAAATTAATTAACTGTCGCAGTCGGATAAAAACTATCCTAAGTTGCAGCTAGAATAATAATGTACCTATATAAAATGTTTCATATTTTTCCGTTCATGGGATGCTGAGAACATTCGAACCGCGCAAAGCTTAGTTTCAAACTGGCTGATTCTTTTTTTAATTTAGAGATTTATTATAAGTGGAGATGACAATCCACCCGGGGCAAGGGGTTTAAATATACTGGAGTTCTTTTAAATTGGTAAGGTAGGTACTTAAGTAACTACTTTTGGGTCGATTCACTTTTTAATTGTAATCTTATACTCAAAAATGTGATATCTTTCTAATAATAGGTGACACATTACAAAAGATTAATCTGAGCAGCTTACGTTTTTCAAAAGGCGTATTTACCAGTGCACGCATTATCAACTTAGTGTAATACTCTGTAAAATAGTTGTTGTACGATATTTTATTTTACACGTGTAAGACAAGGGGAATAACGTCGCATCATGTGATACGTCGCGGGGACGTCGCCAGTTGATCAGTCGTTACGGCGGAAACTGCCAATGATCCTGGCTGTCCAAGATTAGGTACCTACATGTTATTACTATAGATTTATAAAGAGATGTAGCTACTCGCGTTATACTGCGTACATAGTAGGCCAACTAATAGAGACGCTGCTATCTTTCAGAACCTGTTTGATCATCATAAGAATATCATCATGTGACTAAATGATAAGCCCTCTAGTATTCGCAGTTGATTATTTTTATTGCATTGTTTAGTTCCTTTAATTTTATATTTCGTTTGACAGTGTATTAGATTTAAGTAAATATGTAATGCTGTTTAAATATATTTAAATAAAATAAATAAATAAACATTATTTTTGTGTACCAACATATATTAGGTACTAGCTGTTGCCCGCGACTTTGTCCGCGTATAACATGTTATCGTCTAAATGTTTGTTTGAGGAATGAATTTTAAAAAAAACCATTGAAATTAGTTTTGTATCTAGTCTTTTAGTAAACAGTCTAAAACCGAAGTTACAAATATCTTACTTTCAAAATGTCTTGCTCACTATACAAACTTAGAACACTCTTTGAACCCTCATAGTACCTAAACAGTCTGAAACCGTAGTTACAAATTTCTTACTTTAAAAATGTCTTGCTCTCTATACAAAATTCGGACCCCCTTTTAACCTTCATAGGCGATGAATTAAAAAAACGCTGAAATAAGTTTTGTAGTATTTTAGCAAACAGTCTAAAAACCGAAGTTACAAAGCCCTTACTTTAAATATGTCTTGCTCTCCATACAAACTTTGAACAACCTTATACTAGTAATCCCCTTCAGGGGATGAATTTCAAAAAAAACGCTTAAAACTTTTGTAGTCTAAACAGGCTAAGATCGAAGTGACAAATCTCATACTTTAAAATTTTCTTGCTCTCCATACAAACCTTGAACGCTTTTCAGGGAAAAAATTAAAATAAAACACTAAGTTTTTTTTATTGTATTAGGTAAGTATTTTTTCTACAAAATATCAAGCCTCTAGCTAAAAAAAGGTTTCCCATACGAACCTTGCACCCCTTTTTAACACCTTAAGGGAAGAAATTTTCCAAATCCCTGTAAGTAGGTACTTTTTTGTATTTTAATAAGTAGGTACTTAATCTTTCTACAGAGTTTTAAGATTCTACCTAAAAAAAGTTTGCCCCATACAAACATTGCACCTTTTTATCCCCCTCTTAGCGGGTGGAATTTTCCAAACCACTGAAAGTAATTTACCTATATATTTGTATTCTAATAAATAATCTTTCTACACAATTTCAAGTCTTGTACACAATTTCAAATCAAACTTTTTTTTTGAGCAAGTCAAAAAAAAAGTTTCCTCCTTACAAATTTTCACCCCTTTTGATCACCCTTAGGGGTAGAATTTTTCAAAACGCTGAAAGTTCTTTAGTTATATTGTAATAAGTAATCTTTCAACAAAGGTTTAAGTCACTCGCTAAAAAAAAATATTTACAAGCGTTGCACCCCCTTATACACCCCTAAGGGGTGGAATTTTCTATAACGCTGAAAGTATTTTATTTTATTTTAGTATGTGATCTTTCTAAAAAGTTTTGAGATCCCCTTTACTAACATTGAACCCCTTTTTCATATCCTTTAGGAATGAAATTTTCCACAACGCTAAAAATTCTTTATTTGTATTGTAATAAATAATCTTTCTACAAAGTATTAAGTCTCTTGCTAAAATAATAAAGTTTCCCCAATGCAAAATTCGCACCCCTTGTTAACCCCCTTAGGGGCCGAATTTTCCTTAACATTGAAAGTATTTTATTTTTATTCTAATAACCACTCACTTGCTTTCGGATTTTAAAAAAGGTAGCCTAAATTGCTTTCAATTTTTTCTTAGTAAGGCAGCTCATAATTCGCTTGGTAGCTACCAGAAGCAATTTAGGGGTGTACGAAATTGGTAACTGTGGCTACCACAAGCAAGTGTGAGTGGTTAAGTAATCTTTATACAAAATTTTAAGTCTCTACCTCAAAAAATTAAATTTCCCCCATACAAACTTTGCATCCCTATTTTAGGGGTGGAATTTCCAAAAATCCCTTCTTAGCGTTGCCTACGTTGTAAAAGGTAGTTCTGGTGTAAATTTCAACTCTCTAGCCTTAGTAGTTTCGGCTGTGCGTTGATGAGTGAGTGAGTCAGTCAGGACATAGGCATTTAACTATATGTATTCGATAGATAGAAGATGACGAAAATCCCATTTAAATATATTGTTAGAGTGAGAAAACGATCGGGGACTGTGACGTCAAGATCCTCGAGCGTCATAGTAAAAAACAATCGTTTCATATGAAGGTGCGTTTTGCGGTGCTCTTTGGACACTTATAACTTAGTGATTACTTATAACCTCTTGCGTTGTTTTTTTCTCCATTTGACTATATTTTAAATACTTTTTAGAGAAAATACTTTATGATTATTTTATTTAGTGTCTACACCCCTATTTTCGATTCTGAGCTATAACCACGAACTTCGGGATTCGAAAATATTCAGGTATCTCTATCTCTATCGCACTAACCATACTCGAGTGACAGGGATGTAGATATTACGAACTTCGAGTTTCGGTTTTCGTGGTAGCGCCGCAGGGTGGCAGAATGCGTAAAGAGCGCGTGTCATTGTTTGCCATTCAAAAAAAAACAAATTCGTGTCAATTATATTGTTAAAATCTGTTGATACATTTATTGAAATTACGCCATAATACGACATTTGCGCATATAAGTTCTCATATCAGAATCGAATATTTTTTTATTGTATGTCTTTTAGCATGTGTCTCGTAAAGGTCTATCGTAGACGGGATTTAAATTATTAATAAGTTAAAGGCAAAGTAATTCCGCCATTTTGACATTTCTTATAGCTGACATTTGGAGCAGCGTTTGAAAAATAAATTAAAAATTAAATGAAGTCGTATATTTCGGAAAATTAATTAATAGGCTTGTTGCGTGGTGTTAAAATTGATAACGTTGTGTTGCTAAATGGATAGTAAACCATCAAATGATTGTAATAAAGTATAAATTACAAAATATAATTCAAATCATAAAAAGATATGAACCTTGAAAGTTTAGAAAAAAAAGTTTTTTTATTTATTGTCCAAGAGTAAATTTAAAGGTACAAATATAATCCTTACGCTTTTATAGACACATATTTGTAGAACAACTATGGACCTAAACGCAGTATTTCGCGACCGAAACAGCAATTTACTTCACTTTCCATGCAACGGTTAGTACAAATAGCACGGTGTGACGTCATACTTTAAAGCCAAACTGTATGAAGCGTTTCGGCTGCTGCCAGCGAGGTCCGTCTTTAACTCGATTTTTTGGGTATTAATGTCCTTTAAATGTAGTTGCTTCCATACAAATATTTGTTCATCTACAAAAACTGGTTCGAATGGCATCGTAAACAAATTTAAGGTCACAAGCCCATTGTCCCAGTCGGATAAAAACTATCCTATGTTACAGCTAGAATAATAATGTACCTATATAAAATGTTTCATATTTTTCCGTTCATGGGATGCTGAGAACATTCGTGACAGCACAAAGCTTCGTTTCAAACTGGCTGATTCTTTTTTTAATTTAGAGATTTATTATAAGTGGAGATTATAAGTGGAGATAATTTAGAGATTTATTATAAGTGGAGATGGAGAAGAATACGTTTCTACCATTATCTGAACTTCTGTTGTCCCCAATAATAACACCAGTTTTAAGAGAATGATTTCTGTTATTGTTCCCTCTTTCCACATAAAAAAGGCTATTGGGAAATCTGCTCTAAGAATTATTTTTTGTACAAAATACTACTATTTGTAATGAAAAATCTTCTCATAATAACAAGATATGGCATGTCTTACGGGATACTTTAACTTAGCATATAAATACGTTGTGACCCGCGCTGGATACGTGGCATAAATATTAGATTCCGAAGCATCCTGGGCTATGGTATAATCTTTGATATCAAATAAAAGAGCTAAATTTAGAAAAACGTTTTTGGAGCAATTGTGAGAATCTTCGTGAAATCATTACTAATTTATGAATTTATAACTTAAAGTGCCAAAGCCGAATTTAGCAGAGTTGAGAATTATGAAAGATAAGAAAGACGTAAAGAAACAGAGGTCCAATAAGGGTCAGAGAATGTCGCTACCGGTTCACAGTTACTCCAAGCGAAAAAAAGTTTAATAAGTTTCTGTAAAAATGTTCATTTTTGGTACAAGCTTTTGTTGCCGACTGTACTTTTTTGCACAATCATCCACTACTCAATGAGAGGGTTGTAATGAGCAATGAGTTGCTATGCCCCCTTCAGTCTCCATAATCAGATCAACTAGATGGGACCATAATATTGCAATGTCACCAAAAGTACATAAGTATGCCATATTTCAGCTCAATCGGATATCAAGAAGTGGTTGAAATATGGTTTGCAAGATTTTAAACGGACAACATGCAAGCGAACACTGCAAGTTAAATAAAAGCTTGTAAACATACTTAGTTGCATGATTATGAGAAGACTTTATATCCAAGGTAGACGACTATTTAAGGAGATAACTCAAATAAAACTTTACATAGACCAGGTAGTTTAAGTTGGTTTCAATTAGTGAATAACTTGCGTTACGAATAATACATCGTATATTTACGGCCCGACCGATTTCGCAGAAAATGGAAATCTTCACTTTGTTTTTTTTATTTAATTAATAATTAACAACATAGAAAAGTTGGAAATCCACCGACATCTTCATTTCAAAGTTAAATATCTCAAAACCAACTGAATGAATTTTGTTGAAACGTAACTAAAAACCATCTCGATCACGTCAGCTTTCGGAAGAAAAAACCGCATTAAAATCGGTCCATTCGTTTAGGAGCTACGATGACCTCTTTTTGCGTCGTGGGTTAGCGGCCTTTAGACCTGTCTACTCTGCAAAAAGACAAGAGTAAAGACAGTTAGCATTTAAGTCACACTAATTAGAAAGTTAGACTTGACACTGCCACTGTGAATCAGTCAGCGCGCTGAATTTAGCATAGTGTAAAGCAATTGGGAATGGATGAAAATTTTTGAAATGCCTGATTATTTTTTTGGTAATAGGAATAACCTTCCTTAGCACCAAAAAAAAGTTGCAGACTTTTCAGCTGCGTATATTATTTTCAAAAAATATAAACAGTTACCTCACTTAGATTTTGGGTTTAGGACGGCGATTAAGAAACTTTGCTTGATCCGTCTCATATTACAAAAAATCTCTTAAAAATCCGTGGTAAACTGACACTGGCAATGATATTGACAGCTGCAGTAGCTTTTGTCATTGCCAGGGTCAGATATTTAAAATATTTTTTGTAATCCGAGATGGATCAAGGAAAGTGTATCATTCGCCGTCCTTTTGGACACATGATTGGGTTTACCCAAAACGTAAGTGATGAAACTGCTAATATTTTTCAAAAATAATTGACGGAGCTGAAAAGTCTGCAACTTTTTTCTATTGAGGAAGGTTATTCCTATCACCAAAAAAAATATCAGGCACTTCTAAAATTTTCATCCATTCCCAATTCAGACACAGAGTGCATAATTTACTCGTTGCGCGCGGTAGAGTGCGCAAGTTAGCAGAAGAATGACGACCGACGAAAAAAAAACGTTTATTCTAAAAGGTGATGATGAGGATGAATTAATTGATTTATTATTTTTATTAGGGCTTCGCCAGCGTAATTCAAAGAACACGCGATAAAATATAACCAAATTGCATAACTATGTATTTACCTCCAGAAATTCCATTCCATAAACACATCAAAGTTTTTTTTAATCGGATACATGATGATGAGACTTTTTCCCTGTATATTATAATTATAATACATTTAGTAAGTCTAAGTATATACGTGTCGGAGTTAATTTCCTTCTTCATAATAAATATTTTTGACCCAAAATACTTCCTTTGAAGCTTTTTATTACAAGCTTTTATTTAACTTGACCTGTTTGTTTGTTGGTTAGTTTGTTAGTGAGGGACAAATCTTGTAACTGAATTTTGAACCAGTTAACCTCAACCCATTGAGCTGAGATTTTGGGTGTAAGTATAATTTTGATGACAATTCGATATTCACAAAAGCTAAACATATTAAAATTGGTTCAAAAAATCGGCAATATCATGTTTGAGGTAGCTTAGCTATTACTTTATTTATTTATTAAAAGTTAAAACGCATAAAAAACACGCACTTCCATCTCGCTCACGTTTATGCTCCGTGAGAGGGAGAGAAGACCACAAGCCTTCGTCGCCTTAACTCATACGCTGCTACGCTACGATCTTAGCGCTACGCCGTAGACCGTAGTAGGCTTATCTTATCCCCGCATGTAGCGAAGAGCGAGCGTCCATAGCCCTGTGACGCATGGCTGTAGTGATTAGCACTAAATGGATATATTTTTATGTTAATACATATACCCTAAGCCCGCCGCACGTGTCATCTCATCAAATTTTCTGTTTAGAAACCGGATAAGCCTCCGTACAAGACGGTTGATTATATTCTGATTCTACGCTCTCTATTCATGTGTAGCAACATGTGTACACATTTTGTGGCAATTAAATTGAAGCACGCAAAAAAATATACAAGAATACGGTATATAATGAGGTTTGGCAATTTTGTTCTTTTTTACAAGCTTTTATTACAAGCTTTTATTTACTTTTACCTGTCCCGTTGTCTGTCTGTCTGTCTGTAATCAAATCTTGCAAGTAAAATTTTTCCCACATCCCGGTATCCGATTGAGCTGAAATTTTGCATGCATATTTATATCGCATGACAATGCAATATAATGATGACATGGATCTGATCATATGCTGGAGCTGGAAGGTGGCCATAGGAACTCCGCAATAAAACGACACAACTCCATCGACTTTGGGCTCGTTAGAATTGTCTCAATGAGTAGTTGATGACGGTATACAGAAAAATACAGTCGGCAATAAAAGCTTATACCAAAATATATAGCATTATGATACAAGTGAGGTATGTTGATCATTACATCAGAGGCGGAATTGATAATAGAGCCGAGGATGTAATTATCAAAGCTCACGCGTGTCATACGACGTTTTTCAACACATTTTCGAGGAAAAAACCTTTTCATAAAATGAACATGTTACAGGCTCCTCCTAAGTTGTTTCCTTTAGTTATTGATGACAACAGATTTTTACTCACATATTTGTACATCTCCAAGAATGTACAGAGTGGCGTCAATTCTATTTATCACTTTTCTATTCACTACGAGTCAACATTTTAACAATAACCAAACACGCATCATCAATGTTTACAAATACTTGTGAAATTACCTATAATGGCGCGCAACTATTTTTTTTCGTGAAGTTCGCGCAGTGCGCCCGCAGCGAGGCTTAGATGAAATCTCTAAACAGCCAATACAAAATAAACTAAAAAATTTCTTATCTCCACTTATAATAAAACTCTAAATTAAAAAAAGAATCAGCCAGTTTGAAACTAAGCTTTCTGTGGTACAAATGTTCTCAGCATCCCATGGACGGAAAAATATGAAACATTTTATATAGGTACATTATTATTCCAGCTGCAACTTAGGATAGTTTTTATCCGACTGCGACTCCGACTGTCAGCTAAAAGAAACGTCAAAATCACAGACTAATAAGAAATACTACGGACAAAATGGCGGAATTTCTTTGCCTTTCTTTCGCCTATTAATAATTTCAATCCCGTCTACGATATACATTGACGAGACACATAGGTACCAAAAGCAAATATAAAATTAATCGATTTTGATATGCGAACTTATATGCGCAAATGTCGAATTAAGGCGTAATTTCTACAAATGTAACAACAAATTCGAACAATATAAACTTGGTTTTTTTTAATGGCACGCGCGCGCGCTCTTTGCGTATTCAGCCAACCACGAAAACCGAAACTCGAAGTTCGTATATCTGCATTCCTGTCATTTGTTAGTGCGATAGAGATAGAGATACCCGAATATTTTCGAATTCCGAAGTTCGTGGTTTAACAGAAAATACGGATGTCGGATAGATCTAAATTAATATTTTATGTGTGAATATGGTTAAAATTATTTGGAAATACTAATTGTTGTTATTGTTTTAGTATATTTGACTAGCTTTAAGTTTAATATTGTACGTCCGAAATGGGCAAGCTGTTGGACTTTATTTTACCCAAAACAACTAAATGTACACAGTTCTGACAATAAAGAAATCTTATTTTATCTTATCTTATCGAAAATAGGGATGTAGACACTAAACAAAATATTTTGTATTATCTAGAAAAAAAACAACGCAAGAGGCTATACTCGTATAGGTAATCACTAAGTTATAAGTGTATATAGTTTTAAGAGGGGGTTTGTTGCGTCTCTTTTCCGCAAAACGCACCTTTATAATGAAACGATTGTTTTTTACTATGACGCTCGAGGATCGTGACGTCACGGTCCCTGATCGTTTTCTCACTCTAACAAGCGACATTAAAACGGTTGTAGCTTCGTAATTTTTTGAGATATTTTCGTTTCAGAAGGACATATAATAGGTTTTATCCCGGAAATCATCCCCTAAGGGGGTGAAAGGGGGGGGGGGGGGGGGAGTGAAAATTTGGATGTAATCTATTTTGATTAAATTTGGTGTAGATATAGGTTAAGTCCTGGGAAAGGACATGGAATAGTTTTTACCCCAGAAATCATCCCCTAAGGGGGTGAAATTAGGGGTAAAAATTCGGATGGAACCCATTTTAATACAATTTGGTATAGAGATAGCTTGAGTCCTGGGAAAGGACATAGGATAGTTTTAATTCCGGAAATCACTCCCTAAGGGGGTGAAATGGGGGGTGAAAATTTGGATGAATACCGTTTAGATGAAATTTGGTATAAAGGTCGTTTGAGTCCCGAAGAATGACATTAGATAGTTTTTATCCCGAAAATCATTCCCTAAGGGTCGTATGAAATAGGGGGTGAAAGTTTGGATAAAATCCATGTACCTAGATGACATTTGGTATAGAGATAATTTGAGACCCTTCGAAGGATATAGAATAGTTTTTGCCTCGGAAATCATCCCTTAAGATGGTAAGTAGAAGTTTGTTTGCATTATATTTTCTAAGTATAAGTTCTACGCGGACTAAGTCGCGGGCAACAGCTAGTTTAATATAAATTCATGTAAAATGTTATCAAAAGTAAATAGTTTTACTAAATGAAACGTTTCTATATCATATCCAACAAGAAATTATCAATTAATCCACAAGAAGGATTTAATTTGTTTAGTCAAGTAAGAATCCATTTGCCGAGAATTAAAAACAAACCTGTATAACCCGGTCAATTTAAGAATGCGCCGAGTCCATACATACACCTTGCTGCAAGGTGCCAACGTGTCTTAATCGGGATATAAACATAACTACACGAGTGTCGTAATGTTATTAAACACGCGTGTTTAATACCCAGGATTATGAGCCCAAAAGCGGCACAATAAGAGGCACGTTACGAGCAAATGTGTTGAAAAAAAATTTACAGGAACTTTTTAGTTTCACCTGTCCCGGTGTCTGTAATCAAATCATGCAAGTAAAATTTGACCCACTTCCTGATGCCCGATTGAGCTAGCAATATTATGGTACCATCGAGCTGATCTGATGATGGAGACAGACGGTGGCCATGGGAATTCAGTACTTAACCGACGTAACCCCGTTGAGTTTGGGTTCGTTAGAATCGTCTCAATGAGTAGTTGATGACGGTATACAGAAAAGTACAGTCGGCAATAAAAGCTTGTACCAAAATTTACATTTTTGGCAAAGCTTATTAAAGTTAGGCTTCAGGGTTCATAACTTGCGGGAGGAGGGACATTTTTGTGACCCATTCGAGGAAGGGGGTATTTTGGTATTATGAAAACATGGACTATATTTAATCGCCATACCTACAAATTGTCATTATGGGTACAAGCTTTTATTGCTGGCTGTATTTTTCTGTATGGGTTTTATTGAGAAGAAACGATACAAATTAATCAATGTCAGCCATGCACGATGGTGGAAAAAGTTATACTTACGAATACAGAGTTGGAAACTATCATTTGAAGAAATAAACGGTTGAGACTAAACACTAGGTGCACCTGTAAAACTAGATAACCAGACAGCTTTAAGAAACGAATGAGAGAAATAGCTAAAATGAAACGGGATAACCGGCGAACCGCAGAACGATTACCTACGTCAACAAGAATAATTGCCGAATAAAACATGTCGGCTTCACAAAAGGGCCCGATCGGTCGGCGCAGCATCCGCAGCTGAATGCTAAGGAGACTGCGACAACATATCTAATTGTCTCCAGGCACGGAACGATCTTAGAACGCGCCGCGAAAATCAATAGGCACTTCACAGTTTAGCCGCTCGTGGTATCGCCCAGTGCTTTATATAATCTAAGGGTTTGTTGACAGTGGGTGGGCCGCATCCTTATCAGCCGCTATCGCCCACACTCCGTGCGTCGATGCCTCACCACGCCCTCGGGATGCTGCGCCGTGGACCACGCGAGCGTGATGCGGTTTTCGTGACTTAAACTGTGTTAGGTGGTTACGTAAGGACTTACCCGCGTGAGCGAGGTGCCAGTAGGGGCGCCATTTAGCGCGTGGTGGCGGCGCGGAGCGGCGGCAGCGTGCGGGACCGGGCGTAGCGACGGGCGGCTCGCGACTGACGTTGCGCGCGCCCGCGGGGCGCGTGCGTGCGCCACCCGCGCGCCTGCGCCATCTCCACTACATTTGTTTTGCTCTTCGACTCAACCCGTGACCACACTACAATCCTAATGTGCTGATGTAAGGAACTTAGAGAACTTACTACCTCACACTGATTGAGGATATTACCGTAATGTCGTTAACCCATTCAGCACTAATCACGACACACAGGCGTTAAAGCGCTACGGGTGTTTTTCGCTATGTATGGAGTTTAAGCTGCTGCGGACTACGCCGTGGCGCTACTAGCGTAGCTTAACACTTTAACTGCCACGAACCCGCCTAGCGGGTGCCTACGCCATAGGCGCTTTCCGCTATTTAGCAGAAAAACTACGGCATCGGCTACGAGCGTAGCGCGTCTCGATTCTTGGCAGTGAATGTGAGCCGCAAATAGGGAACATTACTGCAATGTTCTGCCGCTAGAGGCAGCACTACCACTAATAGTAAACCATTATAGGAATATAGGGATGCACACACACATGCACAATTGATTGTCAAATGAGTGACAAGGATGCTTGCATAGACAATACCGCAAGTGGGAACGAGATACAATGTCAACGCTGCTAGTGTCGCCACCTACGAAGAGTTTTGCGTAATGTTCCCTATTAGTTAAGCAGCAAAATTGTTCAAATTTTAATGATTGCGTTCAATATTTACAGCCACTTACTGTAAAAGCTGTAAACGGATACTTCGTTACTGGACTTAACTAACTGGAGGACTGAAGGACTAACAAATTCACTGCCAAGAATAGCTACGCGCTACGCTCGTACTCGATCCCGTGGTTTTCCCGCTAAGTAGTGGAAAGCGCCTACGGCATAGGCACCCGCTAGGCGGGTTCCTGGCAGTGAAAGTGTTAATGCCCATATTTGGAGAGCCAGGAACCCATAAGTTAGTGGGCGCTCTGCTCGCAGAGACCGCGCGCGTAGCGCTACGAAAATGGTGTCACTGAATGACCTATCACTTTGGTCGTTAAGAACCTCGGTTCTCTGTTTGCAGCAAGTTTTTGTTACAAGGCGGGAAAACCACGTTACTGGCCACTACGAAAACTTGACAGGAACACTTTTATGTTGAAGCGTGCCTACGAAATGCTACGGCGTAGCCTGTAACAAGTTAACACATTCACTGTCAAGAATCGCTACGGGCTACGCCCGTAACCGATCCTGTGGTCTTCCCTCTAAGTAGCGGATCGCGCCTACGGCGTAGGCGCCAGCTAGGAGGTTTCCTGGCAGTGAAAGTGTTAATCTTATGTCAGTCTCCCACCTCCTCTCTAAAAAACAATTACATCATTTGATTTATCTTTATCTTTGTAACTGTAAACGTTTTGGCTCATCAATCAACAATCATCACCAGTCGCGCATTTCCACCTAGCTCATATTAGAAGCAGTCGAACAATGAAAGTACCTCCAACTTACAGAAGACCACAGCCAAATTGACACCACTACTTGCTCTCTATATAGGTATGTGGTGCTGTAGTAGAGAGTAAGGTCGCTAGAGCTCACGGGGATGCGCTGTGTTCAGAGTGATTTCATTTAATTTCATTGCATTTACGAGTATCACAATAATACAATGCAAGCTTACAGGGCTGTTATTTGGTACGCGTTAATGGGGCTCACCCCGCCGGTCACGCGTTACGAAACTAGACCTCTACCTACGCTTATATACTACGCGTCGCGGTGTCACGGTATAATTGTAGGTGAGCGTTGAGGTGAGCTTAAAACAAGTCACAGAATCGGGGGGCAGTACAGACACCAAATCGCTTACACGCTAAAATAAACAAAAAATAATAAACATACACCAGTAAAAAATTCATAAATCATAACTAATTATAATGTCATTCCATTAACACATTCACGGTCTCGTAGTGCTACGCCGTAGTCCGTAGTAGGTTAAACCTCGTATGTAGAGGAAAGCGCTCGTAGCGCTCTGAGGCATATGTGTCGTCATGGGCACTGAATGGGTTAATTAAGTGCCAATTCAAAAATATCCTAGCAATGTTGCACAAGTATGTCAAACGATCCGCGAACATAGTTATCAGCGTCTTCGTGATGAGTGAGCATTTAGATGCAGCCATGTCAAAGCACGCGCGGTAGGTGCGTGGCTCGCGTAGCGCGTCCGAGCGGACGGCCGCTGCTACGGGCGCGGCCGGAGCCGCGGCGCCACCGCCCCGTCGTGATGGACCTCACCCAGAGAATTTGTCTCAAGATATCAACACGAGTCCACAATTCGATAAAGGTTTGGCAACGCGCTGGCGAGAGCGCGCGAAACAAACTGAAATGGGCTTAGGATCGGGAACGACAGGCAAAATTAAACCTCCAGGTTCCCGAATTTTTAACACGAACAGTGAAAAATTTAGTATTTTATGTTTGATGAGTGTGGCATTTCTCATGTACGCCGACGAAAACTATTCATAAAATAAAACATTTTGGAAACGTTTCAGACGTTTCCAAAATGTTTTATTGTGTGAGCGTGCGTGCAAATTATATTAAACAGCTATTGTGTTCGAAAGCGATAATCAAATAAGTTTCTCTCAACATTTTCAGTTTTCAGACTTCAAAAAAAAGGAGGAGGTTCTAAATTCGGTTGTAATTTTTTTTATCATTTAAAAAAAGTGTACCTCAGAACTCCGTCATTTATAAACCGATTCGTACCATTCTTTTTTTAATTGAAAGTATATGCTTCCAGGTTGGTTCCATTGTTTTCAAAACTCCAGTTGAATGATGGGAACCATGAGGAATTGAGGGAACTCCTCAAATGTATAAGGCACGCGTGTAGTAATTTCGGTGTTTTCTATTATAACTCGTGTATTTACATCCGGAAATCATAAATTTGGTGAAGTGGAAGTGATGATGAAGACCACAGATGGCTAGTGGAACTTGTCAATGATGTACTTCAAACTATATAATTTACTTTCAAAACAAAGTTTTAACCGACTTCAATTCAGTACTCCGCCAAGCCACATTAACATTTCCACATTTTTTTTCCAATTTACCACATGAACTGATTTTCGAGAACAAAAGCGTTGATCTTTAGACCAATAAACCAAATCGCTGTATGTGGGCCGATAATATTTTATCTCAGAATTACCTTTGGCACTTCATTGTTTGCTATTTCAACGGAATAATATCAGAAGCTGTGACGTACTTATATAGTTTGAAGTACATCATTGAGAAGTTCCACAAGCCATCTATGGTCTTCATCATCACTTCCACTTCACCAAATTTATGACTTCCGGGTGTAAATACACGAGTTATAATAGTTAATACCGAAATTACTACACGCGTGCCTAATATATTTGAGGCGTTCCCTCAATTCCTCATGGTTCCCATCTTCCAACTGGGGTTTTGGAAACAATGGGACCAATCTGGAAGCATATACTTTCAGTTAAAAAAAGAATTCTACGAATCGGTTCATAAATGACGGAGTTCTGAGGTAACAAACATTAAAAATAAAAATAAAAAAAATACATCCGAATTGAGAACCTCCTCCTTTTTTTGAAGTCGGTTAAAAAGTACGTCACCGATTCTGATATCATTCCGTTGAAATAGCAAACAAAGAAGTGCCAAAGGTGATTCTGAGATCCTTGAGGAATTGACGGAAGTCCTCAAATATTATCGGCCCACATACAGCGATTTGGTTATTTTCTCTAATAATCAACGTATTTGCTCTCGGAAATCAGTTCATGTGGTAAATTGGAAAACAAATGTGGAAAATGTTCATTTGGCTTGGCGGAGTACTGAATTGAAGTCGGTTAAAACTTTGTTTTTAAATTAAATTATGGTACAACTACTCAATTGAGCATAAGTATCGAGACGATTCTAACGAGACCAAACTGAACGGGGTTACGCCGGTTAAGTACTGAATTCCCATGGCCACCTTCTGTCTCCATCATCTGATCAGCTCGATGGTACCATCATATTGAATTGTCATCGAAACTATGCCTTTACCCAAAATTTCAGCTCAATCGGTTGAAGATACGAGTATCTGCTTCAAAATTGATTTGCAAGATGTCACCCGAAGAAACATAGTTAGGTAGGTACCTACATACTACATACATACATTGCAAGTTAATAGAAATCTTGTAAAATAGACCTCCAGTATGTGTATCATACTCATCACAGTCATATCACTACATCACCTTTAGTGCATTGCTTGTTCTACTATAATATATTGAATTGGTTAAATATAACCGTTAAAGCAGGCGCTGCGAATCGCCTCCGCTGCACGCCCGCAGTTTGAGCCAGTGGATCAGAGGATAACGAATCGCCCCGCGGCAATGAACGCCCGGGCCGCGCACACTGCTACCAAGCAAGCACCACAACATACACCAGTGGCGCGTTTCAAGAGGCTACCAGTTACAATTTTGCAAGTCTTAAAACGCAACGCAGATTAAATGGCCAGCAGAGCTTGAAATATCGGTATTTTCTGGAACCGGTATCGTGACCTTGAACCAGAAACCGGTATTCGACTTGGTACCCGTACCATGGTACCGGTACTCGAAAATAATCACGGAACTAAATCACTTATTCGCCGCCGTAGAGCCGTACGCCGCGTACTTTGTACCCAATGATGTAATCTCCACTTATCTCCACTTATAATAAATCTCTAGAATCAGCCAGTTTGAAACTAAGCTTTGGGTTGTCACGAATGTTCTCAGCATCCCGTGAACGGAAAAATATGAAACATTTTTTGTAGGTACATTATTATTCTAGCTGCAACTTAGAATAGTTTTTATCCGACTGCGACAATTAATTAATTTTCCGAACTATACGACTTCATAAATTTTTCATTTATTATTCTTAAAGTATATCGCCGCCACATTTGTCAGCTTTGTGAAACGTCAAAATGGCGGAATTGCTTTTCCTTAATTTCACATATTAATAATTTAAATCCCGTCTCCGATAGACCTTCACGAAACGCATACCAAGAGGTAAAGCATAAGAAATTAATCGATTCTGATATGAGAACTTATATGCGCAAATGTCGTATTAAAGCGTAATTTCATTAAATGTATCAACAAATTCGAACAATATAAGTAACACAAATGTTTTTTTTAATGGCACGCGCGCGCTCTCTTTGCGCATTCAGCCAAACCACGCAAACCAAAACTCGAAGTTCGTATATCTGCATTCCTCTCACTCGAGTAATGTTAGTGCGATAGAGATAGAGATACCCGAATATTTCGAATTCTGAAGTTCGTGGTTTAAAAGAAAATACGGATGTCGGATAGATCGAAAATAGGGATGTAAACACTGTAGACACTAAATAAAATACTTAATCACAATGTTGTAGGTATTTTCTCGAAAAAGGACTTAAAATGAAGTCAAATGGAGAAAAAAAACAACGCAAGAGGTTATTTAAGTAGTCACTAAGTTATAAGTTTTAAGGGGGGTATGTTCTGTCCCTTTTCCGCAAAACGCACCTTCATATGAAACGATTGTTTTTTACTATGAGTACTATGACGGTCGAGGATCGTGACGTTACGGTCCCGATCGTTTTCTCACTCTAATAAGCGATATTAAATCGGTTGTAGCTTCGTAATTTTTTCAGATATTTGAACGGGTTTTCGTTTCTTCTTTCTTTTGAAGTAATAATAAGTTTTGAGTCTACTCCCCTATTTGGAAGACAAGCGGAAAGAGTACCTAATCTATATATTAAAGATGAGTCATTTGAAGAAATAGATACCTACAGAAAAAAACCGGCCAAGTGCGAGTTGGACTCGCGCACGAAGGGTTCCGTACCATTATATATAAAAACGGCAAAAAAATCACCTTTGTTGTATGGGAGCCCCCTTAAAAAAAAAAATCATTTTGTTTTTAGTATTTGTTGTTATAGCGGCAACAGAAATACATAATATGTGAAAATTTCAACTCTCTAGCTATCACGGTTCTTGAGATGCAGCCTGGTAACAGACAGACGGATGGACGGACGGACGGACGGACAGCGAAGTCTTAGTAATAGGGTCCCGTTTTACTCTTTGAGTACGGAAGCCTAAAAAACAGTACGGATTGACAGCAAAAAGTATAATAATTATATTTATGGGAACAAAAATATAAATGCTTATGTCCTGACTGACTCACTCACTCACTCACTCACTCATCAACTCACAGCCGAAACTACTGGGCCTAGAGAGTTGAAATTTACACCAGAACTACCTTTTACAACGTAGGCAACGGATAAGAAGTAATTAAAAAGGGGTGCAAAGTTTGTATGGGGGAAACTTGCATTTTTGAGCTAGAGACTTAAAACTTTGTAGAAAGATTACTTATTAGAATACAAATAAAGTACTTTCAACGTTTAGGAAAATTCTGCCCCTAAGGAGGTTAGAAAGGGGTGTAAATTTTGTATGGGGGAAACTTTATTTTTTAGACAAGCGACTTAAAACTTTGTAGAAAGATTACTTATTACAGATAAAGTACTTTTAGCGTTTTGAAAAATTTCACCCCTAAAGGGTTGCAAAGTTTGTATGAGCGAAACTCCTTTTTGAGATAGAAGCTTAAAAGTTTTTAGAAATATTACTTATTACGATACAAATAATACGAAACAAATAAAGTATTTTTAGCGTTTTGGAAAATTCCACGCCTAAGGGGATGAAAAAGGGATGCAATGTTGGTAAAGGGGATTTTTTGGAGCTAGAATCTCAAAACTTTTTAGAAAGATTAAATAATAAAAAAAATAAAAGATATGAGATTTGTAACTTCGATCTTAACCTGTAATTATTTCAGTGTTTTTTGAAATTCTTCCCCCAAAGGGCATTCAAAGTTTGTATGGAGAGCAAGACATTTTTAAAGTAAGGGATTTGTAACTTCGGTTTTAGACAAAACAAACATGCTAAAATACTACAAAACTTATTTCAGCGTTTTTTCAATTCATCGCCTAAGAAGGTTAAAACGGGGTTCGAAGTTTGTATAGTATAGAGCAAGACATTTTTAAAGTAAGAAATTTGTAACTACGGTTTCAGCCTGTTTATTATGAGGGTTCAAAGGGGGTTCTAAGTGTGTATAAAGAGCAAGCCATTTTGAAAGTAAGAGATTTGTAACTTCGGTTTTAGACTGTTTACTAAAAGACTAGGCACAAAACTAATTTCAATGTTTTTTTTTTAAACAAACTTTTACACGATGACATGTTATACGCGGACGAAGTCGCGGGCAACAGCTAGTATAAAATATACGTAGATTATGTTATAAGCGGTCCAAAAGTGGCACAATAAAACTTGGTTAAGTCGCATAGCTTGCCATAGTTAGTTATACTGGACGTTTTCCGCAAGTCGACATCTATTGTGCCTATTTTGCGTGAAACGGCGGTGTGGCGCTACTCTAACCACCCCAGCTCGTCTAAAAAGTTGGTGAGTGCCTTGGTGTTGCTGACTGCGTCCCGTAGTGTGTTTGGAGAACCTAGGTGCTTAATTCTGTATACTTCTACCTCCTTGCAGTCCAGTAGTATATGTTTAGTCGTTTCTTCTGCCTCCATGCACGCTCTGCACATGGGGCTGTCTGTGATACCTAAGTTATAGAGGTGTCTGTTCAAGGTGTTGTGTCCTGTTATTATACCCACTATCTTGCGCAGTTGGTTTCTATGTGTCCTTAGTAGTGTGGTTGTGAGTTTGTAGTCGCGTTTCGACAGAATCTCTTTGGTCTGTCTGCATGTGTCTATCTCCTCCCAGTATCTTTGGTGTAGGTCTTTAGTGTGTTGGTCCAGTTGATGGTATATGTAGCTTTGTGGCAGGGGCAAGATTGGCTCCGGTCCGTATGCCATAGCATGCATAGCTTGCCATAGTTTTGCGTCGTCAATGGAGACGAATGCTGTCAGAATTTGGTGGCCATTTTTAAACACGGAATTTCGTATTGACAACATATCTACCTATTTTTTTTTTATATTACATCATTGTTTGTACTTATATGTTGGTGCCGCCGCTGCGCCGCGCACTCGCACGAAACGGTAACGTCGCATATTGGTCGCATACACGAGTTGGAGTATTTTTTCGGTGCTAATACCAGTATTTTTCTTTACCGCTTCTCTGGAACCAAAACTAAGAAAACCTATAAATACCGGTATGTTACAGGTATTTTCGGTACCGGTCCCAAGCCCTGACGGCCAGTCGTTATTGGTCAAGTGCCTCTGTACCTATTGCCTGTAAAATTCTAACTTGCAGCTAGATAATAGTAGGTAAGATTTCAAAATAAGTGTACCTTTAACTTTTTGCTGAATTTGGATGCGCTTCTATTTATATAAGAGTTAGATTCTTATCGGCGTAGCTTTGTCCATCTGAATCTGTCGGGGGCCACCTTTGATTTTCTTATACGATGTGATCGCTACGTTTTCCTATATTTGTTTCATGTAGTTTATCCTTGGTCTTCTCCTTCCTCGCTTGCCTACAATCTTGATTTCTTTGATATCATTCATAAAAGCGTCATTTGGTATAACGTGATCAATCATTTTCCCTCCCCTATTCTCTATCGTTGACAGTCTCATTTTTTCCCTTACTCTCCCAAGCACTTCTTTAATAGTGTTCTTTTCTCTTTTGCAATTTTTTTCCATTATTCACTACACCACTTGTAAAAACCCGCAAAGGTATCACGGACACTACCACTCACCGTCACCGTAGCCAGAGCAACCGCTCGTTCACATATCCACGTGGCAATATGATGCAAGATCCACGCAAAAGGAAAACTGGGCGCTATCGCTATGGACAAGGTGAGCTGTAAGAGTTGCGGCGTACTGCAACTGCTGGAGGTGAATTTGCACTACAGCCCACCCAATGATGTAATATAAAATATACGTAGATATGTTATAAGCGGTCCAAAAGTGGCACACTAAAACTTGGTCAAGTCGCACAGCTTGCCATAGTTTTGCGTCGTCAATGGAAACGAATGCTGTCAGAATTTGGTGGCCATTTTTATTAAATACGGAATTTCGTATAGATAACATATCTACCTATTTTTTATATTACATCATTGAGCCCGCCATTGTTAACGGCCGGTATTTATATGCTCTATGAAATACATGACTGGTGTTTTTATTTGTTAACAAATTTGTTATATTTGTATCCATAAACAAAGTCTGCAAATCAGCTATACCCCGCCAGAGTTTACTTGAGACTCGAGCGCGTACTAACTTCATACGAGCGAGGTCTCAAGTTAACAAGAGGTTAACAAGTTATATTAGCATTGTAACTGCGATGACATGACTGCGATGACCGCGCAATCTCTGATTATTATTATGACTTTTATTGACGCTTTATTATTCGACCATTCGTGAAGACGGAATCTTACTGGCTGGCAGCTTTTTGTAAATATTTGTTGTGGACCTCTTTCCTTAGTCTATACAAATATAAAAGAGACGCAGGCTAGGCAGCTATCTCCTACTACCTGTCTTGTAACGTGGTGATTTGGAATCAGTTTTGTATTTATTGTGGAAGTGAACGCGTCACTAGGTACAGTTAATGACTTATTGACTTCTTTTTGACATCAAACGATATGATACAGAGAACAAATTTAATGGAAAAATAAACCATCGTCATCTGAAGCCCAAGACAGGACTCCAACCTGCGCCCTCTGTATTGCCGGTACAGCGCTCTCTCTCTGCGGACGTTAGTATGGTTGCCGTTTTATCACTTATAGATGTCGATAAGACATCCGTCACTCTCGCACTCGCATATTTGTCGGAACGTGACGGATGTCTTATCTACAGCGATAGTTAAGTGATAAAATGGTAACCATGCTACGCCCGAGCCTTTGATTGAATTTGATCGTGGTAACGGTAACTGCAGCTGGAAGAAATTTTGTAATGGATATGTCACCGTTAGATTGTGAAAACCGTCAGTTTATAATCTAACCCGTTATATTGTAAACTGACGGAATATTGTGAACTGCTAAAATAATTCATAATTTTACGCATTCATTTTCGTTAGTTTATAAACTAACAATGTCATATCGTCAAATTGTAAACTGAATCAAATTTGCCTGATTTGGAACGCAACATGTGCGCTGTTTGGTTGAGCAAATTATTCCACTTGCATCAGTTTCCACTTACGTCAGAACATGATTGTTTGTTTTTTGTTATTCAGACATTTTCTTCCATTTATTTCGGCACCCAGCATTGTCGACGGAGCCCCGCTGCGCGGGGCTCCTATTTCTGGGCGCTTCGCCCTTCGGGCAACTGAAGATACCTAACTAACCTAACCTACCTAGTCTTTGTGTACGTTCCGTAGCAAGCCGATTTGATCTCAGTTCACAATTTGACGATTCGACATTGAAAGTTTATAAACTAACGAAAAATATTGCGTTAAATTGTGAACGGTTTTGGCAGTTCACAATATTCCGTCAGTTTACAATATAACGGGTAAGATTATAAACTGACGGCGTTCACAATCTAACGGTGACAGATACATGTATTCAACCTAGCCTGACATATGGGTGCCAATCCTGGACACACACAAACAAAATTAAACATACAACATGTCAACGATCCATGGAGAGAAGTTTATTAAAGTTAAGGAGAATACACAAAACCAGAAATGAAGATATAAGAAAACGTACAAAAATAACAGATGCTCTTCAACAAGCACTGTGTCTTAAATGGAAATGGGCAGGCTATATCGCCAGATATAAGGAGAAAATGGCTGGCCACTGGAAACAACAAAATGGTCAAGCCCGAAAGGCAAAAGAAGGAAAGACAGACCACGAAGATTAGCGTGTCCTCGTTATCATATTTGTATTCGTATTTCAGTTTTCTTTGATTTGTTTAGCCTTTGACAGCTGCTTGTCAGTTCCCTTGATATTGATTCTGCTGCGTAGCAAAAGCGGTGCCGTGTTGTAAATATATTGCACATTGTGGGAAAACTAATATGTACAAATTGTAATGTATTAAATGCTTACAAAGGCACAGAAAACATTAAAAACGAATTTATAAAATATAGATAAAAATTTACACGTCTGTCGTGAAAGCGGTTTTTTTTTTTTTTTTTTTTTTTTTTTTTCATTTATACGACGTTAGCATTTAATCTGTTTAGGTTTGTTTATATAGTCAGACAGATGTCACTTACATTGTCCGTTTGCTTTTGCTGTGTTCAGTCGTACTATCAATAAATTCATGGAACAGAGAAGGTGTTTATAATGAATATCCCCGGCTTCTCCAACATGGTAGCAGACCATTCAAAATTCACCTAGTTCCTGAAGTGAATTCGTATAGTTTTCGATCAAGTTATTTTCCAAATTTTCTCGTAAGAAACAAAAGATGGCATCTGCCAGTCAGAATGTTTCCGTGGAAAAATTGTCGGGAATTCAGAACTATAATTCCTGGAAATTCATCATGAAGATGGTGCTTATCCACGACGATCTCTGGGATTGTATAGGAGAAACGGAAAATAAATGTGAAGACGCCAAGAAGCAGGAAAAGGCGCTCGCAAAAATCGCCTTGTCTGTGCAGCCTACAGTATTTCCACAAATTCGAAATGCGAAGACGGCGCGTGAAGCATGGCAGAACCTGCAGAAGGCATACGAAGATCGAGGTCTGTGTCGACGACTCGGCTTACTTCGAACGCTATTCGCAACAAAATTGAGCGAATGTGCGAGTATGGAGGCATACGTGAACAGGATCATGGATACATCGCAACTTTTGAGCGATATTGGATCGGCTCTAGAAGACGACTTCCTGGCCGTAATATTGCTTAGCGGTTTGACAAGCGATTACGATCCGTTAATTATGGCTCTAGAAAATTCGAACGTGACATTGTCAAGTGAAGTTGTCAAATTGAAATTGCTTCAAGAAAATTTACGTCGAGATGAAAAAGATGAAAACGTAACGGCATTTAAAGCTCATAAAGCACGTAAACCCATTAAGTGCTTCAAGTGCAAGAAGATTGGGCACTGCATGAAGGACTGCCCTGAAAAGTCTGACGGCAACAAGAGTGGCCGGAAAAATACGTCGCTTCTTACGGCGTTGGCTGTAGGAGTTCAGCGCGATGTTTGGTACGTAGACAGCGGGTCTTCGCTTCATCTTTGCAATGATCGCAGTGTGATGTCGGATTTCACAAGCGACAAGCCGAAGAAAGTGTACATAGCCAACGGTGAGGCTATGATGACGGCTGGAAAAGGCACAGTGCAAGTTGTTTTGAAGGACAATTGTATACGACCAATAAGTAATGTATATTTAGTTCCTAAATTAACTGCTAACTTGTTATCTGTCAGTGCCATGGTTAATAAAGGCTTCAAAGTTATGTTTCGTTCTGGCGTGTGTACGGTTACTGACAACGGAGAGGTTTTGGCCACCGCTACTCTAAGAGATGGTATTTATCAACTCGATGCCATAGAAACAGTGTCTGTTTTGTGTAGCGAGCCACCTTCGCAAGCGATGTGTTCGTCTTTGTCTGTAGATACAGGTGACAGCGTGACGTCAGCGCCTCAACTGAAGGATGAAGATCGTCCTGTTGAGAATGTTATGCAAGGGAAGTCTCCTGCAGCACCACAAAGCCAGTCGACACAACATGTCTGGCACCGCCGGCTAGCACATCTGAATACTAGAAGCATGGAGTTATTGCGAAAAGGTATGGTCACTGGTATTTCTTATGACAACAATGACTTTCAATCGTGTGTTTCCTGTATAGTAGGTAAACAGAGTAGATTGCCATTTCCTAAGAAATCAGAGACCAGGGCTAAGGAAATTCTTGGTTTGGTCCACAGTGACGTGTGCGGACCACTGCCATGCCCGTCCCTTGGTGGGAAAAGATATTTTTTGACGTTCATCGACGATTGCTCACGAAAAACATTCGTTTATTTTCTTAAAGCGAAGAGTGAGGTTTTCGAGATTTTTACAGAATTCAAAACTCTCGTAGAAAACCATTCTAATAAGAAAATAAAGATTTTCCGCAGTGACGGAGGTGGTGAATTTGTCAATTTTAATTTTCAGCGATTCCTGAAGAAGCACGGGATCCGACACCAGACCACAGTTCCGAGATCAGCGCCCCAGAACGGAGTTGCTGAACGTGCGAACAGGTCTATCATGGAAAAGGCCAGGTGCATGCTTCAGGATGCGGGTTTGAAAAAGGAATTTTGGGCAGAAGCGGTCAACACGGCTGTTTACTTAAAGAATCGCTCTCCAACTAAGGCTGTGATGGGGTGTACTCCAGAAGAAAAATGGACAGGTAAAAGGGAGAATCTTAGTTACTTGCGCATTTTTGGTTGTCAAGCCTACGCCCTACAGCATAAACGGGAAAAATTGGATCCCAAAAGCAAGAAATATATATTTGCTGGATATTGTGACGATACAAAGGGTTATAGATTAATAGACCCGGCGCATCCACAGAATGTCATAAAAGCTAGAAATGTCACCTTTGTGGAACATGCTTTTTGGAATGACGTATCAGAAAGTGAGAATGACAATTCACGCTACAATTTGTTCGAATTAACTAGCAAGAATGTAAGTGTCACTAACAATGTTCAAGTGCAACCCGATCTATCCCCTGAGCCCACAGAAACTTCTACTCGTAGTGAAATCAGTCATGACGATAGCGTCATCACGAAAGATGATTCTGAGAGCAGTAGTGAGACCCCAGATGACCCTGCGGATGAAACGTACGCCCCAGGAGATTCGACACTGGAAGACTGCGACGGCACGTTTGAGTCTGCGAGTGTAGCGCGCACTCTGTGCAGTGACGCGGGGGACCCTCAGACAGTTCGCGAGGCATTGAACGGCCCAGAAGCAGGTAAGTGGAAAGCCGCAATGGCGGAAGAGTATAAATCCTTCATCGATAACAAGTGTTGGACTCTGACTGATCGCAGTATGAAGCAACGGCCTGTCAAATGCAAGTGGATTTTTAAAAGAAAACTTGGCCTCGACGGGGAAATACTAAGGTACAAAGCGCGCCTTGTTGCAAAGGGTTATACACAGAAGTATGGTATAGACTACCTAGAAACATTTTCTCCTGTAGTAAGATATTCGACTATACGCACGTTATTGGCTTTAGCTGCAGAATATAACATGAATATCGAACATCTGGATGTAAAAACGGCATTTTTGAATGGAGATCTCAAAGAAACCGTTTATATGGAGCAACCAGAGGGTTACAAAATAAAAGGTCAAGAGGATAAGGTTTATAAGTTGAACAAAGCCATATATGGACTGAAGCAAGCTTCGAAGTCATGGTATGAAAAGATAAATGACGTTTTAACGAATAAAATGAAATTTAAACGTTTATCTTCTGAACCCTGTGTATATGTCAAGTCAAGCGGGAAATCTATGATTATAATTGCGCTCTATGTCGATGACATAATGCTGTTTTCTTCAGCGGAATGCCAAGAAACGGCAGAAATCAAAGAAGACTTGAGAAAGGCCTTCGAAATAAAGGATTTAGGGCCAGCACACCACATTCTCGGCATGAGGATTTGCAGACAGAATAATGAGATTACTCTAGACCAGTCAAGTTACATTAAGAAGGTTCTAGAACGTTTTCAAATGTCTGATTGCAACCCTGCGCGAACACCTATGGAAACAGGACTGAAGCACGTGAAGTCTACAACGAAGGATTGTACTCACGACTACAGAGGCCTGATAGGCTGTCTCATGTACATCGCGATTTGTTCCCGACCCGACATCGCGTATGCTGTCAGTTCGCTGAGCCAGTTCAACGAAGCATATGATGAGACGCACTGGAAGGCGGCAAAACGCGTCCTTCGTTACTTGAAAGGTACGATTAATTATTGTTTAACTTTTCAGAAGTCAGGGCTAGACATCGTCGCTTATGCTGACGCTGATTATGCGTCGAACGAGGTCGATCGTCGATCTTATACCGGTTTCGTTTTCAAACTTGGAAATTCTACCATCTCTTGGGAGAGTAGGAAGCAGAAAACGGTCGCTCTTTCGAGCACGGAGGCGGAGTATATGTCTCTGTCAGATGCTTGCAAGGAGGCTCTGTTTCTGCGCAAGTTCCTGTTTGAAATTTACGGGGTACAGTTCAACATAACTTTGTACAATGACAATCAGTCGGCATTAAAGTTATGCACTAATTCCATGTACCACGCCAGAACCAAACACATTGACGTCAGACACCATTTCATCAGGGAAATTGTTGACGAGGGTACAGTTATCCTTAAGTATCTATCCACTGACCAAATGGTGGCCGATGTGTTGACCAAACCATTGGCAAAAGAAAAACACGATAAGTTTTTATCTCATTTATTTGTTATGCCTAATAAGTGAGATGTTGTAGGTTTCTAAGTAGTGTACTAGTATAGAACTAGTATAAATTATTTTAGATCCGTTTCATATATCGCTTGTAGTTTATTTTACTGTTTTATATGTAACGGATATATCTATTAATTTATACTGTTTCTAATTTATTTTTTTGATACTGTGTTGTTTTGTTGTAAGGACAGCAGATGTGTTACTACTTAGTGCTTTATTTATTTATTGTGTTGTGTTAACTTTTTGTGTTGAGTTTATATTGGTTCAAGGGCCAGTGTTGGAACATATTATGGACCAATCTAACCTCTTTAATCTGTTTAGGTTTGTTTATATAGTCAGACAGATGTCACTTACATTGTCCGTTTGCTTTTGCTGTGTTCAGTCGTACTATCAATAAATTCATGGAACAGAGAAGGTGTTTATAATGAATATCCCCGGCTTCTCCAACAAGGTTAGATTGGTCCATAATATGTTCCAACAAACTGAGGTCGCCGGACCTAGCTGGATGGAGTTGGCGAAAGACCGAGAAAAATGGCATAACATGGAGGAGGCTTTTACCCGAACGGGGTCCATATAAATTTAAAAAAAAAACAAATAAGTAAGAAACAATTGTATTAAACATAAAATAACACAACTTTTAGATTAGTAAATAGTTATGTACTAACACTCACAATATGGAATAAATAAAGCTTAAATAAATAACACACGAAAAATAAATATTTAATAAAAAAAATGTTTCGTTAAGAGGTGTTATTGACATCAAATCGAACGAACTGGATCATCGTCTAGTTAACCCATTCTCTGCTCAGAGCGCTATACGTACGATTTTCACTACATAATGGACATTAAGCTGCTACGGGCTACGGCGTAGCGCTACGAGCGTAGCTTTGCAGTGAATGAGTTAAAACGCTCTCGCTTGTCCAAATTAAACGCGCTAGCTTGCATGAAAAATTAAATATGTATGATACATATTTAATTTTTTATGCAAGCTAGCGAAATGAAAAATTAAATATGTATGATACATATTTAATTTTTTATGCAAGCTAGCGCGTTTAATTTGGACAAGCGAGAGCGTTTTAACTCATTCACTGCAAAGCTACGCTCGTAGCGCTACGCCGTAGTCTACATAAGTATAGATAAAGGTGCTTCAAGTGGTTGCCCGCAGCGTACGCGGTTGAGAGCCTTATCCAACGCCGGCCGCGCTCCCGTGGCATCTATCGCTTTATTAGGATTGTTGATCGCAAAGGCGCGCCGGGAATCAGAAAGTAGGCACGGTACATTCCACCCTGACAGCTTTGAATGTTCGTGTAGCATTGAACGGTAGGTAGTTTGTAAATATTACTTACAGGTATTTAGACTAGATACTTGCATTCCGATTGGTTTGTGTTTTCGTATAGTTACATTACAATGAGATGTATTAAAATAAATAAAAATAAATATTTGCGGACAATCTTACACAAACCGACCTAGTCCCAAACTAAGCAAAGCTTGTACTATGGGTACTAGACGAAGATAAACATACTTATATAGATAAATAAATACTTAAATACATAGAAAACATCCATGACTCAGGAACAAATATTCGTGCTCATCACACAAATAAATGCTCTTACCGGGATTCGAACCCAGGACCTCTTGCTTCGTAGGCAGGGTCACTACCAACTAGGCTAAAGCAGTCGTCATTATTTCGGTATTCGTTATTATGACGTCATACCTACCAAAAGCTAGGTTATGTATGACCCCAGACTTCAGGAAGATCCCTATTCGGCGCACTAATTCCGAATTACTCAGAAAGTGCAGATTTAACCATGCTATAGTGCTGGACGTTATTTCACACAACACTAAAATGTAATTCATTTGTGAGCCCGCGTCACGTCGGGTCCTACGATCGGGCCACGTACCGGGATGTGAGCGGGGCCAACTTAACTGCATTAGTCATAGATCTTACTCAGCTTAATATAGAGACTACTATTGCACTGTCTGTAGCACGGACACGTTTGGCACACTAGTGGGGTAAAGGTCGCAGGTACAGTCGACTGCGACTAGCGCTCAAAAATATATCGACACCGGCTCTATTGTTATTAAAGTAGCGTCGATATAAAGATATATCTGAGTGTGTTAAAATTGAAAACATATTCGTAATTTTGCTGCCGACTGTACCCACGTCCGAACAACGTATGAACGTATGAACTACTGGGCACCGGCGTTGGGATGTTTGATGTACAGAAGAGAACATGTTGTAATATTATTTAAAAATAGGTTCGTATCTGTTTGTGGATTTAAAAACTACTCGTATTTATCTATCCGAATATCATAAACCCTCCATGATGCGTTCAAGAACCGCACATTATGGCCACCATACAAAACAAAACAGTCTATCTGTGAAAATGTTATTATTTCTAAATAATAACATCGATTTCTATAATATTATTTCATTCAAATTTCGAACATCTCTGAAATCAAAGAAATTAGATTTGACCTCTATTCTAATATCAGTCGAGATGACGTTAAGTTCGAAATGAATTGTCAATTTGCATACAAATTTGACAAAAGTCGCACGTAAGTAAGATATCAAACGATTTGACAGTTGGATCCGACTCTAGTTTGTCTCTGAATTAAGAAAAAACTATGACAGCTGCCAGAAAACAACGCCGCGATGCCGGTCATTATATCATATCGATACCTGCAGACTCAAAGGGCGTAACAACCTGGTGTTGTAATGGCTGTTACCCCTTTTGAGTCTGCAGGTATCGATATGCGGCTCAAAGACTACAATATACATACTGAGATAGACAGGCAACTCGACCAAATTGAGAAGGCATTTAATGCTTGCGTATACAGGCGCCATCTCTTCTGCGGTAGTTACAACTTTTCTTTGAATGTACAAAACATACAAAAACTGCGTCGGTCGTAGGGATTGAACCCCGGATCATCGACTCCAAATACCACCGTCTGTACCCCTAGGCTACTGATGCCTTGTGACAATACGGCAAATTTTGAAATACCTTGACAGTCTAGCCTAGCAATCGCTAGAGCTTCAGAGAGTTCGCCAGCTATCAAGAAGGTGGCACTGTTTTCAATAAGAAACTGGATTTGCATTAAGTTCTAAGTTCGCATAGCATGATGCGGCTCCTGAATGCATCGTGGAGGCTTATGATATGTGGATAGATAAAGTAGTGTATGTAACTGTACATAATTAGGCATTAAGACAAAAACTTTTAGGCTCGTGTGATGTTATTATGAAACTCGCCTTCGGCTCGTTTCATAAACCCACACTCGTGTTTAATGCCCTTCATTATGTACAGTCACATAAACTACTATTTCGGTTAAATAGAAACACTAAACAGCACCTAACCCACCTAGACAATGCGATGCGGCTATATAATTATGTTGCTGCAACATAAATAAGTAACATAATATCCGTAAATCGCCTTGCATAGAATAATCTTCAAATTATATTTCTTAAATAATTTTCTTTAAAAACAAAGTTTTAACCGACTTCAAATCAGTACTCCGCCAAGCCACTTTTCCAATTTACCACATGAACTGATTTCCGAGCGCAAATACGTTGATTATTATACAGCGTGTATTTTTAATATTACCTCAAATTGTAACCACAGTACGTCTAGCTGCTAAGTCGTGTCGCGCGCGACTCAGCGGGTGGATTATCTCGACTCGCGTCGCGCTTGTTGTGTCAGTTGTGCTATAGCCCCGCAGGTAGGTGTTAGGGCTATGAACCGATATTGCAAGATTTTTTTTCTTAACTACTAACTTTTTTTTTCCATACAAAATAATTCAGCACGCAATGTATCACTACATTGTCTTACTGATGTGACGTCACAGCTGTCACATCACAAAGTAACCCGCTTCTTAATTTTCTCAATATGTATTAAATTTATGTTATTTCTGTTATCTGATTACCTAGGAAAATAAAAATAATGTACAACAGACAAATACTTTACAAATACGAGTACACTCACCTACCCCTTACACATTACACATACTCTGAGTTTCCCATAAGCTACTTAACTTGTTTGGTTTCAGCCAGTATAGTTCCGATACTAGTGATATCATCTGAAAAAGCTATGACTATTTAGTTCCGTGGAAAAGTAGTACTCTCATATTGCTACGAAGATGGTATTACCTAACCTAGCAGATGACATAGAACAAGAAATCGCAATAGATTGTCATATGCTTAATAATCTTAATGAATGTAAAAATATACTCACACTCAACCATACATTCAAGTTACTAACGTTCAATATCCGTAGCTTGCAGCGTAACTTTGATTCTTTTTTGATTACCTTAAAGCAGACCGAAGTTGAATATGATGCCATTATCCTAACTGTTACCAAAATCAGCAATTAAAGGACTGTGGTAATAACAACAAAAAGCTCTGGAAAACCATCAAAAAAATATGTCAAAATCCGGTTCGCAAAAATGATGCAGAGGAACTTCTGCACAGATTAGGTAAAACTGAACAGGAATCACTTAATGAATGTAATCAGTATTTCTCAACAGTTGGTAAAAAGTTAGCAGATAGCATTCTTCAAAAAAATTCGGAGACCCAAGCTACACTTGCGGATAAATACAAACCCCTAACAACTACTACTGATTCATTCTTTATGCGACCCACAGACATACATGAAGTAGATGGGATACTGTCCCAACTTAAGCCACACAGTGCGCCTGGTCCTGACAAAGTGAAACCTCTGCTGATAAAGGAAGTTAAGGATATAATACTGGAGCCGCTCACGTACATTTGTAATTTAAGTATGGAAACTGGCCGTTCTCCGGATTGTTGGAAAATTGCCTCTGTGTCCCCTATTTTCAAAAGCGGTGCCAAGGACTCTCCAAGCAATTTCAGACCAATCTCTCTTGTGTGTATATTTTCAAAAATACTAGATAAAATTGTAAGCACTAGGTTGGTACATTTCATTGAAAAATACCAGCTAGTTATTGCTGACAATCAATTTGGCTTTAGAGCAGGGATGTCGACGGAGGACGCGGCGTTGTTACTGACCAATCAGATTTCTGGTTGCTTGGACCGTGGCAATAAGTGTATTGGTATATTTTTAGACTTGGCCAAGGCTTTTGACACGGTCTCGGTGACAATACTACTAAAGAAGTTAGAATACATGGGCATTCGAGGCATTGCTTTAGGCTGGTTTGAGAGTTACCTAAACGACCGTAGCCAGATGGTAAAAATAGGTCAGCATGTAAGTGACCGGCTTCCAGTAGGCTTTGGAGTCCCCCAGGGGAGTGTACTCGGTCCGACTCTTTTTACATTGTATATAAATGATGTTCTAAACATTAACATCCCTAATGTCAAGCTGATCTGCTAGTCGTATCATACATGTCTTCCTTCATGTACGCAGAGACTTTCAACGCTTCCTGCTCTGGCATCATTACTATCTGCATGTGCATATCTACGAACCGTTTCCATATTTGTTCTAAGTTTTCCAATCTAGTTTCTATATATGGTATGGTGGTGCGATCCTTGGGAGACTTCTTATAATTGGTAAATGCATTAGCGATGCGCGCTCTGGCATCTACTTGGAGATTAATACTCGCATTCATTTTACTCATCTTCTTAAAAAATCACAAGTCCCAGCAAACGGTCAAATGTACTAACTTACTAAGTCCCAATTTAATGGTGAAAAAAGTGTGTGTTTTCTGTTCCGAAATTTTCTAAGTCCAAATTCAATCTTGAAAATTTTACAAGTGTTTTTATTCCATATACTTCGCTATAAAATCGGACATAGGTTCCCCGTAGTATCACTTTTTCTTAAATTATTCTAAGTCCTAAAACACTTGTAAAATTCTACTCAAATCATGCTCAATTTTTGCTAAGTCCAGTTTTGACAGTTCTAACTTCAAATTCAATTTGACAGCTGACAGTTCCAATTTTAGACACTTCCACAGATAAAATATAAAGTACTCACAGTTTTAAATCTTCTTACACTTTTCACTCCACTTGTACCTCAGTTCGAATTTCCCGCCAAGTTGCTCGCCTGTGACGTCACTCCAAGTCACGACCTGACGACGCTGCCGCCTCCGCTTGTTGCTCCAATCCGCTACCTCTCCTGGAAGGCTGCACCCTCGACAATAATCCGTATAAAGGAAAGCACTAATATTTAAGGCCCACAGTACACACATCCGGCTCGAAGGACCAATGTTTGTACTCCTACTGTCAAAAAGGGGCGCTCTACATGGGTGGAGATGCAATAAAACACTCAGTCACACATATAGCCTATATTAGCAATAGATTTGCCCCGACCACCCATGTATTCCAAGTCGACACACCGTTACCTAGTTTCACGGACGAAACAGCGACATCTAGCGCGCAATTGGGTCAACCTTGCCGTAAGAAGCCTTGTATAGACGCATAGACGCAAACAATACCCCTACCTCCATTCGAACTGCATTAAACGTACTTCCGGTGATCTTGATTTATTTTTATTAACATAATGGCTGTTTCTAATGAATTTGTTTTGACTTACCAAACGCAGTGGAATCGGAAGTACGAAAGTTCGAATATATTTCACAATAGATTTTAGAAAAGATTTTTCACTTGTATTATAAGAAAGAGGTCTTTTTGTTATTTGTGTGCACACACTAATGTTAATCACTTTATTTATTGTTTAAAAACATTATAATAGGATTATGACACCATTCTCTTGACACGACAGTTTTTTCCCAACAACGTATCCTAGCAACTGTTTCTTCTTGTTCGTCTTGTTCTTGAATGATTTTGACAACATAGGCATGTTTTATAAAGTCTGTATACCTATGCAGATTTAACACTTTCCCTCATTCAAGAACTACGGGCAAGCCCCAGCTTGGCACATATTTCCGTAAGCCTAGGTTTTGGGACTGGCTTGGTCATTATATCTGCAAGCTGCGTAGCCGAGCTTGTTTTCATAACATTGAGGCTTCCATCTTGCACCATCTCCCGAACAAAAAAGTGCCGTACACGTATGTGTTTCGTTCGCTTATGAAACACGGGATTGTGTGCCAATCTAATAGCAGCTTCATTATCTAATTTCAATGAAGGAGCTCTCTTTAGGTGGGATAGAAAGCAAAATATCCTCTGAAGCCAAATCAGTTCTTTGGCTGCCTCACTCGCTCCGTCGTTGAAATCGCTACGGAAGTTTGTCTTTGGCTTAACCAGGATAACTGAAACTTTTTTAAATAGCTCCGTCCACGACGCAGAATTATTTCCTCCTGGTTATGTGGTGTTGCGGAAGGACCGCGCGGGGGACGCTGGGTGGGGGGGCGTACTACTTGCGGTGCGAAATAACTATTCTGCGCGCCTAATAACTGACATTGATGGTATTTCTGATGATATGGAAGTCCTAATAGTCAAATTAGAGTACAAGTGTACGCAGTTGTTATGTTGTGTTGTTTACCTTCCGCCGAATTATAAAGATGATCAGTATTTAAATGTTTTGAACTGTCTAGAAAATGCAATATGCAAATATTCAGAGTTGGATGTGTTAGTGTTAGGCGACTTTAACCTTAATTCATGTAGTGTACACGTCCGCCAGCAATTTGAATGTTTTCTTCAGTTCTGCCAAATACACCAATACAACAGCATTCACAACCATCAAGATGGGTTACTAGACTTGGTTCTTAGCGATCTGAGCGAGCAGCGAGTGCGTGTGTCGCGCGCTGCCACCGCGCTGGTGCCGCCCGACGGTTACCACCCGCCGCTCGAGGTGACGCTGTCACTGCCGCGTGCGCGAGCCGATACCGTACATTTCCACGCACAGCCTTCTAATAATATATCTCGATCACTACGAGTACAATGGAACTTTCGTAAGGCGGACTTTAGTGCACTTTATGCTAATATGGCTGAAATTGACTGGGGATCCGTGTTAAGTTCTAGATGTGTCAACGATGCGACGGAGGCATTATATCTTAAGTTAAATGAATGTATATCTAAGCATGTCCCGAGTAAAAGCAGCCGACCACCTGTTATAGGAAAATACGTCTACCCGACTTGGTACACTCCCGAAATTGTACACACTCTACAAACTAAATATTTCCATTTTAAAAAGCATAAGGAAACAGGTTCCGAATTTAATAGAGAAATGTTTAAATACTATAGAGGCCATGCTAAGTTTTTAATCGATATCGAGTATAAAAGGTACAAGGAAAACATTGAACGTGACATAACCGACGATCCGACAACGTTCTGGAAATACGTAAAAAGCAAACGCAAAGACTTGAAACGACACGACGACTACACTTACTTGGATAGAACAGTTACGGGACAAGATGCCGCGAATGCTTTTGCAGATTATTTTAGCTCTGTGTTCCATAGTGAGGTACCCCATCTAGACGCTGAAGAAGCAGCACGTAACAGCGCAGCGAGGAGTGGAGGCGTGCCTGACTCGGCACGGGTCGCCGTGGACGCCGTCAGCGTCACAGATCTGCGGCGTGCCGCCAAGCGACTCAAGCCGCGCTCTTCGGCTGGACCGGATGGTATACCTCCATTTTTGGCAAGGGATTGTATATCTGTCTTAGAACCACCACTTCTTTATATATACAATCTTTCCCTGCAATGTGCCATATATCCATCGTGCTGGAAGTTATCCAGAGTAACCCCTGTACCAAAGAGTAGCGAAGGATCCGACGTGACAGGGTATAGGCATATTGCAGTACTGTCGGTGTTCGGCAAATTATTCGAATCCATAGTGGACCATCTTATCACTCAGCAGATCACAGATAAAATGGATGACTCTCAGCATGGTTTTCGTCGAGGTCGGTCAACAACGACGAATCACGTAGTCTTGGTCGATTACATAGCCGAAGCTTTAGATGCTCGAGTGCAGGTAGATGCAGCTTACTTTGACTTTCGCAAAGCTTTCGATCTTGTAGATAACGATATCCTCCTGCGCAAATTCGCAGATATAGGATTTATACCTAGGCTCTTAAAATTCTTTGCCAGTTATCTACAAGATCGGAAACAATATGTCAAACTTACTGGATTCGAGTCTCAAACATACTACACTCGCTCTGGTGTAAGTCAAGGCAGCACGCTAGGGCCTACCCAGTTTTTAATCATGATTAATGATCTGCCGAGCGCCGTCAGCACGGCTAAATGTCTAATGTTCGCAGATGATATAAAACTTTTCCACCGTGTTAGGGACGACAATGACCGAGTACGTCTACAGAATGACATAGACGCTATTGCTGAATGGGGTGATAACAATAGACTGGACTTTAACGCCTCGAAATGTGAATATATTACTTTTGCTAGACTCCGCTCACCAATCGCTACTGAGTACAACCTTCGCGGCAACCCACTTCAACGGACCGACGAAATAAGAGACTTAGGACTTACTCTGGACACCCAACTCGACTTTAGACAACATATTACGAAGACCTGCAAAAAGGTATCTAAAACGCTGGGATTCATAATGAGGATAGCTTCCCAATTTTCGACCTCCAAAGTCGCAATCATGCTATACAATGCGTATATCCGCAGTAGACTTGAATTCGGTGCAGTAGTGTGGGATCCGCATGAGATCAAATACAGCACAATGTTGGAGAAAATCCAAAAGAAATTCGCCAGGCATATCTACAAGCGACGATACGGATACTATCCGTTCATGTACCCATCCCTGTTTGTTTCGGGAATGACTGGCCTTCACACGCTTGAGACTCGGAGAAAATTTATACATATAGTACACTATTACCAGCTGCTAAATAATAGAGTAGACAACGCGTCCGTGTTGGAACGCATGGGCCTGCAGGTGCCGCGAGCGAGTGGGCCGGCGGTTGGCGCGGCGGGCGGCGCGGGCGGCGCGGTGGCGGCGCGGCGCCCGCGGCGGCTGTTCGCTGTAGCCGGCGAGCGCACGAGGCGCGGTGCGAACGCTCCTACTGCCAGAGCGCGCACAGCTCTAAACCATATAATACAGGAAGCCGACGGTATAGACATATTTGCTGACAGTATTGGTGTGTTCTGTAGAAAAGTATTAACATTCTTATCGCATAACAGAGTTAAGATTTAAACTGGGACATGTTTCTTGTTGAAGTTGTTTATGAGTTTATTTTAGTTTTTGTTTATTGTTTTATATCGTTACCGTATGTTTTAAATTTCGCATAAAGTGTGTATAAATATCTTTAGTTATGTTATGTATTTTGTAGGTACCACATAAGTGATTTGGTGTAATACTGTTAACCTATGTGTGAATTAATAAAAATTCTTATTCTTATTCTTATACAATTCCGCCAGCAAAAACGCCTGATGTTGATCTTCCGGTTGAAGAATCTCCAGCATGGTCCGCATCACTGTATCCTTCTACAGCGCTGTCGTATCCGACTTGATATTTGATCCCAAGATTCATTGTGCCTTTGAGATATCTAAATATTCTTTTGACTTGAGTCCAATCTGCTTTTGACGGGTTTTCCAAATTTCTCGACACTACACCCACTGCATATGCAATATCAGGTCGTGTTCCTGTCATCAGGTACATCAGGGCACCTACAGCCTCTCTGTAGGGAACCTTGCCGGCTTTCCCTGATTCAAAACCTTCTTCTGCAGATTTAGATGTTTCAATTGGTGTTGAAACCGGATTGCTGTCAGCCATGTTAAATCTCTCAAGGATCTTCCTAGTGTATGATTGCTGACTTATAGCTATCGATTTTTCATCTTGCCTTATCTCTAGGCCAAGGTAATATGAAGCAGGCTTTGTGGTTATCATCAGCTTTGACCATTGGCTAGCTGCTCGCTGGAAGCTACATTTAACAGTTTCTAATAATTAATCAAATAACCAAATAATCAATTTAAAATATATAACACATATTAATATTATAATCTGACACACACATCCACACCCCCCCCCCCCCCACACACACACACACACGCACACACACACGCAGTCACACACAAACTCACGTACACACACGCCCATGCACAAATAGTAATTTTGATTTTAAATTGTAATGTTAATGTTAATCATATCTCAATTTATACTTTTAATGAAACAGGAATTAGAGTTTTGTACTGCAAAATATAATATTTTAAGTAATTCTTGTTAATCGCACTCGCAGGCGGCCAAGATACAGGCTCAGCCTAGTTTGGCGTCTGACGGATATAACGTTTATAATTTAAGTGTGTTTTTGTTAAATAAATATTTTTTTTGTTTTTTGTGCCAAATGAGTGTAAGCATTACATTGCTGCTCGATAAATTTGAAAAATTAATTATGCTTTGGTAGTTAAGACTAACATACAATTTTCTTACAATATCGGTTCATAGTACTAAAAGCTACGTATGGTTAAAATTTGAGGTATTATTAAACATACAGGCTGTAGAGAAAAAACCAAATCGCTGTATGCGGGCCGATAATATTTGAGGACTTCTGTCGATTCCTCAAGGATCTCAGAATCGCCTTAGGCACTTCATTATTTGCTATTTCAACGGTTTGAAGTACCAACTAGGCCAAGTCAAATCTAACCTACTTTAAGTTCTCACATTTTTAAATAACAGCAATTGTTATAGGTATCCAATAAAGCAAAGACAGAGTTTAATACTTGTTCATAATGTTATTTTGTTCCTATAAATACATATTTGGATTTTGCACACAACTTGGCACTCATTTAGATCTCCATTCTTTTTGCGGCGAAGCCCACAGCCAAGTATAATTTTTGTATTAAACTTGGCTCTCCTTTTTTACATTTATGTTTTTGGTGGGATAGAAAATACCGAAATTACTACACGCAGGCCTAATATATTTGAGGAGTTCCCTCAATTCCTCATGGTTCCCATCATCCAACTGGAATTTTGAAAACAATGGGACCGACCTGGAAGCATATATATTCAATTAAAAAAAGAACGGTACGAATCGGTTCATAAATGACGGAGTACTGAGGTAACAGACATTTTTTTTAAATGATAAAAAAAAATACAACCGAATTGAGAACCTCCTCCTTTTTTTGAAGTTGGTTAATTATTGCTTCTCCGCATAGCTTCTCCGCATCAAAAATCAAATCAAGTCAATAATACCTACATGAGGACAATCGGGACGCAGCCACCATCCTGACTTTACCGATTTCGATCAATTATTATTTTATTATCAGCGCCGTCGGCGACATAATATGGGAAAATATCTTCAATAACTAATCAAAGTATTTACAAGACGCATTTACTGATATAAACAGATATAAATTTGATGGAACTGTCTCACAACTATTCGTTTCCGAAAGTAGCCGAATTTTACGTATGGCAATGAACACTCATGTGTCATCCATGTTTTTAAATTTGGCAACATTGGTCACTCTTCCAGAATTGAACTGTGTGACGGGCGAATTGTTTTAGTGAATTTTGTGTAAATTTTCAATAAAAATGTCTACACTTGCTGCCGCTTTATCCGTCGCAGGGACTAGAAGCTCAGGAGCACCCGTCAGAACACAAAATGGTAATATATACAACGGAATAAATGAAAACATAACCACACGAGGTATCCGGTAGATCACATGCAATGCTACATTATGGTTTTAATTCTATGATTTTCTCATGAATTGTTGTAATTTATGTCACAAAACTTATATATATCGACATAGGACCGTTGAAAGAGTATAATAAATGTTAAATGACTTGTTTACCTTAAGTTTTTAATTTACACACAAAGAAATAACCTATTAGATATATCGTAGGAAGAGAAATTAATGTATGCTTATATTAATAAATTACTGGACTTTGCTTTACTATTGAAGGGACTGCAATATTACCAATAACAACTGTTGATGCCTAAATGGACACAAAAAACAATGAGACTAATTGCAGTGTTTTATTGCAGTAAACGCCGCGGCCGCGATAGCGAATATAGTAAAGAGTTCACTGGGCCCCGTGGGGCTGGACAAAATGCTGGTGGACGACATTGGAGATGTCACAGTCACTAATGATGGTGCTACTATTCTTAAGTATGAACAACTTACTTTTTACAATATATATGAATTATGGGATTACAGGTAGAAAAACTATGTTAGGGGACAAAACAAGTCAAAATGGTGCTATTCCCCAACTAAGCAAGACTTGTACTATATAATTTAAAACAAATAATGGTGTGCATCACAGAATTGTTATATATAATCAATCAATCTCAAAATATTAAATATAGTTGCTCTTTGTAGGATGTTGGAGGTGGAGCACCCTGCTGCTAAAGTACTGGTTGAGCTAGCACAGCTGCAGGACGAGGAGGTTGGAGACGGCACCACCTCTGTTGTTATTATTGCTGCTGAACTCTTAAAGGTAAACACAATGTCTATATGTAACAAGCTAAATTTGGGAGCTTTTAAAACTTGAAACATGGATGTATTTATTTGACCATTCTTTTAACCATAACCAAAGGGTGGACGATGGATGCGTTGTAGTGAAGAAATCATAAGGTGGATAAGACTTTTATTAAATTTCGAGTAATATTTAGGTATACACATACATAGGTATGCAGTTTTTGTTATACATATATCAGTCAGTACATAATATCTCTATCCTCCATAGTACATAATTAGTATCTGTAGATTTAGAGAGGACATTTTCCCTATATAAGTGGATAGTGAACCATAAAATGAATGGACTTACAATATGAAATATGGAAAAAAATATGATTATTTAATACAACAATAAAATTACATAACTAATTTGCAATTATGTTCTCTTTTTTAAACCAATTGTAGTCATATCCATATTACGTATATCATTTGACATAATTTGCATCCGTCCGCCCATTAACCATAACAGAATAAGTAAATTATTATGATTCTTAACCCAATTGAGGCCAAGTGACGCACTGAGTGCTGCACTCTATGGCATAGCAATTTTTCCGGTTTGTAACAGAAATCACTTATAAATGCATGATTCATACACGAGTCATTGGCCTTGAATGGGTTAATTAATCAAGTATTGATTCTACTTTACAGTTAGATTAAGTCAGTTACAAAAGGGTTTGTCAATATTAAATTATAAGCTACTTAAAATCTATCTCATGATTTGCTTCAGAATGCAGATGAACTAGTCAAGAACAAAATCCATCCAACAAGCATCATCTCAGGCTATCGGCTGGCATGCAAGGAGGCAGTCAAGTACATCCAGGACAACCTCACTGTCTCCGTGGAGTCGCTGGGCCGCCCATCCCTCATCAACACTGCCAAGACCACCATGTCCTCCAAGCTTATTGGAGCGTATCCTTTTTAACCAGTGACACAAATAAAAAACTTAAGGGTTTCTTTGCAAGTTATTTGATCAAATGAATATTCAAGACAGTCACTCTGAAATCCAAAGTTATTCTGTAAGACTTGATTATATAAATTATTTCAGACATAGTCACTCTGGAATCCATAGAAGTTGTGTCCCTACTAAGTAGCTATTGTACATACACAAGCTGGATTAAAGGACCCCAGGATGGGGAAGTGGAAAAATGATAAAATTCCCCTGGGTGGGAATAGTGGAAAGTAAGAACAGTAATAAATGTACACATAAACACACATACATGTACACTGTGTCCAATAACTTCGAATACACTTTTTCTAGCACTGGTTTGAAAAAAATAGAAAACTTTCAGACAGTTTTGTCATTATAATTTGAAGTTTATGTTGTATATTTATCTAGCGTCGTTAACTTTAAATCCATGATGAAGCAATTTCGGGAACCTATTATCTCAAAATTTCTTAAGGGCGATAGCGTGAGTGCAATTTTTGCTTCGTTGAAACTTTTTGGAATTAAGCGTAACCTAGTTTATACTACAATTAGAAGATACAAGGAGACCTCCTCATTAGAAGACCGAAAGAGATCTGGTCGCCCGAGTTCAGCAAGAACGGATAGGGTCGTGAAACTCATGAGAGAGCGTCTCCACCGGAAAAATCACCGTTCGATCCAAAAATTAGCTGCAGACTTAAATATTTCAAGAGGATCAGTACACAACATTTTGAGAGCAGACCTCGGGTGTCACGCTTACAAGACTTCTTAAATACTTTACCCGAAGACATCCAACATGAACCAAATAAACATAAATTTAAAAAAGCACTAAAAAAACACCTACTGCATACACTTAAGTAACGTTTGCTTATTTTGCAAGCAAGCGTTATCACACTCATATTTATAATAAGATTAATATAGTACATTTTACAACTAGTGTGAAAAGAATGTCTTTTTACCACTAGTACCGAGGTATCTTGCCACGAGCTGAAAGCGAGTGGCAAGACTCGGTACGAGTGGTAAAAGACATTTCACACGTGTTGTAAACGATGTTTTTTAATACAATTGCGATAAAATATGCTTGCTTCGAAGTTATTTTTGAACGAACCCATACTTTACAAATGACAACATACTATTGGAATCAGCGCCATCGGCCTCGAGTTGAGAAACTACATTGACACTTGGCAGTTGACGACGACGATTTTTAGGAAAGTAAATATTTCATACATAGATACCTAAGACAGAGTAGGCTATAAAATGCAAATTCTTAATATTTGTTCGTCATTTATATATTATAATAATAATCTCCTGACCGGTTTCGCCCTCGGCGACTGCCTCAACTCTGGCGTTGATGTCGTTCATGTGCTCTGGTGTGACTCACATAGCCGATCTTATTTACGAAGACCCGAGTACACAACGGGCACGTGAGCACACCATTCACAAAGTTATAGCTGACCGCCGCAGGTGGTCGGGCTTTCAGCTCGTCCCGTTTGAAATCAAGAGCCATACGTCGACGGGATTCAAAGGTGGATGTTTTGATTTTAACTGAAGATCTCCATTTCTGGCGGTTGGCTGCCTGGTTCTCCCACTGCAATGGGTCAATTTCACAATTTTTCATGTGACGCTTAAGCACATCTTTGTACCTGAGGAGTTGTCCGCCATGCTTTCGCTTGCCCTCCTCAAGTTCCGAATAAAAGATGTGCTTTGCCACTCGACCCGCCGCCATCCTTGAAACGTGGCCGCCCCAGCGAAGTTGTCGTCTCATGAGATAGGCTTCGATTCCACCTACGTTAGCTCTCCGCAAAACTTCGGTGTTCCGTATACGGTCGGGCCAGCTGATCTTTAAGATTTTACGGAGGCATTTTAAGTGGAATCGATCTAATGTGCGGGTGTGACGACGATATAAGGTCCACGTTTCAGATGAGTAAAGGAGATTAGGCAGCACAATTGCCATATATATGGAGACCTTTGTGCCTACTTTCAAGTCATGCGAGCGAAATACCTTGGCATCTAGCTTACCGAACGCTGCAGCAGCAGCACTGATCCTGCTGTTGATCTCGGTATCAAGGTCGCACGAAGATGTTATTACGCTACCCAGGTAGCGGAATTTGTCCACCTGCTTCAACACATCTGCGCCAAGTTTGACATCCAGTGTTTCGCGACCGTGAATGTCTAAAGACATTACTTCCGTCTTTTTAATGCTGATCTTTAGGCCAAACTTGCAACAGGAGTCGTGGAAGTCAGTCACAAGCTGTTGCAGGTCACCTGGGTTTTGCGCAAGGAAGCATAGATCGTCCGCATACATGATTTCGGTGATCATTACATGCGACACTTTACTGCGTGCCCGCAACCTGGCTAGGTTGAAGATGTTGCCATCGGTGCGAAAACGGATGCGTATTCCTGCCGATGAATTCTGATTCTGCAAGACTTCCCGGACAGCGACTGCGAAGTACAGAGCGAAGAGTGTGGGTGCTAGAACGCACCCTTGCTTTACCCCACAGGTAACGGGGAAGAAGCACGACTTCTATATATTCTATGTAATACTTTAAATAAATACTCCTAGTATTCGTAAGCGTTTTTAATTTCATAATTTCCAAGTAAAAAATCTAATATAAAATTACTGCGTTTCGAAAGTATAGTTTGGAACTAAAAAGTAAAAAGCACTAGTTCGAGAAATTGAGCTTCTCGCACGCTACGCAGCCACAAAAAGTACCACTTTTTGAGCAACTGTATTAAAAAGTTAGCATTTAAGTATAAAATAGGATTAAAAACGATGTTATTATTATGTTATGTATATTAAGCATAAAAGAGACTTACCTGCAGGCAAACAGTTTTGCAGGGACATGTTTTAGAATAAGTTTTTTATACCTTTGGTTAATAAATAAAAATAAAAGAAAAGTACACGGCATTTCCGAAGCTATAACGAAAAAAAGATTAGGTCGATCAAACACTATACTTTCCTGGCACGCGGGGGATGAATTCGTTTTTTCGGAGGAAAAACTCTTCGTATTAGAGCAACCTCTCAATGTTCAAAATGGTCGTTTTTGTACTCGACGATTAAAATATGTGTATAAAGATTTCATAGAGAATACTGCAACGTCACTCTTTTCATCGTTGAATAGTCTGTTACTTCCGAAAAAACCGAAATAACTGTTTCGATACGCTCTAGACAACCGAAAAAAATTTGAAAATAGAACTAAAATAAATTCGACCAATCACGTGGCTGCTTTACCGAACTGTAATGAATTGGACCAATAGAATCGCTTTGATTATTGAGTTTACTCGTTGATGTCTTTTAAGATATCAACGAGCGTACGAGCGATAGGCTGCACTTCGTTTCAACAGTATCGAGTTTGTTTAATTAGTTCAGTTGACTCGTAGAAAATTAATTTTTTGTACTCGACGATTAAAATATGTGTATTAAGATTTCATAGAGAATACTGCAACGTCACTCTTTTCATAGTTGTAGTCCATGTTACTGTCGAAACAATCGAAATAACTACTTTTCGATACGCTCCAGACAACTAAAATAAATTCGACCAATCACGTGGCTGCTTTACTGAACTGTAATGAATTGGACCAATAGAATCGCTTTGATGTCGTACGCTCGTTGATGTCTTTTAAGATATCAACAAGCGTACGAGCGATGAGCTGCACTTCGTTTCAACAGTATCGAGTTTGTTTAATTAGTTCAGTTGACTCGTAGAAAATTAATTTTAATGAACTCGTACAAAAAGTATTGTCACAATAGTGTTATAATCAAGCTTTTTGATCTCGTACCTTACTTAGGCCACTCAGCAAGCTTCGTGGCCTAAACACGGTACTCGACTAAAAAGCTCTCTATTATAACACGATTGTGAAAAATACTATTAATGAACTCGTACAAAAAGTATTGTTCACAATAGTGTTATAATCAAGCTTTTTAATCTCGTACCTTACTTAGGCCACTCAGCAAGCTTCGTGGCACGGTACTCGACTAAAAAGCTCTCTATTATAACACGATTGTGAAAAATATTGTTGTGGGCAGCTAACATCCAAGATATTCCAGATAATCAGAGGAATGTGCCAAGATTCCAGAGTGCACCATCAGTGATGGTTTGGGGAGCAGTTTGTAAGCGGGGTAAACTTCCTTTGCTATTTATCGACAAAGGGGTAAAGATCAATGCTGATTACTATAAAACAGAAGTTTTGGAAAAAAATGTTGCTCCAAACCAATCCAAACTTTAAAATGTTGTATGGAAACGATTACTATTGTTTCCAACAAGACGGAGCTCCATCCCACACGGCAAACGCAGTTCAAGCGTGGTGTCAGGCCAATTTAACGGAATTTTTGCCCAAAAATTAATGGCCCCCGAGTTCTCCAGATTTAAATGTACTGGACTTTTTTGTATGGTCATATATGCTCTCGAAACTTAATAACTACAAAATAAAGAATTTGGAGCATTTCAAAAAAGTTATCGTACAAATTTGGGACGAAATGCCGATGGAGGCAGTGCGTGCCGCGTGCGACGGATTCGAAAAACGTTTGAAGCTGGTGATGAAGGTTAAAGGCGGAGTTATCCCAAAACATTTTTGTGAATATTGTATATAAGAATATATTTCATTGAAATATAGTTTTTATTGCAATTGTTATTAACACTTTGTTTTAATGAGAGTTTGAAACTGTATGCGAACTTATTGGACGGTGTACAGCATGTGCATGTGTGTACAGTCTACAAAGAGATGTATCCATACGATGTTACAAAAATATGTATACATAGACTTTACTACCATGGTAATTGTTTTATGATAAATAAAATCACAATTTAATTAATTAGAGAGCCGTGTAGGACACTTGACATGCGCCATGACAACCATGTCTGGTGTTGCCTACAAGAAACTCTTATCTTTATTTATTCAACTCCGGACAGATCATACAGCCACAACACGTTCTCTTTTTCTTTTATGAATTACTAGTGGAATAGAACATTAAGATGACAATGATGGTAACTTAATCTTAAAGATCAGTAGCGTATAAAGATATTATCCAAATCAAAGTATTTTAAAAAACACAATTACTTTTCACAAATATAATCACTTAAATAACTAGGAATCTTTATTTTTCTCTTAGTTCTCAACATAGGGCTATTAATCGACTTTTCAGAATTGTTTGATACTGAAGGACTGGTTGGTATAATATTTTCATCTACACAATTTTCATTTTCCTGGTTACCGGGAATGTCTGAAGTATAATATTGTTGTTCAGATACATTTGGTTTTTCATGGTATTCTATGTGATTTTGATGTGTACTATGACTATTATGAGATGAGGAAGACAGAGATGCATTGTGGTTTTCTTGTACGTTCTGTGAAGAGGAGGGGCGAATATGAGACAAATTTCTACGATATTGAGTATTGTCGACATTAACTATATATGACCTGTCTGATAAAACATCTGCTACTATGCCCGGCGTCCAATGTTTGTTTGTAGATGGTTGTAGCTGCACCGAGACTGGCTGACCAATTTCAAGTGTAACAGGGTTTCTTGTAGATTTATCATAAGATTGTTTTATTTTCTCTTTGTTTCTTTTTATTGTTTCAGAAACATTGTCAATTATCGTTGGTTTCAATAGTGTTGAAATCATAGGTAGGCAACATCTTGTTCTTCTTGAGAATAGTCTCTGGACTGGACTGCTATTTACTTTGTTAGGAGTGTTTCTTAAACATAGCAAACTATACCAAAAGTCTTCTTTCCCCTCGGTACATTTAAGGAGTAATTTTTTTGCTATTTTCACTGTCGATTCAGCTTTTCCATTTCCTTGAGCATAGTGTGGTGAGGATGTTACATGTGTGAATATCCATTCTTTAGAAAAGTTTTTGAAGTCTTGATTAACAAAGTTGGTACCACCATCCGTCACCACCACATCTGGTATACCATGCCGGGAAAAGTTTTTTTTACATTTATCAATAACAGACTTTGCTGACAAATCCTTGATTTCATCAATTTCGAAGAAGTCAGAGTAATGATCTACTGTTATTAAATATTTGTGTTGTTTACCTTTGTCAGTGACAAAAAACACATCCATTGATACTATTTCAAATGGCTTCTCTGGAATTTGATGACTTTGCATTGGTAACTTTTGTTGGCAGGAAGCATATTTGGTGCATATTGAACAACTTTTAATCATTTCTTTGATATCCATTGACATTGTTGGCCAAAATACTGCCTCTCTGGCTAGTTTCAGAGTATTTTCTATGCCTGAGTGAGCTTTATGTAGTTTGTAGAGAATTTGTCTTCTGTAATTTTCAGGGATCAATATAGCATTATTTTTCAGTATTAAGTCATGGTAGACTGTTAGCTCATTTTTGAAACTATAAAACTGTTTTAACGCGTCAGGAACATCTCTGATGAATGTGGGCCATCCTTGCTGAATATATTGAATCATTTTTACATAATATGGATCAGCCCTGGCTATACTTGATATATCTTTTAAGCATCCTTCTGAGATAGGCAAGTCCTCTATTGGATTCATTTCAGCTAAAACTTTGAATATTTTGTACTCACTGTCTTTGTTTTCAGACTCACAGTTGATGAAAAACCTTGATAGGCCATCAGCAACAATATTATCTTTACCAGAAACAAATTCTACCTCTAAGCTGTAACGTTGCAACATTAGTAACATTGACTGTAATCTCTTTGGTGCGCCTAATAGAGGCTTCTTGAAAATATTAAGAAGAGGTTTATGATCGGTTTTGATGACGGTTTTCTTATTACCAATGATAAGCTGGTCGAAGCGTTTGCAAGCAAAGAGGATTGATAACAGCTCCTTCTCAATTTGGGCATATTTTCTTTCTGTCCTGGTTAAAGTCCTCGAAGCATAGGCCACAGGCTGGTTGTCTTGAAAAACAGCTACACCCAATGCCGCCTCACTAGAATCACATTCAAGTACCAACGGTTTATTTTTGTCAAAATATTTCAGAGTTTTTTGGTCACTTATTATAGATTTAAGTTTGTTGAATTCTTTTTCTGCTTTTTTACTCCATTTCCATTCTGTATTCTCTAAAGTCAAGTATCTGAGGTGAGAAGATTCATAGCTAAGGTTTGGTATATAACGGCTTAGATATGTCACAACACCTAAGAATCTTTGGAGTTCCTTTTTATTTGTTGGAGATGGAATATTTGAAATTACTTCCACCTTGGTTGGATCCGGCTGGAGACCTTTGTCCGTAAATACATGACCATAATATTTTACAGAACTTTGTAATAATTTCATCTTATTTATATTTAATTTACAATTATGTTGCAATAGCCTATTCAATAATCTTTCAAGGTTCACATTATGATCTTTTGTAGCCTCCTCGATAGACTCACCAACGCCATATACTAGTATGTCATCAACTAGCACTTCTACACCAGTCAGACCTTGGACTACTTCATACATCTTCATCTGAAAGTAATCTGGCGATGAGGAAATGCCAAAAGGGAGGACTTTCCAGCGGTATTTACCAAATGGGGTCCAGAATGTTGTGAGTTTACTGCTAGCTTCAGACAACTTTAGATGCCAAAATCCCTTTTTTACATCCAATGTGGTAAATACCTTGGCTTTACCTAGTTCAGGGAGAATTTCATCTATTGTTGTGAACTGGTAATTGGGCCTTTTTATTGCTTTGTTAAGCGGTATTGGATCAAGGCAGATTCTAAAATTGTCTTTTTTTTTAACAATGAGTAGATTACTTACCCAATCTGTGTAGTTTTCTTCCTTGATAATAATGCCGTGTTGTTCCATCCTTTGTAGTTCCTCTTTAAGTGGTTTCCGAAGTGCCACTGGAATTCGACGAGCTTTTTGTAGGACTGGAGGGACTGAATCATCTAACTCAAGATTGATTTCACCTGAAAAGCTACCCTGACCATGAAATACAGAGTCATACTTTTTAATAATGTTTAGTGTCTCATTATTCCCACAGACTACCTCTTTACAGAACCGTACCAGACCCATGTTTGTACAAGTTTTACATGACAATAAAGGAATGTGTGGTGTATGTACCACTTGAAATGTGTTTTTGTATGTTTTTTGTTTGCCTGCAACCTTTACTTTCATAATGATGTCAATTTCACCATGAATCATTATGTTGTTTCCTCCAAAACCAAATAAGCATTTATTTGATGGACGCATTTTTCTTTGTATGTGGTCTTCCCCTAACATTTCTGTGATATTCTTGAGGCCCACCAAATTGTCATCTGCGGCAGTATCTAGAAGGCATTTTGATTCTCTCCATTGTTTTCCAGACTTGAATTGTAGAAGACATTCCGCCAAATTCTTATTGCCATTCTCTATTTTCTTGATGATGAAGTTCCTGTCAGAGTCATCAGAGTCTAATTCAGAAGATTCCTCCTGTTGTTTGTCTGGCGTCTTGATAATTTGCTTTATTTTAGGTTTCTTCTTGCAGACTTTGTCGGAATGATTTTTGCCATTGCATATTTTGCAAGTTTTGCCCCATGCAGGGCATAAACTTTTTTTGAACTCATGTTTATTGCCACAGAACTTGCATACCTTCATTGGAGTATCTTCTTTAATCTTCTTGATAGTTTCTGGCTGTGCTAGAGTCTTTACTTGGCGTTCAGTTATTTCAGATGCTCGACATAGATTTACTGCATCATTTAACGTTAAGTTTTCACGTTTTAACAGATCTTTTTTGAGACTGATGTCTTTGATTCCGAACACTATTTTATCACGTAACAATTCGTCTCGTAGATCCTTGAAACTGCAGTCATCGACCAGTTTTATTAGCTCGCTGTAGTACAGATCGAAGTTTTCTTCTCCTTGGTTACGTGAATTAAAGATGTATCTATTATAGATAACGTTCTTTTTGGGTACCATCTTCAAACTAATTACATTAAGAATAATTTCGCATGTATTGTCCGACTCTTGGATACCGAAATTGTTGTATTTTTTAATGGCTTCTTCGCCAATGGCGCTCATCAAAACGCTTATTTTCCTGGCTTCTTGATTTGCAGACCATTTCTCCATTTCAGTGGCACGGCAATAATTTTTCCACGATTCTTTAAATATGTTGAATGCTTCCTCAGGGTCGGAGTTGACATTCAGTGGAGCCGGCCATGGAACGTTAATGGCGTGGTTTGCTTGGTGTGTGCCTGTTGTTGTACGCGTACTTAGTATTGATAACTGCTCTTGCATATTTTGCAGCATCATCGCCTGTTGGCGCACTAACTCTTCTAGGCTACCCATTTTTAGGTTTGCGCTGCCACCATGTTTTATGATAAATAAAATCACAATTTAATTAATTAGAGAGCCGTGTAGGACACTTGACATGCGCCATGACAACCATGTCTGGTGTTGCCTACAAGAAACTCTTATCTTTATTTATTCAACTCCGGACAGATCATACAGCCACAACAGTAATAAGATACATTTTGTAACATTAAAGAACATACTTATCTTTGTAGTTGACTGTACATTGTATGTTTACATAGAGTTTATCCAGCATGCGCCTGCATAGACATAAGCTAAGGATAGGGTATATATGCAACGTAGCCTATACTGTCCAAGTAATTGTTCCAATCTTGATTATAAGAGATGTTTTTAGTTATACTTAAGAGTTATTTCCTGAAACCTAACCTATCCTATATGTTTATGTAATATATTGTAAACGGGTCACTCACGTATTTTAGGTCGAGTATCGCTTGACATGTTTCGAACCGAATCGCGGTTCCTAATGATGAGCACACGCGTTGCCGGCGCGTGCCGGCCAGGCCAGTGGCAGTGGCGGCCAGTGGGACGTCAATTGATGAAAGACATGGGCTAGCCACTGACTGGTTTATTTAATAAAATTAGATCTACCCACCACCATACCTAATTAAGACAGTTCGTCACACTTTCTCCCTTCTAAGTCTAACTAATCCTATTATGCTAACCAATTAATCAACGTCCGCTTTGCTCGGTTAACAGCACCATCAACAGTATAACTGCATATATAAAACCGGCCAAGTGCGAGTCGGACTCGCGCACGAAGGGTTCCGTACCATTATTTATAAAAACGATTTCATTCTGTGTTTTTAGTATTTGTTGTTATAGCGGCAACAGAAATACATCATCTGTGAAAATTTCAGCTGGAACTATCACGGTATCAGTGAGATATAGCCTGGTGACAGACAGACGGACGGACAACGGAGTCTTAGTAATAGGGTGCCGTTTTACTTTTTAAGTATGGAACCCTAAAAATCAAATTGCCATCATTAATACCTTAACCACTACACCAGTGATTCAGACTTCTTCTCCGAAATAGTAGTTGACGCTGTTCAAGCCATCAAGATCACAGACCCCAGAGGCAACTCCGCGTACCCGATCAAAGCCGTGAACATCCTGAAGGCGCACGGGCGCAGTGCTCGCGAGAGTGTGCTGATCAAGGGCTACGCCCTCAACTGCACTGTGGCGTCGCAGGCCATGCCCAAGAAAATTGTCAATGCTAAGATCGCCTGCTTGGACTTTTCACTTCAGAAGACAAAGATGAAGATGGGAGTACAGGTCAGTTCGTCAGAAATGTATATAATTTTAGCGTCATAGCAGTTTTATATAAACATTTTATGTAATATGTAAGAAAAAATGTTATCAGTACTCTCATATTCCTAGAACAGAAATTGAACCACAGACTCGCCAACTGCCACAACTTGCATAGCATTGTGTTAATTGGAAAGAGGATATATTTTCTAGTGTCGCGTGTTGTCGCGAAGTTAGTTGTGCTCGCAATGCCCCAGTTTTTGTTCTATTCTATAAATCCTTGCATGACTTAATTTGTTATTTATTGACATCTTACGGACTTATTAATGCGTTAAATCTCATTCAAATTGCTTTTGTAATGTGGGCAAGAAGTATAACACCGTATAACCGAGTATATTTATGATGTTTAAGAAACTTATCATAAATTCAGGTGCTAGTATCAGACCCAGAGAAGCTGGAGGCGATCCGCGCCCGCGAGCTGGACATCACCAAGGAGCGTCTCCAGAAGATCTTAGCGACCGGCGTCAACGTAGTGCTGTGCTCGGGCGGCATCGACGACCTCTGCCTCAAGTACTTCGTGGAGGCCGGCGCCATGGGCGTGCGCCGCGTCAAGAAGACCGACCTCAAGAGAATCGCCAAGGCCACGGGCGCTACCTTCTTGACATCACTCACTAATATGGATGGTGAGCTTTAACCCAAACCGTCACCTATTAACCCCAGAAGATCCTTCATTCATTGTATTGTATGTGGTGTGGTGTACTGTAAATGGTATGACTATACATTCGTCTGTCACTGCCAAATTCCCAGAAAACATAAAAAAATACTTAATAATTATTTAGCACAGCAACCACAGGTCAGGCTAGGCAGTAAACATCGCTTGGATAATTGCAATATTCCGATATATTTCTTTTGTTTTTCTTTACCCCTACATTTTGATTACATTTAAAGTGCAGCCGTTTAATTGGTGTATTATAATTAAAATAATATTTACAGGCGAGGAAGTGTTTGAGCCCAGCATGATCGGAGAAGCCGCCGAAGTTGTCCAGGAACAGATTTGCGACGACCAGCTCATCCTCATCAAGGGGTCAGTATACCCGATTTAGACTCGACTAAATTAACAGAACACTAAATATCATTGTCATGCTGATAGCAAAGACTGACTCATCAGCTCATCACAAACTAAATGTATACAAAATTACTAACTATCAACAAACGCTACTGCTTCTGTGCGGATCAATTATGCAAGTGTCGCGCAAGCATTAATTATCGCGTGTACGTACATGGCGGAAGCAGCCAACGAAATTAGTTTATACAATCTTTTATTTAACATGCACTTTTGCAACCCCATTTTCAGCCATTTCGGTATCAGATTGAAATAATAAAATACTTTTCATCACACTTGCTCGTAAAGGGTGTATAGAGCAGCTATAGCCGATTTACCTCCCGCGGGAGTTATATATTCTTATAACTCCCTAGGGAGTGATGAGCTTGTGTGTGATCTGATTGGTTAAAGCAAATCTAGGTGATCGCGCGCTACAAGAATTATGCTCTGTGATTGGTTGAATAAAAATCGAGCAGACCATGCGCTGCTAGAATACTGCTCTGTGATTGGTTGAATAAAAATCGAGCAGGCCTTGCGCTGCAAGAATACTGCTCTGTGATTGGTCGAAATATTGAAGCTCCACTCGGACTGATCTGGAAGTGAAGTTGTCAATTTCGTAAATTTTTGATTGGTGCGCTTGCATGAAACCTCGATTTTTCTGTCTTTTGTAGTTATTATTTACGACCAACATGGGAACATGGTGTTAGAAATTCAATTTGGTATATTATTTGGTTATAAGTTCAGTGATAACATCACCTACCTGATCTGATGATGGAGAAAGTAAGGTGGCCATAGCATCTCAACTAAAAGCGAAACCCGTCATCTTTGGGTTCATAGGAACCCTGTCAACGAGTATTTGATGACTGCCAAAAAAAGTAGTTAGCATAATTAATTTTAAAGAAACTTATTTACATAACATTTGTTTTCCAGGCCTGTCGCGCGCACCGCGGCTTCCATCATCCTGCGCGGGCCCACGGACGCGTACTGCGACGAGATGGAGCGCTCGGCGCACGACGCGCTGTGCTGCGTGCGGCGCGTGCTCGAGTCCGGCCGGCTCGTGCCCGGCGGCGGCGCCGTCGAGGCCGCGCTCTCCATCTACCTCGAGAACTTCGCCACCACGCTGGTGAGTGTCCTGTGTCCATCATGGAAGTCAACGACGAAACAAAAACGCATTTTGTCCAATAGGACTATCCCCAATATAGACGATTGAAATATCTTCCTCAATTCGCGATATTTTGTCGGTATTCCAAAATTGTATAGAGTTGTTATTGTGACGCTGAAATATTAGATCAGTCTGCTAGAAGACAAAAATATGAAATAATTTGCGACATACCGAAATTTGAGTACTGGATTTTGTATGGAAAAACTTGGATACTCCACCTCATTCCCTTTCGTCTTTGTGAGGTATCTGCCTAGCAATGGGGCGTAGACTATCGATAATGATGATCACACACTGATTTAGAACATAGCCACTAAGTATAATTTGGTTTTGTTTGATGGCAGAGCTCGCGCGAGCAGCTGGCGATAGCCGCGTTCGCGCAGTCGCTGCTGGTGATCCCCAAGACGCTGGCCGTGAACGCGGCGCGCGACGCCACCGACCTCGTCGCCAAGCTGCGCGCTTACCACAACTCTTCCCAGACCAAGGTAATTTTTATGACAGTAACTTCAAGGTGCCCTATTCATATTACCGTTTTTCGACGTAAATCAATTGCTTAATGTAATGAAACAACAGGGAATTAAATAAACAACGCAAAATTTTGCAATGTACTTCAAAAAAGGTTTGTATGGAAAGCGACTCGAAACGTTCCTTCGAAACCCACTTCCTGATATTACGCCCTCACGCCTTAATCTCCTATGGATGTGATTAACACACTGGCTTTGCTACTTATCCCAAATCGGGATGGATAGTCTAACAAGTCTATTCCGTTACAATTTTTTCAAGATTGTGAAATAATTGAACACATAACAAAATGGCATGCATATGATTTGGAAAAAAGCTAACATGGGTCGCGATCCCCAGACGGAGCACGCGAACCTGAAGTGGGTGGGGCTCGACCTGACGGAGGGCGTGCTCCGCGACAACCTGGCCGCGGGCGTGCTGGAGCCCGCCATGTCCAAGGTCAAGTCGCTCAAGTTCGCCACCGAGGCCGCCATCACCATCCTGCGCATCGACGACATGATCAAGCTGGACCCCGAGCAGTCCTCGGGCAAGTCCTACCAGGACGCCTGCAACGCCGGCGAGCTAGACTAACTCTGCATGTGCACCTCTCAACTATATTGCCTTATTGACTCATCCATCACTCAACAATGGAAATCTATACAGACACCTGCAAAAACGTCACTATAAAATTAACGATTTATGATGGGTCTGGGATACTGACGATGTTATCCTATCCTGAGGTGGCTGTCATATCGATTGGACTTATTAACTAGTTAATTAACCAGACGATAGTACAGTCACGTTGTAAAGGTTTAACGCTGCCTTTTAAATGCGTTAGGGTCATTTCGCCGGTTGGCGACCACCTAATTTCATGTGCCGGTTAGCGACCACTTAGCTGACTTGGTGAGCTGAAAGCATTTTTTCTTGTTTTTTTTGTAAATTCCTATTCCATAACTACAAACAATAAGGCATCCGGCTGACTGTTTCAATAGGCTCTGTAGAATTGATGTTATCTTCAATTGAAAAAACCATGTTCTTCAAGTGGTCGCTAACCGAAGGTGGTCGCGTAACCGGCGAAAAAGAGTTTTGCGGAAGCGTGTATAGTTTTCATTGATCATACAAAGGATTATTTGCATTGGTCAAGTATAATAGCCGCGAGTAGCGTGCTAATGTCGGATTATATTTTAGTTTTTTCGTTAATGCCAGTTGATCTTGAGCTTTATGTTGCCTGCGACATTAACACTGGCAAAAGTCACAATATTATCTTACTGCATTTTTAATTAAACACATTGCTTTCACAAAAAGGATGTTTCAGTTGGTTTTTTCTCTCCATTTAGTTAACAAGCTAAGCCCATTATAGTATTTATACGAGTAGGTCTCAACTGGATGAAAACAAAATCATAGTACTTTTATACAAGTAAGGCTGAATTTGACCGAACAGGAATAAGGCCTTAATTTTAGTTTAGATGTCAAAATTGTACAGTTTGGTCGAATTGGGACAAAAAGGATATAATGAGGTCATAATGTGAATATTATTATGCAGGTGTGCTTGTGGTCGAGATGCCTAGATGTGTTGTTGAGTTTGTCATGGACATGCAAGTTTAACATATTATTTAAATTTAGATTACATTTTAACAAGTTTTATTTTAGTTGACTTATGTTCAAATTTAAATTTGATAGAAGAATGTTGTTATGATCGAAAACATTGATTTTTGAGTAAAACAAATTTATATTCAACTGCAATCGGTCTTTTTTTATATCCAAGGCCACGTAACCATCTGTTTATTCGAGATCTTATTTTATTTGACGTCCCACCTGGCCATAAAGTAGCAATTACCGCCAGGGAGAGACGTACAACTTTGTACTCACCACGGTCGGTAATAAAGAAAGACTCCGATCGCATATTTATCACTCTTGCCTTCGGCTCGAGCATCAAATACCTGCGATCTGAGACATTCTTGATTTTACCGCCCTTGGTAAGTAATGTACTATTACGTCACTCCAGGCCGTAAGTTGGATTTACCGCCCACTACGTTGGCAGAAAATCCTACTTCCTGGCCAGGGAGAGACGTAAAACTGTGTACTTACCACGGGCGGTAATAAAGAAAGCCTCAGATAGCATATTTATCGCCCTTGCCCTCGGCTCGGGCGTCAAATGCCTGCGATCTGAGACATTCTTTGTTTCACCGCCCTAGGTAAGTAATGTACTATTTTACTTCTCATTGTTGTAATAAATAGCGACGTCGATTACGTACAAAATGAAATGGTGTCGTAGTTACAACCACCACACCGGTCAGGTTGAGGTCAGAAGGTATTAAACACGAGTTTTATTTATATCAACCAATTTATGGTTGCATTGCTTTCACTTAATGCTAGATATTGTTGCTAGAAGTGTCTTATGTACTACTTAATTAATAAAATAATTTTAATACTACTATTTATCGTTTCATTATACATTTTTGATTAAGATAAGACTTAAAGTACACAGATATTCTACAATCAGATCAAATTGCTTGTGGTCTGATTTTTGATGACTAATTCAAGGTACTAGCTACTAATATAGCTAGAAAACACTAAGAGCATTTATAGGTCAGGCATCGAATGCTCAAATAAGGTATAGAGGAAAATGCTTGGAACACAATTTTTGACTTCGTAACTTTATTAAATATCAAAAGTTCCCGCCCGTAGCTCTTGAGCCGGGAGGGAGAGGGGGGTTTGAAGGTCCCATTTTTCGGTTATTCAATTATATCTCGGAAACTATGCGTCCTAGCGACCTGACTATTCTGTACAAAACGAAAGCTGATTAAATTAGCTACAGTTTTTATTCCGTCAAGTTTTTCGAGATATCTTGTATGGTTTTCGAGATATCTGTTTACAAGATCTTGTTTGACGTTTATCTCGGTGTCTTACAGACTTTCAAGAGCAGATATCTCGAAAATTATACAAGATATCGAAAAACTTGACGGTTTAAAACTTGTAGCAAATTGAATCAGCTTTTATTTTGTACTAGTAGAATAGTCATGTTGCTAGGACGCATAGTTTCCGAGATAAGCAAAAAGCTCCCTCCCTGCTCAAGGGCTACGGGTGGGGACTTTTGATATGTACATCTCCTACATTGACGTACCATAATAGTACATTGTTTAACAAGGGGCGTATGAGGAATATTGCAAACGAGAGTCTATCAGTAAGGCGGAGGGCTTTTGATGACTCGAGTTTGCAATATTCTTACGCCCGTGTTATACACAATGTTTTTCATCACATTTGCGAGGAAATAAATAACCACAAAAGACAGAAAAACCTATGTTTTATACAAGCGCATCAATCAAATGTTGACGAAATTGACAACTTCACTTCTAGATCAGTGCGAGTGGAGGGCGGAGCTTCAATATTTCAACCAATCACAGAGCATGGAGCATGTGGTTCTTGCAGGGCAGGGTCAGCTCGATTTTATTTTCCAACCAATCACAGAGCAGAATTCTTGCCGTCCAGATTTCTTGCCGATCAGATCACACAAGCTCATTACTCCCTTGGGACCATTATTTCCCTCGGGAACAATGTAGGCCATTCTCCTTCTGTATACAGGCAAGGAATAACACCATTTATGAGCAAGTGTGATGAAAAGTAAATAGACTCACAATGCGGAACAGAAATGTCTAGAAATGTGCCCCAAAATGACAACTCTAGCTGTATTTGAGTAGTTGCTAATAGCGTTAACTTATAACCTGCATCAAGATACATGTTTCATAAAAAAAAGAACTCAGTTCTCTAGACTTTAAGCACCATATTAGCAAATCAACAGCAACAGATAAAATACTTTTTAGTTTATTGAGATTTTATCATAATGTGACTTAACTGCTCACGTCAAAACCAAAGACTACAATATACATACTGAGATAGACAGGCAACTCGACCAAATAGGGAACATTACTGCAATGTTCTGCCGCCAGAGGCAGCACTACCACTAATAGTAAATTAGTAAAATAGTATAGGGTTTCACACACCCATGCACAATTGATTGTCAAATGAGTGACAAGGATGCTTGCATAGACAATACCATAGACTATATTGAATCGACAATACCGCAAGTAGGAACGAGATACAATGTCAACGCTGCTAGTGTCGCCACCTACGAAGAGTTTTGCGTAATGTTCCCTATTATTGAGAAGGCATTTAATGTTTGCGTATACAGGCGCCATCTCTTCTGCGATACTTAAAACTTTTCTTTCAATGTACAAAACATACAAAAAGTGCGTCGGTCACAGGGTTTGAACCCCGGCTCATCGACTCCAAATATCGCCGTCTTCTGTACTGTAATACCTTGACAGCCTAGCCTAGCAATCGCTAGAGCTTCAGAGAGTTCGCCAGTTCGCCACCTATCAAGTAGGTGACACTATGTTCAATAAGAAACTGGATTTGCATTAAGTTCTAAGTTCGCATAGCATGGTCAAAACTAAATAGCGAATGAATGGAGTCGCGTTATAAAATTATACAATCGAGCAAATATCAAAAATATACACGAGATATCTTGGGACAACTTTTGGCAGCCACAAATCCTCGATTTTTTTTGGTTTCTCACTCGTAGCTTCTATACGGTGCATCCTAGCGAAAAGTTACTCACTAGGAAATTAAAGAACATGAAATTATGCGTCTAATGAGTACCAAAACATATTAATTTGGTTTAGCGACATAGTAGAAAACCATGGTTTAAAACGAGGCTTTCCTCAAGTTTGAAAGTAATTTCAAGATAGTGATAGTGATAGGTTTTTAAGCTTCTGCGTTTCAATTTTAATCCAAATATCATAAACTCTCCATGATGCGTTCAAGAACCGCACATTATGACCGCCATAAAAATAAACTGTTTTGTTAGAACAAATTTCTTATCTGTGGAAATGTTAATATTACTAAATAATAACATCGATTTCTATAATATTATTTCATTCAAATTTCGAACGTCTCTGAAAAACAAAGAAATTTGATTTAACCTCTATTCTAATATCAGTCGAGATGACGTAGTTCGAAATGAATTGTCAATTTGACAAATGTCGCACGTAAGTAAGATATCGAACGATATGTCAGGCAAAGTGCCTAAGCAGCAAAAAGCCACAACACGGAAAAAAAAAAAAAAAAACGATATGACAGTTGGCTTCGACTCTAGTTTGTCTCTGAATTAAAAAAAACTATGACAGCTGCCAGAAAACGACACCGCGATGCCGGTCATAAATGTCATAATATGCGGCTCCTGAATGCATCATGGAGGCTTATGATATGTGGATAGATGAAATAGTGTATGTAACTGTACATACTTAGGCATTATGTACAGTCACATAAACTACTATTATTCCATCTACAAGCGGTTTTAAATTTGCGTCCAGATTTGAGAATTACAATGTAAAATATTAAAACAATATTCTTTCTTAAATCGTTTTTATTTTCAAATAAATAAATTAGAATGTAATTTGTGGATAAAATAAAACACTTGGTAGATCATGCAAATTCCATGGTCCAAATTGTGATTTTCAACAACTCGTTTGACGGTTGGATCAGCAGCGCAACATGCCTCCAGAGGGCCTACCGCGAACGGCATTCGAAGTTTCCTCTCTCTGTCATACTTACGAGTTCGTACATAAGTGCGACAGAGAGAGAAAACTTCGAATGCCGTTCGCGGTAGGCCCTCTGGGTTTGTACCGCGAAATGCATTCGAAGTTTCCCCTCTCTGTCATACTAAAGAGTTCGTACAAAAGTGTGACAGAGAGGGAAAACTTCGAATGCCGTTTGCGGTAGGCCCTCAGACGATAGCAATTAGTCCGTTTCTGACAAATTGGGGCTGACAAATCATGACATGTATAGACCCCATTATGGACGTCCATGACTTTGAATCATGAATACTAAAAAGTGAAGTGACAGACATAGCGATCTAATGCTTCGCTTACACTATGCCGAAGTGAGCAGGGAAGTGGGCTGGGACGTGGGCAGCGCGAGTATGTAGACACCCACTCGCGCTACCCACTTCTCATGCCACTGCCACTGCCCTACGCTCCCTTTTTTAGCGGTTTTTGTGGCGGAAGTCTGGCAGCGGCAGCGCGAGTGAGTGTTTACATACTGTCGTCACACTCACTCCGTCGTCAGCCGTCACCGCGTTATCAACGTTTGTGTAGCCGTGCTAAGTTATTGTACAAATGTGATCCTGTTGTTATCAGAGTTCTGTTGCGATGGATTTTTAGCATCCACCATCTCCTGGTACGACGACGGCGTTTTCGCCGTAGAATAGTTTTCATAATATTAAAATAGACAAACTCAGGAGGCAAAGCGCAGGAGGTATCAGTAAGGCATCCTCCATTCCACAATAATCTAAATTTAGCTGACGTCTGTCGTCCTCCACTGCCCAAGGCCCAACACAAAAGAAGTATGGAGTGGCAATGTAAACGCTCACCACTGCCCTTCACAGAAGTATTATGGCAGGAAGCAGGGCAGCGTGAACGGCAGTGGTAGTGGCATAGTGTTAGTGTAAACTTATGCCTAGTTTACACTATGCCGAAGTGAGCAGGGAAGTGTGGGCAGGATGGGCGTAAAATGCGGTATTACGCCCGTTCTGTCCACTTCCCTTCCCACATCCCTGCTCACTTCGGCATAGTGTAAGCGTAGTATTAGCATAAGAGGGCGGAGCATGGGCGGAGCGAAAGCGAATCAGATCAGATCAAAGAGAATATAACCACTACGTTACTCGTTACCAGATATCAGATGTCACTGAACCTTTTTGGTACAAGATAAGATAACAAAGTTATTTGCTATAAAAATTGCGTGAATCGGAAATATCGTAAAGATTATTATTTATTATAGTCTGAAACAAATCTGAAATGTTGATAATATTAAACAGGTTTCTATCTTCATTGGTTCGGTTGAAACACCCAAAATTGACTAGTAAGTCTAGTAACGCTAAACTATCAACAGCCGTTGTTCCTAAAGTAAGTTCATTATATTTACCAATTTTTGACATGAAGTAAGTGAGTCTTACCATATTAAGTTTTGTAGGAAGAGACCGTCAAAGTAGAAAATTGGGATGTGAATTATTTATTAGCGGGCAATGGGCCCCACACCGTTCTACTGGTTCCCGGCGCGCTCGGCACGATATGGACGGACTTCAAACCGCAGCTGGAGGGCTTCAACCGAGAGAAGTTCACAGTGGTAGCCTGGGACCCGCCAGGCTATGGGAAGAGCAGACCACCTGTCAGGGATTTCCCAGCAGATTTCTATGAAAGAGATGCTGACTATGCTTATAAATTTATGAGAGTGAGTAAGCGATTATTTATAGATACCTACTTAACTCTTCTAAAATGTTGTCTCAAGGACTACATTATAAATAATATTGCAGGCATTGAATATCCCGAAGTATTCCTTACTGGGCTGGAGTGATGGGGGCATTGTGAGCATGATCCATGCAGCTAAGTACCCCGATGCGGTGCAGAAGCTGGTGGTGTGGGGTACAAACTCCCTCATCCTGCCCCATGAGATTGAACTCTATCGGAGTAAGTTTCTTATCCCTTCAGTGCCGGATTAAGCCAGCGCAGGGACTGTAGCAAATTCTATCAAGGGGCCCTTGGCTTGTTTTAACACTTCAATCTAAAGACTTTTTTATGGTCAGAAAATGCTGGAGTCATTCAATAAATCACAATTGACAGTTTAAAATTGGAAAGCTGTCCAATATAACAATTAAGTCAAAACACAGTAGAAGAAACAATATTACTTATCACTTTATCAGTCTTATCACTACATAGTATAAAACAAAGTCGCTTCCCACTGTCTGTCCCTATGTATGCTTAGATCTTTAAAACTATGTAACAGATTTTGATGCGGTTTTTTTTGTAGATAAAGTGATTCAAGAGGTAGTAGTCAATAATATATGTACATAAATATCTGTACACGCCTTTATGACATTGACAATAGAGTCCTGTATAGATATTTATGTACGTATATTACTATCCCTGACTAGCTTTATATGTATAATACATACCCATGCAAAGCCAGGGCGGGTCGCTAGTAAGGGAATAAAATGCAACATTCTGGATGATTAGATTATTATCATTGGGTAGGTAATTTCAGGATTTGCATAAATATCTTTAAAGATATTTATGCAAATCCTGAAATTAATCTTCATTAAGTTTTATTTCATATGTATACCTAAATGCTATAAAAACTAACAATAAGGTAACATATACACAACTAAATAAAAATCTAAAATAACTTAAACAAGAATAAGAAGAAAATAAAACTAAACTAAATAATAAGAAAGTAAAAATGCGTAAGTATCTTCTGGCGGCACTGTCCCCATGACACTGGCTGCGTTACCTCTGCAAGTTCTTAGATTATTATTTATAAGTATTTGTAACTACATCTTTTGTATTTTGTATCATAAAAATATATCTGCCGTTACAGAAACCAGAGATATCAAAACATGGTCAGAGAGAATGAGGAAGCCAATGATTGAAGCATATGGTGAAGAGCTGTTTGCCAAATATTGGGCAGAGTGGGTGGACTCCATGGCAGCCATGTTCAAAGCCAAGAATGGTGACATCTGTTCCCAGCTACTCAAAGATATTGTTGCCCCTACCTTGGTACTGTATGGTGAAAAAGATCCTATGGTTGACAGTATGCATGTGTCACATTTACACACGCACATAAAAGGATCAAGGTAAATATATAAATAGGGCAAGCGTATACATAGCATCTGATTTAAAAAAATAATAATTGCATGCAAGGCCGTAATCGTTCCTCTTTACAAAGGGAAAGGATCACAACTTGACTGCAAAAACTACAGGGGCATTAGCTTACTCAGCATCGTCGGCAAATTGTATGCAAAAGTGTTGATTGAAAGAGTACCGAAAGAGACCGATGAGAAAGTATGGGATGCACAAGCAGGATTTAGAAAGGGTATGGGTTGTACGGATCAAGTCTTATCCTTACGATGCATAGGTGAGAAGTATTTGGCCAAAGGTCAGAAGGTCTATTGCGCTTTCGTGGACTTGGAGAAGGCTTATGATAGAGTGATGAGGGATGAACTATGGTAGGTGTTGTGCACGTATGGAGTAGACAGCCGCCTCGTTCAAGCACTGAAATATTTATATAAGGATTCCAGTGCTTGCGTGAGAATAAACGGGTCATATACTGACTGGTTTAACATCGAAAATGCTTAGAATAATAACGCCTAGAAACGCAGTTCACGCGCAACGGTGAGGCCACCAAAACTCAGCCATAAATGGCGTAGTACGCCGATTGGTGGAACAAAATTGGTGCGTTTGTGTGCGTATTGGCGCGTGTGAATACGAGTTGATCACAACTACATGAATCCATTTTATGCCTCACGCTTGTCGCGTCAAACGTATGAAACTATCATTCTAGGCGTTATTATTCTAAGCGAAAAGGGTGTTAGACAGGGATGTGTAGCGTCTCCGTGGCTGTTTAATCTATTCATAGACAGTTGTCTGCAGGAACTGAAAGGTGATGAATGTGGTTTGAGAATGGAAGGGTTACGCGTCAAATGTCTCCTATATGCTGACGACCTTGTACTACTTGCGTCGTCCGCTGAGGAGTTACAAATAATGATTGGTGAAGAACGACTGGAACAAGTAAAAGAGTTTGGGTATTTGGGGACATTATTTACTGGAGACGGAAAGCATGAGAAATATATTGAAAGGAGAGAGAATGCAAGGAACCGAGTGAATCTGAACGCCTTTATGGGCAGCCAGAAAATATCGCAAAAAGCACGCAGTGCATAGGGGAGTGTTGGTGCCCACACTTATGGTAGAGAAAGTTAGGTGTGGCAGAAAAGACATCAAAGTCGAGTGAATGCAGTAGAAATAAGAGTGTTGAGAAGTATGTGTGGAGTGAAATTGAGTGATAGAGTCAGAAACAGTGTGATAAGCTGATAAGAGATAAGTGTGGAATGGATGGAGATATACTTTGGTACGAAATTTGACAAGGGTATGTTAAGGTGGTTTGGGCATGTAGAGAGGATGGATGAAAGAAGATTAACGAAGAGAGTGTATATAAAAAGAGTGGAAGGGGAAGACCTAGGCGAACTTTCTCCGATCAAATTGGAGAAATCTTACAAAAAGGCCAGGTCAAAAGTACCCTAAACCGACGAGCATGTATGAATGAGAAATGTTATGAAAGTGAGTGAAGCGAAAGTGGTTTGTCAGGATCGTAGCAAATGGAGATCCGTGATCTCTGCCTACCCCTCTGGGAAAGAGGCGTGATAGTATGTATGTATGTATTCATTGCATTCAGTGTTGTGGATAACGCTGATTTTGAGGCTTACAGACTCTAACCCTAAAGACTCCCGAGGCTTAAAGACTCAAGTGACGAAAATCAATATTTAGCATTCATATGCGTAAAATAAACCAACACGGTTCTTAAACAGCATCGAGTCTTTAAGCCTCGGGAGTCTTTAAGGCTCGAGTCTATAAGCCTCGAAATGAGCGTTATCTACAACACTAATTGCATTTCCTTTCAGGATACACTTGTACCCAGAAGGCAAGCACAACATCCATCTACGCTACACTGAAGATTTCAATAGCAGGGTTCAAGAGTTTTTGCTGCTACCAACCTCATAATAGTATTAATATATTTTATATATTAGTAATGTAAGTTGTTAACAAAAACATAGCCTCAAAAATCTATAATAATATACTTAAAATAACAGTTGATTATTAAATAGGTATATATATTTTTAAATGCCTTGTCTGGCCGAAGGAGTTTGCAATATGTTTAGTTGTCCATTTGTTATTAGTAGTTTTAATAGTGTATTAATAGTTTTAATGGGGTCTATACATGTCATGATTTGTCAGCCCCAATTATTTTATTCAGAAGCTGACTAATTGATATCGCCTGGAGGCATGTTGCGCTGCTGATCCAAACGAGTTGTACTGTGAAATTGCATGCACATGGTGGTCGGATTGTTACATCTGTACAACACACCCAATTATGACTTGGATATGTTGTACTGACAAATTGTGGTGAAATCATATAATCTGTAGACCCCTTAAGACTACTGGAACTAGGGAACTAGTTGCTCTGTGATCCGTAGAACTCACGAGCAGGCCTTTAAAACGTTATAAAAAATAGCGCTATTATAACGATATATTTCGTGATGTTGAAAAATAGCGTTATAAAAAAAAAGCTGTATTCTCCATAACGATATAAATATCGTAACAGAATGAATATCATAACGAAATAAAATACGGTTGAATAACGTTATAATAGCGCTTTAAAATGAGAGCCGCGCGCTTCGGCTGCGCTGTTGCCGCTCTGTGCATATATGCCACGGCCGGCGGGCCGCGCGCGACGTGCGACGTTGTCATTATGTTGTTGTGGCTTCTAATGTTTGTTTACCTCAATCTTTTGCAAATTGGACGTGGTTGTGATTTGTGAATGTTGGGTTGGCTGCGACCACGGAATAAAGAATCCATTGGAAGTGGCATTCAACCGATTTTCCTAGAGAACCAGTGTTGCCACACGCATACAACCGCACTTCAATAAAACACGAACACACAATTGCAATACGCTTTTGATTTGTTAAAATGTACTGTGGCAATAAGTTGTTAAGGGTAGCAAATTTTATATGCAAAAGGTACTTTAATCGTCATATTTTTACGGTCTAATTTAGAGTGTCAAGTAAATATTTCTTACGTCCGTTATTATCTGCGTTGCAAGACTTGCAAGAGACGTGGTCGTTCGGCTACTCGACGCCAGATGGCAGTGTTTTCAAAACTATACGCTTGAAACCAAAAAGTCGCATGTACTGCGAAATGCGTATGATGACACGACTATTTCGCCATAACGGAATAGGGATGTGGGTATGATTTTGCATATCGATATTTTCATGATATTTATACATTAAATATTAATGCTAATAAGACTTAGGTTACTAATGACTTAGTTACAAATGGTTTCCAATAAAATCTTGTTAATAATATAGTTAGTTAGTAGGTGACATTTATAGTTCATCATCATCATCATATCAGCCGAAAGACGTCCACTGCTAGACATAGGCCTCCCCCAAAGAGTGCCAAAATGACTCCCGCGACCTTTACCAGGTCATCAGTCCACCTCATGAGGGGCCTACCCACGCCGCGCCTTCCGGTATGTGGTTACCACTCAAGAACCTTTCTGCCTCAACGGCCACCGGTTCTACGTGCAATGGGATGAGCTTATTTCTGATGCGATCACGCTGCGTGATCGCATTAGAAAGTTTATTTGCGTGATTCACGCAGAGAATCTCCCAACATAGCCCTCTCCATTGCCCTTTGGGTGACTTTGAGCCTTCTTATGAGGCCCATTGTAAGCGACCACGTTTCAGTGCCATATGTCGTCACTGGCAACACACACTGGTCAAAGACGTTCGTCTTGAGACACTGCGGAATATTGGACGAAAATATGTGCCGTAGCTTCCCGAACGCTGCCCAGCCGAGTCGGATTTGGTACTACATGGGCATTTGACATGATCTTCGTCTTATCCATGTTCATTCTTAGACCAACTCGCTCGGAAGCTTTACTGAGGTCATCTAGCATCGTTCTTAAGTCCTCCATGGTCTCAGCCGAGACTACTATATCGTCCGCAAACCGAATGTGAGTGATGTACTCGCCGTTGATGTTGACATCTAGTCTTCTCCAGTCCAGTCTTGACATCTTCCAGTGCAGCGGTGAACAGTTTTGGAGAAATAACATCTCCTTTCCTGACTCCCCGCTGCAGCGGAATAGGTTTCGACATTTGTTACATTTATAGTTAGGTAATCATTTTTGTTATAAATGTAGTTGCAATTAAACACAGATTTCTAATAAACAAAAAGTATAATTAGTTTAATATTATACAAGCACAACCTAAAAACTACTTAGAATTATTTTCCCAGCAATCTAGACTGTCGACTGTGTGCGAGTATGGTAGGCTAAACCAGTCGTCAAATATAAAGAATTGAAAGCAGTGCGTCATGTGTGCGAGCGAAAAAGCGGAGCGCTGCTCTCGCTCTACGTGTTGCCTACTGCACCGCTGCTGTTGCCGCCACCGCTCGATATCTTGGCCTAGCTATGTACTATTAATACAACATGTAAATAGAGAAACAATAATTTATCATTACAAATTATTCGTACTTACGCTACATACGATATTCTGCGTGGGAATTGAACCTTCATGAATGAAGCGTTTTCCTTTTGGCGAAACCCAAAAATCAGTTTCAACAAAATGTTCCGAACAAATGGTGTTCAGTCGTTGCGGAAACCAATCCTTTCTCCCCGTGGCATCAGTCCATTTTTCCTTTGCATTTGTTTCTTTAGAAAAACTATAAGATTATAATAGTTATTTTATTTTATATGAATTATGTCGTCAGTCAGATATTATATACATAAATAATAAATTTAATCCTTTTTATTTTGAGTTATCGTTTTATCGATAATAATTATAGACCTTAGCCACAGCATTTGAGTAGCGAACCTTCTGGACATTTGACGTGCGTTCCTCGTTCCGAGTAGCGAAATTATGCACAGGATTATGAACTTCATTGTTAGAGAAATAGAATTGATATTTCCTTGACTACAGATGCAAATTGTGTCTGAGAAATTGAAAATTTAATATTTTTATGTAGGAATTCTAAAACAATACTTACCGATGATAGGAAATACCTCCATGAGACAAGTTTTTTAATGTGCTCTATTTGAGCAGCTTCTAACAGAGCAATACGGCATTTTCCTACAATAAACACATAATTTACTCATGTCATACGCCGTGTGCGGTTGCCAGATGACTGACAATAATCTGTGCAAGAAGTATGCGAATTTACGCTCATGTTCGGCGACACGGGAACGCCCACTCACCACTTCCAATGGATTCTTTATTCCGTGGCTGCGACGATAAATGGCGGATTAAAAATGGGGCGCAAGAAACGCAACGCTGTATACAGATTAGGGATAGCAACCGAGTACTTAGTGAAAAAACCGAGTAGCGAGCTAGCGAGTTTAACCGACGGTTTTTAAACGAATCCACATCGGTTTCGAACTCGGTTAAAAACCGCGGTTTCCAGTTTAAAATCGTAGAGCGTAATTATACAGTTTTTTTTCAATTTACTAAATCATCATCAACATAGCAGCTGAAAGACGTCCACTGCTGGACATAGGCCTCCCCCAAAGCGTGCCACAATGACCGGTCCTGCACCACCCGCATCCACCGGACTCCTGCGAACTTTACCAGGTCATCAGTCCACTTGTGCGGGGTCTACCCACGCTGTGCCTTCCGGTACGTGATCGCCACTCGAGAACCTTTCCGCCCCAATGGCCATCGGTTGTACGTGCGATGTGCCCCGCCCATTGCCACTTAAGTTTAGCGATTCGGAGGGCTATATCAGTTACCTTGGTTCTGCTGCGGATAAGTGATGCGATCACGCAGAGAAACTCCCAGCATAGCCCTCTCCATTGCCCTTTGGATGACTTTGAGCCTTCTTATGAGGCCCATAGTAAGCGACCGCGTTTCGGTGCCATACGTCATCACTGGCAACACACTGATCAAATACTCTCGTCTTGAGACACTGCGGAATATTGGATGAAAAAATGTGCCGTTGCCGTTACTTCCCGAACGCTGCCGAGCCGAGTCGGAATCGACTATTGAGCTCTTTCTCAAAGTTGGACCTACCTAGCTGGACAGTCTGTCTGCGTGTGTATATAATCGTATGCAACTTCGAGCGTGAAGTGTGCGACTGAAAGGGAGTTGGTACTACATGGACATTTGACATCATCTTCATCTTATCCATGTTTATCTTTGGGCTAACTGGCTCGGAGGCATAGTACTCAAGTCCTCCATGGTCTCAGCCAAGACTACTACTATATCATCTGCAAACCGAAGGTGAGTGATGTACCTACTCGCCGTTGATGTTGACGCCTAGCCTTCTCCAGTCCAGAGTCTTGAAAACATCCTCCAGTGCAGCGGTGAACAGTTTTGGGGAAATAACATCCCCTTGCCTGACACCCTGCTGCAGCGAAAGCTCCGATCCTGGGGTCGGACTGACATAGTGGCATTCTCGTACTCTTCCACGCCTTTGGGGTTCTCCCTTCTAGTAGGACGGTGTCGAACAACTTCTGAAGGGCCGTAAGGATCGGTTTTCTACCTTTCAGGAGTTCGGCTTGCTGCTGTTCTTAAGCTGTTTCAGAGCCATTTTAAACTGGTACAGGCTGATGTCCGGGATTTCATCGAAACACTACGTTGAATTTACCAGTAAAGGAAAGTATGAATGCTGCACCTGATTACAACCATAGATCAACCACCTTCTGCAAAGATGGCAAAAAACTCGGTTTGAATGGAAGCGAGGATATGCTGCATGATGGCTGTTGACGGGTTGCCATTTATAACATTCACTACCTACCTCGGCTGACTTGAAAGAATTATTCGCCGAAAGTGGCCACATGTTGAGTTTTTATTGATTTTAATATTTGATTTAATATGTCGTGCAATAAATAATTTATGAATTGTCATTCGGGAACCAAAAGCTTAAAATCAACCCTTTTATCTGGGGGCACGGCACAGCCCCCGCCAAGTCATGCAAAACAAAGAGGCACGGCCGCACCATCCTTTTCTCGAAGCCATTTTCAATTTCCTGTAATTTTGTGCTGGCACCGTTGCTTGGTTAGGGCGCATAACGTCCCACTCGCAAAACGTCCCTCCACCAAAATTGTGTCCCATTCTCAAAACGTCTTCTCTGCAAATGGTCCCTTATGTAAAATACCCCATTCGCAAAACGTCCCTTTCTCAAAAGGTCCCATCCCTTTCGCAAAACGTCCCGTCTGAGAAAGCTCCTTTCGCTGATAGTCACTACTGCATAACGCCCCTTTCGCAAAACGTCCCGTCTGCAAAATGACCCATTCGTGAAATGTCCCGTCTGCGAAATGACCCATTCGCAAAATTTCCCGTCTAGAAAAAACTTGTTTAAGAAACTGACACGACCTAATTTGTTGAAATTGATATTATATAAGCAGTTTTTTAAGAAAACATATTTGTTCTAGCACATCAAAAAAATATAAGTTGGTTTCTTATTTCCAAGGCAGTTGACGGACTCGAAACATAATTGGACGAAATCGGCTCGATGGAAAATAATTGCAAAGATTGGTCTTAAAATCATCTTAAACGGTTTTATGTCCTTATTTTTTTGACGTATGGGTCTGCAATTAAAAACATCAAGTCCACATATTTATACCTAAACCGCTAGCGAGCCATATTTCACAAATAATCCACACTTTTTAGCTATTATAGGGAACATTTTGCGAACGGGTCATTTTGCGAAAGGGACGTTTTGCGAACGGGTCATTTTGCGAAAGGGACGTTTTGCGAACGGGTCATTTTGCGAAAGGGATGTTTTGCGAAAGGGACTGTTTTTATGTGAAGGGACGTTTTGCGAACGGGACCTTTTGCAGAAGGGTCGTTTTGCGTAAGGGACATTCAGGAAAGGGACATTTCGCGAAAGGGACCAAGGGACATTCTGCGAGTGGGACGTTATGCGCCCTAACCCGTTGCTTTGGTGCAGAACCCTGAATTTTTAGTAACATATATGGCTAATGTATATAATATATTCTCAATAACATCCAATTTGAACTTTTTAAGGGTTAGGGCGCATAACGTCCCACTCGCAAAACGTCCCTCAACCAAAATTTCGTCCCATTCTCAAAACGTCTTCTCTGCAAATGGTCCCTTATGTAAATTACCCCATTCGCAAAACGTCCCTTTCTCAAAAGGTCCCACCCCTTTCGCAAAACGTCCCGTCTGAGAAAGCCCCTTTCGCTGAAAGTCCCTACTGCATAATGCCCCTTTCGCAAAACGTCCCGTCTGCGAAATGACCCATTCGCAAAATGACCCGTCTGGAAAAAGCTTGTTTAAGTAGAGATTAGGAGTCTTCTCATGGGATAAGAGATGGCCAATAACGGGTCATTTTGTGGAAGGGACGTTTTACGAACGGGCCATTTTGTGAAATGGACGTTTTGCGAACGGGTCATTTTGCGAAAGGGACGTTTTGCGAACGGGACTTTTTTATGTGAAGGGACGTTTTGCTAACGGGACCTTTTGCAGAAGGGTCGTTTTGCGTAAGGGACATTTAGGAAAGATATATTTCGCGAAAGGGGCCAAGGGCCATTCTGCGAGTGGGACGTTATGCGCCCTAACCTTTTTAAGATCTATTGCCCGTCAAAGTTTCTTTGTTTTGTCACTGACATACTCACTGTCTCACTGACTTATAATGATCAACGTAATTCTAAGGTACATCTAGCAGACCCACAAGCTCAAAATTTTGAACATAATTTGTTTTTAGCCTATCCATTCTATTTCAGTTTCAGTTGCAATTGCAGTCACGATTTAGATATATATAAACTGTATAAGTAAGTATGTAATCCTATACAAATACATGCGATTACAAAGTTACTTTTTCAGTTCCTTCTTGCAAAAATAATAACAAGGTAGGTACAGTACACTTTACGTTGTATTTGCATGCGGATAGTGTTAACCTTCAAAAAGAAATGAGATCCCATAAAAAAGCTCCCTAAATAAAGTTATTTATGTTATTTTTTATAAAAACCATTCCATGTAAAAAATAGGCCAAGTCTCGAAACTCTTCCACAGTAAAGTGGTGAGATATTTCGTAGAGCCAAGTCAGGCATTCTTATTAATCTTTATTTGCTTGCTAAATAAAATTTTGTAACTTGGCAATCCCACTTACATAGTTTAGGTATGCAAAAATTTGTAAATGCAGGAAAGTTATGTGATTCCCAAGTTGCAGAATTCTATTTAGCAAGCAAATAAAGATTAATAACAATGCCTGACTTGGCTCTACGAAATATCTTACTACTTTTTACTGTGGAAGAGTTTCGAGACTTGGCCTATTTTTTACATGGAATGTTGTTTATGGGATGTTGTTTTATTTCTAACTTGATAACCACAATTCACAACTTAAGTGGCAGTGGGCGGGGCAAATTCCACGTAGAACCGATGGCCGTTGGGGCGGAATAGTTCTCGAGTGGTGACCACGTATCGGAAGGCGCGGCGTGGGTAGGCCCCCCAGAAGGTGGACTGATGACCTGGTAAAGGTCGCGGGCATCCGCTGGATGCGGGTGGCGCAGGATCGGCATTGTGGCACTCTTTGGGGGAGACCTTTTTCGATCATAGTTGCAATCTCTAGTTGCACTTTGCACCAACTTACAATTTTATTACAGACCGATCAACTTTAAATATGGCGCCGGCAGCTGTCATTCCGTATAAACTTGTCAAACTTTCCATACATTCAGATTTTAACACCGCTTACGATTACCTGTCAGCCCCGACTTGTCAGAAACTGACTAATTGCTTTCGTCTGGAGGCATGTTGCGCTGCTGATCCTGCTGTCAAACGAGTTGTACTGAGAAATTGAATGCACATGTGGTCGGATTGTTGCATCTGTACGACACACCGAATTATGACTTCGACGTGTTGTACTGACAAATTGTGGTGAAATCATATAATCTATAGACCCCATTTGGTGCAACCCACCCTAAGTAATTGAATATCCCAGGTACCAGAAATGGTTCCTGGGTCTTTCTTTCCTGGAAACTACAACTACACAGCGAAAACCCTTCACATATAATAACCTAATCTAGGTACTATGAAATTTTCAGTTTTCGGATTGGTGTACCTATTTCAATTTTGTCAGATTTTTTTGCATTACTCATCTAAAACGTAAGTTAGTTTTTACATTAGTTATGTTATCTATCCCACAGTTCACTACATTAGCCGCAGTAATGCCAGCAATAACAGCAGCACGGTTATCACAAGTGTCTGATATAGAAGTTACTGTACTTCAGTGCCTCAAGCTTTTAAATCTTTATTACAATTTTATTACAACCATGTCCCTCCAAGGAAGCGAGGAAGACCTAATAATAGATGGCAAGACGAAATAGCATCAGTCGCAGGAAAAAATTGGTTAAAAACCGCACGAGACAGACCGACTTGGCAAGCCTTGGAGGAGGCTTTTACCCGCGAGGGGTCCATTCAGCAATTTTTTTAATTTATTTGAATGTTTTAATAATTAATGCTGTAATGGAATTTAAATAAAGCTTTTTTATTTATTTATTTATTTATGTCCCTCCATCCAACGCGGTCAAAAGCCAAGTGATTAATGCCACTAAAATATAAATCATTTTTACTTTTTAGTTCACATTTTGTACAAGAGCTTTTTTTTTTAAATATTTACTTACGTTATATTTTTTTTTAATAACAGCTTTTTAAAAAAAAAATCACTTAATCTACTTAATATGTTTTTCAACACACCTGCTCGTAAAGTAGGTCTTATTACAGCGTATTTACACTGATAATGCAGAATATTACCCATGTCGTGCCTTTTACATTACATTATCGCACTAGTACCTTTTCATTGCATATCTTTTTAAATATTAGCAAAATAATGCAGAATATTACCCATGCCGTGACTTTTACATTACATTATCGCACTAGTGCCTTTTCATTACATATCTTTTAACATTTTAATTTTTTATTTTATTTTTTTTTTCCTCGCAAATGTGTTGAAAAACGTCATATGAAACACGTGAGCATTGGTCATTACACTTCTCGTCTCCATTAAGCCTTCGCCTTCGGCTCAGGCTTAAAAACCGACTCGAGTGTAATGACCAACATAGCACACTTGTATCATAATGTACTATTACTTTTTAGTCTTAAATCTTTGTAATTTACTTGTTTTGGCATTTGTTTGTCAAGTCACTACTAAGTTTTTCGTTTGTTCACAATCATCATCATCATCATATCAGCCGAAAGACGTCCACTGCTGAACAAAGGCCTCCCCCAAAGAGTGCCACAATGGCCGGTCCTGCGCCACCCGCATCCAGCGGACTCCCGCAACCTTTACCAGGTCATCAGTCCACCTTGTGGGGGGCCTACCCACGCCGCGCCTTCCGGTACGTGGTCGCTACTCGAGAACCTTTCCGCCCCAACGGCCATCGGTTCTACGTGCAATGTGCCCCGCCCACTGCCACTTAATGAGCCCAAACTCGATTATCTTAGTGATTTCCCTCATAGAGTTCCAGTGGCCATCTTCCGGCTCCATCATGAGACCCTCGCCATTAAGCCATCATTTGCAATGGTAAAGTGCTGACGATAACAAAACAAACCAGCCCAATCTCGACTATCATAGCACTTTCCGTCATAGAGTTCCAGTGGTCATCTTCCGGCTCCATCATGAGACCTTCGCCATCATTTGCAATGATAAGTGCTGACGAAAACAAAACAAACCAGCCCAATCTCGACTATCATAGCACTTTCCGTCATAGAGTTCAAGTAGCCATCTTCCGGTTCCATCATGAGACCCTCGCCATAATATAATGTTTAGTATTTAACAATGACGTGTACACTCTAACAAACGACCTACGTACGAGTATCACATCGCTGACATCGCATGAGCAGGCGAAACTGAATGCGAAAAAGGGGTAGCCTATAACGTTATTATATCGCTTGAGCAAGTATCGCTTTCATATATTGCTATAGATTTATAACGTTATAATGGATACCGCTATACAGGGCGTCAAATATCGTTATAATATGAGTATAGCGCTATTTTGGAATTATAACGTTATAAACGATAGCGCTATTTAAAGGCCTGGTGCCTAGGGTGCCGCTGGCAGCGAGCCGGGGCCTAAGCTACCGGTGGTCAGGGCGACAGAGGCAGGAACAGTATCCAGGAGTACCGCCTTCTGTATCTGACCCTTGATCCAGCCATCTAACGAGTCTCTCGAATCGAGACTCTTCGCTATTAATCCATTCGCCGTAACGACTATTAGTATTATTCATTCATTCATTGGGTTTATAAGTATGTAAAACGCCTGACAGTATTCTAGTTGTAAGTAATATAGTAGACTAGCCTGTTGAATGTATGTTTTTTGGCTTACCTCGGACTATTTTCAACATCTCGTGCGGTGAAGAATAAATTGAGTTTTTATCCACTTCAACTTTTATTTGAGACATTTAAACAGCTTAGCTCTTTCATTCCAAAACCAATTTCCATGAGATTTCTCGTTGCAAGCGCTTTTTGTGTTCGCCACAACCTACATCAAAGTATCCGGATACAGTTGGGGACCGATAAAATAACAAAGCTAAAATATGATATTTCATAAGAAACTTCCTTTTCTTAAAAATAATTACTCGTATAACATTTAACTTATTGTGGAACAGTGCATATTACAAATGAACGCTAGGTATTCTTGGAAAATGGGCTATGTTGGGAGTTTCTCTGCATGATCGCATCAGAAATGCGGCTATGGGCAGCAGAACCAAGGTAACCGATATAGCCCTACGAATCGCTTAACTTAAGTGGCAGTAGGCGGGGCACATTGCACGTAGAACCTATGGCCGTTGGGGCGAAAAGGTTCTCGAGTGGCGACCACGTACCGGAAGGCGCGGCGTGGGTAGGCCGCCTTCCACAAGGTGGACTGATGACCTGGTAAAGGTCGCGGGAGTCCGCTGGATGCGGGTGGCGCAGGGCCGGTTAGTTTGGCACTCTTTGAGGGAGGCCTATGTCCAGCAGTGGATGTCTTTCGGCTGATAATATGATGATGATGATGATGACTCTTGGAAAATAAACTTTTGAGGTTTGCGTCAAATAGTACGAAGTTGTTGTTTTGTTTTCACTACGTCGATGGCAAACTAGCGTACGGGTCCGCCTGATGGTACGAAGTTGTTGTTTTGAGGTTTGCGTCAAATAGTACCAAGTTGTTGTTTTGTTTTCACTACGTCGATGGCAAACTAGCGTACGGGTCCGCCTGATGGTACGAAGTTGTTGTTTTGAGGTTTGCGTCAAATAGTACGAAGTTGTTGTTTTGTTTTCACTACGTCGATGGCAAACAACTAGCGTACGGGTCCGCCTGATGGTACTAAGTTGTTGTTTTGAGGTTTGCGTCAAATAGTACGAAGTTGTTGTTTTGTTTTCACTACGTCGATGGCAAACTAGCGTACAGGTCCGCCTGATGGTACGAGGTTGTTGTTTTGAGGTTTGCGTCAAATAGTACGAAGTTGGTGTTTTGTTTTTGGAGGTGGTTGCTGGAGAGATGCTCCCCAGCAACCCCAATTTAAAATAATTGTACTGGCGAAACTTTTGAGGTACAATTTTTTTCAAGTAAGTACTAATTCGGATTTTTTTTTTACATAACATTAACTCAGAAATTCCGAAACCGAAAGTGGGGTTGCCAGGGAGTATAAGTTCTTCGGGTATGTATTAAAACGACGCACCAAACATAATAGAAAAACTATAGCGATTTTTCTACTGAGATTTTGCTCCATATCACAGAGTAAATCTTTTAACAAATTCCCCTTTTTAGGTATGCCGAACGAGCCTAAACGTGGCTTTCCCTTTCTATCGCATGCATCGTGTGCGTGCCGTAGCAGCGCTAACATACCTTCTGGGGCCGGTAGTACTTGTAGCGGCGCGACCAAATCACGGAGTGAGCAGCCCATATTGACTACTGACGAACATTTTCCTTTCGCCCACGGAGACTTCCCGCTGGAATTGTGTGCAAACGTGTTCAATTGTTATTATGTATACCAGAAAAAGATTTAACAAAGTTCCCATACTTTATTTTCATTTACTTCTAAGCATGTTTCATTTAAGAATAAAACAATTTACATTCAATAACACATAATTTAAGTTGACGTGACTTGCTGGTTTATACCGTACTGTACATGAACATGTCTACAATAGACTCGAAACAAGCATTTATGTTATTGTATTGCTAATCACACCTCATTTTGTTCAATGCTTTTTTTATTTATGTTATTAATTGCGACTACTAGTTAAAATTGGGATATTGTTAGTGAAAACGAAATCCTTACTAATACATAGACCGTTTGTTTTACAGTTTGACTGAAAACAGATAGTGCGTCGCGACGTGCGGCGCGCCGTGCGCCGTGCGCGCGCTCCAGTAATAAATACGTATTGCACTCTCCATGCGACGCGGCCACACACCTGATCTCACACCTTACCTTGTGATCAAGCAAGTTCTATCAAAAGTATGCACACCTAAATACCTTGTATGTAAAAATCACATTCAGTTATTAAGGCACATTATATGAGCTGTCCCGTAGGCTAGACTGGAAGCACTCGTATACCAGCATTTACATTCGACTCAGTTCCACATGTATGACTTCGCCGGGTGACGGTTTACAATTATAAACAGACACTCATCTTTAAGCGACCTAAATATATACTTCCATAAATACATAAGAAAATATGTCAATGTCAAATCATTCGCTAATTCAAGTAAGCTTGTTCTTATCTCATAAATAATTTCTCTAGTTACAAAAATAGTATACATCGAATGGAACGGCGCGGGTCGGGCCGCGGCGCGCCCCGCCGTCCGTCCGTTACATATAATACAGAAATAAGATTATTCTTACAAATACATAACGATACAATATTACAACATTATCACCGGGATTATTAACAATACGGTTTTAAATTTTAAATACGTTACATTCATTACGTTACAAAAACTATAGTTTTAATAGAGAGAGTCAAAGGCACACACTTTGTAAAAGTATCCTACAAGTTAGTCTCAGCGTCTCTGCGGTCACTGCACGTGTAGTGGCGTCACGCGTCACGCGTGTCACGTCACACGTAGACGGGCCCCTGCGCATCGTCGTCCAGATTGATGCGGTTGGGGTAGGGCCCGCCGTCGTCGAAGAAGCGCCGGAACGTGAACTCGAAGAACCCGTGGAAGTACTTGCCGTCCTGCAGCTCGCTGTCCGACTTGCTGGAGTCGGCGGACGAGGCGGGGCGCAGCTTGTCGGGGTCCACGGGGTCGAAGTTGGACGTGTCGGTGGGGAACTCGATGCGCGGGATGTACGGCGCCACCTGCCGCCGCAGCCCCTTGTCGAAGTCGATGGACTGCAGGAAGGGGTGATTCTTCACCTCGTCCGCGTCCTTGCCAAGCCGCGTGTCCTGCCCGGAGCACAGCTGCAGGATCAGGTCCGCGCTCTCGGGGCTCAGGTTCGCCGCCTCCGGAATGTGCAGCGTGCTCTCCCAGTTTATCACCTGCAAACAATTCAACGAACGATTACGCCCGGTTCTAAGAAACCTATTGCGCAGTATTGCTTAAAGTATGTACATATTAATTTCACTGTCTAAAATATATTAAGGCGACGTAGGCTCGTGGTCTCCTCTCCCTCTCATTGAGCATAAGCGTGAGCGAGATGGAAGTGCGTGTTCGGAAGCGCGGATATCATGTTTTTTAATTTTAATTTTTTGTGCGATTTAATACCTAAATAAAAAAGTAATAGCTAAGTTCCCTCCATGATATAGCCGATTTTTAGAACCAATTTTAATATGTTTAGCTGTTGTGCATAATTTGTTACGAATTTTTGGAGTGTACTTTAGACATATGTTCGTGATTTTTTTCTATCGAGCGAAAGTCAAAAACTCAGGATTCGAATAGCTGTTGTCCCTCGAGAAAGGCCTCAAGATTGCTAATTAAATTTAGGGCAGCCGTATTATAATCCAAACAAGAGCTACGACTTTTTAACGATCCGTTTCCTGAGCTCACGTCGCCTTAATACAAAGGGTAGCTATTGAGGGCATTCATTATCTGTCCTTATGTTTTGCCATACAATTATTTTGTATGTTAATTTCATGCATTCTACATACTTACAACACAATCTACTTACTAACATTATTTCACGATATGAAAGAAATAGTGGCGTACCTTTAGCTGCGTCTCAGCGGGCGAAGCCGCAAGGAACGGCGGAGATCCGACAAGCATCTCATAGAGGATGACCCCGACCGACCACCAGTCACAGAGCTGCGTGTACCCGGCTCGCGTGAGCACCTCGGGCGCGATGTAGTTGGGCGTGCCCACGAGCGAGTGCGCGAGGCAGCGCTGGTGCTCGCGCTTGCGGCGCCGCTCCAGCGGCTTCAGCTGGTGGCAGCGGCACTCGCTCATGTTGCTCCACTCGCCGTCCACCGGGTCCATCGAGTCCTGCCGCCCGTGCTCTGCTATCAAAACATTATATTATAACTCCTGCTCAATATCCTCCATACGCCTACATTTTGTGACTTTGTCAGTTTGTACAGTAGAGTTATCCAATATCTTTACAGACAGCCTTTCAAAAATATCTGAACACAGTTTTTATTGTTATTGACATAAGAAGCAGGTGTAGATATTTTTGAAAGGTTGTCTGTGTAGATATTGGAGAACTCGACTGTACATAGGCCTGTAGGGGTAGGGGGGTAATCTATGGAACTACTCATACAATTTAAATTCTTGTTTCCACCACTATCTAAAATAGATGTTCGGGATGGGCATAGGTTATTTTATCCCGTGGCTCCCAGGGTTCTTTTTAATATGCGGATGGAGCCGCGCGGGCAGATCCTAGTATAAACAAGTTTCTGTCAAAACTGTAATTTTTGGTACAAGCTTTTATTGCCGACTGTACTTTTCTGCATACCATCATCAACTACTCATTGAGACGATTTTAACGAGCCCAAACTAGATGGGGTTGTGTCGTTTTATTGCGGAGTTCCTATGGCCACTTCCAGATCAGCTCCATGTCATCATAATATTGCATTGTCATGCGATATACATGCATGCAAAATTTCAGCTCAATCGGAAACCGGGAAGTGGGTCAAAAATTTTACTTGCAAGATTTGATTACAGACAGACTGACAACAGTAGCTCTAGTATAAGTTTTATCGATACATATACGTTTTCGCACGCGTTTGCGTTTAGTTTCAATTTGTATGGCGACGCGTAGTTCCTAATAGTTACCACCAGAGGCGCTGTTCGTGTTTCCATACAAATTGAAACTAAACGCAAACGCGTTCGAAAACGTATTGTATCGATAAAACTCATACTAGAGCCTCTGGACAGGTGAAAGTAAATAAAAGCTTGTAAAAATAAGGTAAATTTCTCACCATTCCTCTGGTAGTACTTGGAGTTGTGCGTCCAGCGGAAGCCGGTGCAGAGGCCGAAGTCCGTGAGCTTGATGTGTCCGTCGCGGTCGATGAGGATGTTGTCAGGCTTGATGTCGCGGTGGATGAAGCCCATGCGGTGCACGCTCTCCACCGCGCACGTCAGCTCCGCGATGTAGAACCGCGCCAGCTCCTCCTCGAAGATGCCCAGCTTAATGAGCAGCGACATCAGGTCCCCGCCCGGAATATAGTCCATCACGAAGTACAAGTTATCCTTGTCCTGGAAGCTGTAGTACAGTTTCACGACCCACTCGTTGTCGGCCTCCGCCAGGATGTCGCGCTCGGCTTTCACGTGCGCCACTTGGTTCCGCTTGAGCACGTCAGCTTTACGCAGCGTTTTCATTGCGTACAGGTGACTAGTGTCTATCTTACGCACGAGCGCCACCTCGCCGAACGCGCCCACACCTATAGGCTTGATCTTAGTGAACATGGACTTGTCCATTTTGGCCCGCTTTAGCCGGATGTAGTTGGACTCCTTCTGACTCAACATTTTCCGCATCTGATACTGCGCCTCGATGCTGAGCCCGATCTTATTCATTTCCTTCTCAAGCTGAAGCCTGCGGAACTGGCGCTGCTTGTAGGACTTGACAATGTTCTCGACGTGCTGCTCCATGAAGAATTTGAAAGCCTGTGGCGAGTAGTTCCGCACCTTACAGTCGCGGCGCTCGTCTTCCTTCTCCTTGCTGATGTTCCGCCGCTCAGGGATCGGCGACTGGTGCCGGATCTTCTTGGGCGGCGCCGCCGGGCGTCTTTCCGTGGATCCATTCGCACCTTTGTCAGAGCCCGACGCGTGAATGCCGTCCTTCAGCAGATTATTCGAGCAATTCTGGTTCGGACACTTGCCCTCCACGGCCTGCGAGGGCTCGCCCTTCGGGTCGCAATCGGAGAACTTCTTAACGAGCGCCGCATGGTTCGAGGGCGCGGGCGCGTCGTTCTCTACCGCGCCGTAGGGCGGCGGCGGTGGCGGCTGCAGGCCACGCTGCGCCGCCAGCGCCTGCATGGTGATGGCATAGCTCGGCGGCTCCGTTGTGGGCACGGCGCCAGGCGACGGCGGCTTAGGCGCCAGGGGATAGCTGGGCGGCGTCTGCGAGGCCTTCTGCTGGATGGAGGAGGCGTACGAGGGCGGCGGAGGGGGCGGCGCGGCTAACGACACCGGCGGTGGCGCCACAGGTGCGATGGCAGTCTGTAGAACGGGTTTCTGCACCTGAGTGCTCTTGACTGATTGCATTATGATGGGGGGCTGCACCGCGTGGCGCGCCGTCCACGGCTGCACGGGCGTAGGCCGCGTCATGCCGCCGGCGCCCGCGGCCGGCGACACGGTGACGGGCGACGGCGAGCCGGCTGACGTGCCGCCCGAGTAGATGCCGGAGGAGGGGCTCTTGCGGTAGTCTTGCGACTGCGTGGGGCTCTGGCGGTTCTGCATGGAGACGGAGTAGGAGGGCGGCGGCGGCACGCCAGCCAGAGGGTAGGGCGGCGGCAGCTCGGCGCCGGTCTGGTAGATGTTGAGCGCCTGGATCTGCTGCGAGAGCTGCTGCTGGGCCTGGGGCCCATTCTGCACGACCATGGGCTGGCGCGGCTGCACGGGGCTGGTGCCTCGAGCGGGGGGTAGGGGCGGCGCAGGGGACATGCGCTTCATGAGCTGTTGCACCGAGGGTGGCACGGGCGGCGTGGACGGGCAGCGCGGAGGCGGCGGTGGCGGAGGCTCCGAGAATCCGGAGGGCGAGTACTGGCGGGACAGCTTCTCGTGCGGCAACGGTGGCGCGTCACTCTGTCGCGGGCTGCCCGAGCGCGAGGACCCGGCGCCCGAGTCCATGGCGGGGCTCCCGCGGTGCAGGCTGATCTCGCGCTCCAAGCTCGGTTTGCGAATGAGCTTGGTGCCGAGCGCGCTGAGGTTGTTACCCTTGAGGACTCCATTGAGAGGCTCCTGGTGCTTCGATAGATAATCGATGGCGGAGTCGATGCGGCCGCCTGAATATTTGAGGGGGCGGCCGGCTGGATCCTGAAAGACAAATAACAACATTAAACTTGGGGAACAACTTATATGATAGTTCCTTTTTATACTTTTTTATTTTCTTGTTTATTTCATGTCATATGTGCATCTGTCGTTGTTACCCACCATGCTCTTCTCACCTAATGGACCCTGCGGAAGACAAGCGCTGGCTGTAAAGCTAGCAACATGCTGAGTCCATTTCGTGACTAATGTGTTTTTTATATTATTTATTTTGTTTTGTATCTGGGTTATTTTTGTCAAGAATAAATGTTTGAATTTGATGCAGGGTTGGCCAAGGCCAATCCAGATCATAATATCTCGTTGAACCAATTCGAAAATGAATGACATAAGAGTTGTTTGTTTGACAAATGTTTTTTTTTTGACAATTTTATCTTATATAAGGGTGGTATTCCACTTGTCCAAGATCAATGTGTGTATTGGCGTCTCACATTTTGCTTAAAAAATGTGAGACGCGATGCACATTAGACAAAGATGTTGGACAAGTGGAATACCACCCAAAAACACCATGTGCGCAAATTATACGTTATTACTTATGCGGCAATTACACTTCGTTGTTCACCTAATACGGTCGCCGCATTAGGTGAACGACGCCGTGTAAGTATTTGCCGCATTAGCCGTGTCCACACCGGACGCATGCTCGGCCGCACGCCTCGCCCGAGCCAGTCCACATGCTCGGCCGTATGCCTCGGGCGAGCCGTCTGCATGCTCAGCCGCATGCCTGCAGCCGGCTCGGTCGAATTTTAGCGTGTCTGAGGCAAATTGGCTCGGCCGAATTTACCTAAAGGCAATTTCGTTGAGCTCGCGATCGTCATGAAAAATAAAATTTGATATTTATAGGGCAAAAATGCTTTCATATGTCCGGCCCATTGATCTGTGTCAAAAAGCCGACAACGCTGGGCGAGGCGTGCGGCCGAACAAAACAACCGCCGAGCCACGTCTACACGAGCGCGCATGCTAGGGCGAGGCGTGCTCGGCCGAGCCATGCGCGGTGCGGACACGGCTATTCATATATCAGCGCTTCTGATACTCCTGAACGTAACAAGCTAGGACAATAAAATAAAGCTAGAACGTAACAAGTAGGTCAACTTTTTTAGACAAGGGGTAAGCAAAACTTTCTAAAGGGGGGTGAGAACTCGAATGTTACTTATGTATTTGTAGTTAACCAGGGTACTTTGAGGCAATTTTTTCGCACTTTCATGGCGGAGAATGTGTGTACATACATACAAAGGACCCAAATATAACATTATCTTCTCTTCATGCAGCATTGAAGAAAATTGCTCTGAAGACAGTTTAGTACAAAATTAAGCTCTTTGCACAGCTTTATCTATTTGGCTGAATTCTTTCAGTGTGCTTGCATACTTTACACACACAAGTGGCAAAGATTGTAGGAAGTGAGTTCCTTTGTTTTGCAAAAAAGCAAGTCACATATTGAATTATTTTAGTAGTTGTTCCCGCGGCTCGGCCCGCATAATAAAAGGGTGCCCCAGGATGCAAAAAGCCGTGGGATAAAATATAGCCTATGTCGCTCCTGAAGCTACATACAGCACGGCTATCACAGGACGGCCCGCGAGCTGTATCGCGGCAACAAACAGTATCCGTCTCTTTCCAAGCGTTCTTATTAGAGAGAGACAGTTTGTCTATCTCGCCGCGACACAGGTCGCGGGCCGTCCCGTGATAGCCGTGCTGGTGAGTGACTTAGGCCACCCCCTTACTTACTGGGCATTGGATTAGAGCTACTATAAAAAAAAAAGCTTTTAAAAGAGAGTGTACTTGCATCATCAAGAAGACTAAAAAGAGCAGCCATTCTAAAACTGACTGATACAGTGGGAAAAAAACGTGTTTATTTTTAAAGTGATATAAGGACAATAAGTTTAACAATATTCCGTTTATGAATAACGATTTCTCAAAGCAATGTTTATGTTACCTTTTTGCAACTTACATAGAGTAATTGCGAAAGTAACTCTTCACACATCCGTCTGTCTGTAACCTTTTCGCACTTAAACCGCTGAACCGGTTCAAATGAAATTTGGTATGGTGATAGTTTGAGACCCTGGGAAGGACATAGAATAGTTTTTATATAATAAGAGTTGAAAAGGGGAGTTAAAGTTTCTATGGGAGTGTAATAATTGATGCTGCACCGGTCTAGCAGCATATATTTGCCATTCATTTTTTTTACAGGCATTGTATTAATCCCTACGGCCATTTACATGTATACGTGGACGAAGTCAGGGGCAAAAGCTAGTAATTACTTAAAAATATTGCAAATTAAATAAAAGCTTGTAGAAATAATAAATATTAAAGACTGAAATTGTTGTTACGTCTCCTGGAACACTCTGCAACTACAGTCTGATTTAGTATGAACAACATTTTTTTTGTAGTTTTGCGTTCTGCTATATTGCTACTTTCTTATATTCTAATAAAAAAACATAATATTAATAATAATTACTGTAGCCTCACCTCTTCATACCCGGAAGCAATAAGCTGATTGAGTGATTGTGGGTGAACATTGAGCTCCTTGTCAAGTCCATTGCCAGAAGAGGAACTAAAACCGGAGCTAACGCCGGAACTGACTGTGCTTGCTGCAGAGGACCCCGGTGGGTCCAAACTTCCAATGTTGGCAAAAGGTAATAATGAATTTCTGATCTCGGCAAGCGCCTTCTGGTGATAACCGGAGGAGCGCGTGGCCGTCTTGCCGGGCGCCGGCGGGTTCATGGCGCCCGAGCCCCAAGCCTCTCACCCCACCCCGCCCATCACATCTCCACCCGCATGCACCATGGATCAACAGATGCAGTTCTCATTACCAGGGCTAATAATACTGAGGGCTGATACTTGAACAAGAAACTTGAACAAAGCAGTCTTGTTTGTTTATAACTTTTTTTACTTTGTTGATACTTGCAATATGCAATCTAGAAACCTTGTGTGAAGCTGAAAAACAATAGAAAAATAATTTTACGGCAAATGATGCTATTACAAATGTCTTAGCATGTCTCCAGTCAAATTTCATAAAGAACCAACTAATTATAGTGAGATTCAGTTCATTATATTATATATCTTATTGGTATTACTTTACCAAAACAAATAGTTTCATTATATTAGCATAAATGCTCATTAGAAGGCGATTGTAAATAAACAAGCAGCAATAATGGCCCAGTGCCTGTTCGCGGATACGAAACTACAAGAATGCTCAACACAAATCATAATCATTCTTGACAGAGCTGAGGAATTCCAAAATTAGAGACACTTATATATCGATAAACATGTTATAGGCACAAGCATTGAGAGAAAAAATTATTACCTGAAGTCTTTTTAGTTTCTGCAAATCCAAATGGGAATCATAGACGTCATAATCCAGTAAAATAAAAACGATAGTCGAGAGCTCTCACATTACCGATGACATCTTTCTAGTACGCCACGTATATTATTCACAATATCATCATATCACAAGTTTTCAAAATAAGACAAATATTACACACTTTTACTTAGCTGAGGAATTATGAAAACAAAGAACTCTGAAACACAGACATGCAAGTTGGCAAACCATACAAAGCGACCATTTTGAAGAATTACCACATTCTTTCGTATGTTCGTAAAAGCTACGCTATCTTGACGTTCGAAGTTGCTACCAAAATTCTTATTCTGAATAAAATACTAGGAAGTTCAACTATTTAGTATGCTGTTTAGTAACATAATTTTAGAATAAATAAATGTTTATTTTAAAAATTAATTTAACTATTTAATATATTTTTATTTATTGGGCTGTTTCACAAACTGTTTAGAACTTTTGTTTTTGATACGAATCCACTCTACGATCATATAGACCAATTCTCATATAGTACAGTCAAACGATAGCCAATAATATTGTTGTACGAGTTGTACTAATTGAAAATAGCCAATACCTACAAAGCACCAACTTGAAAAAAAAGTCCGATGGAATGTAAATCAATACTGTTTGAGGTAATGTTAAAAATGTTGGTTTCTGTAAGTCGGTCAGTTTCGAACACCAAATGTTGACATTCTTGTGTCAGTCACAAATGTCAGAGTCCGAACTCTGAATCAATACGATTATTTTCTTTTCTTTGCTCTGCCAATGGAATAGTGCGATGTGTATATATTCTAATTATATATTTAACTTAATTAAATCGCGGAGCATAGTACATACGTGTATAGTTATGAGTCGGTAAAAATGTACGTACGATACATGAAAAAGTGGTAATCAACGTCGTAATATTCGTAATCAAAAAATGTTGCGACTAAAAAACTTCATATCTATACTCTCATTCTATTTAGTATTAGTTCTTAATTTTGTGGCACCTGAAGATGGCACCGTGTACGATTACGATCCCGAGAGCTTCCAGCGGCAGATCGAAGATATGGATGGAAACTTCATCATGTTCTACGCGCCTTGGTGGGTGTTATATGATAAGATTAATGAATACAGGGAAAAGTATCTGTTTATGAGCTACTATGCTTCCAATAAACTTCTAGTTGACTGAATGTATAATGGGAAGCAATGTATATAAATTAAGATCTTATGTTACCATATGTTCATTGTAAATAAACTATAAAAAAAAATAAAAAAAAATTTAGATAACAAGTTCCCTAGTCGGTTGGAATTTACTTTTTTTTTTGCGTAGAGACTTGTAGCATTTTAATATAAATACAACCAATGAGTGACACTTCACAGATAGTTGTCTATTTATAAGGAAATATGACACAAATTCAAAGTTCTTGTAACTGGACGATAACTATCATGAATTGTTTTTGTATTAAACAGTAAGGGACACATGGCAATTTGTTGCAGCGCTACAAATGCATCTAACATTTACAAATACATTCCCAATTATTTGGAATAATGTTCAGCCAAGTAGGATTCGAACCTGCAACCTTCTGGCACATGCGGCAAACTGAGCTATTGGAAGGAATTGCTCAGAGCAACATTTTTGTCCTTTTAATTTATCATTTGTTGTGATAGGTGCCGCCACTGCACCAACTTCCAGCCAATGTGGGCAGAGCTTGCGGAGCTTGTGAATACAAAGGAGTCCAAGTTTGCCATTGCCCAAGTGGATTGTACCAGGCATGCTCGGCTGTGTCATGACAGCGGTATCACTGGTAACTCATGTTTTCAATTCATCACTTTCAATTGAGTGTTTTATTCAAACAACTCGCATAGTGCAGCTGCATGTTTTAATTTTTTTCTATTATAATGACATAACTTGCAGTGCATAGGGTTAAGTTTCACTTTTTGGCATTGTTGATAATGTTCTATTCAAATCTAAATAAGTCAACAAACCTTGACTCACAAGAGCTACAAGAAAATAAACATATTGATTTGATATAATTGAATTAAATATATTATGTAATAATTATTTTTTATTCCTTTCTCGAATCTCAATGTATTCTCTTACTATGGTTGGCTCTAGAAGTCTATCACATTCTACTTTGTGACAGCATTTTTGTAACTTTTATATAAAAAATATAGAAGTGTGAATTGATTAACAGAATGTATAAAAGAATAATGGTGTCCCCAGGCTACCCAACTCTGCTGTACTACCACAAGAAGTCGTTCCTGCCTGTGGAGTACAAGGGCACGCGCGACCTGCCCTCCCTCACACTGTTCCTCAGTGAGGTGTTCAATACCAACACTGAGGTGGGTATTAGTTTAATAATAGGTTCCCCAGGCTACCCAACTCTGCTGTACTACCACAAGAAGTCGTTCCTGCCTGTGGAGTACAAGGGCACGCGCGACCTGCCCTCCCTCACACTGTTCCTCAGTGAGGTGTTCAATACCAACACTGAGGTGGGTATTAGTTTAATAATAGGTTCCCCAGGCTACCCAACTCTGCTGTACTACCACAAGAAGTCGTTCCTGCCTGTGGAGTACAAGGGCACGCGCGACCTGCCCTCCCTCACACTGTTCATCAGTGAGGTGTTCAATACCAACACTGAGGTGGGTATTAGTTTAATAATAGTTTCCCCAGGCTACCCAACTCTGCTGTACTACCACAAGAAGTCGTTCCTGCCTGTGGAGTACAAGAGTACGCGCGACCTGCCCTCCCTCACACTGTTCATCAGTGAGGTGTTCAATACCAACACTGAGGTGGGTATTAGTTTAATAATAGTTTCCCCAGGCTACCCAACTCTTCTGTACTACCACAAGAAGTCGTTCCTGCCTGTGGAGTACAAGAGCACGCGCGACCTGCCTTTCCTCACACTGTTCCTCAGTGAGGTGTTCAATACCAACACTGAGGTGGGTATTTGTTTCCAATCACACAATCTGTTAGTATTGTATAGCGCTACTCTATATTATCTGCGGTACTGACCTGTCAAGAGTGACAACCTGTCAGCTCTCAATATAATTTCCCTCGTTATTGTACTCATGTCTGCAAAGCTTTTCTTAATAATATAACATATAAAATGATCATCGAGTGTGTTTGTATTTCCACGCCCAACAATTGGTAGCGGAACGAGGTTATACTAGTAATGATCATTAGCGAAAACGAAGAAATAGCCGAAAAATGGCGTCAACAACGTATCGATGTATCGAAACCTTAAGCAGGACAAATTACGACACTTGGTGGCTACAAGCTCAGGCCGTATTGATTAAAAATGACCTGTGGGACTACGTTAGTGGAGATAAGAAGCTGCCGGCTTCAGCAACCGCCGACGAAAGAAGCACATTCGCAAAATTCGATATGCAAGCAAGGTCAGAGTTAATCTTATTGATCTCCCCGTCCGAGTTAAAACAAATAAAAGGATGTCAAACTTCAAAGGAAGTATGGGAAAAACTCAAATCTATATACCAGAGCACAGGCCCTGCGAGAAAAGCTACTCTGTTGAAACAACTTGTTCTCAAGAAAATGAGTTTGCAAGAGGACATCAGGGACCATTTAAACAACTTTATGGACGTTGTAGGAAAGCTGGAGGATATGGAAGTGAAAATCCACCCTGAATTATTAAGTATAATGATGTTATACAGCCTACCAGCTAATTATGACAGTTTTAGAATTGCCATTGAGTCTCGAGATGTTTTGCCCAGCCCGGAAGAATTGAAAGTTAAAATTATTGAGGAAACTGAGGCCAGAAGACAAACCGAACCGTCAAGCTCTGAAGCACTATATGTTAAACATAAAAAGAAGGTTCAAATTTGTAAAAACTGTAATAAGAAAGGCCATACATCTGAGGCCTGTTGGTCGAAGAAAAAAGGTTCCAACATGCAAAAGTACAAAAGTCATGAAAAAAATTTCAATATCTGCTTGACATCAGAAGCTAATATTGGCGACAATATGTGGTGCCTAGACAGTGGGTGTACCTCACACATGAGCAGTGAAGAAAATAAATTCACAAATTTAACTTTGGAAAGAAATACTTTAACATTAGCGTCAAAGAACCATACAACACAAATTCAGGGAAAAGGAAAAATAAGTTTAACTACAACAAATAATGAAAAATATAACCTGAATAATGCTTTGTATGTTCCAGAGATTACAACAAATTTAATGTCTGTCGGTAAAATCACAGAAAATGGCTACAAAGTATTATTTGAAAAGGAAAGAGCATCAATTATCCAAGACAATTCTGTTGTATTGCAAGCTGAAAGAAAAACAAATGGATTATACTACCTGAATTTTGAACAAAATGAAACTGCAAATTTAACAACAAAATGTCAAGATGAGACAATGACATGGCATCGAAAATTAGGCCACATAAATGAGAAAGATCTTAAAATGATGGTTACAAAGGAAATGATGAGAGGACTACATTTAAAAAATGTGAAGTTAGACAAATGTGAAACCTGTATAAAAGGAAAGTTTTCATCACTTCCATTTACCAGCCATGATCGGATTTCATCTGAAGTTTTGGAAATTGTACACAGTGATATCTGTGGACCTTTCGAAGATTCCATTGCAGGATCAAAATATTACATAACGTTCATTGACGATTTCTCAAGATATTGTTGTGTATATTTTATAAAACACAAAAGCGAAGCGATTGAAAAGTTTAAAGAATATAAAACCAGAGTGGAATTGTTCACAAAGAAGAAGATTCAGAATTTGCAATCTGACAATGGCGGAGAATATAGAAACAAAGAATTTGACGATCTGCTGAAACAATATGGTATTAAAAGGAGACTGACTGCACCATACACTCCTCAGCAAAATGGTGTCAGCGAAAGAAAAACAGATCCCTGCTAGACAAGGCTAGGTGTCTAATGATGGAAGCAAATACACCTTCATGCTTGTGGGCAGAGGCGGTAAACACTGCCAATTATTTAATAAACCGAAGCCCAGCAAAAGCGTTAAATGGAGATATACCTTATGAAAAATGGGTCGGCAGAATTCCATCTGGAAACCATTTACACATTTTCGGCAGTAAGGCATTTATCCTAAATAAAAAACGAAGAGGCAAATTCTCACCAAAAGCCACAGAAGGTGTTTTTATGGGATATGCCAAGAATGCTAAAGGATTCAGGATCTACTTACCAGATAAAAATGATGTTGTGATCAGCCGAGACATGAAGACCATCGAGAAGATGTACTATGATGATACACACACCAATGCCTCCGAAGCCCAAGATGTCTGCAACGAAGAACCTGAAAAAGTAAAGGAAACAATTATAAAGTTTAATAAAAATAATAAACCTACCTTGCAGCTTCAGGATTCACCACCGTTGACAGATGCATCATCCTCAGCTGCCACCAGACATGGAGAAATGGATGATGACAACTTATCGCCAGCTGAGTATGGGGGGGCTGAGAGTGATGAATCCCGAACTCCATCTGAAACAGAAACTGAAACATCGACACCACGAAGACCGCAAAGGAATAAAAAGAAGCCATTGTGGACAAATGATTACTACTTACAAGATGATGTGGAAGACAATATGCTCGTGTCTGAAATGACCTTCTTATCTGAACAAAACGAAAATGAAGAAGACTGGCACGATGCTATTAAAGCAGAAATCAAAGCACATATAAAAAGAATGAGACCTGGAAAATTATGAAGAAAGAAAATGGTACGAAAGTCATAGATTATAAAATGGTACTCAAAACAAAGACTGGACAAAATAACACTGAAACGAAAAAGGCGAGGCTTGTAGCTCGGGGATTCGCCCAAAGACCCGGTGTAGACTACAGTGAAACTTTTGCACCTGTAGCCAAATTAAGTTCCATTAGATCCGTTGTAGGAATGTCCGTTGAAGCAGGTATGCAACTGACACAGATGGATGTCACAACAGCTTATTTAAACGGCGACATAGATGAAGACATTTCTATGAAGGTACCTGAAAATCTTGAAAATTATTTGACTGAAATCATGATTGAAGAAAGTGAACAGGATGATCTAACCATTTACAATAAAGCGAGAAATATGTTGGAAAGCATAAGAAATACTAAATGTGAAAAAGTCTGCAAACTACAGCGATCCCTTTACGGATTAAAACAATCTGGGAGGCAGTGGTACATCAAACTGGACATGGAATTAAGGAACCTTGGTTTTGTACCATCACAAGCCGATCCATGCGTTTACATATTGGAGAAAGGAGGAGCTAAAGTTATCACAGCTATATGGGTTGATGATCTACTGATAGCCTATTCCTGCCCAAGGAAAATGCAAGAAATAAAAGAAGTGCTTGCAAATAAATTTGAAATTAAAGACTTGGGAAGACCGGAAAGAATGCTTGGAATAGATTTTAAATACACTAAAGATACAGTAAAACTAAACCAAGAAAAATATATAAAAGACACTCTACTCAAATTCAAAATGGAAGAATGCAAACCGACAACTACTCCTATAGAACCAGGCCTGTCTCTAGAAGTTGATAAAAGTACAAATGGAAAAGAATTACCATACAAAAATTTAATTGGAACTCTTATGTACCTAGCGATAGCTACAAGACCTGACATAATGTTTGCTGTTAGCTATCTATCTCAATATAATGATTGCTACAGTAACGAACACTTTAAAAGCGCCAAACGCGTTTTAAGATACCTTAAAGGAACCTCCGAGGTTGGAATAAGTTTCAAGAAGACTGAACAAGAATTATATGGCATGGCGGATGCAGATTGGGGAGCCTGCAAATTGGACAGAAAATCCTTCTCCGGCTATTGCTTTATATATGCAGGAGGTTGTGTTAGCTGGTCATCCAAGAAACAAAGAAGTGTGGCGCTCTCAACTGCTGAAGCAGAATATGTTGCGATTACTGAAGCTGCCAAGGAAGCTATACACTTAAAGTCCCTATTTAACAACCTAGGTGTGAATATTGACTGCATCCAGATTTCAAATGACAATCAAGCCGCTCTGAAATTGAGTCAAAACCCTATAGTCACATCAAAATCAAAGTATATTGATTTAAAGATGCATTACATAAGAAACTGTGTACAGGAAAGGCAAGTATGCTTAAGCTACTTGGACACAAAGAGGATGGCCGCTGATTTGCTAACAAAGGGCCTAGCAGGACCGCGACTTAAAGAACTGATGACCCAATTAGGATTAATATAGGAGTCGCGAGGAGGAGTGTTAGTATTGTATAGCGCTACTCTATATTATCTGCGGTACTGACCTGTCAAGAGTGACAACCTGTCAGCTCTCAATATAATTTCCCTCGTTATTGTACTCATGTCTGCAAAGCTTTTCTTAATAATATAACATATAAAATGATCATCGAGTGTGTTTGTATTTCCACGCCCAACACAATCAGCCACAAGATGATAATAACAATGAGCGCTATCATAGGCAGGGGTCTCACTGCAATAATAGTATTTTTCACAATCGTGTTATAATAGAGAGCTTTTTAGTCGAGTACCGTGTTTAGGCCACGAAGCTTGCTGAGTGGCCTAAGTAAGGTACGAGTTTAAAAAGCTTGATTATAACACTATTGTGAACAATACTTTTTGTACGAGTTCATTAAAATTAATTTTCTATGAGTCAACTGAACTAATTAAACAAACTCGATACTGTTGAAACGAAGTGCAGCTCATCGCTCGTACGCTTGTTGATATCTTAAAAGACATCAACGAGCGTACGACATCAAAGCGATTCTATTGGTCCAATTCATTACAGTTCAGTAAAGCAGCCACGTGATTGGTCGAATTTATTTTAGTTGTCTGGAGCGTATCGAAAAGTAGTTATTTCGATTGTTTCGACAGTAACATGGACTACAACTATGAAAAGAGTGACGTTGCAGTATTCTCTATGAAATCTTAATACACATATTTTAATCGTCGAGTACAAAATAGTATTTTATGCAACTGTTGTATAAGAAGGGTCTTAAAACGCGAGTGGCGTGGGTTGCGATGCAAGCCTTAGCGAGCATCGCAACTAAAGACGCCACGAGCGTTTTTAGACCAGTTATACACCGTTGCATACAGTACTTTTTCTACGACAAATTTTAAATAAATAGCAGACTACAAAATAGTTAGCCTTTTCCGGCAGCGAGTTTTCTATTCGTACTTTTGCTACTCACGCAATTTCTTTAGGAGTGCAGTTATTAATTTCTTCGACCTTTTTACAAGGAATGTACTCTTTTGTCTTCACAAACACGAATAAAATCTTAATAGTGTAGAACTAATAGTTTATCATCTTTTCATTTTGAACAGTATATATGTTGGTGGGAAAACTGGGAAATCGGAAATGTGACACTTCTTGTTTATGGTTTGTTTTGTTTTTAATTTGTTTGCACTTGCCATCCGAACCAAACCGAATACGACCCGGACCGAATTCGAACTGTTTATTTTCATAATTAATACCAAGAATTTATAAAACATGTAATTTAACACACAATAGATGATGATTTATTATTATTGTAGTAAATAATTTATATTATACAAATGTTAAATCGTAAATAGATACTTTTATTTCGAAATATTTGTTTATGAAGTTGGCACCACTGCAATATAGCGGCCGATTAAAAAAAAGTCAGCCAAGAAAAATACTCATAGGATTGTTTTTTTTTCTTTGGTTTTTTCTTAAACGACCTCTGTCACAGAATAAGTAATAGTACAAGTACAGAAGGCACACTCCTTTGATCTTTACAAATGCCGCTTTTTTTCTTAGCAAAAACACTATGATTTATGGCTCTCTGACGTCGTCGACTCCAGCGCAAGCCAAACGGAGCGTTAAGGCTATGTAGGAACCGAACGGTGAAAATGAATTGGCTCACTTGCCGCGTCGCCGATAGCGAGGGCTGTCAACGACTAAAAATAAAATAATAATGTTTTGCCCATTTATTTCTTGCATTCAATATAGAGAGATATACATTTATATTCTTCATACATTATTTATTTCATTATTTTTCTCTAAAATAATAAATCTCACAATTTGGACGAATTGAATACACCAAGACCGCCAGGCCACCTTTTATTGGCTTTGCTGCAACCCACAGTAATGCAGAATCTTGTTGCTTTATTTTGAAACATTTTAATTATGTTTAATTAAATTAAATAATGCAACGAATGCGTTACGTTACCATGCAACGTAACGAATAGAAATTTGGCGGTTGTTCTGGGCATTACTTGATTCCACTTGATTCATACAGTGTTATGTATGAAAGTAGATACACCTATAATATCTCTTTTATTATTATTCAGAAACTACTTATTATCTATCAAGTTCATTTTCTTACCTTTCGGCATCTTTCGGGCGTGCCGGGAGATAGAAAAATGCAAGATTCGAATTTTTATTATTGTTCTAACCCGCTGCAAATCAATATTTTTAAGGTTTCTTTTTATTCATTTCAACAACACACAAACAGACGAATGCGGTGGCACGTTCACTTCCGATATAATATTTACGTAAGCTTGTGCGCGCGAAGTAGGTCGCGTGCGCGTCCGACCCCATGCACGGCGTGGCAGCCAAAGACTACAATATACATACTGAGATAGACAGGCAACTCGACCAAATTGAGAAGGCATTTAATGGTTGCGTACAGCAGGCGCCATCTCTTCTGCTATATTAAAACTTTTCTGTTAAAACATACAAAAAGTGCGTCGGTCGCAAGGTTTGAACCCCGGCTCATCGACTCCAAATACCGCCGTCTTTACCCCTACACTGAAAAAAATGTTAGGTTGGATTTACCAGATTCCGTGTAAATGTTACCAAAGTTAGCGGTTGATTTCGGTCCTATCACGAATTTTGGTTGATTTTATCAAACTAAATAAGTTGGTGTTGTACCAAATTTATTTGGTAGATTACACCTATATTTTGTAGTAAATAGTAAAATTGTTTACCAAAGTACTTTAGTAACATTTCTCATCAAAGTACTTTAGTATTTTTTTTACCAAAGTACTTTAGTAACGTTTCTCACCAAAGAACTTTAGTACATTTTTAAACAAAGTACTTTAGTAACCTTCTTATCAAAGTAGTTAAGTATATTTTTTTTCAATGTAGTTTGGTGTAATCTACCAAACGGATATTTTTCATTTTACCAAACATACTCGTCTTTTTTTACCAAATACCTTTGGCATGTTCTACTGTTACTATTTTTTGGTACAAATTACCGAAGTTAGTCAGTAGAAAATGCAAAAGTAATTTGGTAAAATCTACAACACAATTTGGTAGATATAGCACTTTCTATTGATACAATGTATTAAATCATTTTGATTGAAAGAGCTGAACTTAACTTGTAAGTATAATGTAATTTATTTGGTGAACTCTAACAAACAAAGTTAAGTAGTATTTACTAATCACGTTCGGTGTATTTTGTCAGCTTTAGTTTGGTAATATTTACCAGATTTATATTTTAGTTACTACTAAAGGTGTTTGATATATCTACCAGATATGTAACGCAGTTTTCATCAAAGTTAGTCTAGTATCATCTATCAGATTGGATCGTGCTTTATATCAAAGATAATATTGTATTATCTACTATAAGTGGATCGCAGATTTTATCAAATATAATTAAGTATTATCGATCATGTGTTTCGTATTTTTTCCTAAAATTGGTTTGGTAATATCTAACAGATTTGTACTGTAGTTTTTACCAAATGTTTACTAGTAATATCTACCAAGATTTTATCAGTGCTTGTTCTGCTAATTGTACCGGTCTTATTTTAGTAAAATGTACCAAATAAGTAGTGTACAGTTTAATGGTGTTAGTTTGGTTAATTTATCAAACTAACATTAGTAAAATGTACACATCTTTTTAGGTAGATATCACCAAACACAGTTTTGATTTCCAGAGTATAAATAGGGTGTGGTATCATTGAAAATTAGAAACTTGCAATATTGCTGACATGGTATGAGAGTAAAATTATAGCAGTTTAGATTTTCAAACTACGTAGTTTTCTATGTAGATTGAAGATTATTCGTAGCCACACCCTAAAAATATTGTAGATGAAAAAAGCTAAAGACAAACACTTCAAAAATATGCAGGCTTATTGGTAACCAACGTATTTCTTTTTAGGGAGATATAGTAAAGCTCATTTGCAATTAAAAAGGTCATGAAGGCTATCCGAAAATCAGCAGTTCCTAGAGAGTGAACATTTACAAATTGCCTTTTTTTAAATAGATATCACTGTTAAAAGGAATAACGTCGATTTACCAGTAACCTTATTTAATATTATAAGGGCTATATACGGTGGTTTAAAGAAAAATAGTCCGAATTTTGGTACATGTAATAAAATTTATTTTGCGAATCGATACAATAAACTGTAGATCACTTATTTTAAAATTATGTCAGTGACTCAGTAGGGTACAAAACCTTTCTTATAATAAAAGTCAAAAGGCTGCCAGGTTGCGGCCCACATTCTTTCTCTGCGGCTGACCGTACGTGAATCAAATTCCTTGGCTGTACATATCTTAATTTTAAGTTTACGAGATAGATACCAGAGGTTCACGGTATACGTAGTAAGTGTGAATCTTATAGGCTGAGTTACAAGTCATGATAAAATTTGCTGAGTAGTCTTATAGACTGGGCTCTCAGTGGAGTATCGTTTGCAAAAATAGCGCACCGTATTCTGACGTCTTTGTGTAGATTCCAGAAGCAACAGAATTCGCTGCTCCAATATTATAAGGTTCCATGTTGCAATTTTATCAACTTGAAATTTGAAGTTTATAATATTGGGGCAGCGAGATGTTGCCAACCATATTCTGCATCAAGGCAGTGAAAAGTTTTGAAGCATACGTCCAGCGCTTTCAGGAATGAGTCGATATTATAAAGGATGTCGTCATAAGCAACATAAAAGTCCTTTAGGGCATCGATGGTCGGTCCGACAGCAATGATGATGGGTTTGCACCGCAGTCTCTTAGCCATTTGGGCTTTTATCCAATAGTCCAGCTGGGTGAGGACTTCGCTTTTGTTCTGGAAATTAAAATATATTGTTTACTTTTAACCGTATCCATACTAACTATATAAATTATATAAAAACTATATAACTATTATAAATGCGAAAGTTTGGATGTATGGATGAATGTACGTTTCAATTAATCTCAAAAACTACTGGACGATTTTTTAAGAAACTTTCCAGTTATGTACCTTACGAGTATATATGAGAATATGACAGGCTATCATTTATTTCAAATTTCGTACCTTTTAGTATAAAAAATGCGAAAGTGTGTCTGTCTGTATATCTGTATGTCTGTTACCTCTTCACGCTTAACCCGCTGAGCTGAAGGAAATGAAATTTAGTAGGTATCGAGATAATTGGAGTCCCGAGGAAGGAGATAGAAAGAAAGAAAGAAACATTTATTCGAGACAAACAACACACAGCGTTTGTCACGAAACGGTTCTATCTCAGCATAATGCTTCCGATAGAACTGATAGCTCCATACAATTGTTTACCACCTACTTCACCGACTTAAACTATTCGATGTCCTTCCCCGGGACTCAAACTATCTAAATACCAAATTTCATCTAAATCGGTTCAGCGGTTTAAGCGTTAAGAGGCAACAAACATACTGACACACTTTCGCATTTAAATGTAGTATGGGTAATAAATGTAAAACAGACAGGAATACTTACATGAATAATGTTTTGGAGTTTGTTCAACCCCCGCTTGAATAATAGTATTTCCTTTAAACTGGGAATCAGCTCCTTCAGTTCGAGCAAATTTAACGAAATCTGATTTTCTAAAAAATAAGACATATATGTCATTAAACTCATTATTTAATGTTCAGTTAGTTGCATACAGACAAAATACAAACGCAACGATGGCCAACCAAACCGATTTGGTAAATTTTACTGGAATTCGTTTTGTAAATTAATCAAAGTAATTAGGTAGGTAATACGTAACCAATATTTCTAGGTCAATATCTAAGCCTGAGTTAAGCTTCCTATTCATATTAAACTATAATCACAAAATTATTATATTTGATCATTAATAATAAGGAGGTATGCGTGGAGAATCCATATACGGTGTCAACTATAGGTTACCCTGTGTTTCAGACAAAAAAGAACTAACAATGGAATAAGTACGTTATTCACATACAATATCATTCTTATTCACAATTAATTAGTAAGGTATCAGTGTTGCCAATTTAGCACTTTTAGTGTAATATCGTTCTAATGCTTACCTTCAAAACTTGTTATGGTAGATTGAGATAATCCCCATTCCTTCAAATATTCAGTCACCCCCACACTTAAGTCATCGTCGAGATCACTACCCATAGTTGGTTACACTTTGCAAACTAAATCCACCACGCACCAGCCGAAATGAAATGGCGCACCAAGAAAATTTCATTAAAAAGCAAACAAAACAAAGTGACTATATACAATGAACTACCTCAACGCAATGAAGCCTGCCGCGCCGCGCGCGCATCGCAAGATGCTGTAGCCGGGGGAAGGGGCGCACCTCCGCAGGGCAGTCGGGGAGGGGAATAGTCACATCTCACTATTATGTTTATAAATTGAGTAGGATGGAACTATGCATGCAGCGGTATTGTTTTGTAAAATGTACCAGACTTTTACCTAGTTAAAATTACCAAAGAGTTTGGTATAGGTCTGGTAGTGACTGCAGCGCTTTCTCAAAAGGTACGAGTAGATAGTTACCTATGTACCTACTAAACGCCAAATGTTTCGTGTTAATGTTGTTGGAAAAAATAGACTAGGTAAGTACTTAATACTATTTTGTGTGGCGTGAAAGGTTGCAAAATAACAAAGCAATAGAATCTCATTCCTACGACCAACAAGTAAAGACAAAATGATTTATTACTTATAACTAGCGACGCGCCCCGGCTTCGCACGGATTTATACGTATAATACATGCATGAATTATACATATAAACCTTGCTCTTGAATCAGTATCTATTGAAAAAAACGTAAGCGACTTTGTTGTATACTATGTAATGATTAGGTATTTAGGTAATTTACCAATTGTATATTTTAAGACGTCAATTAATCAATGATATAGTTAAAGGTACATCCAGCACCAAAAGTAGCTACGCGGGTCAAAGTGCTCAAAATGACCTACACATGGCTCTAATGTCAAGAGGATACGGACTTTCTAGATAATTTCGAGCGTGTTATTTTGTGTTGCTACTTCTGCTGCTGACTGTACCTACATGGGTACACCATGTAGTATCTACTTACTAGTTTTGTCAGCGGCTTGGCCCGCGTGACAAACGTAAGTATTTTGCTTATTTATGAAGACGTTCAAACAAACACCAAGGAAGGACCAACCAATTAACACACTTTCACATTCACACGATAAGGAAGGATATTACTTACTCGTATTAAGGAAAAGCCACGAAAACATTAACGTCGTTAAAGCCTAATTACTACATAAAAAATCATTAAGTAAGTACCTACGCAACTTTACTTTTTTTGTCTGGGAATAAGTATAGCAATCTGTGGTATGGCTCTGCAAATTATTAATTTGGGTATAGTCTAGCTAGGTAGGTACCTACATACAACGTGAAAAGCGGCCTAGATTATTATTTAATTTTATTTAATACACAGAGTATATAAACATAATAACTAACATGGTCTCGCAAAACTGTCGGAATAGTTTGTCTGTGTAATTATAAACATCATAATAAGTACAGAGTTAATAATTAATTAATTACTAATTTGTAAATAGGTTTAGGTTAAATACATGTTACATACAATTGCATACAGTTACCTATGCCTTATGGGTTATGATACTTAAGTAATGTCGTTTTAATAATGATTGAAGCAAAACTAAGTCGTACGTAATTCTAATAATTGTGCTAACTACATTAACTATTAACTATTATATATATTTACGTATTTACACAATATACCTAATAGGTACCTACTTATCTCATTTAGCTTAGTGTAGTCTGAGGAGCTACCGCGAAACCAAAACAAACTAAGTTCGTTTATCTCTCTCTTTGTTGCTCTAACTAGCAAGTGCATTAGTTATTATTATTATTTATTCAGAAAACCAACAGCGATACAAAGTACGTAACTTATACTATAATACACAGTAGTATGGCCAATTACAGGTTTACCTAGATAACTTGATATGTAAACAATTGAACGGACTATCACAACATTTGTGAAATAGAGATGATTTTTTTTAAATTAAGTTTGAGTAAATGTTTTTTTTTGTTTTGAAGATGAAAGCATAACCAAGCATGTCAATCTATATAGGTTACCGCAAATGAGAATATATTGCTATAGTTTATCCTAATGACAATACTATTGTATAAATCCCATATTTAGAGTGAATCAAATAGATTTAGTAACTTAAGTATAATACTACAACATTTTTAAACATGATAAGAGGTGAGTTACCTATTTCTAATACTATTTATGCTGCTTATTCTTAACACTATTAATTACTTGCATTTTAAAAGATGCCTTTGAATATCTAAAGATATCAACGCTACTGAAATCCGCATTATATTTGTGTTAAGTATATTGTTCCGTGATATTTATTTTGTAAAACCTTGTTAAACTGGAATAATAAACCTTGTAACAATGTTACTAGAACTTAAACTGAAACATATACCTACAACCATGGGCTTTGCCTTCTTCGTACTCATCGCGGTAATTAAAAATGATACGACTTTTCTTAATAAGTAACTATGTCGCCTGAAAGTACGGGGTAGTTGGCGGGGTTGGTAGTTCTGATTTTTGCAGACTTGTTTATGAAGTTGGCGCAATGAATAATACAAGTTTGTGATCTCGAGCGTCGAACGTCACTTTACCAAAAATCGAAAATACCGCGTAATCCCTAAATGACTCGTTTTTAGGGTTCCGTACTCTAAGAGTAAAACGGGGCCCTATTACTAAGACTCCGCTGTCCGTCTGTCTTTAATATTAATATTATTACTAATAATTGTTTTCGCTATAACAACAAATACTTAAAACAGAATAAAATAAATATGTTTACAGATAATGGTACGGAACCCTTCGTGCGCGAGTCCGACTTGCACTTGGCCAGTTTTTTGATAGAACCTAACCAAATTGTAGAGACGTGTTTGGTAAAATGTTCATTTTTTTTCGTTAATTTACACCAGGAACTCTGGGTAGGGACTATATTTTGACCTCAACCTTTTCAGTTTTGTAAGTTCAACCACAGGGCCATGTTATATTAATCATATGTTTATCATAAAATCAACCGAACCAAATTCTTGACATTTGTTTGGTAAAAATGTACAATATCCTTTGTTAATTTACACCATGAACTCTGGTAGGGACTATATTTTGACCTTAACCATTTTAGTTTTGTAATTTCAACCGCGAGGTCTTGTTATAGTTATCATATTTTAATTATAAAATAAACCAAATCAAATTGTAGAGATTTGTTTGGTAAAATGTACAATATTCTTTGTTAATTAACAGCATGAACTCTGGTAGGAACTATATTTCGAGGGTTGACCTTTTTAGTTTTGTAAGTTTAATTTTAGTTTTGTAAGTTCAACTGCGAAATCTTGTTATATTTATCATATTTACAATATAAAATTAACCAAACCGAATTGTAGAAGTTTGTTTGGTAAAATGTACAATATTCTTGTTAATTAACAGCTTGAACTCTGGTAGGGACTATATTTTGAGGTCAACCTTTTTAGTTTTGTAAGTTTAACCGCGAGGTCTTGTTATAGTTAACATACTTTTATGATAAAATCAACCAAACCAAATTGTAGAGATTTGTTTGGTAAAACTTACAATATTCTTTATTAATATACACCACGAACTCTGGTAGGGACTATATTTTGGCCTCAACCTTTTTTAGTTTTGTAAGTTCAACCGCGATGTCTTGTTATATTTATTATATTTTATTTATAAAATCTACCAAACCGACTTGAAGAGATTTGTTTGGTAATACTTACAATATTCTTTATTAATATACACCATGAACTCTGGTACGGACTATATTTTTGCCTCTACCTTTTTTAGTTTTGTAGGTTCAACCGCGATGTCTTGTTACATTTATCATATTTTTATTTATAAAATCTACCAAACCGATTTGTAGGGATTTGTTTGGTAAAATGTACAATATTCTTTGTTAATTAACACAATGAACTCTGGTAGTGACTATATTTTGACCTCAACCTTTTTTAGTTTTGTAAGTTCAACCGCGACGTCTTGTTATATTTATCATATTTGATTTATAAAATCTACCAAACCGATTTGTAGCGATTTGTTTGGTAAAATGTACAATATTCTTTGTTAATATACACCATGAACTCTGGTAAGGACTATATTTTGACGTCAACCTTTTTAGTTCTGTAAGTTCAACCGCGAGGCCTTGTTATATTTATTATATTTTTATGATATAATCAACCAAACCAAATTGTTGAGATTTGTTTTGTAAAATGTAAAATACTCTTTGTTGATTTACACCAGAAGTCTGGTAGCGACTTCAACCTTTTTAGTTTTGTAAGTCCAATAGCGAGGTTTTGTTATATTTATCTTAGTTTCCATGTAATTCAGCCAACCTTAGCTAATTTGGTAAATCCAACAAACCATTTTTTTCAGTGTAGGACATGGATGTATAATGTCAACACGGCGAATATCGAAATACCTTGACAGCCTAAGCCTAGCAATCGCTACAGCTTCAAAGAGTTCGCAACCTATCAAGAAGGTGGCACTGTTTTCAATAAGAAACTGGATTTGCATTAAATTCTAAGTTCGCATAGCATGGTGGCAGCCACTGACCCTGCCCAGGGGGCAACCGGCATGTACTTGTAGCGATAAACGCAAATGGCGAGTGAGCCGCGCCTGCCTCTGCTCCTTGCTACATAATTATGATGAATCACTGTCCCTTCGTATGTATATTCATATATTTGTCACCTACGTTAACCCTATTTAAAGAAATTAAAAAATATATATTGATGGCCAGAAAAACCTACCCTTAATTGTGTTAGGTGAGCCGTGCCTTAAAAAAATGATGACACTAGCATAATTTATTAGTTTCGTCGCATTAAATTAGATAAACTTCAATTTTTTAAATTACCGAACCAGAATTTGGCCAACGCCAACATTTACCAAAATATCCTCTCATTTTACTGGCGTCAGAATATATTATACACCATCACATTTATTTAGCTATTAAAGAAAAACAAATGTTTGAATTCTTTTTTTTTTGTATTTTTTTGTGTATTATTGAATAGCGGCACAGTAGGAATGACACTCGCAAGTAATCATCACGAGACCAAATCATGGCGATTATCAAAACTTTTGGATCACCTCTCGTATGTTCATATTATTACAGATAGTGTATGAAATATATTTAATATAAATAAATAATTATTTTGATTTCAGGGCTCTGATGCCAAGAAAACGCTTAGCAGTGATGTGAAAGTCTACAGTGGTATGGCACATCTTAACGATCACAACATAGAGAAGTTCGTGGCCAAAGGGCAGCACTTCATCATGTTCTACGCGCCGTGGTGTCAAGCCTGTCAGGTATCTTGCATTACCACCTTACACCAGCTCTTGTCTTATCTTATTTCGTTTATAAAACCTATTACTGCACATTCGGAATAATTATACCTCCACCGAATTCATTCCGTCATAGTGAAGACACACAGTAATCTTGGTTTACTCAATGCTGATAAATGTACTAAGAAAATATGTGGAACAAAATTCAGAGAATCTGTCAAAGCGTCAATTTCAATTGTAGCCAAGTATTAACCTTTTCGACGCCAACGACGCTTACAGTCATGGCCAGATAATTAAGAACATGATTTTTTTCCCCATACAGTTGCATAGAAATATGATAACAGGATAAATAATTCGTCTGGTTTGGAGCGAATGGGTCTGCACGTACCTAATTGGCGAGGGTCGCCTCAGCTGGCGTTGCCGCCGCGGCGCCGTTGCCGCTTGTTTGCGTGGCTGTGCGCGCGCACTCGCCAGGCCGACAACGCGCCCACACCCAGGGCACTGGCGCTACTATATGCGATGACTGTCGAGGGCTATGATATCGACATATTTGTGGATAGTGTTGGTGGATTCCGCAGAAAGTGCAGTCATATTTTTAATTTATTATTGTTTAAATGAGTTCTGTTGACATAATTATTGCTGCGTATTGCTATTCATTTATTTTTTATTCGATGTTTTTAATTTTATTTTATTATATTTTACTTTGGACACTGACATTTGTATGTGATGAATTTGTAATTTTTACTTTTATTTTTGACACAAATATTTTATAATTTTACTTTTGTGACGTGTACAATGTCTGAAATGTTTGTGAATTAATTTGTTCATGTAATTTTTGTAATTTATTTCCTTGTAATTGTTTTTTTAAATAGCATGTAACCAACTTGGTGACCGCACTGTAAGTTTATTATGTGAGTGAATAAAATGAAATGAAATGAAATGACTTTTCAAATTTAATGATGATTTAAAATATGTTTAACCAATTTTATTTTTGAGTATATGGAGGTATCTGTGTATAAATAAGATTTAATTTAGTTTGTATAAAAGTTCTGTAAAAGTTCTGCTTAAAAAATACGGATGGTCAAATGGACAGTTTTTACGACTTCATACTGTAATTAGGAACAATGTATGAACTTATAAAAAGTGTTGATTTGATCGCCTGTATTTTTTAAAGTCGAAATTTTACAGAAGCTCTTTTGCACTATATTATATACTGTTTAAACACGGTTACATCCGTATAATCAGAAACAAAATTAATCAAACACATTATAAATTATCATCAAATTTGAAGTCATATTTGTATGCAACTGTATGGGGAAAAAAATCATGTTCTTAATTATCTGGCCATGACTGTCATCCGCACCGCAGGTTCAACGCCAACGACTGATATATGCGCCAAAGAGTCCAGCGCGATAGCAACCTACTTGCATTGACATAAGGTTTAATTCCGCACTTAATGTCGTATTGACTTGGCGTGTGGTTGACAACTTTTATCTTTGACGGAGCGTCGAAAACATAGAGGTAGAATAGAATAGAGGAACTCACCTACACATACACACATGAGTGACAATACCGCAAGTGGGAACGAGATACAGTGTCATATTTTCTGTCCCTCATCGCGTATACGGATTTTAGTTTGCCACCAGCTTGTTTGCCACCACACCTGTCAAAATTTGTACTGAAACTGACACCACCATGACGTCACCGATATAACACGACTAAATTATAAATGACATTAGACGTCATGAATGTATTAACTTCTGATACTTCTTAATTTAGTAAAGTTAATTTACCATCGTCCCTTTTGGGTATAACGGTCGAAAAGGATAAAGGGCATTTTATTCATTATACTATTAAGTTCGCCTTTTGTATTTGTAACTTGTTACTGTGTAATAAGGTTTCAAGAAATAATGCCATACCGTCGATGACTGCCGGTCCATAATCGCAAATAACACCTATTTGAAGTAGGTACTGTAGTTGCGAGCTGCAATGAAAAGACTGGCCTATGAGCTGTGAGATACACAATCCGACGTAGGCTCGTGGTCTTCTCTCCCTCTCACTGAGCATAAGCGTGAGCGAGATGGAAGTGCGTGTTCGGAAGCGCGGATATCATGTTTTGTAATTTTAATTTTTTGTGCGTTTTTATAAATAAAAAAGCGGCCAAGTGCGAGTCGGACTCGCACATGAAGGGTTCCGTTAATGAATTGCTTTCTACGATTTATGACGTATTAAAAAAAAACTACTTACTAGATCTCGTTCAAACCAATTTTCGTTGGAAGTTTGCATGGTAATGTACATTATATATTTTTTTTAGTTTTATCATTCTCTTATTTTAGAAGTTACAGGGGGGGGACACACATTTTACCACTTTGGAAGTGTCTCTCGCGCAAACTCTTCAGTTTAGAAAAAAATGATGTTAGAAACCTCAATATCATTTTTGAAGACCTATCCATAGATACCCCACAAAAAAAATTGAGTTTCAGTTCTTAGTATGGGGAACCCCAAAATTTATTGTTTTTTTTTCTATTTTTGTGTGAAAATCTTAATGCGGTTCACAGAATACATCTACTTACCAAGTTTCAACAGTATAGCTCTTATAGTTTCGGAAAAAAAGTGGCTGTGACATACGGATGGACAGACAGACAGACAGACATGACGAATCTATAAGGGTTCCGTTTTTTGCCATTTGGCTACGGAACCCTAAAAAGTAATAGCTAAGTTCCCTCAAACATGATATTGCCAATTTTTAAAACCAATTTTAATATGTTTAGCTGTTGTGCATAATTTGTTAGGAATTTTTTAAGTGTATTTTAGACCTATCTTCGTGATTTTTTTCTATCTCGCGAAAGTCAAAAACTCAGTGTTCAAATAGCTGTTGTCCCTCGAGAAAGGCCTCAAGATTGCTAATTAAATGTAGGGCAGCCGTATTATAATCCAAACACGCGCTACGACTTTTTAAAAATCCGTTTTCTGAGCTCACGTCGCCTTAAAATAATTGTTGCAGAGACTAGCTCCAGTATGGGCAGAGCTAGGGGCGCAATATGCGCACAATCCGTACATCCAGGTCGGCAAGGTGAACTGCATGGACAACGAGCTTACGTGCGCTACCTTCGACATCAAGCAGTACCCCTACTTGCTGTGGATCGTGCACGGCCGGATCGTGAGTACTCGGGCGTTTTCACTCAAATGTGCGACTTTTACATTTTTTCTCATAATTGAGTTTTTTTTGGTCTTTCCTGTTCAGAATCATGGGCACTCTTAATCCCGGTAATAAAAAAAGTGTCCGCAGTTTTTTATTCCACTGTGTGACTTTTTTTTTCATACATTCTGTATGGACCGTCACATAGTGGAATCCTAAAAAAATTATGGAAAATTGGGGACACTTTTTTTCTTTATCGCGATCAAGTGCTTATGATTCTGAAATGTAAAACCCAAAAAAATCTAAATTCTGAGAAAAAAAGTCAAAGTCGCACATTTTAGTGAAATCGCCCACCCGGTATCAATAGTCGACATTGAGGAATGGGGCTTTCCTCACTTTGAAAGTTATCCCCGTCTCAATCGCACTTATACTACCCGAGTGACAGAGCTGTAGATACGAACTTCGATACTCGATTGTTGTGGTAGCGCTGCTGACGCCTCAATGCGTGGTGCACGTCATTTCGAAATAGTGTGTTCACTCTCAATCGTCTAAAGATGCTCTTAAGTGAGGATAGGAACAGAAACAGAGCAGAGACTAGGGGCCAACCATAAAACATCGCGCGTGCGCACGCTTCCCATAATAGTAATAACACAGTCTAACTACATACAGTCTGCAAGCTCAGGGCCACGGGGGTTTACGAAAGGGGGGGAACGCGGGGAAGCGGGAGACGAAGAAGTTTAGCGCAAACTCAAACTATTCTGAAGGGGTGTCAAGATTGACTTTATAAAACTGACTTTAAATATCGGTAAGGTTTAGGTGTTTTTTTTATGATGTCACTTAAATTGTGTTCCAAATTGGTATCTGAGGGCTCGAGGTCTTTTAATATAAATCGAAGTACGGTCCCATTTCGTTCAAATTGAATTGCCGCCATCTTGAAATTCTTGAAATACAGTCCGATTCGGTTCAAAATCGATATCTGAGGGTCCGCGGGGCCTCTTAATATAAATCCGAGCTTGGATTGTGAAAAAGTTGCCGCCATCTTGAAATTCTTGAAATACAGTCCGATTTGGTTCAAAATCGATATATGAGGGTCCGCGGGGCCTCTTAATATGAATCCGAGCTTGGATCGTAAAAAAGTTGCCGCCATCTTGAAATTCTTGAAATACAGTCCGATTTGGTTCAAAATTGATATCTGAGGGTCCGCGGGACCTCTTAATATGAATCCGAGCTTGGATTGTAAAAAAAGTGGCCGCCATCTTGAAATTCTTGAAATACAGTCCGATTTGGTTCAAAATCGATATCTGAGGGTCCGCGGGGCCTCTTAATATGAATCCTAGCTTGGATCGTAAAAATGTTGCGGCATCTTGAAATTTTTGAAATACAGTCTGATTTGGTTCAAAATTGAAATCTAAGAGTCCGCGGGGCCTCTTAATATGAATCCGAGCTTGGATTGTAAAAAAGTTGCCGCCATCTTGAAATTCTTAAAATACAGTCCCATTTGGTTCAAAATCGATATCTAAGCGTCCGCGGCGCCTCTTAATATGAATCCTAGCTTGGATCGTAAAAAAGTTGCCGCCATCTTGAAATTCTTGAAATACAGTCCGATTTGGTTCAAAATCGATATCTGAGGGTCCGCGGGGCCTCTTAATATGAATTCGAGCCTGGATTGTAAAAAAGTGGCCGCCATCTTGAAATTCTTGAAATACAATCCCATAAAAAATCGTTTTTGGGCCAAATCGGACTGTATTTCAAGAACTTCAAGATGGCGGCAACTTTTTTTGGGCCCGTCGGACCCTCAGATATCGATCTGAGGGTCCGACGGGCCCGAAGGCGATAGTGAAATTTTAATAGTATTTTTCACAATCGTGTATAGAGAGCTTTTTAGTCGAGTACCGTGTTTAGGCCACGAAGCTTGCTGAGTGGCCTAAGTAAGGTACGAGATTAAAAAGCTTGATTATTATAAACATAAATTAATATTCTACGAGTCAACTGAACTAATTAAACAAACTCGATACGGTACTGTTGAAACGAAGTGCAGCCTATCGCTCGTACGCTCGTTGATATCTTAAAAGACATCAACGAGTAAACTCAATAATCAAAGCGATTCTATTGGTCCAATTCATTACAGTTCGGTAAAGCAGCCACGTGATTGGTCGAATTTATTTTAGTTCTATTTTCAATTTTTTTTCGTTTGTCTAGAGCGTATCGAAACAGTTATTTCGGTTGTTTCGGAAGTAACAGACTATTCAACGATGAAAAGAGTGACGTTGCAGTATTCTCTATGAAATCTTAATACACATATTTTAATCGTCGAGTACAAAAATGATTTTTCCTCGATAGTAGACCTAGATCGCCTCTATGTACCAAGTCTCATAGAAATCGTTACACCCGTTTTCGAGAACGCGATTACATATAAGTATATGTATATACCATCATCATCATATCAACCGAAAGACATCCACTGCAGGACATAGGCCTCCCCCAAAGAGTGCTACAATGACCGGTCCTGCACCACCCACATCTAGCGAACTCCCGCGACCTTTACCAGGTCATCCGTCCACCTTGTCAGGGGTCTACCGACCGCCACTCGAGAACCTTTCCTTCCCAACGGCCATCGGTTCTACGTGCAATGTGCCCGCACACTGCCACTTAAGTTTATAGTATCGATTCGGATACTATATATATAATTAATATATATACATATTAAGGTCGCGGGAGTCCGCTGGATGCGGGTGGCGCAGGAACGGTCATTGTAGCACTCTTTGGGGGAGGCCTATGTCCAGCAGTGGACGTCTTTCGGCTGATATGATGATGATGGTATATACATATACTTATATGTAATCGCGTTCTCGAAAACCGGTGTAACGATTTCTATGATACTTGGTACATAGAGGCGATCTAGGTCTACTATCGAGGAAAATCATTTTAAAATTTCATTATCGCACTCGGGCCCGTCGGACCCTCAGATATCGATTTTTGACCAAATCGGACTGTATTTCAAGAATTTCAAGATGGCGGCAACTTTTTTACAATCCAGGCTCGAATTCATATTTAGAGGCCCCGCGGACCCTCAGATATCGATTTTGTACCAAATCGGACTGTATTTCAAGAATTTCAAGATGGCGGCAATTTTTTTACGATCCAAGCTCGGATTCATATTAAGAGGCCCCGCGAACCCTCAGATACCGATTTTGAACCAAATCAGACTGTATTTCAAAAAAATCAAGATGCCGCAACATTTTTACGATCCAAGCTAGGATTCATATAAAGAGGCAAAAAAAATGGCCGTCTTTTCTAAACTTACATTTTTTTTTTAAAGATCAGAGTGAATAGGTACCTACTTATGGAATGATTGAAAATGAATCAAGTAATTATAAATAGATGAATATCTCTCCAAACATATTTTTGACAACCCTGACTCTTGAGCGGTTACGCTAAGCGGGTGCATAAGTTCGTAGATGAATGAAGCTTGCCTACTGGTTGTAGTTCTTTATACTGTGGTAATAACTAATAAGCCATATATACTCAGTTTCGTCGTCGTCTAATGCAAGTGTAGGTCGAAATCACGTCGTCAAACATAGTCACTTGAAATTTTACTATGAAACGCCACTCAATATTGAATTTGGTACCACGCGTCGTGGACATCGTTATACATAAAGACTGTACACGATAAAATCCGGGCACACCTAATCTAGTATATTTTTCTACCAACTGCTTATTAAGAAACAACACTTTTTTTAAATAATCGATAGATATAATATAATACTTTATTGTGGTGTAGGCAGTGAATGAAACACCGGCGGAAATATTTCACAAATTAGGTTTATTTACGAGTCTCACACACACCACGAACAAGTCTCACATACCTACACACAGCAGATATAAAGATAAAAGTTCACTTCTACTAGTAAGCCACAGGCTCTATCTCTAATAAAGTAAGAAATCACGTTTACGGTAATAGTACATTACTGCAGACGCCGGGAAAGAAGGGCTTGCCGGGTGAGTAGGTATAGACGGCCTCCCTACGGTCGGCCGGGATAGTGATACGAAGCCTTAGCCCTTTCACGGCCAGGCATGTATAGTGCTTTTCTCAAACATGCAATGAAATAAAAAAACAGAAAAAAAAACATTAAAAAAAACAAAAAACAACAAAAAAACCCAAAAAAGAAAAATATAAAAAAAAAATATTACAAAAACAAAAATATAAAAAAAAAATATTGCAAAAACAAAACAACTAAAATCAAAAAAAAAACAAAGAAAACAAAACAGGACGAAAAAGAACAAAAAAAACAAGAAAATTACAAAAAACAACAAAATCAAAGAAAAACAAAAAAAAAACCAAAAAGAAACAAACATAATCAATAAAAGGACAAAATACAGGAATATTACAAAAATACAACAATAAAACAACCAAAACCATAAAAAAAAGAAAAACGAAAAACAACAACAATCCACAATAAAACAAAAAAAAAACCAGAAAAACAACTAAAAAACAAAGAAAAGCAAAAAAGGACGAAAAAAGAACAAAAAAACAAAAATACAAAAACCCAAAAAGAAACAAAGAAAAAGAACCAAAGACAAAAAAGAACAAAAAAGCAAGAAAATTACAAAAAACAACAAAAAACAAAGAAAAACAAAAAAAACAACAAAAAAAATACAAAAAAACTAATAAAAACAACAAAAGGACAAAACAAAACAAAAAAAGGAATAAAAATAACAAGAAAATTACAAAAAACAAAAAACAACAAAAACCCACAGTAAAACAAAAAAATACCAAGAAAAACAAAAAACAACAAAAAACAGAAAAAAAAACTCCAAGAAAGCAAACAAATTTTCATGGCTGAACGTCGTGATGCTGTGCCACAAATTATGGAATGAAACTTTTAAAAAATCATGGCTGAAAGCCGTGATGCTGTGCCACAAACTGTGGAATAAAAATTAAAAAATAGGCCTAGGCCTTCAATTTATTATGAAATTCGTTACCGAGTTCTCTCGAATTGATCCGCCTGAAATTGATACTTCGAAACCTGTTATGATGACGCACGTAACGAAGATATTTCATTGCATGTTTGAGAAAATATAATAATTAGCTTGCGCGCCGGTGTCACGGTGGTGGCCTGATTAAAGACTGACTGACACTGACTGGTCAATGCGACCGCGCAAGATTTTGGGCGCGCGGCTCCGGCGGCCGCGCGAATTTCGACTCTATGTCGACTAGTCCGCGGAATTCAAATAGCGGGCGGGTGTCCGTTTCGCGCGCGCGGGTCGATGAGTAGGCGAAGTATTTGCTATAACTTTAAAATAAAAATACAATCAGAGATAAGTGTGGAATGGATGGAGATATAGTCACGAACATTGAGAAGGGTATGTTAAGGTGGTTTGGGCATGTAGAGAGGATGGATGAAAGAAGATTAACGAAGAGAGTGTATATAAAAAGAGTGGAAGGGCAAGTTGGAAGGGGAAGACCTAGGCGAACTTTCTCCGATCAAATTGAAGAAATCTTACAAAAAGGCCAGGTCAAAAGTACCCTAAACCGACGAGCATGTATGAATGAGAAATGTTATGAAAGTGAGTGAAGCGAAAGTGGTTTGTCAGGATCGTAGCAAATGGAGATCCGTGATCTCTGCCTACCCCTCTGGGAAAGAGGCGTGATTATATGTACGTATGTATGTATGTATCAGAATGTACGAGCAAGTAAATATGAGTTTTTGTGTTATGCATTCCAACACACGTATAATTTTTTGTGCAACATTATTTGACAATGGTCGTTCACTTTTTACTACAATACCATTATCGTATAGAAGCTACGAGTGAGAAATCAAAAATAGTTCCAAAATTTCGAGGATTTGTGGCTGCCAAAAGTTGTCCCAAGATATCTCGTGTAACCATTTTTGATATTTGATCGGTTGTATCGATGTCAAAAATATTTTAAAAAAAATCTTCTACTTGCAACGTACCCCGGGGTGCTTTGAACCTCTATGGACTGGCCTATAGTTATTTTATTTGATGTCTACACCACTATTCTTCTTCTTCTTCTTTCTGTGCCTCTTCCTTTTATTTGGGGTCGGCCCTCCTCGTTCTCATGCGCCAGGTCGATCGATCCTGGGTTGTTTCCTTGTTCAATTGGGCCTGTTTCAAGTCCTTTGATATGGTGGACCATCACGTAGCGAGCGGGCGACCTCTGCCTCTCTTGTTGTCCGGTAGTGCGAGGGCTTTCTTCACGACATGGTATTCGTCGCGTCTCATGACATGCCCGTATCATCTCATACGAGATTCCTTGACCTTGTCAGCGATGGGGGCGACCTTGTAGCTTCCTCTGATGCTCCTACACCACTATTGATGCATGATTTTAGATGGGAGTAGCCAACGCCGAGACGCTGGAAGACCTGAAGGCGTACGTGGAGAAGATGCTGCTGACGGAGAACCACGACCCGGAGAAGTTCATGAAGAAGAAGAAGGCGCTGCCCGTCGCGCGCATCTCCGAGGAGACCTTCGAGATCTTCATGGAGAAGGACCTGGTGTTTGTCAACTACTTTGCGCCCTGGTGAGAACCGTACAGTGTACTATTAAATATACTTATAATATAATATGTGTCATACTCGTGTACAATAAGTTACCTGACATGATTAAATTAGAAAACATGACCTCTTTCAAAACTAAGTTGACCAAATGGCCGCACAAACAAAGTTTTTATAGTATTAAGGAGTATTTGACAAGAAAGTAATAGCTGTAAGTGTTAGTATTAATAGGGGTGTAGACACTAAATAAAATAACCAATAATGTTGTATTTTCTCGAAAAAGGATGAATAATGTAGTCAAATAGAGAAAAAAGCAACGCAAGAGGTTAAATCACAAAGTTATAAAACTTTTTTTGCACTTGGAGGTGTCCAAAGTTTTAAGAGGGGGTATGTTTTGTCCCTTTTCCGCAAAACGTACCTTCGTATGAAACGATTGTCATTTACTATGACGCTCGGGGATCGTGACATCACGATCTCCTAGCGTTTTCTCTCTCTAACAAGTAACATTAAAACTTTTAAAACGGTTGTAGCTTCGTCATTTTCTGAGATATTTTAATGGGATTTTCGTCATTAGGCATATTTTTTGCCTTCTTTCTTTTGAAGAAATAATAAATTTTGAGTCTACACCCCTATTATTGACATCGTGGAATGTTTTGACTATAAAATGTAATATTACATTACTTACCTAGGGCGGTTAAACAAAGAATGTCTCAGATCGCAGGTATTTGACGCCCGATCCGAAGGCAAGGGCGATAAATATGTGTTCTGAGGCTTTCTTTATTACCGCCCGTGGTGAGTACAACATTTTACGTCTCTATCTGGTCAGGAAGTGGGGTTTTCGGTAATTCCTACTTTATGGCCAGGTATGACGTAAAATATGTTTACTTCGTAAAAAATTGCACACCCGCATGCAGAGGACCTACTTTTCCCTCTCTGTCGCACTTACGTACGAACTCGTAAGTATGACAGAGAGGGGAAACTTCGAATGCCTTTCGCGGTAGGCCCTCAGTTTCGATACGTTGGTTATTTATTTATTTAATGAATGAATGAATTGTATTGCAGGTGCGCGCACTGCATGCAGCTGAGCCCGCTGTGGCTGAAGCTGGGCGAGCGCTTCCAGAACGAGAGCCGCGTGCTCATCGCGGACGTCGACTGCGTGCGCTCCAAGCCTATCTGCGAAACAGAAATGGTACTGTCAACATCATATATATACGGACTGAGCCCGCTGTGGCTGAAGCTGGGCGAGCGCTTCCAGAACGAGAGCCGCGTGCTCATCGCGGACGTCGACTGCGTGCGCTCCAAGCCTATCTGCGAAACAGAAATGGTACTGTCAACATCATATATATACGGACTGAGCCCGCTGTGGCTGAAGCTGGGCGAGCGCTTCCAGAACGAGAGCCGCGTGCTCATCGCGGACGTCGACTGCGTGCGCTCCAAGCCTATCTGCGAAACAGAAATGGTACTGTCAACATCATATATATACGGACTGAGCCCGCTGTGGCTGAAGCTGGGCGAGCGCTTCCAGAACGAGAGCCGCGTGCTCATCGCGGACGTCGACTGCGTGCGCTCCAAGCCTATCTGCGAAACAGAAATGGTACTGTCAACATCATATATATACGGACTGAGCCCGCTGTGGCTGAAGCTGGGCGAGCGCTTCCAGAACGAGAGCCGCGTGCTCATCGCGGACGTCGACTGCGTGCGCTCCAAGCCTATCTGCGAAACAGAAATGGTACTGTCAACATCATATATATACGGACTGAGCCCGCTGTGGCTGAAGCTGGGCGAGCGCTTCCAGAACGAGAGCCGCGTGCTCATCGCGGACGTCGACTGCGTGCGCTCCAAGCCTATCTGCGAAACAGAAATGGTACTGTCAACATCATATATATACGGACTGAGCCCGCTGTGGCTGAAGCTGGGCGAGCGCTTCCAGAACGAGAGCCGCGTGCTCATCGCGGACGTCGACTGCGTGCGCTCCAAGCCTATCTGCGAAACGGAAATGGTACTGTCAACATCATATATATACGGACTGAGCCCGCTGTGGCTGAAGCTGGGCGAGCGCTTCCAGAACGAGAGCCGCGTGCTCATCGCGGACGTCGACTGCGTGCGCTCCAAGCCTATCTGCGAAACGGAAATGGTACTGTCAACATCATATATATACGGACTGAGCCCGCTGTGGCTGAAGCTGGGCGAGCGCTTCCAGAACGAGAGCCGCGTGCTCATCGCGGACGTCGACTGCGTGCGCTCCAAGCCTATCTGCGAAACGGAAATGGTACTGTCAACATCATATATATACGGACTGAGCCCGCTGTGGCTGAAGCTGGGCGAGCGCTTCCAGAACGAGAGCCGCGTGCTCATCGCGGACGTCGACTGCGTGCGCTCCAAGCCTATCTGCGAAACGGAAATGGTACTGTCAACATCATATATATACGGACTGAGCCCGCTGTGGCTGAAGCTGGGCGAGCGCTTCCAGAACGAGAGCCGCGTGCTCATCGCGGACGTCGACTGCGTGCGCTCCAAGCCTATCTGCGAAACGGAAATGGTACTGTCAACATCATATATATACGGACTGAGCCCGCTGTGGCTGAAGCTGGGCGAGCGCTTCCAGAACGAGAGCCGCGTGCTCATCGCGGACGTCGACTGCGTGCGCTCCAAGCCTATCTGCGAAACGGAAATGGTACTGTCAACATCATATATATACGGACTGAGCCCGCTGTGGCTGAAGCTGGGCGAGCGCTTCCAGAACGAGAGCCGCGTGCTCATCGCGGACGTCGACTGCGTGCGCTCCAAGCCTATCTGCGAAACGGAAATGGTACTGTCAACATCATATATATACGGACTGAGCCCGCTGTGGCTGAAGCTGGGCGAGCGCTTCCAGAACGAGAGCCGCGTGCTCATCGCGGACGTCGACTGCGTGCGCTCCAAGCCTATCTGCGAAACGGAAATGGTACTGTCAACATCATATATATACGGACTGAGCCCGCTGTGGCTGAAGCTGGGCGAGCGCTTCCAGAACGAGAGCCGCGTGCTCATCGCGGACGTCGACTGCGTGCGCTCCAAGCCTATCTGCGAAACGGAAATGGTACTGTCAACATCATATATATACGGACTGAGCCCGCTGTGGCTGAAGCTGGGCGAGCGCTTCCAGAACGAGAGCCGCGTGCTCATCGCGGACGTCGACTGCGTGCGCTCCAAGCCTATCTGCGAAACGGAAATGGTACTGTCAACATCATATATATACGGACTGAGCCCGCTGTGGCTGAAGCTGGGCGAGCGCTTCCAGAACGAGAGCCGCGTGCTCATCGCGGACGTCGACTGCGTGCGCTCCAAGCCTATCTGCGAAACGGAGATGGTACTGTCAACATCATATAATAATATAAATAAAATATATACAAAATCGCGTGTATATTTGACATAACCGCAAACTTTAGGGGGTTATAGAATAGGCACTTATTAATGTATTTATCGATAAATTGTTTAAAAAAGCGAACTTTTTTTTTCCATGTAAAATAATTCAGCACGCAATGGATCACTAATTTGTCTTACTGATGTGACATCACAACATAGATAACCTCCTATAGATAGAGCCTATGAACGATTTTGTTCGAATCTAAGGTCACCACAGTTAGAGGTAGTTGTTAGAGGGTTGCGGGGCGGTCGGTTACGGCGCTGCGATTGGCTGTTTCGAAAAGCGCGCGCTTTGATACAGCATGGCGTCAGAAGCGTAGTGATGGACGCGTTGGTCGTTTATGGTTTTTAGCGGTGCCGTGATTAATTGTGAGTAAACTATTTTAGATGGCGTAACGCTGGTACCTGTTAACATGGTTTAAATTTTTGAACTGCTGTCACTGTTATATTATTATCATATTTCGTTCATTGACTATTTTGATCGCCACGGTATATAAACAAGTATGTAAATCACAGTAGGCATTTTACATAATTTACTGCATTATCGTATTTACTAGGAAAGGACGAATGCGATGCTTATTCGATCGACCCGTTCACGTGCTCACTAGCACCACTGGTAAATAATTGAGATTATTTAAATTTAACGACAGATATTTTAAAAAGTAGGCCGCTACACACTGTATTTTGTATTTAAGTACCTTGTGAATACATCAAAACTAGTTTTTACGTTGCTGTATTCCGTTAATCTATGCATCCAAAGATAAAACGGCTGTTTTTCTTCTTCCAGTAAGTACGTACTACAATAATATTCCGTTCACTAGTTCTGAAAGCTATAAAATAGAGCGAGATAGTATTTTACTACCTCTAGAGGGAGATAGCTTGTACTCGTAAAACGGTTGCAGTCTGCCCCGCCGCCTTCTTGAAGCAGTTTAGAGTGGTTTAAACCTTACATCGCATATATTGTCTATGTTATGAGAGACTTTTTTAACAAAATAATTTTGACAACACAATGACAAGAGGATATAAATTTATTTTATTTTATTTTATTTTATTTATTTCCACACTTACAACTATCTTTACAGGTACTAAACCTAAGACAATAGTGTAACTATTTGTACAACCATGTTACCATGTATATCTAAGTATTATTATAACATAATATAAACAATGCTGACTTTGTGAATTCATTCAGAGAACACGAAAACAGGTCTATGTTATCTGCTATTAAGTTGAGGGTGCACAGGGCGCGGGTCATCGGCGCCATACCGAGCAGGTTGGTGCGCCCGCGCGGCGCGGACAGCAGCTGCGGCCGGCGGCGGCGCCATACGTATTTATCGGGGACACTCAGACTCACATAACTCAACACCTGACTGTTGCATATTTTGCCCCTAATTAATTTAAATACGTACGTGGCCAGACATAACTCTCTGCGCACCTGCAGCTTGTTGTACCCCACCATAATATAATCTTTAGTGAATTTTCGTGTTAAAATATTACACTAAATCACGGATTAATTAACGTATTGTTTTCTGAATCTGAATCGGTAAAATTCGAAAACATCACTAGCCCATCACTAGAGTGTCACGTGATTTCGTCAGAAAGGAACAGTATATTGTGATTTCCGTTGAATGAAAAGGGACATGCATACTTCACTACTTCTTATGGGCCAGTGTAAAATGAACTCCGCGTGACCGAATGAAAATTACATTTATATGATAAATTTAAATTACCTGTGAAATGTTATTCCGTCGGTTCTGTAATAAGACGTTCGGGTGTTCTTTCCACACCACTTCACACAGCACGAACTCATTTTTATAGCGCAAAACCAATTTTAATTAGATTGTTTGACGCACGTATAGATCGCGTACCTGGTCGATACTGACAATATGGCGCGGGTTAGGGGGGTAGGGGGGGGGGGGGGGGGGGGGGGGGTTATCATTGCTAGATCATGTACGTGTGGTAACCGCACGTCGCCATATAGGCTCTATCTATAGGAGGTTATCTGTGCATCACAACTGTCACAAGTGACCAGCTCCTTCCTTGTGTCAAATGAGTGTACGCCGTACATTGCTACTCAAAAAAAAAAATTAAAAATTTATTACGCCATGGCAGTTAACGCTAAATTAATAATTGTTATAAATATCAGATTATAACACTAAAATCTACGTCTGGCTACAATATGCGGTTATATTAAATATACACACTGTATATTTATACATTAAAATTATTTATTCAGTATCAGTTTAGTTACATTGGAACAGTGCTGGTGCCTGTTTTTAACCCTTTTCCAGGTCGGCACTTGGAAAATGACAATCGGATGTCAGTCGTATTCATTGACATTAAGACATATGTTTGACAAGCAGTATGTGGTCGATATAAAGCCTCTGCCTGGAAAAGGGTTAAGTATACTAGATACTTGTGTTAAGAGTACACCGCTTTTCCACATGTAGTATCTTATTTGTTTTGGTTTTCTAAAAGTATACAGTAATCCCATAAAAAACATTCCATGTAAAAAATAGGCCAAGTCTCGAAACTCTTCCACAGTAAAAAGTGGTGAGATATTTCTTAGAGAGTTTCGAGACTGGGCTTATTTTTTACATGGAATGTTTTTTTATGGGATATCATTTCTTTTTGTAGACTTTTTATGGGAATGTTAATTTACAAATAGCGTTTGTATAGTTGTGCAGGAAGGAACTGCAAAGGTAACTTTGTAATCGCATGTATTTGTATAGAATTACAAACTACTTACTTATGCAGTTTGTATATCTCTGAAACGTGACTGAAATTGCAATATTTTTAGGTTATTTATGAATTATTAGGCTAAAACTAATTAAGTTTGAAATTTGGAGCTTGTGGGTCTGTTAGAAGTACCTAAAAGTTCGAATTGAATTTTATTGACATTATATGTAAGCCATAGTATGCCCGACATGTTACTGAAAATTCAGGGTTCTAGCTTTAGCCAGCAAAAAATTACAGGATGTTGAAAATGGCCTGAATGGCTTCGAGAAAAGGATGGTACGGCCGTGCCTCTTTGTTTTGCTCGACTTGGCGGGGGCACTGCCGTGCCCCCAGATAAAAGCAAATCGATAGTTTTAAATATTAACAATACAATATATACTGAGACTAAGTGCACAAAACAAATAATAGTACTTATACTGATGAGCATGAATATTTCTTTCTGAGCCTTGGAGTTTTTCTATGTATTTAATGGGCTTGTGACCTTAAATTTGGTTACGATGCCATTCGAACCAGTTTTTGTAGATGAACAAATGTTTGTATGGAAGCAACTACATTTAAAGGACATTAATACCCAAAAAATCGAGTTAAAGACGGACCTCGCTGACAGCAGCCGAAACGCTTCATACTGATTGGCTTTAAAGTATGACCGTGCAATTTGTACTAACCGTTGCATGGAAAATGAAGTAAATTGCTGTTTTGGTCGCGAAATACTGCGTTTAGGTCCATAGTTGTCATACAAATTTGTTTCTATAAAAGCGTAAGGATTCTATTGGTTTCTTTAAATTTACTCTTGGACAATTAATAAAAAAACTTTTTTTTCTAAACTTTCAAGGTTCATATCTTTTTATGATTTGAATTATATTTTGTAATTTATACTTTATTACAATCTTTTGATGATTTACTATCCATTTAGCAACACGACATTATCAATTTTAACACCACGCAACAAGCCTATTATTTATATTCATTAAATATATCGTCGTCTAGTACCCATAACACAAGCCTGATTGAGCTCACTATGGGCACAGTGTAAAGAGTAACAGTGGACCGACGCCTTTGATGTTTGCGGGTTTGACAACGTCATGTCCCAAGCTACATGTATGCAACTTGGGCTCGCCCTATACGCCCCTCGCCCCTCACACCCCGTACGATTGCCCTGTCTAGACGGCTTTGTCGCCTGACTGTATTGGTTTATACTAGCCCCGATGCATATGTTTTCGTCTAGTCAGTGCAGTTTTGTAGGTTCTCCCATTTGGAAGGAAATAATGTTTTCGTTAAAAATTCAATACCGTTTAATACTAGTTGTATAATAGTTCCATTATTTATGAAAATATTCCACATTAACACAATTAAAATATAAGGATACCATTTTTATGAGCAGAAGAAATTTTGCGTTTTTTTTTTCAAACTGTTTCGGTAACGAATTCAACAGGCCAAAAAAAGGGCCATTACTAGAGAAAGCGACACGGCAAAGCTATATGCTGACGGTTGTGCTTCGAGCCCATGAGTCAAGAAGTGCAGTTGGAGACCACAATTTGAATTGGACAATAGTTTTTAAGTGCCCTTTTTTTTCTACAATAAAAACCTTTGCTTTTTTTTACAATAAAAACAATGAAAATAAACTACATTAAACGTTACTAATATTGTTGTTAATTACTGGACGAACTCTTCTGCATCGGGGCTAGTAGACTGTGCTATGTCAATTTGTGTAAGATTGTCCCCTAATATTTATTTATTTTTCTCAAACATGCAATGAAAAATTATCTTTACGTCATATCTGGCCATAAAGTAGGAATTACCGCACGCTATGCGTGCGGAAAACCCCACTTCCTGGCCAGATAGAGACGTAAAATTTTGTACTCACCACGGGCGGTAATAAAGAAAGCCTCAGAGCGCATGTTTATCGCCCTTGCCTTCGGCTCGGGCGTCAAATACCTGCGATCTGAGACATTCTTTGTTTAACCGCCCTAGGTAAGTAATGTACTATTACGTTCCTTATGACGTTCTTACGACTCGGAAGTATCCTTTTTCGGGCGCAGCATCTCGAGGCGGCCTGAAATGGGATTTCATACAACTTTTCAGGCCTAGGCCTGCAAAGTAACTTTTTAATTTTCAATTCACTATTTTTGGCACAGCATCACGGCATTCAGCCATGAAAATTTGTTTGATTTGTGGATTTTTATTTATTTATTTCATTGCATGTTTGAGAAAAGCACTATTTTTAAAACGGATTCCCAGCCTCGTATCTCTATCCGTCTATACCTACTTGATCGGAAATCCGTGTTTTCCCGGCCTATCATCATCATCATCATCATATCAGCCGAAAGACGTCCACTGCTGGACATAGGCCTCCCCCAAAGAGTGCCACAATAGCCGGTCCTGCGCCACCCGCATCCAGCGGACTCCCGCGACCTTTACCAGGTCATCAGTCCACCTTGTGGGGGGCCTACCCACGCCGCGCCTTCCGGTACGTGGTCGCCACTCGAGAACCTTTCATCCCCAACGGCCATCGGTTCTACGTGCAATGTGCCCCGCCCACTGCCACTTAAGTTTGGTTCTGCTGCGGATAGCCTCATTTCTAATGCGATCGCGCTACGAGTATTATAATATTAGTATGAATTCCAGATAAATGGTCTCCCCACGCTGATCCTGTACAAGCAGAAGAAGATCGCGCACGTGGAGCACGGCGCGCGGCCGCTGGAGAGCCTCGTGGGGCTCGTGGCGGAGCACCTCGCCGCGCCCGACACGGAGACCGCGCCCAGAGACGAGCTGTAGACCTAGATAGACACATTAAATTATTTCAACAATTACTCGTTTTTACTTCGCGTACAACCACTGTTCACCTTTCCATAACAAGGTGTTCTCTTTGAATGCCAAGAACACCAGCGCCGAGAACAACAATAGGTATATTGTACGTTGTCAAAGCAAGCTTCAGTCTTCAAGTATAGTACAATGTGCATTAAGGGCCGTAAGAAGGGGATTACTAACGAGAGTCTATTAGAAGCCCGACGCCAAAGGCTGAGGGCTTTTAAGGAGTCGAGTTTGTAATCCCCTTACTGCCCGTGATACACACAATGTTTTTCATCACATTTGCGAGGAAATAAATAACTACAAAAGACAGAAAAATCTAAGTTTCATACAACCGCACCACTCAAAAATTGACGAAATTTACAACTTCACTTACAGATTTGAGGGGGCGTGGCGCCGCATGTCCTGCTAGATTTTTTTCAACCAATCACAGAGAAGAATTCTTGTGACGCGCGGCCACCTAGATTTGCCAACCAATTTGTTTAATTTGTTTTTAACCAATCAGATCACACACACGCTCATAACTACCTAGGGAGTTATAAATCCATAACTCCCGCGGGAGGTAAATCGGGTATATCTGCTCTATAAACTTGCCTATATATAATACACCCTTTACGAGCAAGTGTGATGAAAAATTTTGTACGAATGTCATTTTATATACAATGTTCCTCCAACCCAATAGGAAATGTATTTATAGTTTTATATGAATAATGTTAGTCCATGGTTGAAAGTGAAAATGTTCATGACCTAGCCCGGCCTAAGCTGTCATATTTTTTCATCTAGGAATATTTACCTCCAACAATTACGGGTGTTTTTTAACCGACTTCGAAAAAGGAGTAGGTTATATGTTCCACTGTATGTATTTTGTTTGTTTTTTTTTTTTATTATATATGTTCGCCGATTTCTCCATCAATAGGGAACATTACGCAAAACTCTTCGTAGGTGGCGACACTAGCAGCGTTGACATTGTATCTCGTCCCCACTTGCGGTGTTGTCTATGCAAGCATCCTTGTCACTCATTTGACAATCAATTGTGCATGTGTGTGTGAATCCCTATATTTCTATACTGATTTACTATTAGTGGTAGTGCTGCCTCTAGCGGCAGAACATGGCAGTAATGTTCCCTATTGTCGACCGATTTTCAAAATTCTTTTTTTATTCGAAAGAGTATACTTCCGAGGTGGTCCCATTTTCACCAAATCAGGATCCGATGATGGAATCTCAAATTGTATAGGCACGCATGTAGTGATTTCGGTATTTTCTATTATAATTCGTGTCTTTACCTTCGAAAATCGCAATTTTGGTGAGGTGGAACTGATCATGAAGATCACAGATGACTTTTGGAACTCCTCAAAAAGTTTGTCAAAGATTCTGACATGATTCTGTTGAAGTAGTAACTCATGAGGTGGTAATACTGAGATCCTTTAGGAATCGACGGAACTCCTCAAATATTATCAGCCCACAGATAGCAACTTGGGTTTTTTCTGTAATACTCGTAATCAACGCATTTGGTCTCGGAAAGCAGTGCATGTGGTAAATTGGAAAGGAAATGTTCATGTAACTATGTGGCTTGGCGAAGTACTTTATTGAAGTCGGTTTAAACTTTGTTTTTAAAGTAAATTATTTGACTCATCATTTCAATGTAACCATACCTATCTCAGTATTCTATCTTTCGCTCCACAATGTTCCCGAATTACACTATGCCTATTGCCTAATTCCATCGCAGTTTCGTTCTAATTAAAATGCATATGAAAACTTCACAGATAATGTTTATGGGGTATAAACTGTATAGTTTAGATAACAATTAACATTATACTCTAGAATGACAAAGAGGGGTATAAACATCATCAATATTTTGGGTTAATATTGATGCTTCTGCTGCAGACTATACTTTTGATTTCAACTTCTGGATTGAGACATTGGCACTCCACTATTTTTTTGAACTTATTAGCCAATGTACACACATGGTAGGTAAGGTAGATACAGTTGGGAAGTGAAAGATCAAATAGATTTTTAAAACTTTATTGAAAAGCAAATAAACAGCGAGGAATATACTTAGCTAGATAGATAGATAGGTAATTTAGTATAATTAAATATAATTTGGGAATAGATATTTTTATAAGCATAATTCGAATGCAGAAGAAAATGGTTAGTTATGGAATTATGGAATGTTTTTTGTGATTTTTACAAAGTTTGTTAGAATCTAATAAAAGGTGTTGCTATAGCAATGTAATAATAATATGTATTGATTGGTGCTCAACTATTCAGTGAGTGTAAAGACTGTATATCAATTGTATTATGAATACAGTCTGTGGGTCAAGCACTCAAAGTATGTAATCTGCCCATACACACAGAGGTCTCACTTTCCACAAAAGTAAAATTAAAGTGTCTTCTAGTATCCAACTCGTCAAGTTTCCACAGTATGACTAGGTCTTCCCCTCACAATACTAAACTTTCATCTCCTGACATTCTTACCACACTGACAAATGTCATCATTACTTATGGGTATGTCCGCGAAAAATTGTACATTAGATTTTTTTGCTTAACCCATTTTTGTTTAATTTAGCAATATCGTTCATCATCCTCCTAGCGCTATTTCCGTTTGATATTGTATGGAATAGAATACATGTTCTATTTTATGTAATTTCATGAATTTTAAGCACTCATATATTTTTATATTTTTTTATTTATTTTCTCATTCTTCTCTTACATTTGCTCTCATACAAAAATTATTGGTCCAACTACCCGTTTTGCAGCAAAAACTGTCAAACTTTAGTTTAAGAAATGGAATCACTATCCCGTTTTTTAAGTTGTCATGAAGTCCTGTGATATTTAATCCACACGTTTATGAAAAGCTTTCATGAAATACTGTTTTTATTCATTTTTAATAAATTTTTGAAAACGTGTCCAAATTTTGATATTGTGTGTAACATCATGAAAGTAACGCTTATAATTCCTGCCCTAACTGGATTTCCTCCCACCGGTAAATAAGTTTCTCGAATGGCAACATAGAAAAAAAAAGAGCACATATCTGATGAAATTCAGTGAATTTTTGTTTTGTGTCGACAACAGTTTTGTGACTCGATAAATTACTTTTTTAATGTGTTAAGTTATGTCATGCCAGTTTTTTGTCATGAATGTAACATTCAGTCATTGTACGTAACATGTGTAATGTTATGATATCATGAATATAAACGTACATTTTTTCGCGGACATACCCTTACACAAATAAACAATATTAGGTTAGGCTTAGGAATAAAAATATCTGGCCAGAAGATCACATGTCCACTTCCCATACTTGCATTTACCACTAGCACTATTTTAGTGTCAAAATAGAGCAAGATGTTTTTGTTATTTTCAGAGTTACATTTTCTGAGCAACAATCCTGTTCACCTGGACAGGTCTATTGAGTACCAGTACATGACTATATCTTCTTGTCAACAGTGTGGGCTTGGAAGAAAGTCCCGTCAGCGTATGTGGCCTGACGGTTGATCTGCCGGTGGCGGTCCCGTGACACAATCTCCTCTAACACCTCCCCATCACCTTTTATTAACCTGAAAACAAGATACAACTGAGAGACAGCAATATATTGAAATTTCTGAAACACACAAGAGGCCCTAAATGGTAACAGTAATTCATTTTTAAGCTCACAAAAATGTCTTTTCATATAATACAATGTAGCCTCTGTTATATTTTTTGTAATGTTACTGAAATTGTTATCAAATATAACAAGCAAGGGTTGATTAAACAGGACTGATAGGATAACCTGGTGCGCCCAGTGTCCTCGTCCAACACTCGGCGAACAACACTCTGCTTCTGTTCCCATTCCTCCTTTGTCATTGGTGCCATAGCTTTGGATTTCTCCATTAACTCTGAAATAGAAAGTGAGATTGAAATTATAGTATCATGAACCAAAATTCAGAGCTCCCAAGGTGCTGTATGATGACCTCTGTAGCCTAGTTGGTAGTGACCCTGCCTATGAAGCCAGAGGTCCAGGATTCAAATCCCAATAAGGGCATTTATTTGTGTGATCAGCACAAATATTTGTTCCTGAGTCATGGATGTTTTCTATGTTTTGTCTATATAAGTATGTTTATTGTTGTCTAGTACCCATAGTAGAAGCTTTGCTTAGTTTGGGACTAGATCGATTTGTGTAAGATTATCCCCAAATATTTATTTATTTGTATTGGGAATGAGACACCTGCATTTTTCTCTGGCTGTCACGCAATTAATACTCAAATCAATAGGAGGTCTAGTAATTACCCTGGAGTCCCCAGTATTCATAGGCAAAGGTGTGTGTGATTACCATCAGGCAGTCCATATGCTTGTTTGTCACCATCATCCTCCTAGCCCGGGGTCCACTTTGACACCTAATCCCAAGATGTGGCATAGGCACTAGTTTTACGAAAGCGACTGCCACCTGACCTCCCAACCCAGAGAGAAAACTAGACCTTATTGGGATTAGACCGGTTGCCTCACGATTTTTTCCTTCACCAAAAAGCTAACAGTAAATATTCCGTACATAAGTTCCGAAAAACGGATTGGTATGAGCCGGGATTGTTTGTCACCATGTGGGTTAAAAATAAATTACCTATAGGTATATCAGCTGCAACGTCTTGCTTGCTGCTCGACGCTTCACGGCTCCGGCTGCCACTTGACCGGTCTTTCTTCTTCATTTTTCTTTTCTCCTCCTTTAACTTCTTTTTCAGGATTTTCTCTGTCTTCTTTTGCTCTTTCTTCAATCTCTTCTTCAACTTGCGAAGTTTCTTTTTCTCCCGCGATGAATCTGAACTGCTGGAACTAGAACTGGACGGAGAGGATCGTCGTCGTTTTTTGGACTTCTCTTTTCCCATTATTTCTTTAAACGCAGGTTAGTTTAATATTTTTATCCTGAGATGACAAATACACTGTAAATCACCGTATCGCCTGCTGATAGTGCCATGAAATAACTGATACTGTCGAGAAATTAGTGAGTGGAAATGTTTTTTGATGGTTTTTACTCCTTGCTTTTTAAAAGTGGAGTGGAAATATGTGAAAATGAAAAGAAAAGCCGAAACTGTCAAAAGTATTTTGACATTGACATAAGGAACTACGTTTCGTTTTTGCTCAGCAAAGGATGTGATATGCAAACATTACATGGATTTCATGCACTAAGCATTTTTTTTAATACTTTCTCAATGTTTCTCTTATTATTATTAGCAAAGTTAAGTATTCACTAATCATAACTATTTGGATTGCAAAACACGCGTTATGTTTTTGCGTCCGAATTCAGAATCATGGCACTCAAAGGCGATCTGTGACGCTTTTAGGTGCCCTGCTATACGTTGAACTGAGGCACACTAGGTTTTATGTCAGCGAAAATGTACTAAGGGCCTACCGCGAACGGCATTCGAAGTTCTCTCTCTCTGTCGTACTTACGTACGAACTCACAGGTAAGTATGACAGAGAGGGAAAATTTCGAATGCCTTTCGCGGTAGGCCCTCTGAATCGTCGAATCGTCACGTAAAACCCATGCGTAAAACGCGACATAAAACCTAGTGTGCAAGGGCCTCTGCCGGGCTAGCACACTAGCAAAATGACGACTTTTATGCACATATTTTATGTCCACAACCAACGTATAAAATTTTACCGTCATGAGATACATGGTATACCGTCATCTACGTAAAATGTGACCATTTATATGTATTGCACATAAAACTACTTTTTTACGTCAAATGCTAACATGCTCTTGATTTTGGCACATAAAACGTGACGATATGAACCGTTGACGGACGAAATTTTATATAGGTCACTCGAGACCCCGGATAAATTTTAACACTATGAAAACAATATAATTAATATACTTGCTTACTTAACATACATATTTATATACAAGTACAACCAAACCACAGTCATTACATAATTTAAAATATACACAACATTACTCACATTCCAATAACATATTAATTCCGTTCCGACAATATTAATTAGAATTAAAACTTATTATATGTAAGGGTCTGACTGAAAATCAGCGTTGCAGTGTAGGCACTCAGTAGGTACTCACTGCAACAGTATGCTGAGTCTAGCCCCTTTTTGGCATCACAAAATGTTAATGCCTCGTACGATATTGTTTGAGTGTGTTTGTCTATTCCTAAGTCTAATTTGTACACTGTTCCTTTTGTATAAAATGTGATGTTGAATAAAGTTTTTCTATGTCTATTACTGATTACTACCTATAAACAAAACAATTATTAAGACTACCCGTACTAGGGAATGCAATCTCGCGAGATTTCAGTACTAGCAGAGATCTCGCGACTCGCGAGACCACAATTTCACCAGATTTACGAGATCTCGCGGGATAGGGCTTTTTTCACTGAAAACGTAGATGCAAATGCTGTGAATTCCATTTACACCTTGACGGCTCATTTATTCTATTAAATCAACATTTTAATTATGACATCAAGTTTTCAGTGCATTTGAGATTTAAAACAACTATTTGGCCAGCACATGTAAAGAAAAAAGTAGTACCTAATGAAAATAGTAAGATTTTATAAATTACTTAACCGAAATAAAATATGAAAAAATTATTAAAAAATACCGTGGGCCGGAAAACTGTTAATTTGCCCCAAATGTGTTAAAAGGGCCTCTACCTACCTACCCTAGTCGTTTGGCACACGCTGTATAATGCAACCAAGGCAACAATTTATTTTACCTACTTCTCGTGTGTTGAAACACTCGCTACGCTCAGGGTTCTATTTTAGAACCACTCGCTTCGCTCGTGGTGCAACTATATACTCCTTTCGCTTGTTCGTGTTTCAATTCCACACTCGTGGGTAAAATACAACTTTGCACCCTTGTATAAAAATTACTATTTCATAGTAGAGGGGACATTTTCAATACAACTAGTAAGTAATAGATAGTTACCTATTCATGTGTCATGTTTTAATCTGGATTTTGAGAGATATGAGTAGCTTTTAAATTCTTATAATCAACACGTAGAGTGTGGGTGAAATTTCTTTTAATGCTTCGATGGTGACAAACAAGCGTGCAGCCTGCCTGATGTTAAGCGGACAACCACAGGTACTCCGTAGCCTACGGACGCTTGCAACTTCAAGGGTAAAATATAGGCAGTTAATTCAAGGCTGACAATAATCATTTTTCTGTTAACATTCGAAAGGTTTTCATTATGTACCTAAGTAGATTTACTATAGTTAAACTCGAGACTGGTGAAATTATAGGTAACCTCTAAATGTAGGGGGTACCTAACGTACGATACTTTCCATAGGTAGGTAGGAACATATTTAAGTACCTAATAGGTAAGGTAATTGACTGTACTAAAATACTTTGCTGATACCCAGTCTTTGGCCGTAGGTAGGTAGTAGGTACCTACTAATAATGAATAAGGGATGAATCAGAGGTAGGGGAACAAAACAACATCATCGAGTTTTAAGTTTTTTTTAAATTAACTATAAGGTACTGTTTTGCCAATAGAAGGTAGAGTTTTTCTTACTTACTTAATTCATCAATGGAAGAGAATAGTACAAATTTATTCATTTACTAGGAATATATAATGTTATGAATGGATTTATGCAGAAATAGAAGTAAAATTCATGTAAATATTACCTCACAACAGCCAAAATCATTCATGCAATGACCTACATCAGCCTTCCATCCGTCCTGCACAAAGACGCCAATCATAAATGTGTCTACACGTGCATTTGCAAATGGAAAAATCCCTAGGCAACCTAGGTACCTTCGCGTTGCGATTGAGCGGTGACACGTCACGGGAGAGCGGTGAATAAGTAATTGAGGGAGCCACGCGCATGCGCGCCCGCGGGCGCGTCGCACACACCTCCCGGCCTCCGACGAACGTGCCCGTACTCATTCAACGTAAAACGTTTTCACCAGTGTAATGTTTTGAGTGTCACTGGTACGATGCTGGCGGGAGGCGGGGACAGCGCGACCGTGTCGGAGGCGCCGAGCAGTGACAGCGAGGGCTCGGAGTGCGAGGGCCCGGAGGAACAGGACGCCGCACTCACAGAGGAGTGGGCGCGCGAGCTGCTCGCCGCCGCAGGCATCGGCCAGGCCAATGAGGTACCTAAGTACCTACTGCACTATAAAATATATACATTCATCAATTTGCCTTTATAAACTATTCAGTTTAGTCAAGTGCCTATTCAAATTTGCTGAACATAGTGTAGTTCAGCCAATTTTAGTGATGCAGTCATATTTGCAATTATCATTCCGAAAATGTAAGTAAACTTTCTCATACCTACTTTTCAAACAGACATAGCTAGTCAGCAGCCTAGCTATTATACCTATAGGTAGTAGCAGTTACCTAAGAACAGTCCTTACCTACGTACCTATCAGTTAAATTAGGTACTTAAAACTTAGGTAGGTATCAAGAATATTTTTCATCCGTCTTAGGATTTTTTAATTTATGGGCGTAGACTTTCTTCTAATTCAGGATTTGATGACTGCATTATACTTATATGAGATAAAAGCTAGATGAAAGCTCATGAACGTATTTGAAAGGTATTTGCTTGAGGTATAAATATTTGCCACTCCGCTGCACTAGAATAGAAATAAGTATAGCCCACTCTACTCAGCCCAATCAAATATGACTTGGTTGGTTGCGTATATGTCTAGGTTAGCTTAGACCATTTGGGTTCTTCATTAGTATTTATTTATTTATTTATACTTATAGTTGAGAGTTTCACAACCGGACTGATCTTCTTATCTTCAGAACAATATTAGCATTCAAGTCTATAACAATACGACTTTGTGGTCGGACGCGTGCCATTTTTTGCAAGAAAATTGCTTAGCGCCACATAAAATGTTCATCATCAAATGAACTCTATCGTCTTGTTCAATAGATTCAAAATGGAGTAAAATATAAAAAACCGCTCCCAGCGACCCAGGTATAAGCCGCTTTTTTGCAAAGTTTGGCTCGTGCGAGAGAGAACAATGGCTATTCATAAGGTCAGAACAATGCCCCATTCTTGAGCTCACTTCAAATTCGTTAAAGTATACTAACATAACGGGTGAAAATATTTTTCGCGAGTGTGTGTCGAATAGATACATTTGTAATCATTTATTTAAATACTGCTTTTCATTTGTATTATGTCAACACAGGTTCACGTGGAGTCCCGCGCGGGCATCGCCGGGGCGCTGTCCCGCGTGCTGGCCGTTACCATCTGCTACGAGAGCGGCGGCGAGCGATGCGCGCTGCCGCTGGTAGTGAAGCTCCCCCCCCGCGACCCCTTCGGCCGGCTCTTCGTCGCCGAAGCGCAGTTCGACACGAGGGAGATCCTCTTTTACACAGAACTCGCCCCCGCTCTCAATAAGCTGGCCGAGGAAGCGTTGGGGCCTGGCATGGGTTTGCCGATACCTAAATGTATGAAGGCCAGGTTACCAGGTTAGTGTTTTGAGTACTTTTGTAAGCATGCAATAAAAGCATAATTGAGAAAAGAGTAATTGTTGCCCTCAAATGAGAAATTTCCATTTTCTCCATAGAAGGTATGAAAAGCAGTACCTATATGTGACACTCGGTCCGTCTTGGGCGTAAACACTTGAATCCCTCGTTACGCTCTAGATTCTACTTTATACAATCTTTCGTTTAACTCAGGATTCAATATGCCGCCCTCGCCGTAAATGTATAATTTTGCTCCCTTGAAACCACAAAATATACTAACTATATTGACAACCTGTTTGTAAACGTAATCAAAAATCCTACTAATATAAATGCGAAAGTTTGGATGTTATATATGTTACTCAATCATGCTTAAACGGCTTAACCGATTTGGATGAAATTTTGCACGAATATAGTTTATAGCCTGGAGTATAGATAAATTAACGAGAGCATGGAATTGCATATATAGTAGTATTGTATGTTTACAGGCATTCTATATTTGAATTTTCTATTTTCTCGTACTCTCAGCATAAAAAGAGGTTTGTTATTATTGAAGAAGTAAATACCAAAATAATTTCAGTGTCAAATTGTGAAGAAAAATTAAGAGAAAATTATTCTCCTTTTGTTGCAAACGGTACAACCACTACAAATGCAATTCCATGTTCTCGATAATTCATCTATAGAATATAGCAGTGTTTTTCAACCTTTCTAGAGTAAGAATCCAAGCAGCCGCGACCCCCCTGGGGGTCGCGACCCACAGGTTGAAGAACACTGTAATATAGGATATAGTTTTTATCTCGGGTCCATGCAGACAAAGTCGCGGGAGGAAGCTAGTAATGTAATAAAATGCTAGTGATATCTGATATTATGATAATAAAGTCAACGATTATGCCTTAAGAATTTGTATATTCCAACGTAGTCATAAATAATAAGGTAGATATGTAGAATATTTCGAGCTTTTCAACCACATCACATGAGTATATTAAACACCAATGAATAAGATTCCTTTATGTCTAGACTTGAGACTATTTTAGTGCCAAGCTCAAGGTTAGTTCACTCAGGGAAATCAGCGTGAACCCGCCAGAAGCCGTAAATTACATATACCTAGCGTTATGCGATTATGAACTCTACTCCTAAATAATTTGACCCCTAAATTTGTAACGGCTATTCATAATTTTGACGATCACTTTGACCTAAGTAATCGGTAGTGACCCGGCCCACGAAACCCGTATAGCCAAGATAAAACTTTAGCTAGGTCCAAGTCGAAACGAAACAAGATGTTTATTTGCGAGTTACTCAATTGGAACTATCTCAAAGAATTAATTGAGTATACTCGTATATGATATGAGCCTATAGGGAACATTACGCAAAACTCTTCGTAGGGGGCGTCACTAGCAGCGTTGACATTGTATCTCGTTCCCACTTACGGTATTGTCTATGCAAGCATCCTTGTCACTCATTTGACAATCAATTGTGCATGTGTGTGAATCCCTATATTTCTATACTGATTTACTATTAGTGGTAGTGCTGCCTCTGGCGGCAGAATATTGCAGTAATGTTCCCTATTGTGACCTCACTACTTAACACATCCACTCAGCCCACTGCGGCGCCCCAGTTTCAGCGCTCGAACGTCATGACCTATTTTCTTTTTTTTCCCTTTAATGGTCTTTTTACTTACCCGGCTTCGCGACAGCAAGGCACGGGTTGTGTTTTTGACGCCGTCTTTAGAGGTACTTTGTTCCCGTGAATCATCACTAGTCGATGGGTTTTGATGAAGGCTTTTCCATGCTGGTATAAGATTTCGTTGATTACATTTTAATTCAAATGAAAAAATGACTTATGTGCCACAACATTTATTTGGGTGATTTATTGGCGTGCTTGCTTAGGTACCTAATAAGTAAATTCTACCTTTGGTTCACACAACATTGATACCTACTCCCTGAAAAAAATACGTTTTATTTAGTACCCACCTACCGTTTGAATATACCTAGATAACATGTTCAATTATGTTCGATAGATGAAATCGGCGGCGACAGCGAGCTGGTGTTGGAGGACGTGACGTCAGCGGGGTACGAGGCGGCGCAGTTCGCGGAGGGACTGAGCGTGCGGCGCGCGCGCGCCGCGCTCAACGCCGCTGCCCGCCTGCACGCGCTGGCGCTGGCGCTGCGTGAACGCGAGGGTCCGCTCGACAGTCGGTTCGACTTCCTGTTTCCCTGCGAGCGCGCCGCCGCCGGCTACCTACGCCTCGTGCGCCGCGGCCTCCCGCAGCTTGAGGCCTTCCTCCGCGCGCGCCCCGACTGCGTCGAGGAGGCCGCCGCCGTCTCCGCGCTCAGCGAGCGCGCGCCCTCCCTGCTCGGCACGCTCCTCCGGCCCGCTGAGCCCGCCCCCCTCGCCCACGCTGACTTCTGGAGTGGCAACCTCCTATTCAGGGAGCGGGACGGTGAATGCGAGTGCATAGCCTTAGACTGGCAGATGGTGTCGCTGGGGCGGCCGATGGACGACGTGGCGCTTCTGCTGCTATCGTCGCTGACGCCAGAGTTGCGACGCGAGGTGGGGTCGGAGCTGGTGGATGAGTACGGTGAGCGGCTGGAGGCGGAGTGCCGACGACTGGGCGCGGGTGGGGCCGGCGCAGCGGTGCGGCGCGCGCTGGCGGCGGACTGGCCGCGCGCGGCGCTGCGCGCGCTGCTGCTGTGCGCGGGCAGCGTGGACGTAGCGCTGGGTGAGCCGCGCGCCGAGCGCCGCCTGCTCGAGGCCGTGCGCGACCTGCACGCGCAGGGTGTGCTCGCGCTCAAGCCTGACACTGATTGAGCCACGCCATATCACCTCACCGTGGTTCCGGAGAACGAGAGAGATACCTACAAAAATCGACCGCACTATTTGACCGCATTTTGACTTTGATTAAACTTTCAGTCGTATATCGTTTTTCATGTCGAGTTCATTAAAGCACAAAATTACAATTTGCGACGTGATGTGACAAAGGTTCGTCTTAATTTATCTAGAACGGTCGGGTCCCCGAGACGCGCCCGGCCTTGATTACTGTCGGTGCAAAGCCTAATTAAAGACTGAATTTACGTAATTATAAGTGTCTACGTTGTGCTTCGATGTTACATGTTGTAGGTTGTAGGGGGATATTATTGCTCATCGTAAAGGCTAGAAATGCATTGCGGTCTATTGACTATTATTTAAATTAAAGGACATAACAAATAAATTATCAATATATATACATAAATGTTTTATTATTATATAAGTAGGTGCCTCTTTAGTATTTGACGACGCGTTTTCTTTGGTAGAAAGTTCTAGGACCCAACAAAATCAGCGGTTGTTGGTTCAGCTCCCAGTAAAGACAATCAAATCCAGGGTTCAATTTCGATTCCCTCGCGGTGTCGCATTCGCATTACTTCAATATCAATTGTGTAAGTGAATTAGTAATTTTAGATAACAGTTGATGCTTCTGCAAAAATTTGTACCTACGCTAATTCTTGGGATTAGGTAACCGAGTGGTCTCCGGGCTCCTGGGCTAACGTTAAGCTGAGGAGTGAATAAAGCTACTATTAAAAGTACGGTAGTGGGAACTTTAACTTACGTACGGTGGTAATTTTAACTAGTAAAAATAATATGTTTATTCTTCCAATAATACGAAGTTTCACGCTTAGTCAATCATGGACAGCAGCAGTGAAAGAGTGAAACAGTATCAGTAATGTGAACGGTGCATCAAGACGGAGGAAGATAATATTGGATGATTTAGAAAATAAAAAATTATTAGTAAACATTATGTTTAAAGCGAAGTCGGCGTCAAAGACTACAATATACATACTGAGATAGACAGGCAACTCGACCAAATTGAGAAGGCATTTAATGCTTGCGTATACAGGCGCCATCTCTTCTGCGGTAGTTACAACTTTTCTTTGAATGTACAAAACATACAAAAAGTGCGTCGGTCGTAGGGATCGAACCCCGGATCATCGACTCCAAATACCACCGTCTGTACCCCTAGGCTACTGATGCCTTGTGACGTTACGGCGAATTTTGAAATACCTTGACAGCCTAGCCTAGCAATCGCTAGAGCTTCAGAGAGTTCGCCAGCTATCAAGAAGGTGGCACTGTTTTCAATAAGAAACTGGATTTGCATTAAGTTCTAAGTTCGCATAGCATGGTCGGCGTTGTAGGTTTTTTAAACGTTTTAGGTTAGCCTTAACATGGCCTTAACGTAGTGTTATGGTCGCATTACATTTGGCGGCATTCATGTTGCATCTTTTTCCTTCCTACGGCAAATGAAAGAGAGGCAACGACGCAACGCGAACACGAACCCTCAAGTGTAATTCGACCATTATATACTCTTTGGTTTTAGAGATATCAAAACGTAGCCTTAAGAAACGTCACTTCAAGACGCGTTCTGAAAGTAAAAAATAAATACATGCAAATGAGAGATCCGCACCATATTAGGGTACTTTCTATTTTTATTTTCTTAAAGGTTATCCCGGAGCTTATCATAATGTGAAAACTGCTTGTGATAACTGTAAGAATTATTACTTTATATTATCGCTTCTGAACGTAACCTAAATAAATGTCAAAGTGCCGTCTGCCGTCATGCATCGGTTAGCCAATGTTCGCTATATGTCTCCAAAATTGTGTTTTTTTTAGTGACACCGGACCATAAGACTAATGGAGATTACAATTTTATAGTCAGAGAATACTAATTAAATGTGCAACCATGACTCAGCCGAACCAAGTGAACGTAGACATTGAGAATGTTCCCCCATTGGAGGTGTCACCTCGAAACAATGTTTTGGTCAGATTGGACTCAATATCCAGGCCCTCGCCAACAAACAGAAACAATGTCGGTCTCGGAGACCGCCTCAGCAGTGTCTTCAGGGAGATCAGACCCCTTGTTGAGCATGCTCGAATGGTAAACCTTTACATTTGATTTGCAATAAATAATCATAATATATGATGTAATAAACAATTATTAGTCATCGACTAGAAACGTTTTACTGCTCGTCAGAGTACATAAACAAAAGGAAAATACAGAACTTCTTTTACAAATAATTATTTGAATTTGTTTCTTGTCATTTATTTGACCTCTAAGTAATGCTGCACATATACCCTGAGAAAATTACGGTTTTTTTGGAAATAATTCAATATCAGCCTAATTATTTGTATACGGCTTTTATATGTTATTTTAAACAACTTTTACTACTGAAATGAATAATTCTATGCTATCAGTATTTTTATAATGAAAACATGTTTGCATACACAAATTTGGAGACTTACTACCTGAATCCAAAAATATATGCATCAGGAAATAACGGCATTTTAATTAAATATTTACGACCTTGAGATAATATTGAATTTCATCTGGCATATAGAAAGGTTTATTCATTGACAAAAATAAGTGGATTATGCGCGTATCCCAAAAAATGTATATGCATAGACATAGTCATTAGGTGTGTCCACACCAAACGCACGCTCACCCGAGCCCTCCGCACGCTCACCCGAGCCCTCCGCACGCTCACCCGAGCCCTCCGCACGCTCACCCGAGCCGCTCTGGCGAGCGTGCGGAGGGCTCGGGCGAGCCGCTCGGGTGAGCGTGCGTTCAGTGTGGACGCACACTGCGAAAATATTTTTCACGTTATTCATTTGAAAACGATAAATAAATAAATAAGTACATTGCCAGTAGCATGGCGCCGCGGCCCCTTTGATTTCGCCCAAAAAGCCGAGAGCGTGTGGCCACACAAAACAACCGTCCACACCGGCTCGGCTCAGGCGCGCCGATCGCCGTCCACACTTAGCGCGCACGCTAGGGCGTGGTGTGGACGCACCTAATTATAAAGTAAAGAAAGTTCATACCATTTTCGCCTGATTTTTACGGAATTTATGAAGATTCCTTTCATTATTTTTTACTGTATCTGTATTAAAATTAGGTGGTGAATATTTAGTCAAATTACCCAACCTATTTTTTGGTGTAAAAATATGGCTGATATCGATATGTTGTTGTGTTTTCATAGAGCGAAACCGTAAAGTTCTCAGGGTAATAATCAGCGACCCCGGAAGTGGAAGGACACGGGGGGGGCTCAATGCCGCTACTAAAATCAAATGGGGATTGTTTTGCGATAGAGATGTGAACTGATAGTACAAATCAACAACTTTTTATGAAACATCAAAAATACTGTTAGTAGGGACAAGCAATGTCATAATTTTCCATGTTCAAACAGTATTAATTCTTTCAACTTTATGTATTTAATAAATATCTTTAAAATAGAGTTTTCCCAGTATTTTCATGAGTGTAGACAGACAGCACTCACATTGGTAATGGAATGTGAGATGTCTACTACCATAATATGGTGTGTATTTGTGTTGAGACTCTAGATTACAATAATATTGATAAAGTAAGTGCTTTCGTATACAATACATCAGTTCAAGTAACAGATTTTATGAAGTTGTTCTTGGAATTATTTTCAGGGTAACAATGCAAGACTATCCCTCCCAACATGGCTTCCTCGGAACCCGCCTGGTACACATCAAGCAACAGAAGTGCAAAGGCCACAGAGTTCCATAGCACACGTAAACTTAGGTCCTAACACACAGACATACATAGTGAATGAGAGGGTGGTGCTGGGCTCCCTACCCCTGTCTCCAACCCACCCCATGAGTAATGCGGCCCTTGGGGAGCCGGAGCCAGCCGAGTCTGTGCAGGACCACCAGGACATCAATGTGTCAGTCAACCCGTCTAACAATAATAATATACATGATAATGTGGATAATGATAGCCAAAGTGAAGATGGACAACAACAGGTTAGCTTGTATCATGATAATGTGATTTTATTTATTTATTTATCAGGCAGGTAGTTGAAAAAACTGATGATGCCTATATCTAATTAACTTGAAGTATATAATTGTTGAGCTTTAATTTTCTTCTTTGTACAAATGTGCTTGTCTAATTTATTCTGGAATTGGTTGACATTGAGAGCTGAGAGCACATCATCTGGCAGTTTGTTCAAGGTTTCACCACCCTGTTGCGCAAGGAATTGTTGTGCATATTATTATTAATGTGTGAAATAGATAGAACAGTTTGAGATAATGTTTGGTATGCATCATACCACTACATAAATGTGTGCATAATTGCATTGCACACTGAATGTGTTAATAATACAAATAGGGATCAGGTGCAGGGATTGTAACCGGTTTTTTTTCAAAAACCTCGAAATAACCACATATCTCGAATTATTTTATACTTCATATGTAGGACTCAGTTGTGTTTTGAGGTAACGAGTGCGTATTATTAGATTGCCCAATTAAAAAATGAAATAAATAACAAAGAATGAAAAAAACCGGTTACAGTTCCCATACAAAAAATAACCGGTTACAATCCCTGATCAGGTGTAAAGTCAGTATTGGTATACTTCAGGTGGTAGACGTGCGCGGGACCCTGAACCTGCTGATCCGCTATGCGCCGTTCTACTTCATCCTGTTCATCAAGTTCCTGTATGACGCGAGAGCGGGGCTGTTCACCTTTTTCTTACTTTTCTTCACATTCTCACATGGCAACGCTGTGGTTAAGCGGTAAGTGCATTATAGCTCATTTCTATGCTTTAAAAGGCAATAAATTACATTTGTGTTAAATAAATAGCCATATCCCCTACTGTACACCTACATGACCACTACTGGCACTACTGTTAAGAAGATTAAGTTATCTCGTAAAAATAAAACTAACTTTCTGAATGTTCATCTGTTTGAGTTATTATTTTTGCCATTTTATTTAACAACTTCAAATATTATATCAGATCAATATTGTCAACATCCTTAAGGGGGCCGATTCAGACCGGAATGGCAGCGGCGCGGCGAGCACGTTCAGTGTGAAATAAGTTTAAACTTTATCTGCATACTTAAAAGACCAGTATCGCTTGAAGAGGTGGAAAAGGTCGCGCGAGCAGCCTCGTGGCGACGCGCGTCTTGTCGGTGGTTCTATCCGCGGCCGCTCGCAGCGCCGCGCGGGCAGCTACGCGACATTTTCAAGCGATACTGGTCTTTAAGTATGTAGATAAAAGGCGGCGACGCGAGCCTGCTGCTGCCGGCCACTGCCATTCCGGTTTGAATCGGCCCTAACTTGGAGAGTAGAAATGAAGTACATGAGGGTTTTGAATCTACTTAAGTATACAAATATACTGTCCAGAGAGCACTTGGCGCAGTTGAACCGCAGCATAATGGGTCTGGGGTTCTCGTTGGCGTGGACGGCGGGGTTCGTGGCCGTGGTGCACTACGTGTTCGGGGAGGGCAAGCTGTTGCCCAACGTGGTGATGTTCCCCGCGTACGCCGGCCCCATCGACGTGTGGGAGCTGCTGTGGCTGGTCGTGCTCACTGACCTCATAGTCAAGATCATCACGGTGGATCTCAAGATACTGCTCACTATGATGCCTGCCTGCTTAATTCCGTTCCAGAAAAGGGTGAGTGGTTAGGTTGATAATTTGTTGATTGAGATAAATGGTTGATGAGAAATGTTCACGTAGTAATAAGTAGTAGTATGATATGGTACTTAGTGCAATTTACTGAACACACTACACTAGTGGCTCTGTGAATTGTAGAAAAGGCGAGAATGTGTAAAAAAAAATGTTTTATTTTTAATTTCGCAGACATGTTCACAAAATGAATGAATGAATTCGCTTCGCTCGCTCTTTCGATAAATTATGTAGTTATTCTATATTATACTAGCGACCCGCCCCTACTTCGCACGGGTTTATATGTATAATACATGCATGTATTATACATATAAGCCTTCCTCTCGAATCACTATCTATTATAAAAAACCGCATCAATTTCCGTTGCGTAGTTTTAAAGATCTAAGCATATATACAGACAGACAGACAGCAGGAAGCGACTTTGTTTTATACTATGTAGTGATGTCATAGTTTCTGCTAACTGTCTACATATATATGAAATGAGTAATTGTTAACAGGGTAAAGTGTACCTGTTCATCGAGTCAGTATCGCAGCTGTACCGCTGCCTGCTGACCATCCAGCCGTGGCTGTTCTACCTGATGCAGTCCTACGAGGGCTCGGAGAAGATGGTCGGCATGTTCCTGGTGTCCATCTACGTGGTGGCCAAACTGGTGGAGCTGCTCATGAGGATACGGCTGTTCAAGAACGCCACTTGGACTATGCTGCAGAGTGTGGTCAGTTCTAATTTTATTTATTTACGACTAAAACCTTTTCTACAGAAATGGAAACAAGTGAGGATTGTTATTCCCTACTGCCAATGTTTTTTTGTATGAATCCAGTTTGATGTTATCTATCTATGCACAGAATTTCGGAACGAAGCCGACGAGCGAGCAGGTGGTCGCGGCCGGCGAGGCGTGCTCGATCTGCCACGACGACTTCAAAACGCCGGTGCGGCTGTCCTGCTCGCACATCTTCTGCGAGCCATGCATCTCCGAGTGGTTCGACAGAGAGCACACGTGTCCGCTCTGTCGCGCCTCGGTGGAGGACGGCCACGCGTGGCGCAACGGATCCACCACGTTTGACTTCCAGCTGTACTAGTGACATGACACAGTGGACTTTGTACGGGCGGTACTGGCACTTGTGTACAAAATGTGCTGTTAGGTTTGACAGCACTAGCCGTGCTTGTGTTTTGGTTAAACCTGGTGTTTGGTTAAGAATTAATTGATTGTCACTGCTTAGGAGCGAAGTGTGTAGCTGTTGCATATAATTTAAGCACTTTCTCTATATATATATGGGTTATGTTCTGTCATTATTTACCGATATATAAATGTCACTATCTGTAACATAAAGTGACTTCAAGCGCTACGTCCGCAAGTGTCATGACCTGCCTCGCCACAACCGTGATATTACCGAGGTCTGTAGAATAATGGTTAAAGTTATATTTTCTTATTATCCCCGTTGTACATACTCGTACAGTAGCATCGAATCGATAGCCAATTGCAGTGGAACCAATCTGAACCATGAATTTGCCCAAGTGGGCCCGAGCTCAGTAGGTAGGTCCTTAAACCATGATTAGCCGTGTCAACATTCGGACGCATGCTCGGCTGCACGTCTCGCCCGAGCCATGCGAATGCCCGGCCGCATACCTCGGGCGAGACGTGGCTCGCTGAGGCACGTTTACCTGAGCGCGCTCGCTAGGGCGAGGCATGCTCGGCCGAGGCATGTCGACACTGAGCGAGCGCGCTCGCTAGGGCGAGGCATGCTCGGCCGAGGCATGTCGACACTGAGCGAGCGCGCTCGCTAGGGCGAGGCATGCTCGGCCGAGGCATGTCGACACTGAGCGAGCGCGCTCGCTAGGGCGAGGCATGCTCGGCCGAGGCATGTCGACACTGAGCGAGCGCGCTCGCTAGGGCGAGGCATGCTCGGCCGAGGCATGTCGACACTGAGCGAGCGCGCTCGCTAGGGCGAGGCATGCTCGGCCGAGGCATGTCGACACTGAGCGAGCGCGCTCGCTAGGGCGAGGCATGCTCGGCCGAGGCATGTCGACACTGAGCGAGCGCGCTCGCTAGGGCGAGGCATGCTCGGCCGAGGCATGTCGACACTGAGCGAGCGCGCTCGCTAGGGCGAGGCATGCTCGGCCGAGGCATGTCGACACTGAGCGAGCGCGCTCGCTAGGGCGAGGCATGCTCGGCCGAGGCATGTCGACACTGAGCGAGCGCGCTCGCTAGGGCGAGGCATGCTCGGCCGAGGCATGTCGACACTGAGCGAGCGCGCTCGCTAGGGCGAGGCATGCTCGGCCGAGGCATGTCGACACTGAGCGAGCGCGCTCGCTAGGGCGAGGCATGCTCGGCCGAGGCATGTCGACACTGAGCGAGCGCGCTCGCTAGGGCGAGGCATGCTCGGCCGAGGCACGGCTACACTGAGCGCGCACGCTCGGGTGAGGCATGCGTCCGGTGTAGACGCGGCTATTAACTAGAAACATTATGGTTCAGAGCGGACTAAAGAGGTCTAGTCTCAGTAGTCCGGTGCATGCATATTTGCACCTTATTTAGCACTTAAGGCGCCGTAGGTTCAGCGAAGTTAAACGAAAAGAGTTTTTGAAACAATATAAAGAGTCCGTTTATAATAATATGGTTTCCAAAAATATGAATAGTAATTGAAGCTTTTCTGCAGGGAGATCAGTGATTCGATACACGATTAAGCATTTTCGTTAGATAGAAAAAAATCACTAACATATGTCTAAACTACACTTAAAACATTCATAACAAATTATGCACAAAAGTTAATCATATTAAAATTGGTTCTAAAAATCGGCAATATCATGTTTGAGAGAACTTAGTGATTACTTTTTTTTTTAATACGTACAAAAAATTAAAATAGAAAAAACATGATATCCGCGCTTCCGAACACGCACTTCCATCTCGCTCACGCTTATGCCCAGTGAGAGTGAGAGAAGACCATGAACCTACGGCGCCTTAATAAGGTTCATCAATTGAACCAACGCCTAAGAAAATACCGAACTGAGACTAGATGAAAATATATGGCCAATATATAAACTCCATTAGGTTAGAGTTGTACCTTTTCCCGCTTAGCTTAGTGACGCCGGGAGTCGGGAGATAAGACAATACAGACAGAAATATATATATATATATATATATAAATACATATAGTCATGTTTTTTGAAGTGAGTTTTTTCTCTTTTCGTAAAACAAAGCCTTTGTATTCAATCAATGCCATTATTGATCCGGCGCGTCCCATTTATTGCCAAAAAATATTTACTTATATTATTATAATTTAACACGATAAAACGTTTATTGAATTCAAAAACTTTGTTGTGACGATCACACGAAAATAGACTATATCATGTAGTCTATTACATTCTATATTATCCGTGTGCACGTGATTTATCTTATCAATGATTTGTTTTACACTCGACTGTTTTGATTAGAATAGATTTTAGATAAATCTGTGATTTATGTTATATCTGTATTGTGCGAATGATTATGATTACGGCGCTAGTTTTGGAAACTGTTCATAAATATTGAATAACTACAAACATAGCCAGATTGCGTTTGGAAGTTGTTGTTATGTAATTTATTTGAAATGTTCGCGAGGGTCGCCGGCAGGGGTTGCTAAAGCATTCTAGTTATTTTTTTAAATGCTGTGTCTAATTCATGTAACGAGCTTGGGATACTCTGTCTCGCTGCCTGGGTGAAATCAACATGAGGCCGCCCTTTATGTTTTAAATCAGTATTTACTATGTAATGTTTTGCGTCTCGACATGCATTGTCCAGAGTGTTTTCCTACATAATAAAATACTACACACACAATGTCAGTCCATTATCTAAAAAATAACAAAGATGGTTTGTGAGTGAGGCACAAGGTTGGTAGTTCGTTTTGTGGAATAATAATAGTTTTTCTCGGCAACTTATGATTTCAAAACATGCGATGAGGGTTCTGGAATCTGTAAGATAAAGCAAAACCACCGCGGCGCACGCTACGTACGATCCGAATGCGATCCCCGCGAATCGGATCATGCGTAGCGTAGCGTGTGCCGCTGTGGAAGTTTCGATCTTCATTTTTATATTTTTTCCTTCCCGTAGTCAGGCCTAAGCCCGTCGCGTTGAGCGCAACATTAATTTTGTATATTCTCCGATTAACAAGTGATTTAAGTAAAATAACTTTTTTTTTTATACAATATTTTGTATAAGTGTAGATTGCCAATTTACATTTAAATGTACCTTACGTCCATTATTAATTTACATGTATTGTGGTTTACAGTTGAACTGCCATTTGATAATTATGTTATGGTTGCAGACACCTTAGTAACTACCTAAAGGACATTTTCCTGTAGATTTTCATAACCAGACAGAATGAATATTCATATTCATTTATTCATTGTTATGTCATGCATACATAATAAGGTGTTACATTTTTGTTATAAGTCACTTCATGACACCCTGTAAGGCCACACAATAAATTAAAACTTTAATTCTAGGTAGATTAGCAAACCGAAACTTAACCTACTTGTAAATAAAAGTTGTTTTTACTTTGGCCAATAGTTAACGGCTTATGGGCATGTAAGTTGTGTTTTTATTAGATAGATTGATGTAAGAGGACATGAGATTTATGAGACATCAAAAAATATGCTAGCGCTCAACATTCGCTATATCCACAGGAAATACGGGACTTAAATGTCTGTACGGCGATGACCGCCGATTATATTCTTTAACAAAAACAAGACATTCATTTTTAAATTGCATTTAGGTCATTGGTGACTAGTTAGCAGCTCGATTTTTGAGTGTTGTATTTTAGGTGAATGCCCTTAGTACCCTGTCGTAGGTGAATTCAAAAAGTTAATCTAAATAATGCCAAAACCAAAATATACATACTATTGTAATAATTGAAGTATTTATGTCCATGTGAATTAATGTCGATTATTATATGCTAAGGTCGCCTGTTCACTGGCTAGGAGAGGCGAGCGACGCAAGCAATTTTCTCTGAGATCGTTTCCTGAGACGGCAATAAATCATCTTGCCTCACCTCGCCTATAGAATATGCGTACTGACCAACGAACACATCGAAATGTTCGCAGCTATGTTAGAATGAGTTTTATATATCATTCTTTTGATATTCACTTGACATTGTTATTGTGATAAAACGCGAAACACATGATCAATATCTTCGGATAACCGCTATCAATCGAAGCATACTAAATTATCTAAAACTTAATTCCTCAAAACTTGTGTAAAATTCGTCCATCTTGTTTCAAACTCGCTATTTCACCCCCCACAGTAAGCGTTTATCTTACGTGGCAACAATTTCTCGCTTTATTCTTAAATTTGACTGACATTAAGGTCGGTAAACTACATAACGCGTTAGGCTTTCGCTGTTGTTGCAGCAAACCTATTTCAAAATCTGCAACTCTTGTCATTCATGCTTTGCACATAATCACAGAGTAGTATTTCGCTAGAATTATCTTGTATTACTTACATATGATCAGGAGCAATGAAAGCGGGTATCATTTATACAGAATTTCTTCACAAAATGTACTCTTTCTTTATTGCTCCTGAGTGTTAGTGGCACTGCGCCTCGCCCCGCGATGAGACGAGCTGTCGCAAATGCATGGTCAACTCGTAGCAGGGACCGGAATCGGTTTCCCTTATTACGGTTTTACATAGGTTTTTTAGAAATTATTTTTAAAACCCTATTCATAATGGTAACCTTACTGATTGGGTTACCCTATAGTACGCATATTGTATGTGGTTACCATAAGTTAACCCTATTAAGATAGGGTTTTGTTTGTGGTAACCATAAGTTAACCCTATTGATACAGGGTTTTGAATAGGGTTACCCTATCAGCAAGGTTATCTTATCATAAGGTTACCAAGTTGATAGGGTTACCAAATCGATAGGCTTGAGCCTGAAAAGGGGGTTTCCGGTCCTTGCCTCGTAAAACCGACTACCGGACGCGACGCTCTATTACGTCTGCGTTGTAAACAAACATCATACTTTTATTTACTACGTCATCATAAACTAACCACGCTACAATACCACGCGCTTGTGCCGCTAATCATGTAAAATATTTTAATAGTTTATAAGCACATTGTGATAAAAACATCAAAATGGCATATGAATCATGTTATTTATTTTGTATTTAATTATTAATTACTCTATTAGCGTAAGTTCTTGCACAAATCAAAATATATTTATATCTTTCTCGACACGAAAGTACCAACATGTCATCGTTTCGTGCTGTTTCTGATAGCCATTTACCTAGTTACTGGTTGGTACATTTTCAGTCTAGATCTCTGGATTCCGGTACCTAACATTTTGCCAGGCATTTGCTCTTCAGGGAGCTCAAAAATATCTGAGCATGCGCCAGTGCTATGTGTGAGCACTTTGTTCGCTAAGATATAGCTGATATCCACTGTATGTGATCTTTTTTTTACTAGGAGATCTTATTTCCATGTTAAACTACTTTGAATAATAGGTGCACCCCTATTAACTCAAAATTTATTATTACTTCAAAAGAAAGAAGGCAAAAAAATATGCCTAATGACGAAAATCCCATTCGAATATCTCAAAAAATTACGAAGCTACAACCGTTTTAATGTTGCTTGTTAGAGAGAGAAAACGCTCCGGGATCGTGACGTCACGATCGTTTATCGTAGTAAATGACAATCGTTTCATATGAAAGTGCGTTTTGCGGAAAAGGGACGAGGCTCTAGTATAAGTTTTATCCATACAATCCGTTTTCGAACGCGTTTGCGTTTAGTTTCTATTTATATGGCAACGCGAACAGCGCCTCTGGTGGTAACTATTAGGAACTACGCGTTTATTTTTTTTTTAATGGCATCGCGCTCTTGGCGCATTCAGCCAAAAAACGAGGAAACGGGTATAATTCAGGAAAATATGGATCGGAAATTTTGATAGAAAGGAAAGATCAGGAAAGTGTTATTATAATATATATTATAGTTTGAACTACGCGTTGTCATACGAATTGAGACTAAACGCAAACGCGTTCGAAAACGTATTGGACGGATAAAACTTATACTAGAGCCTCAGAACATACCTTTTTGACAGTAAAAGGTTACTGAGGTCGCTAAGGAGCGACAATCATTGCTCACAGAAACTTTTGTCAAAACTGGTAGTGGTAGACCAGTTTCTTGGCCGACCGTATCTACGATGCAGATCCAGACTGAAAGTTACAATTATAACCAGTGTTCATAAATAATGCCACTAATATTACGATGATGACCACGCTAAACTTCCAGAGAAAACATTTTTTTCCAAAAATTGTTCGAGCGAAAGGTGAATAGTGTGTTTACTTTTGACATGTCATGACATTCCATTTGCCAATAAGTTATCCTAATGTTTTATAATCCTATCTTCTGTATTATTTATTTATCTATACATGTTTGTTGCGTAGACTTTACTTGCAGGTTAGAGAAATGTTGTAAATAAGAAGCTGCGTAGAGGACTGCGTTCGAAGGGGTTATACCCTGAGAACTTTACGGTTTCGCTCTATGAAAACACAACAATATATCGATAACAGCCATATTTTTACACCAAAAAATAGGTTGGGTAATTAGACCTACAGTAATTCCACCTAAATTTATTAGGGAACATTACGCAAAACTCTTCGTAGGTGGCGACACTAGCAGCGTTGACATAGTATCTCGTTCCCACTTGCGGTATTGTCTATGCAAGCATCCTTGTCACTCAATTGACAGTCAATTGTGCATGTGTGTGTGAATCCCTATATTCCTATACTGGTTTACTATTAGTGGTAGTGCTGCCTCTGGCGGCAGAACATTGCAGTAATGTTCCCTATACCGCAACGGTAAAAAATAATGAAAAGAAATCTTTATAAATTCCGTAAAAATCAGGCGAAAATGGTATAAACTTTCTTTACTTTATAATTGACTACGTATTTATACGTTCTTTGGGATACGCGCATAATCCACTTATTTTTGTTGATGAATAAACCTTTTTATAGGCCAGATTAAATTTAATATTATCTCAAGGTCGTAAATATTTAATTAAAATGCTGTTATTTCCTGATGCATATATTTTTGGATTCAGGTAGTAAGTCTCCTTTGTGTTCTCAAACATGTTTCCATTATAAAAATACTGATAGCATTTTTGCTTGCGGGTTAATTTTTTTTCCTAACTTCCGGTCCATAGAATTATTGATTTCCATAGTAAAAGTTTTTTAAAATAAGATATAAAAAGCCGTATACAAATAATTAGCCTGATATTTCCAAAAAAACCGTAATTTTCTCAGGGTATTAGTTGTGTTTGTCGTTCGGGACAATCTAAAGTTACAAGTTAGTTTTGCTACAATAAAACGCAATGACTACAAACAATCATTAACCCTTTGTGGCATGTGGGCTTAGTCCATTCGCCGCCACAGATAAAATGCGAGGTGGCACCCCGACGCCACGGTAGTCTTAGTCTATTGTTTTTGGACTTCGTATGAAGTCGGTGGCCGGTGGGTGGCAACGGTGACAAACTTGAGTTCAAGTCACTTGCGGCGAATGGGTTAATTCGCACCCGTGAGCACAAACACATTCGAACTTCACATCGAGCAAATGGTAATAGACTATATTAAACTTAAAGTTTTAAGAGTCTAGGGCACATTCACTGAGCTAAAAAGACGTCGCTATTGACAAATAACTTCCGGTAGGTTCCTTTTGCCTGGGAATGACACATTTTCACAATTCAAAAAGTCCAGTACGAATCCACTTATCTTTCTCTCTCTTTTTGCATGGGTTAAAAAGAGAGAGAGAGAGATATATATATATATATATAGAGTGGGCGCGGATTATTGGGCCGGACCCCTCCAAAACAGAGCCGGATGCACACTGGTGGGTAACCGTCGGATGTCACACGCAGTCCTCACTCAGTACTGAGATGTTGATGTTATGGAATGTTGCTACTCGCGGTACGGATTACAGGAGTAATGTATGTGGTGCCTGATACTCCCTTTGAGAGGAGTCCGTAATAAAGAAGCAACGAGTGACTTAAACTGTACCTCTGTATTGTGAATTAATAAACAAACCCCTGTAGATAAAATTATAAATTAAAAGTTTACCAAATTGAAATTGAAACTGTGTTTAATTTTAATATATAAAAATATAACCACAACCAGTGAGGCCAACAAGGATTCAGCCATAAGGAAAAAAATAACATCTCGTATGTTTAATCACATTTTAATCGTTTACTTGTAGGTATATGATTCACATAACATAATAATTATAGCTTACACTTACTTTTCGCCTACAAACGTGAAAAATTAAATAATTTAGATCGTTAATAGTAATTATTCAAAGTATCACAAATATCGGATAGAGTAACACTGCTTTGAAAGCGCGAAGCATCTATCAGAGCGGGCGCGCCCGCAGTCCTTCCCTTATCCTGTCTGACTCGACTTAATCTACGCCGCGGGAACACTCCCACCACAGTTATTTAGTTTATGAACGTAACAGTTCTCCATGACATGACGATACATTATACATACACGCGAGATTGATTACACAGTCGTTTAAAACTATTAATACTGTTAGGAATGATCTGAACTCGCGCTGAAATGTGTATGCTAGAAATACATATATTACATTCATAAAATAAATACAACACAACATGTAACATGTGTAGGCAACGAAAGTGTTAATCTTCACCGCCAGTTTACACGAGAGAGCACAATCGGCAAATACCAAATGCAAGAACTTGTTTGTATCGTCTTCAAGCAACGCACTGGCGCGCGAGGGCTGGCTGTAGTCATCCAAACATTCCACTAAACACTATTTATTGGTGACATGCACGGGACGGGAAATCTCGATTTTGGTCACAGCATGACGTATAAAATCACGAGTATAAATTATTGTCAATGATGGAGGTAGATTACCCAAATTATCAAGACGACTGGGCCGATTCATTGGAGACGTGTCCAAGAGCTAGCGATTTCAGTTCACGTTGTTCTAGAAGACAGTGCGTTGGAAACCACTTCACTTTAATGCATATTCTTTTATAACAAACGAATTCGCGTTCATTGCATTTGATATTTTCAAACACCGCAACTATTGAAAACCGGAAACTAGTAGAATAGATTATATCCTAGTTTATTGCTCGGCTGCTTCGGCCACGCCTGGCAAACCGAACGTGATCTGACAAGGTAAGTATATTCCTAATTTCCTACATCAGATGTTGCGTAGCCAGTGGACTGAGGCCTTTACCTCATACGAATATTTCGCCTCATTCCTTACGAATATTCGCCTCATTCCTTACGAATATTCGCCTCGCCAAATCATTGATTATATGCAAACAGTTCTCGTCGGCGATGTAATGGGACTAAACGATTTCAGGACTCAATATCAATATGCGATGTTTGAATCCGGCGGATCTAATGAGAGTGGGTGTAAAGCACCACTCATTTCTATATTAGTCGGTGCCACAATACGATTCGACTAAATCACACTGTCGTAAAACTAGATTGCGTTCCATACGAGCTCCGCGTCGGTAATAAACGCAATTTGGGCTAATCACGATGATCAAGATCTCGGCGAAAACACTTCACTTTATACACACCGCGAGTCCGTCTCGCAACCGCTCACACTAACTTCACTTTGTCTATTTTAGAGCACATACGTATCCTAAAGCGGGTCCGATTCATCCGAGCGCCTCTGTCGTCCTACACAATGAAGAGTATGCGATATTATATCAAACGAGATATTCCTCGGGCGGCGACAACGTGCACGGCGCGGGCGGGCCAGGCGCACGTTCGTTACGAGTCGCGCGCGGGCGCGGCGCGCACGAGCCGCGTCTCGCATGTCGTCGCCAGCTCGGCCGGTGCGGCGCAGGACGCGGGGGCGGGGGCGGGGGCGGGGGCCGGGGCGGGCGGCGCCTCAGCGTCCGGCGGCGCCGCCGACCCGTACAGGAACAGGCTCTTGAGCCGCGCCGAGCGGGACGACGTGGACGGCAGGTCGTCGGGCCAGCTGGCGCTGACGTCGGCGGTCACCTCGAGCCGCTGCGGCTCCGGCTCGGGCTCGGCCGGCTCGTGCGGCTCGTGCGCCAGCGAGCCCGCCAGCGCGGCCAGCGACGGCGCGCGCACCTCGGCCGCCGCCGACCCGGCCGATAGCGACGCGTCTCCTGTAACGAGACAATCACCAAATGTTAATGCCAAATTGTTGAATTTTCCTTACCATCTACCTTCTGTGACTGATTCGGAATAGTAGATTGTACAACAAGTGCATAAAACGCATGATGAAACGCAAATGAAACAGCAACACGTAAAATAATAAATGAGACGAAATACAAATTATAAGTTTATTTCATGAAGTTTTATTGTGTACTTTGGCTGTTGGTATCTTTGCCTTGGTCTTAGAATACGAACGAAACGAAATAAAATAAAGAGGTTGTTGTATGAAGTTAAAGATGTTCGTGTGGCTGTTGCAGCGATTGCCTTGGTCTTCGACGAAGATTTTACTTTATGCTCTAGAGCATAAAAAGCGACTTTATGTCGCCTACGCACGACATAAAGACGAACTTTTAGAGCATGAGAAGTGAAAAAGTATAAAGGCGCCATCCACAGGGACTCTCATGAGATTTTGCGTCAGCAGATAGGCTCTAATCAAAAGTTCCTTATGCTTAATTCGTGTGGTGTTATTAGAGTATTAGGTACCTATTATTTGATTTCCGAGCGGTTCGGTTGCGCAATGGGTATCCCACATATCGACGACGATCTCGGCACGATACGGTTATGTTTTTGTGACGAATGTAATACTATAATCTGGTCAATCCTACGCAAAAACATGACACGTTTTCAAAACTTACTAACTAGAATAAAGGTTCGAACGAAACCAAAAAGAGCAGGGGCAGCTTTAGCCATTGCGAGGCTCTGGGCAGGCAGCTATGCGAGGCCCTCGTCGTTGTATTATTTTAGTACCCAATACTTTTGTATTTGCGCTGTTGCGCTCATCACTGAAACAGTGTAGTAAACTGACCGATGCTAGGGTCGATGTGCCGGGAGACGGCGTCGGGCTCGGGGCGGCGCGCGCAGCCGCCGGCGCGGCACAGCGACACGGGCACCACGCCGTACACGTAGAACAGCAGGATGTAGTAAACTGACCGATGCTAGGGTCGATGTGCCGGGAGACGGCGTCGGGCTCGGGGCGGCGCGCGCAGCCGCCGGCGCGGCACAGCGACACGGGCACCACGCCGTACACGTAGAACAGCAGGATGTAGTAAACTGACCGATGCTAGGGTCGATGTGCCGGGAGACGGCGTCGGGCTCGGGGCGGCGCGCGCAGCCGCCGGCGCGGCACAGCGACACGGGCACCACGCCGTACACGTAGAACAGCAGGATGTAGTAAACTGACCGATGCTAGGGTCGATGTGCCGGGAGACGGCGTCGGGCTCGGGGCGGCGCGCGCAGCCGCCGGCGCGGCACAGCGACACGGGCACCACGCCGTACACGTAGAACAGCAGGATGTAGTAAACTGACCGATGCTAGGGTCGATGTGCCGGGAGACGGCGTCGGGCTCGGGGCGGCGCGCGCAGCCGCCGGCGCGGCACAGCGACACGGGCACCACGCCGTACACGTAGAACAGCAGGATGTAGTAAACTGACCGATGCTAGGGTCGATGTGCCGGGAGACGGCGTCGGGCTCGGGGCGGCGCGCGCAGCCGCCGGCGCGGCACAGCGACACGGGCACCACGCCGTACACGTAGAACAGCAGGATGTAGTAAACTGACCGATGCTAGGGTCGATGTGCCGGGAGACGGCGTCGGGCTCGGGGCGGCGCGCGCAGCCGCCGGCGCGGCACAGCGACACGGGCACCACGCCGTACACGTAGAACAGCAGGATGTAGTAAACTGACCGATGCTAGGGTCGATGTGCCGGGAGACGGCGTCGGGCTCGGGGCGGCGCGCGCAGCCGCCGGCGCGGCACAGCGACACGGGCACCACGCCGTACACGTAGAACAGCAGGATGTAGTAAACTGACCGATGCTAGGGTCGATGTGCCGGGAGACGGCGTCGGGCTCGGGGCGGCGCGCGCAGCCGCCGGCGCGGCACAGCGACACGGGCACCACGCCGTACACGTAGAACAGCAGGATGTAGTAAACTGACCGATGCTAGGGTCGATGTGCCGGGAGACGGCGTCGGGCTCGGGGCGGCGCGCGCAGCCGCCGGCGCGGCACAGCGACACGGGCACCACGCCGTACACGTAGAACAGCAGGATGTAGTAAACTGACCGATGCTAGGGTCGATGTGCCGGGAGACGGCGTCGGGCTCGGGGCGGCGCGCGCAGCCGCCGGCGCGGCACAGCGACACGGGCACCACGCCGTACACGTAGAACAGCAGGATGTAGTAAACTGACCGATGCTAGGGTCGATGTGCCGGGAGACGGCGTCGGGCTCGGGGCGGCGCGCGCAGCCGCCGGCGCGGCACAGCGACACGGGCACCACGCCGTACACGTAGAACAGCAGGATGTAGTAAACTGACCGATGCTAGGGTCGATGTGCCGGGAGACGGCGTCGGGCTCGGGGCGGCGCGCGCAGCCGCCGGCGCGGCACAGCGACACGGGCACCACGCCGTACACGTAGAACAGCAGGATGTAGTAAACTGACCGATGCTAGGGTCGATGTGCCGGGAGACGGCGTCGGGCTCGGGGCGGCGCGCGCAGCCGCCGGCGCGGCACAGCGACACGGGCACCACGCCGTACACGTAGAACAGCAGGATGTAGTAAACTGACCGATGCTAGGGTCGATGTGCCGGGAGACGGCGTCGGGCTCGGGGCGGCGCGCGCAGCCGCCGGCGCGGCACAGCGACACGGGCACCACGCCGTACACGTAGAACAGCAGGATGTAGTAAACTGACCGATGCTAGGGTCGATGTGCCGGGAGACGGCGTCGGGCTCGGGGCGGCGCGCGCAGCCGCCGGCGCGGCACAGCGACACGGGCACCACGCCGTACACGTAGAACAGCAGGATGTAGTAAACTGACCGATGCTAGGGTCGATGTGCCGGGAGACGGCGTCGGGCTCGGGGCGGCGCGCGCAGCCGCCGGCGCGGCACAGCGACACGGGCACCACGCCGTACACGTAGAACAGCAGGATGTAGTAAACTGACCGATGCTAGGGTCGATGTGCCGGGAGACGGCGTCGGGCTCGGGGCGGCGCGCGCAGCCGCCGGCGCGGCACAGCGACACGGGCACCACGCCGTACACGTAGAACAGCAGGATGTAGTAAACTGACCGATGCTAGGGTCGATGTGCCGGGAGACGGCGTCGGGCTCGGGGCGGCGCGCGCAGCCGCCGGCGCGGCACAGCGACACGGGCACCACGCCGTACACGTAGAACAGCAGGATGTAGTAAACTGACCGATGCTAGGGTCGATGTGCCGGGAGACGGCGTCGGGCTCGGGGCGGCGCGCGCAGCCGCCGGCGCGGCACAGCGACACGGGCACCACGCCGTACACGTAGAACAGCAGGATGTAGTAAACTGACCGATGCTAGGGTCGATGTGCCGGGAGACGGCGTCGGGCTCGGGGCGGCGCGCGCAGCCGCCGGCGCGGCACAGCGACACGGGCACCACGCCGTACACGTAGAACAGCAGGATGTAGTAAACTGACCGATGCTAGGGTCGATGTGCCGGGAGACGGCGTCGGGCTCGGGGCGGCGCGCGCAGCCGCCGGCGCGGCACAGCGACACGGGCACCACGCCGTACACGTAGAACAGCAGGATGTAGTAAACTGACCGATGCTAGGGTCGATGTGCCGGGAGACGGCGTCGGGCTCGGGGCGGCGCGCGCAGCCGCCGGCGCGGCACAGCGACACGGGCACCACGCCGTACACGTAGAACAGCAGGATGTAGTAAACTGACCGATGCTAGGGTCGATGTGCCGGGAGACGGCGTCGGGCTCGGGGCGGCGCGCGCAGCCGCCGGCGCGGCACAGCGACACGGGCACCACGCCGTACACGTAGAACAGCAGGATGTAGTAAACTGACCGATGCTAGGGTCGATGTGCCGGGAGACGGCGTCGGGCTCGGGGCGGCGCGCGCAGCCGCCGGCGCGGCACAGCGACACGGGCACCACGCCGTACACGTAGAACAGCAGGATGTAGTAAACTGACCGATGCTAGGGTCGATGTGCCGGGAGACGGCGTCGGGCTCGGGGCGGCGCGCGCAGCCGCCGGCGCGGCACAGCGACACGGGCACCACGCCGTACACGTAGAACAGCAGGATGTAGTAAACTGACCGATGCTAGGGTCGATGTGCCGGGAGACGGCGTCGGGCTCGGGGCGGCGCGCGCAGCCGCCGGCGCGGCACAGCGACACGGGCACCACGCCGTACACGTAGAACAGCAGGATGTAGTAAACTGACCGATGCTAGGGTCGATGTGCCGGGAGACGGCGTCGGGCTCGGGGCGGCGCGCGCAGCCGCCGGCGCGGCACAGCGACACGGGCACCACGCCGTACACGTAGAACAGCAGGATGTAGTAAACTGACCGATGCTAGGGTCGATGTGCCGGGAGACGGCGTCGGGCTCGGGGCGGCGCGCGCAGCCGCCGGCGCGGCACAGCGACACGGGCACCACGCCGTACACGTAGAACAGCAGGATGTAGTAAACTGACCGATGCTAGGGTCGATGTGCCGGGAGACGGCGTCGGGCTCGGGGCGGCGCGCGCAGCCGCCGGCGCGGCACAGCGACACGGGCACCACGCCGTACACGTAGAACAGCAGGATGTAGTAAACTGACCGATGCTAGGGTCGATGTGCCGGGAGACGGCGTCGGGCTCGGGGCGGCGCGCGCAGCCGCCGGCGCGGCACAGCGACACGGGCACCACGCCGTACACGTAGAACAGCAGGATGTAGTAAACTGACCGATGCTAGGGTCGATGTGCCGGGAGACGGCGTCGGGCTCGGGGCGGCGCGCGCAGCCGCCGGCGCGGCACAGCGACACGGGCACCACGCCGTACACGTAGAACAGCAGGATGTAGTAAACTGACCGATGCTAGGGTCGATGTGCCGGGAGACGGCGTCGGGCTCGGGGCGGCGCGCGCAGCCGCCGGCGCGGCACAGCGACACGGGCACCACGCCGTACACGTAGAACAGCAGGATGTAGTAAACTGACCGATGCTAGGGTCGATGTGCCGGGAGACGGCGTCGGGCTCGGGGCGGCGCGCGCAGCCGCCGGCGCGGCACAGCGACACGGGCACCACGCCGTACACGTAGAACAGCAGGATGTAGTAAACTGACCGATGCTAGGGTCGATGTGCCGGGAGACGGCGTCGGGCTCGGGGCGGCGCGCGCAGCCGCCGGCGCGGCACAGCGACACGGGCACCACGCCGTACACGTAGAACAGCAGGATGTAGTAAACTGACCGATGCTAGGGTCGATGTGCCGGGAGACGGCGTCGGGCTCGGGGCGGCGCGCGCAGCCGCCGGCGCGGCACAGCGACACGGGCACCACGCCGTACACGTAGAACAGCAGGATGTAGTAAACTGACCGATGCTAGGGTCGATGTGCCGGGAGACGGCGTCGGGCTCGGGGCGGCGCGCGCAGCCGCCGGCGCGGCACAGCGACACGGGCACCACGCCGTACACGTAGAACAGCAGGATGTAGTAAACTGACCGATGCTAGGGTCGATGTGCCGGGAGACGGCGTCGGGCTCGGGGCGGCGCGCGCAGCCGCCGGCGCGGCACAGCGACACGGGCACCACGCCGTACACGTAGAACAGCAGGATGTAGTAAACTGACCGATGCTAGGGTCGATGTGCCGGGAGACGGCGTCGGGCTCGGGGCGGCGCGCGCAGCCGCCGGCGCGGCACAGCGACACGGGCACCACGCCGTACACGTAGAACAGCAGGATGTAGTAAACTGACCGATGCTAGGGTCGATGTGCCGGGAGACGGCGTCGGGCTCGGGGCGGCGCGCGCAGCCGCCGGCGCGGCACAGCGACACGGGCACCACGCCGTACACGTAGAACAGCAGGATGTAGTAAACTGACCGATGCTAGGGTCGATGTGCCGGGAGACGGCGTCGGGCTCGGGGCGGCGCGCGCAGCCGCCGGCGCGGCACAGCGACACGGGCACCACGCCGTACACGTAGAACAGCAGGATGTAGTAAACTGACCGATGCTAGGGTCGATGTGCCGGGAGACGGCGTCGGGCTCGGGGCGGCGCGCGCAGCCGCCGGCGCGGCACAGCGACACGGGCACCACGCCGTACACGTAGAACAGCAGGATGGGCACGCCGATGCCCACCGCCAGCCCCGCCACTATCGGCGACACCAGCAGCTGGAATACACATATTACAAAATAGATCAACGTCCACTTATTGGGGGACAACTTGGAGAAGATTGTTGGACCAACACCTACAGAGGCGAAATATATGAAGGCGTTGAATCTGACATTGTAGCCTGAGAAATGTGGGTAGGATACTAGTCGGAAGGAGGCCAAAGATGAGAAGATTAAGGAAGTGATCAATATCTATTTACGCATTGTGCGGTATTGGAAAGTTTTACCAGTCGACGATACTCGTTAGTGAAGAAAATAGAGCTTCAAGATTACACATCTATAGCACTTTCGGACGAGACATTTGTAGCACTTTAGCACGGCATAAACGACGCAGTGATACTAGTAGTGGTAAATATACATATTATATACAGGTTGGTAATAGATTTTGGGTCAGTGAGGGCAGCTACCAGATCCCGTGTTGCTAGGCGAAAATAGTTTTAGGGAGACCTTCCTTCGATTTCAAATTAATGAAGATGACAAGATTTTGGAAAAACATACAAGATGCGAGAAAATGGTCAATTTTGGAAAACTTTCTTTGATGCCAATCGATCCCATTCCTGTGCAGGATCCAAAGCTTGTATGGGACCAAAAAGAAGTTTCCGGCTAGAAAAGCCATAGCCAATCGAGAAAAACTTTCCCCATACAATTTGTATGACAATGAAATAGTACATTACTGCAAAGGCCGTGAAGTAAGGGATTGATGGACGAGTTTGGGCTAGACGGCCGAGTCGTAGACGAGGCCGGATACAACGAGTCCAGCAATCCCTGTTCCGGCCGAGGCTTGTATAGTGCTTTTCTCAAACGATGTGAGGAAATAATAAATAGTTATTTGTTATACAAGGGTGCAGTTATAATTTAACCGCGAGTGTGGAATTGAAACACGAGCTAGCGAATGTGAGTGGTTTAAAAATAGAATCCTTTTCACCTCACTAAAGTGAGAAAGATTCTAGATAAAAAAATCTTAAAAAGAAAAAAAAACATTAGAAAAGAATAATATTAAAAAAATATTACAAAAGAGTAAAACAAAAAGGAAAAAATATTTAAAAAAAAAACAAATAAAAAACAAAAAAAAAACAACTAAAAAAACAAGCAAATTTAAAAAGTTAGAGTAGCGGCCAATAATGTATTTAGTTAGGGTTTTCATACATTACTTCTTGGCCTAGGCCAAGAAGTAATGTAGGCAGCCATAAACAAGGAACTTCATGTCTTCATTTCGTGACATAAACGCATACATTTCCGAGCATGTTTGAGAAAAGTTTTTTTACATGTATTTTTTTTATGTCAATCAATTCCATTTCTATCCAGTATCAATAGTTTCCTTGGGGTCAACTTTCGGTAATGTACAAAAAAGCCAGAAATTAAAGAACTTTTTCTCCATAGAAAATGTATGAAAACAGTTTTTGCATCCTGTATGTTTTTTCCAAAATCTGTACACGCCAATCTACATTAATTTGAAATCGAAGGAAGGTCTCCTAAGAGCATTTTCAGAGCGGTGCGCGCGGCGCCCGGCCCACAGCGGCAGCCCCACCAGCAGCGCGGGCAGCGCCACGCCCGCCACCACCGCGATGCCCAGCGGCGCGCCCGCCAGCGTGCCCAGCTGCCACAGCAGCTTCTTCTTGCGCGACCACGGCTTCTTGTATAAGGTAGATAGAGTGTCGTACCGCGGCAGCGACGGCGGCGGCGACGGCGGCGGTGCGGCGCGCGACGCTGGCGCGGCGCAGGCGGCGGTGCGCGCGGCGCCCGGCCCACAGCGGCAGCCCCACCAGCAGCGCGGGCAGCGCCACGCCCGCCACCACCGCGATGCCCAGCGGCGCGCCCGCCAGCGTGCCCAGCTGCCACAGCAGCTTCTTCTTGCGCGACCACGGCTTCTTGTATAAGGTAGATAGAGTGTCGTACCGCGGCAGCGACGGCGGCGGCGACGGCGGCGGTGCGGCGCGCGACGCTGGCGCGGCGCAGGCGGCGGTGCGCGCGGCGCCCGGCCCACAGCGGCAGCCCCACCAGCAGCGCGGGCAGCGCCACGCCCGCCACCACCGCGATGCCCAGCGGCGCGCCCGCCAGCGTGCCCAGCTGCCACAGCAGCTTCTTCTTGCGCGACCACGGCTTCTTGTATAAGGTAGATAGAGTGTCGTACCGCGGCAGCGACGGCGGCGGCGACGGCGGCGGTGCGGCGCGCGACGCTGGCGCGGCGCAGGCGGCGGTGCGCGCGGCGCCCGGCCCACAGCGGCAGCCCCACCAGCAGCGCGGGCAGCGCCACGCCCGCCACCACCGCGATGCCCAGCGGCGCGCCCGCCAGCGTGCCCAGCTGCCACAGCAGCTTCTTCTTGCGCGACCACGGCTTCTTGTATAAGGTAGATAGAGTGTCGTACCGCGGCAGCGACGGCGGCGGCGACGGCGGCGGTGCGGCGCGCGACGCTGGCGCGGCGCAGGCGGCGGTGCGCGCGGCGCCCGGCCCACAGCGGCAGCCCCACCAGCAGCGCGGGCAGCGCCACGCCCGCCACCACCGCGATGCCCAGCGGCGCGCCCGCCAGCGTGCCCAGCTGCCACAGCAGCTTCTTCTTGCGCGACCACGGCTTCTTGTATAAGGTAGATAGAGTGTCGTACCGCGGCAGCGACGGCGGCGGCGACGGCGGCGGTGCGGCGCGCGACGCTGGCGCGGCGCAGGCGGCGGTGCGCGCGGCGCCCGGCCCACAGCGGCAGCCCCACCAGCAGCGCGGGCAGCGCCACGCCCGCCACCACCGCGATGCCCAGCGGCGCGCCCGCCAGCGTGCCCAGCTGCCACAGCAGCTTCTTCTTGCGCGACCACGGCTTCTTGTATAAGGTAGATAGAGTGTCGTACCGCGGCAGCGACGGCGGCGGCGACGGCGGCGGTGCGGCGCGCGACGCTGGCGCGGCGCAGGCGGCGGTGCGCGCGGCGCCCGGCCCACAGCGGCAGCCCCACCAGCAGCGCAGGCAGCGCCACGCCCGCCACCACCGCGATGCCCAGCGGCGCGCCCGCCAGCGTGCCCAGCTGCCACAGCAGCTTCTTCTTGCGCGACCACGGCTTCTTGCCCCAGAATGTGCAGCCGCTCGGACTGCACGCAAGACAAACGATCCAGTTATACAGAGTTCCTAAGCGGAGATCGTTCACTCCTATATGCAGAGAAAAAATTTACTAAAATAAAACGAAACTATATCGTAACTAAGGGTGGTATTCCACTCGACAAGTATCCGTCCAAGATATTGGATCAAATGTATTTTGCATCTCAAATTTTGCTTGAAGACTGAGTGAGACGCAATGCACATTGGACAATAAAGATCTTGGACGAGTGGAATACCACCCTAACTCATAGTATTAAACCAAGTTGAATCGTACTGGGTGTCATTTTAAAAAGTAGTTGGTCAATTTTCTGTGTACCTAAATGTTAACATTTGTTATTGATTACCCGACCCCTTTAGTGTTTTGAACCAAAACAAATCATATAGGAAACACCGACTATTACATTAAATCGAAATTCCACATAGTAAAAACTGGTTTGTTGTTGAATTTTTACAAAGTCAATTAATTTTCGATTTAAATTCTGTTATCATTAAAAAAAAAATACGGCACATTCGCACTTGTGTCTTATTATATTATGTATTTAATTTTGCAACATGCAACAGTTCCAGTGGTATCTTCTCTGTGGATGCCACTTCCATCCGCTCTCAGACAGTCTAGAGCAAAGATGGGACAGACAGAGTTGGTACCTGAGGTAGTGCAGGTCGGAGACCTCCTTCATGCAGAGCCAGCAGAACTCGGCGCCGCACACGCAGCACACCATGTGGTTGCACGAGCCGTCCTCCACCTTCACGATCAGCACGGCGCACCGCGGACACGGCTTCACCTCCCCTGTAACAAACATCATCGTTCAGAGTGCGAAAACATTAAAACTTAAGAGCGCCCGCAGGCGACCACTCTGCCGCAAATTACGCGGTCACACATGGTAGGTATAGTTATAGTAGCGAGCGCGAGCTACTCCTGCAGTTTGTGTTAGGACACGGCCACTAAACGTTCGGTGTGCGCCGATAATATTTAATAGTACATTACTTACCTAGGGCGGTAAAACAAAGAATGTCTCAGATCGCAGGTATCGCAGGTAGGTGGAAAACGAGAGCCACTTGACCGAGATTGCTAGATTCTTTATTTTTTTACTAAGCCGAGTGCTGTCTCGCCACTATACTCGTGTAAAACGGTGCATAACAGATTGCTTAAATAATGTTTATTAGTGCCAGAAATTTACATAGATCAAAGCGATTTCAAACGATTACTACCGACTGCAAAGTTAATTGGAATACCAGTAAAGATAAAACACAAGAACTGCATAAATCATTAAAGGAGTTATCCAGAGTTCTGGTGCGAGGGCTGCATTTGGTGGCTGTGATGTCCGACTTTTTGGCCTTCTTTGTTACACGCTGGGCGTGACTGCCACGCTGCCTAACTTGCAGTGGTAGCAGAACGAAGCGCGAGCGAGACACGTCAGCCTCGGACACGACGGGTCTAGACGTTGTTGCGTAGAGTGGCACACTCACCAGTATCTGAGCCCTGGTGCGAGGGTTGCGGCGCACGCGGTGGCGGCGCCCGCGAGCGGCGCGCGGCGTCGCAGGTCTGCGTGGGGTGCCACGCCGCCTTGCAGTGGTAGCAGACCGAAGCGCGAGCGAGACACGTCAGCCTCGGACACGACGGGTCTAGACGTTGTTGCGTAGAGTGGCACACTCACCAGTATCTGAGCCCTGGTGCGAGGGTTGCGGCGCACGCGGTGGCGGCGCCCGCGAGCGGCGCGCGGCGTCGCAGGTCTGCGTGGGGTGCCACGCCGCCTTGCAGTGGTAGCAGACCGAAGCGCGAGCGAGACACGTCAGCCTCGGACACGACGGGTCTAGACGTTGTTGCGTAGAGTGGCACACTCACCAGTATCTGAGCCCTGGTGCGAGGGTTGCGGCGCACGCGGTGGCGGCGCCCGCGAGCGGCGCGCGGCGTCGCAGGTCTGCGTGGGGTGCCACGCCGCCTTGCAGTGGTAGCAGACCGAAGCGCGAGCGAGACACGTCAGCCTCGGACACGACGGGTCTAGACGTTGTTGCGTAGAGTGGCACACTCACCAGTATCTGAGCCCTGGTGCGAGGGTTGCGGCGCACGCGGTGGCGGCGCCCGCGAGCGGCGCGCGGCGTCGCAGGTCTGCGTGGGGTGCCACGCCGCCTTGCAGTGGTAGCAGAACGAAGCGCGAGCGAGACACGTCAGCCTCGGACACGACGGGTCTAGACGTTGTTGCGTAGAGTGGCACACTCACCAGTATCTGAGCCCTGGTGCGAGGGTTGGGGCGCACGCGGTGGCGGCGCCCGCGAGCGGCGCGCGGCGTCGCAGGTCTGCGTGGGGTGCCACGCCGCCTTGCAGTGGTAGCAGAACGAAGCGCCGCAGCCCGGCGCGAGACACGTCAGCTTTGGACATGACGCACACCCCGTCGCCACCACCGCGAAACTATACGCAAATAACCAAATTTAGGCACATAACAACTCACCCAACTTGAATACCTCAAGAATACTATGAAACTAGCTAAACGGAGCACACATATTAAATTAATTCCGCAAAAAATTGTGACCTGTAGCGCTTAAATAGCGTAAAGCGATTAGTTATGACTTATGATATTCATCTGTCTTTTAACTTCTAACTTAAAGAAGACGGCCGATACAACAGATCTTAAGCTACCGATTTAGCCTCAATCAGCGAATTTTAATAAAATTTGGTGTTGGTTTTATGGACATCCCTGTACCTGTACATACAACGTGTCCCAAAACTCAACGATAAGCCGGCACCAGAGGATGGAGCTGCTTATGATTAGTCGAGAAAAAATAAGGAAAAAAATATATCTACATAAGTAGCTCCATCCTCTGGTGCCGGCTTATCGTTGAGTTTTGGGACACGTGGTAGATATATTTTATTTTATATATTTAGATATATTTTTTTCCTTATTTTTTCTCGACTAATCATAAGCAGCTCCATCCTCTGGTGCCGGCTTATCGTTGAGTTTTGGGACACGTGGTATATTAAAGGTAAGACTCGGGGCCGCACCTGCAGTCGGGCGCGGGGCACCACCGCGTGTCGGGGTCGGCGGCCAGCGCGCGCCTCACCGAGAACTCCTCGTACTTGTCGTACATCACTGGGTTGGACATATATTAAAGGTAAGACTCGGGGCCGCACCTGCAGTCGGGCGCGGGGCACCACCGCGTGTCGGGGTCGGCGGCCAGCGCGCGCCTCACCGAGAACTCCTCGTACTTGTCGTACAGCACTGGGTTGGACATATATTAAAGGTAAGACTCGGGGCCGCACCTGCAGTCGGGCGCGGGGCACCACCGCGTGTCGGGGTCGGCGGCCAGCGCGCGCCTCACCGAGAACTCCTCGTACTTGTCGTACAGCACTGGGTTGGACATATATTAAAGGTAAGACTCGGGGCCGCACCTGCAGTCGGGCGCGGGGCACCACCGCGTGTCGGGGTCGGCGGCCAGCGCGCGCCTCACCGAGAACTCCTCGTACTTGTCGTACAGCACTGGGTTGGACATATATTAAAGGTAAGACTCGGGGCCGCACCTGCAGTCGGGCGCGGGGCACCACCGCGTGTCGGGGTCGGCGGCCAGCGCGCGCCTCACCGAGAACTCCTCGTACTTGTCGTACATCACTGGGTTGTCCACGATGCGCCGCACGTCTGCAATGCAAAACAAAACAATCATTTATTATATTAACATAGACTACACACACCAATAAACGAGTAGGTATATTAATGTTCTTTTAAGTATATTATCCCAACCTGTCTCATCCAGCTTCACATCTGTCCAAGATCTTTGATCAAATGTATTTGCGTCTCACATTTCGCTTGAAGAGTGAGTGCAATGCACATTGAACAAAGATCTTGGACGCGTGGAATACCACCCAAATCTGGGCGTGTCAAACAAACAAGCTCAACAAAGTGCACAAAGTTTAGGAAGTATTCAATTCCTAAGAACATAATGAAGGCGAAGTCTAGGTATGTAAGAGCAAACGTCGAGGTTGCCCCGAATAATGGCTGGTACACTCAGCGTCAAATACTTTGTAGCAACCAAAGTAGTCAAATAGTTCGGTACACCATATATTTAGTATGGTGTACCGAACTATTTGGCCACTTTGACTGCTACAGAGTATTTGACGCTGAATGTACACATGTAACGATATATCGTAGCGATTAATCTGTGCAAACCGATTTGCGCAGATTTATCGATCGTGTGTATGACAAATCGTTGCAGATTATCGTTCATCGGTGGCAGTTGCAATTTATATTAGATAAATCGTTGTCGATTGCGTTTGCGCAGTTTTATCGTCGCGTGTGGATGGCGATCGATGCGATCATTTCGGCAGTACTTTGCGGAACTCGCTTGTGTGCGCACGTGCGTGCGGATCGCTCTTTGTGAAACATGTCGGAAGAAAAAAGAGGTCCCCGCGAACAACCGCAGGAGTTCATAGAGAGCTACAGAAGCGAAACTCAAGTAATTATGCCAATATTTCGGAGAAAATTTCGACTCATTTAATAAGTTGGTATGAGAAAATTGCTTCCTTTTCATGAGCCAGTCTTTGCACCACACACTCCGCGCCTTTTTGTTCTTTAAACACCTAACCAGGCCTTATATCGCAAGCGTGTCATCAACTTCCATAACGTTAACCTGTTTCTTGCGTGAGCGTCTGCGGAGAAATGACGATCGACGATCGACGCCGAATCGGAGGCGCGTGGAGAGTGGCGACACTAGGAACGTTCGATTTATCTGCACAGTCTGAAATCGCTACGATATATCGTTAACATGTGTAGCAGGCTTAAGCGTTCCGGGAAAAAGTCGGGCATAGCAGTCACCACACGTAGCGTGATCGGTATGTAGGTACAAGATTTATATTATCCGCGCATAGAATTGCACGAAGTGTTGTATTGGAAGAGCTTGTAGGTTCAGAAATAAAATTCCATGTCTCATCATTTCCTGGCGCCGATACTCGGATAATGATAATGCTATTCACACGTTTACTTTACCGTTTGGACAAATTCCAAAGTGGATTCGAGTAGATATGTGAAACCACTTGTTATTTGTTTTCAAAACTTTTCAGGACATGTATTTGTCTTGTGTAACCAGGTACGTATTACATTTACGTGAATCATTTGACACTGCTTCAATAGCATGGATGAATTAGTGGGATAATGACCATGATGATTTCTCTCATTAAGTAATGGAGTACAAGAGTATTCAAATAGTATCCATTGATATTGTTGTTATTACCGGTAGAATTTTACATTGATAATTTTAAGGTGCTGCAAGTGGTGAAAGTGAAGTGTTTTCTGATCTATATAGTAAGGCCCGGATTTATAAAGGTTCGGTTCGTTAGACCAACTAAGTACAATTTCGACACTATTTACGACAAGGTCCAACGGATTTAAACGGATTATATAACCGGGAGTTGATAGTGTTATTACACCAAACGGTGATGTTATGTTTAAGTGAGTGTAGGCCTATAGGGAGTATAAGTTCACCAGTGTAGGGGAAGACCGGGCAATGGGAATCAGCGGGCAATGGGAATCACCCACACATCTAGAAAACCACAAACGCTAGTGATGCGTACGCGCCCGCCCCAACCTGCTCTTGTGACCCCTTGCTGCTATCGGTGTGAGTCGCTCGCGCCGCTATGGCTGCCGCAGCAGTAATGAGAGGATTTTTCGTGCTGCATCGATGTAATTTTTCAACCACGCAAAATAAACGATAAGTGCCACATTTGTTAATGTATTTGCTTGTAATTTTTATACACGTATAGCCGGACATTCAAAAGTATGATGTGAAACCTAAATCACGTGTGTAACTAAGGCGTATTTTTATATATTTTTTTTCTCATTATTGTTGTTGTGGGTAATGAGACTCGGGTGACTCCCATTGTCCGCAGCATAAAAAACAAAGGGCAAGGGCCAAGGAAAAAAGACAAAAGTCCAGAAGAAAGGAGCAAAGAGACAAGTTCTTCAGTAATCAAATGATACCTCTATATCAGACGTGGGAACTGACGATTTATGCCAAGATAATGAGGATGATGATGTCGACGATACAGAAAACAAATGCTTACCTAATCTGTGACAAATTCGTGCGAATTGGTGAAGCTTGGTACATATGTACCCTCATGTGGCTTTTGGGCTCACGCAGACTGCACTGTGTTCGAGTCGGCCGCAGGTTATGTCTGCGATTTGGGTTAGAAATTCGTTGGCTCCGATTGCCCTCAGGGTGACTCCAATTACCCTCACGTCGGTGCAATGGGAGTCAAATCTATATTTTTTTTTAAACTGGTGTTTTTTCAAAAGTTCGCCATAGCTGGTGCAAAGGTTAGCCATAGCTGTTCAGCGCGGCAATGCGGCCAGTGTGATGGGAACCTTTGCACCTGGAGTGGCTCGGGGAGGGTTGTTTGATGTTTAGTTTTAGGATTAGGAATAGGTTTAGGTTACTTAGTAATACGTTTAAGTTTATTTTAGTTTAGTGGGTTTGAAAAATTCTTTTTTTATAGATACTTATATACATATATAACAGATGATTACTATTGATCTCAAATGATAGCCAATTAAGTAGATTTTGATATGAGGCGGTTGCAATAAAGATATTATTTCGTAATATTTTTATTTTGAATTTTTGCTTAAGTGACTCCCATTACCCCATTTTACCCTATATGTCATTATATTTATAATCTTACCCGTTAAACTGACGGAATATTGTGAACTGCCAAAATAATTCATAATTTTACGCATTAGTTTTCGTTAGTTTATAAACTAACAATGTCATGTCGTCAAAATGTGAACTGAATCAAATTAGCCTGATTCGGAACGCAACCTGTGCCTAACCTAACCTAACCAAACAGGTTGAGCGAATTGTTCCACTTGCATCAGTTTCTACTTACGTCAGAACATGATTGTTTTTTTTGTTATCCAGACATTTTATTCCATTTATCTCGGCATCCAGCAGTGTCGACGGAGCCCCGCTGCGCGGGGCTCCTATTTCTGGACGCTTTGCCCTTCGGGCAACTGAAGATACCTAACTGACCTAACCTACCAAGTCTTTGGGTACGTTCCGTAGCAAGCCGATTTGATCTCAGTTCACAATTTGACGATTTGACATTGATAGTTTATAAACTAACGAAAAATAATGCGTTAAATTGTGAACGGTTTTGACAGTTCACATTTTTTCGTCAGTTTATAATATCGCGAGTTAGATTATAAACTGACGGTGTTCACAGTCTAGCGGTGACATATATAGTGCGTTGATTGGATAGTAGCGAGTGTGGTGGTACCTAGCGGGTGTATGTTTTCCTGGCAGGAGGGGCAGCTCACTGGCACGCGCGCCTCGAAGATCTCGATGGCCAGGTACTGGCGCATGCAGGGCTCGCAGCAGCGGTGCGCGCACCACGTCAGCCGCACCATGCTGCCGGCGCTGAACACCAGGAGGCACAGCGGACATTCCAGAACATCGCCCTGGAACAATATACTTACGTCTTTACATCGCCTGCTTTATAATTTATAACAATCATCGAGCCATCTGATTCAAAATGGTTCAAGATAACACATATTGTAATACTAGGCAGTCAGTGTGCAAGTCGCAGTGGCGAAGCCTACAAGCCGATTCCCACCGGCTTGCCTAAAATTTCTTGCTATATATTACCAAACTCGTAAATCATCAAAAACAGCCTTTTTTGCTCCGGGTTGTCCAGTGAAAATTGTCACGCGCGGCCACTGGTAAGTAACTCGCATAGACGGTAAGTAGATCAGCCTACGAAGAGGCGCCCTACTCTTGCTATGCCTAAGCTAAGAACAAAACACAATATGAGATGGAGAAGGACGCTCCTTCATGGGCTGAACGATCTAAATTACAATTGGGTCAAAGTATAAAACTACAACTGAGGAGTGCACAAGCAGCACAAGATAAATAATTTAGTACAAACACGCCACTCTTTTGATTACTTCATAATTTTCCGGGTATCAGTTGAATAAAACTTTATCATTGGATCCTTTATGTAAAGTAAAAGGTTCCAATTCCAAGAAGCAACAGTACGAGTACCTACCTACATTAAACCGGATGACGCCGAAAATAATCAAATTTATTCGTCAGTATCTGGCCATTTTTTTTTCAAAGTGTATTATTTTATTTGAATAGGCGTCATTCCATTACTTAAGAGGGCTACTTTACCATACAAATAGTAACGGAATGGACGTAACGGAACGAATACTTCACAGATTAAAACACGTGTTTAATATACTGTTTTTAACAATTGTAATAGTATTTTACTGAAATCATGGTTAATGATAATGACAGATTAAGATAATTGAGTCGCATTAGCAGAAAAATCATAGGAACCTTCGTAATCTCGTAACGGAACCAGGACACTAGTTTTAGGGTCCACCACTCGACGCACCGTTCGCAAGCGATTTCTAGCCAAAACTGACAGTTTGTAAACAAAACGAATGATGTTACGTAACGGTATGTGATGCTAGATGAAAATAAACACCTAATTTGGTAATAATAATAACTCGTTCCCACAAAATCATCGTAACGGAATGTGGACATGTCCACTTTTTCAAAATCACTGGACAATATTAATTTTAGTTTATGGTGTAAAAAAATACTTTAGCGAGATAAATATCAGAATTTGATTTAAGAAAATTCATGTTTTCCACTATCAGAAACAAGTATACCCAGGCACAATATACAAGTCCTAATACTTCGAATCGATACTTGAAGTTGGTTTCCGCAGATGGACAGGCAAAAATCGAGGGTTGGCAGCCAGAAAAACCAAGAAAATGTGGTAAATTTAATGCTAAATGATAGGTTTTTATACAAATTAGATATATCATTGACGTTTTAAAATCGCTACAAGTACAATTTTTCAACATGTTTCGTATTTGTAGAGTGTCAAAGGCACTGGACACGCCAAAAACATCAAGGCACAAGATAAATAATAAATGCCCATCTATAATAAGCGGAAAATGTAACCAGCAGCGGTGGAGCCAGAGACGAATTTGCGACCGTATCTCATCTCATCGAATTTGAGTTGGCTTGCGCGCTATTAGACTTGAACTAGACTTCAATTTGGTGCCAAAAGTAGTTTTACGTTGGGGACATCCTTTGGATTCGTTTGGATGTTGCATGCTAATGTTCACTCAGAATATCTTGTATAAAACACAGACAGAACTAAAGGGGTTTGGGTAAAAATGTTGTAAAAACGCTTATAAACTGAATAATAAATCGCAACAATAACTCTGTGATGCCGAATTATTGCGGCTTCCGAGTATGACGATCAACACAATAAATAAAGCGTGAACCTACTTGCAATGTACCTAAGGCATCTACTTATATAATAAAATGTACCTATTCACGTTTCTTTTAGCACTTAATTGTATTTTTGTGTAAACGATAGCAGGTCGTGTACCTATGACATAACATAAGTATTGCATTTCCTAACGGCTGCGTAGGAATTGGATCGAATCAATTATTGCGCTTCGTAACTCGAAACAATTGCTGCATTAAAACCAAGTGGCAACACTTGGTCTAAGCAACTTTGTTTCCAGTGCCCGGCGCCCTCGACATTAGCTCGACATTATGTAGTTAAACTGTGACATTAGACATATATAATTCGTAGGAGTATCTTCTCAAGAATTTTGCTTTCTATTAAACAGGCGCAGATATGACCACAACCCTCCGGCGTAGCTGGTGGAGGCCTTTGCCGACTGGCAAACGGACACCCAAAACAAATAAGAAAACTATGAACTAATTAAAAAACACAACATTTGGATGTTACGATTAAGGGCTACAATAATAATAATAAAGATTAAAAAGCGCTAAATGAATTTGAAAAACTCCGGCAACGGATTCATCCAATTACTTTATATTATATTAAGTATAGAATAATAAAAATAGATAATATTATCTATCTAATAAAGTTTTATACTTAGCAAGAGCTCTTGTCTCCGGAATTAAGATTTTTAATCATTTACCTGAAAATATTAATTTGCTAGATGGTATCACATTTAAAAATAATCTCAAGAAATAGCTACTAATAAAAAGTTTCTATAAAAATGAATATTTTATGTGTAAATATGGTTAAAATTATTTTGAATACTATTGTTGTTAGAGATACGCCGAATATGGGTTTTACCGAATACGAATATACGGCCGAATTTTCGGTCCAGCTTTTGCCGAACCGAATATTCGGCCGAATAATTCGGTTCAAAGGAATGCCTTATGCCTTAATCAGCCGTTCCAAAACAGACTCATTTTTCAGTGGTAAAAATCTTGTTGATTTTTAAGTGAAACATTTATACTAAAGGTAGTTAAATAACAATAAGAATCCGTTTTAGAATAATAATTTCACACGACAATGACTATGTTACATTCTTAAAACTTGCAGACAAAAAATCTGCAAAATTATTCGGTAAATATTCGGCATTTGAACCGAATAATTCGGCCGAATAACGAACATTGAAAAACGTGCCAAATATGCCGAATACCGAATATTTACCGAATATTCGGCGCATTTCTAATTGTTTTAGTGTACTTGACTAGCTTTAAGTTTAATATTGTACGTCCGAAATGGGCAAGCTGTTGGACTTTATTTTACCCACAACAACTAAATGTACCTAATACACAGTTCTGACAGACAATATAGAAATCTTATCTTATCTTAATATAGGTCTCGGTTAGTATTAGGTCCTTACCTATGAAATTGGCGGTTTTTTCACAGATATTATTTTGTACGTAATTTATTCATTTCTATTGCAACTTCCAAATTATTTTTTAATTTCATTATTAGACTATGTAACAAAGGTTTTAAATACAAAAAATAGGTTTGAATTTTTTATTTAGTGTTTCAAATTAAAGCTTGAAAACCGCCCTTTTCATGTGCTGCCGGTTAAAGTGTTTCAATTACGTATAGTTTTATGATGCGAACTATTTTTAAGGAATGAAGATATGTGTAAAGTAGCTTAAAAGTTTTGTATATTCCTACCAAAATTTAGTTTGCTTTGAATTTGACATTGCTGAATAATCCGCAAAATTCAATGTATGAAAATCACAGTTTTCATAAAATTCTCCATACACACCGCCAATTTCATAGGTAAGGACCTAATACACCTAGACAAAACAAATGAATTTCCCATAGCGAAATATCAAATGTTGTCTGGACCGTTTATAAATTGAGTTGGATCCCAGATCCCAGAGCAACCCTTTGATTTATAATTTCATAGTAGCATCTCCTCGTGTCACTCCGTCTTCGCAATTAAGTGACTAAATGAAGAGTAATGGACTCCGTCAAATCCAGTGACATTAACCTGTTGAAAGGATGGTCGAACCCATTTGTACGGTTAAAGACCTCTCGTAGCTCCGTATAATTATGCTCAGCTGTCACCAACTACGGCCGCACCTTGGGTTTAATTTAACACGCCGACACCCAGATGTGAATTGCCGGGTGCCAAAACAATTGGGTATTTGACAAAAGTCAGATCAGCTTCTTTTTATGAAACGTCAAAAACGCTCCGTTAGTATGGAATTTGTAGGGATTACTATGTTGTGACGTCACAATCGAACAACGTCCTTATTGTTAGTTTTTATGAATTTACAAAAATCTTAAAATAGCAAACATAAATGAAAGCTTGATACTTTCCGAGTATTTTCGTAATGTTTGTCTGTTGCTAATGAAAAAACAATCTATTTTCACTGTTGTCAAATACCCAATTCACTAACTAATTAACAGCGAATCTGGGGGCACGGCAGTGCCCCCTCCAAGTCAAGCCATTCAGGCCATTTTCAACATCCTGTAATTTTGTGCTGGCTAAAGCTAGAACCCTGAATTTTCAGGAACATGTAGGGCATAATATGGCTAACCTTTTAACCTTTAGTTATAAGAACTATTGTCCGTCAAAGTTCGTTAGTTATGTCACTGACTCACTTATATACTGATAATGAACACGCTAATTCTAAGATACTTCTAGCAGACCCACAGGCTTCAAATTTCATACGTGATTAGTTTTTAGCCTAATAACTCATAAAAAACCTAAAAATATTGCAATTTCAGTCACGTTTCAGAAATATCCAAACTGCATAAGTAAGTTTGTAATCCTATACTATACATGCGATTACACAGTTACTTTTGCAGTGCCTTCCTGCAAAACTATACAAACGTTATTTGCGGTTGGTAAAATAACATTCCCATACAAAGTCTACAAAAAAAAATGAGATCCCATAAAAACATTCCATGTAATAAATAGGACAAGTCTCGAAACTCTTTCACTGTAAAAAGTGGTGAGATATTTCGTAGAGCCAAGTCAGGCATTCTTATTAATCTTTATTAGCTTGCTAAATAAAATTTTGTGATTTGGCAATCACACTTACATAGTTTTAGGTACCTATGCAAAAAATAGTAAATGCAGTAAAGTTGTGTGATTCCCAAGTTGCAGAATTTTATTTAGCAAGCAAATAAAGATTAATAAGCCAAGTCAGGCATGACTTGGCTCTACGAAATATCTCACCACTTTTTACAGTGAAAGAGTTTCGAGACTTGGCCTATTTATTACATGGAATGTTTTTATGGGATCTATTTTACAATAATACTCGTAAATTCACTTGTTACTTAGTCTTACTTGAAACTTATCTTAACCAAATGCCACAGGTTTATTTAGAAAATAAATAAAAAAAACCGGCCAAGTGCGAGCCGGATTCGCGCACTGAGGGTTCCGTACAAACCTTTTATTTATTAAAAATATTTTTATTATATGATGTAACTAAAAATTTACTGTTTTCGCAATTTTTCCTTTATTTGTGCTAAAAGCGTTGCTTTGTACCAAATTTCAAGATTCTGAGTTCACGGGAAGTACCCTGTAGGTTTTGATTCCCTGGCGAGTTTCGAAAATTTACGGCATAAACGGCTGTATCTTTTGATTGCGTTGGCTTAGAAGTTTGATTGTTTTACATCTCCAAGGGACAGTAGACCAGCACGGCTAGCACAACTGACACAACAAGCGCGACGCGAGTCGAGATAATCAACCCACCTCTTTCTAATTTGCACAATACGAGTGAGACAGGAGTCGCTGAGTCCCGCGCGACACGATTTAGCAGCAAGTTGTGCTAGACGTACTGAGTATTTGATATAATATTCAGCTTAAGGGGGTTCGATTGCCATACAACACGTTATTTGACATTCGTAGGCTAACGGCGTGATATTTTAAGAAACTTATGTAACAAACTTTCATAAATTGGCTTCCCTTTTGCGCCAAATTCCCCCTTTCCTAGAATAAACTTACATAAAGTAGATTAATTTGAGAAATTGGTTTGTCACGTGATATTTTGGGAAAACTATTTTTCTGAAATTAATCTAGTTTATACAAGTTTATTCTAGGAAAGGGGGAATTTGGCGCAAATGGGAAGCCAATTGATGAAAGTTTGTTACATAAGTTTCTTAAAATATCACGCCGTTAGCCTGCGAATGTCAAATAACGCTTTGTATGGCAATCGAACCACCTTAATACATGAGACACGCGTTCCTGAGAAAAAGCGCCTTGACAGACGGACAGACGGACGGACGGACGGACGGACGGCCGGACGGACGGACGGACGGACAACAAAGTGATCCTATAAATAAGGGTTCCGCTTTTTCCTTTCGAGGTGCGGAACCCTAAAAAAAACAATGAATATCGTGTGTGAATATTAGGCGACGAACAATTCTAGTTTTCTAGTAAAGCGATATATATAAGCTGCACATAAAAACATCACGAAGTAAATAATACACGTGTGTATCAAAATTTAATGTAATATTTAAGGAGATGCGAAAATATCTTCAATTGAGATGTTTCATGTACTTGTCAACTCCTATTCCAAGAACCAATTACTTGCTTGTCGCAATTGCTATTCAAATAATAGCTGTACAAACATATTTACTAATTTTGATGTCTATCTATACGAGTACTAATTATGTACCTACTAATATGATAAAGACGAATTGTTTGTAAGATTGTAGCTTAATCTGCGGAACTACATCCAATGTCAATATTATTTTTACATTGTTATATAGAAAATGTCTTCAGCCCCGCTATTCTGTAACTTGTTTTAAGCTCACCTCAACGTTCACCCACAAATATATCTTAAGCTAGTATTTGTAATTGTTCCTTATTAAATATTGTTTTATTTTCATTTTACACTGTATTTTAATTTAAAAAAATTACATCCAAATTTTCAAAATGAAATAATTTAATCTAAACTAATGAAGAAAAAGTTGGAACTTTTGGAAACAGTAAAGAAAAGAAAAATCTCATATTTTGGACATATATACCGGAACAACAAATATCAAATTCTAAGGAAAATAATAGAAGGCAAAATAGAGGGCAAAAGAAGTAGAGGAAGAAGGAAGCTAACTTGGATGGATAATGTTAAAAGCTGGACTCATATTGATGACGCTGCCAACCTGAGCAGAATGGCACAGGATAGAAATAAGTTCCGAGAGATGGTCGCCGACGTCCGATGAGGACATGGCACAGTAAGAAGAAGAAGAATCTAATCTATAATATCTACTTGTTATGTTGTTGATAATACGATAAAGGTCATAACATAAATGTGCATAATGTAATTATGTAGGTATATACATTTTCCAGAACTTTAAATACTTAATGAATTAAAAATCTCGAATAACAGGTTTAAGAAATAGCTGAATGTTGAATAAAATTTTCCGCGACGCACTTATCAATCAATGTGCTTTAGGGACAAAAATTGCCGCCACGCCGTATTAGAGGTTTTATAGAGACTTGAAATGAAACTGGTGTACTTATAAAAAGTTGACACAAACAAGGTCAGTCACCTAACGGAATAAAAACAGATGTGGCTAGACTGTGGCGGCGAGACAGTCTCATCAGGCGGCCACTATTCGTCTACATTACCACTTTTCGGTCTAGCCAAAACTTTGACTGAAAGTTTTTACCTTTTTAAAGACAGTAAATTACCAGTAGCTCTAGTATAAGTTTTATCGATAGATATACCTACGTTTTCGAACGCGTTTGCGTGTAGTTTAAATTTGTATGGCGACGCGTAGTTCCTAATAGTTGCCACCAGAGGCGTTGTACGTGTTGCCAAGTTGCCATACAAATTGAAACTAAACGCAAACGCGTCCGAAAACGTGTTGTATCGATAAAACTTATACTAGAGCCTCAGGATTCTTTTGTACTAAAAACCGAGCGTGACTAGGGTTTGCAAGATCCGCCAATATTTCGGATCCGGATATTTCGGATATTTCAATTCAAAAGATCCGGATATCCGGATTTTTCGGATAATACGGATCCACAAGGTTTTTTTGGTATAAAGTAGGAATTGTAAGGTTAAACTAAGAAAAAACGGCTATACCACCGTATACCTGAAAGATTTTAAATTGGTACGCATTCCCGAGGTCATAAGGGGTATAAAACTTTATTTTTTTTCAACTTTTTACTTACAACTACAAACTAACTGGCAAATTGAGAGTTTCGTCACTAAAGGATGTCACTTGAATAACTACAAACAGCGGGGTAATCACGTAAGCTCGAAACGTTCTGAACGCGCGTTAGGACAATCCAACTGTCATTTTCCATATACAATTTGACATTTAGATCTACCTTACGTGCATACAATGTGTTACGTGATCTACGACAACGACGACAATGAGCTCCATGTACGGAGTTAATAGGGTTGTTACTAGATATCAAGCCTAGGAGGAGAAATTGACAATATGAGGCGGACGCCTTACTCAGTAATCGATTAGAAGAGCCAACACGGGAATCGTGATAATTAAGGGAAAAGGTGTTTGTCTAGCAGGGGACATTCCATTGACATTCTTGTTCTTTTTCCATTGACATTCCATTGACATTCTTGTTCAGACATTCCTGTGTCTAGATATGCCGAAAGCGGTGAACGGACCATGAATATAGCGCACCTTGCTTACTATATTACATGATCATATTATAAGTCAAGAACATCATACTACAAATTTAAAAAAATATTACAATTATAAAACGTAGGTATTGTTCCTGCATTTACTTTTTTCTATCTGTGTCAAATATCTTTAGGTACATTTGAACCCTCTTATTCATAAAACTTAAAATGCCTCTGCTAAATAAAATGTGCTTTGTCCCTTTCTAACGAACACAACTGTCAAAGTGACAGATCAGGACAAACGAATTTTGACGCCATTTTAGTTAAAATAGGCTTGTAGCACGTTTATGAATACGGGCCTAAGTCAGTAAGTAAGTAAGTAGGTAGCTATAGTAGGTAATATTCGATTAATTACTTTGTGCCTCTGCCTACGGTAGATTAGTGAATAATTTCGCCATCAAACTGCGGCAATTTTACTAGTTTGTACTTTGTAGTATGTAGGTTTAATTAGTTTTTGTGACTAATAAATTAAAAACAAAAATAATCTGGTCTGGGATGATGAAGTGGCGAATAAAGACAGAGATTGACTTATCTACCACTCGGTTTTCAGCGTGGACTCGGTAAAAACTTCATTTTGTAGCCGTATTTTCGGTTTTCATGATTGTATTTTAAGGATCCGTAATATCCGAAAAATCCGGATCCAAGAGCCTGTCAGATCCGGATCCGAAATTTGGCGGATATCCGGATTGCAAACCCTAAGCGTGACGCGTCGAGTGTTTTGGTTTCTAAATAGTCTACAATCTACATGTTCAACTTTCGCCTTCGTTGAAACCTGTGTCTTGGTTGGCATCCTCCGTCACTATTGATTTTACATAAAATATTGTATTAGGTACCATGTTAGCTCGGTTTAACACGATATCTGCAGTTATTCTTAACGTTGTGAGCAAATTTAAAATGTGCAAATTGGCAAAATATTTAAAATTCGTTTCGTTTCGACACTTTCGACACGTTTTGTTAAACGTCTTTTGTCTTACTTTGTTCGACGTTATACTTTCAAAACTTAAGAACTCTGACGTCCTGGTTCAAAAATAGACGTGTACGGTTTTGAAAACATAGTTAGCACGAGATCGTTTAGCGACGAGCATCCCGTGATTCGTTCTCGCATTCACTTAATACAGATTATGAAAGAAATATAATTGCATGCTTTTTGCTCGCATTCGCAGCGGGTCGGGATTAAGGCAGCAAATTGCATTAGCACCTGACCGCGGCCAGCTGACACGTTTCCGACCGAGTTCAACAACCGTTAAGAAAACATCAATATGCAAACCCAGTTTTGCCTTGGGGACAGTGTAAAATGCAATGAAGCATCCCTATCTTACTATTGTATCAAGCGTATCGATAAGTATAATGATGATTATGATAAGAAAATAAAATTTGAAAGTATTTTGTTTCGATAATATATAAACAAATCTCATCGATGTATGACAAACGTCGAAACTGGTACTGTGTTTTTGCACAGCTGTTGAGTTGAAGACAATAAAGTTCAAAGGGTAACGATCACGCGTGAGAGTAACGGTGCCAACGTGAAACTGAAAACGGAGATGTAGAAAATACTACTCGTTGAGAGGTTTCTAATGAGCACGACGGTTTATCTTGTGTAGTTTAGGAGTTACTTATGGCCACCTTCTGTCTCCATCATCACATAAGCGGTGCCATATTATTGCGTTGTCACCGAATTTATATAAGTACGACAAATTTCAGCTCAAAAAGCTGGCTGAAAAATGATTTGCAAATTTTGAAGGACAACTTACATACGATGTGTAGTAGTTGCAAGCCCTTAGCAGTCTCTCGTAAAAAAGGACTAAGATTGTGTGCTAATTAATTTGCAGTATTTGCACCTACTGCTTAATCAATGCCTTCCTCCTATAGCTCCGAATACGGAGAAAGGCAGTATCAACTGGTTGTCATTACAACACGCGCTGGCAACCCCGGCCCGTCGCGTGTTGCAGTTGTGAAACTAACCAGAATAGCTACACAGAGTCACAGACACAGGACGCAGGACGACCCAACCTGTTAAAATATTTATTTTTATTATACTCGTAATATACCTACTTCGAAGAAGGGAAATATAAATAAAATTCAATTAACTAAATCATGCCACTTTGAACTCTAAGGCGTTTAGATTTCATTATTTCAACATTAAGTCTGCGGCTAACAGCTGCTGCTTAGACAGCTTTCGGAAGGTATTGAAAATATAATATTTTGAAACAAAATACTTATGAGGATAATCGACCAGTAGTAGTATCTTTATTGCACCACAACATAAGAAAAACATGTAACAGGAGTAGATTAAATAAATAATGGTAACAACAGGCGGTCTTATCGCAGTATTGATTGACTATGATTTTATATCCTCATACTGGCTTATTCACTCAACATATGTATGTCTCGGTTCAGAATCGGAATCTCTGATTTGGATCACCGAACAATAAGCAAAGTGCAGCTATGCATATCACAACCGTCTCAACTTAGCTCATCGCTCACTTCAAATATATCTTGACGCCGAGATCCGTAAGAACCGCGCCTAATCGGAGGTCAGATTTACACCGGTTCGCCTCAGACGAGTTGTCGGTGTTGTTCATACTATTAATAGGTCAGGCTGTAGTCAGCGTGCGCAAGGCGTGTCACGGAGCACCAGCCGCACACTGGGCTGAAAATCGGCTTTCATAGACATAGGAATCGAAGTTAACATATTAAAGATTTTTTGCTTGAAATGGCTATAACTTGCCATTATTATGCTAAATTATGATCCTGGCGTGATTTGGCATGATAACTTATGAGTTATAATTTTTTTCCGTAAAAAATGTATGGAGATGGAATGAAAAAACTGGATATCTCGGGAACCGCAAAAAAAACACAAATATCCTTACAGATGGTTATACTAATAATTATTCTTGATTTTTTGACATACGACATATTTCAGTGGTAGATGCGGTTTTTTTTTTTAAAAATCGACGAAATTTTTCATACAATCGGCTTTAATAGACATAGGAATCGAAGTTAACATTTTAAATATTTTTTGCTTGAAATGGCTATAACTTGCCATTATTATGCTAAATTATGATTCTGGCGTGATTTGGCACGAAAACATAGGAGTTATAATTTTTTCCCGAAAAAAATGTATGGAGCTGTAACGAAAAAACTGGATATCTTGGGAACCGTAAAAAAAACACAAATATCCTTACAGCCGGTTATACTTCTAATTATTCCTGATTTTTCGACGTACTACATATTTCAGTGGTATATTCACGGATTTTAAAAAAAAAACGACGGAATTTTTAAATTATTTTTTTTAAACTCCGTCGTCTTACTTTAAAAATAAAAGACAGAAATATGTATATTTCGCCTTTTCAATAAAGGATGGGGCATTGTATATCAAATTTTCAGTGTTTTTTTTTAAGTTAATTTTATTACATAAAAAAAAACAACCATAACATTTAAAAACAAATAATAAATACAATTAAAGTATAAAAATAATAGCATAACCTTACAATATTTTTTAACTTTTAATTTTATTCGATAAAAAAAAACCGTAGCTACCACTGAAATATGTAGTATGTCTAAAAATCAGGAATAATTAGTAGTATAACTAACTGTAAGAATATTTGTGTTTTTTTTGCGGTTCCCAAGATATCCAGTTTTTTCGTTCCATCTCCATACATTTGTTACAGAAAAAAATTATAACTCATAAGTTTTCGTGCCAAATCACGCCAGGATCATAATTTAGCATAATAATGGCAAGTTACAGCCATTTCAAGCAAAAAATCTTTAAAATGTTAACTTCGATTTCTATGTCTATTAAAGACGATTGTATGAAAAATTTCGTCGATTTAAAAAAAAAAAACCGCACATACTACTGAAATATTTAGTATGTCAAAAAATCAGGAATAATTAGTAGTATAACCAGCTTTAAGGATATTTGTGTTTTTTTTGCGGTTCCCAAGATATCCAGTTTTTTCGTTCCATCTCCATACATTTGTTACAGAAAAAAATTATAACTCATAAGTTTTCGTGCCAAATCACGCCAGGATCATAATTTAGCATAATAATGGCAAGTTATAGCCATTTCAAGCAAAAAATCTTAAAAATGTTAACATCGATTTCTATGTCTATGAAAGCCGATTTTCAGCCCAGTGTGAGCCGCTTTAGCCCCTGATTAACGAGGCTTTTCTTCCGTTACTATTGTCAACACGAATAAGCCTCGCGCTTCTTAAATTTAAAGGATCCGCAATTAGTAGTTATTCGTTCGCAGCTAGACCAGTCTCGTTTGACTAGAACACGTTTGAAAGTCGACGTTTTACAGGGTATTCAACGGCATAATGAGATTTTGCAACAACTTCCTTGATGACATCTAAATAATTATTTGTGAATAATTATACTTTTCGGACAGAATACGAAATTAATCAAGGAATATCGCAATAGACCCTGTTTTGAAGTTTTTTCGTGTATCGAATACTTAATGTGGGTGTACCCATGGTCGTACTTAAGTGTGGCTCGATTTCAAGATGCTTCATCTTGGCTTTGATACTCCTTTTGTCGATTGCTATAGTTGACTATGAGTTGACTAATCAAATCCGCAAACATTGGAGTCGTTTCGATTCTTTACTTAATAGAAACACGCTTTTGTATGAGATTAAATTATAATACCTACCTACCTACTTATACTAGTTTGTTTTAAAGGTGAATACGTGATCGAGTCTCATACTTCAACATTTTCTTAAATTATATAAAAAAAAGTATTTATTTATAGGATTTCTTGCGAAACGCCACTTTTTGGCTCGACGACGATAACGATATATACATATAAACGCCTTAAAACCACTAAGAGTAAAAACGCAAATACAAGCAACTTCTACAGTTCATCAGTACACGTCGGTAGTTAACAAGGCATGTTATTTCACGGCGAAACAATTCACGTAAATTGATTTTGACTATGTGGCTCCACACCTAACGAAAGGGAATCAGCGATTCGAAAATGAAATCGATTCGATAATCGCCGGCGTGTGCCGTAACTTAAACAATTTCATTTCGCTCAGCATGCGCCGAGCCGACATGTAGAAAGAAAGTTACGTCTTTTAAACTGTGCGAGGCTGGCATGCTGATGCAGGAGTCACCTCCCAATTTCCATATGCCGAACCGTTTCGCCCTGTCCTTCTCGCTTTTGAGGTAAAAGTGTATGAAGTGAAGGGGACGGCACGAGCAAAGTTTCCACTTCGACAGTTGGGAGTGCAAGCCCAGGGCCGACGTGCTCAGCTCAGCGTCGTGCTCGTGCGCGACGGGCGAGGTTTGCACAATTTCATTTGGTCGCGGCGAGGCGACGCAACGCCAAGGTCACCCTCAGAGGATTAGACGAGCGCGCTTTTACTTTAATCAAATCTGCTCCGAGCGCTACGCGACTGATAGTTCAGGCAATGAACTGACAACTTGTATGGAAAAAATGTCAAATTTGGAAATAATTTATAATAGACGATTTTTTCTTGGCAATGGATATATTATCAATTAAATAGTTACCTAGCGACAAAATCCAACAAAATTTCAGACATCAAAAAAATTACAATTTAACTAGCTTTTGAAAAGTCAGAAAAAATATTAATAAATGGTTTTATCTTTATTTCGGTTCATTTACATTTGTTCTATAATATTCAAGATAAATAATATAAAAAAAACAATTCATGCTTTATTATCATATCTATTTAAATACTTCCGGATGGAAAGTTTGTTGGATTCTTGAATAAAGCATCTTAGAATAATGTTTTAAAATGATATAAAAAAAAAAACGCTATTATAAATTTATGTTTTTCAAAACCGTATTTTGCCTGGAGTATGAGAAAAAAGAGGTCTTGTGTGGTTTCGCCAACACTTAAGTTGTTTTAGCGACGGGATCTGAAGAAGATGTTGTTTGATTGGAGGGTATTGTTTACCTCTTCGTCTTCAGCGATGAACTCTATCGTGGTCTGCTGCCTGCTCTGCTCCACGGAGCTCAACTTCACCGGTCGGGTGTCTGCTTGATCCAGTACTGTAACAAAAATAAATAATGTTATCTAGCGTTTGGGTGGTCGAACTGGTCGAGCAGTGATGTCGTTGGTCAGTAAGGCAATTAAGCGGATTCGATTCGTTCTTATCCGCTCGTTGAGGCATTTCTATTTTTTCGTGCTGATTTCCTTTATTCTAATGTAAAATAGTTTCATCACAAAAACGCAGAAAAAAACAAATGTATACAAAAATTGTGTAATTTGCTAACTACACTACATAATTCACTATCACTCGGTACAGGTGCGTCTATTAAACGTAAATACTATGCATGACAGATAAGCAGTTCGCTATTGCTTCATTATTGTACACTTTTTATACTTTAATATTGAAAGAAAATAAATGACCAACACTTATACAAGTATTGGTCCGTAATTCTACGCCCAATACGCCTACGTCTCATGACAACTCGATAAAATGCATGGCTCGAGAAAGTTGTGCTGAGAAGAAGATTTTGGGCCTAAAATTTGAGGAAATTTGAAAAATCCTTCACTTCCGGTCAAAATTGTAAGGGTAGGTTATTATTTTATTTTTTATTTTTATGGTATATTTACGTCATTTCATGTGACCACAGTACGAGACATATGTATAATACCTTTGACACCGTCTGCCAAGTACTTCCACCCATTTCAGGACTGAGAGCAGACTACAGTTTACTCTCTCTATACGATAATAAATGATGTCGTACTGTTGTCACATGACGTAAATATACCCTAACAATTTTGACTTTTCAAACTTTCGGCCAATTTTAGGTGCGATAGTCTTCTGATTCTTGCTCAGCACATCTTTCTGAACCTCCTGCCATGCATTTTATCGTGTTGTCATGAGACGTAGGCGTATTGGGAGTGGGCTTACGGACTATATAGGCGATGGTTTTAGTTAGTTAGGTTGGGACGGCAGCAGCCTTCGTGCTGCGAGTAGAAGGGCCGCCGGCGCACCCTTGGCTCACAATGTCTGATCTACCAAACAAACGTGTTTGCGAACGCGGGTAAACATTCCTAAGAACACCCAAATATTTACTATATCGTCAAATCTACATGAATTAATTGTAGTGTTGTCCAGAAATATGCATAACGAGAAGTTTACTGGAGAATTTTGATTTTACTTTGTAAAGTAGTAAACTGTAAGTCTCATTAAGGTGTCTACGTGTCCGAGTTACGAGGTGTTTGTTGGTTGGGATTAACCAGCACCGAGTCAAATTAATCTTCATCCTATAGCTAGTTATTATTGCACGCTTACTGATATATTTTCACTCCACCATGACAGGACAGGCGTGTTAATCGGCGCCATCATGGAGCTGGTGACACGGCGCTTCCGCGACTGACACGGGAGGATCTACAGCTACACCTATTCGCGGAGCGGCTAATCGGTCGCACGCCTATTTCCGCACTCGCCTGATGGTTGGACCGTGTAAAAAAACCATCGAATTTGATAATTAATGGTCACGACCCACGCAACGAGAGTTACTCGTATTCGCAAATGATAAAGGTAGCTAACTAACTCGTAAGACATCGGTTACACGCTAATTCTGGCGTCAGTTCAGTCCACCAGTCTGATCAGACTGACGAGAGAATGATCGTGTAACCGTTGTGAATGACAGAGACAGACAGATCAGAATGATGGACTGAACTGACGCCAGAATGAGCGTGTAACCGATGATTTCATGATAAATGTATCGTGCAATGTCATAATAAAAAAATTGGTACGCCACGACACAAATTTTTGTTTAAGGTTTGTATTTGCACGCTAAATATTACATTTAACATACAACTCTCTTTAAGACATACATTTACATATGACGCATGTGTGTGAATGAACTCTACTGTAGTATGTGCCTATATGGTGTATCAGATGGAACATAGTAGTAGATGGAAAGTAGTATAGGTACAGTCACAGAATTTAGGCCATTTAGAGCTCACTTTATACTGGACACTTCATAACTAGTTATGAAGTGTCCAGTATAAAGTGAGCTCTAAATGGCCTAACAATTAAATTCCGTGACCGTACCTATATTTTTGCAGTTCATGTAAAAACCATTAAAGCAAGTGTCCTAGATTGTTACTTAAGCACTGCGTCAAAAACGCTAATAGGTTTACTTATAATATAAGTTTTAATCTGGATACTTTTAAACTTATAACAATCGAATCATGTCGTGCGCATGAGATTCGATTCCAAGCTGCGGCTGGAACACGAATGTGAGCGGTCAATGGGGCCGCAGGTTGGCAAAGGCGACTTTTTAACATATTTATTTTTCAATTTTAATTGCAGCTGCCAAGGCTATTCACTGCGTAAATGCATTCAGCATTTCCTAGTCTTGTAAGTGGGAGAAAGTCAAAGCCTTACTTCGTGAAAGGAAAAGTTTATGAGAATTCCTTCTTTTCCGGTTTAATTAGATCAAAGTCCAGTGCTATTTGAAAAAAAAACATCGTTGAAAATTATATCTCGTGAGTCGTGTTTACTTCAGTGGCGACTGGGTGAGCCGACCTAATAGCAACCTGAAATCTATTGGTTTTTACTTGTCGAACACTCATATTTTGACTAAATAAGTTTTTGATGACTTACCTCAAATTCATAGATCAATTTTTAGTTTCCAGAAGTCACACCCACCATCACACGCATCAGTTAGGTACTCGGCTATTTTTGCCCATACATCGCGTCATATCATGAAGTATGCGCATAGTTGAACACTTGACAAACAAGTCGTTGATCCGTGTACGACTCGCAAAAACTAACAGTTAATACAAAGTGTAACGGTTAAGTGATCTGTGAACACTCATTAAACTTGTTAAAACATTCGACCCATTTCGGTAATCATTGTTCGAGGTATAAAATACAAGCAAAACGCTTCGCGAATCACATCAGCCACTGGAACCAATACATAAACTAGGGGTTGCAAATAATTAAAAAAAACTCACATATTGTCATACATACCTACTTATTTCTTCGCTTCAAATAAACAACAACGACATCAACATTTCTAGGAAACACGATCATCGACGTGACCCGAAGTATTCTACCCTACATATATATCCTGTGAGGAAAACGGCTAATGTTTATCCGCATGTTTTTTACGCTGATGGCGTCATTGCCTTTTAACACATAATCACAAAAACAGATAGATCTAGTCTATAAACCGACTTCAAAGAAAAGGAGGATGTTCTCAATTCGATTGTTTTTTTATTTTATTTTGTTACCTCAGACAGAACCCCGTCATTTATGAACCGATTTGTACATTTTTATTTTTATTTGAAAGTAATACATGCTTCCAGATTGGTCCCATTGTTATCAAAACTCCAGTTGGATGATGGGAACCATAAGGAATGGGGAATGGATGAAAATTTTAGAAATGCCTGATAATTTTTTTGGTCAGCTGCGTCAATTATATTTGAAAAATATAAACAGTTTCCTCACTTACGTTTTGTGGTTAGGACGGCGAATTAAACACTTTCCTAGATCCGTCTCATATTACAAAAAATATTTCAGATATCTGACCCTGGCAATGACCAATATAGCTGCTGCAGCTGTCAATATCATTGCCAGTGTCAGTTTACCATGGATTTTTATGATTATTTTTATGTAATATGAGACGGATCAAGGAAATTGTCTCATTCGCCGTCCTAACCACAAAACGTAATTGAAGAAACTGTTTATATTTTTGAAAAATAATTGACGCATCTGAAAAGTCTGCAACTTTTTTCTGGTGCTAAGAAAGGTTATTCATATCACCAAAAAAAATATCAGGCGTTTCTAAAATTTTCATCCATTCCCCATTGAGGGAACTCCTCAAATATATTAAGCACGCGTGTATTTACACCCGGAAATCACAAATTTCGTGAAGTGGAACTGTGGATGAAGACCACAGATGACTTATGGAACTCTTCAATAATGTAGGTGGGTAAGGCCGTCAAAATTATAATCTTTTCAGTTCCAAAATTTCCAGCTGGTTTTCACCAGATATGTAAGCACTACCTACTGCCGTTGTTGTTAGTTGATTATATTAATAGTAGTTTATGCAACAGTGCTATAATAAGGGTTCTTAAAAATCAAGGGTCGAAGTTACAAAACGAGACGTAGTCGAGTTTTGTAATAAAAGACCCGAGAATTTGAAGAACCAATACGGGTGTAGACTCAAAATTTATTATAAATTCAAAAGAAAGAAAACAAAAAATTATGCCTAATGACGAAAATCCCATTCAAATATCTTTAAAAAGTTACGAAGCTACAACCGTTTCAATGTTGCTTGTTAGAGAGAGAAAACCCTAGGGGACCGTGACATCACGTTCCACGAGCGTCGTAGTAAATAACAATCGTTTCATATGAAAGTGCGTTTTGCGAAAAAGGGACAGAACATCCTCTTAAAACTTTAAACAGTGAACCACTGTTATTGTACTTGAGTGTCATCATCATCATATCAGCCGAAAGACGTCCACTGCTGGAGATAGGCCTCCCCCAAAGACTGCCACAATGGACGGTCCTGCGCCACCCGCATCCAGCGGACTCGCGCGACCTTTACCAGGTCATCAGTCCACATTGTGTGGGGCCTACCCACGCCGCGCCTTCCGGTACGTGGTCGCCACTCGAGAACCTTTCCGCCCCAACGGTCATCGGTTCTACGTGCAATGTGCCCCGACCACTGCCACTTATGTTTAGCGATTCGACCAGGTTTCCGTTCCATATGTCATCACTGGCAACACACACTGGTCAAAAATTCTGTTCTTGAGACACTGCGGAATATTGGACGAAAAGATGTGCCGTAGCTTCCCGAATGCTGCCCAGCCGAGTCGTTCTTGAGTGTATGGTAAATTAAATAAAATGTAAGTACTTATCATCATTTCCTTGCCCTTATCCCATTTACTTGGGGTCGGCGCAGCATGTCTTTTTCTTCCATAATTCTCTGTCAGCCGTCATCTCATCACTCATTTCTTTTCTCTTCATATCTTCTCTCACATAGTCCATCCACCTTTTCCTTGGCCTACCTCGTCGTTTACATCCATCCACATTCATACCTAATACTCCTTTGGTCACATGGCTTCCATCCCTCCGCATTACGTGCCCATACCACGCAAGGTGATTGGCTCTCAATTTATCCGCGATAGGTGCTACTTTCAGGCTTCCCCTTACATACACATTTCTTATTCGGTCCATCCTCGTCACACCACACATCCATCTTAACATTCTCATCTCCGTTACATATAATCTCTTTTCATCCGTCTCCTTTAAGGCCCAACATTTCGATCCATACGTGACAACAGGTCTCACAATGGTCTTATAGATTTTGCCCTTTAGCCTAGGAGGCATATGTAAGTACAGTCGCCATCACATACATAGGTACACTTTAGGTGTTCAAAAATATCGGCACATGCACCCTAATGCCTTGAAAATAGAGGTGTGTTCCGATGTTTGTGACGTGCTTGTTTGCTCCGATGTATGTGATGGCGACTGTACTTATATCGGACAAAATTAAATTCAGGTGTACACCGTCACTCTCAGTTTCACTAATTGCAACTGTTTAAAGTATATTTCTTGGTATATTCACAAAATAAAGCCAATTAAAATTAAAACCCATATTTAACAGTTTTGCAAAAGTTTTTTAATTTCGAAGACGGAACATCAACTTGATAGCATATAGTCTATGCTGTCTATGCCATAGACAGTGTAGCGCAACTAGGAACAAAAATATGAATGACGTCCAACTGCTCAAATTCAGATCAAATCTGACCAGCACGGTGTTTGCAGTGCCTAGGTACTGCCTTATAAAGCCTATTTTATAAATAAAGACCAACTACAGGGATAGATAAATCGTATATTAAAGATATATTAATCATGTGTTAGGGCAAGTCAATATAAAAAGTAATAGTAAAAGTCAATATAAAATATGTATGCGTATATGTGTGTGTGAGTATTTCCGTTCACGCACACAACATGCGTACACTCGACGCACACATATGAACTTACTAGAGCTAACTCTTGGGCTGTTGAAGTCGGTTAAAAACTAGATGACGCGCGGCATGCAAAACCTTGACTGACGTCTCTATCTCTATATATTCATAGTACTCTTTGAGTCTACTTCCGTACTATCGTTTATTTTTATTGGTATTGTGGTATTTCAAACTAGCTGAAGTTCGAAAGAGTTGTCATGTCAAAATCAAATGACAATGTCACTGTTATCCAAAACCTTGTTCGAAGTCCCGTCTCTTATTTATATTCACTTTGAGCATAGACAAGAAACAATAAGACAGTTCTCAATTACGAAAAATGTGGTTGCGTTCAAGTTCAAGTAAATCTAAATATCAAAAAATAAAATCAAGTTGATAGAATATTGGTGTAGGTATATTTTTATTTTGTAAACATTAATATAATTAAGACACGTTTAGTTTTTTTTCAATCTAGATTCAAAATATGTATTACCTAAGTAAAGTATTATTTCAATTTGAAAAGTTTGTTATTATTATTGAACACGAAAACCAACCTTTCTCAAACATGTTGCACTTGCACGGATCTTGAATCTTAAAAACAAAGCAGTTGTACTATATTCATAAGATGACTGCTAGCAGTCATCTTATGAGCCCATAGACAAATAGACTTCATTGCCATTCTTACTCAAATGAAGTTGATTTAGATATCGCCGTCAGTCATTTCATTGGCAGATAGAAAAAGCAATTAATGAGCTTGTTTCCCCATTTCGCAAACTGAATAAAAGTTGTTGTTTCTATACTTTCTATAAAATTCTTACATTCATCAAATCCCTCTAATTTTGGTCGAAAATGAAGTGTCTATTTTAACGAGTACCTACTTTTAAGCTATGAATTATTTTAATATTGAAAAAAAAACGTTTAAATACGTTTGAAATATTAGACACATTACTTTCTGTTAGGTACAAGAACGTTGTTGAAATACTTTGTTTTGCGTAATTTCATAGGTACATATTTAGATTAGTTGTCAGTGTTTTGGCATTAGCCCTAATTATTAAAAGAAAACCAGTTACAGTTTGTATGTATGGGGTAATCTCCGGTACCACTTATCCGATTTGAAGAAATATATCACTTGTGTTAGAATAGACAATGAATGGACTGGAAATAATAATGCGTATATATTCATCGGTCATCACAAAAGCTAGCTATTCAAGTATTCTCCCTGCCATGACAAGCCGAGCCTGGGATACCCGGAAATTCAAATAGGTTAGTATCGCGTAACGCACAAAAAACTTCGTTGGGGGAAACCCAAAACAACACTGACCTAATGTGCGTGCTGCGTTGTAAGAGCCAGTTTTCGACACAACATTTACAAATATTACAACCATATATATGCTGCTAACTAGCTTCTGAAAAGTCAGAAAAAATATTAATAAATGGTTTTATCTTTATTTTGGTACATTTACATGTGCGCTATATTATTCAAGATAAATAATAATAAAAAAAACAATTCATGTTTTATTTAAATCTATATAAATACATCCGGGTGGAATGTTTGTTGGATTCTTGAATAAATCATCTTAGAATAATGTTTTAAAATGAAAGAAAGAAAAAAAAGCGGCCAAGTGCGAGTCGGACTCGCACATGAAGGGTTCCGTGAAATAAATTGCGGTTTACGATTTATGACGTATTAAAAAAAACTTCTTACTAGATCTCGTTCAAACCAATTTTCGGTGGAAGTTTATGTACATGGTAATGTACATCATATATTTTTTTTAGTTTTATCGTTCTCTTATTTTAGAAGTTACAGGAGGGGGGACACACATTTTACCACTTTGGAAGTGTCTCTCGCGCAAACTATTCAGTTTAGAAAAAAATGATATTAGAAACCTCAATATAATTTTTGAAGACCTATCCATAGATACCCCACACGTATTTGGGGGAAAATTTTTTTTTTTGTTTCAGTTCTGAGTATGGGGACCCCTAAAACTTAATGTATTTTTCGATTGTTGTGTGAAAATCTTAATGCGGTTCACTGAATACATCTACTTACCATGTTTCAACAGTATAGCTTTTATAGTTTCGGAAAAAAGTGGCTGTGACATACGGACGGACAGACAGACAGACGGACAGACATGACGAATCTATAAGGGTTCCGTTTTTTGCCATTTGGCTACGGAACCCTAAAAAACGCCATTATAGATTAATGTTTATCAAAACCGTATTTTGCCTGGATTAACTGGTGTTGCTGGTTGCTGGCAAAGGCCAACCGAATCAAAATTCGGCACCCTTAGTTTAGTATGCTCAAGGTTTTCAGGAGCCATAGCATAGTACACATTTTCATTTATTTACCAGGTTTACCTAAGTGTCCATCGGCTATAGATATTTTTTCTGGATTAATACATTAGTTGTTATTGTTTTATTATCAAAATTACTTGTGAGAATAATTTGCATTTACGTCAAGCTATTTAATCTTACTATCTAATCTGATAACTCCTACTTCTAGCGCACATATTAGAAGCCACCTGCACACTTACAATTTATTAGAACATCATTAATACCATGCCATTAATGCAACTTAAAACAAACTATTGTTGCTTAGTTTCTTTCAAAAAACGAAATAGTACTGTTTATTTTGTAAAAAGCATCCGCTTCTTCGATTGGGCAGAAAAAGCACAAAGTAGGGTAAAAGTCACGGTAAGAACCTTTGCACAGCAGTGGGACACTGAATATGCACAGAAAAAAAAGCTTGCATGCATTTTCATTTATCAAATTAGGGTACAGCGACATCACTAATCCTATTATAATCGTTTTGATGAATAGATTGTCAACTAAATGTGCAAATAAACTAAAATACTTGTTTTAAAACGAAATTTTGAATGAAACTTTTTTTTGTACCATCCAATCTCGGGATCCCGGGATTGATGAAGACCAATCCCGATTTAATACCGGGATCACGAAATGTCCGGTATTTGGAAGCCCTAGACATAACACAGTATTAATTCATTCTGAAACGACTTTAAGCCATCGTGCATCGGTTACACGCTAATTCTGGCGTCATGCATCAGTTCAGTCCATCAGTATTATGAGTATTTATGAGAGAATGATAGTGTAACCGTTGTGAATGACAGAGACAGACAGATCATACTGATGGACTGAACTGACGCCAGAATTAGCGTGTAATCGAAGCCTATGGAACTCAAAAACAAATGTTTATGGAACCTGCATTAGACGTCATCATGGCTTGATTACCTAGGCTAGGAAGCATTACGCGATGAATAATAAACGTATAAAAGCGCCTGCCCATGGATTCTCACGGTTTTCCTGTTACTGTAAGACACGGCGTAATAGGTAACGTACGTACAGAAAGATCACTGTTTAACAGACCCCCGACCATTAGGTGGGATAATAACTTCAGAACCCCTAATTCATACTCTCAATAACATGTACGCTTTTGGCTTTGGTCTAAACTTAGGATTAGGTGACAAAGCGGACCCCGAGTAGTGATGGGCCAGCGAGAACGTTCTCATTCTCGAGAATTCCTTTCCAGATAAATTTCCGGGAAATTTCAATCGTTCTCGAGAACGTTTCTCCGCGGAAAAAAATAGATGTTTTAAAAGTAGATCTGTTTTGTAGGTTATTACGATTATACTTACTTATATAATGATAACAAATGAGTTTTAAAATCTAAAAGGTCTGTATCTGCGGTGCAACATTCACGAAAATTTCGGCAATTGCATTTCCAATTTGCCTAATAGCGTTATGCATTTTGATATGATGTCAATTGATTATTATGGGTATTCATGTTTATGCTTTTTGTTATTAGTTTTAATGAGGGTTATGCTTTCTGTATTTATGCTTTTTAATATTATGCATAAAAAAATATGCGAAATGTGACTTATGCATATCTTATTTTCGGCGTAAAGTAATTATGCGTAACTATATTAGTATTAATGATTTTATGCCTCTCAATAGTAAACCTGTTAAAAGACTACAAAACTGACTTCAGCGTTTTTTGAAATTCATCCCCTAAAAGGGATTATAAGGGTGTACAAAGTTTGTATGGAGAGCAAGACATTTTTAAAGAAAGGGTTTAAGACTGTTTACTAAAAGACTACAAAGCTAATTTCAATGTTTTTAAACATTCATTCCTTAAACAAACATTAAGACGATAGCATGTTCAACGCGGACGAAGTCGCGGGCAACAGCTAGTAGTTTATAATTTAGCCTTATACTTATACCTTTTCATCGCAGTGCAAAATCAAGATTTATATACGTTGTTTCCTTTTAAAAAAGATTAAAGATTTTCCTAAGATTCCGGGACTTAAAGTTTAGATTGCGTTCGTTTCAAAACTATGATAGTGAGCCACGCGGGAGTTTTTGTCCTTCATTCGTGACATCTTTCTCTATTCGATCATCCAATAAAGTGAGACTGTCTCAAAATGAGGTCCAAGGGAACACTGTGTAGGGTTACTAGGGTTATCCTATCAGTAAGGTTACCTTATCATAAGGTTACCATTATGGATAGGGTTTTAAAAACAACTTCTATAATAACCCTATCCCAGCAAACATAGGTACGGGAAGCCGGTTCCGGTTCCTGCCCCGAGGCCCGAGCTTCTTCAGGATACAACCAGGAAAACTACTGTAGGATGATTTATTTATTTATTCGTATGGCATGGGTACAGTTCTTTACAAACTTATATTAAATTAAATTAAAAATCATTTATTTCGGACTAATTCATCCATAATTTGTTAGTAACAATATATTAACTTAAAAACTAGTGTTAGTAACAAAACAAGTAACTTAGAAAAACTAATATCGGCGTGGATATTAAGACCATCGTGGGATAAAACTGTAGGATGATAGTAGGTAGTCATTACTCTGACAAAAAATGCTGAATCTAGGTACATTTGAAACGAAGAACGTATAAGTAGTCCTGTAAATGTATTATGTCATTTTCAGGACACCACACCACAAAAACAAACTGCACGCCATATTAAGAAAATGTTAAAATGTGTTGCGGTTTTGCATGAATAGTAAAAAAAGATCAATACGTGTGGCAAGGCCAAATGGACCTTGCAGTGCAAGGTAGCCATGCACATTTCACCGAGCGAGCTCCTGCATGCGGGCATCCTTACACTAATGCAAAATACTCGTAAACTATTGGATAATAATATAAATTTGAGTGACATCGGTATTGCTATGTGGGCTGGATTCTTACATACCCAAAACACGGAAAACGTCAGAGCGTCACAAAAAATGTATTACATGGGTATTTAATTTTTGTCATTTTCGGTTTATACTTTCCCAATTATAGAAAGTACACACACTACCAAATCACCACCACCATGCACCGTCACCATCACATCTATATGTACTGTTCAGATATTTGTGAGTGCGGACTGTATTAAAAAAAAAATTGCGGACTATCTTACACAAATCGATCTAGTCCCAAACTAAGCAAAGCTTGTACTATGGGTACTAGACGAAGATAAACATACTTATATAGATAAATAAATACTTAAATCCATAGAAAACATCCATGACTCAGGAACAAATATTCGTGCTCATCACACAAATAAATGCCCTTACCGGGATTCGAACCCAGGACCTCTTGCTTCGTAGGCAGGGTCACTACCAACTAGGCTAAAGCGGTCGTCATTAGGTACATTGTAAGTACAATAAGTACATTAATTGTACTTTATCACACTATTAAGTCATAAAACTCTTGTGTAAAGTAATTATAGTGCTATTTACTTATTTAGTAAGTTAAGTAAGTAAGTCCCGGATTGATATATTAAATTTTGAATCTTTGCTTTTGTGCAGGACGGCATAGAATAAACCCGCTATAAACATAAAATTGTCAGTCGCGACCTAACTTGTAATAATCTAGCTTATAAACCTTCTTATAACATAGGCATTGCGCTACTATTGCCTTATGTCATCGGCACCTGAAATAAAGAATAATAGGCCTCACATTTCATTCCTACATAGTAAAAAAGGGTAATATACCGCTGGTTTCCTAAATAACGAGTGGATAACACTAAGTTTCCACTAAGAAATATAGACAGACTAAAGGAAACCTAGAGATCCTACTCGCGCGCCAGTCAGGCAACGACTGATGGGCGAGCGAGGGGGGAAACCCGGTATTTATACCTCAGGTGGGGAACGAGGTACGTATATACGGGCGGACACGGAATCCCCGCGTTTCAGATGCATTTTGACGCCGAACGAGCGGGATCTCGTGTAATAATGTATTATAAATAGCATAGAAATAGGTATAAGCACTGTAAATAATGTATTAGAGTAAGATTGAACTATAATAAATGAACATGTCATTTCGCGCCAAAATTTCCCGCGCAAATCGCTTTCCCGCCAAATATACGGGGCGAAGGGGCGTCCGGCCGAGGTAACTTAATAGTATAAATTGGGCGGCCAGACCCCATGAAATTCAGTACCTACAGTAGCAGCGAAGTGACATTACTTGAAAAAGTAAACAAGCCTTTCAATTCAGAACCCCGACCCGACCAAGTTCCTGCTAAGCCGCAACGACCAACGCCGAAGGTGCAGGATTTCCCTTCAAATTCTACTCAGCCCAGAGCCAGTCATAGGTGCGTCTCGCACATGCTGGTCCATCGAAAACCGGATTCTACATAGAGGATGCCCCTTACAAGATCGAAAGCAGGAAAACGCACGTTCGGTCAACTTATCGCAGCGAACATCAGAGAAGCCATGCTGGAGGAAGCAACCACGTCCACGTCGGGAACTGCTACTACTCAAGAAGGTTCGAGGCCCTCGCAGGAGACTTCGCGAACAAGCACTCCTGCGACGCCGGCGCCTCGGCCAGACCTGCAGCCAAGGTCACACATAGGGCAGCAACCTCATGATGCCGCGCAGTGGAGAACACTGCCTCATGAAACCCCACAGTCAACGCTGCCACCCATAGTGCCGTCAAGAACTACGTGTCAAGACGGCTCGAGGCCCTCGCAGGAAACCCCACAGACAAGCACTCCTGCGACGCCGGCGCCTCGTCCAGACCCACAGCCGAGGTCACCCATAGGGCAGCATCATGATGCCGCGCAGTCACAAACACTGCCTCATGAAACCCCACAGTCAACGCTGCCACCCATAGTCCCGCTGCTGCAGGAGAGCCTACACCCTGCAGCAACACTGCGGCAGGAAACCCCACAGTCAAGCCAGCATCCTGCCGCACGGCCGCCGTCAAAATCGGTGAAAACAACGTCGAGTCATCGCGTCCGCCGTCTCGCACAAGCGCGAGAAGAAGCCCTCCGAATCAAATTGGAGCTCGCGCAAGCGCGCATAGCCGCCATAGAAGCCGAAGACAGCGACGATGACACCGGCACAATATCTACAGTCCAACAAGAACGCCGCATAGATGAATGGCTCGAGACCAGCCAGAGACATGTCCTCGCCATCTCCAATGCACCTTACATCGAAGAACCCGAGCCTGCAACCCCACAGTACGCCGAGCAGGCTCGGGAGAGGAGCCCCGCCGAGGGCGCGGGACAGGGCGCCGCTGCCGTGCGCCCCGCCGTCCCCGCCCCTCCCCCCGCCGGGGGAACCCACGCTCCCGTTTTCGCGCCAACGCCGCCGCGCCCACGCGAAACAGACGCATATCCGCCGCCGTTAATGTATTCACAAGCGAATGCGCAAGAAGATAGCGCCATAGTAATGAAGAATCAACAAAGTGTGAACCTGAGTGAGCTCGCCTCTGCCATCGCCATCGCCGCGCGTGCCGGCCCGAGAGAGTCATCACGCTATCACGCCGAGTTGCCGCCATTCAGCGGCTCGCATCAAGAATGGCTATCATTTAAAGCCGCCTACAACGGAACCACCGCAAATTATAGTGAAGTGGATAATATAGCAAGATTAAGAAGATGCCTCAAAGGGAGGGCCAAAGAAGCCGTCGAGAGCCTCCTCATTTACAACGCTCGCGCAGACGAAGTAATGAGAAGCCTAGAAGCCCGCTTCGGCCGCCCAGACGCCATTGCCCTCGCCGAGCTCGAGCGTTTACGCGCCCTACCGCGCCTTAACGACGGGCCGCTCGACATCTGTGTCTTCGCCAGCCGTGTAGCCAACGTCATAGCCACACTCAAGGCTCTTGACCGCGCTCACTATCTACACAGCCCGGAGACGACACGGGCAATGATGGAGAAATTTACGCCCGCCCTACGCTACAGATGGTTCGACTACGCGAATACGCAGAAAAACGACGAGCCTGAGCTAATAAAGATATCAGCCTTCCTGCAACGCGAGGCGGACTACTGCGCACTCTACGCGCAGCCCGAGAACGTCGACGGTGCAAATCCTCATCCTGCAAAGAGGACACACCGAGCCTTCGCGACCACAGACAAGCCTTCACCTAAGTGCGCCGCCTGCAACAACACCGGTCACCCAATAGATAAATGCACTAAGTTTATCGAAAAAGCCGTTGAAGACCGGTGGAAACTAGCCAAAGATCAACGGCTATGTTTCCGATGCCTGCGCTACAAGAACAGGATGCACTCATGCAAGCGCACGAAGTGCGAGCGAGACGGCTGCGAATACTTCCACCACAACTTGCTACATTATCAACGAATCGAAGAAAGAAACGAGGCCGTCACATCGACACGCGCCTCCCGAGAAGCGAGAGCTTATCTAAAAATTATCCCGGTCACAGTCTCTGGACCGGCGGGAGCCGTCGAGACCTACGCCCTCCTCGACGACGGCTCCACGATAACACTTGTACAAGAAGAGCTCGCGAACGACTTAGGCCTGGACGGCCCGACAGTGCCGCTACAAATAGAAGCTATAACGAAAGAAAAAATCGACGCATCGAGATCACGCCGTGTTACGCTCAGCATCCGCGGCACCGACCAACCTTATAGGGTCGGTGCGCATACCATAGACGATCTGAGCCTATCACCACAGTCCGTTAAGAAGGAGGATCTCCGCGAGTGCGCACACTTATGCGACATAGAAGATAGCCTGCGGTACGAGTCAGCGAGACCTAGAGTGTTAATCGGACAAGATAACTGGCATTTACTCGTCAGTAATGAAACACGCCGCGGCCAGCGGCATCAGCCAGCGGCATCCCTAACGCCGCTAGGCTGGGTGCTACACGGTGCACACACACGCATCACAGGCAAACAAGTACATGCGACGCATCGCTTGACCACTATTGAAGAAGCCGAGAAAAATGAAGATTTGAATTTACAACTCAGTGAATATTTCGCGCTCGAAAACCTACTTATCGAGCCGAAGTTACCCCAGTCAAGCCCGGAAGAGCGGGCGCGTATCATGCTAGCCCAGTCAATAACGACTACAGCCGACGGCCATTATGAAGCACCGCTATTATGGAAACAACCCGACAGCCGCTTGCCTGACAACTACGAAAATACACTGAGAAGACTTCATAACATAGAAAAGAAACTCGACAAAAATAAAGAGCTTAAAAGCAAATATAGTGAAGAAATGGACGCCCTTGTCTCGAAGGGCTACGCCGAGCCTGCGCCGCCCACCAAGTCATCAAGAGTGTGGTACCTCCCCCATTTCCCGGTGCTGAATCCTAGCAAGCCCGGGAAAGTCCGAATTGTCCACGACGCCGCCGCGCCTACAAGGGGCGTGTCGCTCAATGACCGCCTACTGACAGGCCCGGCCCTCCTACAGTCGCTGCCAGGCGTCCTTATGCGCTTCCGGCAACACCCAGTCGCCGTGGGGGCGGATATTAAAGAAATGTTCATGCAAGTGAAAGTCAAATCTGAAGACAGAGACGCCCTGCGCTATCTATGGCGGGGCGACCGGCGGGGCGACGACGCGCCGCAAGAATATCGCATGACTTCACTCATTTTTGGCGCTACTTGTTCACCGTCAATAGCAATATATGTGAAGAACGTCAACGCCCAGAAACACGAAGAAACGCATCCAGAGGCCGTCAAAGCAATAATAAGACATCACTACGTCGATGACTACCTACACAGCTTCAAAACGGAAGAAGACGCGATTCGAGTGTCAAGTGATGTACGCGATATACATAGAGAGGCCCATTACGAACTACGCCAATGGACCTCTAACTCCACGCGGGTCCTCCGAGCCCTCACTTCGGAGGACGCCACGTCCGCGCCCGTCGAACTGAATAAGAGCGAAATGAAAAATGAACGAATCCTGGGACAAATATGGAAACCCGCGAGCGACGAACTCGCCTTCAACTTGGACCTCAGCCGCCTACCTCCCGGAGCCCTGGACGACATCGAGCCTACCAAAAGGCAAATATTGAAAATAACAATGTCGATCTTCGACCCTCTCGGGCTAGCGGCGCCGGTAACCATCATAGCAAAGAAAATCCTACAAGAGGTGTGGCGGCGCGGAACTGGCTGGGATGACAAGCTGGATGCAGACTTAGCGCGCCAATGGACGGAGTGGACGCTGCACCTAAGGGCATTGCGAGACCTCGCGATTCCGCGCGCCTACCCCTACTACGGTGACGCAAACAAGCGTGAGATGCACATCTTCGTCGATGCTAGCGAATCTGCATATACAAGCGCGCTATACTGGCGCATAACTACGGGCGACGGGCGAGTGCACGTGTCCTTGATAGCTGCGAAGGCTAAGGTCGCGCCCCTGAAGGTGATATCAGTCCCACGCCTAGAGGTGCAGGCCGCGGCGATGGGGAGTCGAATGGCGGCCGCAGTAATAGAAGAGCACGACTTCAAACCAGACACGAAGACATTCTGGACCGACAGCCGCACAGTACTCGCGTGGCTGAGGACCGGGGCGCGCACGTACCGGCCCTTTGTCGCGCACCGCATTGCCGCCATAGAGGAGTACACGGCTGTCAAAGAATGGCGCTGGGTACCTACCAAGCTCAACGTCGCTGACGAAGCCACGCGCACAGTCCCGCTCGAGTTCAACACTGATCATCGGTGGTTCCAGGGCCCGGCCTTCCTGCGTGATGACCCGGAGACGTGGCCCACAGAGCCATCACAACCGCACGAGTCCGAAATAAGTGAAGAAAAGGTGCACACAATATCAGTCGTAAAGGGAAAACCCGGCCCGCTCGCCTGGCTACCAGACCCGGCCCGATTCTCGAGGTGGGAACGCTTGCTGCGAACTATAGGCAGAGTATTACAGTTCATCGACCTATGCCGAACCCGCAAGGCGCGCGCACACTACAAGCGCACCATGCGTAACAAACAGGCCGATCCAGACTGGAATAAACGAAGCAAGCCCGCCCCGCCGCAGCCGCCGTCTAAAGGGCTACAAAATAATAGAAAGTATAAAATACTCGATGCCACATACCTACGTGAAGCGGAACGCTTAGTGATACGCGCCAGTCAGCTGGAGTCATTCTATGACGACTTCAGTGACCTCAGAAATAATAAGCCCCCGGGCTCACATAGCCGCCTACGACACATGGCGGTCGAACTAGTGAACGACGTTATTGTTATCAAGACGCGTATCAACGCAGCAGTGGACATCACCGAACTACAAAAACGGCCACCCGTGCTCGATGGAAATCATCCGGCAGTGAAGCTATATATAGACTTTATACACAGGCAAATGCAACACAACGGCGCCGAGGCTACTATAAACGAGTGTAAACAATATTATAGTATTCTACGCCTGCGACCCGTGACGAAAATGATAGTGCATCGATGCCTGCCGTGCCGGATAAAGAAAGCAATGCCGTCAGTGCCGCCCACCGGCGACCACCCGCGGTGCCGGCTCGCCCACCACCAGCGAGCGTTTACCTACACGGGCCTCGATCTGTTTGGCCCGATAACAGTAACCGTCGGTAGAGGGACTCAGAAGAGGTACGTGGCACTCTTCACGTGCCTCACCGTGCGCGCAGTACATCTGGAAGTAATACCAAGTCTCGGCGGGGACTCCGCGGTCATGGCGCTCCGACGCATGATCGCGCGCCGCGGCTGCCCGACCGAGATCTGGACCGACAACGGAAGTAACTTCCACGCTGCCGACAAAGAGCTCCGCGTGGCCTACGGCGACGCCCTCGAATCCGACGCCGCGCAACGCGGTATCAGCTGGCGCTTCATACCGGCGGGAGCCCCATTTATGGGCGGGGCATGGGAGAGGATGGTACGAGCCGTCAAGAGAGCCCTACACGCCGTGCTCAACGAGCGCCGCCCCAGCGAGGAGACCTTGACTACTCTGCTCGCCGAGGCCGAATATACAGTGAACAGCCGCCCCCTCACTCACGTGGCGGTTGATCCTGACGAGCCAGAAGCCATCACGCCGAACCACTTCCTCCTCGGTGGCTCAGCCCGGGCCCCCAACCCCGGGACATTCGACGACACCGCACTCATCGGCCGCGCGACTTGGCGGACGAGCCAACGCCTGGCCGAGCACTTCTGGGCCCGCTGGCTCCGGGAGTACCTGCCCTCACTCCAGTACCGGCGGGAGCCCTACGGTCATGGGCGGCCTATCAACGTCGGCGACATCGTGCTAGTGGCCGACGGGAATCTGCCTCGCAACACATGGCCACGAGGCCGGGTTACAGCTATATACCCGGGCCCCGACGGCGTGACACGAGCAGTGGACGTGACCACCAAGGGCGGAGTCTTCAGAAGACCGACCAAGAAGCTGGTGATCCTGCCGACGGAGCCTGAGAACCTGCACGCAAAAGAAGATCCAACGTTCACCCGAACGATGGTCGGCGGGAGAGATGTGCAGGACGGCATAGAATAAACCCGCTATAAACATAAAATTGTCAGTCGCGACCTAACTTGTAATAATCTAGCTTATAAACCTTCTTATAACATAGGCATTGCGCTACTATTGCCTTATGTCATCGGCACCTGAAATAAAGAATAATAGGCCTCACATTTCATTCCTACATAGTAAAAAAGGGTAATATACCGCTGGTTTCCTAAATAACGAGTGGATAACACTAAGTTTCCACTAAGAAATATAGACAGACTAAAGGAAACCTAGAGATCCTACTCGCGCGCCAGTCAGGCAACGACTGATGGGCGAGCGAGGGGGGAAACCCGGTATTTATACCTCAGGTGGGGAACGAGGTACGTATATACGGGCGGACACGGAATCCCCGCGTTTCAGATGCATTTTGACGCCGAACGAGCGGGATCTCGTGTAATAATGTATTATAAATAGCATAGAAATAGGTATAAGCACTGTAAATAATGTATTAGAGTAAGATTGAACTATAATAAATGAACATGTCATTTCGCGCCAAAATTTCCCGCGCAAATCGCTTTCCCGCCAAATATACGGGGCGAAGGGGCGTCCGGCCGAGGTAACTTAATAGTATAAATTGGGCGGCCAGACCCCATGAAATTCAGTACCTACAGTAGCAGCGAAGTGACATTACTTGAAAAAGTAAACAAGCCTTTCAATTCAGAACCCCGACCCGACCAAGTTCCTGCTAAGCCGCAACGACCAACGCCGAAGGTGCAGGATTTCCCTTCAAATTCTACTCAGCCCAGAGCCAGTCATAGGTGCGTCTCGCACAGCTTTAGAGTTCGGAACTCGATATGTACTTGTACTTGTTAAGTACGTGGGGTCTTACGAGGTTACAGTACACTCATACAACTTTAACACACGTCGCGTGGGCCAAAGACAGGAACACTCGATAAGCAATAAGTCACCTAACTAATTACGAGAAAAAAGCCGTGGGAGCCAATTTATTACGCCTCAACGGGACAGGCAGAACGCAGCGCAGCGCCTACGTAACATTTTTAAAGCCTTATTGAAAAGTAAATATTAATTATGAACGAAGTACACGGTAAATACACTTCCGCCGTTCAGAACGACGAGGCCGTATCTTGGAGGGCCCTTCATATATCAGACCGAGAGAGCGCCTTTAAATGTATTAAACACTCACGTGTTTTAGCACAAACACTGGCTTGATTGTGTCGTCTTTCATACCAAGTTCTTCCCCACAAACTGAAGGCCTCCACACACCGGTCGCGGGCGCGGGACGTGCGCGGGTCGGGCGCGGGCCCGCGCAACTTGTAAACCATTGAAACCACACTTCAATGTGTGTTTGAAGTGTAGTTTCAATGGTGTGTGGAGGCCTTTAGTGTTTTGCATTTCCTCTAGTAATAGGGAATATTCACGTTTTTAGGGTTCCGTACTCAAAGAGTAAAACGGGACCATATTACTAAGACTCCGCTGTCCGTCTGTCTGTCTGTCTGTCTGTCCATCTGTCACCAGGCTGTATCTCAACAACCGTGATAGTTAGACAATTAATTTTTCACAGATGATGTATTTCTGTTGCCGCTATAACAACAAATACTAAAAAACAGAATAAATAAATATATTTTTATATTTTTTTTTTCTTCTTTTACAATCTTACACAAATCGTATGTAAGTATGTTTATCGTCGTCTAGTACCCATAGTACAAGCTTTGCTTAGTTTGGGACTATGCCAATTTGTGTAAGATTGTAAAAGAAGAAAAAAAATATATAAAAATATATTTATTTATTCTGTTTTTTAGTAATTGTTGTTATATAAGTATATAGATAAATAAATGCTTAAATACAAAGAAATCATCACACAAATAAATGCCCTTACCAGGATTCGAACCCGGGACCTCCGGCTTCGTAGGCAGGGTCACTACCAACTAGGCTACAGGAGGCTCCAACAAACGTGTTTTTTTGCCGTTTTTATAGATAATGGTACGGAATATTTATTTACCCAGTCAATACGACTTTATTTCTCATGTCGTTTGTGATAGGTATATAAATATAATATACAAAATTAATAACTTCATCATTAAAAATGTCGCCATAATGGCCGCCTAACGCCTAAGTGTGCATCACACCACACATCGAAGCTGCGCATCAAAAAAAAACACATTAAAATAATGTATGAAATAAGAAAGGGCCATACTGAAACAATATGCATATTCGGTAATGGGCGTTTTCTTTCACTTATACCTACCCTCCGGTTTTTGGCATGTCCCTTGAGTTTGACGTGATATATCTTCTCACGTGCAATAAATATTTTTCGACTAATTAAATGTATCCTTATTAGCATGATTTTAGAATGCATTGTAAATGTGAAAAAAAATGGGTACGGGTATAAAAAACCCGTATTTTAGCGTGTCCCCGCGCCAACTGGCGATATATGTAAAAAACCGGCCAAGTGCGAGTTGGACTCGCGCACGAAGGGTTCCGTACCATTATCTATAAAAACGGCAAAAAAATCACGTTCGTTGTATGGGAGCCCCCCTTAAAAAATATTTTATTTTGTTTTTAGTATTTGTTATTATAGCGGCAACAGAAATACATAATCTGTGAAAATTTCTACTCTCTAGCTATCACGGTTCTTGAGATACAGCCTGGTGACAGACAGACGGACGGACGGACGGACAGCGAAATCTTAGTAATAGAGTCCCGTTTTACTCTTTGAGTATGGAACCCTAAAAACGAGAATATTTATGAATCAGTGCGCATTGTATGAACTTTATGAGTCTCAATTTATAGAATGAGAATGATTGCATAAAAAAAGCATAAAATGTTGGTACTTTCTTGATATTTTAATTACTAAAATGTATTTTTTGAATTGTGTCCCTCAATATCGGGCAAGTCGGAACTTTCCACTATGTCACGATAAAAAACCCCTCCAAGAATACTCCCTATAAGTACAATTTTTTTATGAATATCCCTTATTGCGTATATATTTTGAACCTTTTTTTCCAGAAAATTGCAACACACAATGGCTGTGACCACACAAGTTTGCAAACGCTCTATTTAAGGAACGCTTTCGAAGGTTCATTTTGTGATAGATTCCCTAATTAATTTGGCTTTTCGACTTCTCCAACTATCCTCATTCAATAATTTCTAGTTATTATTGCACCAAGTGTTCAGGGGCATCATCGTTCATCGTCCTCCTAGCGTTATTCCCGGTTGTGCCCTAAAGGAGCCCGGGGGCCGCTTTGACACATAATCCCAGGATTTGGCACAGGCACTAGTTTTACGAAAGCAACTGCCATCTGACCTTCCAACCCAGAGGGAAAACTAGACCTTATTGGGATTAGATAGGCCGGTTTCCTCAACCTTCTCAACCAAAAAGTTCCTTCACCGAATAGCTAACGGTAAATAGATAAGTTCCGAAAAACTCATTGGTACGAGCCGGGATTCGAACCCACGAACGCCGCATGCCTGAACCACTAGGCTACCGTAGCTTCAAGTGTTCACCAAGTGTTCAGGATGTTTTAATAAAAAAAAAATACAATAAATTACCTTGGATGTGACGTTCCACTATGTGACGATTTTAATCGATCGATTGATCGTTATCTTCACTTTGTAATAAAAATTGAGGCAAAATACGCATTAAAAAAAAAAACACTTTTCAAACTCTAGGGTTGGTACACTTAAAAGTCTGATCTGAATAAGTGCATACTTTTTTTGTAGGTATCATCCTTTGGGATTTACGCTCGCCGCTAAACCAGGAAAACAAAGAAGGTTTTTGCATAGGTACTTAACATAATGGCTTAACAATTATATTTATGTATGCGTAACATAGCTCGTCACAAGGAAAAGAGAATCCCAAAGATATAGGAATTATATTCCGTAAATTTGTCTCGAATGTATAAAACCTAAAAATTATAGGATAAGTACAAGTTTTTGCACTATTTCTAATAAACATCCCAATAAGAACAAATATTAGATAGATATAGCTCTGTAATTAATGTAATTATATTGTCATTTTCAGTACACTTTAAAGGATTCTTCTTCTTGGTCGTATCGGCTTCTAGGTCTGAGGGACGTGACGACTATGTGGACCCGATAACTTCTTGGAGTAGTCCAAGAATCTGTCCCCCTCCTGGGCGCACGACCTCTGTTCCTCCTTCCTTCAACGCAACAAGTAATTATTGCCACTGACACAAAGGTTGGTAATTTTTCTACACAAATATAGAAGGATAGCAACGAGTGTGTTAAAGGCTGGGAACAAATAGAGGAGGCAAATGTGGAGGCACGTTGGAATCAGCGCCGTGTCCGAATGTGGAGGCACGTTGGAATCGGCGCCGTGTCCGAATAGGCCTATTACTAGTAATTAGTACTTACCAAACTGAAAATATTGTTACAATGTATTATGATAAGACCATAAAATGACGACATAGATATGGGCATATTTTGTTTCATCTGCTTAGGCATGCTTTGTTTGCATAATAAGTACGCCCGGGCGCCATTGAATCATAAATTACGGTCGATAGTATTATAGGCAGAGCTTGGTTTCTCATCGCCTGAAATGTCCTTGTTCACATTTTACTGAGTGGCACTTCACACACATTATTGGCGTGGTCACATTGCCCTAATGGCGTTTTATTAGCGAGTTCACACCGGTATTCATGGAGCACCGTTTTTAGGGTTCCGTACCAAAAAGGTAAAAAAGGAACCCTTATGGTGGACTCTGTCCGTCTGTCACAAGTGTTCTCACAATTACATTACTCATTTGCATTTTGCAATTTGTGACCCATATCGCCAACGTAGCTAACATTACCAATAAAAATCTGCTAAATCAAAGTAGTCGAATCAGTTTATACTTCATATTCTGAGACGACATACATAATATTTGAGTCAGATCCATAGCTAAATTATTTGGATTTCACCGGAACGTTCTTGCCATAATAAAGTAAATAAGGAATTGAAGATCCTTGTAACGTCACACAAACTAGGTGCATTATTCTTGCGAAGACATGATCTAAGAATAAGTCAAACGGCATTGTGATATTTGTTCGGAAAAATAATAATGTAAATTAAATTTATAATGATTCAAGAAACCAAGTGAGTGTTTTGGTTTCCTTAATTGAACATCTAAGGGTTGTTTTCAAATAAAGTGTACCCTAGTTAAGGTAAAATTAAGAAACGTTAACTTTGTCAGGTGAGTCACGAAAAATTGCCATACATTTATACAGCAAATTTTCGTGACTCACCTGACAAAGTTAATGTTTCTTAATTTTACCTTAACTAGGGTACACTTTATTTGAAAACAACCCCTAAAAGTTTTATTTTTTTTAGATAAACATTTCTGGGCTGGGGCAAATGTAAAGGAGGGAAATCGTTTATATAAATCAGTTATCATGTCCAGTTAGCAGCAATAATATAAGAATGCAGCTGCTTATGATGAAATGCGTCACATATAAAGTAGTAACACAATACAGGGTGACTGGTAATTCGACCTATTCCTTGAAAGGGGTTATACTAGAGCTAATTTGCAACAATTTATGTCCAGTCAACCAGGGGTCAAAACGCGATTTTTTTGAATTTTTCGAGTTTTTAGTTTGTTTGAAAAAAAATCGCCTTGCAGCCTTAAAGTGCTGATTGTGACAAAAATGTTTTTTTACCATCCAAATGGAAGTACTTTTGTCACAATCACCAGCTTAAGGCTGCAAGGAGAATTTTTTTCATACAAACTAAAAACTCGAATATCTCGGAAACCAGCGAGTTTCGACCCCTGGTTGACTGGACATAAATTGTGGCAAATTAGCTCTAGTATAACCCCTTTCAAGGAATAGGTCGAATTACCAGTCGCCCTGTATAGTCGCATGCAGATAAAGGTTTTCATAATTATGTAGGTTACCGTTGCCGATTGTACTAAGAGACCTCAACTAAGGGTGTGGTATTCCACTTGTCCAAGATATATTCGTCCAATGTGCATTTTGCGTCTCTAATTTTTCTTAAAAAAATATGTAGGTATGTCATATTAATCAATATGACATATGTATATTACACATGATATTAAATTCGTCTTTAAGATAAATTTCAACGAATCTCAGTGAAATACTTAACGGCCTCCGTAGCCCAGTTGGTAGTGACTCTGCCTACGAAGCTGGAGGTCCCGGGTTCGAATCCCGGTCAGGGCATTTATTTGTGTGTTTATCACGAATATTTGTTCCTGAGTTATGGATGTTATAATATGTATATAAGTATCTATATGTATTTATCTATTATATATATCGTCGCCTAGTACCCACAACACAAGCCTTATTGAGCTTACCGTGGGCCTAGGTTGATTTGTGTAAGATTGTCCCGTAATATGTATTTATTTATTTATTTATTATACATAAAATCAGTAGAAAACTGGTTTATAATATATAAACTTTATATTCGAAGGAGTAGAGTACGTGTTAGTTTAATACACACATTAGCAATTCAAATTTTGAATAAAATATAAAACATATACCCTAGGAGTAAGGTCTTTTGTTACTAACATATATGGAGCCATGCTGTGAAATAAATGATTTTTATTTATTTTATTTTATAGACGGATTTTCGAAGGATCTTATACTTATTTATTAACTACAGTCGCTATCAAATACATATATATGCTTTGACAATAGAGTCGTATTGAGATATATGTATTATATATGAGAACTTTGTACGCTCCTAAATATATCTCATGCTGACAGTAAAGTACTAATGTCATCATGAATTCGCCATCTATACATACAAATGCCTATGTCTTGACTGACTCACTCACTCACTCATCAACGCACAGCCGAAACTATGTACTATAATTAGAGAGTTGATTTTTGCACAATAGGTTGCTTTTATAACGTGGGCTAGGGATAAGAAGGGATTTTTGGAAATTCCACCCCTAACGGGGTAAAATAGGGGTGCAAAGTTTGTATTTGGGAAACTTTTTTTTTGAGCTAGAGACCTAAAACTTTGTAGAAAGATTAGTTATTAGAAAACAAATAAAGTACTTTCAGCGTTTTGGAAAATTCCCTCCCTAAGGGGGTAAATAGGGTGCAAAGTTTGTATAGGAAAAACTACTTTTTTTGAAATAGAGACTTTAAACTTTGTAGAAAGATTATTTATAAAAATACAAAAAAGTAGTTTCAGCGTTTTGGAAAAGACCATCCCTAAGGGGGATAAAAAGGGGTACAAAGTTTGTATGAGGTAAAGTTTATGTTTTAGAGTTAGAGACTTGAAACTGTACAAAGATTACCTATTAAAATACAAAAAAAGAACATAAAGCGTGTTAGAAAATTCTACTCATAAGGGGGTTAAAAAGGGGAGCAAGCTTTGTATGGGCAACACCTTTTTTGAGCTAGAAACTTGAAACTTTGCAAAAAGATTACTTATTAGAATACTAAATAAGAACTTTCAGCGTTTTAGAAAACTCCACCACTAAGGGGGTTAAAAAGGGGACAAGCTTTGTATGGGCAACACTTTTTTTGAGCTAGAGACTTAAAAGTTAGTAGTAAGATTACTTATTACAATACGAAAAAAGTTCTTGCAGCGGTAAGAAAAATTCAACCCCTAAGGGGGTTAAAAGGGGGTTAAATTTTTATATGGAGAGCAAGAATATAAGTATGAGATTTTTAACTTCGGATTTAGACTGTTTGTTCACAAACTAGAAAATGAGCATCTACGTTTTTTAGGGTTCCGTACTCAAAGAGTAGAACGGGACTGGACTCCGCTGTCCGTCCGTTCGTCTGTCTGTCACCAGGCTGTATCTCACTGATACCGTGATATAGTTCCAGTTGAAATTTTCACAGATGATGTATTTCTGTTGCCGCTATAACAACAAATACTAAAAACACAGAATAACATAGTTTTTTATAGATAATGGTACGGAACCCTTCGTGCGCGATTCCAACTCGCACTTGACCGGTTTTTTTAATTTATCCCCTAAACGAGAGTTCAAGGTTTGTATTGAGACAAATCATTTTCTAGGACGATAACAAGTTCTACGCGGACGAAGTCGCGGGCAACAGCTAGTCATTTAATAATTATCCGATTCTCTAACTTACACACTGCTTAATAATTACAAGGGAAGATTAAGAAATATTTTACACATGTGTAATTAAATGTACAATTGCACATGCAGCCTTCGGCAGCAACCTAGAACACAATGTGCTAATGAGGTAAGTACAGTCGCCATCACATACATAGGTACACTATAGGTGTTCAAAAATATCGGCACATGCACCCTAATGCCTTGAAAATAGAGGTGTGTTCCGATGTTTGTGACGTGCTTGTTTGCTACGATGTATGTGATGGCGACTTACATTAATCAATGGTATGGATACGGGAGGGACAGCCAAACGATTTATAATTATCCGTCCGTGTCTTGCACAGCACGCAGGCAAACCCGCGGGATAAAATAAAGCCTATAACCACTCATAAAGTCCATTCTACACGCAGCTGAAAGAATTTTTAAAATTGGATAAGCGGTTTTGACCTTTACCCATTACATACAAATTTATAAACTTACAAAGCTACAAATACAATCTCATACTTTTCCCCTTTATAATATGACTTAGTTATAGATTAGGGCCTGGCCACATGTCTGCGTTGCGGCGCCGCATGCTGCCGCTGCGTGGCAAGGCCCATAGATTATAATAATTGTATACACAATGATTTTATTTTTATTTATTTGCTATAAGTACACGGCATTACAGATAAACCAATACGCCGAGAAACTAAATTAACACATACTATATAGGTAGCAATTGCAGAGGGAATTATATAAAGTTAGTCGCACAATTTTTAATTATAAAATAGAGGGAAAATTAGAAGGGAAAAGAAAAAGGGGAAGGCCGAGGATATCTTACATGGAACAAATAAAAGAGAAAATAAACGCTTCATCGTATAGAGAAATAAAAAGAAAGGCAGAATGTAGAACAAGTTGGAAATTACTTCACCGACAAGAGCCTAGCTCATAAATAAGAAGAAGACACAATTTTTAGGTGTACAGTCGCCATTACATACATGATCGGTACATTATATTAGGTGTTCAAAAATATCGGCACATGCACCCTAATGCCTTGAAAATAGAGGTGTGTTCCGATGTTTTTGACGTGCTTGTTTGCTCCGATGTGTGTGATGGCGACTGTAGGTATTAGATTGTCTAGCATCCATCACCTCACAAAAATTCAGTCATTCCTTGTATGTACAGTCAACATCAGATAGTTCGTAGCAGCCAAGGTAGGTAGCCAAATATATCGTAACACTTCCTTACTCCTATTATAGTAATAAAGTCGTGTTGCGATATATTTGGCTACCTTGGCTGCTACTAACACAGCCATCCATCTCCATGCAAACAAATCACACTCAGGTGCTAAAACCAGGAGAGCATTCAGTAACGCCAGCGCACGGAGTAGAGGTGAGTGCTGGTGTGATACTGTGCGCGCCGGCGGCACAATGATATTGCTATCGTACTCGTATCCGCAGATGACCAAACACTGGAGAATGCGGGTCGAATATCCGTTTTGTTCGTAATGTTCAATTCGCCGTACCTTCTTTACAAGACAAAACTCGGCCGGTAAGCGAAATCGTGTTTAATGGCAAATATTCAAGCAGGTATTTAAAAACAACGAGTTGGCTAAAGTCGGCCAACCTGAATAACCACGGCACGTGAACAAACACGTAGGAGGAACTGTTAGCGCGCCCGTCTACTTCTTTACACGTTGTTGCCATATTTTTAACATTACCTTATTAGGTTTCTCATGCATAGACCATAGACGTAATAGGTATGTTTAGGTATATTTCAATAATATACGTGGAATTTAAGTAGTTTTGTTGGCACGTATTCCCTTTAAAAGACCTTGGTTTCCAAATAAGTGAATCGTCAATAAAATATAACTTCTAAGTTGTTTTATTGGCGAATGAGACACTTTGTTTAGAAGCTATAAGCCCGATTCGTATTCATAACTTATCTGAGGTGTGGTGTCGTGATGCGACAGAACGATATCCATACTAACATTATAAATGCCAAAGTCACTCTGTCTGTTACCTATTCACGCTTTTTAAACCGCTAAACCGATTGAGATGAAATTTGGTGTAATGTAGATAGTCTTAATGCCGAGGAAGGACATAGGATACTTTTCATTCCGGAAGTCATCCCCTAAGGGGGTGAAGAGGGGGTATATACAAGTTTGTGTGGAGGTACATTATAAACGAGAACCAATTATATAAAATAATAGTACATTATGATACAAGTGTGCTAAGTTGGTCATTACACTCGAGTCGGTTTTTAAGCCTGAGCCGAAGGCGAAGGCTTAATGGAGACGAGAAGTGTAATGACCAATGCTCACGTGTTTCATACGATGTTTTTCAACACATTTGCGAGGAAAAAAAAAATAAAATAAAAAATTAAAATGTTAAAAGATATGTAATGAAAAGGCACTAGTGCGATAATGTAATGTAAAAGTCACGGCATGGGTAATATTCTGCATTATTTTGCTAATATTTAAAAAGATATGTAATGAAAAGGCACTAGTGCGATAATGTAATGTAAAAGGCACGGCATGGGTAATATTCTGCATTATCAGTGTAAATACGCTGTAATAAGACCTACTTTACGAGCAGGTGTGTTGAAAAGTTCATTATATTCCGCGCGGGCAGAAGCTAGTCTGTTATATACACTTATTACGGTTAGATCGACAGGTATCTGATGAGTTCTAACGCGACAGTTCCTTTCGTGTCAGCAGGCAGGCGTCAGAGAGCATCACGTCAGATAAGTATCCGACTGCACTTGAAATATGTTGTGTTTGATGGCAATGTAAATATCCTTCAACAAAAAATGATTACGCAACAATAGCAATCAGGTTGTTATTTACTGTGAAAGAAAATCCAAATAAACAAATACGATTCAAACGGATAATGTCGCTATATTGTTTAATTTATACATCCTGGCGTTTCGAGCATTTCCCAGCGCTCGCGGTCACGGGGTAGTTAATGATAACTCAATTACATAACGATAATGAATCATTTAGAACATTAAATAACCTCTGAGCGTTCCTAACAATTACTGTCACAGTCACACACAATGAGAGTAGACACGATTAAACGGCGGCCCTGCCGGCGCTGACGCGCCTCCGTCTAAGTAAGTGGCCCTTCATACTATCGTCTGCAACTCTACAAGATGACTTGACTAACGCCGTGGCACTGATGCATTTATTTATGAGCAGGGAGCGAAACTTTGGTGCCGATGACAGACGTATGAAGTCAAGCTACATACAGTGTTTCTATTGGGCTTGCGATCGTGTCCGGGTTTCGTGTAATCGTGTCGGGTACCCTGATCGTGTTACACGAACGCGGTTTTAAGCGACCGGTCCGAACGGATCCGTGTAGTGATAATTATTACTAGATGATAATTATTCATTTTAAATTCGAACATCTAAGGTACAAGTGCTCGACGCGGTTGGCGGCGGCGGCGCGGCGCACACGTCTAGTAGAGAATACTAGTGCTCGACGCAGTACTAGTACTCGTCATCCATACTTTCAATTGCGATAAATAAGATAAATCTAGTTGCGATGAAAGTAACGGTAATCTTATCTTATTTATCGCAATTGAAAGTATGGATGACGAGTACTAGTACTGCGTCGAGCACTAGTACTTCTACCGTAGATGTTTGAATTTAAAATGAATAAGTATCATCTAGTAATAATTATCACTACACGGATACGTTCGGACCGGTCGCTTAAAACCGCGTTCGTGTAACACGATCAGGGTACCCGACACGATTACACGAAACCCGGACACGATCGCAAGCCCTAATAGAAACACTCTGTATGTAGCTTGACGTCATACGTCTGTCATCGGCACCAAAGTTTCGCTCCCTGTTTATGAGACGTCGCGACACGAAGCTCTTGTAAGTCAGACACGAAATAAAGGTTACCCTGTCGAGATGCAAACAAATGATCTAATATACACTTTCACCAGCATCGTAATTTCCTGACAGCGTGTAGTAAGGTGCGAACAAGCCGTTTACTGTAAAAGCCGTAATGTGGTGTTAATTTACAAATAAACATAAGAGTTTCTTGAAATTCCACTAAGAGAGGCGTTGAGTACAAACAGACTTTCATTAGCATTCAAAGAGGCTTAACGGTGTTTTCAGGGGTAAGGGTACGTAGATGTACCTACTTGGGCAATTTCTATGACGGAAACCTGATGTCGTTAGCTCTAGCGGATACCGAATGATGTCGTAACGGCCGCTGCAGCCGATAACGGCCACAGGAAGTTTACACGCACTACTTTTATCATAGCTAAGCAAACACAAATCGAGTATAAGTTGTCGGTACATCACTAGGTGTAGCAGTTTGTGTAAGACTTTTACACCAACCTACGACACCACGCCAAATATTGTCAAATCCTGCTTGCTAGGTTTCTCAAGAGGGTCGTGAGATGTATTGGTAACTGATTTGGTAATAACTGAATATAGGTACACCCTCTTATTGATCTTGTGCAAACAATCGTAAACAACACAAGTAAACAGTCTGGAAAGTTCCCAGACTATGTACGGGCATAAATAAAGGGCAATTACCTGTATTAGAGAAAATCTGAATTAGATACTTCCTGTTAGCGGATGCACAGCTCGGGAGATATTAATATCAAGCAAGAGCCTTGTGTTCTTCCTCTGCTGATTTCAAATATACGAATCACTGATTAAAATAAGCGAAATCCTGAATTAGCTCTGCATAATTCACAAAATAATTAGGGACCAGTTTAATACATTCAAATCGACCCATTAATACACGTTTGGCTTCGCAATTGTATACTGAACGAAATGTTTTACGTTTATGTCATCATCATCAATATTAATAAGATATGTTACGTTGGCTGACAAACATTGCAGAAACAGTAATTTAATACGAAGATGCGATGGCAAGCGTGCATTTTTAACACTAACCAGAACGCAACGTCAGAGTAATGGTAAATATAAATAGGTTGTTGGTGTCACTGTCCTGCGGAATGATTCATTATTTTTTTAACGCGAATCGATTTCAATTGTTACTTAATGAAAACAATTAACACGATTATAATTAACATTTAATTAATAACTGGGTCAACAGAGTGTGCTTCCTTGTCTTTATTAATAGCCTGATAGCGATCGCGTTACGTTTGTAATCATCACAAATCAGTAATTGTGATGGTTGTTCGCGCAGCCTTAATAATTGGGTTAAGGTATTACATAAACGCACGCTCGTTGCGTATTAGCGACGGCGGCGGCGGCGCGCGCGCAGCGCACACACTACGAGTATGCAGCGTGCGATTAGGCTCGCAGAAGTAAATTCATTAATTATCATCACACTTGCTCGTAAAGGGCTTCATAATAGGCAGGCATACATAGCTACAATAGCCTATATTACGCCCACGGGCGTAATGGTTCATCATCATCATATCAGCCGAAAGACGTCCACTGCTGGACATAGGCCTCCCCCAAAGAATGCCAAAATTACCGGTCCTGCGCCACCCGCATCCAGCGGACTCCCGCGACCTTTACCAGGTCATCAGTCCACCTTGTGGGGGGCCTACCCACGCCGCGCCTTCCGGTACGTAATGGTTGTTTTCTTAAATTGTATCTGTGATGCGTCAGTTACAAAGCAAGGAGGTTTTACTCAAGTAAGATGTTTAAAAACCTATTTATAAATAAATCTATTCGTATAAACACGAATGAAACATGTTTAACTGAATTGTTTATATATCTAAGCATTTTTCAACACATTTGCTCGTAACGTGCCTCTTATTGTGCCGCTTTTGGGCTCATAATCCTGGGTATTAAACACGCGTGTTTAATAACATTACGACACTCGTGTGGTTATATTTATATCCCGATTAAGACACAAGGTGTATGCATGGACTCGGCGCATTCTTAAATTGACCGGGTTATACAGGATTGTTTTTAATTCTCGGCAAATAGATTCTTACTCGACTAAACAAATTAAATCCTTCTCGTGAATTAATTTTATTGATTATTTCTTCTTGGATATGGTATAGAAACGTTTCATTTAGTAAAACTAATTACTTTTGATAACATTTTACATGAATTTATATTGAATAAGAAAATATTTATTTTATTTTGTATTGGCTGTTTAGAGATTTCATCTAAGCCTCGCTGCCGGCGCACTGCGCGAACTTCACAAAAAAAATATATTTGCTCGGCATTATAAGTAATTTCACAAATATTTGTAAACATTGATGATGCGTGTTTGGTTATTATTAAAAATGTTGACTCGTGGTGAATAGAAAAGTGATAAATAGAATTGACGCCACTGTACATTCTTGGAGATGTACAAATGTATGTGAGTAAAAACCTGTTGTCATCAATAACTAAAGGAAACAAATTAGGAGCCTGTAACATTTTAATTTTATGAAAAGGATTTTTTCCTCGCAAATGTGTTGAAAAACGTCGTATGACACGCGTGAGCTTTGATAATTACATCCTCGGCTCTCTTATCACGCTCACCTGCGGTTCGCGTGACATTTCCGCCTCTGATATAATGTAATGACCAACATTCCAAACAATCGGTTTATCCGTTTGGGAGCCAAGATGTTATAGACACAATAACGATGGTACGGACAGATATAGTGCGTTCAATATAAGATGGCGTGATTCCACTTGAGACCGTCATTAGCAATAACAATAGGCTTAAGTCGCGGCGAGCCCATTTTTTGTAAACACTTGCTAAACACGTGCGGCTGGCGGTGCTTCAAAAGATCTTGATACTTTTCCTGTTACCTTTCCGTTTAGCAAATATAACACAGTTCAGTTGTTGTTTGAACTTCGAATTGGTCAGTACATTTTCGATATGTATCGTCCTTGGGTGAAATCACCTACCCCTGTGCCACCTGAAAATAATGCAGATAATTCGAATGTGTTTAAAAAGCATCTAAGTCATGATGCTCAAATAATTATTTTGAACGTTTATTTCAATTTAATTGGAATTGTGAGTGAGAAGGGAGCCGTTAAAGAAACTTCCCGTCTGATAAATGTACCAGGCAGAACGATACAAAGAATTATTTCAAATGGTCCAGTCAGTTTTTAAATTATTATTGATAATATTTAAAAGTATCAAGACTTGTTCGTCTGCACCAAAACAGGTAAAACCGAACCCGCCCTTTTAAAATGTTTATGGCGTCTACGAGTGTTTGGTTTATTGCCTATATTGTTTGCGTTCAAGTGCAATCACGCCATCTTATATTGAACGCACTATACCTCGTTTGCCTCGGGGCAGGGGCGGCTCACTCCGTGATTTGGTTCGATGTTAGCGCTGCTACAGCACGCACGCGTTCCATTGCAGCGCGTTGCATGCGATAGAAAGGGATGGCCACGTTTAGGCTCGTTCGGCATACCTACACAGAGCTATAACCAGGAACTTCGAAGTTCAGGTATCTCCATCTCTATCGCACTTACCTCGAGTGACAGGGATGCAGGCATACGAACTTCGAGTTTAGATTTTCGTGGTAGCGCCGCTGGGGATTTGTTAACAGCGAATCTTCTGTACGTAGTACTATTATTTTTTCATCACACTTGCTCATAAATGGTGTTATTCCATGCCTGTATACAGAAGGACAATGGCCTAAATTGTTCCCGCGGGAAATAATGATCCCAAGGGAGTAATGAGCTAGTGTGTGATCTGATTGGTTAAGCAGATCTGGACGGCCGCGTACGATTAGAATTCTGCTCTGTGATTGGTTGGAAAATAAAATCGAGCAGGCCATGCGCTGCAAGAACCACATGCTCCGTGCTCTGTGATTGGTTGAAATATTGAAGCTACGCACTGATCTGGAAGTGAAGTTGTCAATTTCGTCAACATTTGATTGGTGCGCTTGTATAAAACTTATAGTTAAAACTCAACATATTTATACACTGGTACATAGGAATGTAATAGTGCCATAACCCGCCTAAATATTCCAATACTCAGCTGACAACTAAATTTCTTTGACAAGTCTCAATGGGACGCGTGTTTAAACAGAACTATACACATAGATTTTTCTGTCTTTTGTAGTTATTTATTTCCTCGCAGATGTGATGAAAAACATTGTGTATAACACGGGCGTAAGAATATTGCAAACTCGAGTCAACAAAAGCCCTCCTCCTTACGGCGTCGGGCTTCTGATAGACTCTCGTTTGCAATATTCCTCATACGCCCCTTGTTAAACAATGTACTAATTCTATGGTCGGGGGTTAAAAACGAATGTTATGCATCTAGTTTCCCTGTAAACGCGGCGCGAAGTCGCGAAAGCGCTTGCATTTAGTGGATGCGATTTTAGGGTTCCGTACCAAAAAGGTAAAAAAGAAACCCTTATGGTGCGACTCTGTCCGTCTGTCCGTCTGTCACAACGTTAAATATCTCAGGAACTACTTAAGCTATCAATTTGAAATTTGGAACAACTGTTAAAAGGGTTAAGACTCGTGTATGGAAAATGACAAAATTAAATATACATTTATATTTTCTGTTTAAATGACGAATATGAGGGGAGTTAAAAAATCAAAGTCTAGTAAATAGATCAAGTGGGGTATCATATGAAAGGGCTTGAGTTGCACTTTCTAAAACCATTTTTTTTTCTACAGTGGTTAAATTTTGATTAATTAAAGAAAATGTAGAAAAAAAATACCATTCCCCGCCCCTTATCTCCGCGAAAATTCTGAAATAATTACATATGATTAAGAGTAACATAAATAATACAGGAAAAATAAAACGATATCTCTATCTAGCTTATTTTTTTTATTTATCAAAAATAATTTCTTAATTAAATTTATAATTTACTTACTTTTGTATGAAATTTTATATCTTCAAATTCCTATCAGATTATCCCTTAAATTCCCTTCTTTCAAATCAATACATAGTATAAAACAAAGTCGCTTCCCGCTGTCTGTCTGTCCCTATGTATGCGTCGTAGATCTTTAAAACTACGCAACGGATTTTGATGCGGTTTTTTTTAATAGATAGAGTGATTCAAGAGGAAGGTTTATATGTATAATACAAACCATACATGCATGTATGTCGAAGCAGGGGCGGGCGGGTCGCTGGTAAAAAATAAATAATTGAAATCGGTACGCGTGATAAAAAGCTATCGCTGATAAACAAACATACTAGGTTGTAAATTGTTAGTACCAAAATGCAGAAGGCGCTTTGCAACGGTAACTTCTACTACGAGCTGTTTAAGATTGTTCAAGAATGAATGGGGTCCTGACATGACGGGTATGGTATGGTGTATGAATGTTTGTACGGAACCCTCGGTGCGCGAGTCAGACTCGTACTTGACCGGTTTTTTTTGTCGCTGTGCTTCGAAGCTGACGGGGCCATGATTCTTTGGCATGTGTCTAAATTAAATTAAACAGTAATGGAAGTAGTTTTGTAATGTAAATTCGCCCTCAGAGGCAGTTAGTATTATCGAATCTTAGGAAACAACAAAAATTAACTATATTCAGAATTTCGGACACATATGGCATCTGTCGACGCACGGTGCCTAAATTGTTCCCTATAGTATGTACTTATGTAGTCCTAGTAAAACCAAATATATGTTGTTCGGATTTAAAAATCAAATAAAACTGATAGATAGTCATAATCCAGTTGTTTCTGTAATGGGCGATCAGGTGGAGCGTATATCAGAGTCGCGTAATTTAGGCATCATAATGGATGAGGCTCTGCGTTTTGAGAGTTACATATCGGAAGTTGCCAGAACCTCATTTTATAGACTAAAGATACTTTACCGAATCCGAGAGTTCATCAGCGTAGATTTACGCATCAAGCTATGTGATTCCTTGGTTCTCTCGAGGTTCAATTATGCCGATGTTGTATACGGTCCACGACTGTTAGCACGCACTGATCGCATTGTGCAACGAGTACAAAACGCATGTGCGCGGTACTGCTTCGGAATTCCTCCTCGAACACATGTGACTCCCTACTTAAATTCGGCAGGCATCCTCAAAATGGCATTTCGAAGAGAGCTTCACTTGTCATTCTTGTTGTTCGGCATCTTAAAAACTTCAGTACCCGAGTATTTGTTTAAAAAGGTCACTTGGCGTAAAAATAGTTCCACAGTGTATGGCCTTAGATCAATCAGCCAAAATTTCATAATTCCTCATCACCACACCACCGCTTTTCGGGGTAGTTTTAAGTACACAGCAACCAAGTGTTGGAATAATATACCTCCACCTCTCAAAAATATTAATTGTCTGAGCAGTTTTAAATTAAAATTAAAACGACACCTCCTCCAGATACAAAAAACTCTACCCTTGGGCGGTCGAGTCTTGGCCTCGTATCTTTGATGCTTACTATATACTATATACGTGTCATTTCAAATTGTTTATTATTTTATTTCATATTTTTTATATACTTGCTTACTTAACATACATATTTATACAAGTACAACCAAACCACAGTCATTACATAATTTAAAATATACACAACATTACTCACATTCTAATAAGATATTCATTCCCTTCCGACAATATTAATTAGAATTAAAACTTATTATATGTAAGGGTCTGACTGTGTGTGAGAGGGATATTTATCGTAGGGCCCTGAATGAGTACAGCAAACAGATAAGGAAAGCCAAGAGATCGTCGTGGAGGAAGTTCTGTGAGGAAGTAAACAACACGCCTCAGGGAGCAAGACTCCACAGACTGCTCTCGAAGGCAAAGCCTAATCAAATTGGACTCCTAAGAAGGCAAGATGGCACCTTCACAACCAACGAATCGGAGACCCTGGAACTACTGGCCAGCACTCACTTCCCGGGGTCCACTGAGTTAAGGGGACCCAATGCCGAGCATATTCGGCACAGGCCCCGCTCGGAGGACTGGAGGCAAGCAGCCCTGGTTATCAGACCGGGTATAGTGAGATGGGCCATTAAGTCCTTTAAGCCATACAAGACAGCGGGACTGGACGGAGTAAGCCCCGTACTACTGCAACGTGGTGCGGACGTCCTCATCCCTCATCTGGTAAAAATTTTCAGGGCGAGCTACGCCTGGGGATATTTACCTGAGATGTGGAACAAGGTTAAAATCCTCCACGCCCAGGCTAAGTCCTTCAGACCCATCAGCCTTTCATCGTTCTTGTTGAAAACCATGGAAAAGGTTCTGGACAAGTACATTAGGGAGAGCTGCCTCAGAACTACGCCTATCCATGACAGTCAGCACGCCTATCGGAGCGGCAGGTCTACAGAAACCGCCTTGCTTGAGCTTGTTGACAGGGTGGAAAAGGCGTTAGAGGATAGGGAAGTAGCCCTCTCAGCCTTCCTAGATATCGAGGGTGCTTTCGATAACACACCCATCAGGACACTGGTAGGGGGACTCCGGTCAAAGGGAGTGGACCCTACCACCGTGCGATGGGTGCAAAGCATGCTCTCGAATAGAGTGGCTAAGCTGGAATTGCTCAATACCACTCGTGACGTTACCACTGCCAGAGGCTGCCCACAGGGGGGGGTACTCTCCCCTCTGTTATGGACTCTCGCAGTGGATGAATTACTACATAAAATGGCGGAACTACGCATCGACACCCAGGGGTACGCAGACGACCTTGTGGTGACGGTGCGGGGTAACTGCCAAAGTACACTATCGTACCAAATGCAGAGAGCCCTAGACACTATTAACACATGGTGCAGGGAAAATGAATTATCCATTAACGCGGACAAGACGGTTGTTGTGCCGTTCACAAACAAGAGAAAGCTCGATGGTCTGAGACCTCTGTCTATGAACGGCAGAACAATTCCGTTCTCCTCCGAGGCCAAGTATCTGGGCGTTACAATCGACCAGAAACTGACCTGGAATCCGCACGTTAACGGAATTTTGCAGAAGGCTAAAGTAGCCCTCTCAATCTGCTGTCGTTTAGCGGGGAATAGATGGGGTCTAAAACCCAAAATTGCCCTGTGGCTATACACGTCCATTGTGAGGCCGATGGTGTCATACGCCTCTGTGGTCTGGTATAGGAAAACGACACAGAAAACAACAATAACTAAGCTCAGCAGTCTGCAACGGACTGCTTGCATTATCGTTACTGGAGCCATGTCAACCTCTCCAACAGCTGCTCTGGAAGCCGTGCTGAACCTGCCGCCCCTGGACCTCCACTTGGAAAAGGAGGCGAAGTCCAGCATGCTCAGAGTAGCGTCCGTAAGGAAAGGCGACTGGCTATCCACAGCCTTGAGAACACTCAAGGACTCAGTATACGATATACCTGTTTTAGGGATGCCACTTGACACAATGCCCCCAAGACTTTGCACGCAGATAAACTACTCTGTGGAACTCCTAAGGAGAGAGAGGACTGGTTGAACAGCCTCATAGATTGGAAACCAGGTAGCCTGAAGTGGTACACTGATGGCTCCAAATCCGGATCGGAGGTAGGATGCGGAATATATGGAGAGGCACCCAGGGCAGCGATCAGTCTGAACCTGGGTAAGCACACTTCTATATTCCAGGCAGAGGTATACGCCATTCTAGAATGTGCGACAACGAATCTGCAAAGCGCCTTCCTTAATCATACTATTTATATCCACTCGGATAGCCAGGCGGCTCTCTTGGCTCTTACCTCTAACGTCACAACGTCGAGGCTGGTCGAGAACTGCCGGGAACTATTGAATGACCTGGGTACCAAAAACAAGGTAATTTTACGCTGGGTCCCAGGGCATGCAGGCATCGAGGGAAATGAAAAGGCTGATGAGCTTGCACGAGCGGGGGCGAAGGGAACACACTGCGGACCAGAGCCGTTCTGTGGTATCCCTAAAAGTCTAACCAAGCTCACTCTAAAAGCCTATTGTTTCTACAAGACCATTCAAGCCTGGAGAGCTAACCCAGGACTGAAACATTCCAAGGCACTTATTAGAGCCTTTAGCAAAAAGGCGTCTTCTGACGCCTTGGCGCTAAGTAGGAACCGTCTACGCATGCTGGGCACTGCCGCCTAAATAAGCACATGCAAACGATAGGACTGTGTGACACAAGGCAGTGCAGATTCTGCGTTGAAGCAGAGGAGACGCCTACACACATCCTAACCGATTGCCCTTGCCTCATGCGCAGTCGTAACTCCTTCCTGGGCAAACACATCATGTGCCCGGAGGAGATCAAATTTCTTGAGTTCAACAACATCCTGCAATTCTTCGAGTTTGCAGGACTTGACCAAGAATTGTAGTAAGTGGCGATCACAATAGATCAGCGATGGTCGCAGTGATATAAGGGCTTTGACAGCCCGAAAGCCACTACCAGAAATAATAATAAGGGTCTGACTGAAAATCAGCGTTGCAGTGTAGGTACTCAGTAGGTACTCACTGCAACAGTATGCTGAGTCTAGCCCCTTTTTGGCATCACAAAATGTAAATGCCTCGTACGATATTGTTTGAGTGTGTCTGTCTATTCCTAAGTCTAATTTGTACACTGTTCCTTTTGTATAAAATGTGATGTTGAATAAAGTTTTTCTATGTCTATGTCTATGTCTATTATTTATTATGTGCGTATCTAATAAAAATCCAATTTTCATCACGTTTTTATTCATCTCATACACGCAGAACAAAATATATTGTACATAATTATAATCAAAAATTACATATTTATCGTCGTGTCTCCAGAAAAAAAGAGTGATGCATTCCTTTCGCTCGTGCGCGGGATACGTACACTTGTATCTTACACGAAGTTGTAGCATTTAAGACGGGTAGAACCTTAAGCCAGCGTGGCAGAGTTGGCAACCTACATATCTATCTGCTTTGCATTAGGTAAAGTAGTATTTTATTGCTCCGCGTGCAGCGAGAGAAAAATAGCCCTTGCTAGTAGCCCTCGTCGCCTTGCTGCATTCTTCCCGGTCGGTTGGTTTGTACGTCTATTACGCCTTGGCGTGACCTGCGGCAGCGTTTTATCTGTTCATTGCGCGGTCGAGACGCGCAACGCACTGTGGTTAGTTGCGATCACGCGCAATGAATTAGAAAAACCGCTGCCGCAGGTCGCTTAAGACCAAAGTCGTGTCCAAGGCGTTAGGCACAATGCTCTGTTGACAGTGCGCTCGCCCATAACAAAGCCGAGCGAAAAGTATTGTTCTATTATTTCACTATCTAAGTTTTATCTACAAGAAGCCAATTCGTAACGCGGCAACAATTTTGTATCCCGCCCTGAGCTTAGGATATTTGAGGGCTCACTCTTTCACTGTAAATACTGTAATAGTATGCATAAACATTTGCAGGCACTATCTCACACAACGTCTAGTCCCAAATACCTAGTTGATCATAATTTATTGTTTATGTATGATTGTGTATGAATAGGGGTGTAGACTCTGTTAAAATTGATAACGTAGTGTTACTAAATGGATAGTAAACCATCAAATTATTGTAATCCATACTAATATTATAAATGCGAAAGTGTGACTGGTCTGTCTGTTACCTCTTCACGCTTAAGCCGCTGAACCGATTTAGATGAAATTTGGTATAGAGATAGTTTGAGTCCCGGATATGTAATTTTTTTATTGCCCAATTTTTCCTTTAATTTGAAGAATCCTTATGCTTTTAAAGAAACAAAAATGTACAAAACTATGGACCTAAACGCAGTATTTCGCGACCGAAACAGCAATTTACTTGATTTTCCATACAACGATTAGTACAAAAAGCGGATTGTGACGTCATGGAGGATATCTACTTTTAAGTCAATTATGATGGAAGAAAGGCCGTAAAAATATCTGATGACATCTCTATTCCTAGAGCCGTAAGAGCGTGTCAGATATTTTTGCGGCCTTTGATCCATCATTGATGCCAGTGACTTACGTGTTTCGGATTCCTCTACCGTATATCATTTCATTACTATTTTATAACTTGTGTAAAGAGTAAAATATGTGTTTGTGAAGGAGGAAAAGTTCATTCATTTATTACAATGAAAAGAACTTTAGTATGATAAGTAGACTCATATGGAAAAGATTAGATACTGGCTAGTGAAAACAGGAAGTGTGCATCAGGGGACACGGCAGTGCCCCCGCCAAGTCGAGCAAAACAAAGAGGCATAGCCGTACCAGCCTTTTTTCGAAGCCATTCAGGCCATTTCCAACCCTGAATTTTCAGTAACATGTAGGGCATAATTATTATGGCTTACATATATTCTCGATAACATTAAATTTAAACTTTCAGGTTATGAACTATTGCCTGTCAAAGTTCCTTAATTTTGTTATTGACATACTTACTGCCTTATGATGATCAACATAATCCTAAGATAATTCACAAAAAACCTAAACATATTACAATTTCAGTCACGTTTCAGAGATATACAAACGCAATAAGTAAGTTTGTAATCCCATACAAATACATATGATTACAACAGTTTATCTTGCAAAACTATACGTTATTTGCGGTTGGTAAAATAACATTCCCATACAAAGTCAACAAAAAGAAATGAGATCCCATAATAGTACATTATGATACAAGTGTGCTAAGTTGGTCATTACACTCGAGTCGGTTTTTAAGCCTGAGCCGAAGGCGAAGGCTTAATGGAGACGAGAAGTGTAATGACCAATGCTCACGTGTTTCATACGACGTTTTTCAACACATTTGCGAGGAAAAAAATAAAAAAAATAAAAAATGAAAATGTTAAAAGATATGTAATGAAAAGGCACTAGTGCGATAATGTAATGTAAAAGTCACGGCATGGGTAATATTCTGCATTATTTTGCTAATATTTAAAAAGATATGTAATGAAAAGGCACTAGTGCGATAATGTAATGTAAAAGGCACGGCATGGGTAATATTCTGCATTATCAGTGTAAATACGCTGTAATAAGACCTACTTTACGAGCAGGTGTGTTGAAAAATACATTTCATTACAAAGTTACTTTTACTTTAGTTGAATAACATTTCCATACAAAGTCTATGCAAAGGTATTATTCCCAGCTGCATTCATTTGTATGTATTGATAACACAATAACCTACAAAAAGAAGTGAGATCCCATAAAAAACATTTAATGTAAAAAATTGGCCACGCTCGAAACTCATCCACAGTAAAAAGTTGGGAAATATTTCGTAGAGCCAAGCCAGGCATTCTTATTAATCTTTATTTGCTTGCAAAATAAATTTTTGTGACTTGGCAATCACACAATGCTACACAGTTTTAGGTATTCAAAAATTTACAAATACAGTAAAGTTACATTCACAAGTTGCATAATTTTATTTAGCAAGCAAATAAAGATTAATAAGAATGCCTGACTTGGGCCCTACGAAATATCTCACAACTTTTTACTGTGGAAGAGTTTCGAGACTTGGCATATTTTTTACATTAAATGTTTTTTATGGGATTAAAGATTATCATTTACACCTACACCTTTTGTGCTTATGTGTGAGTCAGTCTTGCTCCTCTATTTATAGCCAATGCTATGATAAGCAAATCTTGTAACCAAGTAGACAAAGGTCATTTTTGCTTGATTTTACAAACAGCTGTGTAACATTGACCGCTTTGATCGGGCCTTATTGCGTTAATGTCTGACAATTGGTTGTGGTCATAAAAATTAAATGATGCCAATGACTAATTGATTGCTCAAAAGTTTGGAGTTTTATTAGAAAAGACCTTGAATCAGCAACAAACAACACATCTCCAATAGTTTAAAGTTTGTACATTTCCATTAAAGTTAGTAATAATATACAAAATTGTTTATTGTTTACACCTACAGTGTGTATCAAAGTGTCTATTTTACTTATCAGTCGATTATCCCACTTATATTAGGGTCAGTACTACATCAGGGTCATGTTCTTAGGGTTTCCCCGCAAGGCAGTTACAAAATAGTTGGGCATACGGTCATTATGGTCCAAATCTCATCCAAGCAGAATACAAGCTAACTGCTTCGATTATTACATAATTATATCCTGCTTACGACAGGACTACGGGGACTACTTCCCTATATGTTTTATGTAACTTGCCTTCCTGAAAGATGAATGATATTTCCATGCTACCCTTTAATTATTTGCTGATCCAATCCTTCTAGGAAACATCAAGCATTGTTGATATATTATCCATATTGCCAAAAATTAATATTTGTTTTCAGATTTCCTGGCAATGTGTTTGAAACCACATAAGTTCAGTAATTGTAGGCTCCCATGGAGTGTCAGTCAAGATTTACCCTGTTAAAGTAAAGTGATAAAAGTATTTAGACTCTACTGCAGTAGCAGAGTAGTCGGTTTCTTAATATAGGTTCAACCCTCCTATTCTTGTAATTTTTTCTAATAATGATTATTGATTAGCAAACATTACAATATATTTATGTGCGACTCCAAGAAATGTATTTTAGTGGAACAAAAACAAGTATGAAGAAGCAGACTTTGCATTCACTGTATCTTCAACCGGTCATTTATATTTTTATGTTGTCTAGCTAGGTTGAGACATGTGTAGAGTGATGCAGTACCTGTGTGTGCGAGTCGCCTGCCCACCAGCGGGCTGTCCAGCAGCAGGCGCCGCAGCGACCAGCGCCCGAACACCCCGCCGCCCCAGCCGCAGCCACCGCCGCTGCCGCGCCGCATCTCGCCCGGGCCCGCCACCACCCCTCACAACACGACACTCATTACACAAACACGACTATATTTTGACACTAGTCTTTCGATCAGACGACCGCTCTCAGAGGCGTCCGCTAGCGAACATCCACAATTGGACAGCGACAGTGCGACTGCTTGTTGAGTAATCGACTCGCAACGCATCAGCGAGAGAAAGTGCCGGCGGTCAAACGGATTGTACGTGCTGCGACCGCGCTCCACGCAGATGCACTCCCGAAGAAACACTAAGGTCCCATTCCCATTGTGCTGATGATTGCTCTCAGAATGCAAACAGTTTAGTATGGTATCATCAGTTCTACATTTTCGAAAGAAAACGGCAAATGAGAACGTGTTAAAGTGTTAAACTCGAACTACTACTTCACTCAAATAAAATACAACAAAGTCAGCTATAAAATGTGAATGCGACCCGATACGATAAGATGAATGTCGAATGAGCAGCCCGAGCAGAGCAGCTGTCAAACAATTATTAGATTAGTGTTACCACTCCAAAAAAAATGTTCACTGTAAATTATTTGTATTTCCTCTTCAAGCGATTCCACGAAAATCGAAGTTCGTATATATGCATCCCTGTCACTCGAGTATCAAGTAATCTAAGTGCGAAAGAGATGGAGAGATATCCAATCCAAACTTCGAAGTACGTGCTTAAAGCTCAGACGTCCTGCCTGTGCGCGGCGGACGGCGTACGATGTTATGAATAAGAGCGAGAAAGGTGTAGAATTTTAAGGCTGGGCAGTGTAGCGCAACTATTTAGGAACAAAAAGATGAATGACGTCCAACTGCTTAAATTCCGTTCAAATTCAGATCCAATCTGACCAATGAGTAAAGAAATTAAGAGGAGAGGCCCTATTCTACTATAGATACTTTGTGTTATACAAATGTATATGAAAACGACATAGAAACCTAAAAATATATTTTACCTCATTCTTTCTAATAGCCGGTCATCAAAGATGAAAGAGATAACACGACGTTTAGTTGTTCTTAATTCCGGTACTGTTTGACATTATTACCACATGTTTGTTTCCGGCTGCCAGCCGCCATCTTAACCGCCAGACGTCAAACCCGTTGTTTGTAGTAGGTGGGCTGTCAAGTGGACAACAACTTTGTGGTTTTAATATTGGTATTCGTTGATAAAATCAGTTTTAGCGTTTGATTTTGTGGTGTGGACATCAAGTGATGCAATCGCAATATGCCTATGTGTTCAATAAAACAGTGTGGTGCGCGAAAATCGAAAAATCGACCAAATTTGACTCTTCACAGGTTAGTAACTGTTTTTCATCAACAAAGTACCATTAAGTTATAGTTTTGCATAGTTCTTATGGTTTTCAAGACTTGTTTGATGTCTCTAACAATAATATATACATATATTTTATATTTTCCTTGTATTTTCATGTTTTAAATCATATAGTAAATTTGACAATCAGGCGTAAGGATGTGCCGATGTCGATAGTCGGCTTCGCCTAGTAAAAGCTACTTTAGTACTAATGTGTCTGTTTACAACTTTACAGTGTTCCAAAAAATGAAGTTTTGCGTCGAAAATGGCTTAATGCTATTGGCCTGGAGAACATAAATCCGCGACATAAAGAACTGTATATATCTGTTCCCTACATTTCGAGGAATCTCATTTTAACAGAACTTTAGACGTGGTGAGATTGCGTGAGAATGCCATACCGACGGTGTTTAATATGGTAAATATATATACTCAGAATCTTAAACTAATGAGTAACTCCTTAGTTCATACAATTTTAAGAGTAATTTCAATTTATGACATTCATGTCTTATTTTTTTTATCTGGGGTGTTATAAAATTTCATTTGTTGTCTTTGATTAAATGTCTATTCTTTTTACAGCCATCAACATCTAAACATATGATATACACACAAAAGGAAAATTTGGATCCGTCACCAAAAATGGTAATTTTTTTTGTTATTTTTTTAAATCTGAATGAAATATCCTAGTTCAGGCAACTTGAAGAACTTATAATAGAATATTTATAACTTCTATTCAGATCATCTTCATTTTCAGCCGCCAAATACAGAACCGGTTCCAGTATTATGTGTGTATCCGGTAAATGTTCCAGAAGAACAAGTTACTGCAATGAGTCACCAAGAAAAAAAATTGGCCCTAACTTATGAAACGGTATAATTTTCATAAAACACATGCATTATTTTATTTCATTTTATAGTCTTTATACATAGTGAAAATTAATATTGTAGATTACTCAAGTTTATATATTTTTTAATTTATTTCAGCTGCCAACTTCAAAAAATGTGCCTGTTTTGTGTGAAACTCTCAATATTCAAGGAAAGATGGATCCAAGGAAATATTTGTTGCCGGCTTATGACATGGTACAGATTTGTTCTGTACAGGCGACGCTGTACTTCCGGTTCAGACGACCGGTACATTGTGACGACTTCCTTGCGGAATCGTTTTTTCAACGCTGTTGAGCTCCAGCAACAGCTTCGAGCAGCTCGCAGAACGTCGGTGAGCGTCTCCACGATCAGACGAAGACTACGGGAGAGGAACTTGATGCCCCGCAGGGCCGCTACGGGCCCCCAGTTGACTGCGCAGCACCGGAATGCCAGAAGAGGATTTCGCACTAGCCATGAGAATTGGACGTTCACCCAATGGAGGAATGTCCTCTTTTCTGACGAGACGAGAGTGTGCCTTTACACCAACGATAGACGCAGAAGGGTTTACAGGAGGCAGGGGGAGCGGTATACAGAAGCCTGCACCGTAGAAACCGTCAGCTACGGGGGTGGATCCTGTATGTTACATACATTTATTATGATTTCTATATGCTTTTTCAATTAACAATTATTCGTTATAATCATTGTACATATTTCCAATGGAAAATAATTATAATTGGTGATTATATACATTATGAATAAATTGAATATACGTTTTATAAATTGAATATTGTATTGAACAAAATATAATAAACAAGAATATTTTCTTACACATTTTTAATATTCCGCAATGAATAAATTATGTAAAAAGTGTTGTTTTTTTGTAAACCCTGCTAAAGTTACTGCTACTATACCATCTTACCTTTCAACATAAACGGGATAAGAGGTATATACGAATGATGGTCCCTATGACATTTCCTTGAATTCTTTTTTGGTTAGAATTAATTTAAAAAAAAATTGTATAAATACGTTTTTTACTGTATTTCTTTACTTGAATGTTACATTTCTAAATACTTAAATTAATATGCTAAACTTCCTAATGATGGTTCCTATGACAGTGACAGCTCATTTTATTTTAATATATCAATAATGTTAAAAATATGTTAAAAACATATTCAATTATTTTTTTAAATAAGCCCAGCCAACAGACTTGATGGGGACCATCATCGTCATGCCAGAGGAAGTGTTATCATAAAATAACACTTCCACAATCTATCCTGTAAAAGACGGTGCAGTACGACCCGTACAGACCGACTGCAACCCGCCTATAATTTATATGGGAACTGCACGCTGACTGCACAGTGTCCATACAAATTACAGTCGGTTTGCAGTCCGTATGTAGGTACCGGCACTTAGAAGGATTCTATCCAACCCAATATGGTGATTAACACTTAATTTAATCCCCGTTGTTACTAGACTCCGATTTTGATATCAAAATTTGCGCTGCCATACATTTATTTATTTTATTTAATTCGAATTCGAAATCTCTATCTGCCTTGCATATCCGAGTGATAGAGAGGCAGATAACATCGATATCGATATTTTTTAAGACGAGTAATGCAACCCTACCGGAAGGACGCCATTTTGTCCGACAAAATACTTTAGGTAGGCACGCTCAATTCGTAGGTACTTCTAGTCCATAGATTTATAGGTCAGTGAATCTGACAAAGAATCTGACAAGTTCTGACAAGTGACAAGTTTTCTATCTGTGCTTTTGCTATGGCGGACTCATGCTATCTCCTACTTCCGTTCTTTCTCTGTCTGTCATTTTGTCATGGTGACTTTGGCCGGTTACCATGGATGCCATGGATAATTTAACTTCACGAGAAAACATTTGTGTGTCAAACATACAAGGCTTTTGACGAAATAAAATTAATAATTATCCTTAAGGCGACGTGAGCTCCAAAAACTGATTTTAAAAAAATCGTAGCTCTTGTTTGGATTATAATACGGCTGCCCTAAATTTAATTAGCAATCTTGAGGCCTTTTTCGAGGGAAATCAGCTATTCGAATTCTGAGTTTTTGACTTTCGCTCGATAGAAAAAAATCACGAACATAGGTCTAAAATACACTTAAAAAAATCATAACAAATTATGCACAACAGCTAAACATATTAAAATTGGTTCTAAAAATCGGCAATGTCATGTTTGAGGGAAATCAGCTATTACTTTTTTATTTATTACAACGCACAAAAAATTAATATTAAAAAACATGATATCCGCGCTTCCAAACACGCACTTCCATCTCGCTCACGCTTATGCTCAGTGAGAGGGAGAGAAGACCACGAACCTACGTCCCCTTAAATAAAACACGCTAATATCAAGCGCTAATATTGAATATTGATTTACTTATGAAAAACAACGGTTGGTACTTGGATAAAACCTACAAGCACGAAGTTTCTTAGTTCGAGAAGAATTCATTGCGACCCGCAAAGATATGTGTATTTGTGAATTTGAAAGTGTGATTGGTGAATTTTTGTAAATATACTGTGATTTGGAAATAAACTGTATGAAATATTTGTTCTCCTTTTATTATTTCATACTTAAATCGGATTAGTTTTAGATTTTGTAAAGCAATTTTCTGTTCAAGCAGTGGGCCCAACGACGTCCCTAATCATAATTTATCGATATCGATAACGTTGGGTTCTAATATTATCGATAACGTTAAGTACTACAACCCTACTTTCGTCCTCGTTCGTTAGGTTGGTAAGTCTACTTCCGTACTAGCGTTTATTTTTATTGGTATTGTGGTATTTCAAACTAGCTAAAGTTCGAATGAGTTGTCATGTCAAAATCAAATGACAATGTCACTGTCATCCAAAACCTTGTTCCCGTCTCTTATTTATATTCTCTTTGAGGCTGGGGGCAAACGTTCGGTTTCCGCGTACGGTTTCCGGATTCGGTTTTCAACTTCTAGCGCTCGCAGGCGTTTACAGAACAATAATTATCGCTCTGTAAGTTGAAAACCGGACCCAGAAACCGTACTCGGAAACCAAACGTTTACCCAAGCCCTAGAACGCCGTGCATCCCGCACCTATCCACACGGACCGAACTCACGAGGCATGCGGACTGCATCCATCCAGCCGTCGGATATCCGGCGTAGCCTTATGTCTTTTATGTATAGCCGCTGCCAGACGAACGAAACTGGTTGACTGCCGAGGAAGGTCAAAGGGTCATCTGGTATGGAGTGACCTTGGGCACTTATCCAGATAGATCGAAATCGCGCCACGGACTGCATGCAGTCCGCCAACTTCCGTCCAGCGCGCTTTCAAACCGCTCGTGAGGATGCGCTTTTGACTGTCTTTTTTTTTACTGGCAATACAGATGAACTGTCAGAATGCCATCTGTGAATTGAATTGAGAGGAGTAGTGATAAATACGAGGAATTGACTGCAATTAGACAGAATAAAATCATCACTGACTTTGTGAATTATTTATAACTCTAGATAAGCATAACTTGTGGCCATGATGAAGCTCTTGCTCAGAAAGTCATTACAATGTTTTATACTGTTTATCTTTATAAGTTTTGTTTTATGTGAAAATAAGTACTCTAAAAATGCAAATGAAAAGCTGAAGAAGAAAAATGTTGATTTTAGAAGTTTAGAGAAACCATTTAGGATGAGCAAGCTTAATATTTTGTGGGCCAAAGCTAAACAGGTAAACAAAGTCGCAAGTGCCCGCCACGTTAAAAGAAGCCACTGTAACCGGGTTAAATACTATCCGCTTTATTACAGCGTTTAACCGAGCCGAAGCTGCAATCACTTTACAGTGACTTGATGATACATGATAAAGAAGAAGTGACCTACAAAAGAGTGAAGAGTGATGGAGGCGACAAGGAGGGGTTGAAGGAGGCGGAGCTGCGGCGGAAGCTCACCAACATCATGACCGTTTACGGGCTCAGGGAACATTTCGATGACCACTCGGGAGGCATGACCAAGGATCACCCAGTAAGTGCACCCAAGCAATTGGTACCTACACCTGCTAGATTTCTGTTTATGATGGGAAAAACTATTCAAAAGATCTATCCTCTATCTAGCTAATAAAAGGCATCCTCTTCTTCAATGTAATTTATATCATTCTAATTTGGAACATAGTTGGACTTGTTTTCTTTCATTTGATTTTAAAACCAAACAAACTACTTTATTTATCTATTATAGTTGAATCAAATTTCGTTGGCAGTTTTCCTTGTATGATCAGCAGTTAGATGATATATTTATTTCAATGTGTATAATAAAATTTTGCCCATAATTTTCTTTATCTCCTTGTTTGGATCTAAAGTGTGTGTACAATTATGAGTCTTAACCCCCAGATATAAGCTCTAAAATGTATATCAATTTGTAGACATGACTGGACAATGAACTGCTGCACTATTACTGATAACAATGTTGAAGGTAAAAAAATTGTCAATTGAATTGGTTATCTATAATCTCTACTTAATTATAATTTGTAGGCAACATAATTTCTATTAACATTTATTTCTGCTCCCTATTCCCTAGCTCTTGCCTAATGTGGTAAAAATGTGATTTTTGTAATGTAAACAAAAAAAACGCGCACGAAGGGTTCCATACCATTATCTATAAAAACGGCAAAAAAATCACATTGGTTGTATGGGAGCCTCCTGTAGCCTAGTTGGTAGTGACCCTGCCTATGAAGCCGGAGGTCCCGGGTTTGAATCCTAGTAAGGGCATTTATTTGTGTGATGAGCACAAATATTTGTTCCAGAGTCATGGATGTTTTCTATGTATTTACCTATATAAGCATGTTTGTCGTCGTCTAGTACCCATAGAACAAGTTTTGTTTAGTGTGGGACTAAGCCGATTTGTGTAAGATTGTAAAAAAAAATTAATTTATTTATTCTGGTTTTTAGTATTTGTTGTTATAGCGGCAACAGAAATACATCATCTGTGAAAATTTCAGCTGTCAAACTATGACTGTTGTTGAGATACAGCCTGGTGACAGACAGACAGTCAGATGGACAGCAGAGTCTTAGTAATAGGGTTCCCGTTTTACTCTTTGAGTACAGAACCCTAAAAAGAACTTTTCAAACACTCTGCAGGCCTACAACTCGGCATTAGATGACCACATCAATAGAAGCATTTTCAAGGACAAGAAGTTAAACATGCTGTGGGCCAAGGCAGAGTCCTCGGGCTTCACCAGCGAAGAGCTTGCTGCTTTGAAGGAGGAGTTCAGCCACCACCAGGAGAAGATAGACCAATATTATGAGCTGCTCAATAATGTGGATGACATCAAGAGTGATGGTTTTAAAAGTATGTTTTTGGTGTTCAATAATAAGTACAGATCTTTAAATTCCTAGACTGTCTAGCTACAACTTAACATTGATACTATACTTAGTTTGAAAAAAACATATGAAAGAGGATTGACATCTAAAATACTGGTTTTGTCTCATCATCATCATAGTGCTACTGACGTGTCTGAGCTATAACCACGAACTTCGAAATTCCGGTATCTCTATCGCACTTACATTACTCGAGAGACAGGGATGCTGAGCTATAACCATGAACTTCGAATCTCGAACTTCATATGTCTCCGTCTCTATCGCACTTATTGTTTATGGTACTCGAGTACCATAAACAATAAGCGCGTCTCTGTAGCTCGAGCTACGACGGAGATGTACGAAGTTCGAGATTCGAAGTTCGTGGTAGCGCCGCAGGTTACGAACTTCTATTTTCGTGATAGCGCCTCAGATACTGAGGGCCTACCGCGAAAGGCATTCGAAGTTTTCCCTCTCTGTTAGACTTGCGAGTTCATACTTATGTGCGACAGAGAGGGAAAACTTCGAATGCCGTTTGCGGTAGGCCCTCTGACTCAACTTACATTGGGATGTGTAGACAAGTGTCAGCTCGTGGCAAAATTCCAGATAGGCTCGGTTATGACTCCTGAAAACAAGTTTATTCTACTTGTGTGAGATACAAAGTCCTTTGCATGGGGGTCATGTTTCTCTCCCCTGTAGCGAACTGTACATCTCTTACAAGTATAACCAACTTGTTTTACAGTATTATGAATACTTGTCTCTTATGAGAGAAAATACCCCCAAGTTTATTTAATCGTATGGCATACATTATTTGGCCTTTGAGTATGTCACTTTTTAGTACCACCCAGGGGACACAGTGGCTAACTCGACTGTTAGAGGTTCTTAAGCCGCCCGAAGGCCTCTAACTCGGCTTAACGACTACTGTCATAGACAGCAGCCGTGAACAACTGCTTAGCGTGCCTTCCAAAGCACGTAAGCGCTCGTTTATAATAACCACTCAAACAGGTGGTCACCCATCCAAAGACTGCACACCCCCAAGTGAAAGACATGAACATCCCATATATTCACAATGTGCAGTCGCACAAGTATGGCCAATGATATGCACCTTTGTGAGGTGAAACATTTACATTTGTTTATGTTTCTGATGTTTTAGATGCCATAAATGAGGAGGAATTGGACAAATTCAATGAAATCAACTATCAGATTAAAACTAACGAAATTGGTCAGAAGGATTACCTCGGTGCAGCTAATTTAGTCAGAGACAAACACAGAGGTTTGAGGGATGGATATGACAGACTTCAACGGATGACAGCCCGAGGTAATGATCCACTGAAACTCGACCAAGCTAAGAATGCACTTCGCGTTGAACAAGTTACACTGAGCGAGGTGCATTCATGGCTTGGTCGGGATATAACTGTGAAGAGTGTATGAATACGCCGCCGTGTCCATTGAGTACTTGGCTACAAATTAAACCAATCTTTCTTTTTCAGGTCCTAATAATAAAGAATTTATTGAGCCCAAAGTGCAAGGACTCTGGAAAATAGCAACGGCCGCCAACTTCACTGTAGATGAACTCGAATCTTTGAAGGTTAATACTTACTGTTTTATTTTACTTATATACTTGAGTTATGGATGTTATGTATATAAGTATCTATATGTATGTATCTATTATATATATATCATCGCCTAGTACCCACAACACAAGCCTTACTGAGCTTACCGTGGGCCTAGGTTGATTTGTGTAAGATTGTCCCGTAATATTTATTTATTTATTTATTTATTTATATTATGTGTCTGAAGGTAAGTTTCGAGCTGACATCTTGTTTCGATGCAGGTCGAGCTGCAGCACTACGAGTCCAGGCTGCTGAAGTTGCGCCACATCCAGGCTGACCACGTAAATAACTTTGATAAGCACCGTAGCAAGGTTATTATTTTTATTTTAGTTTCCTTTTACGCTTCTCTAATTTATTATTTTATTTTTGGGGTAATTTTGTTAGCCACTCACTCGATTTTTAAGTGTGGTTCCAGAGATTGATACAAAGCTAAAATGTACATTTTAGCTTTGTATCAATCTCTGTGTGCACAGACTTCCTGTTTATAATATGTAAACGATGACTTTGTGGTCTAGCTCGGCAACTCTTGTTAAATAAATTTGGAGAGAGTAGAAAGTTTTTCATACAAAGTCTATAATCGTTCCATTTTTATATTATAAATATTATAATTTATACCAACATAAACTAGTTTCCGAGCTATGTTATTCCATTATGCCGTTTTAAAACGAGAACCAAGTACGTTTGGATGGAGAGTCCCCATTATTTCACAACTCTATCAATAAATTCTATTTTGAACCGTAAATCGGTCAGAATACAATCGTTTTTGTTTCATCTATGACGGCAAACAATTTTAATCTTCTATATATATATTATATATATATATAAAAGAAAGAAGTGTTGATTACACCATTTATAACTCGAAAACGGCTGAACCGATTTCTATGATATTTGATTTGTTGGATTTGTCTTCGCACAGAATAGCAGATTAACTACAAAAAAAACAGTCATGAAAAAAAAAACTTTCTCACAGATTTTGTATGGCGGATATGGCGATAATAAATTCGCGGGGTCAACTAGTTTTTAATAAATCAACATCATGTATGTGTGCAGGTAGCGGCGGCGGGCGACAAGATGGATCACTTCGACGAACAGCAGCAGATGATCAAGAAGCACTCCCGAAAGGTGGAGAAGCTTCACCAAGACCTTGAAAACAGGATCCTCTCGAGGCACTCCGAGTTATAGAACGTACATAATCATATACTATCGCCCAATGGTACGGGTACACCCCTCTACGGTCATTTTTCGAATGCACTGTATGTGTGTGCAGACGATTTTGGTGAGAAAGTGTGAACCCGTACCCTTGGGCGATAGTACGTCGGAACCTAGTACTTATAGCGTTAGCTCAGAAAATAGCAGATCATAGAAGTACAACAAAACTTGCAGCTATTTCTGAGGCCTTTTCTCCTAGTTCCTGAGCTTACTGTTATTTTAAGAATGTCATATCAATCCTCACTTGTTTTCTTGGTAAATTTGCTAATCTAAGTTAAAGAAATGGATTTACCATTATCAAATGGTCCAAAATGTATCTTTTAATTTCGTTGTACCAAAAAGACGAGCTCGGACTAAGGATATACAATATACAATAGACTATGGCATGTTCGACAGTGAAATATAAATGGGTCAATCAACTATTTCTTGTTGCTTGTTGCCATGGTTACGTCTCCTGGGTCACCCTTTAAAACTATGATTCTATGGGGTTTAAATCCACTAAACACGTGTTTTTGTCATATTGGTAAACCCATTCCATGGTGTATCCTTAGCATGATCGGAGTCCAGTTTATAGTATTTTTCTAAGAAAGTCTGTTACTGTTGTCTCTTGGCTTACCGGGACAGAATAACAACAAGAAAAAGTTGATTGACCCAAATATGTAAACTTGCAGGATTATGTCTTTACCTTTTGAGATGTTGTCGCAAGAAAAATCTTCGTTTCAGCGCGCAATGGTGCATCTCAGATGAATCTGTGATTGCAATATACATGGGCGTAACACAGGATAGATGACCAATGCGCGCTGAATTGGTGAAGGTTATTATGTATGTATTATTATATTATATATTATTAACAGTGTAAGTAATTTTATTGTTGTGTTGACCAGTCAACCCTTTGTCTCCCAACGCCTCACATGTGTTTCGTCCGGCAGGTCCCACATGTGGGTCATTTTTTTTACCCTGGAATCCCAATGACCCACATGTGGGTCATGATTTTTTTTCATTTGAATCTTATATACAAAATACACCAGGGTTCATTATCGAGGTCTGACTGCTGGACCAATGGGACCACACATGCCGACATACATGTAAGTCGTTGGAATTCCAGGCCTTCGATCACCCGATCGTTGGGAGACAAAGAGTTAATTTGATAATTTTTTTCACAATAGGGAATATTACGCAAAACTCTTCGTAGGTGGCGACACTAGCAGCGTTGACATTGTATCTCGTTCCCACTTGCGGTATTGTCTATGCAAGTATCCTTGTCACTCATTTGACAACCAATTGTGCATGTGTGTGTGAATCCCTATATTCCTATACTGTTTTACTATTAGTGGTAGTGCTGCCTCTGGCGGCAGAACATTGCAGTAATGTTCCCTATTGTTATTCATTCCCTAACGTGAAAACTACCAAAGCAAAAGCATTTCTAGAGATATAATATAACTCGATACCTGCAAACTCAAAGGGCGTAACCGCCATTACAACAACAGGCTGTTACGCGCTTTGAGTCTGCAGGTATCGAACTATTGAACAAAATAATATTTTTCGTCTAAGATGGACGTAAAAGAAATCAATGAAATTGCCAGGCAGCTTTTACTAATAAGTTAACAGATGCATGTAAAAGAAGAATCTCTACATAGATAGTTTAATAAATTCGTTTATACTTGAATAAATGAATGGTTTTATTTCGTGTTGAGACGCGCGAGCAAGAACACATTCTGTTTGACAACGGTTTATTTGCCTAGGCACTTACCACAGATCCTGCGTTATATGTTCGAGACAAGTCTTCAATAATAATTTACTTAAAAATATACACAACCTATAAAAAAAAAGAATATCTGGGTGGTATTATTAAAAACACCAGTGGATACAGTGCATCAATATATGATATTTAATCTTCATGTACAAGCAAATTTATTAATACACGTTTATAATTCGTCTCGGGTTACGAGCGCATTCAATCAAATTAATATCGTATTATGCCATATTATAGTGTAAAATATGTAAATAGTCGGCGGCGCAGGCCGCGCAAGGCAACGCAAAACACGGCGCGTTAGGAATCACATTCCAAGCTACCACTAGCGCGACGGGGCGCGCACTAGAACAACTATCATTCGTCTAAACAACACGGCCGGCCGGCAGCGAGCGGCAGTAACAAATAAAACTACAACCGACCCCTCACGTGTTTCATTATAATGAATCGTTTAATGCTCACTTCAGTCGATCGTACAGTATAAGTATTTCTCTTCTCGATAGGACATTTTCTCTATTATGTATATAGATAATCTGTATAATATAATTCTTTCTCACTAATATCTACACCGTTTCCAAGGGTTACAATTATATATAATCCTCGCGGGACAGTCGCGGCGCGGCCGAGGAGCCGCGCCGGCGAGGGCTCCTCTAGTGGGTCCACTTGCTCCATGTCTGTTGAAAAACAAACAATAGTACCGTCATGCACACATCTTTCTTTCACATATTCATAGGAACAAACAATTCCAAGACATTTCCAATTATAATAAGTGATTGATATGTTTTGTCGTTCCTCAGATATCAATTTAACAGAATCGAATCTATAAACGCTGTTCTAAATAAGGATTTAGAGGCTATCAATTATCAGGTATCGATTTAGAGTGTAATCGGATCATGAACTAAAAAGTTGAAAATGACGGCTGGATGTTAAAATGAAGAGTGGGCACGTGGTGCGCACCTGCTTGTCGGCGTGCGCCTGCGGCTGCGTGGGCGGCGCGTGGTCCCAGGGCCTCGGGTCGGGCGCGGCAGGCAGGTAGTGCAGCGGCAGCGCGTGCATGAGCGACAGCGCCGCCGCCGTGGCGCCCGCGCCCGCGCCCGCGCCCGCGCCTGCGCCCGCGCCGTACTCCAGCCCGTGCGGGACGCCGTGAGTGCCGGGGGCGGTCTGCGGAAGGAAGGGGACCGCACGTTACGATTATGATTTATAACAGAGTCGTGGCACCATAAAACCACACTAACGCGGCGCGTATTGTGTGGGAATAGTACATTGTTTAACGAGGGGAAGTCTGAGGAAGGAATAAGTGGAATATTAAAAGGGCGTAAGAATATTGCCAACTCGAGTCATCGAAAGCACTCCGCCTCCGGCGTCGGGCTTCTGATAGGCTCTCATTTGCAATATTCTTACGCCCGCACAGTGTGAAATGTTGCCTTAGTTGCGTTGTCGCCCGTGTTATAACAATGTTTTTCATCACATTTGCGAGGAAATAAATAACTACTAAAGATAGAAAAATCTAGGTTTCATACAAGCGCACCAAATCAAAATTTGACGAAATTGACAACTTCACTTCCAGATCAGTGCGAGTGGAGCGCGCAGCTTCAATATTTCGACCAATCACAGAACAGTATTCTTGCAGCGCATGGCCTGCTAGATTTTTATTCAACCAATCACAGAGCAGAATTCCTGTAGCGCGCGGCCACCTGGATTTGCTTTAACCAATCAGATCACACACAAGCTCATAACTCCCTAGGGAGTTATAAAAATCCATAACTCTCGCGGGAGGTAAATCGGCTATAGCTACTCTATACACCTGCCGATAATACACCCTTTACGAGCAAGTGTGATGAAATAGTACATTACTTACCTAGGGCGGTTAAACAAAGAATGTCTCAGATCGCAGGTATTTGACGCCCGAGCCGAAGGCAAGGGCGATAAATATGCGCTCTGAGGCTTTCTTTATTACCGCCCGTGGTGAGTACAAAATTTTACGTCTCTATCTGGCCAGAAAGTGGGGTTTTCCGCACGCATAGCGTGCGGTAATTCCTACTTTATGGCCAGGTATGACGTAAAAATAATAATACGATGCGGGAAAAGAGGAAGTACATCGCTGTCTCCTCAAGGTGGCATTGAGCTTAGAAGAATCAATACATGATAATACACTGGACGCTCTACAACACACGCTAATCTTCTGCCGACCGTGCCAATAAGGCACCCACTTGTCTCGTAATATCGCATTTCCCGTTCAAGACGCGTAACGCCAGTGTGACATTCGTCTTAACGCCGTTTCAAAACAATATAGCCGTATTAGGCGTACCCTGAATCATTTGATGACTCACGGTATTCCGTGAGTCATCAAATGATCCCTGCTGCCATTAAAGACGAGGTGTTTGTGATTGGTACCTGGTATCGGTCGTGGTCGGGCATGTGGTGCGGATGGTGCCAGTCAGAGTCGGCGGTGAGCTTCCAGGCGCGCTCCGTGCCGATGGGGCGCGGCTTGCGCTCCTCCTCCTCGCCCCAGCCCGTCGCGCCTACGCCCACGCCACGCTCCAGTAGGGACTGCTTGAAAAATATACCATTGTAATAACGCAACGCATCGACTATATCTGAGAGACCGGTAATCGTAAAATATGGCGCCAGCAGTTGACCTTCGCCTAAGAATAACAAAAACTTGCCACACAATGACATTTTAACGTATGTACTTGCTACTCATAAGCTGTCCTCAGTTCACAAGGAAGTGCTTCGATCCTTCTTTAACGTAGGTATAGGAGTTGGGTAATTGGAAGGAACTTCACTAGTTCCGAACGTAAAAGTTGAACGTTAAGCGATGTGTGAAGGATATGAGTTTGAATTGAAGGCAGTGTACCTGGTACTGTAGATGCTGCTGCGGCGTGTGCATGGGCTTGGGCGCGGCCTGCTGCGGCTGGTACATGAGCAGCGTGTTGAGGTTGGCGCCCGCGCCCGCGCCCGCGCCGCTCGCGCCGGCGAACAGCTGCTGTGGACGGCACTTACATCAATTGAAGGCAGTGTACCTGGTACTGTAGATGCTGCTGCGGCGTGTGCATGGGCTTGGGCGCGGCCTGCTGCGGCTGGTACATGAGCAGCGTGTTGAGGTTGGCGCCCGCGCCCGCGCCCGCGCCGCTCGCGCCGGCGAACAGCTGCTGTGGACGGCACTTACATCAATTGAAGGCAGTGTACCTGGTACTGTAGATGCTGCTGCGGCGTGTGCATGGGCTTGGGCGCGGCCTGCTGCGGCTGGTACATGAGCAGCGTGTTGAGGTTGGCGCCCGCGCCCGCGCCCGCGCCGCTCGCGCCGGCGAACAGCTGCTGTGGACGGCACTTACATCAATTGAAGGCAGTGTACCTGGTACTGTAGATGCTGCTGCGGCGTGTGCATGGGCTTGGGCGCGGCCTGCTGCGGCTGGTACATGAGCAGCGTGTTGAGGTTGGCGCCCGCGCCCGCGCCCGCGCCGCTCGCGCCGGCGAACAGCTGCTGTGGACGGCACTTACATCAATTGAAGGCAGTGTACCTGGTACTGTAGATGCTGCTGCGGCGTGTGCATGGGCTTGGGCGCGGCCTGCTGCGGCTGGTACATGAGCAGCGTGTTGAGGTTGGCGCCCGCGCCCGCGCCCGCGCCGCTCGCGCCGGCGAACAGCTGCTGTGGACGGCACTTACATCAATTGAAGGCAGTGTACCTGGTACTGTAGATGCTGCTGCGGCGTGTGCATGGGCTTGGGCGCGGCCTGCTGCGGCTGGTACATGAGCAGCGTGTTGAGGTTGGCGCCCGCGCCCGCGCCCGCGCCGCTCGCGCCGGCGAACAGCTGCTGTGGACGGCACTTACATCAATTGAAGGCAGTGTACCTGGTACTGTAGATGCTGCTGCGGCGTGTGCATGGGCTTGGGCGCGGCCTGCTGCGGCTGGTACATGAGCAGCGTGTTGAGGTTGGCGCCCGCGCCCGCGCCCGCGCCGCTCGCGCCGGCGAACAGCTGCTGTGGACGGCACTTACATCAATTGAAGGCAGTGTACCTGGTACTGTAGATGCTGCTGCGGCGTGTGCATGGGCTTGGGCGCGGCCTGCTGCGGCTGGTACATGAGCAGCGTGTTGAGGTTGGCGCCCGCGCCCGCGCCCGCGCCGCTCGCGCCGGCGAACAGCTGCTGTGGACGGCACTTACATCAATTGAAGGCAGTGTACCTGGTACTGTAGATGCTGCTGCGGCGTGTGCATGGGCTTGGGCGCGGCCTGCTGCGGCTGGTACATGAGCAGCGTGTTGAGGTTGGCGCCCGCGCCCGCGCCCGCGCCGCTCGCGCCGGCGAACAGCTGCTGTGGACGGCACTTACATCAATTGAAGGCAGTGTACCTGGTACTGTAGATGCTGCTGCGGCGTGTGCATGGGCTTGGGCGCGGCCTGCTGCGGCTGGTACATGAGCAGCGTGTTGAGGTTGGCGCCCGCGCCCGCGCCCGCGCCGCTCGCGCCGGCGAACAGCTGCTGTGGACGGCACTTACATCAATTTCGCCTTAAACGTCGCCATAAGCCGCCGTATTTGGGTCACAAGAATTTTATTAAAGATGGGAGAGGCAAGGAAGAAGCTTATTCGGCTCGGGATCATTTCGACTTTCAGTATATAACAAAGTACTTTGTGATTTCGACTCAACCGAATTCAATCTCGTCCTGCTACGGACGGCCTCTGCCTGCCTGTACCTGTCTTCACACTATTGACAACTAAAAGGCAACTTCTTTTGTTTGAATACTATGAATTAAACAAGATGCACATTTCGGTTTGAAGAGTAATTAAAATTATTGAAATAACGTCAATTCAATGTTATCAACCCACTAAACATACTTGATCCGAAAGTGCTAGTAATATTTATATCAAAATAGTAATGGGTACAAAAGGTAAGATGGCTTGTTTGTTACCTGCTGGTTGTGCTTGTTGTGGTGCATGGCGTGCGTGTGCTGGTGCGCGTGCGCGTGCGCGTGCGCGTGCGGCGCGCGCTGCGCGAAGTCCGGCGCGCGCGGGTTCAGCCGGGACCCCTCGCCCACGCCTGCCAGCCCCATCGACACCTGTGGGCACAACGGACTCGACAATGTCGCTGCCACACGGCGAGCGACGGCGGCAGTGCGTGCACACTAATAAAATCATAAATAATACATTTATTCGCAAGAAAAAAGTACAATTTCTACTTTACACCAATGGTGCACTGCTGTCACTGCCGCCGCCACTCGGAACAGTGTTCGAACCTCTACAGACTAGTTGCCTGAATTTGACGAGTATGGCGTGGCGCAGTAAAAGAGCCGTCGCCATCATGTGAGTCTGTACAATATTTCCGTAACCTAAGGACCGTATCGAAAATTATGGAAACAAGTTTGTAAGGGTAAAAAAAAGAGGTTGCAATATTTAGAATTTTCTTTCATATGTCAATGTGACAAGTATATATTCAATTATTGGAATTTAATATAAAAAATAACACAATTCTTCTAATATCTAAGATGAAAGGTTTATCAGATAAAAAACGACTTTAAATTGTGACCAAATTACTGCAAGGGATCGGGTATGTCTATGAGAAAGATAGCTGCAGAGGAAGCAGTTAGCCTGAAAGCGGTTTATAATACCATCAAACGATTCGGCATGAATCATACTTTAAAAGATTTGCCTGGTCGTGGCAGAAAACGCGGCCCTTTGCGTCCTAATTTGGACAAGAAGATATGCGAACAGTTTTCCCGGAAAAAAGACATTTCCATTCGGGATTGTGCGAAAAAATGCCATACTACCATTGATTTAGTATATGTAACATATACACAATCAGCCGAAAAAAAATGGCAGTCCAAAAGAACCGGCTGATGGAATTGGCCGGCTCTTTTGCGTTTAGTCTGGTTTCGACCGTCAGACTTGTTGGTTGTCAGATATGTCTAAATGTTCAGTCAAAAACTGCGTAAATACCAACAAAAAAAGATGGGATATATTTATTCCAGTAAATTCTCTTGATAACGTAACGAAATTTGTGTAAACTCGTTGTAATTTAATAGTTTTAAACATGTTTTAAATAATTAGTTTTGTTAGTTCAAATGACGTACGTCGCAGAACATAAATCTAAGGATTTGGTATTAGATACTTTTTTTATGACGTTGTTACCTACGTTATATGTTTTTCATATTTAAGATTTCCCAGAAATCCTCAGCGACATGCAAAATGGGCTGCAGTCATAGCACGCGACAGTCGAGACGATTTATTTAAACCAAACGACTTTAACATAAAAAGCGAAGTAAAACATCAATATGTTACAATCTGTGAGCTGTAAATTTGCTACACGATATTAAATAAATGTACTGATCTTTAAGACATATTCCATAAAGGAGACACCTGTTTAGCGGACATGATTGTAACACCGAAAAGAAAAACAATAAAGAACTTTCTATTCTATTCTATTCACGCGTCGTTTGTTGGACTCATTTTTCTGCTTCGGATAATATATACGACAAAAAATGGATTAAACAGCCAACTAAAACTGCCACACCTGTCATGGAAAGAAATGGACTAACGAGTCCAATTTTAATTTCAATTCTTTCCAATAATTTGTCAGGCAAAATTAATAAGTTTATATGGATCCAGTTTATAAAACAAACAAAATACAGCAAAAACAAGTTTTGTAAGAAAAACTTAATTTTGCTGAATTTTTTTACTATGGTACTGAAGCTATATAAACTAATTAAAGACCTGGACGGTATTCTAAGTACAAAGTTTTAGAGCAAACTAGCTACTCGTTTTAAAATGAGAGCGTAACTACGTTTGTATGGAGAATTGAGCTTACTGCGGACTCTTAATTAACTATAATATAATTGTATAATCCAATATCAATACATAATTTGGAGATTTGAAACTGTTTATTCCCCACTTGTAAAATAAAGAAACCTGATTATTTTTGTGATATTGGTCTTTCTGTTTAAATTCCTACATAAAATATTGTTAAAGTAATTTTATAACGCGACTCCATTCATTCGCTATTTAGTTTTGACGTGAGCAGTTAAGTCACATTATGATAAAATCTCAATAAACTAAAAAGTATTTTATCTGTTGATGTTGATTTGCTAGTATGGTGCTTAAAGTCTAAATAACTGAGTTCTTTTTTTTATGAAACATATCTTGATGCAGGTTATAAGTTAACGCTATTAGCAACTACTGAAATATAGCTAGAGTTGTCATTTTGGAGCACATTTCTAGAAATTTTTGTTCGGCATTGTGAGTCTATTTACTTTATGGTACAGTCGCCATCACATAGGTACACTATAGGTGTTCATAAATATCGGCACATGCACCCTAATGCCTTAAAAAATAGAGGTGTGTTCCGATGTTTGTGACGTGCTTGTTTGCTCCGATGTATGTGATGGCGACTGTACGTCAATGCATACTACTATAGGCATGGTCCAGCGTGCCAAGGAGCGGAACTTGTTGGTAACATATAAAAAGCAAAAACAACCAAAACGCAGCATAACCCAAGAGTCTTCCGTCAAAACTAGGGCTCGGAAGTTATACCACCAAAATTTTAGTAAAAATGACCAATGCATCATCATGGACGATGAAACTTATGTCAAACTTGACTACAAAACATTGCCTGGGCCGCAGTTTATACAGTAGAGAGAGGAGCAAAGGTCCCTAAAGAAGACAAAGCAATTTTTTGCGAAAAATTTGGCCAAAAAGTGATGGTTTGGCAAGCTATTTGTCAATGCGACATGAAAACGTCTCCGTTCTTCGTAAATTTCTTTCGTAATTTCCATTTCGTGTGGCAGTTTTAGTTGGCTGGTTAATCAATTTTTTGTCGTATATATTATCCGAAGCAGGAAAATGATTCGAACAAACGACGCGCGAATAGAAATAGTACATTATTGCCGTGGCCGGGAAGGAGGCAATTGCAGGCTGAGTATTTGTTTAAACGGACGAGCTTGCGAGTCCGTTTAATTATAATACGAAGCCTGCAATTGGCATTCCGGCTGAGGCTAATATAGTGCTTTTCTCAAAAATGGGGGAATAAAAAAGATTAAATTGAAATCAAGCGTTATTATTAAATACAAATTGAGGATACTTACTGCAAATTTCATAAAATTAAACGTCATCATAGACTTTTTTAAACAGAATCGCAAGTGTATTTTCCACCGAAAAACACAATATTTTAATGACTCATACAAAAATGTCGCATTTGCAACAGAAAAATACGACTTGATTTGGCTGAATACGACCTGTGCCGTCTTTTATATGCCAGTTTCTACTTTTTTTACTCGACAAATAAAAGAATTCATATGTAACATTCCAGGCGGCCTGCAATGTTTTTTATTTTTTAATTTTGATCTGGCCTAAAACTATACACTTTACCTTCCAATATGTAGCGAGTTATATTCACTTTTCGGGCCATTTTTGAGAAAAGAATATATTAGAATAAAAAGTTCTTTATTGTTATTCTTTTCGGTGTTACAATGTTCGCTAAACGGGTGTGTCCTTAATGGAATATGTCTTAAAGATCTGTACATTTATTTTATATCGTGTAGCAAATTTACAGCTCACAGATGAGTGTGTAACATATTGATGTATTTTTTCGCTTTTTATTTTAAAGTCGTTTGGTTTAAATAAATCGTCTCGACTGTCGCGTGCTATGACTGCAGCCCATTTTGCATGTCGCTGAGGATTTCTTGGAAATCTTAAATATGAAAACCATATAACGTAGGTAACAACGTCATAAAAAAAGTATCTAATACCGACTCCTTTGATTTATGTTCTGCGACGTATGTCATTTGAACTAACAAAACTAATTATTTAATAAAACATGTTTATAACTATTCAATTACATCGAGTTTACACAAATTTCGTTACGTTATCAAGAGAACTCACTGGAATAAATATATCCCATCTTTTTTTCTTGTTTTTTTTTGTTGGTATTTACGCAGTTTTTGACTGAACATTTCGAAACCAGACTAAACGCAAAAGAGCCGGCCAATTCCATCAGCCGGTTCTTTTGGACTGCCATTTTTTTCGGCTGATTGTGTATCTAGATATCATAATAAATGGCTGCGTGTCACTATGCTCGCCATGTACTGGACTGGTATAGAGAGAATAATGTTGAATTTGTTGCGAAAATGCATAATCCCCCGAATTGCCCTGAAATTAGACCAATCGAGAGATTTTGGGCTCTGATGAAGGCAAGGTTAAAAAAACAAGCCAAACCAACTGATAACATCGAGCAATTCAAAAAAGACTGGATTCGTACCCAAAAATCCTTCAGTACAGTTGCTGTCCAGAAGTTAATGAAGAATATTAAAAGTAAAGTTAGAAAACTAGCAAAGGGAGGCAATATAGCAAGGGAGGCATAAAAAAATGGACACTATTATTATATTGTTTGAAGATTTAAGAATCGCATTATTTTAGTATTTTTTTTTGTAATAAATGTTATTACGCACATTACACCATAATACTTGTTTCCATAATATTCGATACGGTCCTTAAAGTAGTAGTGGCACGGCGTCCATACCACTCGATTCCCACCGGCTTGCCTATTTCATGACAATGGAGTAGAAGCATGGGTGCCACTATAAACTTACCATCATATTGTGTCCATTTCGGGAGTTGTCTTGGTAGATAGGTCCATTCCGGGATAATCCGCTCATGTCCATTGTATTCACATTGTTGCCTAAAAATTGTAATACGGAAAGTTAGATCTCAGTACTAAAATTGTTAAATATTTTCTTATTTACCAGATGTCAATCATTATTAAAGATGTCGCACACGGACGGCGCCGAACTGATGTCGCACACGGACACATCGGTTGCTTGCGACAGATTGTGATACCCGTTTGACAAGCGGTATGTGGTCTTTATAACGCATCTGTCTGCGAAAGGGTCAATATTATTAACCCCATTATTAATTAATAAGCACCATGGTGTTAACATGGTATGGATGTATACCGTCCATGGCTGGCTAAAGTACAGAAGCGAATGGACCGTGTGACGCTAGTATAGTATACAGTGCAGCACGGGGTGTGGCTCGGTGGCTAGTGAATGTCGGGTTCGGAGTAGATAATTCCACGGGCGAAATGGTTGTCTTAGGCGGAGTCGAGTCCAGTCCGTCGCATGTTTAGTTTGGGGAGACGAACGACTCACTGAGCGAGATGGGCGGGAGCGGGCCGATGGGCATGGGCTGGTGGAAGGGCGGCTGCGGCGGCTGGTAGACGGGCGGCGGCGTGGAGCCGTGCGACGACGTGCGCGAGCACGGCGAGCAGCCGCCCGGCGCCGCGCCGCGGTAGCCCGGCGCCTTGCTTGCGTCCGCCTGCTCGCGGTACACCTGTTTAGTTTGGGGAGACGAACGACTCACTGAGCGAGATGGGCGGGAGCGGGCCGATGGGCATGGGCTGGTGGAAGGGCGGCTGCGGCGGCTGGTAGACGGGCGGCGGCGTGGAGCCGTGCGACGACGTGCGCGAGCACGGCGAGCAGCCGCCCGGCGCCGCGCCGCGGTAGCCCGGCGCCTTGCTCGCGTCCGCCTGCTCGCGGTACACCTGCGGACCGACACAACCGACTTTAACTACTTAACACTATCAACCCTAACTATACTCATAGACAACATCCGCATATGCGATGGCTAAGGCGGGATAGCTACGCCAACTACGCACCAGGTTTTGCACAATATCCACTTCTCATGAAATTATGTTACAAGGTGACTACGACGTCGTATGACCGCGCCGATGTGCATTTGTCGCGGTCGCGGGAGGCGCTGCATCAGTTTGGTCTCGGTCTTAAAGCGAGTTGAGCGAGTGCGTAGTCGGCATAACAGTTGTGGAATACGATTGCAATCGGCAAATGAAAATTTCCAGCAAATTTAAAACTCGTTAGTAATAGTACATTGTTTAACAAGGGGCGTATGAGGAATATTGCAATCGAGAGTTTATCAGAAGCCCGACGCCGTAAGGCGGAGGGCTTTTGATGACTCGAGTTTGCAATATTCTTACGCCCGTGTTATACACAATGTTTTTCATCACATTTGCGAGGAAATAAATAACTACAAAAGACAGAAAAATCTATGTTTTATACAAGCGCACCAATCAAATGTTGACGAAATTGACAACTTCACTTCCAGATCAGTGCGTAGCTTCAATATTTCAACCAATCACAGAGCATGGAGCATGGGGTTCTGGCAGCGCATGGCCTGCTCGATTTTATTTTCCAACCAATCACAGAGCCAGAATTCTTGTCGTACGCGGCCGTCCAGATTTGCTTAACCAATCAGATCACACACAAGCTCATTACTCCCTTGGGACCATTATTTCCCACGGGAACAATTTAGGCCATTGTCCTTCTGTATACAGGCATGGAATAACACCATATATGAGCAAGTGTGATGAAAACTTTTTAACTAAATAGAACTTGATAGTTTTGAGGTGTATGCGAGATTGTTAGACAATGCAGATTGAAGCAAATAGAAAACCGTGAAGACTTGGAAAAGGTAGTGTAATATAATATATAAAGAGTAATATAGAGGTGCTCACGATGTTGGTAGTGTGGTCTAGCCTGGGTACCTGCGGCGGGTCGGCGGCGTGCGCGTCGCCGGCGCCCCACATGCCGCCGCCGGCGCCCGCCGACAGGTCCTTGAACAGTGAGTACTCCTGCGTGCCGCTGCCGCTGCCCGCGCTCGACTGTAATAAACCAACTTCCTGTTTTAATGTTCCCACTCACACGATACTAGCGACCCAAAACTAGATAGCACAACCGCTTATTTAATGACGAAGTTTCTGTGTTACCTGTGGCGTCGTATTAACGTGCAGCGCAGAGTTAGGGTTGGCAGTGTTTTCTTCACTCCACTGGCTAGGAGCTTCGGGGCTTAGCTGTAACGTAGAAAACATATGTTTTACTTCAAAATAATATTTTTGTACTCGACGATTAAAATATGTGTATTAAGATTTCATAGAGAATACTGCAACGTCACTCTTTATATCGTTGAATAGTCTGTTACTTCCGAAACAACCGAAATAACTGTTTCGATACGCTCTAGACAACCGAAAAAAAATTGAAAATAGAACTAAAATAAATTCGACCAATCACGTGGCTGCTTCACCGAATTGTAATGAATTGGACCAATAGAACCGCTTTGATTATTGAGTTTACTCGTTGATATCGTACGCTCGTTGATGTCTTTTAAGATATCAACGAGCGTACGAGCGATAGGCTGCACTTCGTTTCAACAGTATCGAGTTTGTTTAATTAGTTCAGTTGACTCGTAGAAAATTAATTTTAATGAACTCGTACAAAATAGTATTTTTCACAATCGTGTTATAATAGAGAGCTTTTTAGTCGAGTACCGTGTTTAGGCCACGAAGCTTGCTGAGTGGCCTAAGTAAGGTACGAGATTAAAAAGCTTGATTGACCGCTACGCTCGTCGGCGGGGTGCTTGTCTGCTGTGCCGACCAATTACATTGTAGTTACCTGCGGGATGTCGGGCACGCGCTTGTCGTCGTCGAGGCGCGCGGGCGGCGAGTCGCGCGCGCGCAGCGGCGACGCGGCGGGCGGCGGCGGCGCGTGCGCGTGCACGCTCGTCGGCGGGGTGCTTGTCTGCTGTGCCGACCAATTACATTGTAGTTACCTGCGGGATGTCGGGCACGCGCTTGTCGTCGTCGAGGCGCGCGGGCGGCGAGTCGCGCGCGCGCAGCGGCGACGCGGCGGGCGGCGGCGGCGCGTGCGCGTGCACGCTCGTCGGCGGGGTGCTTGTCTGCTGTGCCGACCAATTACATTGTAGTTACCTGCGGGATGTCGGGCACGCGCTTGTCGTCGTCGAGGCGCGCGGGCGGCGAGTCGCGCGCGCGCAGCGGCGACGCGGCGGGCGGCGGCGGCGCGTGCGCGTGCACGCTCGTCGGCGGGGTGCTTGTCTGCTGTGCCGACCAATTACATTGTAGTTACCTGCGGGATGTCGGGCACGCGCTTGTCGTCGTCGAGGCGCGCGGGCGGCGAGTCGCGCGCGCGCAGCGGCGACGCGGCGGGCGGCGGCGGCGCGTGCGCGTGCACGCTCGTCGGCGGGGTGCTTGTCTGCTGTGCCGACCAATTACATTGTAGTTACCTGCGGGATGTCGGGCACGCGCTTGTCGTCGTCGAGGCGCGCGGGCGGCGAGTCGCGCGCGCGCAGCGGCGACGCGGCGGGCGGCGGCGGCGCGTGCGCGTGCACGCTCGTCGGCGGGGTGCTTGTCTGCTGTGCCGACCAATTACATTGCTTTACTAACCGCCACCAACATTGGTGAGCGTTGATACAAGCCATTATCAAACCACTATTTGAATGGGATTGGAGGTGATAGTTATTTTTTGCTGTTCTGTATCGTTTTCATAAATTGAGGTGCAGTAATAGTAGATTCTTAACCAAGGGTTGAAAGTGATCCACAGCAGCCGAGATATTTCTGTCGCTCGAACGAAGTGAGAGCGCCAATAGTTCGAGGGTGAAATGGGTAATTTCACCCGAGTTAAACACTCTACTTTTCATTTCGACTGTGAGGAAAGTAAACAGGTATATTAAGAGTAATCAGTTAAAATACACATACTGCCAAAATTTGAAAAGTTTAAAAAACGTCTCTGATCTAATAGTTTCAATCTTATTTCTTGTATTTATTTAATTCTATAAATATAGGTAGCGAATGATTTGCTTAATATGAAATAAATTAATTATTCGATTTTAGATATATCTAAGTAATAGTACATTGTGATACAAGTGAGCTATGTTGATCAATTCATCAGAGGCGGAATTGTCACGCGAACCGCAGGTGAGCGTGATAAAAGAGCCGAGGATGTAATTATCAAAGCTCACGCGTGTCATACGACGTTTTTCAACACATTTGCGAGGAAAAAATCCTTTTCATAAAATGAAAATGTTACAGGCTCCTAAGTTGTTTCCTTAAGTTATTGATGACAACAGGTTTTTACTCACATACATTTGTACATCTCCAAGAATATAGGTACAGTAGCGTCAATTCTATTTATCACTTTTCTATTCACCGTGAGTCAACAATTTTAATAATAACCAAACACGCATCATCAATGTTTACAAATAATTTGTGAAATTACTTATAATGGCGCGCAACTATTTTTTTTTCGTGAAGTTCGCGCAGTGCGCCCGCAGCGAGGCTTAGATGAAATCTCTAAACAGCCAATACAAAATAAAATAAATATTTTCTTTCTCAATATAAATTCATGTAAAATGTTATCAAAAGTAAATAGTTTTACTAAATGAAACGTTTCTATATCATATCCAAGAAGAAATAATAAATTAATTCACAAGAAGGATTTAATTTGTTTAGTCGAGTAAGAATCCATTTGCCGAGAATTAAAAACAAACCTGTATAACCCGGTCAATTTAAGAATGCGCCGAGTCCATACATACACCTTGCTGCAAGGTGCCGACGTGTCTTAATCGGGATATAAACATAACTACACGAGTGTCGTAATGTTATAAAACACGCGTGTTTAATACCCAGGATTATGAGCCTAAAAGCGGCACAATAAGAGGCACGTTACGAGCAAATGTGTTGAAATAGTACATTACTTACCTAGGGCGGTTAAACAAAGAATGTCTCAGATCGCAGGTATTTGACGCCCGAGCCGAAGGCAAGGGCGATAAATATGCGCTCTGAGGCTTTCTTTATTACCGCCCGTGGTGAGTACAAAATTTTACGTCTCTATTTGGCCAGGAAGTGGGGTTTTCCGCACGCTTAGCGTGCGGTAATTCCTACTTTATGGCCAGGCATGACGTAAAATAATTAAAACTATATCCAACCTCTAACCTCTTTGCACTGGCCACTTGCCGCGGCCTACTCGATTGTAATCGAGTAGGCCGCAACGCAACTAATCTAGAGGGCCATGCCGAAAAGTGAAAAAAAAAAATTATAGCATTATGGCGGGCAGCCGATATTTACAGAAATGATTTTGAATGTTGATTTTCTGTAATTTGGAAGAAAAATACCAACGTTAAAAGGATTTATATCAATATCGTCGTAATGAACCCGTCGCTTAATGTATAGCTGAGTTAAGATATATGTAAAGCTTTTATTTTAATAATATGAAGTAACTCAATTATCTTCGACTACGTGGCTGACAGTAAAAATAAAAATAAATACTTTCCACCCTAGGGGAGCAAACGCTATTTTCCAACCGGCTATATGCCCATGAAAAGTTAACTTTCAGAACAGGAGAGATAAAATAGTAGATTGTACAACAAGCGCATAAAACGAGCTATTTAACCTGAGACGTTTATATCCACCCGAGCCACTGGCGAGGGTGGATAGTTAAGTCGAGGGGTTAAATGGCTAATTTATGCCAGAGTTATACACACTACTTTTCACTTCGATTGCGAGAAAATAACGAATAATTGCAAAATAAAATAAAATCAGAGCTCATTCCCGTCACTTAACTTTTTCAAGTTTTTATGTTTAATTTTCACACGTGACACGTGATATTAGACTTAGGTACTTCATACTGCCAAGTAATTGAATGGTTCAATACGTTTTCAAATAATAATTGACTCCCTATTTTATCTGGTTTTATTAATTTAGTACTTAATGGAAAATACGGATGTAAAATTTATTAATGCAAATCAAATCAAATGACAAGTTTATTCTACTAAGTTTTATGTGTGTGTGGCTGTTAGGCCCGATTATCTTAGTCTTTAAAACCATTTTACTTTGTTCACTAGAGCATAAAAGTGGCATTTTGTGCAGCATACATCCAGCACAAAGGCGAACTTTGCGAGTATGAGAATTGAAAAGATTATTTGTATGTATCATGAGCAGTCGAATCGTCCATACGCATTTGTGAATGGATTGAGTACCGTGTCAATCCTGTGTTGTATTGGATTAAGACACAGAGTGCCAGGCTCGGTTCTCGGCAAGTGTTTATTTATGTGTATGGTTCTCCTCGTCAGTACCTGGGGCTTGGGGCGCGACTTGGGCTCAGGCGCGGGCAGCGGGCCGAGCGCAGACGGCGCGGTGAGTTTGGCCGCGAAGGTGTTGCGCGTGCCCACGATGGCGCCCGTGTACGACAGCGACGACTTCACCGGCGTCGCCGTCGCGCTCGTTGCGGTGCGCTTCTCACTCAACGGTGTTGCTATTCGGTAAAATGACAAACACATTTATTTTCGTCATACTATATACAGGATGTTTGGTCCATCGTTTGCCAAATTAAAACGGCAGGTAGTTTGGGTGTGGTTCGCAGGTTTTCTCCACAAAAAAATAATAATAATGATAATTCAAGTTGAAACGCGTAGGCCCTTAGAACTTTACAACATTTATTTAAAAAAATATTTAGTATAGCAAATGACCCAAACTACCTGCCATTTTAATTTGGCAAACGATGGACCAAACACCCTGTATAAGTATGTTCCCACCCTCAACACTTTAGTACCTATACTTTATTAGTAAAGTGAGCACTCAAATAAAAAACTGAATAAATTTTTGTAGTGCACAGTTATCGTAGCATAGGCAAGGAAAAAATCAAATATAAAGTTACCATGAAGGCGAGGCGGCTGCGCACGAGCTGTGGTGGCATGCTGCTTCGAGAGAGCGCGCGCGGTAGGCGTTGCGCGTGCGGCGGGTACCGCGGTTGTCTGCTGCTGCAATTAATCCAATCATACGTTAGACAAATTTGTAAGGGTGATTTGCATCGTCCTGTCTGAAGGACATCTTAACGAAATGTAGCCCGGAATGCCAACCCAAAAAAAAAAGATTTACAGCAAAGCGTCAGTGTCTATACCCCAAATGGTTTTGATTTGACATAATTAAAATCACAGGTCTATATTATAGGATCTCACTCAAGAGGTATGAATACATTTCCGCCTTTCCCACCATTTAGAGTTGTATGAGAACCATTCCCTAATCACGAACGCACGCATTGATGCAAGAAGTAGAATTAGTTGTGGGTTAACCGTACCTTGGGCGGCGCTTGCTTAGGCTGCTTGGGCTGCAGCGGCGGCGGCTGCGGCGCGGGCAGCTTGGCGCGCGGCAGCAGCGCCGCGATGTCGGCCTCGGGGTCGCGGATCATGGCCGCGATCAGGCTCGCCGCCTGCTTCGTTAACCGTACCTTGGGCGGCGCTTGCTTAGGCTGCTTGGGCTGCAGCGGCGGCGGCTGCGGCGCGGGCAGCTTGGCGCGCGGCAGCAGCGCCGCGATGTCGGCCTCGGGGTCGCGGATCATGGCCGCGATCAGGCTCGCCGCCTGCTTCGTTAACCGTACCTTGGGCGGCGCTTGCTTAGGCTGCTTGGGCTGCAGCGGCGGCGGCTGCGGCGCGGGCAGCTTGGCGCGCGGCAGCAGCGCCGCGATGTCGGCCTCGGGGTCGCGGATCATGGCCGCGATCAGGCTCGCCGCCTGCTTCGTTAACCGTACCTTGGGCGGCGCTTGCTTAGGCTGCTTGGGCTGCAGCGGCGGCGGCTGCGGCGCGGGCAGCTTGGCGCGCGGCAGCAGCGCCGCGATGTCGGCCTCGGGGTCGCGGATCATGGCCGCGATCAGGCTCGCCGCCTGCTTCGTTAACCGTACCTTGGGCGGCGCTTGCTTAGGCTGCTTGGGCTGCAGCGGCGGCGGCTGCGGCGCGGGCAGCTTGGCGCGCGGCAGCAGCGCCGCGATGTCGGCCTCGGGGTCGCGGATCATGGCCGCGATCAGGCTCGCCGCCTGCTTCGTTAACCGTACCTTGGGCGGCGCTTGCTTAGGCTGCTTGGGCTGCAGCGGCGGCGGCTGCGGCGCGGGCAGCTTGGCGCGCGGCAGCAGCGCCGCGATGTCGGCCTCGGGGTCGCGGATCATGGCCGCGATCAGGCTCGCCGCCTGCTTCGTTAACCGTACCTTGGGCGGCGCTTGCTTAGGCTGCTTGGGCTGCAGCGGCGGCGGCTGCGGCGCGGGCAGCTTGGCGCGCGGCAGCAGCGCCGCGATGTCGGCCTCGGGGTCGCGGATCATGGCCGCGATCAGGCTCGCCGCCTGCTTCGTTAACCGTACCTTGGGCGGCGCTTGCTTAGGCTGCTTGGGCTGCAGCGGCGGCGGCTGCGGCGCGGGCAGCTTGGCGCGCGGCAGCAGCGCCGCGATGTCGGCCTCGGGGTCGCGGATCATGGCCGCGATCAGGCTCGCCGCCTGCTTCGTTGCCTCGGATGAACCCCTGCAATAAACGAACATACAATAGGGTAGTTGCGTTATGTTACAATTGATAACGTTGTGTTGCTAAATGGATAGTAAATCATCAAAATACTATAATAAAGTATAAATTAAAAAAATTAATTCAAATCATACAAAGATTTTTTTATTCTCGAAGAGTAAATTTAAAGCTACCACTAGAATTCTTACGCTTTTATAGAAACACAATTGTATAACAACTATGGACCTAAACGCAGTATTTCGCGACCGAAACAGCAATTTACTTGATTTTCCATACAATGATTAGTACAAATTGCTGCTGCCAGCGAGGTCCGTCCTTAACTTCTGCCGTGCTTAACTTGCCCTGCTTGTCGACCTCGTTGTGCGCGCCGGTGGCGGCGCGGATGGCATTGATGTTGCTGCCCGCGCGCCCGATCACTCGCGAAGTATACGTACTTGATAGTGATGATGCGTTCGCCCTGGCCCTTGCCCTGCTTGTCGACCTCGATGTGCGCGCCGGTGGCGGCGCGGATGGCATTGATGTTGCTGCCCGCGCGCCCGATCACTCGCGAAGTATACGTACTTGATAGTGATGATGCGTTCGCCCTGGCCCTTGCCCTGCTTGTCGACCTCGATGTGCGCGCCGGTGGCGGCGCGGATGGCATTGATGTTGCTGCCCGCGCGCCCGATCACTCGCGAAGTATACGTACTTGATAGTGATGATGCGTTCGCCCTGGCCCTTGCCCTGCTTGTCGACCTCGATGTGCGCGCCGGTGGCGGCGCGGATGGCATTGATGTTGCTGCCCGCGCGCCCGATCACTCGCGAAGTATACGTACTTGATAGTGATGATGCGTTCGCCCTGGCCCTTGCCCTGCTTGTCGACCTCGATGTGCGCGCCGGTGGCGGCGCGGATGGCATTGATGTTGCTGCCCGCGCGCCCGATCACTCGCGAAGTATACGTACTTGATAGTGATGATGCGTTCGCCCTGGCCCTTGCCCTGCTTGTCGACCTCGATGTGCGCGCCGGTGGCGGCGCGGATGGCATTGATGTTGCTGCCCGCGCGCCCGATCACTCGCGAAGTATACGTACTTGATAGTGATGATGCGTTCGCCCTGGCCCTTGCCCTGCTTGTCGACCTCGTTGTGCGCGCCGGTGGCGGCGCGGATGGCATTGATGTTGCTGCCCGCGCGCCCGATCACTCGCGAAGTATACGTACTTGATAGTGATGATGCGTTCGCCCTGGCCCTTGCCCTGCTTGTCGACCTCGATGTGCGCGCCGGTGGCGGCGCGGATGGCATTGATGTTGCTGCCCGCGCGCCCGATCACTCGCGAAGTATACGTACTTGATAGTGATGATGCGTTCGCCCTGGCCCTTGCCCTGCTTGTCGACCTCGATGTGCGCGCCGGTGGCGGCGCGGATGGCATTGATGTTGCTGCCCGCGCGCCCGATCACTCGCGAAGTATACGTACTTGATAGTGATGATGCGTTCGCCCTGGCCCTTGCCCTGCTTGTCGACCTCGATGTGCGCGCCGGTGGCGGCGCGGATGGCATTGATGTTGCTGCCCGCGCGCCCGATCACTCGCGAAGTATACGTACTTGATAGTGATGATGCGTTCGCCCTGGCCCTTGCCCTGCTTGTCGACCTCGATGTGCGCGCCGGTGGCGGCGCGGATGGCATTGATGTTGCTGCCCGCGCGCCCGATCACTCGCGAAGTATACGTACTTGATAGTGATGATGCGTTCGCCCTGGCCCTTGCCCTGCTTGTCGACCTCGATGTGCGCGCCGGTGGCGGCGCGGATGGCATTGATGTTGCTGCCCGCGCGCCCGATCACTCGCGAAATGGCGTGCGCGCCCACCGACACTTTCTTGCACCTGTACAAAATATTGATCATGCATGACACTGGAATCATTGTAATTACTAGTGTTGTAGGACGCAACGGTAAATAATAACTGAATAAAAGCTATTGCCTCAGTACCGATCGTGTCCTGATGCTCTCCAGCACCTTAATGATGGTGGTTCATAACTTTTGTTGCTTCGAAATTATATTTTCATCTCTCCTGCTCTGAAAGTTGATTTTTCATGGGCATATAGCCGGGTGGAAAATAGCTTTTTCTCCCCTAGGGTGGAAAGTATTTTTTTTTTATTGTTACGGTCAGCCACGGAGTCGAAGATAATAGAGTTACGTCAAATCATTAAAATAAAAACTTTTCACAAATCGACACTCAGCTATAAGTACCTGCATTAACGAGTTGTTTATTACGATTATAGGTTGATATTAAATTATTTTTCCTCACAGTCGAAATGAAAAGTAGAGTGTTTAACTCGGGTGAAATTACCCATTTAACCCTCGAACAATTGACAACATTTAACTCACTTCGTTCGAGCGCCAGAAATATCTCGGGTTAAATGCGTCACTTTCAACCCTTGGTTAACAATCTACTATTTCTATAGTATACTAACTACTTACCCCGGTTCGACAGTGGAGAGGGTCTGTACACTAGATTTGCGCACGACCTCTTTCCAGCCTTCCTCGCGCCGTCCGCCCACGCAGCCGCCTTTAGGCGAAGTACTCTTGCCTTCCAGCTCCCATCTACAATACCAAGGTAAATAGTATAAGCTTTGTTTTATTTCGTAAGAAAAGTGTAATTTCATGGTATGTTGATTGAGGAATGGCACAATAAAAGTGATTCGAAATGGATGACAAAATAATGTGAAGACAATGCAATTTTTTTACTTTTGATAACGCCTGGTACAGGGTCGAGTAAATGGCACATACAATCCAATCTCATTAATTGATAAAATACTTGTCAATAATGTACGATCTACAAGTACTATGCGATAACTCTACCCGTATATTTGAAGCTTAACTTCAAAAGGTGTGCACATGCACATTTAACACATGCGGGCTGGATTTGAACTGCAACCTAGTTTAAATGCTGTTGACTTGCAGTCTAGGTGCAGTCCAAATGTAGAAGAGAAAATGCTTTCAATCAGCAATTCATATGTCTACAACGGTGTTTTGATTTGGCTGTTAAGCAACAAAGATGATAAATTGATGAAGCGTTAGATACTGATTGTTACAAGGGCAGTGTTAAGAAATGGATACATGCTGTGTTACACTGTTACAGCATGCAATTATTACATTCAACCACAACTCATTTAATATCAACAACAGCGTAGCCAGAGGGCGCGCGTTCGAGTGCTGCCTTACGCTGTATTCGATTTACACGGTTAACTTTTTCTTTGTATTTGTTCTCTGTATCAAATGATTCGTAAATTTTTTTTTGTACTCGTCGATTAAAATCTGTGTATTAAGATTTCATAGAGAATACTGCAACGTCACTCTTTTCATAGTTGTAGTCCATGTTACTGTCGAAACAATCGAAATAACTGTTTCGATACGCTCCAGACAACCGAAAAAAATTTGAATTTAGAACTAAAATAAATTCGACCAATCACGTGGCTGCTTTATAGAACTGGGGACCGATTTTTGACTTTCGAGCGCTCGAAAATTAAATAAAAGTATATATGATTGTAGTGTCAAAATTGCAAGCACTTACTTTCTACCGATATAATTGAATACGAGTGGTCAATACCACTCGTTTTTCAGTTGTCATTTTTGTCAGTTTTCGAGTGAAAGAGTCGAGCGATCGAAAGTCAAAAATTCGGTCCCCTGTAATGAATTGGACCAATAGAATCGCTTTGATTATTGAGTTTACACGTTGATGTCGTACGCTCGTTGATGTCTTTTAAGATATCAACGAGCGTACGAGCGATAGGCTGCACTTCGTTTCAACAGTATCGAGTTTGTTTAATTAGTTCAGTTGACTCGTAGAAAATTAATTTTAATGAATTCGTACAAAAAGTATTGTCACAATAGTGTTATAATCAAGCTTTTTAATCTCGTACCTTACTTAGGCCACTCAGCAAGCTTCGTGGCCTAAACACGGTACTCGACTAAAAAGCTCTCTATTATAAAACGATTGTGAAAAATACTAATATGTATTTATCAGCGACCAAAAATCACGAGTAAAGAGGTCAGTATGATTATGCGCATACATACATCAATAATGAATGAAAAGGTTCGCCGATTGGCGACTTTATTTCAACGCTGTTAAGGTCCAAAAGCGACAAACCTTTTAATTCAGCAACTGTATCTATCGATAACAATCCAAATACATGCATCGAGCAAAACCGTTACAACATGCTAATACTGTATCCGTAGATGATTTGGGACTATCAAGTGCTTCGAACAAAGGGCAGACATGGATGAAACTAGCGGTGAACAAGTGCCAGGTGCGACAGATGATTTCTTGTGATGCGAGGTGCGGGCGATTCGGCAACGAACATCCTTGGGATCTCCGCGCGAACATCAAAGCTTTTTGACGTGAGTTGTATTATCGCGGACCGTTTCATACATAGATTCCGTCAAGTGAAAGCTCAATGATAATTTTCTGCTAACTGGCACGCGATTGATTCAATTGATCAATTGTTAGACATACAAATATACATTGATTTTCAACACATATGTGGTGGTGCACACAGACTTGACAGATTCTAGAAATACAATTAACTGAAATAAGGCAATACTTGTCAATCATAAAAGTTTTGCAATGCTTGCAAATATATTTGTGAATATGAATTGATAAGACTGTGAAAGTAATTTAGAACAGTGTGGTTATCTGTTTGGAAAAGCATTGCCTTTATTGAGTTTGTGTCCATGATGTCCGAGTGAGTAGTGTATTCCGCGATGATCCCGCTTGGTTCACTTACTGGTGCATGGCGTGCGTCTTTTTGTTTTTGTCTGTCGGGTCAATGTCCTCCTTCTCGGCCGCGAGCCGAGAGGATTCGAACACTTGACTCTTTCTAGAGCTACTCCCGTATTTGTTTACGTTCTGTACTGTTATGCTCTTAGGGATATCCTCTTCGGGTTTTCTGGAAGAACAATATTAAATGTGTAGCCACCTAAATATCCTATTCGCTAATTATTAACGGTTTTACGTATTTTCTAGATAAATAATCAAACTCTTAATCAATAGCAGTATTCGCTGGCATCATTTAGTTGTTGTACATTCGAGTTCCAAAATATGTGCACGCTGTGCACGGCCAAAGTCATTCAAAATATGTGAACACGACTTTATTGTTAAGGACATAAGGTTGCTCAGATATTTTTGAACATTTGGAGACGTATATATAGTTATGAACTCGACTGTACTGTAATAACCTTTTCAACACACCTGCTCGTAAAGTAGGTCTTATTACAGCGTATTTACACTGATAATGCAGAATATTACCCATGCCGTGCCTTTTACATTACATTATCGCACTAGTGCCTTTTCATTACATATCTTTTTAAATATTAGCAAAATAATGCAGAATATTATCCATGCCGTGACTTTTACATTACATTATCGCACTAGTGCCTTTTCATTACATATCTTTTAACATTTTCATTTTTTTTTTTCCTCGCAAATGTGTTGAAAAACGTCGTATGAAACACGTGAGCATTGGTCATTACACTTCTCGTCTCCATTAAGCCTTCGCCTTCGGCTCAGGCTTAAAAACCGACTCGAGTGTAATGACCAACTTAGCACACTTGTATCATAATGTACTATTTTGTACTCGACGATTAAAATATGTGTATTAAGATTTCATAGAGAATACTGCAACATCACTCTTTTCATCGTTGAATAGTCTGTTACTTCCGAAACAAACGAAATAACTGTTTCGATACGCTCTAGACAACCGAAAAAAAATTGAAAATAGAACTAAAATAAATTCGACCAATCACTTGGCTGCTTTACCGAACTGTAATGAATTGGACCAATAGAACCGCTTTGATTATTGAGTTTACTCGTTGATGTCGTACGCTCGTTGATGTCTTTTAAGATATCAACGAGCGTAATACGAGCGATAGGCTGCACTTCGTTTCAACAGTACCGAGTTTGTTTAATTAGTTCAGTTGACTCGTAGAAAATTTATTTTATCTACGCACATATCATTAGTTCACAATAGTGTTATAATCAAGCTTTTTAATCTCGTACCTTACTTAGGCCACTCAGCAAGCTTCGTGGCCTAAACACGGTACTCGACTAAAAAGCTCTCTATTATAACACGATTGTGAAAAATACTATCCCAACTACTTCAATTATTTTAAAAAGGGTTACATTTGAACGTACCGGTTTAAAACACAATAAGTATATAGATACTAGAGATGAAAGGATCACATATGTGACCCAATACTGTATATCATATACAATGTCTAAATAGCATATGAAATATACAGCCGTTTCTTGAACGCGAGACGAAACATTTTAGATTTGATCCCAGATTTTTTAAGGGGATGCAAAAAACTACCAAACAGGGAGATAAATGTTGTGAACATTTCAAATAGATAATTGTGTAAATTTTTGCTGTAGACTGTTATAACGCACAGCAGGATCAGTTTTTATCCAAATGAAAATCCTTCAAGCAATTATAAGTATCACTGACTCGCAACCACTACAAGCATGCAGCATTTTATTACTGGCAACAAACACCTCAACCAAACCACTTCATAACCTAGGCCATATTGTTTGTATCAGCAAACTACAGGCGAGTTCAATCTACCGAAGCCATATAATATACCAATGCTGCGTACAGATCAACACTCTGGTTAGCTCAAGTATAATCATGTATCACTAAGTATCAACTGATGTACACACTGCAGCAGATCTTTAGTCAGAATTCTGTAAGAATTGACTTTGACACTTATGATTTGACCTTTATATATATGAAGTTAAGGCTATCAGTTATAAGACCTAACGTTTAACTGATAGCCTTAACTTCATATATATAAAGGTCAAATCATAAGTGTCAAAAGTTAAGTCTTACTGAATTCTGACAGTATCGGTCACTGAAAAGCTAAAGAAGTGACACATGGTAATTTCTTGTTCTGTTTACTAACAAAATGGAAAACCATTAAATAACTATTATGACTTATGACTGCAGGGTATACATCGACATCTTTTCTTTCGAGATGACGAGATTGACTGTACTTATTAGAAATTATTCAAGTTTATTGCTAATAAATAATTAGTGTAACATAATGTTGTTCCACTTGTTTGCCTACTTGCTCACCGGCTGTCAGTCCAATAAGATAATTATGAATACCCGGTGATACATAGGATCTGAGGCCCTAGGACATGTGCCATCTCAAGATTATTTTCTCCATTGGATGATTGTTTACTACTACGGTACGGATGTTATCATCTGAGCTCTGAAAAGACGAGTTCTTAAGATATCTCGCTCGCACTTTGACCGAGATCTCATCCAGATTCTTTTTTAGGGTTCCGTACTCAAAGAGTAAAACGGGACCCTATTACTAAGACTCCGCTGTCCGTCCGTCTGTCTGTCACCAGGCTGTATCTCACTGATACCGTGATAGTTACAGCTGAAATTTTCACAGATGATGTATTTCTGTTGCCGCTATAACAACAAATACTAAAAACACAGAATAAAATAGTTTTTTTATAGATAATGGTACGGAACCCTTCGTGCGCGAGTCTGCTCACAATATGAGGCAAGTTAAATTCAGCTGTACCCTGCCTCTCCATAAGTCTCAAGTGCGAGAGAGGTATCCACATATTCTCTTTAGATCTCAGATCAAGGCCACAAAGTGCTTATAGCTAATATTGGACTGGCAGCCTACTAGATGTAAACACGCATGCACTCACTTGTCCTTCTTCTCGGGCAGCCGCCGCTCGAGCAGCGCCGGCTTGACCGGCGTGGCGGGCGGGCTCGGGGCCACGTTTTCTTTCTCCTGCTTCTTGTCTGGTTTAGGGGTATTCTCTTTTTCTGGTTTACTCTCTATTTGCTTGGGTTTGGGCTGCGGGAAAACAAAGTCTCGTATAATCACGGTCGTTTCAAAGAAAACACTCCAAAAAGGCTGTAAATTTTAGGTTTATAAATATTAGGGAACAATTTTAAACAAATCAACATAACAGTAAGCTCAATAAGGCTCGTTATCGTTACAGCCGAATTTAAATTAAACCCTAAAATTGGGCCATGCCATGGACAGTGTCAGTAGAATGGTTACCACAAGAAGGTAAAAGGTTTAGTTGTAGAATTTACTGATACATATAGAAGTTTAGTTGTTAGATCGATGCTCACTTTGTCGGGCTGCTTGGCAAGCGGGGCGGGCGGGGGCGCTTTCTCGTCTTTCCTCTTCTTCTTGCTCTTGGCGCTCGGGGCCGGCGGCGCCTTCACATCCGAGGAGGAGCATGAGCCCTACACAAAATAATACAATATATCAGACTCACTTTAACCATTTACGTCCAAATTTATATAAAAAGGAAAATGCGGCGCGCCAACCCTAAAGAGCGACTTTGACTCTTGCAAAAGACCGACACGCGACGGATCGGCTAAAATACAACAAGCCATGCCACGCCGAGTATAATGACTCGGCGCACAGTTTACGTACACCTCAAGGTAACCTGGACTTGTAGCTATAGCTTCTAGTTCTGAATAATGTACCTGCGAGTTGGCGTCGATGCCGGAGTCGCCCTCTTCCTTGGCCTGCGGCTCATCGTCGGGCTCGCTTAAGGTAACCTGGACTTGTAGATATAGCTTCTAGTTCTGAATAATGTACCTGCGAGTTGGCGTCGATGCCGGAGTCGCCCTCTTCCTTGGCCTGCGGCTCATCGTCGGGCTCGCCGCCCTCGGAGCACTCGCCCAGTGCCTTCTCAGAGTACAAGGAGTTCTTGTCGTTCTCGGCCTGGAGTTTGCGCCGCTCCTCCTGTCAACGACAATTTTAAGTAGAGTCTACATCGAACTATTCAGCGTGTATCACATCTCGAATAACTACGTACGAATATAAAGCGTGGACACACCATATGTGTATGCAGCAAGTGCACCACTGACCATTTACAACGCAGAGGTGCACATGCATGCGGTGTGGCGCGGCCTTAAATGTGTTGCCACTCGAATGATTCATCATTCATCATCCAAAGCCATCCATATATCACCAAATGAACAAACTTAAAATTACAATTGACATTTTCCAAAGGTACAGTCCGATCCGTAGTCGTAAAATAGGCGTGTCTAAGGGTGGAATTCCACTTTTACAAGATCTTTGTCCAATGTGTCGTGTGTGTCACGCAAATGGACTCACATTTTGCTTAAAAACATGTGAGACGAAAAGCACATTGGACAAAGATATTGGACAAGTGGAATACCACCCTAACTCCTTTCTTCTTTAGAGAGCTTTTTATGGCATTCCTTGAAATGAATATTGATAACTGCCTAAGAGCTATTAACCCCTCAAGCGTCCCAGTCACCACGTTGGCGACTAGAAAATTTTTGCCGGTAGCGTCCCAGTCACCACGTTGGTGACTAGGAGCGACCGTTGTCTTTGGTATTTTTTTCTATGGTCGGTTTGTGATTGGTTGACCTAGAAAAATACGTGAGCCATTTACAGTTCTTCACTGACTCGAATTTGATCTTTTTAGTCCAATGAGAACTGAGAATTTCAAGTAAACAAATTAAAAACGTCATAGTGCACCGACTGCACGTTACGGCACCGCCATATTGCATTTTTCTAGCCGGTGAAAGTTGTGTCTAGTGTGAAAAAAATGTCGAAATCTTTTAAACGGTAAGTGATTATTCCATGTTTTATACACCAAATTACTGATAATTGAGTACGTAATCTATTTTAATTGTTTGTTTTAACTGCACACTAAAATTGTATAGTAAAAAAATGTTGTAACTTTTAATCACGCAAGATATCGTAATGGCGGTCACCGAATTTTGCTAAAATGAAAGCATTTATTATTTCCAGTCATTCTGAGAAATAGATAACTTTGTTCCAAATGTAATCGGGAATCGATTTTTACTATTGGTTTTGCCTAAAAACCTACAAATTTGTAAATATTCAATATTTTGTTCAACAAGTACTACTTTGTACAAACGCCAACACAGTTAACTGACCATTCTGTATTTATATTGAACCTTATTACAATGCACATAAAGTGCACGGATGATCAGTTAGGTGTGTTGTCGATATTACCTCGAACTGGTTGGTACCGTTGACAAAAAAGTTAACAAATTTTTGTTTTACAATTTTTTTTTGTATACATTAGTCAAATGGTGAAAAAATAATGTCATCGTGCTTATTATTGTAATTTTATTATGTTTGATTGTGTAACGTTTTTAGAGTTTCGTATTTTATTTAGTTAGGTACTTATTCATGAAACGTTAAATTAGTATATTTGAATAAATTAATTTCATTATTCGTAGTAGTTACTTATAGTTAAACGTGCAATCGACAAATATTTGATGTTTTTTTTAACTTGTAAGTTTGATCCGAGTTTTTGTTGGTGAAAATACAGTGCTTAATAACGAAACATTTTTTTATGGAGTGAAGTTAGAAAAACAACCAATTTCACAATAATTTTTAATTTAACAGTTTCAAAGTACCTTTACGACTGAAAATACGATAGGTACCTGGTGTGTTTAGTTTGAGACCATAATTTTCAAGCAAACCAAGTGTAATGAATGATGCACGTGTTCAAGGCAATTAACAATAACAAAAGCAGGACGGCTATTTACGACCTCAGAAGTTTCGGGTCTCAGAGATTTTGTCGGCGTCCTTTGTAACCTGATAAGATAAACAATAATATCGATACTAAATCTTTATCTTTATTATATATAAAACAAAGTTGTGTTAGTTACACCATTTATAACTCAAGAAACGGCTGGACCGATTTTTTTGATGTTTGATTTGTTGGGTTTGTCCTTGCTCGGAATAGCAGAATAACGATTAAAACATGGAACATTTTACAAAAGAGAATTTTTGATTTTCTCATTTATTTGGTATGACGATACGAAGTTCGCGGAGTCAGCTAGTATTAGATATTATAGTAAATTTCTTCTTCGAAATAGAGAATGGCTGTTGCGCTATAAAGAGTTTATCAATGTGTGGGTTTTAAAGTAAACAAACCGAATTGTGCTCACTTTTACGTTATACAGAATAACGTTATAAAGAGTTTATACTGCATAAGTATTTAATTTTAGCAAAGCGAGTGCCATGGCCGCGGTGTCGCGATCTCGCTCGCGATCGGTTACGCCTGGACCATCTGGTAATGTGGCCTCTAAAAGTCGCCGTTGCCTTTTATTAGGCATGGCTATGAGTGGGCCTTACCGGCAACCGACGGACGAGGAGGAACCTAGGACGTGGAAACCCCGACTGTAAGTGCTTAGTAAATTAACACCTGCAGCACATAAGAAATAACTCTCAGATGTAGTTAGTGTACCCAAAATTCGAATAATTTTATATTATTTTGTCTCAGGTCTAAGGCCTTGGAAATTACAAAAACTCCTGGTGGCACGCTGAAGGTTGTAGACCAGGTGGACGTTTTCCGGAGCCCCAGGGGTTCCCTGCGTCGCCGCATCCCCGCCAAAAAAACACTTCAGCAGTCTATACAGTAAGTGTAATTTTGATTGTAATACGGGGCAGAGACTGTACAGTCGAGTTCATGAATAAGTATTGTACTTTCCCAAAGGTTCAAAAATGTTTGCGCAACCTTACGCCCTTCATAATAAAGTCTTCTTCACATATTTTTAATCACCATTCCCGTGCACATACATTTTCGAACTCGACTGGTTTTATGGTGGCAATGATAGGCATATTTTTTGCAGTGTCGCACCTTCAGAGCGAGTGGCGGAGATGGGGCTGGATGAAGAGGAAGGGGAAGCAGCTTTAGTAAATGATTCGGAACATGTACGAAAATGGATAGAACAGTCGCAGGAGTTCTTCGACCGTACCCGTGAGTGCAGGACGCCGTCGCCGCCAGGGGCAGCCATGGATGTTGCGTCAGAGGGTCGAGAGGTTCCATCGCTAGACGTTGATGTTCGTCCGTCGACGTCGGGGGTGGTCAACACATCCAAGCGTCCTATACGTGTTAACGATTTTGGCAGCGAATTCGATTCCGACTTTGACGACGAATATGAGATGAACGAAGTAGCTGCCAATGCTGGGAAAAGTCGGGATATACCAAATGACGACGATCTGAATGAGCATGAGGTCGATATTGTAAATAAGGTATCAAATGCAATGGATGACGCTGCTGATCAGCTGATTGCGGGTTTGATTGATTTTAACTGGCAGGATAATTATGATACGTTCAGGGGAGTTCCCGAAGAATTTTCAGGTCCCGCCCCAGGACCTATCATCGATTATGATATACCCTATGATGTTTTCACAAGTATTTGGAGTGCAGATATCATGGAGCATATCGTGCGCGAAACCAACAAATACGCAAGGCAGAAGATCAATGCGGGAATAGAGACAGGAACAATAAAAGAGTCATCTCGCCTACGTCGGTGGACTGATACTGACGTAGACGAGATGTACTTGTTTTTTGCTATGTATATATACATGGGATTGCTTCCGCGCACGTCTCAGCATGAATACTGGAAGAAGACCGGCTACCTAGAAACGCCCAAGTTCAGGCAGCTTATGTCTTATAATCGGTATATTTTGCTTAGCAAATTCATTCATTTTACGGACAACTCTGATGCGAGTCAGAGTTTGCCGTATAACGAAGGGGTTAGTTATTCGGCAAAATTAGCGAAAATCTCACCCATCCTCAAACATTTAAACGCAAAATTTTCTGAACTGTATAATTTGCATCAGGACATAGCAATAGACGAGTCATTGACCTTGTTTAAGGGCCGCCTGTCCTGGGTCCAGACGATAAGGTCGAAGGCGGCGCGTTTTGGTATCAAATCTTACGAATTGTGCGAGTCGAGGACCGGGTACTTATGGAAGTTTGATATTTACACGGGTAAGGATTCTGTACGTGACAATGTCGTCACACCTAGTATTGCCTTGGCTGGCAAGAGTACCCAAGTGGTACTGGATTTGCTGAAAGGGCTAGATAATCGTGGGCATCTTGTCACGATGGATAATTTTTACAATTGTCCTGCGTTAGCAAGGTACCTGAAGAGATCGGGCTTTGATTGTTTGGGGACATTGCGTCCAAATCGCAAACATGTACCGGTGGAGATCGCAAAGGCTTCGAAGAAAATGCCGAAGGGAAATATCATCGCTCGCCATTGTGAAGACGTTTCATGCATCGCATGGAAGGACTCCAAAGTGGTGAGCATGATATCTACCTACCATGGTTCGGATACTTTTGTGGGACGAAAGGCAGGTCGAGATCACGTAAAGCCTATTGCTGTGCGTGATTATAACAATACAATGGGAGGTGTTGATCTCAAAGATCAAAAACTCTCAATGTACTTGGTGGAAAGAAAGAGATGTGTGAAGTGGTACATGAAGATTTTCAAAAGATTGCTGAATACCAGTGTGCTCAATGCTTTTATCATGTTATCCGACTCTTTTAAACGTCGCAACAGGTCTGTTATGACGCATCGGGACTTCCGCGAACAACTTGCTGATTCTCTTGTGGAGAGACACTGCCACCACCCGCCACAAGAAATTCCAGTGTCTGATCCGGAAGTTCTGAGGCTGCGTAGGGATCTGGAACACGTTCCCGAAAAATTGGATCGCAAGGACCGAGGGTCTTGTCACATCTGTGTCCGGAATGGTACAAAGAAAAGTACGCAGATCAAATGCACCGCTTGCAAAGAGCTTCTATGTCTAGGAAATTGTTGGCGGGAGTGGCACTACCGAGAACCTCTTTCCGGTAGAGACATACAAACTCGTATGAGCAGGCGGCGTGTTCGATGAACGAATTTTTTCGAGTATCATTGTGTAAATGTGTGTATGTTAGCGAGATTTGATTGCCACGTGTCCATGTTTGGGCTTTTGACTCAACGTAACTAACTTTCTTCTTTCAGTGAACAGGACAATTGTCCGATACCTATTGTAAACCCAAATACTTACTTTAAGGTATCAGTTGGTACTAGGCGGAATTCTTAGCACTCTTCTCTTGGGCGAGAGTTGCGTAAGTGTGTATTTATGTTTGTTTTTACCGTGTCAGCTCATACTGTATGTAGGTATGTTACATATAGTTTTCATGCTAAGCTGTTCCGAGTTTTCATATTGTGTATATACGTGGCAGTGCCTGCTGATATCAATCATCTATCGCTTTAGGTAAATTATTTACAATGTTGACCTAAGCGGGTAACCTATTTCATCTCTGAATACACATCACATTACACACACATATGTACATAACATATCACATTTATCTGTAAGGACCAGTCAGTCAGTTTAGTTTTAGTTTATTAAGTAAGTAAATGTGTAGAACAGTACGATGAACTTATTATACAAACGCTTATTATGGAGTTAATAAAACCCATAAAAAACATTCCATGTAAGAAATGGACCAAGTCTCGCAACTCTTCCACAGTGAAAAGTGGTGAGATATTTCGTAGGGCCAAGCATTCTTATTAATCTTTATTTGCTTGCTAAATAAAATTCTGCAACTAGGGAATCACACAACTTTACTGCATTTACTAATTTTTGCATACCTTAAATTATGTAAGTGTGATTGCCAAGTCACACAATTTTATTTACCAAGCAAATAAAGAATAATAAGAATGCATGTCTTGACTTTACGAAATATCTCACCACTTTTTACTGTGAAAGAGTTGGGAGACTTGGCTCATTTCTTACTGGAATGTTTTTTATGGAATCTCATTTCTTTTTGTAGGTTATTGTGTTATCAACTTTGTATGGAAATGGTTTTTTACCAACCGAAAATTACGTTTGTATAGTTTTGCGGAAAGCAACTTTGTAATCGCATGTATTTGTATAGGATTACAAACTTACTGATGCAGTTTAAATATCTCAGAATCGGGACGGAAATAGCAATATTTTTAGGTTTTTTATAAATGGATAGACTATAAACTAATTATGTTCAAAATTTGGAGCTTGTGGGTCTGCTAGAAGTACCTTTAATTACGATGATCATAAGTGAGTCAGTGAGTATGTCAGTGACAAAACTAAGGAACTTTGATGGGCAAGGCAATAGTTCTTAAACTAAAAGTTCAAATTAAATGTTATTGAGAATATATTGTAAGCCATTATTATGCCCTATATGTTACTGAAAATTCAGGGTTCTGGCTAAAGCCAGCACGAAATTACAGGATGTTGAAAATGGCCTGAATGGCTTCGAGAAAAGGATAGTACGGCCGTGCCTCTTTGTTTTGCTTGACTTGGCGGGGGCACTGCCGTGCCCCCAGATATGTTGTTTGACAAAAAACCATGCAGCAAAATGATGTAGATTTTTATAGGTCCAATTCTCTATAAACATACTTTTCAATAAAGCATAATGTTATTATTATTGATATATTCTGTTTCCATTCTACAGTATCGTAACATCTCACTGTGCTGTGTACACTGACCTATAAAAATACCTAACATGGCCAATTTACAGAAAATGTCTTAATCCAAAGGTTCGAGCTGTGCATTGATTCTGTGCAATATATGTTTATATTTTATTCCAACTTGTGTTGTGTTTTATTTCTTGGTGTACCTCAACCCACGGTTCACTAATCAAAGAATTAAAATTGAGTTAACAATTGCCGCAGCATGCCTTTTTCCATACTTCCCAATCATCATCATCATCATCATCAGCCTATAGCCTGGGCACTTATTAGTCCTAAAATGTATCACAGTATCGACTTGCATGAGGTCGCATACCCTAGAACCAGACTGGTAAAAATGTCACTGTAACTTTTGAAATGTATTTTACCCTTCGAGCCTAACCCTTATCCACCCTGGCTTTCGCAATCTTACCTACGATTTAGACTATCCTGGATGATATGGAATTCAGTCACCCTAAAAAGAGGCCAGTGTGGGGATGGGGACTATATAATATACCTTCTCATCTCCGAGAAGAGGCCTGTGCCCTACCTAGCAGTACGTGGGACGTGTTATACGCCGCTGATGAAAAATAAATATATAAATGCCAGTGTAATACCCTTATTACCAATAAATTTGAAAAAGTCTGAATTTGAGTCACCAAAAACTTAAAAACAAAATAAAACTCAAAGTAGGTAAACATTTCAAGATTATTATTTTTACTAATGAGCTGAAAAAGAGACTAACGAAGTCGAACTTCTTTCGTCTTTGCTCCCACAATAGTCATTTATAAATTGTTTTCTTCAATGCAAAATAAGAAGCAAGTAAATTCCACTAAATGAATGGCTTCTGTACACTTACACTAGGTACTTTATTATTATCAAAAACATTATTTTGTAATAAGTATTTTCTTCGTTACTAACTTATCTATACACTTATTCATCCACTTTTTATATTAATTTCATAACTATATTGACTTATTATTACATAAATACAACGAAAGATTCAAAAAATATATATCTGGAAAAATAAACACTCGACTAAGACTGTGTTGCAGACGATACTCGGTGACGTCACAACGGTCAAAATCGCCACATGTTGTCAGTTGCCGCACCGGCCGACCCGGCCCAAAGAGAATATAAACACTACGTACCCGGCCGTAACGGCGGCCAAAAGCCGTCCACGTTGGTTTTGCGAAAAAACAATTATTTAGAAAGTAATTATGTATTTTGTGATAATACAAATATGTAAAATCAATGCGGAAACGCACTAGCTACAAATAAGTTTATGTGAAAAGTTGTGGGTGGCTATATATATAGTGCAATTTGTGTGTGAAATGTGAGTAGTGAACAGAAAAAACAAAACAATTGGAAGGACACTAATATAATCTTCATGATATATAAGAAAAACTATTATGTTTTACAAAATGAAACGAACAATTTATCTACCTTTTCAATGGTATGTAACTTATGGCATATAATTATGCTTAAGGTAGGTAAATACTGATTTTCTGTCAGAAACCGGGTTTTTTTTTGTTTGTATGGGGACATTACTGGCCATTTCACTGCGGAGGGGCCGGACGCGTGACGGGTTAAGTCCGTATAGGGCGGTGGGTACACTGACCATGATGGTGACCTTCTTCTCCATCTTCTTCTTCTTCTTGCGCTCGCGGCGGCGCGCGGCGGCCTGCCGACGCGTCTCCTCGCGGCACCGCTCCGCGTCCAGCTCCTCCAGTAGTATGGTCGCGTTCTGGTTGGCGCGCGCCGCTTGCGTTTCCTTCGCCGCTCGAATTGCGCGCACGCACTCTTGGCATTTCTCCAAGAGCTCCTTGTCCGATATTGTGCAGATGTACCTGTAAACGAGGGACAAATTGAACAACGGTCGAGTAATAAAAGGGAAGCTAAAGACGGAGCTATATTACTTCGAAGCACTGATAAGTTTATCTTGCACAACCTAAATTGTTTGTTAAACTCACCTCGTCATTTCCTGGTCAGAGGGGAATTGCGTGACTACACCGACCATCCATTTGACCACTTTGGTGTGGCCCTTTCGGAAGGCGGCCATCAGGCACGATACCTACAACACGACAAGTATTGTGAACAAATTTTGATTATGCACAGCACAGTATACACATTTTTTGATGCTCCTATTGTATTTCATATTTTTGCAATTTTTTTTTGCTCTACAGGTCGCAAACGTGGCTCAACATTAAGATTTTTTTAAATTTGCCAATAAAGGGTTAAATGTCTACAGTATTTAAAAATGATGGCATAACATAGTATGTGAACATTGTGAACTTACCTTTCTATTGTCTTGTGAGTCGATGTCCGCGCTGGCCGCATATAGCATTTCGACCACGGCGAGGTGACCGCCGTTAGCGGCCAGCCAGAGGGGGGAGTTGCCTTTTTTGTTTTTTACTTCGACCGCCGCTCGCCTAAAAAATACATCGAATTTAAATTCGATCGTCATATTTGAAAACGGACCATATGTACATTAAATGTATGATGCACTAAAATAACATGCTGCGTTTGACCGGGTAGACAAAAAAAAATAAGAAAGAAAATAGACCTCTGCAAGAGCAGCTCGACGAATTTGGTGTGTCCCTTGTCGGCGGCGATGGTGAGCGCGGTGTCCCGCGAGGAGGGCACGGGCGGCGCGTTGACGTCGGCGCCCTTGTCCAGCAGCACGCGGCCCACCTCCACGTAGCCACCGCTCGCCGCCTCCATGAGCGGCGTCAGTCCGGTCTTCGCGCGGTGCTCCACGTTCGCCTTGCGGTCCAGCAGGAGGCTGACTACTTCGTGTCGTCCTGAGGTCACAAATGGTTCACTGTTAGTGACTGGGGTTCACTCTGATGCCGTATATAATAGACCATGGATAGAGATGTGATGTCATCGTGTTTTTGTTTTCGAACCACTGTCGCTGATAAGGGTGAGTATGTGTACACATATCTTAAGTCATAAAACTTCGATGATAGGCTCTTGAGCTGTCCGCCACTCTCACGTTTGTGAACGTCGCGCAATGTCAACTAAGATCTCTTTGAAAGAGAAGTTAGTTAATTCAGAATACGAAGTAGCTATGACAGTCTTTCTCATTGGCCCAACTGGAAAAGTGCTCATTGCCTTGTAGCTCCTGCCAAATCAGGAACTAAATAAACTACTAGTTGGTCTTATTCCAAGTGTCCAACGAGCATCCAGGGGCCCATTGCATAACAATTTACAACTTATAATACAAGCGGAAGTCTCTTTCTAATGCGAGGAGTTGAAAAAAGGTTTCCGCTTGTAATATAAGTTACAAGTTATTATGCAATAGGCCCCTGGACGTACCTTGGAAGCAGGCGAGCGTGAGCGCGGTGTTGCGGTTGGTCTCGATCTGCGCGTTGATGTCGGAGCCGCAGTCCAGCAGCAGCCGCACGGCCGCCGTGTGACCGTTCATAGCCGCCAGCATCAGCGGCGAGATGCCCAGCTTCGAACCCGTGCGGGAGTTTATTTCCGCCTGATAACATTCATAAAACTTTAGTACATACACCTAATTTACAAGTTAGTATCTAATTGTCATATCGATCCGACATTTGTATAATATTTGGCCTGATTTGATCAAATTGGAATAAGAGCTTAAGGTAACCTCACCTTGAAGAAAGAAACATGAGAAAGTATTGTAAAATTTATGTCAGGTCAAAATGTATTCGTGTTTGGTGAAATCGAAAAGTGAAGAGGATTGAATATGTAAAAAATCGCGGTAGTGTTTATATAGAACAAATAGAGACCTGGTGGTGTAAGAGCAGCCTGATGATGTTCACGTAGCCGCCGGACGCCGCCAGCGAGAGGGGGGTGTAGTCGGACACGTTCCGGTGTTCCTTGTTGGCGCCGCGGCTCAGGATCAACTCCACCACCTCGTAGCGGCCGCCAGAGCACGCGAGCGACAGCGGCGTGTCCTTCGTCCGCTCCGACTGCGCCTCGATGTCCGCGCCGTGGTTCAGGAGGATCTCCACAATCTTCTCGTGGCCCGCGGTCGCCGCTAGGATGAGGGGGGTGAAGCCCTGTGGGACAAATGGTGTTCAGTATGACGATGTAGTTTTAGTCTTGCTTTGATATAGTGAATTGTTGTACAAGGAAACGACACTTGGAAGAAACAATAAATATTCAGAGTGCTGCGAACGGGACGTGGAATTTCGAGCCTAGCGAACTATCAGATAACCCTCGCAAAGTAGAATTTGGTTTAGTGTATCCTGGGATAGGTTAGGGACCGCAAGGCTACTCCTTTTAGTTATACTAAGTATTTAGACTACCGTCTTCCCCAAAAAGCGCTCACTTTCTCCTTTCTTTATTGTTGTATTAGATCTTCCTATATGGTTTAGTATTACGAGGGGCAGCTGATAAGTTCTAAGCCTAAAGCATAAAATGAAAGAAACGTTGAAGTTCAAAGTATAGTACACATTCAGTAACATTCTGGGAAATTTAACGCTTACCACCACATTAATATAATACCATTATAGCGTGGCCGTGCCGAACGCGTCGCCACCGCGCGCGCGCGACCCGCCCGCGAACCGCCCCTGAGGATAGTGTTGTTGTACCTTCTTGTCGCGGTGCTCGATGTCGGCGCCGCGGCTGAGCAGCAGCTCGACGAGGTCCTCGTGGCCGCCGGCGCAGGCGAGCGTGAGCGCCGTGTCGTGGTTGGAGTCGGTCTCGCCGTCCACGTCCATGGCCGAGTAGGCGGCCGGCGCGGGCTGCGGCGGCGTGGCCGTGCCGAACGCGTCGCCACCGCGCGCGCGCGACCCGCCCGCGAACCGCCCCTGAGGATAGTGTTGTTGTACCTTCTTGTCGCGGTGCTCGATGTCGGCGCCGCGGCTGAGCAGCAGCTCGACGAGGTCCTCGTGGCCGCCGGCGCAGGCGAGCGTGAGCGCCGTGTCGTGGTTGGAGTCGGTCTCGCCGTCCACGTCCATGGCCGAGTAGGCGGCCGGCGCGGGCTGCGGCGGCGTGGCCGTGCCGAACGCGTCGCCACCGCGCGCGCGCGACCCGCCCGCGAACCGCCCCTGAGGACACGAACAGTCGAACACGGTTAGCTACATGGCACCCACGGCACAACTACACGGTATATATATTAGCCAAAGCGGTATCTCAACTGGCGACGCTAGAGTGCCTGTGTGAGTACGTCACATCGGACGTTTGTACAGATTTGTTTAACAGCTTTAAGCTATAAATCTACTGTGACAATACAAACTTACAGGGCTAGCAACAACTGTTGTAACAGTACCTTTTTCTTGACTCCGGCGGTCGGGTGTTCGCGCTTGGCGTGGGGCTGCGCGGGCTGCGGTTGCGCCGCCTGCGTTTGCGCGGGCGTGTGCGGTGGTACGAATGTCGCAGACCTGGGAAACACGCCATTTTTCACCTCAGCAGCTCGAACAAGCATATTTTGCTGCGTGAAAACAGTGAGCAAAATGCGATTTTGCTCACTCCGTGAGTCAAAGTAGCTTTTTAATTTTGATATCGACCACTGGTGACTCATCATGGTGTGGGGTCTATTACAAATTCAGAAGAAGAGAGGTGCGTAAAGCCTAACGATATATTTTTTAACGTGACGATGTTCTCACTGCTGAGGTGAAAAGTTGTATACACAAGCGCAAAGATATTTGCATCTCGTGCCTTTGAGTCCCTCACTACGCTCAAGATTCTAATTTTGAATCACTCGCTACGCTCGTGATTCAAATATAGAATCTTTCGCTTGCTCGGGACTCAACATCAACACTTGCAGCAAAAATCTACTTTGCTCTCTTGTTGAACAAATAACTATTATTACTTTTGTCAGAAAGCGTGTAATGTTAGCGTTTATCACGCGACAAATGTCAAATATTTTCTATATAAATATTTCTATATGTTTCAGCGTGGGGTCCAAGTGGTCCAGTCAGCATCATATAAAGTGGATAATGAAATTAAAGATAAAAAATGTAAACAAATGTGTTGCCACTGCAATAAAATCAATCCCAAGAAGTGGAAACTAGAGCCCCACTTGACATTGGCAAAGTGCCTAAGCAGCAAAAAGCCACAACAAAAAAAAAAAAAAGTGGAAACTAAAAATTCGTTAAATACGCGAGATAAAAAATAATGCGACTAATTTATACGTAAAACAATGCCTGGAAAATATTCGTAAATATTTAAATAAGCAAAATGAAAACGTAATTATTTTATATGCATAAATATGTGCAGTTTATATTTACGCCACTGGCAATGGTTAGGAATTGTAAACCTTTAATTATTTAATTAATATACCTGGATATTCCTATTCCTTATTCTTAATTTTTTAGTAAAACCGAAAAATTAATTCAAGTTCCATTTATACTGAATCGACTTGTCTGATCATGCGTAAACCGCTTTAATATCTTTGCACCGAGCTGAGGCGGCCATTTTCTGAAATCTGAATCGCATTCGTTTTCTGACGTTTGTCGTGACCGAAAGTTTTCCTTTCCGCTTCCTAATAAGACATAATTATAATAATGGCAATGGCACGTCTTGCTTCGATCGCTTGGTGTGGTTCTAGTGGCTGCAGGCAATAGGCTTTTGCTGTATATCGTACCCGGACTATCGTCACCTACTAAGTACCTATTCATACCAACCTACGACATCAGTAATCAGTATCTTTATTGCTTTCATAGTACATTAAAGTGATCAAAGTAAAATGTTTTAAATATATCGTCACTACTTTTAAAACAATCTTATATTTTACTTTGATCACTTTAATGTACTATTAAAATGATCAAAGTAAAATATAAGATTGTTTTAAAAGTAGTGACGATATATTCATTAGTTAAAACCAAAACCTGGTTTATTGCCCCTGAGACGTCACTTTGACGTTGACAGTTCTTTGTTTACATTTATTATCTTTAATTTCATTATCCACTTTAGTTAGTAGCAGCCAAATATTTCGGTACAAGTCTTTATTACTGTAAGAGTAAGGATGTGTTACGATATATTTGGCTACTTTGCTTTGGCTGCTACTAAATATACGATGCTGACTGTCCAAATGCGAGATGTCGTGCTCGCGGTACTGTCGGCCATTGCTGACTTTTTGTTGGTATACTAATGAATTACCGGAAGTCGTCGGCGGGCTGGGGCTGGGGCTGGGGCGGGTGCGCGGGCGCGGGCGGCGGCGGCGCGAACTGCGGCTCGCGCTCCGCCGGCTCGTGCTCCAGCGTGGGGTCCAACGGCGAAATGCCGCGCACACGGTACTGTCGGCCATTGCTGACTTTTTGTTGGTATACTAATGAATTACCGGAAGTCGTCGGCGGGCTGGGGCTGGGGCTGGGGCGGGTGCGCGGGCGCGGGCGGCGGCGGCGCGAACTGCGGCTCGCGCTCCGCCGGCTCGTGCTCCAGCGTGGGGTCCAACGGCGAAATGCCGCGCACACGGTACTGTCGGCCATTGCTGACTTTTTGTTGGTATACTAATGAATTACCGGAAGTCGTCGGCGGGCTGGGGCTGGGGCTGGGGCGGGTGCGCGGGCGCGGGCGGCGGCGGCGCGAACTGCGGCTCGCGCTCCGCCGGCTCGTGCTCCAGCGTGGGGTCCAACGGCGAAATGCCGCGCACACGGTACTGTCGGCCATTGCTGACTTTTTGTTGGTATACTAATGAATTACCGGAAGTCGTCGGCGGGCTGGGGCTGGGGCTGGGGCGGGTGCGCGGGCGCGGGCGGCGGCGGCGCGAACTGCGGCTCGCGCTCCGCCGGCTCGTGCTCCAGCGTGGGGTCCAACGGCGAAATGCCGCGCACACGGTACTGTCGGCCATTGCTGACTTTTTGTTGGTATACTAATGAATTACCGGAAGTCGTCGGCGGGCTGGGGCTGGGGCTGGGGCGGGTGCGCGGGCGCGGGCGGCGGCGGCGCGAACTGCGGCTCGCGCTCCGCCGGCTCGTGCTCCAGCGTGGGGTCCAACGGCGAAATGCCGCGCACACGGTACTGTCGGCCATTGCTGACTTTTTGTTGGTATACTAATGAATTACCGGAAGTCGTCGGCGGGCTGGGGCTGGGGCTGGGGCGGGTGCGCGGGCGCGGGCGGCGGCGGCGCGAACTGCGGCTCGCGCTCCGCCGGCTCGTGCTCCAGCGTGGGGTCCAACGGCGAAATGCCGCGCACACGGTACTGGCAGCCATTGTTCACCTGTGAACGTATTTATACATCAACTATTTAATCGTTCCTACTTGAGCACAATAGTACATTACTACAAAAGCCGGGAAGGAAGGGATTGTACAGGCAATCTACAGGTTGCCTTTAGTAATACGATGCGGGCAATCCCTAGTCCCGGCCGGGGTATTTGACAGTATTTGTAGTGCTTTCCACAAAAATCCGAGAGGAAATTATAAAAAAAAAACAAGACTATAACCACGAACTTCGAACTTCGTATATCTCCGTCTCTACCGCACCTATGGTTTATGGTACTCGAGCGACAGAGACGGATATATACGAAGTTCGTGGTAGCGCCGCAGTAATAAAACTGCTGCAGCACCCAGCGGCGCCGCGCCCTGCGCTGCGGGGCCGAGGGCGCGGACGGGTGGGCTTTGGTTGCCCTTCCGATTTACAAACTCGCCGGTAATGTCCTATGCAAATCGTTTACTTGTTTCGAGGTGTAATTTCGCGAACGTAAGGTGTACATTTCCTAGGAACAAAGGTGGCACTGACCGCCTGGTCCCCGTGGTGGTGGTGATGCGCGGGCCGCGCCCAGTCGGTGCCGAGCGCCTGCTCGGCCACGGCCAGCAGCTGCCGCGCCTGCCGCTCCTCTCCTTCCTCCTCCTCCACCTCCGCGCACTTGGAAGAGAAGATCTCGTGGGACTTCTGTTGCATCACCTGCGGCCGTGCACGCATCACTCACAGAATATTACATGTTATCGTACAGGGGGGTGTGTTCGTTTTTTGGCATTTAAGTGCAGTTATAAATTCAATGAGACTCAGCAAGGGAGTACAACCGCGTTTATGACAGACATAATAGTACATACTGCATACGCCGGGAAAGGAGGGCTTGCCGGGTGAGTAGGTATAGACGGCCGACCGTAGGGAGGCCGGATAGTGGAACGAAGCCAGCAAGCCCTTTTCATGGTCAGGCATGTAGTGCTTTTCTCAAACATGCAATGAAATAAATCAATAAAAACTCCTCAAATCAAACTTATTTTCATGGCTTAATGCCGTGGCTGCGCCACACTTAGTTAAACTTCCCGGCCTAGGCCTTCAATTTCGTATGAAATTCCTTTACAGTTCTCTCGAGTTGATCCGCCCGAAATGTGATACTTTAAAGCCTGATATAACCCACGTAATGACGACATTTCATTGCATGTTTGAGAAAAACATCATCTATACCCACATTAAGGCTAAAAGTGGCACTGGAACACAAGTCTCATGTGCTGCTGCTTTTGGGAATTAACATCCGACCATCTTGCGTTTACATAACTGCTGATAAGGGGTTTATTAGCGACCTAGGTAATCTGCACCGCTAGTATGATCACGCTTATGTCGGACATAAAGCCTTGGTTCCTCTCACAAACTTTCCAAGTTGCTAGTAAAGGACGAATGCTATTAAAGTCCGATATAAACATTATCATGCTAGCTGGGCAAATAGATGTTTGTATAAGTATTTCATTACATAGTAGAATTATTTCCATTTAATTACATGACTGAATCTCTATTTTTTATCAGTAATCAGTATCTTTATTGCTTTCATAGGTAAATACAAGATGGTACATTATATATGTTCAGCTATGAAACCCTGTAGGGCACTACAATATTAAATAACTAAAACTAAAATGTATTAATTTGCAACAGCTTCTTTCGTTGCAATCAACAGTATAACAGCTTGACGGACCTAACGTATAGCTAAGAACGCAGGCGAACCCGTGGGATAAAATATAGCCTATACCCATGAAGAAAGTCCATTCTTGAAAACGGTTGAAAATAGTTCCGGAGATTACCTATTACATACAAACTTACAATCTCACAGACTTCTCCTCTTTTTGAGATAGATTTTTCAAAATTGTGGGATTATCATAGAATATTTAAGAAATGAAATGAAATGAAATGAAATGAAATGAAAATTTTATTGATGACAATTGTTATAGGTAATTTTACATTAGAATAGATATGCTCTAATTATAAATACCTAATTAGGTTTTAGGTATGTACATACATTTATTCATAATGGTTGTTATTTATTATATTATACATTGTTCTATTTATATTATTAAATTATTTCAATGTCATATGGCCAATGGTATGTTGAAAAATTCATCAAGTAAGCAGTCTATTGAAAACCCACGAAGCATCAATCTATTCCAGCCAGAAAAAGCTGTAAGTCGGTATAGTGTTCCCGATGGATCACCTGCAGCACCAGCGAGCGCAGTTCGTTGGGCGGCAGCGCCACGAGCGAGGGCACCTCGCGCTGCAGGTAGGCCAGCACCGCGCCCAGCTCGCGCGCCTCCACCGCGCCGCAGCCCTCCGCGCCCGTCTGTGGGGGGGGTGGTGGGGTGGGGTGGGGTGGGGGGGACACAGATATCAATACACTCGTTGGGGATATTCATTCAACCAGTCACTTGTTAACGGTAGATGACCGTCACTAAACTGACGATTGTTGTCAGACACCTACAAAACTAACATTTATATGTGATTAGGCGTGTCTACACCGGACCCATGCTCGGCCACACGCCTCACCGCGAGGTATGCGGCTGAACATCCGCAGCATGCATCCGGTGTATACACGGCTGTCCACATTGGCCGCAGCAAACGCGCCGCGGCCCCTTTGATCTCGGCCAAAAAAGCCGACAACCCTCGGCTCGGACGAGGCGTGCGGCATGCGGCCGCGCATGCGGACGTGTTCGCCGAGGCACGTCTGCACTGAGCGCGAACGCTCGGGCGAGGCATGCGTCCGGTGTAGACACGGCTATTTAATTATATATACTGGGAGCCCAAACTACTTTATAATAACGGGCCCCAGGGTCCCCAGACAGCTAGTAGTCTAGTGCGAGTTTGGTAGGAGCCCAGATACTTACCAGGTGAGCCTAAAAGACGGCCCTGTAGTGCGCGTTTTAGATAAACCAAAACCAATTCAAAATAACTCTTCGCTCAGATTCTTGCTAAACTATATTTGTCTTGGCGAAAACAATAAATTTAGTTGTATTTTAAAAAATGTGAGACACAATGCACATTGGATAAAAATCTCGGAGAAGTAGAATACCACTCGAAGAGACTGTATCGCAAGATAATAATAATTGTTCTACGTCCGCTTCTGTATGCTTTGTTCAAGACTTGAACATTCTCTCTCAATCACATCACCTCTGATGTGGCTGGTAATCCTAATGGGTACTACTAGTCAGCTGCAACTGCAATGCTTACCTGTGGCGCATATGCTTCAGGCCTCTGCAGCTCCTGTGAATACTGCTGAACGGGTTGAGGCTGTTGGGGTGGTGGTTGTTTCTTCTGCTGCGTCTGCTGTGGCTGCTGCTGCGCTTGTGGTAGTTGCTGCTGTTGAGGTGGCTGCTGCTGCTGTTGGGCTTGCTGAGCTGCCAACTGCTGGAGCTGCTGTTGCTGTAACTCCTGCAGTTGCTGTTGCTAGAAAACCAGATAGGATGACTTGTTTCTGGCTTTAACTATTTTTGTATTAGTTTGAGTTGTAATTTCAAAGGTCTACTGCTTGTTATACAGGGTGGAAAGTTAAAACGGGGCAGTAAGGGCAGCTACTAGATCCCTTGCCGCCACGCAAAAATGGCATTAGGATTTCATTCCTAACTTTTTAAGTGATGACAATCTACATTCACAGATTTTTGAAAAAAGGTACAGAAAATCATCACTTTTGACGAAAAATTTTTTTAATGCCATTCGATCCCATTCCTATTAAGGATCAAAATACTCTTCGGGACCGACTAAGGTTTGACTACTAGAACGCCCAGAAATCAAAGAAAACTTTTTCCATACAGTTAGTATGGGAATCCCAAAATGCAATTTTTTTAATGCCATTCGATCCCATTCCTATTAAGGATCAAAATACTCTTTGGGACCGACTAAGGTTTGACTACTAGAACGCCCAGAAATCAAAGAAAACTTTTTCCATACAGTCAGTATGGGAATCCCAAAGTGCAAGTAGTAATTTAGTTAGACGATCATCAAATTGTATAATCTCCGTCTCCATACAATCTAGACGATCACTACTACTAACGCTACTTGCACATTTTGATTCCCATACGGACTGTATGGAAAAAGTTTTCTTTGATTTCTGGGCGTTCTAGTAGTCAAACCTTAGTCGGTCCCAAAGAATATTTTGATCCTTAATAGGAATGGGATCAAATGGCATTAAAAAAAAATTGCACTTCGGGATTCCCATACTGACTGTATGGAAAAAGTTTTCTTTGATTTCTGGGCGATCTAGTAGTCAAACCTTAGTCGGTCCCAAAGAATATTTTGATCCTTAATAGGAATGGGATCAAATGGCATTAAAAAAAAATTGCACTTCGGGATTCCCATACTGACTGTATGGAAAAAGTTTTCTTTGATTTCTGGGCGTTCTAGTAGTCAAACCTAAGTCGGTCCCGAAGGGTATTTTGATCCTTAATAGGAATGGGATAGAACGGCATTAAAAAAAAAATTCGTCAAAAGTGATGATTTTTTCGCTGACTGTACTTTTTTTCAAAAATCTGTGAATGTAGATTGTCATCACTTAAAAAGTTAGGAATGAAATCCTAATGCCATTTTTGCGTGGCGGCAAGGGATCTAGTAGCTGCCCTTACTGCCCCGTTTTAACTTTCCACCCTGTATATGTACTCCTAAATGACGTTAAAATTAACTTATGATGAATAGTGCTTAGTGGTTTGACTACTTTCTAATTACATTACTACTTGATTTACAAACACAGTATTTCGCATCAGTGGTGAGGTCGAGGCCGAAATGAAGTCAATAAAATGTATGTGCCACTAGGCCACACCCATAGAGTAAAGGAGCATGGCAGTGCAGTTTCGCGTACCTAATAAATGAGTGGGATCGGATGGTACAGCTTAAGTTTACTCTGTAGATGTGATCCAGCTTCGAGTAGGTGATGACATACTTCAGGAATGTGCTGGTCGAGCTTTCTGAGCGCGTCCATGCGAAGGAACTTGCAACCGAACTTAGCACATTTGCGCTTCGGCTTCATACGCGCCCGTTCTTGTATTGGAACGCTCTAGAAGGCAATGGGTTTCTTTTCTAACAGAGCCAGTTCATTCATCATTGGCCAAATGATACGTTATGTTACTTAAAAGCATATAGCTCGTATATAAGAAAGGGGACCGCGTTGAGTAAATTGGTAGGGTTGTATCATTGCGTGTGCCACTTTCCACAAAGGAAACACACAGAACAGCTAGAAGATTTGGGCATTCTTAAATCGCAGGGTCGACTCGTGATACAGCTATTGAATGGGAACCTTAGTTGACTTAGTTATAGTTATTGTGTCACGCAAATGCTAAATGTTTGAATGACACATGGACAGACCTGGGTGAGGTTAGGCGCGAGCTGCTGCGTGGGGAATATCTGCTGCGGCGGCGGGTAGGGCGGCGTGGAGGGCGGGCCCACGGTCGTCACGCCTGTGGGGAAACAACCGTCTTAACACGTTTAAAACAGATGGCATCATCGAAAACTTTTGCTGAATACACATTCAACCACCAACCAACCAACTACATAAAACCAAATACAAAAGATGATATTTTACTAAAAATTATAATATAATTAGTTGTAAAATTGGTTGAACTAGATATCATTTCCGGACACTCTTAGACTCTTACACAGATCAATCAAGTCCTAAACTGAGCAAGGCGTGTAATAAGCGAGATTAGCACCGATACTTAGCATCTATACTTCTAGACCTAAGGATGTTCTTTATTATTATCAAAAGGTTACATCTGGAACGCCATACTGTCAATGGCAGATATGTCTGACTTTTCTTTGTAGATTTTATTGAAATTTAATGATTATTCTGAGTATAGAAATAATTGAAAGATGGTATAGAAATTAATCATGGAAGATTGTATTGTTTTAAAGGACATATTAGATGAGGTTAGCCGATTGCTTCAAATAAAACACACATAAAGCCAAAAAATGGACATTATGTGACTACAATCAGATCAAGGAGCAAGATTAAGTAATGACCAGATCCGCAGGAGATCGATGCACCGAATGAAGACAACAAATAATGATGCTTATATCAATAAATCAGGGTAAACATGACATACAAATGCAATAACTTAAAAAAGAAAAATGAAAAAATATTTATTTCCGTAACACAATGATATTTAAGTTGATTACAACTATTACAAGGTAGGGGCTTCCTATTAAGTATGAAATACCTGTATCAGGAAGCCCCGCTCCTCCATGGTGATAATTTATAGAAAAATAGTACATTATTGCAGAGGCCGGGAAATTGCAATTCGTGGATAAGTTGATTTTGTCGGATGAAGCGAGCGAAGCGAAGCTGAATCGGACAATAGAGACGAATCCACGAATTGCCGTTCCCGCCGAGATATATGCTTTTCTCCAAAAATGCGAGGAAATCAAATAATATTTTCAATAATCTTAAAACAGCGCAGCGAGTATGTCAATAACCTATCGTAGTGCCAGTTTCAATTTACCCAACGACTCACATGTGAGTCGTCCGGCAGGTCCCACATGTGGGTCATTTTTATTACCCTGGAATCCCAATGACCCACATGTGGGTCATGATTTTTTTTTTAATTTGATCCTTATATACAAAATACACCAGGGTTCATTATCGAGGTCTGACTGCTGGACCAATGGGACCACACATGCCGACATACATGTAAGTCGTTGGGATACCAGGCCTTCGATCACCGGATCGCTGGAATACAATGGGTTAAAAGGTAAAAGACTATACAGTAAAGGATTTTCATACATTCCCTGGCCGCTGAAGCTGTACAATAATGACTTTTAACTGTTTAAATTTGCGCTCGGCAGTAACGAGGAACTTCACGGACTATTTTTGCGACAGTAAGGCGAACATTTCCGAGCATATTGGAGAAAAGTACATTATTTAGAAAATAAATTGTGTGCGTCTGTGTGTGTGTGTGTGTGTGTGTGTGTGTGTGTGTGTGTGTGTGTGTGTAAATAAGATGGAGCTTGTATACACCAAATAACTAATACAATTTTTACCCTGATTTATCTTAGATTCACGCTCCAAATTTATAATTTTACGACGTCATACGTTAGAGCAGGAAATAATTGTAGCAGTTAGGTAGATTTAGATTTTTTATTTCATATTATAAGATTACAATATAAATTAAATTAAGCTTCGCGGGTAAGGTTAGTTATTTAATACATCAAATACATTTGGGGTCACTAGAGACACAATTCAAGAGTCAAAGTGTTCGTGTGAGTGTCGGAGATTTTGGACTATGAGATATATGTTCTGTGTAATTATTTATCTTTCACTGTAACGTATGACGACGCCTTTAACCGGGTCGTGTAGTCGAGGAGCGTTCGTCGATAAAATGTCGGAAGTCGATGTTAGTGTCAGGTGAGCAACTTGCCTTGCGCGCAGAACTGAAGGTCCAACGCGTGGAGGGCAGACGTCGCAAGCGTCGGGGGACCTTCATAACAACATATCAAGCCTTTTATATGCTTGCTCGGCGTGATGCATTACACTATATTATGATTATTCCGCGGTGTATCTGTATTATAATATATTCGGATTTTATTTTATCTCCAATAACTTTATCATCAAAACACACTGACAATAAGTTTCTTATACATTTTATCACGTCGAAAGACACAAATTGGTTGATAAAGTTAACAAGTTTTTTGAGTTTGAGTCTGTTATTTACGTAAGATATGTTATGCGTAAATGGGCAGACCATATTAATGTACTGACCGTGGTTATCGGCTAATTCGAGCAGGTTCCTCTCAGTCTCTGGCAGTGATTCGTTGCGAGGCTGACTCGCGAGCGCTTCAGCCGTCCTCTGAAAAAGAACAAATGGTCAACATTTGTTTGTAAATTCCTTCAATCATTTAATATAATCTAACGAATGAAAAAGCAGAAGTTAAGGGACCATAGCGGGTGGCATAGTTATATTAGTAAATTTTTATTGTCTCAACTCTCCGGTTACTAACATGTGGCACAAGAACCGTTATTCAAAATTGTTTTCGTCGAAATCCTCTGTGTATAGTTTGTTTTAATTATTGTGTAACATAATGCTAATTATGGCGAACATCAATCTATTAGTACATTATGATACAAGTGTGCTAAGTTGGTCATTACACTGGAGTCGGTTTTTAAGCCTGAGCCGAAGGCGAAGGCTTAATGGAGACGAGAAGTGTAATGACCAATGCTCACGTGTTTCATACGACGTTTTTCAACACATTTGCGAGGAAAAAAAATAAAAAAATAAAAAATGAAAATGTTAAAAGATATGTAATGAAAAGGCACTAGTGCGATAATGTAATGTAAAAGTCACGGCATGGGTAATATTCTGCATTATTTTGCTAATATTTAAAAAGATATGTAATGAAAAGGCACTAGTGCGATAATGTAATGTAAAAGGCACGGCATGGGTAATATTCTGCATTATCAGTGTAAATACGCTGTAATAAGACCTACTTTACGAGCAGGTGTGTTGAAAAAAATGTTATATTTGCATAGCTTTACTATTCCTGATATTGGATGTACTAATTGACGCGTTGTTTGTATAACAATATATGGCGTATTAAAGCAACATGCACATCGCCTGTCGTGCCCTTTTTTGCTGTGAAGTATGGTATGTCACGAATCTACGACCCGCTATTTAGTCAACGGAGCACCGCTTCGCGGGAATACTTCTTCGTGAAGGTGCTTCGTGAAGCCGGCGCAGACTATAGGATGATGCGCTTCTGGTCAAGGTTAGACTGGCCAGATCTTTAATTGACACCAATATTACGTACAGTCACCAGCATTAATATCTGCTACATCAAAGAGCGTATAAACGACTCTATTTCTAAGGCCTTCAGGATATGTCAGATGTTTTCCAGCTTTGTTATAGCAGATTGAACGACGATGACTATAAAATGGCCCGGTATATATAGTAGTATATAGAGAAAGCGCAGAAAACAAGGTCATAAGTCATAATCAAAGCTGTCGAAATGAAAATGGGTACTGACCGGGTCGTCGAGGATGTCGGGCGGGGGCGGCAGGTGGTGGTCGGGGTGGGGCGGCGCGGCGCGCTGCTTGCGCGCGCACTTGTGCTTGCCGGCCGGCGCTGCGCCCGCGCCGCCGCCCGACTGCGCCGACATGCGCCAGCCTACGGGCCATGGGTGCGTCACTATACGTTCATCCGTACTAGGCGGCTGGTGAAGAGTGCGGGGATTATCCGGATCCCAGACACTATCTTAAAAAAATAAAAATAAAAAAAATATATATCTTACCAGTCGCCAAGTGTATCAAGTTTTGAACATAAAGAAGCATCATTCTTCAGATCATGAAAATTCTTAAGGTTAGATTATTTGCATCAAGTGGCATTCGTGTCAGTATATCGACTCGGACTCGATCGCGTGTTGTTACTTCAAACGCACACATCATATATTTTAAAAAGTCGCTACAGATGCAAAGCACTCACCGACGTTGACGAATTTCAGCCCTAGGAGACCGTTAGAGTAAAGTTTGGGGCGTACCTTCGATGAAGGCCTTGGCCATGACGGGGTCGGCGGCCATCTCGGGAGGCAGCTGCGGCACGTGGTCCGGGTGTGCGGGGTGCGCGGGCAGCAGCGCACGCGCCGCAGCGCCCGGCGCCGGCGCGTGCGCCAGCCCCAGCGCCGCCGCCTGCGCCGCGCTCAGCCCGCTGCTGTCCGTCGGCTCCACCGCGGCGTTACCTGACACACACAAGCCATTATACATGGATATTGGAGAGCGGGCCTTCGGATCCTAATGCTCGGAACTTTGCTAACCCATCACCAAGGCTTCGTCTATGACATAATTTACATGCACGCATTCTTATGGCGAGTTTAGATTCAGAAAACGAACACAGTCTAGCTTGATTTAAAAAAAAAATCTTAGCAAATTTGTTACTTACTATTTTTAATTTATCTGAACTTGTCTACGTGAAGCGTTTTATACACGAGAGAAATCTAACGCACGATTCGCAAATGGCACGCGTTTTACGCGCGAATGCATTTTTCTCTTCTAGCATCTCACTATCGCGTTTTCAAACCCACAAGTCCACTTATGCATAAAATAAGCGATCTTGACATATCTTAATGAAAAGCTACATCAGAAAGTGAAACGCCAACGCAAGGTTGGAGCTGATTGTTCAACGAGCGTTTAAGTAATCACTTCTCTCCCTAACTGCAAAAAACGACCAACTTCTTCACGTAATAGTTCCCAGTTGCGTTGCTTTGCGTCTCGTACACAAACAACGTCTTTGTCTTTACAAGGTAATAGTTCCTCACCCCTAGGGAGCATGACGGAGTGCGGGTAGTCGAGCAGGAGCTGCACCACGGGCGTGTGGCCGCCCTTGGCCGCCTCGATGAGCGTCGTGGAGTTGTCCTTGAGCTTGCGGAACGGGTCAGCGTCGCACGCCAGCAGGAACTTGACCACGTCCGCGTGCCCGCCCGCGCATGCTAGCGACAGCGGCGTGTGGTCGCCGTTCGCCGTCACACGGTTCACGTTGGCGCCCTGTTACACAGTAAATAACACTATAAATAGGCAAATAAACAAAACGATCTCATATAAAAACTAAATATATTGTTAAGAACAGCAATATCCACGATCCCGCATGCAAATCCGTATCTGATGAACAGGGCCCGTAACTTTCATGCCGATGACAACAATTTGACGTCACGCTGCATATAGGATGATCCCAAATAGTTTTATTTTAATTATTAATCATTAGTCGTCAATCATTTTAATAATGTACAAATTACTTCAAAAGTAATCTAAGTCATTTTATCTGCGTGGGAATTAATGCAAGAAGGATGGCGTGCTTCAAGTTAAAGAGGAATTCTGTTTTCTACGTAATTATTGAAATGTGGTAACAATACCATTTAATAAAATGTATGTATAAAAACAAAACAAATAGTTTAATTTACGTTTCACGTATCAAGTAGGTACCTGTTAATTATTTCACGTGTGAATATATTACTTTTGAAGTAATTTATACATGATTAAAATGATTGACGACTAATGATTAATAATTAAATAAGACTATTTGGGATCATCCTATATGCAGCGTGATGTCAAATTGATGTCATAGGCATGAAAATTACGGGCCCTGCTGATGAATCTCGTAATGCGGCAGACCGCAGACGCGAATACTCGTCTTTAAGGTTAAAGTGCCTTGCGTGATCCTACACATAGGTGCTACGGATAGCCGTAGGTTTTGCACAAATGGTGCGCAACTGTTTGACGCCCAGGAAATATCATACGTCTCATTATGTTATGTTCTGTCCATAGATAACCTCCTATAGATAGAGCCTATGAACGATTTTGTTCGAATCTAAGGTCACCACAGTTAGAGGTAGGTGCGGGTTGCGGGGCGGTCGGTTACGGCGCTGCGATTGGCTGTTTCGAAAAGCGCGCGCTTTGATACAGCATGGCGTCAGAAGCGTAGTGATGGGACGCGTTGGCCGATTACGGTTTTTAGCGGTGCCGCGATTATTTGTTAGTATGGTATAGTATTGAACTATTTTAGATGGCGTAACGCAAGTACCTGTTACCATGGTTTAAAATTTTGAACTGCTGTCACTGTTATATTATTATCACATTTCGTTCATTGACTATTTTGATCGCCTCGTAATATAAAAAAGTATGTAAATCACAGTAGGCATTTTACAACATTTACTGCATTATCGTGTTTATGTCGGACTTATGCCTTCGTCCCGTTCGTATTTACATACTTACTAGGAAAGGACGAATGCTATGCTTATTCGACATTAAGAGCCAGTTCACGTGCTCACTAGCGCCACTGGTAAATAATCGAGATTATTTAAATTTAACGACATATATTTTCAAAAGTAGTGTTATCTTAGTACAGACAGGCGTATCAGTAATTAGATGGGATCATTATCAAATCCAAGCTTGGATTCATATTAAGAGGCCCAGCGGATCGTCAGATACCGATTTTGAACCAAATAAGACTGTATTTAAAGAATTTCAAGATGGCGGCTACTTTTTAAAAATCCAACCTTGGATTCTTATTAAAAAGCCCCTCGGAACCGAAAAACGAAAAAAAATGGCCGGCTTTTCTAAACTTATATATTTCTATTTAAAGATCTGAGTGAGTGAGAGGGTGTTTTTAAAATAACAACATACCTACTTACTTATGAAATGCTTGAAAATGAATCAAGTAATTATAAATTAATTAATATCTCTCCAAACATATTTTTGACAACTCTGACTCTTGAGCGGTTACGCTAAGCGGGTGCGTAAATTCGTAGATGAATGAAGCTTGCCTACTGGTTTTAGTTCTTTATACTGTGATTGTACCTTATACTGAGCTGTAAAATTTACTATGGTCCGCCACCGCAGGCCGCGCCAGTATTGGTGTGGCTTTATATAATTTTAAAGAAAACATGAGATCAAAGTATTATTTCATACGATTCTATAATATTGTAACTATGTTGCTACCTATTAATTTCTATTTCATTCTAAATTATATTTATACTACATAGCAATAACTAACTTCGACACTACATATTATTCTACAATACTCTAAATTACCCAATAAGTAAAATAAAACTACATACTACTAACATCTACTCTTAAACCAACAAAATATTTCCAGTACGTACTACAATAATATTCCGTTCACTAGCTCTGAAAGCTATAAAATAGAGCGAGATAGTATTTTACTACGTCTAGAGGGAGAGAGCTTTTAAAACGGTTGCAGTCTGCAACGCCGCCTTCTTGATGCAGTTTAAACCTTACATCGTATATATTATCTATGTTAGGAGATACTTTTTTAACAAAAGAATTTTGATAATGCAATGACAAGGATATAAATATAATCTTTAGTGAATTTTCGTGTTAAAATAGTACACGAAATCACGGATGAATTAACGTATTGTTTCCTTAAATGAATCTGAATCGGTAAAATTCGAAAGCATCACTAGCCCATCACTAGAGTGTCACGTGATTTCGTAAGAAAGGAACAGTATATTGTCATTTCCATTGAATGAAAAGGGACATGCATACTTCACTACTTCTTATGGACCAGTGTAAAATGAACTCCGCGTGACCGAATGAAAATTACATTTATATGATAAATTTAACTTACCTGTGAAATGTTATTCCGTCGTTTGTGTAATTAGACGTTCGGGTGTTCTTTCCACACCACTTAACACAGCACGAACTCATTTTTATAGCGCAATATCTATTTTAATTTGTTGGTTGTTTGACGCACGTGCAGATCGCGTACCTGGCCGATACTGACAACATGGCGCGGGGTAGCGGGGGGTTATGCTGGCTAAATCATGTACCCGTGGTGACCGCACGTCGCCCTATAGGCTCTATCTATAGGAGGTTATCTATGGTTCTGTCTGAGAGACGGGTGTTGGTTAAGGTGTGTCGCTTAAGGTCTTATTACACTACACGATATCCAGAGACCCTTTCTGTACATCAGGCTGGCGTAATAAGAAAAAGGGGTCCTAATTGGCCAAGGGCACCGACACCCTGGATATCGTGTAGTTGTAAGTGTAGCAGAACTTGTCGACTACCTCTATCGCAAAAGGCCGCGAAATCCACGATGATACCTGGTTCCAAGATCTAGTCCACAAACGCGCTAAGAGAAATAATCGTCAAGAGGTTGCCGATGATACGGTCCCTCAATTTACATGCCCCAAATGTGGACGCAAATGTCGATCCCGGATCGGTCTATATAGTCACGAGAGGCGTTGTCCCTCGCATACAGACGCTGCTTAAATCATCTGTCAAGATGCATAAGGCCTGATGATGTAGATGTAAAAAGTGCATTACGCTAGTCCGCTGTGAAACGGCACGCACCAACGACGCGCAGCAGCAGATCCGCCACGTCCGTATGCCCATTCTCGCACGCGTACGTCAGCGCCGTGTCGCCCGTCTGTGTTTGTGCGTGCACGTACCTTGCGGACGAGGAACTGCACAGTGCAGACGTGGCCCGCGCGGCACGCCTTCATGAGCGGCGTGCGACCGCCCTCACTCTCGTGCTCGAGCTCGGCGCCGGCGTGCAGCAGCAGGTCCGCCACGTCCGTATGCCCATTCTCGCACGCGTACGTCAGCGCCGTGTCGCCCGTCTGTGTTTGTGCGTGCACGTACCTTGCGGACGAGGAACTGCACAGTGCAGACGTGGCCCGCGCGGCACGCCTTCATGAGCGGCGTGCGACCGCCCTCACTCTCGTGCTCGAGCTCGGCGCCGGCGTGCAGCAGCAGGTCCGCCACGTCCGTATGCCCATTCTCGCACGCGTACGTCAGCGCCGTGTCGCCCGTCTGTGTTTGTGCGTGCACGTACCTTGCGGACGAGGAACTGCACAGTGCAGACGTGGCCCGCGCGGCACGCCTTCATGAGCGGCGTGCGACCGCCCTCACTCTCGTGCTCGAGCTCGGCGCCGGCGTGCAGCAGCAGGTCCGCCACGTCCGTATGCCCATTCTCGCACGCGTACGTCAGCGCCGTGTCGCCCGTCTGTGTTTGTGCGTGCACGTACCTTGCGGACGAGGAACTGCACAGTGCAGACGTGGCCCGCGCGGCACGCCTTCATGAGCGGCGTGCGACCGCCCTCACTCTCGTGCTCGAGCTCGGCGCCGGCGTGCAGCAGCAGGTCCGCCACGTCCGTATGCCCATTCTCGCACGCGTACGTCAGCGCCGTGTCGCCCGTCTGTGTTTGTGCGTGCACGTACCTTGCGGACGAGGAACTGCACAGTGCAGACGTGGCCCGCGCGGCACGCCTTCATGAGCGGCGTGCGACCGCCCTCACTCTCGTGCTCGAGCTCGGCGCCGGCGTGCAGCAGCAGGTCCGCCACGTCCGTATGCCCATTCTCGCACGCGTACGTCAGCGCCGTGTCGCCCGTCTGTGTTTGTGCGTGCACGTACCTTGCGGACGAGGAACTGCACAGTGCAGACGTGGCCCGCGCGGCACGCCTTCATGAGCGGCGTGCGACCGCCCTCACTCTCGTGCTCGAGCTCGGCGCCGGCGTGCAGCAGCAGGTCCGCCACGTCCGTATGCCCATTCTCGCACGCGTACGTCAGCGCCGTGTCGCCCGTCTGTGTTTGTGCGTGCACGTACCTTGCGGACGAGGAACTGCACAGTGCAGACGTGGCCCGCGCGGCACGCCTTCATGAGCGGCGTGCGACCGCCCTCACTCTCGTGCTCGAGCTCGGCGCCGGCGTGCAGCAGCAGGTCCGCCACGTCCGTATGCCCATTCTCGCACGCGTACGTCAGCGCCGTGTCGCCCGTCTGTGTTTGTGCGTGCACGTACCTTGCGGACGAGGAACTGCACAGTGCAGACGTGGCCCGCGCGGCACGCCTTCATGAGCGGCGTGCGACCGCCCTCACTCTCGTGCTCGAGCTCGGCGCCGGCGTGCAGCAGCAGGTCCGCCACGTCCGTATGCCCATTCTCGCACGCGTACGTCAGCGCCGTGTCGCCCGTCTGTGTTTGTGCGTGCACGTACCTTGCGGACGAGGAACTGCACAGTGCAGACGTGGCCCGCGCGGCACGCCTTCATGAGCGGCGTGCGACCGCCCTCACTCTCGTGCTCGAGCTCGGCGCCGGCGTGCAGCAGCAGGTCCGCCACGTCCGTATGCCCATTCTCGCACGCGTACGTCAGCGCCGTGTCGCCCGTCTGTGTTTGTGCGTGCACGTACCTTGCGGACGAGGAACTGCACAGTGCAGACGTGGCCCGCGCGGCACGCCTTCATGAGCGGCGTGCGACCGCCCTCACTCTCGTGCTCGAGCTCGGCGCCGGCGTGCAGCAGCAGGTCCGCCACGTCCGTATGCCCATTCTCGCACGCGTACGTCAGCGCCGTGTCGCCCGTCTGTGTTTGTGCGTGCACGTACCTTGCGGACGAGGAACTGCACAGTGCAGACGTGGCCCGCGCGGCACGCCTTCATGAGCGGCGTGCGACCGCCCTCACTCTCGTGCTCGAGCTCGGCGCCGGCGTGCAGCAGCAGGTCCGCCACGTCCGTATGCCCATTCTCGCACGCGTACGTCAGCGCCGTGTCGCCCGTCTGTGTTTGTGCGTGCACGTACCTTGCGGACGAGGAACTGCACAGTGCAGACGTGGCCCGCGCGGCACGCCTTCATGAGCGGCGTGCGACCGCCCTCACTCTCGTGCTCGAGCTCGGCGCCGGCGTGCAGCAGCAGGTCCGCCACGTCCGTATGCCCATTCTCGCACGCGTACGTCAGCGCCGTGTCGCCCGTCTGTGTTTGTGCGTGCACGTACCTTGCGGACGAGGAACTGCACAGTGCAGACGTGGCCCGCGCGGCACGCCTTCATGAGCGGCGTGCGACCGCCCTCACTCTCGTGCTCGAGCTCGGCGCCGGCGTGCAGCAGCAGGTCCGCCACGTCCGTATGCCCATTCTCGCACGCGTACGTCAGCGCCGTGTCGCCCGTCTGTGTTTGTGCGTGCACGTACCTTGCGGACGAGGAACTGCACAGTGCAGACGTGGCCCGCGCGGCACGCCTTCATGAGCGGCGTGCGACCGCCCTCACTCTCGTGCTCGAGCTCGGCGCCGGCGTGCAGCAGCAGGTCCGCCACGTCCGTATGCCCATTCTCGCACGCGTACGTCAGCGCCGTGTCGCCCGTCTGTGTTTGTGCGTGCACGTACCTTGCGGACGAGGAACTGCACAGTGCAGACGTGGCCCGCGCGGCACGCCTTCATGAGCGGCGTGCGACCGCCCTCACTCTCGTGCTCGAGCTCGGCGCCGGCGTGCAGCAGCAGGTCCGCCACGTCCGTATGCCCATTCTCGCACGCGTACGTCAGCGCCGTGTCGCCCGTCTGTGTTTGTGCGTGCACGTACCTTGCGGACGAGGAACTGCACAGTGCAGACGTGGCCCGCGCGGCACGCCTTCATGAGCGGCGTGCGACCGCCCTCACTCTCGTGCTCGAGCTCGGCGCCGGCGTGCAGCAGCAGGTCCGCCACGTCCGTATGCCCATTCTCGCACGCGTACGTCAGCGCCGTGTCGCCCGTCTGTGTTTATGCGTGCACGTACCTTGCGGACGAGGAACTGCACAGTGCAGACGTGGCCCGCGCGGCACGCCTTCATGAGCGGCGTGCGACCGCCCTCACTCTCGTGCTCGAGCTCGGCGCCGGCGTGCAGCAGCAGGTCCGCCACGTCCGTATGCCCATTCTCGCACGCGTACGTCAGCGCCGTGTCGCCCGTCTGTGTTTGTGCGTGCACGTACCTTGCGGACGAGGAACTGCACAGTGCAGACGTGGCCCGCGCGGCACGCCTTCATGAGCGGCGTGCGACCGCCCTCACTCTCGTGCTCGAGCTCGGCGCCGGCGTGCAGCAGCAGGTCCGCCACGTCCGTATGCCCATTCTCGCACGCGTACGTCAGCGCCGTGTCGCCCGTCTGTGTTTGTGCGTGCACGTACCTTGCGGACGAGGAACTGCACAGTGCAGACGTGGCCCGCGCGGCACGCCTTCATGAGCGGCGTGCGACCGCCCTCACTCTCGTGCTCGAGCTCGGCGCCGGCGTGCAGCAGCAGGTCCGCCACGTCCGTATGCCCATTCTCGCACGCGTACGTCAGCGCCGTGTCGCCCGTCTGTGTTTGTGCGTGCACGTACCTTGCGGACGAGGAACTGCACAGTGCAGACGTGGCCCGCGCGGCACGCCTTCATGAGCGGCGTGCGACCGCCCTCACTCTCGTGCTCGAGCTCGGCGCCGGCGTGCAGCAGCAGGTCCGCCACGTCCGTATGCCCATTCTCGCACGCGTACGTCAGCGCCGTGTCGCCCGTCTGTGTTTGTGCGTGCACGTACCTTGCGGACGAGGAACTGCACAGTGCAGACGTGGCCCGCGCGGCACGCCTTCATGAGCGGCGTGCGACCGCCCTCACTCTCGTGCTCGAGCTCGGCGCCGGCGTGCAGCAGCAGGTCCGCCACGTCCGTATGCCCATTCTCGCACGCGTACGTCAGCGCCGTGTCGCCCGTCTGTGTTTGTGCGTGCACGTACCTTGCGGACGAGGAACTGCACAGTGCAGACGTGGCCCGCGCGGCACGCCTTCATGAGCGGCGTGCGACCGCCCTCACTCTCGTGCTCGAGCTCGGCGCCGGCGTGCAGCAGCAGGTCCGCCACGTCCGTATGCCCATTCTCGCACGCGTACGTCAGCGCCGTGTCGCCCGTCTGTGTTTGTGCGTGCACGTACCTTGCGGACGAGGAACTGCACAGTGCAGACGTGGCCCGCGCGGCACGCCTTCATGAGCGGCGTGCGACCGCCCTCACTCTCGTGCTCGAGCTCGGCGCCGGCGTGCAGCAGCAGGTCCGCCACGTCCGTATGCCCATTCTCGCACGCGTACGTCAGCGCCGTGTCGCCCGTCTGTGTTTGTGCGTGCACGTACCTTGCGGACGAGGAACTGCACAGTGCAGACGTGGCCCGCGCGGCACGCCTTCATGAGCGGCGTGCGACCGCCCTCACTCTCGTGCTCGAGCTCGGCGCCGGCGTGCAGCAGCAGGTCCGCCACGTCCGTATGCCCATTCTCGCACGCGTACGTCAGCGCCGTGTCGCCCGTCTGTGTTTGTGCGTGCACGTACCTTGCGGACGAGGAACTGCACAGTGCAGACGTGGCCCGCGCGGCACGCCTTCATGAGCGGCGTGCGACCGCCCTCACTCTCGTGCTCGAGCTCGGCGCCGGCGTGCAGCAGCAGGTCCGCCACGTCCGTATGCCCATTCTCGCACGCGTACGTCAGCGCCGTGTCGCCCGTCTGTGTTTGTGCGTGCACGTACCTTGCGGACGAGGAACTGCACAGTGCAGACGTGGCCCGCGCGGCACGCCTTCATGAGCGGCGTGCGACCGCCCTCACTCTCGTGCTCGAGCTCGGCGCCGGCGTGCAGCAGCAGGTCCGCCACGTCCGTATGCCCATTCTCGCACGCGTACGTCAGCGCCGTGTCGCCCGTCTGTGTTTGTGCGTGCACGTACCTTGCGGACGAGGAACTGCACAGTGCAGACGTGGCCCGCGCGGCACGCCTTCATGAGCGGCGTGCGACCGCCCTCACTCTCGTGCTCGAGCTCGGCGCCGGCGTGCAGCAGCAGGTCCGCCACGTCCGTATGCCCATTCTCGCACGCGTACGTCAGCGCCGTGTCGCCCGTCTGTGTTTGTGCGTGCACGTACCTTGCGGACGAGGAACTGCACAGTGCAGACGTGGCCCGCGCGGCACGCCTTCATGAGCGGCGTGCGACCGCCCTCACTCTCGTGCTCGAGCTCGGCGCCGGCGTGCAGCAGCAGGTCCGCCACGTCCGTATGCCCATTCTCGCACGCGTACGTCAGCGCCGTGTCGCCCGTCTGTGTTTGTGCGTGCACGTACCTTGCGGACGAGGAACTGCACAGTGCAGACGTGGCCCGCGCGGCACGCCTTCATGAGCGGCGTGCGACCGCCCTCACTCTCGTGCTCGAGCTCGGCGCCGGCGTGCAGCAGCAGGTCCGCCACGTCCGTATGCCCATTCTCGCACGCGTACGTCAGCGCCGTGTCGCCCGTCTGTGTTTGTGCGTGCACGTACCTTGCGGACGAGGAACTGCACAGTGCAGACGTGGCCCGCGCGGCACGCCTTCATGAGCGGCGTGCGACCGCCCTCACTCTCGTGCTCGAGCTCGGCGCCGGCGTGCAGCAGCAGGTCCGCCACGTCCGTATGCCCATTCTCGCACGCGTACGTCAGCGCCGTGTCGCCCGTCTGTGTTTGTGCGTGCACGTACCTTGCGGACGAGGAACTGCACAGTGCAGACGTGGCCCGCGCGGCACGCCTTCATGAGCGGCGTGCGACCGCCCTCACTCTCGTGCTCGAGCTCGGCGCCGGCGTGCAGCAGCAGGTCCGCCACGTCCGTATGCCCATTCTCGCACGCGTACGTCAGCGCCGTGTCGCCCGTCTGTGTTTGTGCGTGCACGTACCTTGCGGACGAGGAACTGCACAGTGCAGACGTGGCCCGCGCGGCACGCCTTCATGAGCGGCGTGCGACCGCCCTCACTCTCGTGCTCGAGCTCGGCGCCGGCGTGCAGCAGCAGGTCCGCCACGTCCGTATGCCCATTCTCGCACGCGTACGTCAGCGCCGTGTCGCCCGTCTGTGTTTGTGCGTGCACGTACCTTGCGGACGAGGAACTGCACAGTGCAGACGTGGCCCGCGCGGCACGCCTTCATGAGCGGCGTGCGACCGCCCTCACTCTCGTGCTCGAGCTCGGCGCCGGCGTGCAGCAGCAGGTCCGCCACGTCCGTATGCCCATTCTCGCACGCGTACGTCAGCGCCGTGTCGCCCGTCTGTGTTTGTGCGTGCACGTACCTTGCGGACGAGGAACTGCACAGTGCAGACGTGGCCCGCGCGGCACGCCTTCATGAGCGGCGTGCGACCGCCCTCACTCTCGTGCTCGAGCTCGGCGCCGGCGTGCAGCAGCAGGTCCGCCACGTCCGTATGCCCATTCTCGCACGCGTACGTCAGCGCCGTGTCGCCCGTCTGTGTTTGTGCGTGCACGTACCTTGCGGACGAGGAACTGCACAGTGCAGACGTGGCCCGCGCGGCACGCCTTCATGAGCGGCGTGCGACCGCCCTCACTCTCGTGCTCGAGCTCGGCGCCGGCGTGCAGCAGCAGGTCCGCCACGTCCGTATGCCCATTCTCGCACGCGTACGTCAGCGCCGTGTCGCCCGTCTGTGTTTGGGCGTGCACGTCCGCGCCCGCGTTCAACAGGTATCTGCAATTATGTATACTCTATCAGAAACTGTAAGAGTTTAAATTCTGACTTTGTGCTCTGACTATGTGGTAGTTTTTAGGGTTCCGTACCCAAAGGGTAAAATGGACCCAATTACTACGACTCCACTGTCCGTCCGTCTGTCTGTCACCAGGCTGTATCTCATGAACCTGGACAGTTGAAATTGTCACAGATGATGTACATCTGTTGCCGCTATAACAAGAAATACAAAAAAACAGAATAAAATAAATATTTGAGAGGGCACCCATATAACAAACGTGTTTTTTTGCCGTTTTTATAGGTAATGGAACGGAACCCTTCGTGCGCGAGTCCGACTCGCACTTGGCCGGTTTTTTTTTTCATTTTGCGATCTTTAAGTGAAAGTATGTCGAGGTACGGTTCTTGGGGGTTTGGTGGCAAGCGGACCCCGGGCTCTGAGGCAGAAACGGATGCAACCGGGAAATGATGGATGGAGGGGTGAGGAGAGACTTCACAAAAAGTTGAGTATGTTAATATTCAACATTTTGTGAAGTCTCTCCTCACCCCTGGTTCTGTTAAGAACAAGTTTAAGATGACCCTCTTCACTGGCTTCCATGGATGGAGAGAATGTGCAAAGATAATGAAGTTGGTGACCTCCATGAAGTCTCCATAACAGGCCAGCGTCAACGCTGCCTCCTGCGTTTCGTTTATTTTCGCGTTGATGGCGGCGCCCTGACCGAGCAGTAGTACTACCATCTCCTACTCAACTTACAAGAAAGAAGCTGCTTTAACCTTTCGGTTTTGCAGTTCAGAAAGTACAGGAACCCATGGGTCTCGATCGATACCAATAGACGACTAAAATGACCTTGAAATTGTGACGCATTTTTTAGAAAAATTTTGACCAATCAAAAGTTATGGATAAAGGTCATTAGCTTGAGTTTCATTCTGTTCAAAAAGCACGTGAAACAAGCTAAAATACACTTGATTACGGGGGGAAAAGGTAGAAATTCGGGAGCAAGTCGAGCAAGACGCCTGACATCATATGATGACACTGGGCACCCATACACTTTTACGCCCGTCCTCACTAGATGTCTCTGGGCACCAAAAGGTTAATGTTTTACTCACCGAACTAGCTCAAGATGCCCCTCCTGACTGGCTTCCATGAGTGGCGTGGAAGCGCCCAGCTCAGCGTCAGCGCCCGCCTTGATGAGGAAGTCTGCCACTTCGAGGAAGCCGCCGCAGCACGCCAGGGTCAACGCTGTCTCCTGCGTTTCGTCTGTTTGCGCGTTGATGGCGGCGCCCTGGCCGAGCAGAAGTGCTACCATCTCCTCGTGACCTAAACAACACGATAGTACATTAAATATAAAGGACGGACACATGCAATTCTCTTACCAAAGTTATCATATTATTTGACAATGGGAACATACCTTCCCTGGCGGCCTCCATGAGCGGCGTGTAGCCCTCGTCGTTAACCTCCTCGATGTTGGCGCCGCGCTCCAGCAGCAGCATCGCCAGCTCCACGTGGCCGCCGCACGCGGCCAGCGTCAGCGGCGACTCGAAGCTGTCCGTCGGCATGTTCACCTGCCACAAATCGAGTAACAGGGTTACGAATGAAATCCATACTGAAAAAATATATATATATACTACGACGATGACAAACAAACATACGGCCTGCCTGATGGTGAGCAGACACCGTCGCCATCGCCTATGGACGCTTGCGACAGCAGACCACACACCAAACACAGCGCTCTCGCTCATTATTTGCCATAAATGATGTAATGTTAGTCATAATCATGATTTACCCTAAGCAGATTTATAAACTATTTAAAAAAAAATAGGAAGTTCTCAATTCGGTTGTACCTTTGTATATTTTTTTTGAATGTTTGTTAACTCAGAATTCTGTAATTTGAACCAATTCGTAGAAATCTTTTTTGATTTTAAATTATTTGCTTTCAGGTTGGGTCCCATTGTTATTAAAACTCCAGTTGGATGATGGGAACCATGAGGAATTGAGGGCACTCCTCAAATATGCAGTAATTTCGGTACTTTCCATTATAACTCGTGTATACACCCGCAAATTACAAACTTTGTTTTTAAAGTAAATTATCTCAGAAACAGTATACTCGTACTTTTAGGAATGTTATAAAACAAACCTAACGTGACAGGGCTCTATACAAAGTTTATTTCACTTGTCCTGAAAATACGGTTTAAGAGAAAATTAAATTATGCCTATCGAATCTACTGGTACAACATAGGGCGGGTTGTATCGACCACACTTAACTGTTCTCGTTAAATGATGCAAGAAAACGTCAAGCGTGCAGGTGTGAGAGAGGACAGGCGCCCGGTGGTAAAGCTCACATCTCATACACACAGATTGTAACGGACGCAACTTACAATTACCGACGTTTTGAAACATCCGCGCCTGAGCGACGTAACAGTTCGAGGCGGGGCGGCTATTTTCTAGTTTTTTTCACACCCACATATACGCACCACACCAGAATTACGCTGCGTGGGTCTTTCATATACTTAGGTCAACTCCGAATACGTATCAAGTCAATAAGCGACTGTCTAAGAGCTTGTCGAATAATTTTATTAAATGTTAAAAGCTGAATTAGTACCACAGAACCAGTGTAAAATTGGTACCGTACAAACATACAGACAAACTTAATTACTTTCTGAAAAGTATAAAAAATGAAAAAGAATAATAGGATAAAAATTGTTCATTGTGTAAAGTAAAATTGCGCTTTGTGAACATAGACTACTGTTGTTTAATTTCATGTCAAGAATTAGACTCAAGATGCCTGAAGTCGGGTCCCTTCCTGCCTAATGGACAACGTGTTCAAATATAAGAGGAGCAAGTGCAGTTCCGTGCTCAAACGGTGCAGTAAATAGTAAAACAAAACAAACTCACTGAACTAACCTGTGCACCCGAGTCGAGCAGCAGCCTGGCGACCTCGACGTGCCCGTCCATGCTGGCCTCCATCAGCGCCGTGTGCATCTCGTCCGTCTTGTGCTCGCGGTCCGCGCCCGCGGCCAGCAGGAACCGCACCATGTCCAGGTGACCCTTGTAGCAGGCGAGCGTGAGCGCGGACTCTTTGAACTCGTTCGAGTGGGTGTTGATGCCGGCGCCGTGCTTCAGGAGGATCTTGGCGACGCCCACGTGACCCGCGGACGCAGCCTGACAAACGAAACGTTGTCATTAACATTAACAACAAAGAGCAAGATTAGAGGACGCCTTGAACAATATTGCTAAGGGACCAAACTGATGTTATGCGATACCATTTCAACATATTATTACATGTTTAACCTCTGTCAAGCCAACATTTTAAGCTTCAATGTAGTTGTTCCCTAGCTATGCTATAATACCCAGTATGGCAAAGTCAATAAGACAGCGTTAAAATAAATGATATCGTATCAGTTCATATACCTACACTTGTCGGAAGCAAGGGTATCGTGATCATGAGAATAAAGCAATTTAGGTTCAACGGACCCTGGTAAAGGTCGCGGGAGTCCGCTGGATGCGAGTGACGCAGGACCGGTCATTGTGGCACTCTTTGGGGGAGGCCTATGTCCCGCAGTGGACTTATTTCGGCTGATATGATGATAAGATTTACCTCCATGAGTGGCGTGTGACCGTTCTCGTTGTGGTCCTCGACGTTGGCGCCGTTGTCGAGCAGCGCGGAGACGCACTCCTCGTGGCCGCCGGCGCACGCGTACATGAGCGGCGTGTTGCCGGAGCCCGACACGGCGTTCACGTCCGCGCCGTGCGCCACCAGCAGCCGCACGATGTCCACGTGCCCCGCGCTCGCCGCCTCCATCAAAGGTGAGGGGATAGTTACCTCCGTGAGTGGCGTGTGACCGTTCTCGTTGTGGTCCTCGACGTTGGCGCCGTTGTCGAGCAGCGCGGAGACGCACTCCTCGTGGCCGCCGGCGCACGCGTACATGAGCGGCGTGTTGCCGGAGCCCGACACGGCGTTCACGTCCGCGCCGTGCGCCACCAGCAGCCGCACGATGTCCACGTGCCCCGCGCTCGCCGCCTCCATCAAAGGTGAGGGGATAGTTACCTCCATGAGTGGCGTGTGACCGTTCTCGTTGTGGTCCTCGACGTTGGCGCCGTTGTCGAGCAGCGCGGAGACGCACTCCTCGTGGCCGCCGGCGCACGCGTACATGAGCGGCGTGTTGCCGGAGCCCGACACGGCGTTCACGTCCGCGCCGTGCGCCACCAGCAGCCGCACGATGTCCACGTGCCCCGCGCTCGCCGCCTCCATCAAAGGTGAGGGGATAGTTACCTCCATGAGTGGCGTGTGACCGTTCTCGTTGTGGTCCTCGACGTTGGCGCCGTTGTCGAGCAGCGCGGAGACGCACTCCTCGTGGCCGCCGGCGCACGCGTACATGAGCGGCGTGTTGCCGGAGCCCGACACGGCGTTCACGTCCGCGCCGTGCGCCACCAGCAGCCGCACGATGTCCACGTGCCCCGCGCTCGCCGCCTCCATCAAAGGTGAGGGGATAGTTACCTCCATGAGTGGCGTGTGACCGTTCTCGTTGTGGTCCTCGACGTTGGCGCCGTTGTCGAGCAGCGCGGAGACGCACTCCTCGTGGCCGCCGGCGCACGCGTACATGAGCGGCGTGTTGCCGGAGCCCGACACGGCGTTCACGTCCGCGCCGTGCGCCACCAGCAGCCGCACGATGTCCACGTGCCCCGCGCTCGCCGCCTCCATCAAAGGTGAGGGGATAGTTACCTCCATGAGTGGCGTGTGACCGTTCTCGTTGTGGTCCTCGACGTTGGCGCCGTTGTCGAGCAGCGCGGAGACGCACTCCTCGTGGCCGCCGGCGCACGCGTACATGAGCGGCGTGTTGCCGGAGCCCGACACGGCGTTCACGTCCGCGCCGTGCGCCACCAGCAGCCGCACGATGTCCACGTGCCCCGCGCTCGCCGCCTCCATCAAAGGTGAGGGGATAGTTACCTCCATGAGTGGCGTGTGACCGTTCTCGTTGTGGTCCTCGACGTTGGCGCCGTTGTCGAGCAGCGCGGAGACGCACTCCTCGTGGCCGCCGGCGCACGCGTACATGAGCGGCGTGTTGCCGGAGCCCGACACGGCGTTCACGTCCGCGCCGTGCGCCACCAGCAGCCGCACGATGTCCACGTGCCCCGCGCTCGCCGCCTCCATCAAAGGTGAGGGGATAGTTACCTCCATGAGTGGCGTGTGACCGTTCTCGTTGTGGTCCTCGACGTTGGCGCCGTTGTCGAGCAGCGCGGAGACGCACTCCTCGTGGCCGCCGGCGCACGCGTACATGAGCGGCGTGTTGCCGGAGCCCGACACGGCGTTCACGTCCGCGCCGTGCGCCACCAGCAGCCGCACGATGTCCACGTGCCCCGCGCTCGCCGCCTCCATCAAAGGTGAGGGGATAGTTACCTCCATGAGTGGCGTGTGACCGTTCTCGTTGTGGTCCTCGACGTTGGCGCCGTTGTCGAGCAGCGCGGAGACGCACTCCTCGTGGCCGCCGGCGCACGCGTACATGAGCGGCGTGTTGCCGGAGCCCGACACGGCGTTCACGTCCGCGCCGTGCGCCACCAGCAGCCGCACGATGTCCACGTGCCCCGCGCTCGCCGCCTCCATCAAAGGTGTGCAGTCGCCCTGACGACACACATTACGTTTATACAATAACCCCTTTATACATAAAACTTAAAATGCCTCTGATGGCCGATCCAGACTCTCTCGAGGCGCCTCATAGAGGCGCTTGGCACGAGTCTTGGCGAGTGGAGGCCGTAGGAGTGCTAGCTATCCACACTCTTGATTTATACAGTTGCTCGCTACGTCTACTACAAGATGGACGTGATTGAAGTGACAGCGTTAGCTACTTTATGTGCCTACCAATATTATAATCTCTTGCGTCTACATCACTAAAATAAAAAAATAAAGGCAAAGGCAAAACGGAGATTGTGGTGGATGACGTCAATACACCGCAACAGGACTCTGCAGCAGCCAACACAAAATAAGCGAGCGAGAGAGTGTGGTTGATTCCCTCGCCTCACCCCCTCGCGTCCTTTGACTTGCGTCCGAAAAACCGAACACAAGCGGAGCAACGGCGAGGCGAGCCGAGGAAAGACGAGGGGACACGAGCGCACCGTCCACACTCTCTTACTCGCGGTCCTTCCTGTAGCCTCGTGGAGAGTCTGGATCGGCCATGATAGATAAATAGTACATTGTACAACAACCGCATAAAACGAGCCATTTAACCTGAGACGTTTATATGAATAGTTAAGTCGAGGGGTTAAATGGCTAATTTATGCCCGAGTTACACACACTGCTTTTCATTTCGATTGCGAGAAAATAACAAATAATTGCAAAATTAAATTAAATAATAGCTAATTCCCGTCAGTTAACTTTTTAAAGTTTTTATGTTTCATTTTCGACACGTGATATTAGACTTAGGTACTTCATACTGCCAAGTAATTTAATGGTTCAATACGTTTTATAGTATTTTATGCAACTGTTGTATAAGAAGGGTCTTAAAAGGCGAGTGGCGTGGGTTGCGATGCGAGCCTTGGCGAGCATCGCAATTAAAGACGCCCCAAGCGTTTTTAGACCAGTTATACACCGTTGCATACAATACTTTTTCTAAGACAAATTTTAAATAAATAGCAGACTACAGAATAGTTAAACTTTTCAGGCAGCAAGTTTTCTATTTGTACTTTTGCTACTCACGCAATTTCTTCAGGAGTGCAGTAATTAATTTCTTCGACCATTTTAAAAGGAACGTACACTTTTGTCTTCACAAACACGAATAAAATCTTAATAGTTTAGGACTAATAGTTTATTATAATATATTCGTCTTTTCATTTTGAACTGTATTTTGGTGGGAAATCGGAAATGTGACAGCTCTTGCTTATGGTTTGTTTTGTTTTTAATTTGTTTGCACTTGCCATCCGAACCAAACCGAATCCGGACCCGGACCGAATTCGAACTGTTTATTTTTATAAATAATACCAAGAATTAACAAAACATGTAATTTAACACACAATAGATGATGATTTATTATTATTGTAGTAAATAAATTTTTCTACTCCTGTACCGTTATCTGTCATTTAAATAGGCTGTATCTCAAATACAATGACACCACTAATAAGTCATCGAAAAACTCTATGCTCTATGGCCCAAAAACGCACTGTTTAGCGTACTTTTTTGGTTCATACATTTTTCATAAAAGCACTGTTTAACTTTTTTTAAATCGGCCGCTATATTGCAGTGTACAAATATTTCAAAGTAATTGCGATGCGAGCCTTGGCGAGCATCGCAATCAAAGACGCCACGAGCGTTTTTAGACCAGTTATAAACCGTTGCATACAATACTTTTTCTACGACAAATTTTAAATAAATAGCAGACTAAAAATTAGTTAGCCTTTACGGGCAGCAAGTTTTCTATTCGTACTTTTGCTACTCACGCAATTTCTTCAGGAGTGCGGTTATTAATTGCTTCGACCATTTTAAAAGGAACGTACACTTTTATCTTCACAAACACGAATACAATCTTAATATTCTAGGACTAACAGTTTATCATCTTTCATCTTTTCATTTTGATTTGAATTGTATATATTTTGGTGGGAAATCGGAAATGTGACACTTCTTGTTTATGGTTTGTTTTGTTTTTAATTTGTTTGCATTTGCCATCCGAACCAAACCTAATCCGGACCCGGACCGAATTCGAACTTTATTTTCATAAATAATACCAAGAATTTATAAAATATGTAATTTAGCACACAATAAATGATGATTTATTATTATTGTAGTAAATAATGTATAATATACAAATGTTAAATCGTAAATAAAAACTTTTATTTCGAAATATTTGTTTATGAAGTTGGCACCACTGCAATATAGCGGCCGATTTAAAAAAGTTAAACAGTGCTTTTATGAAAAATGTATGAACCAAAAAAGTAAGCTAAACAGTGCGTTTTTGGGCCATAGAGCATAGAGTTTTTCGACGACTTATTAGTGGTGTCATTGTATTTGAGCTACAGCCTATATAAATGACAGATAACGGTACAGGAGTAGAAAAAAGTATTTATTTACGATTTAACATTTGTATATTATAAATTATTTACTACAATAATAATTAATCATCATCTATTGTGTGTTAAATTACATGTTCTATAAATTTTTGGTATTATTTATAAAAATAAACAGTTCGAATTGGCAAGTGCAAACAAATTAAAAACAAAAAAAACCATAAGCAAGAGCTGTCACATTTCCGATTTCCCACCAAAATACAGTTCAAAATGAAAAGACGAAAGATGATAAACAATTAGTCCTAAACTATTAAGATTTTATTCGTGTTTGTGAAGACAAAAGTGTACGTTCCTTATAAAATGGTCGAAGAAATTAATAACTGCACTCCTGAAGAAATTGCGTGAGTAACAAAAGTACGAATAGAAAACTTGCTGCCTAAAAAGTTTAACTATTCTGTAGTCTGCTATTTATTTAAAATTTGTCGTAGAAAAAGTATTGTATGCAACGGTGTATAACTGGTCTAAAAACGCTCGTGGCGTCTTTTATTGCGATGCTCGCCAAGGCTCGCATCGCAACCCACGCCACTAGCCTTTTAAGACCCTTCTTATACAACAGTTGCATAAAATACTATATAATAATAAATGTTAAATCGTAAATAAATACTTTTTCCTACTCCTGTACCGTTAGATAATAAACTATTAGTCCTAAACGATTAAGATTATTCGTGTTTGTGAAGACAAAAGTGTATGTTCCTTAAATCCTGTAAAATGGTCGAAGAAATTAATAACTTCACTCCTGAAGAAATTGCGTGAGTAGCAAAAGTACGAATAGAAAACTTGCTGCCTGAAAAGTTTAACTATTCTGTAGTCTGCTATTTATTTAAAATTATTGTATGCAACGGTGTATAACTGGTCTAAAAACGCTCGTGGCGTCTGTAATTGCGATGCTCGCCAAGGCTCGCATCGCAACCCACGCCACTCGCCTTTTAAGACCCTTCTTATACAACAGTTGCATAAAATACTATTATTTCGATATATTTGTTTTTGAAGTTGGCACCACTGCAATATAGCGCCCGATTAAAAAAAAGTTATACAGTGCTTTTATGAAAAATGTATGAACCAAAAAAGTACGCTAAACAGTGCGTTTTTGGGCCATAGAGCATAGAGTTTTTCGACGACTTATTAGTGGTGTCATTGTATTTGAGCTACAGCCTATATAAATGACAGATAACGGTACAGGAGTAGAAAAAAAAAATAATTGACTCCTTTTATCTGGTTTTATTAATTTTGTAATGAAAAACACGGATGTGAAATTTATCATACAAATCAAATCAAATGACAAGTTTATTCTACGAAGTTTTATTGTGTGTGTGGCTGTTACGCCCGATTATCTTAGTTTTTAAAACAATTTTACTTTGTGCACTAGAGCATAAAAGTGGCATTTTGTGCAGCATACATCCAGCACAAAGGCGAACTTTGCGAGCATGAGAAGTGAAAATGTGTTTTTTAATACAGTTGCTCAAAAAGGGGTACTTTTTCTAGCTGCAAATCGTGCGCAAAGTTGTATTTTGCGCACTAGTGCTTTTTACTTTTCCACGTGTATCGAACGACGTTTTTTAATACAGTTGCGAAAAAATAAGAAAAACAACAAGTAAGGAATTTGAAACTTTTATATTATTCTGTAACATCATTGTAATACAGTTGAATAATAATGAAGTTGTTCAAAAACATTTTTTTTTAAATACTGTTCTTACTTGTTGTTTTTTCTTATTTTTTCGCAACTGTATTAAAAAACGTCGTTCGATACACGTGCGGAAATGTCATACTTAATGACATACTTTCCGCACTAGCATCGAAATGTACTATTGTCCATCTCTTGCGGACATAAATGTCAGTGACAAGTAAGACAAGCGAATTTAATCTGCATTTTAGCTAAAATCGGTTTTCTGAACACTTTTAAATGTTCTCCTATTCACAACCATTCACATTCAAAACCAAACCTATAGGTTCAAGTGATAGTTTTCCAAGAACAAAGACGAAATGATACTAACGCTAAGTTTTTTAAAGAAAGAAAGAAAGAAAAACATTTATTCTTGACAAAAAATACATAAAAACGTAGTAGACACAGTATACACATTTCCTACGAAATGGTCACAACTCAGTGTAATGCTTGCCAGCCTTTTGGTCTTTTTTTTTATACCGTCAGTGGCAAACAAGCCCACCTGATGGTAAGAGGTTACCGCAGCCTATGGACGCTTGCAACTCCAGGGGTGTTACATGCGCGTTGCCGACCCTTTAAGAATTTATACACTACTTTTTTGAGGAACCCCATAAGTAGTTAAAGACCGTCGGCGTCTGCAGTCATTAACAATAATGCCTGCACGCTAACTGCAAAATTGGTCACGTTAGAAATCTAAGAGCCCATGACCGACACTCACATTCCAGTCACCGTGATCAAAATTAGCCAAGATATTATTTTTTTTCCGTTTGGCCAGCTTAACGACGGATAGAGTGGAGCCATCTCCTTGTGCATCCTTAAGGACTGGCACAGGGGGAATACCAGGATAGAATGATGATGAGGAAACATTTGTTTCCGCCGATGTAATTTCTGGTAGGCGCAAATAGTTGTACAAGGGCATAAAACAGGTAATTGAATGGTAGGTAAGTCTGTTGAACTCACGTCATCATGTAGTAGACGCTATTAGAACAGATTATGTTCGTATGTACCGTCTACACGTTCATCAAGTATATCGGCTTGCTTACCTTGATCCCTCGGTCCTCGACACTGGCGTGCATAGCGAGCAGCACCTGCGCTAGCTCGTAGTAGCCGGCGGAGCAGGCGAGGGACAGGAGGGACTCGCCCTCCTCGGTGGTCTCGTGGACCGAGCGGCCCTCCGTGAGCAGCTTGCGCACCGTGCCCACGTCACCGTCCGAGCACGCCTCGGCCAGGGACGGCGCGCCCTCCGCGCCCGCCGTCGTCGCCACCGTGGGCGTCGTACCCGTTGCCGTTGAACCGCATTGGGTACTGAAACACCATCAAGCTATTCAACACGAAATAATTGCCGCTTTATTTCTTGATTTTAAACCGGATTATCAGATAAGATCAAAGCTTCATAAATCACTGCCGCGTGTTCCGCCTCAATCGGACCTTTCGGGGAGTCCTGAGACTCGACCGCGAAAGACCCGAGAAGCAAGACACGTATTGACTCAATCTCGGGTTATCATCACATGTGCGCGTCATATACCAAATATACAATGACTTGTTAATGGTGGATTAGACTAGGTTGAGGATACGTAGGTACAACTCTGACCAACCTTTCATGCCACTGACTGTAGCTTAGTATTTATCTCATCTCTTTGTACAGCTAGCACTGTTACCCCTAGAGAGGAGATCATGTTTTCAACGTTTATGCTAATGGCATATATGTTTGGTGGCCAAACTATACTTAGTTACTAGGTTTACCTACTGGGCGACCGCGCTCTTCCCAGATATGAGACCTAGCTAGATCGATTGTTCACCCCCGTAAACCCCTATATTGCAAATTTCATCGAAATTACAATTATTGCTGGTTTAATAGTACCGGAAAAAACGCTAGGAGGGTGATAATATTATGTAGTACTTATAGGATATAGTATACTAACGGCTTATCCTGGTGGTGGTGACGGTGGTGTGGCGGCGGCTGGTCGCTGCGCATGCGCGTCAGCGCCGCCGCCGCCTCGTCGAGCGCGCACGACACCGACGAGGTCAGCCGCCGGAGCACCTCCGGGTCCGCCAGGTGCTTGCCCTCGCCCGACAGCTTGCCGATGCCTGCAAACAAGTACTTTTAGAGAGCTATATAATAATAATAATAAATATTTTTCGGACAATCTTACACCAATCAACCACAGTCCCAAACTAAGCAAAGCTTGTACTATGGGTACTAGACGACGATATACTTACGTACTTATATAGAGAAATAAATACTTAAATACATAGAAAACATCCATGACTCAGAGACAAATATTCGTGCTCATCACAAATATATGCCCTTACCGGGATTCGAACCCAGGACCTCTTGCTTCGTAGGCAGGGTTACTACCAACTAGGCTAAAGAGGTCGTCATATAGTTTTTACTGATACGATAATCACAATGATATACATTTATTTGGCATCATACATTTGATAATCCTGATTACAGTATTTATAAGTCAAGTCATCATCGCTACCATCAGTCTAAATAAATCTTACCTACTAGAACCCGTACTTAGATAGCTACAAGTAGTCATTATGACGTAAACGCTTAGAAAAAAACCCGGCCAAGTGCGTGTCGGACAACGCACAACGAAGGGTTCCGTGCCTATTAAAAAGGTCGTATCGTTACAGAAATCTGACGGCACTTACGTCCTTTTCGGGAAGGCAGTTTTTCAGCAATATTTCGAAAACCTTTGAACGGATCTTGTTCAAAATAATTTTCAGTGAAAGAATTTAATAAGCAGATAAGCACTATGTCCATGTGTTTTTTTTTAATACACAGTTCGAAAATTTGAATGGGGCACACAATTTTTGAGACTTTCGGGGCGATTATCTCCGACTATATTCGAAAAAAATGCAGAGGAACCTATATTTATTTTGAAAGGCCTATCGATTGATGTGCCGCACTTGGACTTACATTGATATTTTTTTTTTACTTTGCAGTTACATGGTTGGAGTGCACAGTTAAAAAAATATTTTTTCAGTAATTTCATTACAGAACTATGTAGCGGCTAACAAAATTCATCTATCCTCCCAATTTTATTCAAATATACCTTATAGTTTTCGAGTAAAATGCCTTTGACACATGGACAAACGGACATGACGAAACTATAAGGGATTTGCCAGACTGGATGCGTTCTGTGGTGGCAAACTCCTATAGGATCCGTTTTTGCCATATTGGCTACGGAACCCTAAAAACAACTCTTTAGAATATTAAACATTCTGTTGCTAATTAAGGTTTTGTTACGGAAATATTGCCCCTAAATTAATCATTTGGATAACTATTGGCTAGTCAAGTAATGTGAAATACTTGAATTTAAGCGTTAAATAAAAAATAAAGTGCAACTCATATTTCCTCGGCGGAATAGTGACGCGAGATCAAGATGCTAGCGCGCCGCAGTGACGTCACAGAAAGGGGTCAGTTGAAACTCGGACGCGCTAAGTAACAGGAAAATCAGGTGCTACAAGATTTTTAGGATTTCACAGCAGTATGTATACAATTATACCATGCAGTCAACTTATAAAACAAGCAATGTCGAATTAGTTTATTGTTGTTATTATAATCAACTCACATATACATTGCGCATTTACATATTGAATTATATTAATATGTATATTATTTTTGTTTGTCAGTTCTATACATCTGTAAATGAAGATTATAAGTAAGAGGATGTAAATACGAGGCTTAGTAGGTATATTGCACCGTATGGGTTAAGGTTTATGGTTCCTATAAGTTATAATACGGTTCTCGCTTCGTTTCGAGACACTCCGTCAATTGAATATCGACATTAAAACTCAACCTATTCCAAATGTGAACACAGGTAGAATTGATAACTTAGGTCACATATTGCTTAACTGGGTTATCCTAACAACAACTGCGTCCACCCCAATCTTTAAATTATACATGACTGCTTATACTAACAGATATAGCTCGGTGTTGAGTGAGAGACGAACTCGATCTAGTTAGGACTTACGACTAACAATAGTCTGGACGAGTGGAAGCAGTCGGCAATGATAACATCATGGACTAAGAGCTTTTATACGCTCAGTTTTACATTCAATTGCATTGGTTGGTATCCGTTATACACGGTACAGTAGTACAGTCACCATCACATACATAGGTACACTCTAGGTGTTCAAAAATATCGGCACATGCACCCTAATGCCTTGAAAATAGAGGTGTGTTCCGATGTTTGTGACGTGCTTGTTTGCTCCGATGTATGTGATGGCGACTGTACCCAACTGATATGGCGCGCGTCAAAGCGCTTAATTCGTTGACCGAAAGGCTATTAATGGTTAATTCACGTGCCTTATTACTTGGGTTTTGCTTTACTATAAAGGAACGAGAAACACTATTTTACTTTACTGTGCTAACTAGCGCATTTCACGGAAAAATCCACCGTTGTCCCGTACGAACACAAATTTTCAGAAAATTGGTAAGTTTTGGAGTTTCCTTTTTTGCGACCATAGAGTCAAATTATAGTCAGGCTGCGGACCGGCTGGGGTAGGAGCCGAGAGTTCATGCACAAATGTGGATGGAGGGAGTCTCCAGCATACCAGTGTAGAGCTGCGGTGCAGGACATGAACCATATTATCCGCGAGTGTCCACTCACCAAGTACCAGGGCAACCCAGCCGACTTGTTCACTCTAGATAACAACGTAACCCAATGGATCCAGCAATTGGGTGTACTGCTCTAATTCGCATGCATTTTTTTTTAACTAAGAACGAGTTTAATTTTTAATTTAGCCATACGAATAAATAAATAAATAGTCAGAATTATAATATTCCCATTTATATTACAAAGATATCTCTATAGACATATATATACATGCGTTTGTACGGGACAGCTCGTGGAATGCCCCTAGTGAATCATTTTATACGTCGATGATAATTGGCAAGTTTTAGTTTCATCGTTGTAAATCTTCAATCGAAATAAGCGGACTGCAAAAAGCATACATGAACGGCGTAATTCCTGTGCTTAGAAAGATACATTAATTGGGCTTGATCAACGTACTCTAATGTGCAGGCTGCGGGCCGTGGGAACCCGCCGAGTTAGGTGCAATCATGTGTTACTGCTCTATATCAACACTTTTTATATTTAAACATTATTTTTTTATTAACGTCTCACATTTGAGTAGGTAAAGCTCGTCATAACACAGCACAGTTGATATACGAAGAGATCTGCGCCTCGCCTAAAACCTTGTAATCGTGCTAAATGATAAGAACAAAATATATAACGCGTTTATAAATAAGATATCAAAATCGAACCAAATGGGAAAAACAAAGCATGCAAACAGTAATTCCTTGTTGCCGCACTGATTCGAGCTAATCTCCCCGCTGTGTACTCAAATACCATGAAGTAACAGCCGAGTAACATTCAATTTGCCTGTCCACGGGAAATGTCAGTAACGTAACGGCCCAGCAAATGTTACACCGCACAAATCGTCGGCAAATCGGCCGCTGAACTTGTTTGTATGAATTAAAAAGAGCAATGTATTTAATATGACAAATTGATTAATCACTTATTAATTATTGATTCATCGGCAAAGGCGGCACGTGGATATCTTATTATTTGAATATTTACACACAAGTTGGCGATATGAATATGTTTATTCAATTTCCTAGATGCTTTCCAGGTAAGCTACTATTATTATCTGTACTGAATCTGGCCACCAACAGCGAAAGAAAACATGTGAAATACGTCAGCTACTTAAATTGATCTGTCGGACAGCCACAGTCACATAATGTCCGCAGCCGAGCCGTGAAGAAATACGGCGCGGAACCGACCAACGACATCGCATCGGACTTACGAGACAGTTCCTCTATTTTGCATTGGCGACCACATTTGTGGAAAATGTTGGCCACCAACATTGACGCGTTAATAAATACATTAAAAACAGAATGTATGTAAATCCAGGGATTGTGTATCGATCAGCCGATTGGGGTGAAGGACTGCAGGTCACGTGGACATATTAGCCGTTCAATTCAATGTTCATTAGTGCAGCAGCTATCAGAAGACAGCGGGACTGTGGGAGTCAATCATGGTATTCATGGTTCATTCATGCGTTAATAAGACTGGGGTTGATAAATAGTATGCAGTTAAGGGCGCCTGCATATTATTTATACAGCTCCAAGATCATTTGTACTAAAAATATATTTATGTAACACGCTCACTCACCCCATACAAAATGTTCTGATAGTGTCACATGTCCAATTGTGCTTCCAGTTCTAAACTGTGAATCCATTGTGGAAGCACTGACTCCTGAAAAGCTGCATGACCCATCATTGGGGGCACTCGGACAGGGAACGGGGTAATACTACGACGGTACTGATGGTACCGACTCTTTATTGATTTGAGGATTCACCACCAGGAACACTACATACCTAAAGAGCAAGTACCTACTGGTGTTATTGAGGCAACGGTCATCTGTAAGGTGGAGGTACAGGCGAGATGACACTCCGCTGTGCACTACCTCTCTCAAATTACTACAAAAGGAACATTAATATAACGAAGGTCAGTTTCTAAGAACTTGAAGAATTTCTGGTAACTCTTACGCTCAACGCGAAAACATACATACGAAAATGTTTTAAAGGAGCAAAGTAACTTTTTTCCATTACTTTTCTGGTTTCGTTATCGGCGTAACAGTGAACTTAAATTATTTTCAACAAAATTGAAGCCAAACGTTACATTGTATCGGCTTTTTCTTGATTTCGACATAAAATTAAACTTTGTATAATACTGGAGTAAACCGTTGTTAGAAGTAGAGTTTCGGGCTAAGATAAGCAGGTATCAATAGCAATAATCGCATTGGTGCATTCGATTGTAGCAAAGTGCATTGCAACCAAGGAGGGTACGATAAAATATGGGGTACCTCAGGGCTCAGTCCTTGGCCCATTGTTGTTTCTTATTTTTATAAACGATTTGCCTGAGCCCGCGTAGAGATACCTACTGTCCTAGAATTTAATATAATTATAAAAAAATGCTGGAATGAACTCGACAACTGGTTTTCATACAATGGTCTTAGGATTAACTGTGAAAAAAGTTTTTACATAATTTTTCGCCGTAGTTCTAGGAGCACTGATTTTATTTGTGACGTGCCTATACAAAAATCTGAATGTATCCGATTCTTGGGAGTAGAACTTGACCCCTATCTGAGGTGGCATAGTCATATAAGCACTATGTGTAAAAAATTGGCTAGTGAGTGTTACTCATTGAAAAGTCTTTCAAAAATAGCTGACACCAATATATTAAAAACTGTTTACTTTTCCTACTTCGAGAGTATCATTAGGTATTGTATTGAAGTCTGGGGCAACAGTACAAACATAAATTCTATTTTACTCCTACAGAAAAAGGCTATTCGACTTATTTCTGGATGCAAATGCATACCTGCAACCCTTAGTAACCCCCTCAGGGATGGAATTTTACGCTGAAAGTTCTTTATTCATATTCTAATAAGTAAGCTATCACATACAAAGTTTAAAGTCTCTTGCTAAAAAAAGAACGTTGCCTCCATACAAATGTTGCACTCCCTTTTAACCCTCTTAGGGGTGGAATTTTCTAAAACGCTGAAAGTTGTTTTTTTGTATTTCAATAAGTAATCTTTCTACAAACTTTTAAGCTTCTATCTCAAAAAAGAGTTTCCCCCATACACCCATCGAAATTTGTTTATAGAGCACAAAATCCTCACCATTATTTCAATGTACTTGTATCACATATGTATATATGTTTATTTAAATAAGAATCTCTATCCTACAGCTGGAGAAATGCATAATTTTAATTTTAGAAATAATAGTCAACTGTCTCTAACTAAACCTAACTTTGTCCATTTCAATTACAGCTTTAACAATATTGCCATTAAATTTTTTAATAAAATAAGTCAGGATATCAAACAATGTACAGACATGAGAACTTTTGATAGAAAGTTAAAAAAATATTTCATTAATAGACCATTTTATACAATTAAAGAATTTTTCACCAATGCCCTTGACATCACAAATAACATCTATTAAATAATGTAACCAATAAAATCCAATGTAATGTGTCCTTTTATTAATGTGTATCTAGAAAAAGTAATTAATTTTAAAATGTATTATTATAACTATAATTGTATTATTGAGTGTACCTAAAATTGTATTAATTGTATTTGCATGTACTTGTACGAATAGCAAATAAATCATCTGAATCTGAACTCCTAATTCAAACTAAAATATAGGTAGTTCAAATCATGTCAACAGCACGGTGTAAATTGGAGTATAAATGCAATGTAACGAAAAGGACTGACTACATTCAATTACGTTCAATATTGTCACCGCCTGGTGATTGGTGGGCATCGATACTTGATCTTGCAATCCGACGCGAGCCCATCTTGAAACTATTCCATCGCCATCGCGTGTAAATATGAGCCTTGTCAAAATAAGGGATTGTTGGATTTCTTGGGCAAACGCATAAACGATATTAAGCGACACACCTACCCTTCCGCAGGCTTAGTAAAACTAGAGTTACATTTTGATGTTTTAAATGATAGGTAAGCCGCCATATGAATTTATTGACTTCAAAACTAACAAAACATCGGGTTTTATGAGTAAGATGGTTCGTAAATCTAGACACGCGGCAGCGTGTCAAGCCAAGTTCAAGCAAAGGAACTGGCTAGCCAGCGCCGAGTGTATCATTACACGAACCACTTGGTGCCACTTTTGACCCTTCTATAACTCAAAACCTCTTTAACGTTAACACACAAAACTACGTCTGTTTAATTATATCCATAAGGGCATCTAGAAGCCCAAATTTCAAGAAGCTAGCTCAAACGGTTATAAAGATATGAAGTCGTATATTTTAGCACTGACTGACTGACATAATTATAGTACCTAAACCTAACCTACTTCCAGATGACCTAGAAGGATGAAATTTGGAATCCAGCTCGGTAATTGTGTTTACACACAATTAGGAAAGGCGTAGGACAAAATCTAAAAATAAAAAAAAAGTTAAAAAATAGGGGGGGGGCCATCCAATTTTTTTTTTATTTATTGTAGCGTTGGAACAGTTACAAGTAGGTATTTGAAACTATCCCAATATATGTATTATTTTATTTGCTATATAACAGAAATATAAAAATAAAGTTAAGTCAAAAAATAAGGGGTGTCCCCATACAAAAAACTTGTAATACGCGCTAAACAACCGGCTAACGGTGTGGCGTCGGCGGCGCGCGGCACCACATAATTATACACAGAACAGAAGTAAATCTCAATACCTGCCTAGTTTTCTTTACAAAAAGTAATGATATCCCACCAAAAACATAAATGTAAAAAAGGAGAGCCAAGTTCAATACAAAAATTATGCTTGGCTGTGGGCTTCGCCGCAAAAAGAATGGAGATCTAAATGAGTGCCAAGTTGTATGCAAAATCCAAATATGTATTTATAGGAACAAAATAACATTATGAACAAGTATTAAACTCTATGTCTTTACTTTATTTATATACCTGTAATAATTGATGTTATTTAAAAATGTGAGATCTTAAAGTAAGTTAGATTATCTTGGCCAGTTTTTATCAGAATTAAAAAATATATATGTTGAATAACTTTATAAAATGACTGATGTAATGAAAACTGGCCAAGTCAAGTCTAACCTACTTTAAGATCTCACATTTTTAAATACAGCAATTGTTATAGGTATCCAATAAAGCAAAGACATAAGAGTTTAATACTTGTTTATAATGTTATTTTGTTCCTTTGTGGATGCTCGTGGTGTAATATATTATTATTACCTTCAAAAAGGCAAAACAATCAACGGCGAATATTATGCTAGTTTATTACAGCGATTCCATCAAGTTTTGATGGAAAAACGACCCCATTTAGCGAGGAAGAAAATTCTTTTTCACCAAGACAACGCACGGGTGCACACTTGTGCAGTTGCTATGGCTAAAATCCACGAGTTACATTACGAATTGGTCCCGCACCCGCCTTATTCTCCAGATTTAGCCCCCTGCGATTATTTTCTTTTCCCCAACTTGAAGAAATGGCTTGGCGGAAAAAGATTTCGTTCCAACGAGGAAATCATTGAAGAAACCAATGCTTATTTTGAAGGGCTGGAGAAACTGTACTATACGGAGGGAATCGAAAAGCTAGAAAAACGATGGGATAAGTGCATTGAGTTAAAAGGAAACTACGTTGAAAAATAAATATTTACTTTGGCCAAAACAAAACAAATAGTTTATTTTTTACCAGACTTATCACTCCGCCCTCGTATTTATAAAAATAAACAGTTAGAATTCGGCCCGGGTCCGGATTCGGTTTGGTTCGGATGGCAAGTGCAAACAAATTAAAAACAAAACAGACCAGCTGTCACATTTCCGATTTCCCACCAAAATACAGTTCAAAATGAAAAGACGAAAGATGATAAACTATTAGTCCTAAACTATTAAAATTTTATTCGCGTTTGTGAAGACAAAAGTGTACGTTCCTTTTAAAATGGTCGAAGAAATAAATAACTGCACTCCTGAAGAAATTGCGTGAGTAGCAAAAGTACGAATAGAAAATTTGCTGCCTGAAAAGTTTAACTATTCTGTAGTCTGCTATTTATTTAAAATTTGTCGTAGAAAAAGTATTGTATGCAACGGTGTATAACTGGTCTAAAAACGCTCGTGGCGTCTTTAACCCACGCCACTGGCGTTTTAAGACCCTTCTTAGACAACAGTTGCATAAAATACTATTTCTCAAAAATGGCCAGCAAAGTGAACATACCTCGCTACATATTGGAAGGTAAAGTGTATAATTTAAGGCCAGATCAAAATTAAAAAACATTGCAGGCCGCCTGGAATGTTACATATAAATTCCTTTATTTGTCGAGTACTTACCAAACTTTTTAAAAAGTAGAAACTGGCATATACAAGACGGCACAGGTCGTATTCAGCCAAATCAACTCGTATTTTTCTGTTGTAAACGCGACATTTTTGTACGAGTCTCAAGTAGATGGCGTTTTTAAAAATATATATTATAAAGTTTAATTGTATGTAATTTGCAGTATCCTAAATTTGTATTTAATAATAAAGCTTGATTTCAATTTAGTCTTTTTTATTCCCCCATTTTTGAGAAAAGCACTATATTAGCCTCAGCCGGAATGGCAATTGCAGGCTTCGTATCATAATTAAACGGACTCGCAAGCTCGTCCGTTTAAACAAATACTCAGCCCGCAATTGCCTCCTTCCCGGCCACGGCCATAATGTACTATTACGCCACCTTGTTCTAGACTGAGCAGTTTGTGGACATGCTGACAGGGTATCGATATTTCGGTCAAGCTCTGCTATGCCTCCATTTTGGGCCGTCGGGCCCCTGACTAATTAAAAACTAATATAGGCATGTAATAGGAAATATTACTCACTAAAACCACAAAATTGTTATATAACATAGGCCAGTCTTTGATAATCACTGCTCAGATGAAGTATTATCAAACGTCACCGTTTTTAGAGGATCGATAGAAAGCTCCCTTCAATAACGGTGACCTAAGAAATGCAGACACGTAATAAAACGTCAGCGGCTAGATTTACTAAAGGTTTAGAAAGGTTGTGCTTAGTGTACGTGTGATGTAAGCGATAGGTAGGTACATGAGATATTGATTTGACGAATGAAAGTTGCATCAAAAGGTCAAGGTTTAACGTTGCACTGGATACATTTACAACTTCGTTAAAAAATTTAATTGTATATCTTGTTATTGTATAATCTGACTTCTAGGAAAGGCCAAGTTGTTGGTAAGCGGCTACCATAAGGAGTGCACGCGAACATCTGGCTCGACGCTCGACGATCATGGCGCGAGTGGTGTATTAGGGTGCATGGCGATATCAATTGCTATGGCGGAGCGTGGTGTAAACGAGGCAATATGGCGGAAGTCAGAACAACAACTATTTGACTCGACACGTATCATACCTATCAAATGTTTGCCGTAAGTTTTCATTAGAGCCGATCAATTAATTTTGCATTTCAGAATTATTTTTAAATATTGGCGCTCTTTGGGGTAGGCCTATGGCCAGCAGTGGACGTCTTTCATTAGATTAAGTTAATTTTCTTTTACAACAATTCCGAAGAGTTTTCAAAAATACATTTCATCTAAAATATTAAAAATAAATTAAAAAATTAAAACACACCTGACTCAACCTACAAGCTATAGCTAAAAACCATCTCGACTGACAAAACTTTCAATAAAAAACGCACTGAACAAAAGTTCACGCACTGAAAGAAGTTTGGAAGATACGATGCCACAGACAGATACAGATGTTAATCTTATCAGGGTGTCCACAGAAAATCCTGAAAATATTTCCCTGACCATTCTTTCGAATTTCCTTGTCCAAAAATGTTACAAAATTGATTAGGTGCGTCCACACCAAACGCACGCTCACCCGAGCGGCTCGCCCGAGCCCTCCGCACGCTCACCCGAGCCGCTCAGGCGAGCGTGCGGAGGGCTCGGGCGAGCCGCTCGGGTGAGCGTGCGTTCAGTGTGGACGCACACCGCGAAAATATTTTTCACGTTATTCATTTGAAAACAATAAATAAATAAATAAGTTACATTGCCAGTAGCATGGCGCCTCGGCCCCTTTGATTTCGCCCAAAAAGCCGACAACGCTCGGGTGAGCGTGCGGCCACACAAAACAACCGTCCACACCGGCTCGGCTCGGTCGAGCCGCTCGCCCGAGCTTGCGGACGCTCGGGCGAGCGGTTCAGGCGCGCCGATCGCCGCCCACACTTAGCGCGCACGCTAGGGCGAGCCGCGCTCGGGTGAGCGTGCGTTTGGTGTGGACGCACCTATTAACATTTGAAGTAATTTCAAAGTGCTCTCAACTTAGAGGATTTGAACTATTATAGTAAGAGTTATTGTATATGTCACCGTTAGATTGTGAACACCGTCAGTTTATAATCTTACTCGCGATATCTGGGGGCACGGCAGTGCCCCCGCCAAGTCGAGCAAAACAAAGAGACACGGCCGTACCATCCTTTTCTCGTAGCCATTCAGGCCATTTTTAACATCCTGTAATTTTGTGCTGACTAAAGCTAGAACCCTGAATTTTCAGAAACATGTAGGGCATAATATGGCTAACATATAATATCAATTTCATTCAATTTGAACTTTAAGTTAAAGAACTATTGTCCGTCAAAGTTCGTTAGTTTTGTCACTGACATACTCACTTATATATACTGATAATGATCACGCTAATTCTAAGGTACTTCTAGCAGACCCACAAGCTCCAAATTTCAAACGTAATTAGTTTTTAGCCTAATAATTCATAAAAAAATATTGCATTTCAGTCACGTTTCAAAGATATTCAAACTGCATAAGTAAGTTTGTAATCCTATACAAATACATGCGATTACAAAGTTACTTTTGCAGTTCCTTCCTGCAAAACTATACAAACGTTACTTGCGGTTGGTAAAATAGCAAAGTCTACAAAAAGAAATGAGATCCCATAAAAAATAGACCAAGTCTCGAAACTCTTTCACAGTAAAAAGTGGTGAGATATTTCGTAGAGCCAAGTCAGGCATTCTTATTAATCTTTATTTGCTTGCTAAATAAAATTTTGTGACTTGGCTTGGTTGTTTGTGACAAAACTGACAAAGTCAATGTTTCTTAATTTTACCTTAAAGCTCAAACGCACTCACAGCGGTGGCGGAGCGGCGCGGCGCGGTGTGGAGGCGGTGGCGGTTGTAATGTTCAAACTAATAGGAAAGGGTCCGCACAGAATACCGCGCCGCTCTGTGCGGATCCTTTCACATTAGCTCGAACATTACAACCGGTACCGCCTCCGCACAGCGACGCGCCGCTCCGCCACCGCTGTCAGTGCGTTTCGGCTTAAACTAGGGCACACTTTATTTGAAAAACGCTCATTAATGCCGGTGACTGTACAAGGAGGGCTTAATACTCTGAAATATCCTAACATGCCTGCAAAAGTAATTCACAACTAAGTTATGTATCTGTTAATCTTTGTGGAGTATATAGAAATCAGAACGTAATCAAAACGTTAAACACTGAGTGACTAACCTGCTGCCTCAAGAAGTGCCTCCAGTCTGGCCTGCATTTCAGGATCGACAGCCCGCTCCGGGTCGTCATGGGATAGTAGGAACTTAGATGACTCCGCACCACCACCTTCTTCCTCCATCTCCGCCTGGCAATCATTTGAAACTTAATAAAATATTCTAGCTCACACAGATTATCACTTTACTTTTTAAAAAAGCTAGTTTTTGCATTCCCTATTTTTTTCAACATCTTGATATTTCAACAACTAAATTACATTGAATGGAATCTGTATATATTTTTGGTCCTATATAAATTAGACATTCTGTATGTAGATCAAGACCACATCTAGACACGCGGCAGCGTGTCAAGCCAAGTTCAAGCAAAGGAACTGGCTAGCCAGCGCCAAGCATATCATTACACGAACCACTTGGTGCCACTTTTGACCCTTCTATAACTCAAAACCTCTTTAAGGTAAACACATAAATAAATAATAAATAAAAAAAAATTTGCGGACAATCTTACACAAATCGACCTAGTCCCAAACTAAGCAAAGCTTGTACTATGGGTACTAGGCGACGATATAGATACTTATATAGAGTAATACATACTTAAATACATAGAAAACATCCATGACTCAGGAACAAATATTCGTGCTCATCACACAAATAAATGCCCTTACCGAGATTCGAACCCAGGACCTCTTGCTTCGTAGGCAGGGTCACTACCAACTAGGCTAAAGCGGTCGTCAAAAACTACGTGTGTTTAATTATATCCATAAGGACATCTAGAAGCCCAAATTTCAAGAAGCTAGCTCAAACGGTTATAAAGATATGAAGGTCAAAAAGTCGTATATTTTAGCACTGACTGACTGACATATAGTACCTAAACCTAACCTACTTCCAGATGACCTAGAAGGATGAAATTTGGAATCCAGCTCGGTAATTGTGTATAAGCGTAGGAAAAAATCTGAAAATAAAAAAAGGTTAAAAAACAGGGGGGGGTCCTCATACAATTTTTTTTTTTAATTGTAGCGTTGGAACCGTTACAAGCAGATATTTGAAACTATCCCAATATATGTATTATTATATTTGCTATATAACAGAAATATAGTTAAGTCAAAAAATAAGGGGTGTCCCCATACAAAAAAACTTGTAATACGCGCTAAACAACCGGCCAACGGTGTGGCGTCGGCGGCGCGCGGCACCACATAATTATACACAGAACAGAAGTAAATCTCAATACCTGCCTAGTTTTCTTTACAAAAAGTAATGATATCCCACCAAAAACATAAATGTGAAAAAGGAGAGCCAAGTTCAATACAAAAATTATGCTTGGCTGTGGGCTTCGCCGCAAAAAGAATGGAGATCTAAATGAGTGCCAAGTTCTATGCAAAATCCAAATATGTATTTATAGGAACAAAATAACATTACAACTGTGCTCTGCTTCACCTGTGCCTCACAGCCCTGTCATCTCTGATGTTGACTGTTCATAGTAGTGTCAATTGATATTGGTATAGGGACACTGAACATTTTCAGACATTCCAATAGGTACTTGCAAACTTACAAACAGGACATGTTTCAGTCTTGAAAACCTTGTTAATTGGCTTTACTAATTAAGTTTGATAAATGCCTGTTAAAAGTGTAATTTTTGGTACTAAATTTGATTGCCAACAGATTTTTCATCAACCACTAATTGAGAGGATCTAATTAAACTGGTTTTTGATCAAAATAAATAAAAACACTACTGGTTTGTGTTGTGTCAATTGAGGAGTTTCTATGACCTCCTTCCGTCTCCATCATCAGACAAGCTTTTTGCTAGCATATTATTTTTAATATTGCATTGTCATTGTACATATGCCAAATTTTTCTTGAATTATTTTAACTTGAAACCAACTGCTTTAAAATTCTGTTGCAAGATTTGCCATGAACAAACTCAGGACATACATTGCAAGTTTAAGAAAACCATATCAATAGAGGTGTTTATTTACGTAAGAAATAGAGGCTTGACACCAAATATATCCATAGACAAGCCAAAACAAATTAGTAGCATATTTTCGTCTAGAATTGCAGGCTGCTTAAATAGGCAAGCCGGTTGAAATTAAATTCTTATAGATGGCAATGCACTGCACTGGTAACAAATAAAGTACCTATTGATCATTGAAATAAATAAGCACAAAGAACTTGCAAACTGCAAGAAGGTTCACTCACTAAGGTGCACTGCAATCATGATTATCACAATTTAGTACGGAATGACAACTAGGGTATACTATAACTTAGTGGAGGAACTTATTTTATACAAAAAATATATATATCTGTCAGGCATTTGTTTATATAACAGATTTCAGTTATCATCAATTCACTTCTTTTGAATAAAGAGATAATTAAAGCAAAGTGGTGACTAAAAACGATGTCAATGACCTTTCTGGCACTGTTTTAGTAATAGCCCTGTGTAAGGTTAGTTTTTTTAAATAATATTGTAACTCTGCATCTTTAGACTTACAAAGTATTTTGGTATGTTTCTTGTCAATTTGGTGATTTGAAAGGCAGTATTTTTTTATTATGGCTAAAGCATTAAATAAAGCCATCCTGTTCGGCAAATTCAGCATTAAAACCATCTATTCTTTACAAAAAATCAAATTTAGATTCGATTTACCTTCATTTGATATAATTGATTGTAATATCTTTGAAAAAACTCAGTGTGGATTTGTATAATTTTGATTTAACAGACCTGGATTTAGGTATCTAGATTTGAAAAAAATATGATTAGAAATTGTCAGCCATGTTGAACAAACTTCTTTCGCTGATTGGCTTGGATGGACTTACCTAAATTTGAAAAAAAACTGTCATATGGATTTATCCGATTTTGATAAACAATTATGTGTTTAACTGTATTTTTCTCAAAAACCAGACAAAATTATACTAAACCAATTAAATTGTAACAAAACTAGTTTTTTACCCTTTCATTTCATACCAAAATCTTAGAAAATGTCAGAATTGGATTTACCCAAGTTTGAAGTTAAGCGACTCAATTGTATCTGGTGGTGTTTATATTTGAATGTAACAAATATGTATGAATATTCGAAATTTTATTGTATTTAATGTTTTTAAGCGAAATACTTCTTTTGTATGAAATATTGTAATTTGCTATGGCAAACGTGGGATTTAAGTATAATTCAATACATGTAATTCTGTAGTGGCTGGTCCTACAAATCCTAAAATGATATAAATGATGCCCCTGTACAAATGCAATACTTTACACTAAGGTTCCTTTTCCCTAATGTATATTTCTATAGACTATAATTATTATAGTAATGGTTATTCCAGGCTACCAATCCCTAGTATCACTGCAACCATTGCTGAGATCTATTGTGATCACAAACCAACCAAACAGCATTATGCTTATTTAGCCAATCAACACAATCTTTTAATTGGTGGTATTATAAACATGCCTGAATGGCCAAGCCACATGGTTTGGTTTGTTTACCTTAAGTTAAATACCTAAACAGACAGTCAAATTGTATGTTATGACTCTATCAAGACAGCTCCACCAATTAATTAAAAAGATTTAAGCATGCAGAGTAGCACTTGAAGTCTTGAATATTTGGTTCTACCATGGAATGTTTAGGCGCCAAGCAAGCCATTAGTCAGTAACTGATATGTTAAACTCTTTGCATGTAAGTGATTACTACAATAATTGCTATACAAATTGTTTCTCTGAAATTTAGATTTTTAATTTTATTCAATTATAGGTTATTTTGGATTGTTCCTCGACATTGGAATTCATACACAGCAGCTGACCCAATTAAATATAGCACAGACACAAAAAGACACTGGTGAGCAGTTAGTAATGTTAACACACTAACTTTGACATTAGGGTTTGGATGGATGCAAACCACAAACATTACTATGTTAGAATCACAAGGACCATTCAACATGAAGAAAACAAAAACATTATCTGACATGTAAGTGTCCATTGCACACACATTATGCAGGTTAACAGTAAGTCACTCTGCACGGCAACAGCGACTGTAGGTGAAGCCTGCTGCACTCACTCAGTAAGGTCGTCTTCCACTTACCAACAGGTCTGGCCTGCTAAGGCACAAACAAGCCAGCAAGATCTATAACACCAACGAGAACAATGTGAGACATACTGACAATGTGGTGCTTCAGGACGAGCTTACAGCGTATATTTACTGTGGATGGTCCTTGCAATTCACCAATTACCATTATTTTGCGCGAATACCAGTAGGCGTTCCATACGAAACGTATGCGCGTGTCGACACAAAACACACCATCATTATCGATGTTTGTATGCAATTCATTTTAAATTATATAATTCCCCTAAACGCAGGGAAATAACGTCACTAAAACGCCAAATGTAGTCGTTCACAATGAATAAATGCATGTGATGTGATTCGAGAAACATGGCCACCATACTTCAAACCTCCAAAACACAAATAGACAATGAAAAGAACCTTACGGCGATATAGTTCGCTAATATTGTATAATTAAACAGAATCAATTGAATAGTGTCTAGGAGCGGCTGGCATAAATAATTTCATGCATTACTCAGTAGTACGTATGTACTTAGAACTTTCTGACGTTTTACGGAATATTTGGCAAGCGACGACTCTGTTGGGAACAAGAAATGGATTATCTCATTGTAGAGTGCTACAAGTGATTGGAAATACATATTTTTGTGAGATAATTCGATTTCCAGAGAAAAGAAATTGGATGACCAGACATGTACAAGATGTCCCTTGCTTTTAGTTTAGAGCGGTACAGATAGTTACATTCCCTACTGCCACCGCCTCTACCGAAAAATAAACACGTTTTACCTCGGATACAGAGTCATCCTCGCTTTCAGAAGAGTCCGTCATGTATTTGGCAGGCGCACCTGAATACGTTTCGGTTTCAGATTTGGCCGGACTCGAAGCCGAACTCTGAGGAGTGGACGATTTTACCACATCAAGTTGCACATTCACCTTATCGATATTACGGTTTTCAGACTGTCCAACATTCTGCATTTTTGTCCTAATCCAATATAACTTAATTAGTCTTTCAGTATCAACACTTTTCCTACGAAATTAACACGTTCTTATATTAGCAAACAAAATTTATTTCGTCATTTAGCCAGGTTGATACCCATACCCGCCATGTCTACTACCGAGTTCGTCCCGGATGCTTCAAGTAGGCTAGCAATTATCACCCTCTGGCGGTAAAATGCTGAATTTTTTCATGCTGCCCCCTACAGTGAAAAATGTGAAATGATTTCATACTTTTAAATTGATAAAGAGACTTCAATTTACAGCTAATCAGCCAGCTTTTTAATTCCAATTTTTAAATAAACGGCAGTTGTATTCAAATGGTCTTGAATTAATTTTATTTTGTTTTTCAAGTAAAGAAGTTTACGACATTTCACATTCTATTGAATACGATTAGGGGGCACACTTTATGGAAATTGTTATGGTGTACAGTCCAACAATATGGGTTGAAATACATAGTCCGATGTTCGATCTACGATGTTCAATGTTTGCTACTAGAAACAAATATTAAATAAAATAGCAAAAAAGTTTGAAGCGATTGCGGGGTGTTCAGGTTTCGCGTAACAGGTTAACAGGCGCTTACTATTGCTTTTGGACCGATTCCGCGTATAAACTATGCTCATCAAACGTGCCATAAACTACATAACACAGTATTGCCATAGAATGGTGGCGGATTACAGGTTATTCAATTCAATATAGTCTATGGCGGAAAATGTCTAAAAATATTTCTCAAAATACAATATAAACTAAACTGAGATGTTCTTAGTAAGTTATATTATAAATATATTATAAACATGAATAAACATTTAGAGAAGTGAAACTGAGGACTTATGAGTGACAATAAGATCAGAATTTAACTTTATAAATATGTAACGAAAACGAGAATACTAATTTAATCATGGCCTTTTAGTGCAAATAATTACTTTTATTTCAATATCAGTTGCTTTTATAAGTGTTTGGTGATGGGGTTTGAGATGTTTACCTAGTGTTACTTAGCAACATGGCACGGGATGGAGATGTGCCGACTATTTTCAATCCTAAGCGAGTTCGTGCCCCTTCTGTGATAATAACTAGTGAGGAAGTGGAGACTCATCGAGGTGGCGAGGGTGATCGTGATCTCCCAAATGGACCCCCGACGCCACTGAGCCCGCGAGCGCCCTTAACGCCGCAGACGTCCGTGTCGTCGGCACCGCCTCTGACGACGCAGCCGTCCCTTCAGCAGGCCTTTAGTGAGTCTGCGGCCAGCAGTCAAGATGAAGAAAGACAACTGCGCGAAAAGAAATGCCCCAGGTCTTGCTGCTCCAAATTTGCTAAAAAGGTACTTAATTTTTTAATTTACATATATAGTGATGGAATATGTAAAATGTTACCTTGATTAGTTATATGAATTCTTGAATTACTTTCTACCCATTGTTACAGATCTACTACGGAATCTGCATCACCCTGGTGCTTACTATTTCCTGGGTGACCTCAACCCACTGCATCAAACACATGTACTTGGAAACATACCCACCTATAATCTATCCCACTAGCACGGAGACCACTTCACAATCCTTCAACTATACCACTAAGCTTCAGGATCATGTAAGACAAGTTTTTGGCTTCAGTTTTAATATGTACTTATCTATAAGATTTTAATATTTCAATGTTATCTTAAGGTAAGCATCCACATACAGGTGGGTCACTTACCTTTAACATTCAATGTTTACATTATGATGTATCAGTACAATGCATGTTCAGAATCAGCTCCTGTCAAGGATTTTTGTTATATATATTTTTTATAGTCATCAAACCTTTGTTAACCATAAGTTTTGTTTCAGAATCTTTACAATGCCCCATTCTTCACAGCATGGTTCTGCACCAACTGGTTGATTTTGTTTTATCCTATCTACATGATAGTGATGCTAATTCACAATAAGTGCAAATCAGCTAATGACATAGTGTATGATGCCTTCAGAGATTTCAGAGAGAAGGGATTCACTTTTGGTAATTGTTCATGACTTTATCTTACTTATGTGACATTCTTAAATCTAGTGTTGTAAAAGACTCGAGTTCTCTGAGTCTTCATAATAAGACTCGGAGTCCAAAAATGACACGGCTCAATATTTCAAGACTCCACATTTTGCAAGACTTCTTGCTGAGTGAGTCTAGCGAACTAAACGAGCGTGACATCAAGACTCGAGTCTCTTTTCGTGGCTGAGTCCTTTTTTGGACTGAGCTCCAAGTTCCAAGATACCTAGTTGTTTCACGGTTTGAGCTCGATTCATACCCAACTGCCCGTGCGGCTTCGCCCGCGTAAGGCCTGAATCACACTGGCGCGGCCTGCGGTGGCGATCAGTAGTAAATTTGACAATGGCTGTCAGAATTACTACTGACCACCACCGCAGGCCGCGCCCATCTGTAAGAGGCTTAAGGTCTGAATCAAACTCATGGGTCACACCAATCGTCATGTGTCGGGGATGTCGAGGGTGCAGATTCCAAAAATGTAGTCCATTTTTTAATCCAAAATGGTGGACATGGCTTTTTACCTAAAAGTCGTCATGGCTGTCACTTTCCGGATATTCGAGGGTTTAGATTCCATAAATGATGTCCATTTTGGAATCCAAAATGGCGACATGGCTTTTTTCCTAAAAGTCGTCATGGGTGTCACTTTCCGGTTATTCGAGGGTGTAGATTCCAAAAATGATGTCCATTTTGGAATCCAAAATGGCGGACATGGCTTTTTTCCTAAAAGTCGTAATGGGTGTCACTTTCTGGGTATTTGAGGGTGCAGAATCCAAAACTGAAGTCCATTTAAGAATCCAAAATGGCAGACATGGCTTTTTTCCGAAAAGTTCTCATGGGTGTCACTTTCCGGGTATTCGAGGGTGTAGATTCCAAAAATGGTGTCCATTTTGCAATCTAAAACTCCTAAAACTCGTCTTAGATGTCACTTTTAGGGTATTTGAGGGTGCAGATTCTTATAATTATGTCAATTTTGGAATCCAAAATCTTGGACATGGCCTTTTTTGTAACAGTCGCCATGGGTGTCAATTTCTGGGTAATAGAGGGTGCAGAATAAAAACGAAGTCCATTTTACAATCCAAAAAGTTGCACATTCCAACAATGATGTTAATATTGGATTCCAAAATTTATTTTAAGTATTTCATACAAAATTTGCATACAGTTTGACAGCAAGGAACCAAAGCACTATACAATTTCAAATTATAGTAGGTAGGTAGGTGTGTAAAAATATCTACAAAAAGATAAATCTAAACATCAATCGTCCCGGTAACATTGATCGTATATTTCAGAAAAAGATATTTCAGACAAAAAAAAAGATAGACGAAGCATTTTGAACAACCTTGTGAAGCCGGTTTTTAACCGTGCCTAATTAGTTAAGAATACAAAGTAAACCATGCAAAAACGACGTTCATGTAGCTGAGCTGTCAATATCATAAAAAACGTTTTATGAAAAAAGCGATATTGTAACGATATATTTCGTTAATGTTAAACAAGATCGTTGTACCAAAATCAGTAACATAACGATATAAATATCATAACAGAATGAATATCATAACATAATAAAATACGGTCGAATAACGTTATAATACTTATCATATCGTTTTAAACTGCTAGCCGTGCTCGAGTAGGCGAAACTGAATGCGAGAAAGGGGTAGCCTATAACGTTATATTATAGTTATTATATCGCTTACAAAAGTATCGCTTTTATATATTGGTTTAGATTTATAACGTTATAATGGATACCGCTATACAGCGCGTCAAATATCGTTCTAAGTATAACGATTTAAAAAGCCTAAGGGAAAAATAACGTTGTAAACAATAAAGCTATGCGGAAAAACGCTATTTAAAGGCCTGATAGTGATAGAAGTTACTGTACTTCAGTGCCTCAAGCTCGCCAACATGTGCTATGGTAAGTGCTGACGAAAACAAAACAAACGAGCCCAAACTCGATTATAATAGCACTTTCCGTCATATAGTTCCAGTGGCCATCTTCTGGCTCCATCATGAGACCCTCGCCATCATGTGTAATGGTAAGTTCTGACGATAACAAAACAAATGTGCTTAACCTCGACTATCATAGCACTTTCCATTATAGAGTTCCAATGGCCATTTTGAGGTTCCATCATGAGACCCTCGCCATCATATGCAATAGTAAGTGCTGACGATAACAAAGAAAACGAGCCCACACTCGACTATCATAACACTTTCCGTCATAGAGTTCCAGTGGCCATCTTCCGGCTCCATCATGAGACCCTCGCCATCATGTGCAATGGTAAAAGTGCTGACGAAAACAAAACAAACGAGCCCAACCACGACTATCATAATACTTTCTATCATAGTGGCCATCTTCTAGCTTCAGCATCAGATCAGCTAAATGGTGACAAAGTATTGCATTGTTACCAAACATGCATAAGTATTCCAAATTTCACCTCAATCGGATAACAGAAAGTGACTGAAAAATGGATTGCAAATTTGGACGGACAGCTTACATACTCGTATTTACATACATACGAACATTGCAAGTTAAATAAAAGCGTGTAAGAAAACAATATGGCGCCTATTTTTTCCGATTCTGACTTCGGATTTGTTCGTATTCTATTGCTAACTTAACTCTGTATTTAATTTGGAAACTCATGGACTCCAGTTTGTTTTAAGACTCGAGTGGTTTTAGAGACTCAAGTCGTCGGACAGATGACTCACGCTCGACTCTAGACTCGGGAGTCTTCGAGTTCCCCGAGTCCCGTATATTTGAGTCGAGTCTCCTCAATCAGGACTCTAGAACTAGAGTCTTTTACAACACTACTTAAATCTCACTGTAATTCAATCTAAACTTGAAATAGTTTGTAAGCTCTCTCATTGTTTGGTATTTCACTTCAACAGGTAATCAAATGAATATATATATGTTATAATTCAACACATATAATACACAAGCTTCTGCCCGGGACTCCGTCCGTGTATCAAAGTATCTCTATACCAAATTTCATCTAAATCAGTTTAGCGGTTTAAGCATGAAGAGGTAACAGGCAGACATACACACTTTCTCATTTATAATATTAGTATGCATTTTAGATGGCACCCAGACCTCACTTTAAATGGGTTGACTTCTATTGTTGTGTAAATGGGCAGTGTGGTAGTAATATACACCATGAATTTAACATACAACATAGATTCATGGGAAAATTCTTAAAATCCCAGATACATTATTATTTTTACCATTGACCAGCTCGCTTCATCAGCCGCTGCGGACTATTCTGCCTGCTGTGGGTGGTGACCATCTACATGTATACTTACTCACTGAAAATCCTGCTCTGCACAGATGTAGTGGCCTTGTTTGCCACCAATGTTTCATGCATCTATCTACTGTCCTGGGTTATATTGCATGAACAATTTGTTGGTGTGAGGGTAAGTGATGGTTGTATGCAATATTATATTTTCTTTAATTATTTACTAAACTAAGGTATTGTTTTTAGGCATGAACATGCCATTGCGCAAAATAAAATGTATATACATGAACATACACAGTCCATGTGTAACGAGTGCTTTTTTAAAAAGCGGCCAAGTGCGAGTCGGACTCGCACATGAAGGGTTCCGTTAAATAAATTGCAGTTCGTACGATTTATGACGTATTAAAAAAAAACTACTTACTAGATCTCGTTCAAACCAATTTTCGGTGGAAGTTTGCATGGTAATGTACATCATATATTTTTTTTAGTTTTATCATTCTGTTATTTTAGAAGTTACAGGGGGGACGACACACATTTTACCACTTTGGAAGTGTCTCTCGCGCAAACTATTCAGTTTAGAAAAAAAATATGTTAGAAACCTCAATGTCATTTTTGAAGACCTATCCATTGATACCCCACACGTATGGATTTGATGAAAAAAAAAATTGAGTTTCAGTTCTAAGTATGGGGAACCCCAAAAATTTATTGTTTTTTTTAGGGTTCCGTACTCAAAGAGTAAAACGGGACCCTATTACTAAGACTCCGCTGTCCGTCCGTCCGTCCGTCCGTCTGTCCGTCCGTCCGTCCGTCTGTCCGTCCGTCTGCCCGTCACCAGGCTGTATCTCACTGATACCGTGATAGTTCCAGCTGAAATTTTCACAGATGATGTTTTCTGTTGCCGCTATAACAAGAAATACTACAAACACGGAATAAAATAGTTTTTTTTATAGATAATGGTACGGAACCCTTCGTGCGCGAGTCCGACTCGCACTTGGCCGGTTTTTCTATTTTTGTGTGAAAATCTTAATGCGGTTTACAGAATACATCTACTTGCCAAGTTTCAACAGTTTAGCTCTTATAGTTTCGGAAAAAAGAGGCTGTGACATACGGACGGACAGACAGACATGACGAATCTATAAGGGTTCCGTTTTTTGCCATTTGGCTACGGAACCCTAAAAATCCAACTGCAGCTTTTTTACAAACATTATAGCTAATGTCACTCCCACGACTGAAAGTATTCCAACAACACACAACATTCTAAAATCCATCAAGCTGTTTAAGATTTAGAATGTTCCGAAGAAATAAATGCATATGTTCCTCGAAAAACATTCCGATTCTGCTGTTTGATAAAGAGTGTCAATTCAACTAACCAATAATTCTATTTATTTGTGAGTCAGTACAGACTGATAATCTTTTTTATCTTATATTTGGGCCTTCCACCAAAATTTTATTAATACTTATATTGAATTACCAGACATAATAAAATAAGTTCATGAACTTGAACTAGGCTATATTCACATTTATCGAATTCTGAAATGACTTCAATTTTAATGCTAGCTCATGCATGAAAATACCTACATACAGTGAAAGCATTAATAGTTTTATGGTTGAACACTATTTTACTAAGTGCACAGTCTTCTAAAGTGAATTCTCTTGGTGCAACAGATAGTGGCAGCAATCTTGTGCGACACGGGAATAGCGCTGCTGGCATACATGGACGGCATCACCGGCAGTTCCACGCTGGGCGGGGTCGTGCTCGCCGCATGCGCCGCCGCCGGCTTCGCTATATTTAAGGTAAACTCACTCTGCGTGGTGTTTAGTCAATAGCCATGTTTACACTGGACGCATGCCTCGGCCGAGCGTGCGCGCTCAGTGTAGCCGTGCCTCGGCAAGCCTCGCCTCGCCCGAGCGTGCGCGCTCAGTGTAAACGTGCCTCGGCGTCCCACGCCTCGCCCGAGGCATGCGGCTGAGCATGCGTCCGGTGTAGACACGGCTATAACCTATATACTTATTTTTTAATGGTTAAAACATGTTCTAATTTATAGTTATACATTTTTTTCTTCATATTCCACACACCTTAGCAAATTTCAGGTTCAACCCGGCATAGTGGTACGGAGCTATGACATCCCGCAAACACACAGACACATAGACATACCAAATGACAAAGCTTCAAACATTAATAGACTCCAGTTCCAGTCAAGTCAAAGACTAAAAGAAAAGCATTTGATAATAATTGCTATTTGCAGTTTGTGTTTACTTTAACTATAATGATTTAGCTGCTTTACCTTAAGATTTACTTTTTTTTTTAAATATAAAGAATCACTTAGTTTAAGCAGTGAAGAGAATGAGATAAATAAACAAATTGAATATCTGGCCAGGTGTTGTTTCGCAAAGTAATGGGCGAAGTGAACACGGGCCAGCGCGCGTTGTTCTTCTCGATCCTGGGCATCGTGAGCGCCTCGCTGCTGTGGCCTGTGTGTCTCGCGCTCTACCTCACTGGCTCCGAGATGCTGCCACCCCCCTCGCACAGCATGCCCTGGCTACATCTGCTTGGCGCCAGTCTCGCGCTTATGAGTAAGTCACTTCTTCTGACCGTTCTCAGGCTTGGATTACAAGCATCTTGATCTGGTCGATCCTGGAGATAGTGAGAGCCGAGCTGCTATGGCCTGTATGCCTCGCGCTCTAACTCACCAGTTCGGAGATGCTGCCGTGCCCCTCGCACTACATGCCCTGGCTACATCTGTTTGGTGCCAGTCTTGCGCTGATGGGTGATTTATCCCAATGAGATCCCGAAATTATTCGATCGCAAAATATTAGAAGTGTTGATTGACCTTTGCTCCAGCCTTGCCTCTACAGGCTCGTTCTGATAAGTCTGAAAAGTCAGCCTTCTCTGTAGTGACTAGTCAAGTGCTGTGGTCCCAGTGACCCCCTTCGGTTACCTTTTACTATAGGCAGGAGAAAACCGAGGGAGCTACACAGATGATATTGTAATAACAATACAGTGGTGCTCTTTAGTACTGCGCGCGTAGACGGCGTTAACTGAAAGATTTTTTACCACTACGTAAATGACGTTATTAACGTTAGTCAAAGGTTTTTTTTAATTTAACAAAGAATACGATGTCGATTTATACAATCAATTAAATTACTACGACTACTGATACATATTGCTTTCAATGCAGGGCATAAGTTTGACTAAGAATGTGCGTTACCGTGCTACCGACGACGACGCAACAGCAGCAGCGTGTACGCCAGGGACCGGAACCGGTTTCCCTTATTAGGGTTTTTCATAGGGTTATTTCAGAAGTGGTTTTTAAAACCCTATCCATAATGGTAACCTTATGATAATGTAACCTTACTAATAGGGTAACCCTATTGTTATGGTAAACATATCGGATGTGGTAACCATAAGTTAACCCTAAACAAAATCCCATCCAATCCCGTTAACTTATGGTGGATAGGGTTACCAAATCGATAGGCTTAAGCCTGATAAGGGGTTTTCAGGTCCTTGATGTACGTTAGCGCTACGTTACATTAGAAATCCCATATGTCTGAAAACCTAGGTGTTCGTTCGCGAATGTAACCTTGCCTGCACGTATTACCTAGCGGATGTTTCTCTCAGTCGCAGGCTTATAAGTCGCGAGCGCCATTCACGGTCACACCTTCGTGATGCCTATAATTCGTTTAAGTACCTACTTACATATAATATGTTTTTCTACTCCTGTACCGTTATCTGTCATTTATATAGGCTGTAGCTCAAATACAATGACACCACTAATAAGTCGGCGAAAAACTCTATGCTCTATGGCCCAAAAACGCACTGTTTAGCGAACTTTTTTGGTTGATACATTTTTCATAAAAGCACTGTTTAACTTTTTTTAAATCGGCCGCTAGTGCAGTGGTGCCAACTTCATAAACAAATATTTCGAAATAAAAGTATTTATTTACGATTTAACATTTGTATATTATAAATTATTTACTACAATTATAATAAATCATCATCTATTGTGTGTTAAATCAGTTACATGTTTTATGAATTCTTAGTATTATTTATAAAAATAAACAGTTCGAATTCGGCCCGGGTCCGGATTCGGTTTGATCCGGATGGCAAGTGCAAACAAATTAAAAACAAAACAAACCATAAGCAAGAGCTGTCACATTTCCGATTTCCCACCAAAATACAGTTCAAAATGAAAAGACGAAAGATAATAAACTATTAGGCCTAAACTATTAATACGTTTGTGAAGACAAAAGTGTACGTTCCTTTTAAAATGGTCGAAGAAATTTATAACTGCACTCCTGAAGAAATTGCGTGAGTAGCAAAAGTAGGAATAGAAAACTTGCTGCCTGAAAAGTTAACTATTCTGTAGTCTGCTATTTATTTAAAATTTGTCGTAGAAAAAGTATTGTATGCAACGGTGTATAACTGGTCTAAAAACGCTCATGGCGTCTTTAATTGCGATGCTCGCCAAGGCTCGCATCGCAACCCACGCCTCTCGCGTTTTAAGACCCTTCTTATACAACAGTTGCATAAAATACTATAAATGTAGCGTGGCGCTATACATGTTACTTTCATTATTAAGTACTAGCGACCCGCCCCGGCTTTGCACGGGTATGTATTATACATATAAACCTTCCCCTTGAATCACTCTATCTATTTAAAAAAAGCGGCCAAGTGCGAGTCGGACTCGCACATGAAGGGTTCCGTGAAATAAATTGCGGTTTACGATTTATGACGTATTAAAAAAAAACTTACTAGATCTCGTTCAAACCAATTTTCGGTGAAAGTTTACATGGTAATGTACATCATATATTTTTTTTAGTTTTATTATTCTCTTATTTTAGAAGTTACAGGGGGGGGGGGGGGACACACTTTTTACCACTTGGAAGTGTCTCTCGCGCAAACTATTCAGTTTAGAAAAAAATGATGTTAGAAACCTCAATATCATTTTTGAAGACCTATCCATAGATACCCCACACGTATGGGTTTGATGAAAAAAAAAATTGAGTTTCAGTTCTGAGTATGGGGACCCCTAAAACTTAATGTTTTTTTTGGATTTTTGTGTGAAAATCTTAATGCGGTTCACAAAATACATCTACTTACCAAGTTTCAACAGTATAGCTCTTATAGTTTCGGAAAAAAGTGGCTGTGACATACGGACGGACAGACAGACAGACGGACGGACATGACGAATCTATAAGGGTTCCGTTTTTTGCCATTTGGCTACGGAACCCTAAAAACCGCATCAAAATTCGATGCGTAGTTTTAAAGATCTAAGCATACATAGGGACAGACAGCGGGAAATTACTTTGTTTTATACTATGTAGTTATTACGTAAACCGCCACGATAATTACTATTAAAGTTTAATAGTAAATGTCTTTACGGTATGTCCCTTAAATGGTTATCTAACAGATTTTCGGTGTAATTTTCCATTTACTCACTTTTTTTACAGTTTTCCACCTAGTGTTCCAGTTTGGTAACATTGTGACGTACAACATCTTCGTCTCACTCGCTCTCATCACTGCTGTTCCAGTCTCAGCCGGTTAGTATTTATTTTGATTCTTATTACTTCCATTCACATTAATAATTTTTTTTTTTTTTACAAAAAATTAGCAAATACGAATTGGGTAAGAGTTGAGGCGTTTACAGGAACTAACTCGCATAAACTATTCGACAGTAGTTATAAAAGAAAAAAGTTTGATTCCATACTTTGATATTACGAGCACGCCCACAGCGTGTGTCTCTTCAGTCTCTTTATTTAACGAATATAGAAGTAAAACTTCATGAAATTTAATTATTTATAACCGTTTTCATATATTTTATTGTACCTCAAGCAAATTTGACTGAAACCAAAAATCTAATTGAAGTGTTGTTGTGCAGGGTTGGACGTGGCGTTCTACCAGGTGGAGTTCGAGGGCATGAAGTTGGCTGGCATCGTGCTCATCGGCGTGGGCTTCTCGCTCGTCATGTTCCCCGACAACTGGCCCAACTACATCATGCGCCTGCTCAGGTAACCCGCTGCTCACGCTCAATACGTTCTACCAGGTGGAGTTCGAGGGCATGAAGTTGGCTGGCATCGTGCTCATCGGCGTGGGCTTCTCGCTCGTCATGTTCCCCGACAACTGGCCCAACTACATCATGCGCCTGCTCAGGTAACCCGCTGCTCACGCTCAATACGTTCTACCAGGTGGAGTTCGAGGGCATGAAGTTGGCTGGCATCGTGCTCATCGGCGTGGGCTTCTCGCTCGTCATGTTCCCCGACAACTGGCCCAACTACATCATGCGCCTGCTCAGGTAACCCGCTGCTCACGCTCAATACGTTCTACCAGGTGGAGTTCGAGGGCATGAAGTTGGCTGGCATCGTGCTCATCGGCGTGGGCTTCTCGCTCGTCATGTTCCCCGACAACTGGCCCAACTACATCATGCGCCTGCTCAGGTAACCCGCTGCTCACGCTCAATACGTTCTACCAGGTGGAGTTCGAGGGCATGAAGTTGGCTGGCATCGTGCTCATCGGCGTGGGCTTCTCGCTCGTCATGTTCCCCGACAACTGGCCCAACTACATCATGCGCCTGCTCAGGTAACCCGCTGCTCACGCTCAATACGTTCTACCAGGTGGAGTTCGAGGGCATGAAGTTGGCTGGCATCGTGCTCATCGGCGTGGGCTTCTCGCTCGTCATGTTCCCCGACAACTGGCCCAACTACATCATGCGCCTGCTCAGGTAACCCGCTGCTCACGCTCAATACGTTCTACCAGGTGGAGTTCGAGGGCATGAAGTTGGCTGGCATCGTGCTCATCGGCGTGGGCTTCTCGCTCGTCATGTTCCCCGACAACTGGCCCAACTACATCATGCGCCTGCTCAGGTAACCCGCTGCTCACGCTCAATACGTTCTACCAGGTGGAGTTCGAGGGCATGAAGTTGGCTGGCATCGTGCTCATCGGCGTGGGCTTCTCGCTCGTCATGTTCCCCGACAACTGGCCCAACTACATCATGCGCCTGCTCAGGTAACCCGCTGCTCACGCTCAATACGTTCTACCAGGTGGAGTTCGAGGGCATGAAGTTGGCTGGCATCGTGCTCATCGGCGTGGGCTTCTCGCTCGTCATGTTCCCCGACAACTGGCCCAACTACATCATGCGCCTGCTCAGGTAACCCGCTGCTCACGCTCAATACGTTCTACCAGGTGGAGTTCGAGGGCATGAAGTTGGCTGGCATCGTGCTCATCGGCGTGGGCTTCTCGCTCGTCATGTTCCCCGACAACTGGCCCAACTACATCATGCGCCTGCTCAGGTAACCCGCTGCTCACGCTCAATACGTTCTACCAGGTGGAGTTCGAGGGCATGAAGTTGGCTGGCATCGTGCTCATCGGCGTGGGCTTCTCGCTCGTCATGTTCCCCGACAACTGGCCCAACTACATCATGCGCCTGCTCAGGTAACCCGCTGCTCACGCTCAATACGTTCTACCAGGTGGAGTTCGAGGGCATGAAGTTGGCTGGCATCGTGCTCATCGGCGTGGGCTTCTCGCTCGTCATGTTCCCCGACAACTGGCCCAACTACATCATGCGCCTGCTCAGGTAACCCGCTGCTCACGCTCAATACGTTCTACCAGGTGGAGTTCGAGGGCATGAAGTTGGCTGGCATCGTGCTCATCGGCGTGGGCTTCTCGCTCGTCATGTTCCCCGACAACTGGCCCAACTACATCATGCGCCTGCTCAGGTAACCCGCTGCTCACGCTCAATACGTTCTACCAGGTGGAGTTCGAGGGCATGAAGTTGGCTGGCATCGTGCTCATCGGCGTGGGCTTCTCGCTCGTCATGTTCCCCGACAACTGGCCCAACTACATCATGCGCCTGCTCAGGTAACCCGCTGCTCACGCTCAATACGTTCTACCAGGTGGAGTTCGAGGGCATGAAGTTGGCTGGCATCGTGCTCATCGGCGTGGGCTTCTCGCTCGTCATGTTCCCCGACAACTGGCCCAACTACATCATGCGCCTGCTCAGGTAACCCGCTGCTCACGCTCAATACGTTCTACCAGGTGGAGTTCGAGGGCATGAAGTTGGCTGGCATCGTGCTCATCGGCGTGGGCTTCTCGCTCGTCATGTTCCCCGACAACTGGCCCAACTACATCATGCGCCTGCTCAGGTAACCCGCTGCTCACGCTCAATACGTTCTACCAGGTGGAGTTCGAGGGCATGAAGTTGGCTGGCATCGTGCTCATCGGCGTGGGCTTCTCGCTCGTCATGTTCCCCAAAAGTTTTTTTTTTGTCCTTGGGAAAATCCTCATGGATACCACTGCGCCACGGGGGGGAGCAGTGGTTATGTCAGACTTCTACTGACTAAAAACCCCCGGGTGTTCCTCGCACCCACTTTTTGACCGGGATACGGGGACCATTATTCTTCCGCGTCCCGGCCGGTGGTCGTCCGCAGTCGGACCCAACACTGGGGGACCATCCATCCCCCTTCCATCAAAAAAGTAGTGTGCCCAACACTTGGCACACCACCCAACCCGAGGACCCTACTCCTTCGGACGACGAATGTCCCCGTGTTCGTCGCCTGGAGGTCCTCCTTATGGTGGCAGTCGGCGGTCGTGCGCCAGCCTCCTGCGGCCAACTCTCCGGCGGCGCTGCTGGGGCGCTTCTACGGCATCCTCTCTCGCCCGTTCCGCCCTCTCCTTCTGTGCCACTACTTCCTCACAGAAGGAAAGCATTGCCCTCCAGGACCTGTCGCTGTCGACCATAGATTTAACTACTACCGGCAGCGACAGATCGTCACCAATTACCTGGGCCAGTTCGTCCCTCTGGCTCGCCCAGGCCGGACACAGCTCCAAGGTGTGCTGAGCTGTGTCCTCGGCCTCACTGCAGCTATGGCACTCCATAGTAGGTTCTCTCCCGGCTATGCGACACAGGTGCCATCCGAAGCAACCATGCCCCGTCAGTACCTGCGTCAGTCGGAAGGTAAGTGTCCCATGACTGCAGTCCAACCACTGCGACAGTACTGGGCGCACAGCCTCTATTGTTCTAAAGCCAGCAGATGGTGTTGCCAGCCTCTCTTTCCACAGCTCGACCGCCTGGAGCCGAAATTCCTCACGCTTCGCCTCCACCTCCCTTGGTGCTGGCCAATGGTCCCGGGACCTTGCCTCCTCACGCCAGAAGTACGTGTATGCGAGGATTCTGGCTTCGAGGTCCCAGGGCAGTGAACCGGCCAGCACGCACGCCGCCTCCGTGGAAACCGTGCGGTATGCCCGAATTGCCCTGACAGCCATTTGAACTAACAAAACTAATTATTTAAAACATGTTTAAAACTATTCAATTACAACGAGTTTACACAAATTTCATTACGTTATCAACAGAACTTCCTGGAATAAATATATCACATCTTTTTTTCTTGTTTTTTTGTTTGTATTTACGCAGTTTTTGACTGAACATTTAGACATATCTGACAACCAACAAGTCTCACGGTCGAAACCAGACTAAACGCAAAAGAGCCGGCCAATTCCATCAGCCGGTTCTTTTGGACTGCCATTTTTTTCGGCTGATTGTGTATCTAGTTACATATACTAAATCAATGGGTTCTATGTATGATGTGTGTGTGTCGATTTAAAACTAGGCCTGCGTGGCGTTACTAGCGTAGTATGTAGTGTTAATAGCCCCTTGTGGCGTTGCTAGCCCTGGTGGCGTTACTAGCCCTTTGTGGCGTTACTAGCCCTTGTGGCGTTACCAGCCCTTTGTGGCGTTATAAGCCCTTTGTGGCGTAACTAGCCCTTTGTGGCGTTGCTAGCCCTTGTGGCGTTACTAGCCCTTTGTGGCGTTTACAGGTAAGGTACTAACCCTTTGTGGCGTTCACATGTAAGTACTAGCCCTTTGTGGCGTTGTTAGCCCTTGTGGCGTTACTAGCCCTTTGTGGCGTTTACAGGTAAGTACTAGCCCTTTGTGGCGTTGCTAGCCCTTGTGGCGTTACCAGCCCTTTGTGGCGTTACTAGCCCTGTGTGGCGTTACTAGCCAATTGTGGCGTTCCCAGGTAAGTACTAGCTCTTTGTGGCGTTGCTAACTTTTGTGGTGTTGCTAGCCCTTTGTGGCGTTACTAGATAAGTTTCAGAACTACCGTGTGTTGCAAAGGAACTTAAGTTATATTAACAATTGATTGAGACTTTGTTCAATGTAAAATAATGTAATAATTACTCAAATAATGTAATTGGAATAATAATGTTTCAAGATATAATCTATTGATAATGTGTGAATAGTTATGGGTAACAATATTTTTTTAAACTTAAATATCCTAACGCGAGGACGCTTGCGATGTCAGAAAAGGCCGAATGTTAGCAAATATGTAGGTACGAGCCACTAAAACTCAATGATTGACATTTGAGGGTAGAAATGAAACACATTTGAGTAATATTATAAACCGCTTATAATGTTTATTGATATTATAGTGTAACTTAATAGTACATTATGATACAAGTGAGGTATGTTGATCAGAGGCGGAATTGGATAATAGAGCCGAGGATGTAATTATCAATGCTCACGCGTGTCATACGACGTTTTTCAACACATTTGCGAGTAAAAATCCTTTTCATAAAATGAACATGTTACAGGCTCTTAAGTTGTTTCCTTTAGTTATTGATGACAACAGGTTTTTACTCACATATTTGTACATCTCCAAGAATGTACAGTGGCGTCAATTCTATTTATCACTTTTCTATTCACTACGAGTCAACATTTTTAACAATAACCAAACACGCATCATCAATGTTTACAAATATTTGTGAAATTACCTATAATGGCGCGCAACTATTTTTTTTCGTGAAGTTCGCGCAGTGCGCCCGCAGCGAGGCTTAGATGAAATCTCTAAACAGCCAATACAAAATAAAATAAATATTTTCTTATTCAATATAAATTCATGTAAAATGTTATCAAATGTAAATAGTTTTACGAAATGAAACGTTTCTATATCATATCCAACAAGAAATAATCAATTAATCCACAAGAAGGATTTAATTTGTTTAGTCGAGTAAGAATCCATTTGCTGAGAATTAAAAACAAACCTGTATAACCCGGTCAATTTAAGAATGCGCCGTGTCCATACATACACCTTGCTGCAAGGTGCCAACGTGTCTTAATCGGGATATAAAAATAACTACACGAGTGTCGTAATGTTATTAAACACGCGTGTTTAATACCCAGGATTATGAGCCCAAAAGCGGCACAATAAGAGGCACGTTAAGAGCAAATGTGTTGAAATTTATTTTTTCTACTCCTGTACCGTTATCTGTCATTTAAATAGGCTGTAGCTCAAATACAATGACACCACTAATAAGTCGTCGAAAAACTCTATGCTCTATGGCCCAAAAACGCACTGTTTAGCGTACTTTTTTGGTTCATACATTTTTCATAAAAGCACTGTTTAACTTTTTTTAAATCGGCCGCTATATTGCAGTGGTGCCAACTTCGTAAACAAATATTTCGAAATAAAAGTATTTATTTACGATTTAACATTTGTATATTATAAATTATTTACTACAATAATAATAAATATATAAATAAAATAAATAAATATTACGGGACAATCTTACACAAATCAACCTAGGCCCACGGTAAGCTCAATAAGGCTTGTGTTGTAGGTACTAGGCGATGATATATATAATAGATAAATACATATAGATACTTATATACATGTATAACATCCATAACTCAGGAACAAATATTCGTGATAAACACACAAGTAAATGCCCTGACCGGGATTCGAACCCGGGACCTCCAGCTTCGTAGGCAGAGTCACTACCCCCTGGGCTACGGAGGCCGTTAAAAACATCATCTATTGTGTGTTAAATTACATGTTTTATAAATTCCTCGTCTAAAAACGCTCGTGGCGTCTTTTTTTAAATCGGCCGCTATATTGCGAATTCCTTACCGGTCACTAAGAGAACCTAATAAATCAATATTATTATGTAATAGTCAAAGTGTTATTATTCACGGGACATGTAGTAGCAGAAATACACGTTCGTCAACACACGATTGTCAGCGCTTGTACCTATGACGTTACTACTCAGCAGTTTAACAAGTGAAGTTAAGGCTACTTCTCTCTTTTGTAACAAAGAGTTTGGAAAAGGGCATGATATTCTTGGTTAACACTTTGATGGACAGTAGACGCCTACAGGCGTAATTCTATTGCAGTATTGCTGTTCTGGAGTATTGTCCATCAACGTGTGAATTGTATGATATTATTGGTTGAGTGGATGGAGTAGACAGTAAGCAGTTGTCGGTGTTATAGATAGTAGCCATGTTGATTATTGTTGATAGATTGTACACTCCCCTCAGATGGAGCCGTCGGCAGCGCGGCAACAACGGCTCGGGGCGCAGCCGCGACGCCATGGACTTCCGCACCGGCTACATACGCTCGCATCTGCGCTCGCCCTCCGGCCGCGTCCGGTGACCGCCAGACGAACTCGAGTAAACGATTATGCGCTCTACGGCGACGTGATACTTATCTAATTCCATTTCTTGCGGAGCTTTGGGTCTCTCTCGACGATTGTCAATAAAAGGTTATTGGAACGTCTAATTCTGGTCAGTGGGATATTGTTGTTGCGTTACGAGTATTGGTAAAATAGGGTACAAATCCGAGGAAATATCGCGAGATTTGAATGTGATGAGAGTGGTCTTTTAATAATAATCTGGATGTAGAATATCTTCATTGTTGAAAGTAGCGTACCCCTGTCGGGCGCATTGATGATCTCAACTTGTAAAGATAGCGCGTCCGCCTCCAATATCTTGTAGAGACATTAAAAGAATTGAAATATCAATATTCATTCCACGCTCACTCATACAGCGAACTTTAGAACCCTGGATCGCGCGTGGAACATAGCAGTTAACAAAATTAATGTTTAAATACCATTCTTTCATCTGCGGCGGTGACGCGTCCTTGTGCTTCTTTAATTAAAGCTGGGTGGGTACGCTACTAGCTCCATTTAAACGCCTCGGAGAAATATTACTCGTGCATACTAGGATAATAACTCAACCGATTATTATCTTATGATTTAATAGACTTGTAACTATCTGCTCATTATCATGTTAGACCTCTAAACTAACTGGCCAAAATTTACAAAATATACCGATTGTACTACAGTTATAATTCCGAAAAGTTGTAAGTCACCTCATTTATCAAACGAATCATGATCTAATTATAGTAAGATATAATAAAATACCCGAACCTTCAACATCTCACATCGTCGCTATATATAATATTTAGTGCTTGTATAATTTAATAGACTTACTTCGACTACCGTCCGTCCTCTCGATTTGAATAGCACCTGAGTAATAATGTTATAAACAAGTAATCTGCACTAGCAACAATATTGAGTACTCGGGATACCGAGAACAAACACGAATACAATTCTCGCGACACTGAAATACATCATTAGTGCACTTTAATACTTCAATTACTCATCTATATATATATATATATATTATCTATTATCTTGATGTTGTGATCACCAGTAGCGGTTACAGTTAGTGTACGGTTTGAATCGTTTCAATGTACGAGGAGGTAATTAAATCGTACATTCAGACGGCTCGAAGGATGGCTTCCGAATTTGTCTTTAGAAATTATGAATATCGAATTTTAAATACGATCTAGTCGAATCTAGTCAGGGTATAAATATATATATATTATATATATTATACACGATTTATTTTACTTTTGAAATGTTACACTTATCTAGAGTTTATTAACTGTAGGTTTTAATTATAATTGTTTATAAAATCTCGGCAGCTGTCGCCACAGCCCAAGCATTTTCGAGTCGTGGATTCCATGTCTTCATAGTACCTATGTACATGCATTTTGTGTACAGGCTACATATATGACGCTTGGTGCGGGTATCAGCGCTCATCACAATACGTTATTTTACTTTTGAATAGGGAACATTACGCAAAACTCTTCGTAGGTGGCGACACTAGCAGCGTTGACATTGTATCTCGTTCCCACTTGCGGTATTGTCTATGCAAGCATCCTTGTCACTCATTTGACAATCATTTGTGTATGGGTGTGTGAATCCCTATATTCCTATACTGTTTTACTATTAGTAGCAGTGCTGCCTCTGGCGGCAGAACATTGCAGTAATGTTCCCTATTGTGAACTATAAATTGTACTAAGATGATAGTTGTTATACGCACCATGCCTCTATAAAAATAGGGTAGAGCCTAGGCGCGAAACTGCGTGGTTTGTTGTGGCGGTATAAAGCATTGTCTCGCTTTTAAGTTTAACTTTGTATGCACTTTACGCAACTTCTAATACCGCCCCAAAATGTAGAAATAAATGTAAGCATCACTTTAACTCTCAAGTTATGGACATGCACGTTAAATATATGTAATGTCATACAATAAAGTATATTTGTACTGACTAGTTCGCATTGAAATGATGCCCCTGTAATACATACTATGTACCTGAGTCGTAATTATTTAAATTTGCATGCACATAACTTGTGGGTATGTATCACTTATCTATAGCATAGCATTAGTTGGCTGCCGCGTTACCTTCTCGAGGTTTCAACTCTTCTCGCTCCGTAGTTGTTATACTTATAACGTTAACCTTAATGTAGTCGTAGAAGTTAGATAACGACTGAATTGTTAATGTTGGCGTACGAATTGAAGGAATCCATATTGCTGCTGTGTGGTGGTTTGTTTTTGGTACTTAATAAAATGTGTTGTAAGCGTCCATAGGCTACGGTAACCACTTACCATCAGGTGGGCCGTAAGCTTGTTTGCCACCGACGTAGTATAAAAAAAACCGGCCAAGTGCGAGTCGGACTCGCGCACGAAGGGTTCCGTACCATTATCTATAAAAATATTTATTTTATTCTGTTTTTAGTATTTGTTGTTATCATCAATAGCCTTTAAGTCTATTACAGACTATACAAGCAGTGTTAAGAAAGGAGACAACGTCTTCCATAGCTGTGTAAGCCAATGCGGGAGCGGCATACACGACCGCAAGCTTGGCAGGTGTAATTTGCCCGCGGCGAACAGGTGCCACGTTGATGCCGCTTGGCTCGCTTTACTGCGAGTGTTTTAAACCACGCTTCATCATGAACTTCACGACCATCGAACAACAGTTTGCGCCATTTGTCCCTGTCCACGGCAAGGTCCTCCCACTTGTGAACCGGGATGTTGAATGCGTGCATATCTCGCTTGGCACACAGTCCTTATGCCGCAGCATCGGCCTGCCTACGCTTCTTTTGGCATCAGCTACGGCCCCAAGCAGAACACGCCGCGGCAAACACGATGGATGCATTCGATGCACATGCCCCAGCCAGCGTAAGCGTCTCTGCTTAAGCAGCGCAAAGAGACTGGGCAGAACGTAGAACGCCCTTTCTCACTCCAGGTTGACTGCACGCTTATTACCAACTCCCTGAATTCACTAACCATCTCGCCATTCCTGGTATTAAGAACATTTACTTTCTTCTTACCAGGAGGTCTGGACGAATGGATCCTTTTCTGAGTGAAGGCAATGCGCGCCATCACCAAAGAGTGATCGGTGTCACATTCTGCACTGTGAAAAGTTCTAGTGTGGGGTGTCTAACGAAGGTCATTCTTTCTGGAAAGGATCATATCCAGCTGATGCCAATGGCCAGAGCGAGGGTGTTTCCAAGAAACTTTGCGACATAATTTTCCCTTAAAGTAGGTATTGGTGACGCACAGTTGGTTTCTAGAACAAAACTAGCAGACGTTGACCATTTTCGTTTTGTTTACCTATACCATGTTCACCAATACAATCCGGCCACGCAATACGGTCTTGGCCGACTCTGGCATTAAAATCTCCCAGTATATACAAACGGTCGGAAGATTTTTCACCCTACGCACTGTTTCATAGAGCTGATCGTAAAATTGGACTTTGTTGTTATAGCGGCAACAGAAATACATCATCTGTGAAAATTTCAACTGGAACTATCACGGTATCAGTGAGATACAGCCTGGTGGCGGACAGACAGATAGACAGACGGACAGTGGAGTCTTAGTAATAGGGTCCCGTTTTACTCTTTGAGTACGGAAACCTAAAAAGTATAAGTAATTTCGGATCGATGATTTCAACATGCTTTTGTTTACGATGACATCACTGAAATTAGGTATTTGGTGTTTTAATGATTTACTGCCAATGTAATGCAGGCGCAAATGTTAAATTGACAATTCGAAATTATTGGTTGAATCTGAAAAAATATAATTTAAAAACATTGACATGGTAAATTATCCAGCCTGAATAATGCTAAAATTTAATTATGTACATATGTGATGTGTGGGTTTAGGACACCCACAAATCCCTCGAACACTAGGGTAATGCGAGGGTTTCCTGACTAGCTCGGTGAGATTAGGGATCGAAGAGGAGCAGAAGGCAAACACTGATTTGTGGGTAATAAAGGTTGAACACGCCAAAACTGGGGCATGTAAAATCGGCTATTATTACTGGATAAATAGAGCTAATACAATCTTTTTTGACACCAATTTGATCACAAGGAACTGCCCTATAATATGTCTATTGTTTTCTTTCTTATTTTTATTCGTTGTCAAAATGTCGAGCAAACAACATCAACAACGCGAACTCATTTTGCACGAATATATAGAAAATTCAATGCTAAGCTACAGATATATCGCGAAAAGACTGAAATGTCCTCAATCTATGGTTTGTCGCGTATTAAAAAGGTTTCGTGAACGCTTAACAATAGATAGAAAGCCAGGAAGTGGTGGGTTGCAGGAAGTCAAGAATAAAAAAAAAGGACTAGAGTGTTGTAAGGATGTTTGCCTCAAATCCTAAGATTTCATCTCGTGATGTTGCCAAGAAAGTGAAAATGTCTCAGTCCTAGGTATGTTCCAAAAGTAAAATGTAGGATAGGCACCAGATCGAGACTCGAAACAGAACTTATCCGCAAAAAAACGGCCACGAAAACTTTATGAAATTTTCATTACGAAATGTGCATGCGTGGTCATGGACGACGAAAATTATATGAAAACAGATTTTAAACAAATTCCTAGGCAAGAGTTCTATACCAGCGTAAGTCGAACAGACGCTCCTGAAGAATGCAAATTAAAAAAAATATCGAAATTTTCAAAAAAATACCTTCTTTGGCAGGCAATATGTAGCTGCGGAAAAAGAAGCCATATTACCACCTGCACAATAAACGGTGATATTTATCAAAAATAATGTTTACAGAAACGTTTGGTGCCTTTCATAAGAAAGCACGACTCACCACCGTTATTTTGGCCAGATTTAGCCAGTTGCCATTACACAAAAACAGTGATGGAATGGTATGACGCAAACGGAATCGTGGTGGTACCCAAAGTATGCAACGCACCAAATAGTCCAGAACTGCGGCCTGTTGAAGAGTACTGGAGTATTATGAAGGGAATTTAAAAAAAAGAAAGGCGGAGAAGTAAAAAACGTCTCTGAGCTACAAGAAATGTGGACATGGGCATCGAAACGGTGATGTCAATATTTGTGTGCCCCAGTTTTGGCGTGTTCAACCTTTATGTGGGTATTTTATGCCCGTTTAATAAGACTTCAAACTTACGTCTAAAAGCGTAACTACAGTATCAAATAGTATTCACACCGGTACGGCGGTATTATCGCGGAACTTAGAATAATAACGCATAGAAGGATAGTTTCATACGGCGGACGCGCCAAGCGTGAGGCATAAAATGGATTCATGTAGTTGTGATCAACTCGTATTCACACGCGCCAATACGCACACAAACGCACTAATTTTGTTCCACCGATCGGCGTACTGGGCCACTTATGACCGAGTTTTAGTGGCCTCACCGTTGCGCGTGAACTGCGTTTCTATGCGCTATTATTCTAAGTCGCGGAACTACTTATATAATTACGGACGGCGTTTGTTAATGGTATGTCGAATGCAAAAAAAATAGACGTTATACAACCAATTATAAGGAATCTATCCCACTCATCCAGAGATTCTACTTCGACCTAGAAATGGAAATAAAAAATAAAACCCAAAAAGGAGAAATTTTTTTGCGACGAGTCTTCACATTTTAGAGCAAGTGAAATCGGATTAATATGCGCATTGAATTGCCACATAAAATAATGCCACGATAAACTATGAACGGGCTATAGTTTTTTTAAAGGAATTAATTTTCGTTTGCCATTCGTGACCAGGGGCCTATTGCATAACAAAGTACAAGCTAATATTATTAGCGGTTTTGGTTGTAACTTGTACTTTTATGTTGCATAATAAAGTATAAGATACAATGTACAAGTATCTAAATTACAAGCTAATAATATTAGTAACTCGACTTGTAATTTATAATATTTTGTTGCATAATGAAGTAGCAGTAATAAACTACAAGCTTCATATTATTAGTACTAATAACTCATATAATTAGTGAATTTTACTAGTTTATGTTGCAAAATGAAAGCAAAAACAAATTATTAGAACAAACTTGTAATTATTTCTACGTACGTCAGGGGCACCATATTTATAAAATATTAGTATTCCATTGATGAATTGTTAAACCGTCATATCAAAAATCATAACATCGCGAATATAGGTCCAATCTTTATTTTCTTTTAAAATACCTAGGCTCTGTGCATATTGTCCAATACTTTTCCAGGCATCACATCTTATTTCTTTTGTAACGGTTGCGGAAAATGGACCAAATAACACGTCCTTCTTTTCGTTCATTTTTGCCAAAACGCACATTTTCAGTTTTCGCTGTTGTTCACGTTTTCCCGTATTTTTTTTATAATATTGAAATACGTTTGTACTCAATTTTATTTTGTTAAATAATTGTCGCCGAAAACATTCAGTATTCAAATTGCCGCCTAAATGTTAATTTAAAAAAAAAACCTTACCTAGGCAAAGGTTTTACTCATTCAGCCATCAAATTTACTTATAATTTGTATAATTTGCTGATAATATTAGCACCAGTGTTACAAGTTCCAATAAATATATTATGCAACAGAATATATTAGTACTAGTAATTTAAAATCTTGTAACTTATTGTTTCGAAATATTATCAGCAATTTATGCAACAGGAATAATCTTGTATTATTAGTAAAATCATAAATGGTTATGCAACACAAATAAGTACGAGTTGTAAATCGGTGACTTGTAACTAGTATTTTTTCCTAGTATTATTAGTAAACTTATGCAATAGGCCCCAGGTCACACAAACTTAAAATAATCTATTTGAAAAAATATTGAAAATCGGCACACGGGACATCTCGTCTCGCATTTGTAACGATACAAGCAATAGATTTGTCTAATAAAAAGAGAATGTCACTTTTTTGGGTCAAAAAACACGTTCGCTGCTGGGTGCTGCAGCGTCCACGTAAAGCTGCGTACGAATTAGAGCAGCATCGGGTTGAGGGCACGGCTTACCTAAGTATTTTGCTCAAATTCGTACGCGCTCACGCGCGCGCGCGGCGAGCCGCCGAGAGTCGGTCTTTTGACCGTGCTCAAAGGCGCCTCGGTGTGCGTGCCTCGCGTAACTTGGACGTGTATACGAGCGAGACGCGGGCAGAATGACAAGTTTATTCTTGTCTGTGGGCGAGGCGCGTACGGTTTTGTTTAAGTTGCTGAGCCGTGCCTGTTTTTATTAGTAAATTTATTAAAATAAAACCGTGTCAATTCAAAACGCAGCCGCGCCTGTCATCGTGTCCGACGCCATTTTGAATGACGCACAATGTCGGCTCACCGCGAGCACGCTGCCTCGCCCGCGCATGTTTATGTGCAACAAATTACAACAAAATCAACAAATTGCTCGCCGCGTGGGGCGAGCATGCCTCAGGCTGAGCCGCTCAAATTCGTATCCACCTTTACACATATTGAAATTTTTACATTATCTAGACTCTAAATTTTTCTATTAAGTAAAATTTACAATATAGATCGAAAAATACGATACGATTTGCGATGCATTTCACAGTGCCTTGGTGGCTCACTGTAATACTGTGTAAGCTGTTTTGAAATAAATAAATCATCATCCTCTTATCTTATCTTATCTAGGGGAGGGCCCTTTCGGATGCACTTCGACCCAGTGGGATCTTTTGTGCATTTGCCCTCTCCTTTATACCTGCTCCCAGGCTTGCTCCATCATTTCCACAAAGCGGATGATGCAGTTCGCCGGGAGCACCTTGAATTCCTTTGGTTGCGGGTAATCGTTACCAAAGTAGTTCATTCTTTGTCTGGCAAGGGCATGACATTCACACAACAAGTGTTCCATAGTCTCGTCCTCCTCGCCACACATTCTACAGTCTAAACTATCCGATATCCCATCTTGGCCAAGAGATCCTTGACCCCGAAGTGACCTGTGAACACCCCAGATATAATTCTGAGTTGCTTCCTACTGGATTTCCAGAGTTTTCTGGTCCAGCCCGAGTCCACTCCTTCTATGAAGAGCTTAGAGTGCCTTAAGCCAGCCTCATTCCTCCACTCGTGTTGGTGTTTGGTTTTGGCGTAGGCTTTAAAGGCCGATATTATGGTCCCCTGCGAGTCTACTATCATCATCCTCAGAAAAATATAACTAATAAAACTACATCAAATACATAAGTAATAGTCGATTTTCAAATGCAATTTCAAATTAGATAGCATTTTAATCACACGTATTTAAATATGTAGGTACCTAAGTATTTCATGCTGGATAAAATTCCTTTTGGCCTTGATTTATAACTAGAAAAAAATAAGTTATGAATCTCTTTAGTCATAATTTTATTTTTACTATATTCGATTTTGGTAGTTTCTGTCCAATTTCAAAATGGTCATTTGTTGTTGACGATTTACCTTTTGCGCCGAATGACAGTAAATCGTTTTTAAATGTAACACCTGCGTATCCCCGTATGCGGTGGGGTATCGTAAGACCGAGGAAAAGAAGCAGTGAGCATGGAGCCCGAAACCCTGTACGACGGCTGCCTTTGAAGTTGTGTCGTTTGGAAAAACAAAAGACAATTTAAGTGTTAAATGGTACTTATTGTTTTTCAAAGTAATCACCGTGATATGTAATACACTTTTTCATTCGATCGAACCAGTTTTCGAAACACTTATTCCAGTCCGAAGTCGGGGTCTCCAAAATGGCCGTTTTGTATGCCTCAACCGCTTCTTCAGGCGTCTGGTACCGTTGACCACGAAGTCGTTGCTTGATTTTTGGAAAAGTAAAAAAATCGTTAGGGCTTAAGTCTGGACTGTACCGGGTGTTCCAGAATTTCGACGTTTTGCTCTTTTAAAAACGCAATTGTTTGCCGGGCGGTGTGCGGGCTCGCATTATCGTGGTGCAGTCTTATACGACGTCTTAGGTTATTTTTTCGAAACTCGCCGATGACTTCTGGTAAACAGACAGTGGTATACCAGTCAGCATTTACCGTTTTACGATCCTCGAGCACGATAGTGGCAACGTGGCCACTTTTCGCCACAAACGTTGCGACCATTTTTTTCGAAGTGCTCCGTGAGCGTATTACTTTGGTCGGTTTTGGCTCATCTTGGAACACCCAAACAGTCGACTGCTGTTTAGAATCGGGATCGTAGGCATATATCCGAGATTCGTCACCACTGATAATGTCATAAACATGTTTCGAGTTTCCTCGGTTGAATTGCCGCAGAGTTTTGCGACACCATCGAACGCGAGCCGTTTTTTGGTCTTCCCTGAGTAAATGTGGTATCCAGCGTGAGATCAACTTTTTTACGCCTAAGTGATCATGCAAAATACTGTGAACACTGGTCCCTGAAATACTTAAGGAAGCTTCTATTTCTCGGTATGTCGCATGGCGATCTTCGACGATCAGTTGCCGTACAGCATCAATGTTCTCCTGGGTTACGGCTGTTTTTGGTCGACCTTCACGATGTCTATCACCAAGACTAGAGCAACCACGTTGAAATTCTAAATACCAGCGTTCCACAGTCCGGAGGCATGGTGCTTTATCATTGAAAACCGTAGTCAACTCTTCGAAGCACTGAAGTCGCGTTAAGCCCCTTTTGAAGTTGTAAAAAATTATCGCACGTAAATTTTCCTTCGAAATTTCCATGTTCACAACTGACTTGTCAACTTTGAACGAACGCTGTACTAAAACGGTTGGGGCCCAACCGTTGGGCCGATTTCGAGTCATTCTTTTGTTTTCGAATTCTAAATTCAAATATTTTAAGATGACACTAGTTATTTTTTATGAAATCACGGGAGGTTTGCAAACGACAGAACTTAAAAGGCAGCCCTCGTAGATCACGACGTCAACATATTAGGCACAAGTACAGATAAAGTGAGAAAAGTATTTCCCTGTTAAAGGCTTGTAACATTAAAATAAGAATGAATTTCGCCTGGCCTGTGGAATAGGTTTTCTAACTATATACAGTCCGATGACCCCAAAGCCTCACATACATCGGATATTCGGCAGGTTGCAGGCAGTGTTTCTGACTTCCAAGTTTTCTCGTTTGCTAAAAATGGGTCCACAATGACCATAGTTACCAGCAGCAGTGAGTGTGCGATGACCATTGTTTAAAATAACCAGAAAACTAACCTGATTTGTTATATAAAGAAAGAAAGAAAGATTATATAACTATTGTTTTATATGGTTTGCTGTCTTGTAATATCAATAACCCTTACCGTCAATGTGTTTTAGTGCCACATGTTATACTTACACACTCGGAATTACCTCAGTCCCCACCAACTAATACAACGTATAGTTTCACAATATTTACATATATTTTAAGTGCTAACTTCTCAGTACGTTACGGAAATGTATTGATTTGATATTAAATAGCCTACATACTGGGCGAGCATTTGTTGCGCGAGGCAGCCTCGGCGAGCGCGCTTCGGCCAAGGCACATGCACACTAAGCCCACAGCTCCCTGAGGATGCCTCGCTCGGCAAATGCTCGTCTACTGTGTATCTGCGTATTTTCATCCCAGGACGCTCGACACAAGTCGGCTCCCCGTACAAACGTAGTTTGGCTCTCATATTAAAACATGAAACTTTGTATTCATAACCATACGTCGTTATCGCGGGTACAATTACCAATCAGATAAAGAGCAAATAAAACAGAAAGTCTATTTGGTAGAATCGGACGTATTCTGCCTACAGCTTCTAAGCATCTATGAAGCTCTTTACATGTGGAGAGTTTTCTCTAGAAAAGATCAATAAAAAATACAGCTGCATAGGGGTATGGGTTAAACTGTTGTCATCTGTTTAGTTAACAAGTTTATACATAGGAAATAAGTATATTTAATTATCTTTTAACGTTTTTTTTTAACAATATTAACGACAATAATCGGTTTGGTTCGGACGGTAAGTGCAAACAAATTAAAAACAAAACAAACCATAAGCAAGATGTGTCACATTTCCGATTTCCCACCAAAATACATTTCAAAATGAAAAGACGAAAGATGATAAACTATGAGTCCTAAACTATTAAGATTTTATTCGTGTTTGTGAAGACAAAAGTGTACGTTCCTTTTAAAATGGTCGAAAAAATTAATAACTGCACTCCTGAAGAAATTGCGTGAGTCGCAAAAGTACGAATAGAAAACTTGCTGCCTGAAAAGTTTAACTATGCTGTAGTCCGCTATTTATTTAAAATTTGTCGTAGAAAAAGTATTGTATGCAACGGTGTATAACTGGTCTAAAAACGCTCGTGGCGTCTGTATTTGTACGTACGTGTAACCCACGCCACACGCGTTTTAAGACCCTTCTTATACAACAGTTGCATAAAATACTATTAATTTGTATGTGCGTGGTTTGTGGTCATTACGTGTTTATAAGTAAATATTGATGGCACTAAAACGCACTAACGTGCACACCTGCAGTATTGACCTTCATTACAATTTATCTTACCAATAAATGGAATGGTTCATGTGAAGGTAACTTATAACAATTTAAAAACAGTTTTGTTAAGTTTTAAATTACATAAACATAAGTATAATTTACATTCCTACAGTATTTCACTGATGTTGATCTCATTTTAAGGTAAAGGTTTTAGAATATATTTTGCGCATAACCTCGCGTCTAATACTCGCCCGTTAAAGCAAGTAGGTAATTTACCTGCATTTATATCAAATAACGGGCAAGTGTTGTACACGAGGCCAGGTGCAGGTGCAGAGTTAATTTATCACTAGTTTATTAGTCGAAGAGTTTGTTGTCACGTATTTTGTATCGTCAAGCTCAATGTCTTTGTTGTGACTGTGATGTTTCGTATGGCTGCTTATTGCTTGAATGATAGTGTGGGTTCATTTTGAAGTGTTTACTCAACGGCTGCGATTTATTAATAGCCCATGAAGATATTTTCCTCCATAAACCAGAACATGGTGTCTAACCATACTGAAAAATGAGTTTCAGACCATAGTAATGAGAAAGTACCCAATGAGTAAAATCTGCTTTCTTGATGTAAAGAAACTCGATGAAACATGATTACCCCTTTCAGCCAGACCGGAAAAACAAGACCCTGCCAACGTAAAATTAACGATTAAATGTAATCAACCCACACGATTGTATTAGCCGGGTCCGAAAGGGTTAGGTAAGTTTTCGTAACCAGTCTACAAATTCAAGGAGGGCCGTTACCGGTGCGGTTATTTTTACACTTGGTTAAGATTGGCTAAACGATTGTTATGCAAAACCTAGTGGTAAAAAAATATCAAATTTTGTGGCTATTTGAATTTAAACAAAGACGGTTGACATTTAGAAGCATATCAGCCAAGAGTTATTATTACACAATATGCAGCCCAATCCTACTCATATAATTGTACTCCAATAAAAGTTTTTAATTTAAGTTATTACTATTTATACCCATTCAAGGAGTCTAAACAAATGCACATAATTGGTTATGGTTACTGACAATTTATTTCGTTCGTTTGATAAAAATAAAAATTAAAGACTGAATTAAATTGAAAAATACTAAAATCAATTACAATGTCGTGAATTAAAAAGTTAAGTGTAATCGGGACGGGAGAGGTGGGGGGTGAGGAGACAAGTGACCACTAATAAGAATAAGAAAGTACAGAGACCCAATTTGTTACTTGCGTATCGGTGATTAGTTTCGCGCACGTTCGCCCGGAGTAAGAATCACATTGAAATAAAATTAGGATACCAAACTGGGCGCCTGCTAATTGTACTGTCTGAAACAGAGACTTCAAAAGTTTTATTTTGTGTTCCTCTCGCGGAAAAGAAATTAACTGACTTTGACTAATATTGACGCTTGTCTTTCTTCATTCCCCAATAGGGAACATTACGCAAAGCTCTGCGTAGGGGGCGACACTAACACAACCCGTAAACAAACCGCCATGACGTACAATGTCATATTTATTTACCTAACAAACAATAACGAATAATTGATGAAAACGCGTTAAACTTCAATCGTTTTATTATCATTCGTGTGTAAAATACCTGTACTGTGATATTAAAATGGCATCCTATAGCTATTTAAAGGTGGATAAGGCCTTTTTTTTTGCTTTACGACGTATTGCCGCTTCCCATAGTTTTCGTATCAGGGTCAATCAACTTTTTCACCCACACTTTTTCTGTCCTGTGTTACTTTTTACAAACTTTCAAATCAATCTATTTCAAACCTGTGTCTATCAATCTAATTAAAATCTGTGGCATATCGTAACTGCTGGTGTAAACCATCGTTATACACAATTGGGTACCAGCGGGGCTAGCACAACTGACACAACAAGCGCGACGCGAGTTGAGATAATCCACCCGCCTCTTTCTAATTTGCACAATACGAGTGAGACAGGAGTCACTGAGTCGCGCGCGACACGAATTAGCAGCAAGTTGTGCTAGACGTACTGGTTTATAGCAGTTTCTCTAACAAACTTGACAGTTCTGTATCTTGCGTTACCGGACAAAATACTGTGGGTCCAAAAGTTGATTGGCCCATCATCGTTTCCTTAGGAAATGAATGATGCCCTTCATTCTTGCATCCAATTACGCAGCACTGATGCATTTTATTTATTTAAATATTTTCTTCCCTATTTGATCCAGAGCTTTGAAGGACTTGTCAAAGTTGTCAAAAAAACTGTTTACTAATTGTGTTAGTGCTGCACTCTGGCGGCAGAACATTGCAGTAATGTTCCCTATGCACACCGAACCGCAGCGAGTAAACTATATCTGTAGTGAACAATAGGTTTACAATAATCTGTGTTAGTTTAGAAGGAAGTGATTATGTATTAGGACACGTTATTAGAAGCAACATGCATGTTAACGAGTAGCAGACACGAGATAACACCTTGGCCCCTGTGATTCATTTAGTTTAATCTAGAATTTGATAGCCAATAAATAAAATTTGTAATAGAACCGTGTTGATTTATTTGACCAATTTATTTTTCATTATAGCTCGAGCTGTGAGCTCCTTCAGCTCTGTTTTGTTTTTAGAACGAACGAAAATTGTAAAATATTATCCAAACCACTTGGTTCAAATTCCATCGTTTTTTACAAGCTTTCTTTTAACTTGCAATGTATGTATGTTCGAGCGGAATCTTGAAACTCAATTTTGAAGCAGATATTTGCAACCGATTGGACTGAAAATTTGGGTGGGTAAAGGTATGGTTTGATGACAATTCAATATTATGGTACAGTCGAGGACTTTTAATTGTTGAGCCATTTAGAACTCACTTTATACTGGACACTTCATAACTTAACTATTAAAAGAACAAAATTAGTTGACACCTAAATGGCTCAATAATTAAAGTCCTTGACTGTACCATAATTAACCGAAGTAACCCGGTTGAGTTTGGGCTCGTTCGAATCGTCTCAATGTAGTTGACGGTATACAGAAAAGTAAAGTCGCCAAAAAAAGCATGTACCAAAAATTTAATTTTTGCCCGAATCTTATTAAATTTAAACTGTTCGTATGCAAGTTGTTCTCCAAAATTTGCAATTTTTCAGCCATTTGCCGGAGTCCAATTGAGCCGAGTTTTGGCATACGTACTTTGTAAGTACGGTGACAACGCTGTAGTATGGCACCACCAAGCCTATCTGACGATGGAGACAAGGTGGCCATAGGAACTCTTAAACTACAAAAGATAAAACCGTCGTGTTCGGCCAAAAAGTACAGCCGACAATAAAAGCTTGTACCAAAAATGATAACTTTTCAGGAACTTATTTTGTATGCGGGCTTAGGACGATATAAAACAATAACAAGTTATGATATTAGATTAAACAGTCTTACTTTTAATAGTTAATCACAATAATTGGATTATCATGTCAACAAGTCTTTAAAGCAGCATAACATTGTGAAGATTACTTCGAGTCCATTTATAAAGCTAGTCTCTGAAATAGAGACGGCTCAGCACAGCTGATGCAGTCGCTTGAGTGGCCGGTGAAATAAAAAAAAGTATGTGGCTCGTGACTAACGTCCAGTGATTAGCTAGTTAATGGTGTTGTTGTTGACGCGGTCCCACCTCCAAATGGTCCCGTCGTCGCAGCACGCCAGCAACACTTTGCCGTTACGTGACAGCGTCACCTGTGAAAGTAATAGTAGCTCTAGTATAAGTTTTATCAATACATATACGTTTTCGAACGCGTTTGTGTTAAGTTTCAATTTGTATGGCAACGCGAACGTTCCTAATAGTTACCACCAGAGGCGCTGTCCGCGTTGTCATACAAATTGAAACTAAACGCAAACGCGTTCGAATACGTACTGTATCGATAAAACTTATACTAGAGCTACAGAATTATAAGAATTAATATTTCACGCAAAATGTAGTAAGGTAAACCGGCCTAGCCCTCGACGTTGCACTAGTGTATGACATTGGGTTAAATTCGAACTTACACTTTTTTATGTCAAAGCAATATGGGTTAAAATCGAACTTACACTTTTTCTTTATTCGAATTTAAGCCATGTCACTTTGACATAAAGCGGCCATGTCATACACAAATGCAACATCCAGGACTAGGACGTTTACCTTACTTCAGCATCACGTGATGATTTTCCATAAGTCCCCTTAACCGCCTTGCTTTTGGGAGAGTAAAGTATCTATAGAAAACCGCTGAAGAAAACCTGTATAATCAGTTGTCTTTTAGGTCGATTTAGACAAAGACAATTTACAACCGCCTAAAAAGGCACCGTATAAACACTTTCAGCGCCATTTTTTCGCGGCATGCCAGCGCTGGCACGGAGTATAACACGAGTCTATTTTTCGGCGCCAGTGACCTCCGCCCGCGTCTCTCGCTGCCCCCGCGCCTTATTTTTACTGAAAAGGCACCGTGTAAACGACTAAAGTGTCGGTTTGCTGGTCACTGGCGGCTGAAAATAGTCATATGTCTAAACGGTCTGAAGATGTGCTGTACGGTAGACACTGGCGCCGTAATTTAGGCGTCTCAAAATAGTCTTCGTCTAAATCAACCAGCTTGATTAGTTCGGTACCTGTCGCACGGCGGCCACGCAGCGGTGAGAGTCAGGATGGCGGGTGTACCTAAAGAAATATAAAAAAATTGTATACGAAAAAAATGTACCCAAAATGTACTATTTGGTACCACATTTAAAAAAAATTGTACCACCACGTACTCAAAGTTATTACAAAATTAAGGTACACCCGCCAACCAGACAGTCAGGATGGCGGGTGTACTTCTGACAGCTATGTTCCCACCAATTATAAAAAAAAATGTACACCAAATTTTTGTACCAAATTTGTACTATAATATACAATTGATATTCGAGCAATATAATCCGTGGTTTGCGAGCAATACACACGTAAGGTCTTTCTACGGTAGGTACACGCACACGTTGTTAATACTACTTAAACTTGTTTATTTTTCAACTCATATTCGATTCGCTCCCACCTTCTATTATTGAAATCCTTCAGCCAAGCACCATTGAATTAATATTTTTACATTGGTAGGCTTCTTAGCTACGGCTTAACACAAGGATTTCGTGTGCCTCTGTTGCGTCGTGAGAGTCAACCAAAGAGTAAAGTAAGTATAAGGAGTCAACCGATCGGTCGGGCAGTCGGAACTTATTAACCATCGAAGATAAAAAAAGGTGTGATAAGTATCTGTCTGTGTGTCGGTCTGTAACTTCCTAGCTCCTAAACAGATGAACCGTGAAAGTGCGGTTGTTTTTATCAAAACTCTTGTTTGTCGGGATGATTCTTGGCTATGTTCGTTCTTTGGGGGTGAGGGGGGGGGGGTGTTTTGACAGGGGCACAGTTGGGCAAAAATTATCTATTTACGAAAAATCGGGAAGATAACTAAATCATCTTTTATTTGATGTCTTTCTGTTGCCGCTATAACAACAAACACTAATAAAAACCGGCCAAGTGCAAGTTGGACTCGCGCACGATAGGTTCCGTACCATTATATATAAAAACGGCAAAAAATCACGTTTGTTGTATGGCAGCCCCCCTTAAAAAAATATTTTGTTTAGTTTTTAGTATTTGTTGTTATAGCGGCAACAGAAATACATAATCTGTGCAAATTTAAACTCTCTAGCTATCACGGTTCTTGAGATACAGCCTGGTGACAGACAGACGGACGGACGGACGGACAGCGAAGTCTTAGTAATAGGGTCCCGTTTTACTCTTTGAGTACGGAACCCTAAAAATATTTTTTTTTATAGATAATGGTACGGAACCCTTCGTGCGCGAGTCCAACTCGCACTTGGCCGGTTTTTTTTTCTTTTGCAATCTTACACAAATCGACTTAGTCCCAAACTAAGCAAAGCTTGTACTATGGGTACTAGACGACGATAAACATACTTATATACATATAGAGAAATAAATACATAAAAACATGGAAAACATCCATGACTCAGGAACAAATATTTGTGCTCATCACACAAATAAATGCCCTTACCAGGATTCGAACCCGGGACATCCGGCTTCGTATGCATGGTCACTACCAACTAGGCTACAGGAGGTTCCCATACAACAACCGTGATTTCTTTGCCGTTTTTATAGATAATGGTACGGGACCCTTCGTGCGCGAGTCCGACTCGCACTTGGCCGGTTTTTCTTTCCCTCGCTGTAGTGAGGTGAAAAGTTTTGTGTTATACACGGGTGAAAAGTTATTTTACGTCTCGTGTGTTGAAACCGTTGTCGTCTCGTGTGTTGAAATGTTGGAACCGATATTAGACATTTACAAAAAAGGTCCATATTACAGATCGATCAATATTTACAACAAATTACCATCAAATATAAGGAATTTAGAAAATAATAACTCTTTCATTAGCAAACTAAAAACATTTCTGATAAAAAAAGCATACTATTCGGTCTCAGAGTTCCTGCAGGATGATGACCTTCTGTAATATCATAATGTAAAACTATAGATTTTATTATGAACTAAATAATATAATTAGTTTGCCTAATAGATATATGCACTAGAGTTTATATAAAGGGTCCATGAGATACATTTTTATTTTGTAACATCTTTGTAAAATACCATGGTTTGCAATAAACATTATTACTATTACTAACACTCGCTACGCTCAGGATTCTATTTTTGAACCACTCGCTTCGCTCGTGGTCAATCATGGAACGCTTTCGCTAGCTCGTGTTTCAAATGAACACTCGCAGGTAAAGTACAACTTTCTCCCCTTACAAATAACTATTCTCATAAGCCACATATGTATATGTAGTGATTTAGCGCCCGGCTGCCGAGCTTTAAAGACTCGAGACGTTGATGCTAAGACTACCGCTATGCAGTACCTACTGAAAAGACTCGCGTTAGTTCGAGTTTTTAAGGCTCGGCTAAGCTGACTCGCAACGCAAACCTATCTCTGTAATTTGCCATCATCAAGTCATCATCAATTTACATCCAAAATTATTTATGAGCAATAGTAATTGAAGTAGCAATTCAACGAAATCTAATCGAACTTTGTGCAGTAGTTACCTACGTCATTAAAAAGTCCATAGGTCATCCCCCTTACCAAGAGAAAATGCATGATTTACCATATAAGTTACCGAAATCGCCACATTATTGCATTTGAAGAATTCCCTCATTTCCTCCTGGATCCCATAATCAGATATAATTCGAATCCAAAAGGGACCTCCCTGTAGAAACCGGCACTTGAAATCGGACTTGATAAAGAATTATCTCTGATATATAAAATAAAATCCGACTCGACTGGGCAGCGTTCGGGAAGCTACGGCACATCTTTTCGTCCAATATTCCGCAGTGTCTCAAGACGAGTGTTGACCAGTGAGTGTTGCCAGTGATGACATATGGCACTGTAACGTGGTCGCTTACAATGGGCCTCATAAGAAGGCTCAAAGTCACCCAAAGGGCAATGGAAAGGGAAGATTCTCTGCGTGATCGGCTGATCGCATCAGAACCAAGGTAACCGATATAGCCCTCCGAATCGCTAAACGTAAGTGGCAGTGGGCAGGGGCACATTGCACGTAGAACCGATGGTCATTGGGGCGGAAAGGTTCTCGAGTGGCAACCTCGTACCGGAAGGCGCGGCGTGGGTAGGCCCCCCACAAGGTGGACTGATGACCTGGTAAAGGTCGCGGGGGTCCGCTGGATGCGGGTGGCGCAGGACCGGTCACTTTGGCACTCTTTGGGGGAGGTCTATTTCCAGCAGTGGACGTCTTTCGGCTGACATGATGATGATGATGATATAAAATAAATACATAAAGACAAACCGAAAGCCTTCCTGTTATGTTACGAGCTATTAACTAGGTACCAGTAGAAAAACCTTAAATGTGTACAACTCGCAAACCACGAATTACATTGCCCGAATGTAAATTGTATATTAAAGTACAAATTTGGTACAAAATTTTGGTGTATAATTTTTTTTTTATAATTGGTGGGAACATAGCTCTCAGAAGTACACCCGCCATCCTGACTGTCTGGTTGGCGGGTGTACCTTAATTTTGTAATAACTTTGAGTACGTGGTGGTACAATTTTTTTTTAATGTGGTACTAATTAGTACATTTTGGGTACATTTTTTTGGTATACTTTTTTTTTATATATCTTTAGGTACACCCGCCATCCTGACTCTCACACGCAGCGCGGGTGCTGTAGCTGCGCCACGCGGGAGCCGCCCGCCACGTTGCCCAGCTCCCACACCATCGTCTTGATTAGTTCGGTACCTGTCGCACGGCGGCCACGCAGCGCGGGTGCTGTAGCTGCGCCACGCGGGAGCCGCCCGCCACGTTGCCCAGCTCCCACACCATCGTCTTGCTTAGTTCGGTACCTGTCGCACGGCGGCCACGCAGCGCGGGTGCTGTAGCTGCGCCACGCGGGAGCCGCCCGCCACGTTGCCCAGCTCCCACACCATCGTCTTGCTTAGTTCGGTACCTGTCGCACGGCGGCCACGCAGCGCGGGTGCTGTAGCTGCGCCACGCGGGAGCCGCCCGCCACGTTGCCCAGCTCCCACACCATCGTCTTGCTTAGTTCGGTACCTGTCGCACGGCGGCCACGCAGCGCGGGTGCTGTAGCTGCGCCACGCGGGAGCCGCCCGCCACGTTGCCCAGCTCCCACACCATCGTCTTGCTTAGTTCGGTACCTGTCGCACGGCGGCCACGCAGCGCGGGTGCTGTAGCTGCGCCACGCGGGAGCCGCCCGCCACGTTGCCCAGCTCCCACACCATCGTCTTGCTTAGTTCGGTACCTGTCGCACGGCGGCCACGCAGCGCGGGTGCTGTAGCTGCGACACGCGGGAGCCGCCCGCCACGTTGCCCAGCTCCCACACCATCGTCTTGATTAGTTCGGTACCTGTCGCACGGCGGCCACGCAGCGCGGGTGCTGTAGCTGCGCCACGCGGGAGCCGCCCGCCACGTTGCCCAGCTCCCACACCATCGTCTTGCTTAGTTCGGTACCTGTCGCACGGCGGCCACGCAGCGCGGGTGCTGTAGCTGCGCCACGCGGGAGCCGCCCGCCACGTTGCCCAGCTCCCACACCATCGTCTTGCTTAGTTCGGTACCTGTCGCACGGCGGCCACGCAGCGCGGGTGCTGTAGCTGCGCCACGCGGGAGCCGCCCGCCACGTTGCCCAGCTCCCACACCATCGTCTTGATTAGTTCGGTACCTGTCGCACGGCGGCCACGCAGCGCGGGTGCTGTAGCTGCGCCACGCGGGAGCCGCCCGCCACGTTGCCCAGCTCCCACACCATCGTCTTGCTTAGTTCGGTACCTGTCGCACGGCGGCCACGCAGCGCGGGTGCTGTAGCTGCGCCACGCGGGAGCCGCCCGCCACGTTGCCCAGCTCCCACACCATCGTCTTGCTTAGTTCGGTACCTGTCGCACGGCGGCCACGCAGCGCGGGTGCTGTAGCTGCGCCACGCGGGAGCCGCCCGCCACGTTGCCCAGCTCCCACACCATCGTCTTGCTTAGTTCGGTACCTGTCGCACGGCGGCCACGCAGCGCGGGTGCTGTAGCTGCGCCACGCGGGAGCCGCCCGCCACGTTGCCCAGCTCCCACACCATCGTCTTGCTTAGTTCGGTACCTGTCGCACGGCGGCCACGCAGCGCGGGTGCTGTAGCTGCGACACGCGGGAGCCGCCCGCCACGTTGCCCAGCTCCCACACCATCGTCTTGATTAGTTCGGTACCTGTCGCACGGCGGCCACGCAGCGCGGGTGCTGTAGCTGCGCCACGCGGGAGCCGCCCGCCACGTTGCCCAGCTCCCACACCATCGTCTTGCTTAGTTCGGTACCTGTCGCACGGCGGCCACGCAGCGCGGGTGCTGTAGCTGCGCCACGCGGGAGCCGCCCGCCACGTTGCCCAGCTCCCACACCATCGTCTTGCTTAGTTCGGTACCTGTCGCACGGCGGCCACGCAGCGCGGGTGCTGTAGCTGCGCCACGCGGGAGCCGCCCGCCACGTTGCCCAGCTCCCACACCATCGTCTTGCTTAGTTCGGTACCTGTCGCACGGCGGCCACGCAGCGCGGGTGCTGTAGCTGCGCCACGCGGGAGCCGCCCGCCACGTTGCCCAGCTCCCACACCATCGTCTTGCTTAGTTCGGTACCTGTCGCACGGCGGCCACGCAGCGCGGGTGCTGTAGCTGCGCCACGCGGGAGCCGCCCGCCACGTTGCCCAGCTCCCACACCATCGTCTTGCTTAGTTCGGTACCTGTCGCACGGCGGCCACGCAGCGCGGGTGCTGTAGCTGCGCCACGCGGGAGCCGCCCGCCACGTTGCCCAGCTCCCACACCATCGTCTTGCTTAGTTCGGTACCTGTCGCACGGCGGCCACGCAGCGCGGGTGCTGTAGCTGCGCCACGCGGGAGCCGCCCGCCACGTTGCCCAGCTCCCACACCATCGTCTTGCTTAGTTCGGTACCTGTCGCACGGCGGCCACGCAGCGCGGGTGCTGTAGCTGCGCCACGCGGGAGCCGCCCGCCACGTTGCCCAGCTCCCACACCATCGTCTTGCTTAGTTCGGTACCTGTCGCACGGCGGCCACGCAGCGCGGGTGCTGTAGCTGCGCCACGCGGGAGCCGCCCGCCACGTTGCCCAGCTCCCACACCATCGTCTTGCTTAGTTCGGTACCTGTCGCACGGCGGCCACGCAGCGCGGGTGCTGTAGCTGCGCCACGCGGGAGCCGCCCGCCACGTTGCCCAGCTCCCACACCATCGTCTTGCTTAGTTCGGTACCTGTCGCACGGCGGCCACGCAGCGCGGGTGCTGTAGCTGCGCCACGCGGGAGCCGCCCGCCACGTTGCCCAGCTCCCACACCATCGTCTTGCTTAGTTCGGTACCTGTCGCACGGCGGCCACGCAGCGCGGGTGCTGTAGCTGCGCCACGCGGGAGCCGCCCGCCACGTTGCCCAGCTCCCACACCATCGTCTTGCTTAGTTCGGTACCTGTCGCACGGCGGCCACGCAGCGCGGGTGCTGTAGCTGCGCCACGCGGGAGCCGCCCGCCACGTTGCCCAGCTCCCACACCATCGTCTTGCTTAGTTCGGTACCTGTCGCACGGCGGCCACGCAGCGCGGGTGCTGTAGCTGCGCCACGCGGGAGCCGCCCGCCACGTTGCCCAGCTCCCACACCATCGTCTTGCTTAGTTCGGTACCTGTCGCACGGCGGCCACGCAGCGCGGGTGCTGTAGCTGCGACACGCGGGAGCCGCCCGCCACGTTGCCCAGCTCCCACACCATCGTCTTGCTTAGTTCGGTACCTGTCGCACGGCGGCCACGCAGCGCGGGTGCTGTAGCTGCGCCACGCGGGAGCCGCCCGCCACGTTGCCCAGCTCCCACACCATCGTCTTGCCGCACTGGTTGCCGAGCGCGATCACCTCAACACACAGACAAATTATCCATAGCGCGATTGTATAGTCGCCATCAGATATATCGGAGCGGCCAAAGTGCTCTCAAATATCTGAACACGTCTCAATGCCTCGACAATAGAGACGTGTTCAGATATTTGTGAGCACTCTGGCCGCTCCGATATATCTGATGGCGACTGTAGTTCGTCGCATCATCATCATATGTATTTAAGGCTCTTGTCGGTGGAGTAATATCCGGATTTAATACTTTTTAGGGAGGTTGTGGAAGGCAAGGGGAATCTAGGTATGTACAGTCGACGCCAAAAATATGTTTACACTTTTGTACCTTATTCCATTGTAATAAGGCGAAAACTGTAAACATATTTTTGGCGTCGACTGTACCACACAACGGCCGTTTCCCCCTTGCCTTTCACACCGCCCTGCCGTTTACCGGGTTTGCCTCTCTACCGTCGTTCTCCTGTCAAGACTAGTGCCACTACAGCGTCACACCAGAGGTTTGCTTATTGAATGGTGGCAATTACTCGCCATGTCACAGAATATTGCAGCTTTTTATGAAGAATCTACAAGACTTCCCATTACACCCTGATAACCCAGCCGCTACTGCGGGCCACAGATATGATAGTTAATGATGACATCATCATCATGTCATGTGTGGACACGAAGCTACAAGATACAATATTACAAGTCGAAAAAAACTGGCAACACAGAGGCGCTAGAGTCCAGTGATTCCCAAAGTGGTCCAGGTGGACCCCCAGGGGTCCACGGGAGACTTGCTGGGGGTCTACGTAGGCGTGAACAAAAAATGGGGGTCCATAAAATGTTAATGGGGGTCCACGAAAATTTATCTGGTTTTGATAGTAAAGAGCAAAAATGTAAGCATAGTTTTTAAAAGGGCCTACTACCTACCTACATTGTTTTTAGTACCTAACTAAGCAGATTATATTTTAATAAGGCAAGCGACTGTTACTTGTTCAAACTTGCGTATTCGATATTACGTAGGTACAATTTCGTGTACAGACTTGCAAAGCGCTATCCGCCCGACAATGCTTAATGCTTGTTCAGACATGAATTTGATCACCACTATAAATACTTGATGCCAAAGGCAAACTCATTCATTTGTTTCCGGAATTACGAAAAGAAGGTGTGAGAAAATTTATATCAGTGTTTGCTAGTGCCGGAGAAAAGTAAGTACCTACCTTTTTTTTGTTTTATAGTACTTAAGTATTTTGTTTACGTGTACCAGTCGGTTGATCACAACTGTTTGTATACAACTATACACGGTGTTTCTTTACCCGTCTTAGACCCGAAGCCCACTTAATGTATCCGTATCGTACTTATCATTCGCAAAATATAAACGGTACCTATTAGTTGAGTTTTAAAGTGCATAAAAAGCATAAAAAGTAATATTCGAAAAATTATGTTTGAAACATCCTGAATTGCGCGTGATTAGAGTTCTTACCTATCTACAAAGATAGCGGCCGCGATCATATGGCGCGTAGGTAGTGTAGGTACCTACCTATCAAGTGCACTTTCGGACAATGTATTTTTTGGCATGTGTCATGTGTGCTTTTAAAAAATCGGGAAGTGGTAGGTATATAATATGCAGGCGCAAACGGTGAGGGCAACGCACTCTAAACCGAATAGGTAGGTATCACTAACACTGCGACGGTCGGAAGAGATTAATTCCAATCTTTCCTTCATACTTAAACAGGCTTAGGACTGTCTGACACAATTTTCCGATGTAAAACATTAGTGGTAGATACGTATTTAACAAAGTAAGGGATTTCAGGCGTATTTAAAAGATTGGAATCAACCATTTGTAAATAATCCAGATTATCACTATCACTTATCACCACAGCTATCACTCATCGTCACACGCGATCGGACACTTGCCAATAACAAAGCAGCACTTGTGCATAATGTGCATTAGCCGAAAACCAAAATGTGACTGAGGTCACTGAGGCGGCATTTCACAAAGGGAAGCGCGAGCGCCTTAGAATAGGGATTACGCGCGGGGTTGAAAGGTGCCTCTCGCACGTTATTGGACGGTAGTCCACGTGGACTTATTTTTATTGGATATTGATTAGCAGGCTCGATTGCTAGGTACTATCACCTATTGACTGAAACTAAACAAGTGATTCAAATTAAAATTGTTATTTATTAAATACGTTATTTTATGAAAAAAGAGTTAAAATTTAATAAATAGGTATACCTTTCAATTTCTTGTAATGGATACATTAAATGGGCTTTTGGTGTAAGACGGTTAAAAAAACACCTTGTAGATAGGTAACTTCGTAACTTACAGATATTTTAATTGTCCTCTTTTGATTTGAAGACAAAGAGCACGTTTTATTCAATTGTTTTTTCACGACAGAAGCACTGCCTTTCTAAAAAGGCCGAATAAGCAATATTGCAGAGCAATTAATTTTGTAATTTTTCTTGCAAATGACTACTAATTTTATAAAACAGTAATTTCACAATCATTTTAAATTGATTTTGAAGTAACTATTTTATCAAAACTATTTCTTTTTGGAAAGAGCAGGGCTTGAGCTTCGATGCCAGTTTGTCACGTTTTAACAATGAAGCCGCAGACAAAAAATACGCAAATACACGGAGCGCGTGAACTCATTGATTTGATGAAATGTTAGTTATCGCTTTTATGGACAATTTTGGGATTTCGACTTTTATTTTTTTCTACACAAATATGATCAGTATTTGATACTGAGTACACCAATTTTTATTTGTACTATTAAAAATTTGTGGTAAATTAGGTACTTTAAAATTGATACCGTTTTGTGAAAACGTCTGTATTTGTCTTAGCGGTTTATTAGTTGGTCCCTTTACAAGCCGTAATTCTATTACCGCGTGGTGACAAAGGCTGCGGTGTGATACCTATATTCAGAAAAAAACTTGGTTACTAAAACATTTTTTTTTACAGGTAAGGTAACTGACACGAAACATGGCTACAGCAAAGAAAAAATGTCGACAATATAGTGTCGATTATTTGAAATATGGTTTTGTTCCATCAGAGGCAGACAAACAATTGCCCATGTGCCTATTATGCAACAAAGTTTTGAGCAATGACTCTATGAAACCATCAAAGCTCGAAGATCATCTAAAAAGGTGTCATACTGATAAAATAGGTAAAGATTTGAAATATTTTCAAACATTGAAGGAAAAATATGAAAAGAGACCCACCATGCACAGTATGTTCGCTTCAACATCTCAAAGTAACGATGATGGCTTGCGGGCATCTTACAATATCTCATTACTAATAGCAAAATCTGGAAAACCGCACACTATCGGAGAACAATTAATTTTACCCGCTGTTGAAGAGGTTTTAAAAACTGTTTTGCACAAATCTCCATTTGACGTACTAAAAAGAATTCCATTAAGTAACAATACTGTTCAAAGACGCATTGATGAAATGAGCTCTGATACCGAAAGTTTTTTGTGCAATCATCTGCAAAAAACTCATTTTTCTATACAACTGGACGAGTCAACGTTACCCGGTAATGAAGCATTATTATTAGCATATGTTCGATTTATTATGGAGGAAGAAATTCACGAAGAATTGCTATTTGCCAGAACTTTGGAGACTGACACTAAAGGCGAATCAATATTTAATGTCCTGAGTAATTTTTTTACGGAAAAATCGATTCCATTTACAAACATTATTTCAGCGGCAACAGACGGAGCTCCTGCAATGGTCGGTCGATATCGTGGGTTTATAAGTCATCTCAAAAGAATTATACCAGGACTTACAGCTATTCATTGCGTAATCCACCGACAACATCTTGTGGCAAAACATTTAAGTGACAGGTTGAACCAATCTCTTCATTTTGTAATAAAAGCTGTCAACAAAATCAGAAGCAATGCATTGAATACGCGTTTATTTGCTCAATTGTGCGACGAAAATGATGAAGACTTCAAACGACTGCTCTTACATACTGAAGTACGCTGGTTGTCAAAAGGTGCATGTTTAACGAGATTTTACTCTGTTTTCGATTCCGTATTAGAGTTCCTAGAAAGTAGAGATCCAGATTTAAAAGAAAACTTGATCAAATTTAAAGCAGACATTGCGTATTTGACAGATTTGTTTAAAAAATTTAATCATATTAACTTGCAGTTACAAGGGGACAGCCTGAATTTAATTAAAACAAAGGGGATAATTTCGGCTTTTCTTGGGAAATTGAAATTTATGAAGCAAAACATTAGTCGGCGTGAATTCTCTCAATTTCCAAACTTGTCGCAGGTAGAATGTATTGATGAGGATAACCATACCTACAGTCAACATTTAAGTGCCCTGCATGATGACTTTGAAACCAGGTTTGAAGATATGCTGACGATGGATATACCACCATGGATCATAAATCCATTTGATGAAACGGAAGTGGCTAATGTTGTATTACAAGAGGAGCTGCTCGAGCTAAGCACCAATGAGGAGCTGAAGGTGAAATTTAGAAAAGGCTACCAAACATTTTGGCTGCAAGCAGAAATACCCGAAAAATATCCTGGACTGTGGGAAATCGCAAGGAAATTTTTAATAGCTTTTCCCTCGTCATACCTTGTCGAAAGGAGTTTTAGTGCAGTTACAAACCTCTTAACAAAAAAAAGGAGCAAATTAAACATCACAGAACGGGGGGATTTGCGGTTATTGCTCACAAAAATAAAGCCAAACATTGATCGTTTGCTGACACTCCATCAAATACATCCTTCCCATTAATTAAAATTATGACCTGAACCTAGGTATATTAGTATATTACCTTATTATTTTTTTCTTGTAATTATATTCTTTTAATAAATAAAGTGTTATAAAATGTACCATTTTTCGTTTTTATTTTACCTATCGGAATAAAGGGACAGAACTCAGAAGCGACACAATTTTTATTTTTTGGTGACTTTAAGAATGTGGTAGAAATGTAGCAGCAGAGGGTCCACCGAAACCAGTAAAATTTTGGAAGGGGTCCACGAGAAAAATAAGTTTGGGAACAGTAGTTCTAGTTATTGGTCTAGCGCAGTAGCGCTAGACCAATAACGACTGGCCAATGGGAAGGTCGGGAAGTTTTTCAGTTAGTTACTGCTACTGCTATTGCCGTATTCAACGTTCATCGGTACTGTTATTATATTCAGCGGTACGAGGTATCTTTTCTCGGTCTTCCACTTTGATATACAATCTTGAATTCTTGTAGGAACAGAATTAAGCCTTCGCCACACAGGAGTGCGATATTGCCGGGGCGTGAGAAGGGCGCGTCGCCGAGGTCCGAACGTCTGGCTTATGGTATGCCGGCGCCACACATAGACAAATATTTGAACAAAGACTAAAAGACTTTGCTCACACATTTGAAAAAAAAATGTTTATGTACCTGCCACACTTGCTTCATATGCATGTTCAGTCCACACTTCCACAGTGTTCGCAAAGTCAACAAACAAGATGGACGACGGGTTTGTTGACGCGGTCTGTCTATATTATTTAGCCGCTTGTAACTTTCGTTGCTCCAGTCCATCTTGTTTGTTGTCTACACAAAACGCGTGAAAGCGACCGCTCCGCTCAGTGATTTGCGACCAACGAAACTTTGTGCAAGTGTGGCAGTCTACCCAACATTTGACCTTTGAACGCTTTGATGTGCGCTCGAAAAACCTAGAACGCATGGCAAAGTGCAAATGTGTGATGAAATATTGAACAAATAAGCAAATACCGGTGCTTCAGATGTGATCAAATATTTGTTCAAATATGTGTTCAAATTAGGGCACGTAGTCTGTCAACAGTTGATGGTACTGACCCGCTAAGCGTAGTCGACCGCGAACCGTATGTGTGGCGCCGGCATTACATTAGGGCACGTAGTCTGTCAACAGTTGATGGTACTGACCCGCTGAGCGTAGTCGACCGCGAACCGTATGTGTGGCGCCGGCATTACATTAGGGCACGTAGTCTGTCAACAGTTGATGGTACTGACCCGCTGAGCGTAGTCGACCGCGAACCGTATGTGTGGCGCCGGCATTACATTAGGGCACGTAGTCTGTCAACAGTTGATGGTACTGACCCGCTGAGCGTAGTCGACCGCGAACCGTATGTGTGGCGCCGGCATTACATTAGGGCACGTAGTCTGTCAACAGTTGATGGTACTGACCCGCTGAGCGTAGTCGACCGCGAACCGTATGTGTGGCGCCGGCATTACATTAGGGCACGTAGTCTGTCAACAGTTGATGGTACTGACCCGCTGAGCGTAGTCGACCGCGAACCGTATGTGTGGCGCCGGCATTACATTAGGGCACGTAGTCTGTCAACAGTTGATGGTACTGACCCGCTGAGCGTAGTCGACCGCGAACCGTATGTGTGGCGCCGGCATTACATTAGGGCACGTAGTCTGTCAACAGTTGATGGTACTTACCCGCTGAGCGTAGTCGACCGCGAACCGTATGAACCAGATCTCGCACTCCTTGTAGTCGAAGCGGTGCACGAGCGTGACGGAGTTGTCGCCGGGCCGCAGCTCCGCGTCCTCCAGCCGGCCCGGCTTCCAGCAGATTATCGCGTTCTCGCACGACTGCCAAGTGCCAACACCAAACGAATATTAGGCAAGAAACTTTAGGAGGATGTATAAAGCCTGCATCACACCGGCGCGGTCTGCAGTGGCGGACCATAGTCAATTTGACAGCTAATGACAAGTTTTCTATTGTCCGCCGCGGCCAGGCCGCGCCAGTCTGCGAGAGGCCTATTGATGGCATCCATAAACGTGATCTATAACATGACACATTTATATACACTTAATATACTTTGGATTAGGATTTTATCCTACTTATAAAGATTTGCATTACAAGATCAAACTTAGACTTATGACTTCCTGTGGACAAGGCACCTTATAATTATTAAATTCAAATCAATTTTAATTTCCCTACCTGCATGCGTTCAGCCATAAAAAGTCTTAAAACTTTGGATGTGTCAACAAAAAAAAGTAAACACTAACGCATATATAAAAAAAACCGGCCAAGTGAGTCGGACTCGCGCACGAAGGGTTCCGTACCAGTATCTATAAAAACGGCAAAAAAATCACGTTTGTTGTATGGGAGCCCTGTTAAATATTTATTTTATTCTGTTTTTAGTATTTGTCGTTATAGCGGCAACAGAAATACATCATCTGCGAAAATTTCAACTGTTTAACTATCACGGTTTATGAGATACAGCCTGGTGGCAGACGGACAGCGGAGTCTTAGTAATAGGATCCCGTTTTACCCTAAAAAAAAGACTTGATCCATTTATAGCACATGTGAAAAAATATTACCTTTGATAAAATTAGGTCACCCATCCATCTGACGCAATCAACATAATTTCTGTGTATGTCTCTCGTCGAGAAATCGGGGAAGTGTTCCTTCAGCGAATTGAAAGGTCTGAGGGCACGATGGGGGTTGAAGGAGTAGCTCTGCTTGATGGCCTCGTGCATGGAGGGCTTGTCGAGGCGCCAGAGCTTGAGCGAGTGGTCCATCCCGCACGACATGATGCGCTCGCCCTTGAGGTCGAAGTCCGCGCTGAGCACCTCGTCCCTGTGGCCCTCCACGCCGCCGAAGATGGCGATGCACACGTCCGTATTGATGTTCCATAGTCGAAGTGCATGGTCCTAAACACGTACATGTCATCTATCACTATCAGTATGCCAAACAGAAACGCACACGCATAGGTACAGAGGGCACCAAACAAAGTATAAACCACGAAGTCTCAAAAATACGTATACACACCTTATTTCTGCAACAATAAGGTTGCAATATACATATTTATGAAACTTTGAGTGAATACATATTGGTGCCCTTGACTGTATATCGTGCATCGCGACGGCACCTAACGTCAGCCAGGAAAGACAACGAAAATGTGCCATCCTAGGATGAGCCAGTAGTGACAAAGCACAAGAAGTACTCCAATGGGTTATTTTAAGAGCACGGCTACATACTACATAAATGCAATTTTCTTTACAAGATCTGGTGTATATATTTTCTCCAAAAACTTGGCATTATACCAATTACCATACAAGACTAAGATCACACTTAAGGTGAGACTGGGTCAATCACTGGTTAGTTGTTGAACCTTTGAACTATCATTTTAATTATGAATGTAATAAATAACGTTAGAAGTGGCAGCCCTGTGTCCTCCTTGTTAGTACAAGGAGGACACAGGGCTGCCACTTAGTCCACGCGCATGTAGCAACTACATGGCATGGGGACTACTGTATAGAGTTCTTCAAGAAAGGAGCGCACATATACATTTTTAAAGGGTCGGCAACGAGCATGTGACAGCCCTGGAGTTGCAAGCGTTCATATATGTAGACCACTTATAGGTATAATAGGCTATGGTCACCACATACTATCAGATGGGTCGTACGCTTGTTTGCAACCGACGTGGTATAAAATAAATGAATGTGTAGAATGTTTCATCCACCAGGAGTAATGTTACTGGATGCTAGCTCTAGTAATATGTACAAACCTTGCTCGCAGACAGCAGCAGGTTGGGGTCGCGCGGGTGAAACTTGACCTCGTTGATGGCGTGCCCGTGGCCAATGTAGTGCTTGATGCAGGAGTGTGTGGAGGGTTTGAACACTCGCAGTACGCCACGTGACCCCGCCACTGCTAGGAGTGGTAGACCTGTTTCCTCCTCGTACGACCATGCACATGTGTAGAATGTTTCATCCACCTGGAGATCACAACAGTGCAGTACACAGGTAATTTCTAGGAATCTATTTATGACATTTAAATTAGAACTAACTCTGACATGAAATGGCAATTTCAGTAAATCAAACTTTTCGAGGCAAACTCTGGCTGTAGCATAGCTGAAAGAATTTAATGAAAGTCACTATGAGAACTACTTATCCAAGTCCAATCTATATCTTCAGCCTCAGTAATCTATTTCTAAAATAATTTTCAAATGGGTTATTATGTTTATCAACTTACTCTTTTGTTTCTGAGTAATGATTAAAATCAACATGGATATGGCCATGAAAACAGCAAATTTTAGAACTGTTTATGGAGGCATTAAGTTGAACCGAATGCTCTTATTTGTTGAATTATCCCAAATTCTGCACATTATTACAACTACTCTTCTCTCTAAAAATATACTAACTAAGCCTTTAAAGTACCTATACAAAAGAGCATGAAAAGGGTCGGGTATGAAGCCAGCTGATATCTATCAGATATGTATACATTAAATAACTTACTCCACATTTTTCTACTTCATGAATGTGGAGTAGAACGGAGGAGGCCTTTACTTGTAGAGAGGTCCTTAAATAAATTTCGAGTAGAAGAGAACTTATATACCCAACTTTGTAATTATACTTATTTAAGGAAATAAATAAATATCTATATATATATAACTTACGTCGGGATCTGCATAGCACTGTAGCAACTTGAAACCTCCAGCCTCTGGGCATTCGTATATGGAGACTCGGTTACTGCCCACTACTGCAAATACCTGTGGTTCATCCTCCCCCAAATGGTGGTTAAATTGACAGCCAAATAGTGGCTGGCCATGGTCTTCCTTAGCGCTACAACTATATGAAAATAAAAGTTTCTTTTACTAATGACTATTATATGTACAGTCGACGCCAAAAATAGGTTTACAGTTTTCGCCTTATTACAATGGAATAAAATGCAAAAGTGTAAACATATTTTTGGCGTCAACTGTACTTCAAATATACAGCAAACACATCCACCAGAATACAGCCACACATATGTGCAATTTGCTTCTAAACAAGTGTAGTGCTTTTGAGCATGTGCACCCCTAGCCATTGCAAGGCTCCAGGCGAGTAGATCTTTGCATGGCCCTATAACATTATATATTTTTGGATCTTTTTATTTTTGTTTTGGTTGTTACACAAATGTGCGAGGTCCCTGCAAGAGGTGGCAGGCAGGGCAATTTGCCCACCACCTCCAAGCGCTGTCCATGCTTCTGAGATAACCATGAAAAAACATATAGCAGATTTTGCTTTACGTTTTGTATACATATATATATATGAGCATAAAAATGAATGATGAATTCTCTCTCTCTGATGAAGTCTATTGAATTAGATAGTAACGTTTTCCTACAACGTGATTTGAAGACTACAGAAGACTAGTACCATGTAAAATAAAGCATGTAACTAAAAAGCTGCCTCAACACTACAAAAAGGATATTGAATAGGCGCTAAGCATGTGCGAGTAGAAAGTTTATTTTTAGATAGGATTAAAGAACTTACTTGTACTTGTATGGTGGTTTCACGGGCTTTATGATATTCTTCTTTTTCCCACGCCTTCGTTTCTTGGCACGAGTGTTTGTTGGAGTCTCGCTTCGGGACGTATTGTCTGTATTTGATGTGCTCTCCACGCTAGACGTGTCGTCCTAAATTAAATCATTATTTAATACCGAATCAATGAACACAAGTGAGAAAGTTCCTTATGAGAAAATGTGATCATAGTCCCAGAATAAATGAAAATGTAGCGTCTTTTTGTTTGGTTATGTTTAAACGACAACACTGGTTGGCAAACAGGATACTTACAGCTTCATTGTCTGATATATTCATGGTGTTTGCTTATTTGTGTCACAGAAGAAAATAATATAAGTAATCAGATTTCTACTAATTGTAATTAATCAAATACAACAGCTGTTATTTCAGCATCACGGCGTCATAAAGTCCTAGAAACGACACTAAACGTCAAATGTCAAATTTTCGCGGGATAATGTTTCGGCTGCGTTCCAAAATTATAAAATGGTTGTTTTTACACGTTAGTATAAAGGAGACGCTACACGAGCCGATATTGGCGGACGGCCAACCAAGGTCACAGAAAATCTAGTATGGAGTGACCTTGATTTGGTTGGCCGCCGTGCTTCCGACTCCACATGGGCTGAATCACGTGTCGGCCTACATGCAGTCCGGCCGATATCGACCCGTGTACGTTCAATTACACTACCGATATTCGGATCCGACTATTTATCGTTTTTAGGGTTCCGTACCTCTAAAGGAAAAAACGGAACCCTTATTTATATGTCTTTGTTGTCCGTCCGTCCGTCTGTCAAGACCCTATTTCTCAGGAACGCGTAGAGGTATCAAGCTGAAATTTATATCAAATACTCAGGTCTACTGTACCTTGCAGCCTTGGAGCTGTGAAAAAATCAAACTTCTAAGCCAACCTAATCAAAATATACAGCCGTTTATGCCGCAAATTTCGGCAAATTTTCGAAACTCGCCTACCTACAGGGTAATTCCCGTGAACTCACAATCTTGAAATTTGGTACGAATGAACGTCTTAAGCCGGGTCCGCTACGCCGTGTTTTCGGTGTTTGCAAACATCTAACATGTTTTCAGTCAGTTTCGGCAAACAAATAGGGTATTGTTTTGATTGGCAAAACATTTTTGACGTTTAAAAACCACGAAAACATGGCGCAGCGGACGCTGCTTTAAGCCTGCAACACACTGGCGCGGCCTGCGGTGGCGGACCATAGTAAATTTGACAGCTGATGACAAGTTTTCTATTGTCCGCCGCGGCCAGGCCGCGCCAGTCTGTGAGAGACCTTACGCTACGGCCACACTTCGCCCGAATGTTGTTACCGTCCCTGTCAGATAAAGGAAACATTGCGAAAACCGTAAATTTCTAGTTAGACCACTGAAAAACTATTGTCCAGTATAAACTGACACGCACTAAGTATGTGAACACATACTCAGTGAGTGTCAGTTTATAGTGGAACCGTTTCTATTGTACGGGGTGGTCCGGAACCCTCGGTGCGCGAGTCTGATTTGCATTTGACCGGTTTTTTTTCTCTATCTCTATCTCTGTCTTTCGCTCGCATATAAGGAAACTACGAATTTGTCGAACGGCCCAGCAAGGTCACAAAAAATCTAGTAGAATGGAGGATTCTATGGAGTGACCTGGACACGTATCCCCACACGGGCCGAATCACACGTCGGCCGGCATGCATTCCGGCCGATATCGGCCCGTGTAGCGTTTATATTGACATCCGACATCGGCAAGTCTCGGAAGTCTCCCTACAAAAGTACCTAGGTATACAGAGTGTGCCTGTAGATATCCGCTCACTTGATTTCGGATTTTAAAAAAGGTAGCCTAAATTTCATTATCAAAGCAGCGGCGCTACCACGAACTTCGAATCTCGAACTTCGTATATATCAGTCTCTGTCGCTTGAGTACCATAAACCATAAGTGCGATAGAGACGGACATATACGAAGTTCGAGATTCGAAGCTCGTGGTTATAGCTGCCCATACTTCGATTGGCAACCACAGTTGCCACCATCAGTTTAGGGGTCCGCGATATTGGCAACTGTGGTTGCCACAAGCAAGTGAGTGGATATAGACAATCGGATAGGCAATGCAATCGTAAAAACTTTAAAGCTCAGACTCTGACATCCGATTCAACTACTTAGCCTGCGTTCTTTGCAATTCGAGGACGCGGGTGGACCCGCGCGGGCAGTAGTACAACATAAAGTAGGTACTTTACGAGACTAAGAAGTGAAATAAGTAGGTACAAATTAAAACCACAAAACAACGGTTGAATACAAATTTATTTAGTAAGTACATTTTATTATAATATACACTATAGCCAGCGGCGCTACCACGAACTTCGAATCTCGAACTTCGTATATCTCAGTCTCTGTCGCTTGAGTACCATAAACCATAAGTGCGATAGAGACGGATATATACGAACTTCGAGATTCGAAGTTCGTGGTAGCGCCGAAGGTCGCAGCAGTGCGTCGATATCTGATAGGTAATATGGGCACAATCTTGTGCGCAGTTCTACCTAGTCAGCACGATGGCGTTTATGACTGACGTAAAGCTATCGTCCCTTACTAGTAAGTATGTAAGTGCGAGAGGGACGAACGAATGCTGTATGCCCGACATAAACGCGTTCATGCTAGCTAGGCGGTAATCGCACCTGAGCGGTGTAGGTAAACAAGAAACGGGTAAGTACAAAGTTATTTACCCGTGTAAACACCTGAGACTGTTCTTGTTTACATCGCGCCACAGGATGCTTCGTTAACATGCCACTATGCCATGACCTGTTCACCCGGAAAAACTGTTTGACATCGAAGGTCAAAATATGTTAACTTTGTTTCGATCAAAGAGGAAAATTGAAAAATTATTCGCCACGGGCGGGATTCGAACCCACGACCTCTGGAATCCGTCCATTGCTCTTATCCAACTGAGCTACCGTGGGTCCCGCCAGTGGCAACGAATCTTTCAATCTCTTCACTCTTCTAATTAACCTTAAGGAGGCTCGTAGCGACATCTACCGTGAAGTTGTTACAAACTTCTGATACGGCACCAACGTCCCAAGTTACATTGAGAATCGTTAGTAACAATGCGCTACTCCATTTTAACAGTAAATTTATACTAAGCAGAAACGTCCGCTAACGAAATTCTAAGTTTCGATCAAAGAGAAAAATTGAAAAATTATTCGCCACGGGCGGGATTTGAACCCACGTCCTCTGGAACCCGTCCATTGCTCTTATCCAACTGAGCTACCGTGGGTCCCGCCAGTGGCAACGAATCATTCAATCCCTTCACTCTTCTAATTAACCTTAAGGAGGCTCGTAGCGACATCTACCGTGAAGTTGTTACAAACTTCTGATACGGCACCAACGTCCCAAGTTACATTGAGAATCGTAAGTAACAATGCGCTACTCCATTTTAACAGTAAATTTATACTAAGCAGAAACGTCCGCTAACGAAATTCTAAGTTTCGATCAGAGGAAAATTGAATTCAATTTTCCTCTTTGATCGAAATTTAGAATTTCGTTAGCGGACGTTTCAGAGGAAAATTGAATTCAATTTTCCTCTTTGATCGAAATTTAGAATTTCGTTAGCGGACGTTTCTGCTTAGTATAAATTTATATGTTAACTTTAACTTTTAATACCGTGGTCAGCCAATTTGGTCAGGAATAAATGTTACTTATAAATTCAAGGGTAAATGTAAATACCTATATAACTTGGAGGAGTACTGAAATTGAGACACGTAGCGTTGTCTACTATGAAGAGCGATGCTCAACATCCATGTTTAATGTCCACGCCCAAAAGGCGCATCCTGATGGCGGGCAGGCATTGCAGTCTTGCAAGCTTTTAAGGTCGAAACGCACAGACAGCGGTGGCGGCGCGGTGCGGTGCGGTGCGGAGGCGGGTACCGGTTGTAATGTTCGAGCTAATATAAAAAGGTCCGCACAGAATACCGCGTCGCGCCGCGTCCCGCCGCGGTATTCTGTGCGGACTCTTTCATATTAGCGCTAACATTGCAACCGGTACCCGCCTCCGCACCGCACCGCACCGCGCCGCCACCGCTGTCTGTGCGTTTGCAGCTTTAGAGCGCGATGGTAGGTATAAGATAGAGCGAGAAAACCACCTTGCTCTACCTTGTAGCTTGCAGGACTGATGCCCTTCAGGATGTGCCTTTAGGTAGGTATTAGGTACCTAAATATGCCAATAAGGTAAAAATTGGTAAAAATAGATATCTACAACCCGTTTACTATAACTTTCGACCTCGCTGGAACCGACCGTTATAGACGCCAGGTCCAAACTTATAGTAAACAGGTTGTAGGTACTAGGTACATCTTTTTGAACTCGATAGGTACTGGAAGTAGATATGGACTTGTGGCGACAGACTTTATTACTATTATGTCTAGATTCTTAAATTACTTACAATACCTAATCACAGCCATATTTTAACGGTAAATAAAATAACTATTTAATTAAACTATAACTTACGTAGTGTTTTATCTACTTACATCTTATAATGGTACATTTTTTTAAAGACTGAATACTGGCAGGCATTAAAAAGTACCTAAATAGTTAGGTAACAATAATTATAAACTGTAGATAGAGTAGTTCGGGATAGCCAAGCGCATTCCAGCAGAAATATGGTGCTTATCACACACGATATCAATCTTCTTTTTCCAACAAGTGGCGTTAAAAAGCGACAAATGCTTTATCTTGTTTTATGTAGAAAACGCCCGTTAGTGTGAAATATATTAAAATATAATGAATCGTGTCACTAACGTGTTTGAGGTCGAACTTCGCTCGACAAGGTTCGAACCGATACGTGGTCCTTATTCGCGAACGCTCGCGATGCCGGCGCGCTTAGCACTATCTTGTCTTTATTTACGTGATAAACGATAAACGCGACCGTCATTGGCCGGCTAGTGACTTATGACTAGCTATCCCGATCGCGTTTAGGGTATGTCTGACGTAAAGGATTCGCCATTCACTACCAATACGGTGTGAGACGAGAAGGACCAATGTCAATAGTTCAAAAGTGCACACACCTGGCCTGAATGACTCTACCAGTAAGTAACTATAACTAACAATTCGAAGTAAAGCCTTCAATATCGTAACAATGACTGGTAACATTATAGTATTTTATGCAACTGTTGTACAAGAAGGGTCTTAAAACGCGAGTAGCGTGGGTTGCGATGCGAGCCTTGGCGAGCATCGCAATTAAAGACGCCACGAGTGTTTTTAGACCAGTTATACACCGTTGCATACAACACTTTTTCTACGACAAATTTTAAATAAATAGCAGACTACAGAATAGTTAAACTTTTCAGGCAGCAAGTTTTCTATTCGTTCTTTTGCTACTCACGCAATTTCTTCAGGAGTGCAGTTATTCATTTCTTCGACCATTTTTAAAAGGAACGTACACTTTTGTCTTCACAAACACGAATAAAATCTTAATAGTTTATTTTCTTTCGTCTTCTAATTTTGAACTGTATTTTGGTGGGAAATCGTAAATGTGACAGCTCTTGCTTATGATTTGTTTTGTTTTTAATTTGTTTGCACTTGCCATCCGAACCAATCCGAATCCGGACCCGGACCGAATTCTAACTGTTTATTTTTATGAATAATACCAAGAATTTATAAAACATGTAATTTAACACACAATAGATGATGATTTACTATTATTGTAGTAAATAATTTATAATATACAAATGTTAAATCGTAAATAAATACTTTTATTTTGAAATATTTGTTTATGAAGTTGGCACCACTGCAATATCGTGCTTTTATGAAAAATGTATGAACCAAAGTACGCTAAACAGTGCGTTTTTGGGCCATAGAGCACATAGTTTTTCGACGGCTAATAAGTGGTGTCATTGTGTTTAAGCTACAGCCTATATAAATGACAGATAACGGCACAGAAGTAGAAAAAATTATAAAATAGCTTTGTACTCATATGAATGACAATTATATGCAATTGAAAGCCTCTTAACGAAAATAAGTACTAGTACTTATTCTGTATTAAATAGATGCCTATTGTAGCCTCTATTTGACACTGCTGTTCTTCTTATTGTACTCGTTTTCGAATTAAATGCCGCATGTTTAATGAGGTGGTCTTGCCGAGGTCACCGAGGTTTTCCCAATCCCAAGAGACTGCGTAGATACGGTATTTTCCAAGTAGGTAATAGGAGTGAACTAGTTTTTAAAGGGTAGCAATGTACATGTGATACCATCGGAAATTGGAGTTGCAGGTTTTTCCCACCATAGTGGTATGAAAATTCGTTCATAAATTTTGATTGTCTATCTAAAGGTCGAAACGCACAGACAGCGGTGGCGGCGCGGTGCGGTGCGGTGCGGAGGCGGTACCGGTTGTAATGTTCGAGCTAATATGAAAAGGTCCGCACAGAATACCGCAGCGGGACGCGTCGCGGCGCGGTATTCTGTGCCACCGCTGCCTGTGCGTTTCGGCCTTTATGTAAATAAAATCTACCAACCCTACGTGGTTCGCGAATCGTCCGCGAACGGTGCGCAACGAGTCGACGAATGGCATTCTGGCAGTCATACGTTACTAAACCTAACCTCGTTACAGTATTGGTTCGGTTACGGTTCCAGTTCGCTAGTAAGTACCCGTATTTAGGCACAACACTGGGTAAGAGGTAGTTAGCGAGGTGCGGCGCAGGCGCAGGCGTGGCGCAGCGCGGCGCGCAGCCACGGCAGGAAGCGGGTGACGCGGGTGTACACGCCCGGGTACCCGGGCCGCGCGCAGCCCCGGCCCCACGACACTATGCCTGTATAGAAACTAATGGATGAGTAACCAATTACCAATATCAAAAAATCGGACAAGTGCGAGTCGGACTCGCCCACCGACGGTTCCATACAAATTTCCACCTACCTCGATGATTATAATTACGTAGGGCAAACCTTGGCTAATCGGTGATAGTTAGGTTCTTAGAGTTTTTTTTACTTTATTTTTTCTTAATTTTGACGAATGCGTTCGGATACGTAAGTAAGTTGAATGACAGTGCCGCCACCTACTGCAAATTATTACAAGCTGTAAAGATATCGAGTAACTCCGCTATTAGATCTTAACCCCTTGTATTCCAGCAATCCGGAGTACGAAGGCCTGGTCTCCCAACGACATACCTGTATGTCGGCATGTGTGGTCCCATTGGTCCAGCTGTCAGATCTGGATAATGAACCGTGGTGTATTTTGTATATAAAATTCATTTTCATTTGTGTACATGTGGGTCATTGGGATTCCAGGGTAAAAAAAATAACCCACCTGTGGGACCTGCCGGACGACATACATGTGAGTCGTTGGGAGAGAAAGGGTTTAAAGTAGCTATCACCGAATAACTTCATATCACAGATTAGCCAAGGTTTGCCCTACCTACTTTAAATAAAGACTATATTTTTTATGATTTAACTACAAATATATAGTTTATAGATTTTTCCCTGTACTTGCAATATAAGACGATAATACTTGGCAATTTTCATAGTTCTAGGACTTCTAATAGGTCAACGGAAAGCACCCAATTTTGGATTCCCTCGGAAGTGTCGAAACATACGTTTTTTTACGGCATATACGGCCGTATATTTTTTTCACGTTATCTTAGAAGTTCAATTTTTTCACAGCTTCAAAAAACTGTAGATTTGAGTATATGGTTTTAATTTCAACTCGATATCTCCACGCGTTCCGGAGATTAAGGGTCTTGACAGACACACAGACAGACAGAGAACAAAGTGATCCTATAGAGGGTTCCGTTTTTTTCCTTTTGTGGTACAGAACCCTAAAAACAGCCCTACTTCACAGCGGAAAAGAAATTAAGACTGAAACAATTTATTTCGTGTATTCCGTTTGTAATTACACTCAAACAATAAACTGTAACTAAAGCAACTGTCCAGGAACCAATACGCCGATACCAAGAAGTATGTTGGAGCTGAACGATTCCTTTTGTAGCCAACTTGTCCATTCCGCCCGGTTGCAGCGAGGTTGTGTTGCAAGACAAATTGTAAGTCCACTACTGAACGTTCTTTTACATTTGCTACCGATACTGTTGGTGCATTTGATCTGGGTTCGATATGAACCAGCAGGGTAATCGCGTAAGTTTTTGAACGCGCGTTAGGACATAATCAACTGTCATTTCTTAAAGATGAAAATAACGCTTATTTGAAATGTTATGTTCGTTACCTTGCCTGAGGTCTATATTAAGTATATAATATTGTAGGGGCCTCACCCTACATTTTGCCGAAGATCAACTTCGAGATCCGGCTCGAAGGACCAAAATGTATGGTGAGGCCCCTACAATATTATATACTTAATATAGAAAACCCCTAGCAGTGCTTAGTGGTGGCTATGTGGTGTTGTGTTCCTCGTGGTAAGTAAGGTCGCCAGAGCCTCCGAGGAGACGCTGTGCACAGTGAGGGACCTGCATTCGTCTCTAGCTGTCAAGACAACGAACCCTCAAATCAATAAAGGGTCGGCAACGCAATGCCCATGTTTTGGAAGCATCCATAGGCTGCGGATGTTTGCAGACAGGCTGTACCTACGCTTGTTATAGCCCCTCTATCCTATTAACAATTTTGGATGAGTTTAAAACCACCGTCGAGCGTTCCCTATACTCCTAGATTTCAGACATGTCTGATACTGACCGACGAGCGTGTGGTGCGGGCGCGGCAGCACGAGCGGCCCGCCCGAGTCGCCGGTGCACGAGTCCCGCTCGGGCGCGTTCGCGCACAGCATGCGCGGCGTCACCTTGCGCCGCCCGTACCCCGCCGTCGAGCATTCCTCCTGCTCCCAGATCTTCACCTCAACCTGCAATAGTGGTTCACGTTAACAATACCGCCTCCAGCAAAAAAACAACATGGAAACCTCTCAAAGTTCTGAGCAGACAGTCCACGTGGCCTTCTAGCCCACTTCTGATGCATTTGGCGTCGCGGAATCGGGTTGTGGTATATTTTGTACTTTACCGAGAGCTTACTAATAATGTCACACAGATTTCCTTAGTTGTCGGTATATTTTAAGTAGGTATAACATTTCATCAAATCAAATCAAATCAAAACAAAACCGCCAAAAGCGGAAGTAGCCTTAGGGTGAGTGATCTTTGCGTTTGGGGTACCTACTTATAGAAAACGCCGACTTAACTGAAGTAGGATTCGCGATCTTATGGGCTCGCCTGACGGTGTAGATATACCTACTGGACAATGTTTGCAAATCCTAGTGGTTAACTGCTTTGTTTTACTTACTTTCATAGGAATGTTAGATGTAGGTCCTTTTTCTTCTGTGCTTCCCCATCCGGACACCACAGCATCAGCTCCATTGAGGGGGTCTCCGTCTTCTATTGGCAAAACAATCCCAAGATTATGAAATTAATCGTAACACTTTTTTGTTTATACAATATTAGGTTTTTAGTAGTACCTATCAGTTTTTCCGGAACTAGCATAGATATTTTTGTAAAGTTATAAGATTTTAAATAAATACCAGTTACCTAGATTGCATCGGTTATTACCATCTGTTACCACCAAAGTTGTTACTACGGTAACAGATGCTAACTTTTCTCGGAAATTCCCAGCGGTTGCCACTATAAAGTGTTGGTGCTAACTACCTTTAAGCGTAGGTAACAGCTGGGAATAACCCGTAAGTATCTATAGTCTACAGTTCTACACTCTACAGGGAGGCTCGCAGTAGGTAATGTGCGGTTCGTGAATCATCCGTTTTGTGGAAATAATGGGGCAAGCCTGGGAGCAGGTATAAACGAGAGTGCAAAATGCACAAAAGATCCCACTGGGTCGAAGTGCATCCGAAAGGGCCCTCACCTAGATAAGATAATGTGCGGTTACCGGGCAAGCAAGCGGGTCTGAAGAGATAGTCCGGCAGCGGTTCAGCGAGGCGCAGCACGGCGATGTCGTTGTCGTACGTGTACCCGTTGAAGTCCGGGTGCTGCAGCACATGCGCCACGCCCCAGCCCGCCGACTGCGACTCTTCCACGTCGTATTCGCCCACTAGGACGTTGAGCCGGCCCGCTTCCACTCTGCATATAACATCAAACTTAACCACGGAATATATCAACAAGATGGAAGCGGCGTGTTAGCTAATAGTTTCTTCGAGATCCTGCGTAGTTTCAGTTATGATTGTGTTGGACTAACACAATCATAACTGAATTGATAAATACATGTCAGCATATTTCAAAATGCTTCTAGTATTTACTTGTTCTGTGAATTTAACTAACGTCGACAGTTGTAGCGCGATACAGTTAACTCTGAAATAAAGCCTAGTTAGCTAAGCCTATCAAGCCAAGAAAGTGCTGTGGGAACCGGCTGGATTAATTGGGATCAGAATGTATAATACATTCAAAACTAAAACATGTAACTAGTTAATAGGTACCTAAGTTCAATTAAACGTCGTACACGTTGTAACAGTCACCAGCATTAATAGATATCTGCTACAACAAAGCACGCATACTCGACTCTATTGCTAGTGCCATTAGTACGCGTCACATATTTGCCGGCTTTGTTACGGCAGATATTAATGCTGGTGGCGGTACATAAGAATTTGATATATAGGTACCTAGTCTAATTACAAATTTTAAGCTAATCTCTTTCGTTGTTGTAGAGGTCGAAGTTGTCGAGGGAAGCAAACAAAAAATACCGGGCATATACAGGGTGGAATTTCATAAACTGTACATAATAAAAGGAGAAAAATTTCAGCCAATTTCATCGGTGAAACGGTGTTTTTTTTTTTTTTCTAGTCATTAGTTTTTTTTTTACAGAATTTTGAAAATTTTTGTAAAAACTCGGGTAATACACCTAATTCAGACGGTATAACTTTTGATCCAATGGTCCTAAAATGAAAATAAAAAATGCAGAGTATTACCAAGGGACAGGTTAATAATTCTTAATAACAATAAAAAACCAACTAGAAGAGAAAATCCGCAAAAAAAAATATTGTTTTTGAAAAATGGCTACAAAAATTACGAATTTTAAAAGAAAAACACAATTTTCTGAAAAAAACGCAGATTTAGTTACCATTTTTTTTGCTTAGTATTAAACCTCACTTAATGCCAATTCTAAAACCGTTTTTAAACTGTCTCAGACTTTGAAAAATACCACGCTAATGGGTACGTAAATCAAACCATAATTTTATTAATTTTAATCCTCTTAAAATCCTTAATGACATTTGTTCACAGGTAGTTGAAGGGTGTTATTGGGTTTTAGGTGGAAATAACAAATTACGTACTTAGTATTAATCCTCACTTAATGCCGATTCTAAAACCGTTTTTAAACTGTCTCAGACTTTGAAAAATACCACGCTAATGGGTACGTAAATCAAACCATAATTTTATTAATTTTAATCCTCTTAAAATCCTAAAACGCCGCGGTACCGGTGTTGTGTCTGACTTTATTATTCAAAATCTGCCTGTATTTTTTTGGTTTTTGTATATCCAAGGAAAAGGAAAGTGAAATTCCGCTATGGGAAGGGAAAAGCGGAGGGTATTTTTTGTCAGAGAGTACGCGCACTCGATGCGGGGGGTGTGTGTCCGCGTGGGCTCGCCCTTCGGGCCTTCGGCCCTCGGGCTCGCGTAGAGAGCGTGCTCTGAAGGGACGCTTCGGGCCTTCGGCCCTACGCGGAGCTCGGCCTTCGGCCTTCGCGTACCTGGAAGCTCACCTTCGGGCCTTCAGCCCTCAGGTTCGCTTAAAGACACTTGGGGGGCGTAGGGTTTCCGCAAGCGCGCTTTGAAGGGACGCTTCGGGGCCTTCGGCCCTACGCGGAGCTCGGCCTTCGGCCTTCGCCTACTACGAAAGACACTCGGGGGCAAAGACGCACAGTCCTATACTCCCGCAGCTCGGCCTACGGCCTCGCTGGACGCTTCGGGCCTTCGGCCCTACGCGGAGCTCGGCCTTCGGCCTTCGCGTGCCTCGTTTTCTCCTGACACAATTGATCTCCGGGAAGGAGTCATGGTGGGGGTTAGGTTTTGATATGGGTGTATAGAGGTTGGCGAGGTTACCACCAGAATAATCTGACTTCTTCGGATTTGGCTCTAAGTAAAAAATTGCTCTACTGCCCGGCTAAACGGTAACAGCTAGGTTAGGGGTGCTCGACCAAATGTCATAGAGAACTGCGTGCAGTTTTTGCTGGCGGAAAAAAAATTAAAAAAAAACGAAGTTTTTTTTTTAATTTTTTTTCAAAATGGTCCTAGAGCTTTGAAATTTGGCTAGCGGGATTCTGTAGGGCTCTAGATTCTGAAAATTTTTTTTTTTTTTTAGCTCTAAAAAAAGTTTTGTATGGGGAATTTTTTCGTTTTTTTTTCCGGCCAAACCGCTCGACTTTTGAATAGGGGTCTCGACCAAATGTCATAAAGGTTCCCAAGGGGAGTACAACCGCATTTTTTTTTGGCCGAAAAAAAAAACTTTTTTTTTTTTGAAATTTCAAATTGGTCGCAGCGCGCCGAGATTTGGCATGCAGGGACTTGAGGGACCCAAGAGTTGTAAAAAGAAAAAAAATTGGAAAAAATCTAAAATGGCGGACGGTACGGGCAAAACAAATTTGCGAGGCCGTAGGCCGAGCTGCGGGAGCTTAAGGCTTGGCTTCTATTCCTTGGCCCGAGTGTCTTACAAGCGAACCTGAGGGCCGAAGGACCGAAGGTGAGCTTCGAGGCACGCGAAGGCCGAAGGCCGAGCTCCGCGTAGGGCCGAAGGCCCGAAGCGTCCAGCGAGGCCGTAGGCCGAGCTGCGGGAGTATAGGACTGTGCGTCTATGCCCCCGAGTGTCTTTCGTAGTAGGCGAAGGCCGAAGGCCGAGCTCCGCGTAGGGCCGAAGGCCCGAAGCGTCCTGCGAGGCCGTAGGCCGAGCTGCGGGAGTTTAAGGTTGTGCTACCACTCAATAACCCCCGAGTGTGTTAAAAGCGAACCTGAGGGCCGAAGGACCGAAGATGAGCTTCGTGGCAGGCGAAGGCCGAAGGCCGAGCTCCGCGTAGGGCCGAAGGCCCGAAGCGTCCCTTCAAAGCGCGCTTGCGGAAACCCTACGCCCCCCAAGTGTCTTTAAGCGAACCTGAGGGCCGAAGGCCCGAAGGTGAGCTTCCAGGTACGCGAAGGCCGAAGGCCGAGCTCCGCGTAGGGCCGAAGGCCCGAAGCGTCCCTTCAGAGCACGCTCTCTACGCGAGCCCGAGGGCCGAAGGCCCGAAGGGCGAGCCCACGCGGACACACACCCCCCGCATCGAGTGCGCGATCTCTCTGACAAAAAATACCCTCCGCTTTTCCCTTCCCATAGCGGAATTTCACTTTCCTTTTCCTTGGATATACAAAAACCAAAAAAATACAGGCAGATTTTGAATAATAAAGTCAAACACAACACCGGTACCGCGGCGTTTTAGGATTTTAAGAGGATTAAAATTAATAAAATTATGGTTTGATTTACGTACCAATTAGCGTGGTATTTTTCAAAGTCTGAGACAGTTTAAAAACGGTTTTAGAATCGGCATTAAGTGAGGTTTAATACTAAGCAAAAAAAATGGTAACTAAATCTGCGTTTTTTTCAGAAAATTGTGTTTTTCTTTTAAAATTCGTAATTTTTGTAGCCATTTTTCAAAAACAATAATTTTTTTTGCGGATTTTCTCTTCTAGTTGGTTTTTTATTGTTATTAAGAATTATTAACCTGTCCCTTGGTAATACTCTGCATTTTTTATTTTCATTTTAGGACCATTGGATCAAAAGTTATACCGTCTGAATTAGGTGTATTACCCGAGTTTTTACAAAAATTTTCAAAATTCTGTAAAAAAAAAACTAATGACTAGAAAAAAAAAAAAAACACCGTTTCACCGATGAAATTGGCTGAAATTTTTCTCCTTTTATTATGTACAGTTTATGAAATTCCACCCTGTATGATAGACCCGTCTCATGAAGTGGTACAGCAGTCTTCCTTTCAAACGTGTTGATTTGCACAATCAATGTACGCGATTATTCGTCTCCTCGTGGGTTTACATTGATATCGTGTCGATCTTAATCGGTATATGTTACGAATGCGATCATTCTTGAAGTTGAAGTAAAATAAAAGGGATGTCGCTCTTTAAATGACTGTAAATCGCCAACATAAACATTTAAAGTTTTCACTTTCCACCTCTTGACCCCTTTTAGGTTCGGCTAAAGGGCCGGGCCACTGTGTGTGTGTGTGCGCATACGCCGAAAAATGTATAAAATAAACTGTTTTGATCTACGACACCTTTCATAATCGTATTTCATCTGTTCTATAAAGATGGATATGTACTGAAATTACCTAATAAAACTGTCAGATTGACGTAGGCCCTAGCCTAGCATATACAGTATTCAACTTACTAAAACCATTTATTTAAATAAGGTTGTGTTGTGGTATACTTACAACGTATTTATCGCCTAGATATGACCGGATTTAAATAAATGGTTTTAGTAAGTTAACATACTGTATACCTACGCACACTAGATATATATATATACATGTATACCTACTCATATACCTAACTAAGAGATGAGTTGATGACTGAAGCCGAGACAAACGCATTAACATTCAGTTGGGTTGACACTGTTGGCAGTGAGAATCGATTCGCGTCGATTCATAGAAAAGAACTGATCTTGGCCCTCTTCGCTCCACCTTGAAAATGAGTGCAAGGAACGTACGAGTAGGTATGTATTAACGTTGGTACAGTTAGCAAAAAAGTTGCATACTATAGTTATTAATACAAGGGTGTTCAGAACTTCCTCTAAATCTTAACCTTCGAGCATCACGGAAGGGGGTAGATAGGCATTCGCACCATTTCCCCTCTCCCAAAGTACAAGCCCAAGTGGGCATGCTTCGTACACAAAAATGTATGAAGGTGTGCATGCTCGAAGCCTGTAACGGACGTTTCAAAAATATTTTTGCATATGCGTGGCGTCTGACGCTATCCTTTCCGCTAGCTTCCTTTTTTGGGGTCCTCTATAGACGCAGCCAATATCGTAACCGCGGCGAGTGCGCACGAATCGATTAAGGAGTGATCGACGTCTCACAGACGCCACCACGGTGTTTGTGTACAAAAAATATGCACGTCTCCTGGACGTAACCTCGGTGTTAGTGTTTGTGGCTCTATAGTAGGTACGTAACTATGGTGTCTTAACACTTGCTGTGCATTTTGCAAACCTGCGGATCAACATGTTGCTTCTCACTGTCAGCGCCCTACGCTGCTACGCTCCCTCTCCAAGTCCAGGTCGTCGTTTAGTGACGCGGTGACCCAATGCCCCAGGTACTTAAATTGCGATACTATCTTAAGCGGAGCTCCAGCCAGCTCGACTGGTGGTACAATTTTGTAGCTTTTTGTGCCCGCTTTAAAGATAAGTAGCTCGCTCTTACTAGCATTGTACCTGAGGCCGTGAGCCTCCGCGTACCGCTCAAAAATAGCGAGCAGTTTTCGAAGCGCGCAGATCGATGGGCTCAGCAACACCATGTCATCAGCGTAGCTGATGTTGTTGAAACACTGACCCCCGACTGAACATCCAGCCCGGGTGCTGCTGAGCTCATCAATCAACTGGTCCATATAGAGGCAAAATAGCCTAGGAGAGGTCAAACCTCCCTGCCTCACCCCACACTGTGTCTTAAAGGAGTCAGACAAGGAGCCCGCCCACCTAATCCTGTTACTCTGATTGCCATACCAATATTTAAACAGCTCAACCAGTTCTTCAGGTACGCCAGCGTCATACAATTTTATCCATAGGAGATCGTAAGACACCAGATCGAATGGCTTTAATCATGGGATGTCAGTTTTTTAACCAACTTCAAAAAAGGAGGAGGTTATATGTTTCACTGCATGTATTTTTTTTAAATGTATGTTCGCCGATATCTCCGTCAATTAAGGACCCATTTCCAAAATTCTTTTTTTATTCGAAAGAGTATACTCCCGAGGTAGTCCCATTGTCATCAATTTAGGATCTGATGATGGGATCCCAGGGAAATTGAGGCCACCCTCATATTTTATAGGCACGCGTGTATTAGTGATTTCGGTATTTTCTATTATAACTCGTGTATTTATCCTCGGAAATCGCAATTTTGGTTAAATGTAACTGATGATGAAGACCACAGATGACTTTTGGAACTCCTCAAAGATGTAATGTATGTTCGCCGATTTCTCCGTCACTTGTGGACCGAATTCCAATTTATTTTTTATTCGAAATACCCTGAGGTGATCCAATTGTCACCTTGTCAGGATCTGATGATAGAATCCCAGGGAAACTGAGGGCAAACCTAAAATTTTATAGGCACGCGTGTAGTGATTTCGGTATTTTCTATTATCCCATAAAAACATTCCATGTAAAAAATAGACCAAGTCTCGAAACTCTTTCACAGTAAAAAGTGGTGAGATATTTCATAGAGCCAAGTCAGGCATTCTTATTAATCTTTATTTGCTTGCTAAATAGAATTCTGCAACTTGGGAATCACACAACTTTACTGCATTTAGGTACAAATTTTTGCATAGGTACATAAAACGATGTAAGTGTGATTGCCAAGTCACAAAATTTTATTTAGCAAGCAAATAAAGATTAATAAGAATGCCTGACTTGGCTCTATGAACTATCTCACCACTTTTTACTGTGAAAGAGTTTCGAGACTTGCCCTATTTTTTACATGGAATGTTTTTATGGGATCTAATTTCTTTTTGTAGACTTTGTATGGGAATGTTATTTTACCAACCGCAAATAACGTTTGTATAGTTTTGCAGGAAGGAACTGCAAACGTAAATTTGTAATCGCATGTATTTGTATAGGATTACAAACATACTTATGCAGTTAAAATATCTCTGAAACGTGACTGAAATTGCAATATTTTTAGGTTTTTTATGAGTACTTAGGCTAAAAACTAATTACGTTTGAAATTTGGAGCTTGTGGATCTTCTAGAAGTACCTTAGCGTGATCACTATCATTGAGTATGTCAGTGACAAAACTAACGAACTTTGACGGACAATAGTTCTTAAACTAAATGTTCAAAATTAATGTTATTGATATTATATGTTAGCCATATTATGCCCTACATGTTCCTGAAAAATCAGGGTTCTAGCTTTAGCCAGCACAAAATTACAGGATGTTGAAAATGGCCTGAATGGCTTCGAGAAAGGGATGGTACGGCCGTGCCTCTTTGTTTTGCTCGACTTGGCGGGGGCACTGCCATGCCCCCAGATAACACGTGCAACCTACCCTCGGAAATCGTAATTTTGGTGAAGTGGAACTGGTGATGAAGACCACAGATGACTTTCCTCAAAGATGTAAAGTACGTCAAAGATTCTGACATGATTCCGTTGACGTAGCAACTAATGAAGTGTTAAGGCTCTGTCAACACCAAAAACGCGCACACCGTTTATTTGTATCGGAGTAATCGAGAGCGAGTGTTATTTGGGTGGCCAGGTTTTAGAAGAAAATAATGAATACTCGTAAATATTGAAATAAAAAAAGTGTGGATTATTTGTGAAATATGGCTCGTTAGCGGTTTAGATATGAATATGTGGACTTCGTGTTTTTAATTGCAGACCCATACGTCAAAAAATAAGGACATGAACCGTTTAAGATGATTTTAAGACCAATCTTTGCAATTATTTTCTATCGAGCCGATTTCGTCCAATTATGTTTCGAGTCCGTCTACGGTCTTGGAAATATGATGAATATTAACTTAGATTTTTTTTGATGTGCTAGAACAAATAACTTTTCTTAAAAAACTGCATAAATAATATCAATTACAACAAATTAGGTCTTGTCAGCCTCTTAATTCTGAGATCCTTGAGGAATCGACGGAACTCCTCAAATATTATCAGCTCGCATATAGCGCGGTTTTTTGGGTTCTTTCTGTAATAATCTCTCGGAAAGCAGTTCATGTGGTAAATTGGAAAAGAAATGTGAATTTTTTTATGTACCATGTGGCTTGGCAAAGTACTGAATTGAAGTCGGTTTAAACTTTGTTTTTATAGTAGTTTATGTGACTGTACATAATGAAGGGCATTAAAAACGAGTGTGGGTTTATGAAACGAGCCGAAGGCGAGTTTCATAATAACATCACACGAGTGTCTTAATGCCTAATTATGTACAGTTACATACACTTCTTTATCTATCCACATATCATAAGCCTCCATGATGCATTCAGGAGCCGCATATTATGACCGGCATCGCGACGTTGTTTTCTGGCAGCTGTCATAGTTTTTTCTTAATTCAGAGACAAACTAGAGTCGGATCCAACTGTCATATCGTTCGCTATCTTACTTACGTGCGACATTTGTCAAATTTGTATGCAAATTGACAATTCATTTCGAACTAAACGTCATCTCGACTGATATTAGAATAGAGGTCAAATCAAATTTCTTTGATTCCAGAGATGTTAGAAATTTGAATGAAATAATATTATCGAAATCGATGTTATTATTTAGCAATAATAACATTTTCACAGATAAGAAATTTGTTCTAACAAAACAGTTTATTTTTATGGTGGCCATAATGTGCGCTTCTTGAACGCATCATGGAGGGTTTATGATATTTGGATAGATAAAAGTAAATTATTTATGTCTTAACTTAGAAGCTTTTCAACTATTTAATATCATGAAACATCTTATAATCAAAATATATTTTATGGTTTATTGATAATATCTTCATAATTTTAGTAAAAAATAAGACTGAACCAAGTCCGAAAATTTCGTACATGTAAGACCAAATGTGACCTAATAAAAACATGATTTTTAGCATGATTGAAGTTATCCAATATTTTTTATTCCATTCTTAATTACCTGATACCCAGCTATTTTAAAAGCTTTGATAATAAGCGCTAGTCAATAGGATTTTTTTTAAATCGATTTGAAATATTGCGTCTATAAGGCGTAACCACGTTGTTATATTACTCGAATGTCTCGAAACCCACACGTCGTCAGTGGGCATGTGTGGGTAAAAAAAAAATGCAATCTGAATTCACAAGGACGTCTATAATACCCACACCTAACTAGCTAGCTAGATCGTATTTATGGTCGACAAAGCATTTGTCAGGAATTGTTTAAGCGCGAGTGGGACGAATGTTTAGTGCCGGACATAAACGCTATTAACGTTACCGGTGCTATTTTAATGACTGGAGGACAACCAATAAGTCCAATATTAGGTGTTTGTACTGAGATGGATCGCACAATGCACATGCAGATGAAGGTAAACTGCTTGTGCAACAAGAAAGTGTGCCGCGGGCTGAGTAGGTCGCGCCCTACAGCCTACAGGGCACATCCATCTAAGTACATATTATAAGTCATTAACGAAACCATTTGTCATGCTAATATTCTGGAGGCTAGATTTGCGATTCGGAAAAGGGAGTTTTCAGGCCTGAACAAATCAATACTGAACATTTTACTTATTTATCTACTTTCATTTGGTTCCATGCCTCAAAAAGAAAAAAAAACCGTCTAAGTGCGTATCGGACCACGCATAATGGAGGGTCCCGTTCCGTTCCTTTCCTTCTACTAGTTAACCCACATTCAAAGTCCAGACAGACGGACAGCCGGACATGACCAAATTATAAGGGTTCCGTTTTTGACATTTTGGCTACGCAACCTTAAAAAGAGGCTCTTATAGGATAATTTCTAAGTCCGTGTGTAAGTATATCAAGACCTTTTTCTCAGGATCGCGAGGGCTTAAGAAGTTGAAATACTCTTATATATATATATGTATACAACCAAATCATTGCGTATGTATCAGCGTTTGTACATTCAGTCCCTTGTAGCCGTGAAAAAATAAATCTAAGTCAACGCAATCAATAGTATTCTTATTTGTTATACAAGGGTGCAAAGTTGTATTTTAACCGCGAGTGTGGAATTAAAACACGAGCTATAGCGAATGCATTCTAGAAACCTGAGCGAAGCGAGTGGTTCAAAAATAGAATCCTGAGCGTAGCGAGTGTTGCAACACACGAGACGTCAAAATACTCCATAAGTAAAAAAACATAAAAAAAAGAAAAAAAGAGAAAATGTTCTAAAAACATTAAAAACCTGCCAAGTGCGAGTCGGACTCGCGCACGAAGGGTTCCGTACCATTATCTATAATAACGGCAAAAAATCACGTCTGTTTTTTTATTTATATTCATTTTATTCTGTTTTCTAGTATTTGTTCTTATAGCGGCAACAGAAATACATCATCTGTGAAAATGTCAACTGTCTAACTATCACGCGGTTCATGAGATACAGCCTGGTGACAGACGGACAGCGGAGTCTTAGTAATAGGGTCCCGTTTTACCCTTTGGGTACGGAACCCTAAAAAAAGAGAAAAGAGAACATAAAAAATTAAAAAAACATCAAAATATAAAAAAAAATACCATTTTATTAAAAGACCAATACATTCTAAAACTAGAAAAGAATTGAAACAACTCAAAACAAGAGAGAAAAACACATTTAAAACAAGGGCCAAAAAATTCAAATACTTATATAGAAAAATTAAATTAAAAACAAAAAACCGGCCAAGTGCGAGTTGGACTCGCGCACGAAGGGTTCTGTACCATTATCTATAAAAACGGCAACAATCACGTTTTTTGTATGGGAGCCCCCCTTAAAAATATATTTTATTTTGATTTTAGTATTTGTTGTTATAGCGGCAGCAGAAATACATAATCTGTGAAAATTTCAACTCTCTAGCTATCACGGTTCTTGAGATACAGCCTGGTGACAGACAGACGGACGGACGGACGGACGGACGGACGGACGGACGGACAGCGAAGTCTTAGTAATAGGGTCCCGTTTTACTCTTTGAGTACGGAAGCCTATAAACACTAAAGAAAATAAAAAAAACCAGCCAAGTGCGAGTCGGACTCGCGCACGAAAGGTTCCGTACCATTATCTATAAATATTTATTTAATTCTGTTTTTTAGTATTTGTTGTTATAGCGGCAACAGAAATACATCATCTGTGAAAATTTCAACTGTCTAACTATCACGGTTCATGAGATAAAGCTTGGTGACAGACGGACAGACATACAGACAGACAGACAGACAGACGGATAGTCTTAGTAATAGCTAGGCCCTTAAAAAAATCTACAACGTCCTACCGCCTGTCGTTAAAAACGCCGCGCGCCGTAACTGATGCAGCATTTAAAAACAAGCTTAAACAGATCCTCATAAAAATGGCTTGCTACAGCATAGACGACTTTACGACCAATATATCATTGACGCACTCATAAATCAACAACACTTTCAAAATTATTCAATAATGATAGGTATATATAATATAACATCTAAGACAATAAGAAATTTTAAAATATATTTGACATGATATTGACCTGTAAAATATGACATTTTATCAATAAATTTTTGAATCTTTGAAAAAAAAACATGGTCCCGTTTTACTCTTTGAGTACGGAACCCTAAAAACATTAAATAAACTGACAAAAACATTTTAAAAAACATTTAAAGAAAGAAAAATAGGTACTTACTGTAAAAAAAATATTAAATGTATGGACTTTTTGTAATTATGTGAACACTTATATCACTACATGGTATAAAACAAAGTCGCTTCCCAATGTCTGTCTGTCCCTATGTATGCATAGATCTTTAACTACGCAATGGATTTTGATGCGGGTTTTTTAATAGATAGACTAATTCAAGAGGAAGGTTTATACTTATAATACATGCATGTATTATACATATAGGGTGGGTGTACCAGTCCCAAACCAGGCACCAGTAGTTGACCGTTTCTAACTACCACCGAGAATATTAAGACTTGTTTAAATTTCCCGCCTGTTTGATATTGGCTGTCAGCCGCGAATGCTATTGATCAATCGGCAAATCACGGCAAAATACGAGTTAGACGCCATCTGTATCCTTTTTCAACGCTTATTTGCGAACCCCCATTGGATAAATCTAGAGAGCTTTCGACCCGTCGTTACTTTTTTACCCGGTCTCCCCTACTTCATACTGCCAAGTAATTTATCTCCACCTATAATAAATCTCTAAATTAAAAAAAGAATCAGCCAGTTTGAAACTAAGCTTTCTGTGGTACGAATGTTCTCAGCATCCCATGTACGGAAAAATATGAAACATTTTATATAGGTACATTATTATTCCAGCTGCAACTTAGGATAGTTTTTATCCGACTGCGACAATTAATTAATTTTCCGTAATATACGACTTCATTTAATTTTTCATTTATTATTCTTAAAGTATATCGCCGCCACATCTGTCAGCTAAAAGAAACGTCAAAATCACAGACTAATAAGAAATACTACGGACAAAATGGCGGAATAGCTTTGCCTTTCTTTCGCCTATTAATAATTTTAATCCCGTCTATGATATACCTTGACGAGACACATAGGTATCAAAAGCAAATATAAAATTAATCGATTTTGATATGCGAACTTATATGCGCAAATGTCGAATTAAGGCGTAATTTCCACAAATGTAACAACAAATTCGAACAATATAAACTTGGTTTTTTTGAATGGCACGCGCGCGCGCTCTTTGCGTATTCAGCCAAACAGCGAAAACCGAAACTCGAAGTTCGTATATCTGCATTCCTGTCATTTGTTAGTGCGATAGAGATAGAAATACCCGAATATTTTCGAATTCCGAAGTTCGTGGTTTAAAAGAAAATACGGATGTCGGATAGATCTATATTAATTAATATTTTATGTGTAAATATGGTTAAAATTTTTTGGAAATACTATATTGTTGTTATTGTTTTAGTATATTTGACTAGTTTTAAGTTTAATATTGTACGTCCGAAATGGGCAAGCTGTTGGACTTTATTTTACCCAAAACAACTAAATGTAAACAGTTCTGACAATAAAGAATTCTTATTTTATCTTATCTTATCGAAAATAGGGATGTAGACACTAAACAAAATAATCATAATGTTGTATTATCTCGAAAAACAACGCAAGAGGTAATCACTAAGTTATCTCCACTTATAATAAATCTCTAAATTAAAAAAAGAATCAGCCAGTTTGAAACTAAGCTTTGCGCGGTTCGAATGTTCTCAGCATCCCATGAACGGAAAAATATGAAACATTTTATATAGGTACATTATTATTCTAGCTGCAACTTAGGATAGTTTTTATCCGACTGCGACGTTAATTAATTTTCCGAAATATACGACTTCATTTAATTTTTCATTTATTTTTATTGAAATCAAACGCTGCTCCAACTGTCAGCTATAAGAACCGTCAAATTTTCGTCAAAATGGCGGAATTGCTTTGCCTTTCACTTATTAATAATTTAAATCCCGTCTACGATAGACCTTTACGAGACAAATGCTAAAATATAAACCATAAAAAAATATTCGATTCTGATACGAGAACTTATATGCGCAAATGTCGTTTTATGTCGTAATTTCAATAAATGAAATCAACAAATTTGAACAATATAATTAACACGAATTTGTTTTTTTTGAATGACAATGGCACGCGCTCGGCGCATTCAGCCAAAGTACCTGCGGCGCTACCACGAAAACCGATACTCAATGTTCATATATTTGCATCCCTGTCACTCGAGTATGGTTAGTGCGATAGAGATAGAGATACCCGAATATTTTCGAATTCCGAAGTTCGTGGTTATAGCTCAGGAATCGAAAATATGGTAAATAATCATAATGTATTTTCTCGAAAAAGAATTTAAAATAAATATAGTCAAATGGAGAAAAAAACAAAGCAAGAGGTTATATAGGTAATGATTAAGTTATAAGAGTCCAAAGTTTTAAGAGGGGGTATGTTCTGTCCCTTTTCCGCAAAACGCACCTTCATATGAAACGATTGTTTTTTACTATGACGCTCAAGTATATTGACGTCACAGTCCCTCATCGTTTTCTCACTCTAACAAGCGACATTAAAACGGATGTAGCTTCATAATTTTTTGAGATATTTGAATGGGAGTTTCATTATCTTCTATCTATTTATCTCCACTTATAATAAATCTCTAAATTAAAAAAAGAATCAGCCAGTTTGAAACTAAGCTTTCTGTGGTACGAATGTTCTCAGCATCCCATGGACGGAAAAGTATGAAACATTTTATATAGGTACATTATTATTCCAGCTGCAACTTAGGATAGTTTTTATCCGACTGCGACAATTAATTTATTTTCCGTAATATACGACTTCATTTAATTTTTCATTTATTATTCTTAAAGTATATCGCCGCCACATCTGTCAGCTAAAAGAAACGTCAAAATTACAGTAATAAGAAATACTACGGACAAAATGGCGGAATTGCTTTGCCTTTCTTTCGCCTATTAATAATTTTAATCCCGTCTACGATATACATTGACGAGACACATAGGTACCAAAAGCAAATATAAAATTAATCGATTTTGATATGCGAACTTATATGCACAAATGTCGAATTAAGGCGTACTTTGTACAAATGTAACAACAAATTCGAAAAATATAAACTTGGTTTTTTTGAATGGCACGCGCGCGCGCTCTTTGCGTATTCAGCCAACCCACGAAAACCGAAACTCGAAGTTCGTATGTATATCTGAGGGCCTACCGCGAACGGCATTCGAAGTTTTCCCTCTCTGTCGCACTTATGTACGAACTTGTAAGTATGACAGAGAGGGGAAACTTCGAATGCCTTTCGCGGTAGGCCCTCTGCATTCCTGTCATTTGTTAGTGCGATAGAGATAGAGATACCCGAATATTTTCGAATTCCGAAGTTCGTGGTTTAAAAGAAAATACGGATGTCGGATAGATCTAAATTAATATTTTATGTGTGAATATGGTTAAAATTATTTGGAAATACTATTGTTGTTATTGTTTTAGTATATTTGACTAGCTTTAAGTTTAATATTGTACGTCCAAAATGGGCAAGCTGTTGGACTTTATTTTACCCAAAACAACTAAATGTACACAGTTCTGACAATAAAGAAATCTTATTTTATCTTATCTTATCGAAAATATGGATGTAGACACTAAACAAAATAATCATAATGTTGTATTATCTAGAAAAAAAAACAACGCAAGAGGAGGTAATCACTAAGTTATAAGTGTATAAAGTTTTAGGAGGGGGTTTGTTGCGTCTCTTTTCCGCAAAACGCACCTTTATAATGAAACGATTGTTTTTTACTATGACGCTCGAGGATCGTGACGTCACGGTCCCTGATCGTTTTCTCACTCTAACAAGCGACATTAAAACGGTTGTAGCTTCGTAATTTTTAGAGATATTTGAATGAGTTTTTCGTTTCTTTTTTCTTTTGAAGTGAGTCTACAGCTACACCTCTATTTGGAAGACAAGCGGAAATAATCCATACTATCCATACTAATAATCCATACTTCCATACTAATATTATAAATGCGAAAGTGTGTCTGTCTGTTACCTCTTCACGCCTAAACCGCTGAACCGATTTAGATGAAATGAGCCCCGGGGAAGGACAAAGTTTTAGTAGTTTTTATATCTGTATAAGTAGTTTTTATATCTGAGGGGCTGAAATTGGGGGTGGAAATTTGTATGGAGCTACTTAAACCGCTGCACCGATTTAGATTAAATTTGGTATATAAATAGTTTGAGTCCCGGGGAATGACATATAATAGGTTTTATCCCGGAAATCATCCCCTAAGGGGGTGAAAAAGTGGGGGGGGGGGGTGAAAATTTGGATGTAATCTATTTTGATGAAATTTGGTGTAGATATAGGTTAAGTCCTGGGAAAGGACATGGGATAGTTTTTACCCCAGAAATCATCCCCTAAGGGGATGAAATTAGGGGTGAAAATTCGGATGGAACCCATTTTAATACAATGTGGTATAGAGATAGCTTGAGTCCTGGGAAAGGACATAGGATAGTTGTAATTCCGGAAATCACTCCCTAAGGGGGTGAAATGGGGTGTGAAAATTTGGATGAATCCCGTTTAGATGAAATTTGGTATAAAGGTCGTTTGAGTCCCGAAGAATGACATTAGATAGTTTTTATCCCGAAAATCATTCCCTAAGGGTATGAAATAGGGGGTGAAAGTTTGGATAAAATCCATGTACCTAGATGAATTTTGGTATAGAGATAATTTGAGACCCTTCAAAGGATATAGAATAGTTTTTGCCTCGGAAATCATTCCTTTAGATGGTAGAAGTTTGTTTGCATTATATTTTCTAAGTATTAAGTTCTACGCGGACAAAGTCGCGGGCAACAGCTAGTAAGCGTATAAAGTTTTAAGAGAGGGTTTGTTGCGTCTCTTTTCCGCAAAACGCACCTTTATAATGAAACGATTGTTTTTTACTATGACGCTCGAGGATCGTGACGTCACGGTCCCTGATCGTTTTCTCACTCTAACAAGCGATATTAAAACGGTTGTAGCTTCGTTATTTTTTGAGATATTTGAATGAGTTTTTCGTTTGTTCTTTCTTTTGAAGTGAGTCTACAGCTACACTTCTATTTGGAAGACAAGCGGAAATAATCCATACTATCCATACTAATAATCCATACTTCCATACTAATATTATAAATGCGAAAGTGTGTCTGTCTGTCTGTCTGTTACCTCTTCACGCCTAAACCGCTGAACCGATTTAGATGAAATTTGGTATACAGATAGTTTGAGCCCCGGGGAAGGACAAAGGGTAGTTTTTATATCTGAGGGGCTGAAATTGGGGGTGGAAATTTGTATGGAGCTACTTAAACCGCTGCACCGATTTAGATGAAATTTGGTATATAAATAGTTTGAGTCCCGGGGAAGGACATATAATAGGTTTTATCCCGGAAATTATCCCCTAAGGGGGTGAAAAGGGAGGGGGGAGGGGTGAAAATTTGGATGTAATCTATTTTGATGAAATTTGGTGTAGATATAGGTTAAGTCCTGGGAAAGGACATGGGATAGTTTTTATCCCAGAAATCATCCCCTAAGGGGGTGAAATTAGGGGTGAAAATTCGGATGGAACCCATTTTAATACAATTTGGTATAGAGATAGCTTGAGTCCTGGGAAAGGACATACGATAGTTTTGATTCCGGAAATCACTCCCTAAGGGGGTGAAATGGGGGGTGAATATTTGGATGAATCCCGTTTAGATGAAATTTGGTATAAAGGTCGTTTGAGTCCCGAAGAATGACATTAGATAGTTTTTATCCCGAAAATCATTCCCTAAGGGGGTGAAAGTTTGGATAAAATCCATGTACCTAGATGAAATTTAGTATAGAGATAATTTGAGACCCTTCGAAGGATAAAGAATAGTTTTTGCCTCGGAAATCATCCCTTAAGATGGTAAAAGTTTGTTTGCATTCTATTTTCTAAGTATAAGTTCTACGCGGACGAAGTCGCGGGCAACAGCTAGTATTATGTATATTTGTATTTGCGGACACTTACACAAATCAACCTAGTCCCAAACTAAACAAAGCTTGTAATATGGGTACTAGACGACGATATGGATACTTATATAGAGAAATAAATACTTAAATACATAGAAAACATCCATGGCTCAGAAACAAATATTCGAGCTCACCACACAAATAAATGCCCTTACCAGGATTCGAACCCAGGACCTCTTGCTTCGTAGGCAGGGTCACTACCAACTAGGCTAAAGCGGTCGTCGAATTGAATGTTTCGATACGTTTTAAAATAATAATTGACTCCTATTTTACCTGGTTTTATTACTTTATTAATGGAAAACCCTGATGTGAAATTTATTAAAGCAAATCAATTAAAATGACAAGTTTATTCTACGAAGTTTTATTGTGCGTGTGGCTGTTATAGTTAGGGAGCTGGCGAGCATTTCGGTATATGATTTGCACACGTTTCACGTCGAGGTGGATTGCAGTTTAAATCATTACGAATTGATTTGGTCCAATCAATTAAGGTCCTATGTCGCTGCGTTTTCGCGTTACAGCGGGTTGAAGTTGCTTAAAAAAATCGGGGTATTAAATAATTTGCACATGTATGCCTCTGGAGTTCATGGTCACAATCATCTTGGAAACGAAGAAAATCGAAAAGGCAGACATTCAGGACTTTGCATTATCATGGGACGGAGTTGTAAAAATGTAAAAAAAAAGCTCTACTAAGTCATTTGCACGCGGTTCTCATTGCGCCCATTCGATCACTATGACTCCGTGGATTCGAAAAAAAATGTGGCAGACACTTTGCTCACTGATTTTCAGCTGTATAACTGTTTGAAATTCACGGAATCAAGGGAGTTAGGAGGTTAGTCAATTTTAAATTTAAATGCACAAAAGCACGTGCCTTTAACGTAGATGAACTTTGGAACCACAATCTCTACTTATAATAAATCTCTAAATTAAAAAAATAATCAGCCAGTTTGAAACTAAGCTTTGTGTGGTACGAATGTTCTCAGCATCCCATGAACGGAAAAATATGAAACATTTTATATAGGTACATTATTATTCTAGCTGCAACTTAGGATAGTTTTTATCCGACTGCGACAATTAATTAGTTTTCCGAAATATACGACTTCATTCAATTTTTCATTTATTTTTATTGAAATCAAACGCTGCTCCAACTGTCAGCTATAAGAAACGTCAAATTTTCGTCAAAATGGCGGATTTGCTTTGCCTTTCACTTATTAATAATTTTACGTCATACCTGGCCATAAAGTAGGAATTACCGCACGCTATGCGTGCGGAAAACCCCACTTCCTGGCCAGATAGAGACGTAAAATTTTGTACTCACCACGGGCGGTAATAAAGAAAGCCTCAGAGCGCATATTTATCGCCCTTGCCTTCGGCTCGGGCGTCAAATACCTGCGATCTGAGACATTCTTTGTTTAACCGCCCTAGGTAAGTAATGTACTATAAATCCAGTATATGATTGACCTTTACGATACACATGCCAAAAGTTAAACCATAAAAAAATATTCGATTGTGATATGAGAACTTATATGCGCAAATGTTGCATTATGGCGTAATTTCAATAAATGTATCAACAAATTTGAACAATATAATTAACACGAATTAGTTTTTTTTGAATGGCAATGGCACGCGCTCTTTGCACATTCTGCCCGGCTGTAGGTAGACACTAAATAAAATAATTATAATGTATTTTCTCAAAAAAAAGATAAAAGAGAAAAAATCAACGCAAGAGGTTATATGTATAGGTAATCACTAAGTTCCAAAGTTTTATGTTCTGTCCCTTTTCCACAAAACGCATCTTCATATGAAACGATTGTTTTTTTACTATGACGCTCGAGGATCTTGACGTCACAGTCCCCGATCGTTTTCTCACTCTAAAAAGCGACATTAAAACGGTTTTGAGATATTTGAATGGGATTTTCGTCATCTTCTATCTATCTATCTATTTTTCCCTGAAAAGCGTTCAAAGTTTGTATCGAGAGCAAGAAAATTTTAAAGTATGATATTTGTAACTTCGATCTTAGCCTGTTTAGACTACAAAACTTATTTTAGCATTTTTTGAAATATGTGCCCTAAAGGGGATTATGAGGGTGTTCAAAGTTTGTATGGAGAGCAATATATTTTTGAAGTAAGGGATTTGTAACTTCGGTTTTAGACTGTTTGCTAAAATACTACAAAACTTATTTCAGCGTTTTTTTTAATTCATCGCCTAAGAAGGTTAAAAGGGGGTTCGAACTTTGTATAGAGAGCAAGACATTTTTAAAGTAGGAATTTGTAACTACGGATTCAAACTGTTTACTATGAGGGTTCAGAGAGGGTTCTTAGTTTGTATAGAGAGCAAGAGATTTTGAAAGTAAGAGATTTGTATCTTCGGTTTTAGATTGTATTCTAAAAGACTAGGTACAAAATTAATTTCAATGTTTTTTTTTTAATTCATTCCTTCAACAAACATTAAGACGATAACATGTTATACGCGGACGAAGTCGCGGGCAACATCTAGTATTAAAATAATAGTCTTCGTACTCGAACTTGTCAATGACATACTCCGGTGCGTTTCAGAACGTTTAAAAAAAACAAGAATGAAGGAAGGCGGGATGTGGTCTTGTCTGTAGCATTTTGATCAATTCAATTTATACCTGCTTGATTTGGCACGAGCGTCGGGTTAAAAAAAATCAAATGGTCTGCCTTTGGAATATCAGAGGTCTGAACGTCTGCCTCATAGATTTTCTTGGTTTTCATAAGGAATTCAAACATCAGTCCAAGAGGCAGACGTGTGCGCATAATATAGCACACCTTTTTTTACATTTTTGGAGCACTGTTAATACATAGACAACGCAGAGGCAACATGTCAGCAGACAATTTTTCCGTGGTAAGAACCACGGAAAAATTGTTTTTGATCGAACAATTCAAATCTGCCAAGTGTGCACTTCATATACTCGTACAGTTTTTTAATCATAAAAATAAATTAAAAAATTGAATACTTACTACAAAAGTTAGAGCTGCTTCTTCGATTCTTTGTGTTTCCAGGATGACTGTGATCAGCCCCAGAAGCAGACGTGTGCGCATAATATATATAGTGGTGGACAAGGTCCTTGATGTTTCTTAGGGCATAAATATCACTATTAATAACGTCTGCCTTGTGTGCTGATCATATCGAAATTTTGCTCGCCAGCTCCCTAACTATTAGGCCCGATTATCTTAGTCTTTAAAACAATTTTACTTAATGCACTAGAGCATAAAAGTGGCATTTTGTGCAGCATACCTAAATCCAGCACATAGGCGAGCATGAGAAGTGAAAAAGATATATCTAAGTACCTACTTTATTTTGCCGTATATTTTGAAACCCCTTAAGGACTCAAAACCTTTTGCACAAGCAGAGCTCAAGCAAGCTTCTTGCCAAATTGTCTAATAGGACAAGTAAGTGCAGGCCCCGTAGCATGGATTGCGTTATCACGCGATAAGTGACAGGATAGGCGCGTCGTCTCGTTCTATCGAACGGTGTCAGCCAGGGACGGATAGTCTATCCTGTCACTTATCGCGTGATAGCCGTCCATCCATGGCCATCCATGCTACGGGGCCAGGAATCCTACACCCGAAAACCTTATATTTGTAGGTACATCCAAAAAAAAAAGATTATTGACGTATTTCCAGTCGGTAAAGTTACTGCAACCTGCAAAGTTAAGTTTGTCTTTTAATTAACTCGGAAAAATCTTTAAGACACGATTCCTGTGATGGACGAGCTACCTAGTAAGGAAACCTCGGTGCGCACTTGACAGATTTTATTTAGTAAGTCCCATGCTATTGCGAAAGAAAACTCAGAAAGTACCAAATTAAAGGCTTTTCGAGGTTGTTAAAATTTTCTTTTACAAATTTATTTCAATGGAATCCAGTCATTTTATTTATGACCAAAAATAATTTAGTTATTGCAATGATAGGCTCATTACTTTGTAAATATCCTGCTCGAAAAACAGAAAGTAGGTGGTCATAATAAAAAGTCACTTAAGCCGTTAAAGGCGTGTGAATATTTAAATGTTATTGAATTTGAATGTAAGACTCGTAAAATTAATCGTGTTTAATGTGGTAGGTATCGAATTTCTTTAGCAGCTATTCACACAGTTTGCCCGGTGTAATCACGCCCTTAGAGGCAATCGTAAGTGTGCTAATAAATACTTGGCCAATTTATGATAGGTTTGGACCACTTTGAGATATTTAACAGTGGTAAGTATATATAATCTTGTCATAAACTTTGCATGACGGGCTACTAATAATATTGAATTTTCTCGAAAGAGGATTACAAATATAGTCACATGGAGAAAAAAGTAACACAAGACAATAAATAAGTACAACTTGGAAAAGTTGAAAACCCCGCGACATTTTCATTTCAAAGGTCAACCTATCTCAAAAACCGCTGAACCGATTTTCTTGAATCGTAGCTAAGAACCATCTCGATCGCGTAAGCTTTCGGATAAAAACCGCAGTCAAATCGGTCCATTCGTTTAGGAGCTATGATGCCACAGACAGACATACACACAGACAGACAGACACACAGACACATCAAACTTATAACACCCCTCCTTTTCCGTCGGGGGTTAATAATCATAAAGTTTTAAGAGAGGGTTATACTCTGTCCCTTTTCCGCAAAACGCCCCTTAACATGAAACTTGTGACGCTCGAGTGGAGACCCGTGACGTCTTATTCTGTGCCCGTGACGTCACAGGTCTTTATCTCTCTATCAAGCAATACGGCTGTATTTTCGTAATTTCGATGATAGGATTTTCGTTATTAGGCATTATTTGCCTTCTTTCTTTTGGAGTAATAATAAAATTAGAGTACACAACCCTATTAATAACCCTACCGCGACTACAAACTTCTTAACCAAAAACAGTTGAAAGAGATTTAGATGTCGTCACATTGACAACTCAGTAATCAACGGCTTTCTCCGGTCCATTGTTTGCAGTACTAGGCGTCGGAGCGGCTCTAACACCATTTACGGCTTATAAATATGCATATTAATAACATGACTAAGTGAGTATGTTTAGTCACACCTAATTCATGATTATAGTAGTCTGGTGATATGTACCTACGCGTGGAAATGATTTCCTGACTGCATGAGAGAGTGCTGATACTTACCTATTACATTCGTGATTAATGTTCCGCAAAATGGGATACTTGGGATAAATAGTCGTCGTTGATTGATACAAAATTATATAGCGGCCATTCCTACCAGTGTTACCACTCAGGAAATTCGTACACTACTTATTAAACTAACAAATATGCCACAGGACACCAAAGTCCAAACTTACCTAATTGACGCTAGTTGAAGAAGGCTACCGCTTAATTTTCAGGAAAGGGTAATACCTAATGGGTTTAGGTTTCCCTTTTATAGGGTCATATATGGGTACATCTTAAGGCGACGTGAGCTCCAAAAACGGATTAAAAAAAAATCGTAGCTCTTGTTTGGATTATAATACGACTACCCTAAATTTAATTAGCAATCTTGAGGCCTTTTTCGAGGGAAATCAGCTATTCAAATCCTGAGTTTTTGACTTTCGCTCGATAGAAAAAAATCACGAACATAGGTCTAAAATACACTTTAAAAAATCGTAACAAATTATGCACAACAGCTAAACATATTCCAATTAGTTCTAAAAATCGGCAATGTCATGTTTCAGGGAAATCAGCTATTACTTTTTTATTTATTAAAACGCACAAAGAAATAAAATTAAAAAACATGATATCCGCACTTCCAAACACGCACTTCCATCTCGCTCACGCTTATGCTTAGTGAGAGGGAGAGAAGACCACGAACCTACGTCCCCTTAAGTAGTATGTCAAAAGTAAAGGGGTAAAAATTGCATACTTACTTGTTAAATGGGTATCCCTTACGAAAGCTGAGGTGGGCTACCCTTTCGAAAGGCTTTTGGTATTTTTTTTTGGATATTGGTTAATAAAGAAATTTTAAAGACGACGAAAGAGTTTTGACGAGTGAACAAGGAACTCACCCCTGGACGCAGTGCGAGGCAGTGATCAGGTGGTCGTTGGCCACGACGGTGGCTCCGCAGATGAACTTGCCGTCCTTGCGCAGCGCCGCCAGCCACGGGAACTCGCCCGGGGCCGCGGGTCCGCCTCCGATCACGCGCGCGCCCCGCGCCACCCCGCATGCTGCAAACGATGTGTTGCTTTTAAGTTTTAACAAGAGGATTGTGAAGTGCCGACACGCGGCGCGAGTAGGTATTTAAAAAAAATCTGTTTCACACCGCTCTGTGCCTTACCCGTATCGTGCGATAGAGAGAGTTGCAAGTCCTGGAGGCAATTGCCTACATTTTCTTGTTGAAATATTGTTTCGGGTGATACCTAACGTTTTTACCCCCCTAATTTCTTAAAAATCAAAACGTACAGACCTAGTTTTCCAATATATCTACAACATATCGAAAAATTATAAAAATCAAACTATGTTTACGGGGTGAAAAACGTTATCGCTATTTTTATGAACATTTACAGGTTCACAATCCTCTTAATTCAAGTGTCACCTATTGACCCTCTAATCTCTTTGTAAAGCGATATCAGGCTACTTCCAAAAATGTCAGTGACTGGCGACTTTTATGGACCTTTTGTTGACACATATTAGAGACAGTGAAAGCTCACAGACAGAGACAGTCAAATTCGAAATTCTTTTCAAATAAATCTTTGTGTCAGAGCGATTGGCTTCGAGGGTTTTGAGAACTCTATAACCTACTAATGTAGAGATTGCTGTAAAATACGCCCTATGAATATATTTCTATTATATATTCAAGTTCAGGGGCCTTCCATAATAAATAGTTAATTACAATCAGCTCATTAGGTATAGTCACAAAAGCTTGGTCCCTCAGCACGCACCAAGGCCGCTACACCCTTTTGTTCACAGGGCTATAAATCTGCACCGACACCGACATACATTCTGCCGATGAGTTATTTCGAAGCATGCAATTTCATAATTTACCGTCGAAAAGTGGGTTAAGTTGTGGCATTGTCTGATAACGCTATTTAAGCCATGCACGACAATAACATATCCATTGTCAATAGTGGTAGACATCGATCATGACCTAAATAGGAGACCTAGATTGTTTTTTAATGGTCTTTATTCTTTACCCGTGTTTGACTTTCGCTGCTGCACCTACTTGTCACGATTTGCAAACATTATCAGGGAACTTTCTGAATCAGTCTTATGCATAGGTATAAGTATATGTATACTACTCATGAGTATTTTGAAATAATTAATTTATGTTAGGACTTACTAGAGTTTTTTCCATACTAATGATCCTAAGCGATTTAAGTAATATAGCAGTATTAATGCGCATTCTATATAAAAAGTATGTGTCAAAAAATGCACAGAAAGTCAACTGCGTACGTACTTAAGTAACGTATACCTACGTACTCTCAAGACGATTCTACCGAGCCCTAACGCGATGGATTTGTCACATTTATTTAGGAGTTCCTATGGCTGCTTTCTGTCTCCGTTATCAGACTAATTTTCTGGTAGGGACCATAATTTTGCAATGTCACCCAACTTCAATATGTGTACTTAGAAAATTTTAACTCTATTGGGCGCCGGGAAGTTCGGCAAATTCAACTTGCAAGATTTGAAAAAAAAAGCAAGGAAAACTCAATATTTACGAGTACGTATTAGGATAAAGACGGAAGTCAAATACGGCGCTAGATTTCTAAAGTTTTTAGCGTACATTTCATCAGTTCGTGGTCAGGTTTAACATGTGTAAGTGGCTCTCTAAAAGCACTCACTGCATGCTGTTAGTGGGGAGTGACATAACAATGCAAGAGTGGAGTAAAATGTTTATAGAAATTATCTTGAATGAAATTAGTGAGCGTAATGTTTAGTGTTACGAAACCCTGTAAGAGTACACAAACAAACAAGAAGACTGATGATGTGATAATGCGACGGAATATTTTAGATAAATACCTACTAAGGATTGCAAGTGCAACCAATAATTAACTCCGGGTAATAACTACATGGTGACAAAATTATTAATTGGCTTATGAGTAGGTGATTCTAGTTATTATGTTAGATCATTTTACTGAAAAATATATAATTAAGGCAGTTTAATAATGGCGATGAGGGATGACACCAAGTGTAACTTTAATGAAAATGGGTTAATTGTGAACCTATATAAAGTGTGTAAGTAAGTAAGTAGGGAGTTACTTTTAATACTCTTAACTGCAACACAAGTGCAATGCAATGGTACCAACATTCAGTCAGCACTGTAATATTGTGCAGTGTCTATTGCACTACTATGCACTTAACAATTGTTCGAAAGCACTACTTACTTGTTGGTTACTAATGTAACTAATTGTATATGGTACCTTTTGGCAATAATCGGAAAAATACCTGTTTAATGTGGCCACTGATGATGGAACACAAATCACTGAAACACGATTACACCACAAAACACTATAGCTCTGGTTCCGTTCAAGCTGAAGCCATACCGCGCTGTAAAATATGAAAATAATGTGAAGTGATGACTGCTGGGCACTCACTGCAGGGCTTGCAGGCGGCGGCAGCGGCGATGACGACAAGGCAGCACAAGGCACGGAGCATGGCGGGCGGAGGCTCGGGCGGCTCTGGAGCCGGAGGGAGACGCCGGCCCAGCTATTATAGGCCGCGGGCGGCGCATCCGATAAGCCCAGGGCCAGGGTAGCCAAGTTCACGGCAACGCGGCCACGGAGCGAATGACTCGCCTATCTCGACATGGTCGCGCACACACCCCACTGCCGAATGTGAAGTGGTGGCAGAATGAGACCTTGACAGAAGGTCGCATGTCAGGCTCATAAATATAATGCTATTTACTATTCCTGTTGATACAATTTAGACTGGAATAACAAATATATAGCAAAAATAGTAGGTTAAGTTATTATGTTGCTTGGAATTCGTATGTTATTAACATATTATTGAGAGCTGTTACGCTGCGCCAGCTACTACGCCGCAAAAAAGCGCCATTCATCGTGGGATCGACACCCGCGATTAATTATCATATTTATCACATATACTTATAAGTGGTCATTAAAATGCGGCCGAAAGAAAGCTGCCCCTTCATGAGCGCTTGAACAAGCCATGGAAAGGAAGGCTTGAGTTGGCAACTACCACCACACCATATCTGGCGTTAATTAGGGACGTAGTTCGTGAAATCGATAGTCATCTCGTTACTGAACATGCCATACAAGAATTACCTACTCTTTTGCCAACGAGTAAGTAGGTAGCTGATCGATTGCATTTCATAAACTCATTTCGTCAGGGATTTACTAGGGTGTAGGCACATGTGTAAGTAGGGAGGTATAGGCGCAAGTGCGTGTAGGTGTAGGTACTATCAAACAGTAACTACACTGACATAGAGAAAAGTTTGCTCTGTGTTTCAATCATGCCAACTATGTGGTTTAAAAAAAAATGCGTTTAACCGTGACCATTTTTTGCAGTCTTATATTATTTATTTATATTAAAAATATTATCAATAACTATTATATTGTACTTGATGATATAGATACAGGTCAAAACAATTTAGGTAAACGCGCACACTGCAGGCGGCGCAGGCCGGGAATCGAACCCGTGTCTATGGAATACCAGTCTATCGCGTATTCCCCTCCGCTTCTGATGCGCCTGTACCTGTACCTATGCTGCCAAACTTTATACTTGTGCTTTGCTTATGTGACGACAATCTTCATACCCGTCTTATTTAGATTTCTAATTGATCTTTTTAATTTGATATTTGTATGAATGGGTCCCACAATAAAATCGTGGTATGTTCTCCGAAGTAAGTACCAACAATGTTTTGATGGGTGGGATCTAGGAGATATTTCCTGTACTTATATCGCGACCGCGGCGCCGCCGCCGCCGTTGCCCGTGCGCGGGGCGGCTGCAGTTGCAAATTCAAAAGGTGAGCTTTTTTACGCAATGCAACTTCACCGCGGCCAGATGGACCAAGTTTTAATTAAATCCGTTTATATTTGGACAATCTTGGCCAATAGCTTACGTAATCCAGGATTAACTTGCATTCATTTGTTTGGTAATATTGTCTTTACCGGATGGAATCGACATGCATTTGCGTTCCGTGACCTTTCTGCACAAGTAACGTGCAGTAGCCGTAAGGCGCCATCCTACTTTCTTATCTCCACTTATAATAAATCTCTAAATTAAAAAAAGAATCAGCCAGTTTGAAACTAAGCTTTGCGCGGTTCGAATGTTCTCAGCATCCCATGAACGGAAAAATATGAAACATTTTATATAGGTACATTATTATGCTAGCTGCAACTTAGGATAGTTTTTATCCGACTGCGACAGTTAATTAATTTTCCGAAATATACGACTTCATTTAATTTTTCATTTATTTTTATTGAAATCAAACGCTGCTCCAACTGTCAGCTATAAGAACCGTCAAATTTTCGTCAAAATGGCGGAATTGCTTTGCCTTTCACTTATTAATAATTTAAATCCCGTCTACGATAGACCTTTACGAGACAAATGCTAAAATATAAACCATAAAAAAATATTCGATTCTGATATGAGAACTTATATGCGCAAATGTCGTTTTATGTCGTAATTTCAATAAATGAAATCAACAAATTTGAACAATATAATTAACACGAATTTGTTTTTTTTGAATGACAATGGCACGCGCTCGGCGCATTCAGCCAAAGTACCTGCGGCGCTACCACGAAAACCTATACTCAATGTTCATATATTTGCATCCCTGTCACTCGAGTATGGTTAGTGCGATAGAGATAGAGATACCCGAATATTTTCGAATTCCGAAGTTCGTGGTTATAGCTCAGGAATCGAAAATATGGTAAATAATCATAATGTATTTTCTCGAAAAAGAATTTAAAATAAATATAGTCAAATGGAGAAAAAAACAAAGCAAGAGGTTATATAGGTAATGATTAAGTTATAAGAGTCCAAAGTTTTAAGAGGGGGTATGTTCTGTCCCTTTTCCGCAAAACGCACCTTCATATGAAACGATTGTTTTTTACTATGACGCTCGAGTATATTGACGTCACAGTCCCTCATCGTTTTCTCACTCTAACAAGCGACATTAAAACGGATGTAGCTTCATAATTTTTTGAGATATTTGAATGGGAGTTTCATTATCTTCTATCTATTTATACATAATAAATGCCTATGTCCTGACTGACTTATTCACTCAATCACTCACTCACTCACTCATCAACGCACAGCCGAAACTACTAATCTTAGAGAGTTGATTTTTGCACAGTATGTTGCTTTTATAACGTGGGTTGGTTTTGAGCTATAGACTTAAACTTTGTAGAAAAATTAGTTATTAGAATACAAATGAAACACTTTCAGCGTTTTGGAAAATTCCACCCCTACGGGGGTAAAATAGGGGTGCAAGGTTTGTATGGGGGAAACATTTTTTTTTTAAATAGAGACTTAAAACTTTGTAGAAAGATCAGTCATTAGAATACAAATAAAGAACTTTCAGGGTTTTAGAAAATTCTACCCCTAAAGGGGTAAAATAGAGTGCAAAGTTTGTATGGGAAAAACTACTTTTTTTTAAATAGAGACTTAAAACTTTGTAGAGAAATTATTCATTAGAATACAAATAAAGTACCTAGATTCAGTGTTTTAAAAAAATCTACCCCTAAGGGGGTAAAATAGGGGTGCAAATTTTGTATGGGGGAAACAATATTTTTTTTAAATAGAGACTTAAAACTTTGTAGAAAGATTAGTCATCAGAATACAAATTAAGTACTTTCAGCGTTTTAGAAAATTCTACCCCTAAAAATAGGGGGCTAAAATAGGGGTGCAAAGTTTGTATGTGGGAAACTATTTTTTTTAGCTAGAGTCCTAAAACTTTGTAGAAAGATTATTTAAATACAAAGAAAGTACTTTCAGCGTTTTGGAAAATTTCACCCCTAAGGGGGTAAAATAGGGTGCAAAGTTTGTATGGGAAAAACATATTTTTTTTAATAGAGACTTAAAATTTTGACGAAAAATTACTTATTAGAACATGAAAAATACTACATTCGGCGTTTTACAAAAATCATTCCCTAAGGGGGTTAAAAAAGGGTGCAAGGTTTGTATGGGGAACACTTTTTCTGAGCTAGACACTTAAAACTTTGTAGAAAGATTACTTATAAAAATACAAAAAAAAAGACTTTCAGCGTTTTGAAAAAATCTATCCCTAAGGGGGATAAAAAGGGGTGCAAAGGTTTTATCAGGGAAAGTTTATGTTTTTGAGTTAGAGACTTGAAACTTTGTAGAAAGATTACTTATTAAAATACAAAAAAAGAACACAAATCGTTTTAGAAAATTCCACCCCTAATAGGGTTAAAAAGGAGAGCAAGCTTTGCATGGGCAACACTTTTTTTTGAGTTAGACTTAAAACTTTGCAAAAAGATTACTTATTAGAATACTAAAAAAGAACTTTCAGCGTTTTAGAAAACTCCATCCCTAAGGGGATCCTTAAGATCCTTAAGAAGGGTAGCCAGTGTTGTGTAGGAAAAACTTTTTTTTTTACTAGACTTAAAACTATTCAAAATGTTACTTATTAAAATTAATAATAAAGTACATTCAGAGTTTTAGAAAATTCCACCCCTAAGGGGGTTAAGAAAGCTTTGTATGGGCAACACTTTTTTTGAGCTAGAGACTTAAAAGTTTACGAAAAAAGTTCTTTCAGCGATTAGAAAAATTCAACCTCTAAGGGGGTTTAAAAGGGGGTTCAAATTTTAAATGGCGAGCAATAAAATTTTAAAGTGTGAGTAAGAGATTTTTAACTTCGGTCTTATTCTGTACGTTAAAATACTACAAAACTGATTTCAGAGTTTTTCCAAATTCATCCCCTAAGAGTGTTTAAATTGGTTCAAAGTTTGAGTATTTCAAGGCATTTTTAAAGTATGAGATTATTAACTTTGGTTTTAGACTGTTTGTTCACAAACTAGAAAATGAACATCAACTTTTTTTTAATTATCCCCTAAAAGAGGGTTCAAATTTTGTATTGAGAGAAATCATTTTCTAAGACGATAAAAAGTTCTACGCGGACGAAGTCGCGGGCAACAGCTAGTTTATTATATGTCTGTTAATTTTGATTTGTGAGGAACAAAGTAAGTATTACACTTACTTTTGCACCTAACTTTCAATGCTGTAGGTATGTAGGCCGAGTCATAACCACAAGGCCGCTGTTTACTTAGCATTCGATCGTCTAAGTGGAGATAAGCATCTGACTAATAGTTAATGATTTTCAATGAAAGGAGAACAATATAATTTTGTTAGTAAGTATATATAAGTAGAAGCTTCTGCTTGGCCAAAATGACGGTTAATAATATGGAAAAAATAATTTCATCACTTAAGTTAAAAGTAAGTAAGGTACCTAGTCACACTTAAAAACATAATAGCCTCGAAAGACTAATCTCAGAGGATTACGTCTTGAGTAAAATATTAAACCACTTACTTAATGTCAGTTTCATGTTGGAATTTGTAAACAATAGTGTCCTCGGCGAGGCCACTATTGTTTACAACATGAAACAAAAATTACGTGGTTTGATATTTTACTCAAGACGTAGATAATAAAATGACAGGTAAATCACATGATTAAGGCACCTACATTTCTTTAACCCTACGCAAACAGTTGAAGACGAGAACGCGGAACTATTTCCTGAACAAACAGCATTATCTAAAGGGCATGTGGATAGCAACGTGCTTTTCGTTCCAGTCTCATGGAAACATTGCTGCGCACACTGTCAAGATGAATCATTTCCTGTGATGAATAAACAAAGTTAGCCTTAGGGTTGTACGGAAATATTTCACAATTTAGGAAAACATTTCCTAGATAACGGCGTACGATGAGGAAGCCTTGGCATATACGATAACCTTGATACCTACTAAAACCAGAGTCCGATTATGGCATACCTACTTAAACATAAAGATGCTCTTCTGTCTTCACTACCAGCTAACAGCTACTATTGATAATGGCTGTTGTGTGTTGTGTGGCGATGGCGTAGTTAGCATGGGTGACACTTTGGTAGGTTGAAAGTACTTAGAAGTCATGCATTACGAAAGTAAAAAAAAACTACTTACTAGATCTCGTTGGAACCAATTTTCGGCGGAAGTTTGCATGGTAATGTACCTACATCATATATTTTTTTAGTTTTATCATTCTCATTTTAGAAGTTACAGGGGGGGACGGGACACATTTTGCCACTTTGGTTTGGAAGTGTCTCACGCGCAAAGTATTCAGTTTAGAAAAAAATGATATTAAAAACCACAATTACCGTGAATGACTAGGTAAGTAAATTAAACAAAAATAAAAGGAAATAGTTTTGAAGGTACCTAGTACCTACACCAATTTTCCCAAAACCTTGAGTTTGAAAGTACCTAAACCGAAACAGTCCACTTCAGTCACAATCGCAGCGATAAATGGCTTATAAATGTTACCATTACAGGCCCTCTTTACATATCAATTTCTTCTTAAACGCTAACGCTGCGGTTTATTCTCGGTAGAAACGGTTCAGGAAGGTAGCGCTTATTAAATGCGCAATTCGTCTTTTAGGTCATATCAGCGTGTCTTTAGTTATGAATGGAAAACTCGACGCAAACATGGGGGCGTGTTGGAAAGAGCCTGCGGCGTGCCTTTGCAGCGGGTCCGCGGCGGGGGCGTGGCGTGGAAAGAGCCGATTCCACCGAAGACGACCAAGTGTGCCAAGGTGGCGCCGCACCCGTATGTCGATAACGATGCAGCCTTCGGTGCATCACTATTGGAAGAGCATTGTTTTACGGCGGGCGAGTTGCTTTCGAGTTCGGATTTGACCTAGCCCAGACCGAGATCAAGGCCACCTATTTGACTTTGTTTCAATGACAGCGCGTGACGTGGCGGCCATAGGTACGAGTATCACAATGATTATATGCAACTGTTGATGGCTTGAGACTTCAGAGTAGTAACATTTTACAGTCCGCTGCTGATAAAAAATCAACAATATGCCCCTGGAGTTTTCACTGAAACATTTCACTGCAAGGAAAAATTTCGCTTTCGGATTTGCAAACATTTTTGGTTTTCAAAATCAAAGTTTAGAAAAATCCTTAAATAAAAAAAAATACAAAAATAACAATGTTGTTTTCTTAGATTTTCACTTTTTTTCAATATTATATTTTCCGAGAAAACTAAGATGTACATCTTAGAAGAGATGACGTTTAAATGAAAAACGGCAGTTCTGACGGTTATAGTTTGTTTCAGTTAAAATGGCGACAATGCACTTAACGTGGGATTTTACGACTTCTTTTGTTGCTAAATAAGTTGTAAATGTTGGAAAAGATAACAGAGAAGTCATAAAACCGAAATGTGTCGTGACTGGAGTCGTGTTTGTTCTATTGTTTATGCATAATTATTACTACAACCCTACATGAAGATAACAATTAAACAATAGATGTCGGTAATTGTTAATTTAAGTTACTTATCGTCATTTAAACTACAACAAACTATGCGACATTGTTGATGGGACACCAAGTGAGTGCAACGCATCTGATACGCCAATATGTGGACACACGGAGAATGTATTGAGTGTTTTCTGTTTGTATATTGTCTCTATGTTATTTACAGTGTATTATAGGGTCCCAATCCAAAAAGGTAATCAAGGCACCCTTCTGGACTCTCTCCGTCTATCCGTAGATAAGTCACATCACTAAATAGGTCTCTCAGGAACTACTTAAGGTATCGATTAGAAATTTGGAATTTATTATTTTTATAAATAAAGCTAAGCCAAACTTATTGAGATTGAGATATTAATTGATAAAATTATAAATAATTTTACATGTCATTCATTGTACATGGGATTATATTAAACTACTTATAGGTTGGTTTAATTTTATATTATTTTAGTATATAGTTACGTTGGTTTCCATTTTCAATAGAACTGTCTATTGAAAATGGAAATAGTACATTATGATACAAGTGTGCTACGTTGGTAATTACACTCGAGTCGGCTTTTAAGCCTGAGCCGAAGGCGAAGGCTTAATGGAGACGAGAAGTGTAATGACCAATGCTCACGTGTTTCATACGACGTTTTTCAACACATTTGCGAGACAAAAAAAAAAAAAAAAATGAAAATGTTAAAAGATATGTAATGAAAAGGCACTAGTGCGATAATGTAATGTAAAAGTCACGGCATGGGTAATATTCTGCATTATTTTGCTAATATTTAAAAATATATGAAATGAAAAGGCACTAGTGCGATAATGTAATGTAAAAGGCACGGCATGGGTAATATTCTGCATTATCAGTGTAAATACGCTGTAATAAGACCTACTTTACGAGCAGGTGTGTTGAAAAGTTAATTATATATAAATACATGTTACGAGTATGAGCTGCCCCCCTATTCTGTAACTTGTTTTAAGATCACCTCAACGCTCACCCTCAATTATACCTTGACACCGCGATGCGTAGTAATTAAGCGTAGGTAGAAGTCTAGTTTCATAACGGGTGACCGGCGGGGTGAGCCGCATTAACGCGTAGCGAATAACAGCCAGCGCCTCGTGTTCATTGCATCGGTGAGCAGTGATTTTAAACTCGACTCAACCGAAAGATTCGTCATTAACCAGTGGTAGTATCTCCGTTGAAAGTTATTTATGATTTCATTGGAAAATTAAAGCAGAATGCACCAGTGACACAGTTCAATCCAAATTAGGTCAGTCTGGCCTGCATGGAGGCTTGACCGCGACATGTTCTACTTAGTGACGGATGCGTTCTCACCTGTTATCGGAGATTGCTGATACTGTGAGTACTGAATACCAATACTCTAATTAAATGAACTTAATATAACACGGATTTCTTGTCAGATTCTGATAACTTCAAGGAAATATTCTCTAAATTTCTGAAAATTAATTGCCCACCTTAAATTGTATTTGTCAATTCACGCAGACAAACTTTCAAAGGTCGAGGTCAATTTAAGAGAGAATTGCATGCGGTTCTATGGGCACATGAAGATTAGGTACCTACTAGTCCTACTACCTACAACGGAGACCATATGGCTAAGGTGGCGATAGAATATGAGTTAGATTAGAGGCCGAGGAACACCAGCTGCCAGCTAGAAGAGATGATTGAAACATTTGTATGGACACATTATGAAGCGCAAATGGGATCATACGACTCGGTGGTGCTGGTGGGTGATGCAATAAGTACCATTGAAAAATATCTTGAAACTGTCGAAATAAAAGCAATTACATTAAATAGGGAAATTGTTTTGGAGAGAAGAGGCAATGAGAGATGAGGCCAAATGAGATGGGGCTAAAGCCAGACGATACGTTATGATGACAGGCGGCTCACTTTCTTCTAAGCCGGCTCACGAGTCAAACAAGAGCTCGTAAAGGCATTTACTCATGTTAATTAAAAATATGTAATTTTTTAACGAGGGAGAGTACCTAGGTAGAGATTTATAATTATAATATATACGAGTATGGAAAGTGCCCATCCATAATTTTGGCGACATTCACCTTCGTATATATGTGGCTTCTACTCCAGGCAAAATACGGTTTTGAAAAACATTAATTTATAATAGCGTTTTTTTTCTTTATATAATTTTAAAACATTATTCTAAGATGCTTTATTCAAGAATCCAACAAACTTTCCATCCGGAAGTATTTAAATAGATTTAAATAAAGCATGAATTGTTTTTTTTATATTATTTATCTTGAATATTATAGAACAAATGTAAATGAACCGAAATAAAGATAAAACCATTTATTAATATTTTTTCTGACTTTTCAAAAGCTAGTTAAATTGTAATTTTTTTGATGTTTGAAATTTTGTTGGATTTTGTCGCTAGGTAACTATTTAATTGATAATATATCCATTGCCAAGAAAAAATCGTCTATTATAAATTATTTCCAAATTTGACATTTTTTCCATACAAGTTGTCAGTTCATTGCCTGAACTATTCTTCTTTTGATCGCGTCTCTACCTTACTCTACATCGTATATATGCTCTAGCCGCCATACAAGAATAATAGGGGTGTAGACACTAAATAAGATAATCAATAATGTTGCATTTTCTCGAAAAAGGATTATAAATGTAGTCAAATGGAGAAAAAAGCAACGCAAGAGGTTATATAATCACAAAGTTATAAGCGTCCAAAGTGTTAAGAATATTCTGTGGAAGGGGAATGTTCTGTCCCTTTTCCGCAAAACGCACCTTCATATGAAACGATTGTCATTTACTATGACGCTAGACTGCTAGACGATCGTGACGTCACGAATAGTCACGATCCCAGAGCGTTTTCTCTCTCTAACAGGCAACATTGAAACGGTTGTAGCTTCGTAATTTTTTGAGATATTCGAATGGGATTTTCGTCATCTATATAAAATATATAAATGCCTATGTCCGACTGACTTATTCACTCACTGACTCATCAACGTACAGCCGAAACTACTGGGGCTAGAGAGTTGATTTTTGCACAGTAGGTTGCTTTTATAACGTAAGCTAGGTATAAGAAGCAATTTTTGGAAATTTCACCCCTAAGGGGGTAAAATAGGGGTGCAAAGTTTGTATGGGGGAAACTTTTTTTTTGAGCTAGAAACTTAAAACTTTGTTGAAAGATTAGTTATTAAAATACAAATAAAGTAATTTCAGCGTTTTGAAAAATTCCGCCCCTAAGGGGGTAAAATAGGGGTGAAAAGTTTGTATGGGGGAAACATTTCTTTTTTAAATAGAGACTTAAAACTTTGTAGAAAGATTAGTCATTAGAATACAAATAAAGTAGGTACTTTCAGCTATTTAGAAAATTCTACTCCTAAGGGGGGTGTAAAGTTTGTATGTGGAAAACTTTTTTTTTGAGCTAGAGACCTAAAACTATGTAGAAAGATTAGTTATTAGAATACAAAGAAAGTACTTTCAGCGTTTTGGAAAATTTCACTCCAAGGGGGTAAAATAGGGTGCAAAGTGTGTATGGGAAAAACTACTTTTTTAAAATAGAGACTTAAAACTTTGTAGAAAGATAACTTATTAGAACATGAAAAAAACTACATTCAGCGTTTTATAAAAATCTTTATTTGAGGGGGTTAAAAAGGGGTGCAAGGTTTGTATGGGGAACACTTTTTCTGAGCTAGACACTTGAAACTTTGTAGAAAGATTACTTATAAAAATTAAAAAAAGTACTTTCAGCGTTTTGGAAAAAACCATCCCTAGGGGGATAAAAAGGGGTGCAACGTTTTTATGAGGGAAAGTTTATTTTTTGAGTTAGAGACTTGAAACTTTCTGGAAAGATTACTTATTAAAATACAAGAGAGGTAGGGCACAGCGGAATGTCATCTCGCTCGTATGTGGAGCAGCCCAACTGGGGAAGTACCTCCACCTTACAGAAGACCGCAGCCATAATAGCACCACTGCTTTGTAGTGTTGCTATATATTGCATGCTACGAAGTATGTAATGTTGTGTTCCTGGTGGTGAGTAAGGTCGCCAGAGCTCACCCTAGGCGCTGTGTTGGGAGTGAGGGACCTGCATGTCTCTATCTGCCAACACAGCGAATCCTCAAGTGAATAAAGGGTCGGCAACGCGCTTGTGATTCTTCTGGAGTCACAAGTGTCCATAGGCGACGTTACCAGCTTAACATCAGGCAGGCCGTAAGCTTGTTTGCCACCGTCGTAGTATAAAAAAAATATACAAAAAAAGGACAAAGCGTTTTAGAAAATTCCACCTCTAAGGGGGTTAAAAAGGGGAGCAAGCTTTGCATGGGCAACACTTTTTTTGAGTTAGAGACTTAAAACTAAGAAAAAGATTACTTATTAGAACACTAAAAAAGAACTTTCAGCGTTTTAGAAAATTCCACCCCTAAGGGGGTTAACAAGGGGAGCCAGTGTTGTGTGGGAAACACTTTTTTTTAACTAGACTTAAAACTATTAGAAAGATTACTTACTTATTAAAATACAAAAAAAAGTACTTTCAGAGTTTTAGAAAATTCTACCCCAAAGAGGTTTAAAAAGGGGCAAGCTTTGTACTCGTATGGGCAACACTTTTTTTGAGCTAGAGCTAGAGAGTAAGATTACTTACTACAATACGAAAAAGTATTTTCAGCGATTAGAAAAATTCAACCCCTAAGGGGGTTTAAAAGGGAGTTCAGATTTTAAATGGTGAGCAAGAAAATTTTAAAGTGTGAGTAAGAGATTTGTAACTTCGGTCTTATTCTGTACGTTAAAAGACTACAAAACTAATTTAAGAGTTTTTACAAATTCATCCCCTAAGAGTGTTAAAAGGGGGTTCAAAGTTTGTGTATTTCAAGACATTTTTAAAGTAGGTATGAGATTTTTAACTTTGGTTTTAGACTGTTTGTTCACAAACTAGAAAATGAACATCAACGTTATTTTTAATTTATCCCCTAAAAGAGGGTTCAAAGTTTGTATTGAGAGAAATTATTTTCTAAGACGATAAAAAGTTCTACGCGGACGAAGTCGCGGCCAACAGCTAGTTAGGCATATTTTTTTGCCTTCTTTCTTTTGAAGTAATAATAGATTTTGAGTCTACATCGCTATTGACAATGAAATTTTAATCACTATCAAGGAAATAGAAGAAAACAAAACAGTAAAACTATGTTTCAATTTAGAATGGTATAAATTCTATTGAAGAGAAGGATGTCTTTTTAGGGTTCCGTACTCAAAGAGTAAAACGGAACGCGAACTAAGACTCCGCTGTCCGTCCGTCCGTCTGTCTGTCAAAAGGCTGTATCTCAATGATACCGTGATAGTTCCAGCTGAAATTTTCACAGATGATGTATTTCTGTTGCCGCTATGACAACAAATACTAAAAACACAGAATAAACAAGTTTTTTTTATCGATAATGGTACGGAACCCTTCGTGCGCGAGTCCGACTCGCACTTGGCCGGTTTTTATTTTATACTTAGTCCTTTGGGCGGCCAGAGGATATAAAAGGGGCTATGTAACCATTTTTAAGGTGTAGGTTTAAACATTTTATGATCAAGCAGGTGTAGGTGCTAAATGACCGCCTCTGAATATTATCTAAGGTAATCGTCCTAGTCCTCGACGCTGCACTAGTGTATGACATCAAACTAAGTATCTGTGTATGACATCGCCACTTTATTTTATGTGAATTTTATCTTCATGCGAATTGAAGCCATGTCACTTTGATATAAAGTGCCCAATGTGCAACGAAAAGCATAAAGTGAACAACTTCAATCGTGATTTTTCACCCCACGATGCGAGTGCCTACCAAAATAATTTAGCATTTTGATCTGCACGTAAAGCTATATTACCAACGTATCCAATAAATTCAGGCGTGCGTCGATATCAAACTTGTCTAAGATAACCTTTCTGGCTAGATCGATATTCAAATCGTTAGGGTCGTTTCGCCGGTTAGCGACCACTTAGCCGAGTTGCTCACTTTAGATTAGTAAATGTATACCTATTCAATGTACACACATAATAGATGGTATTCGTATAGGTTCTGAGTATAGTCAAGTTTTGAAACCTACAATAAAATATAGCACTTTCATCCATAGATGAGGAAAAACTATGGAAAAGGTTTCAAAATAGCGAATTCGCTGGATAGCGACCGCTTTAGTCGGTTTGCGACCACCTGTTAGCTAGTTGGCGACCACTCTTGCAAATAGTGTTTAAGTAGTTAATAAAACGATGCATCATCATCATCATCAAATCAGTCGAAAGACGTCCATTGCTGGACATAGGCCTCCCCCAAAGAGTGCCATAATGACCGGTTCTGCGCCACCCGCATCCATCGGATTCCTGCGATCGTTACCAGGCCATCAGTCAACTTGTGGGGGGCCTACCCACGCCGCGCCTTCCGGTACGTGGTCGCCACTCGAGAACCTTTCCGCCTCAACGGCCATTGGTTCTACGTGCAATGTCCGCCCACTGCCACTTAACTTTAGCGGCTTAGGGCTATATCGATTACCTTGGTTATGCTGCGGATAGCCTCATTTCTGATGCGATCACGCAGAGAAACTCCGAGCATAGCCCTCTTTCCATTGCCCTTGGGGTGACTTTGAGCCTTCTTATGATGCTTCTTATGATTTCTGAAGCGACCACGTTTCGGTGCCACACGTGATCACTGGCAACACACACTGGTCAAAGACTCTCGTCTTCAGACACTGCGGAATATTAGACGAAAAGATGTGCCATAGCGTAGCTTCCCGAACGCTGCCCAGCCGAGTCGGATTCGACGATTGACCTCTTTCTCAAAGTTGGACCTACCTGACCTGACTGCCCTTATACTACTACAAATTGTTACTCTTCTAAATCTACTTTACATTGCTTGTCAATGCAAAATAGAATCGAAAACGGCGCGCCATCTCGCTCACACCATAGTGCTATTATATATATTGCTATTACAGTCACACATGTCGTTCATAGTAGGTATCTAAACGCCACGATTTTACAAGCTTTTATGTAACTTTTAGATTAAATTCTACTTACCTACACTAGCTTCTGCCCACGACTCCGTCCGTGTGTCTCGTTTATATCGTAGCTCCATACAAAATTTCAACCCCTATTTCAGCCTCTTAGGGGATTATTTCGGGGATAAAAACTATCCTACGTCTTTTCCCGGGACTCAAACTATCTCCATACCAAATTTCATCAAAATCGGTCCATCGGTTTAAGCGTGAAGAGGTAACAGACACAGACAGACACACTTTCGCATTTGTAATATAACCATATCATATAATCATATGAATTATTCATTTTATAATTATATATTATTATTATATTACATATACCTACTATAGACATAGCATGGATTGGCGCGGCTTAAATACCTACCGACACAATTGGCTTGCCAAGCTAAATATCGCGGGTGCCGCAAGAATCCATAAGGAAAGAAAAAGAAAAACGATGTGGTCGCTATCCGACTTCTTTGGTAATAATTTTTTTGGGTACGCGACCACCCCATTTTATTTAAATCTATTTTTATAATATGCCGAATTTCAACGAAATTATTACAATAGCTAAATCATTTAAGCAATCAAGTAACAAATTTCAGCATAATAATAAAATTAAGTGACGTAACTAAAGTTTTCGCGCCAACTGTCGCGTTATTTTTTTTACAGATTCACTGCACGTCAACACTTTTCGGAAGCAATGTGTGAAATGTGTGAATTGAGGTTATTTTTTCTTGCTTTGGATTAAGCTTTGGGTTTTAAAGTGTATTTATTCTTATCCTGACACTATTCAAGAATAGTTAATAACTAATTAGTTTTCTGTTGGGTTTGTAGAAATGTTAATATCTTTAATTGAAGCAGCCTAGTCCGTCAAGTGGTCGCCAACCGAAGGTGGTCGCGTTACCGGCGAAACGACCCTACCTTTATTAGAATAAACTACAGAGTGTCTTTAGGATAGGATTAAGGTTATAAGTAAAGAAATCTTAAGAAAAGTCGGTAGTTCACTACTAAGTCAGCCAAGGACTCTTTCGACGAAAACAATTACGAGGTGACCCGGATAAAGCCTTGAAGTAACGTTACAGTACAATATGAGTAGTGTCCGACCGAAACATGCTTTTTGGCCGAAATAGAAGGTTCGGCTTTGGCTCTTGTACCTTTTGTACACTTGTTAAAATCGTTGAAAAAATTACCTACGTAAAACTGCTTTTATGCACATATTAACAATGTAACACCTGAAACTCGTGAAGGTTGTATAAAATAAAACAAGGTTTACTACAAGTTACCATAATTAGGAATGGATGAACATTTTAAGTGCCTGATTATTTTTGGTGATAGGAATAACTAAAACGCCCAGCAAATAGTTTGTAGGGTACCTATAGAAATGAGTAGTAACTGTATATTTTTTATAAAGAAAATGCAGGAACACCTTTTATACCCTTTCTAGAAGCAAGGTATATGTTGTGGGGGTGTCATGGGGATTCCAAACAACAGCGGCCGATTCAATCTTGCTTCTGACAAGAGCGGTGTACAGAAGTTTTATGGTTCCGGCATCAACCAAGTCCCTAGGATTCCGAATGACGAATCCTAATCTCCTGTAACAATTAAGAGCCAGGGAGTTGATATGCTTATGGAAATTAAGGTTCGTATTAAAATACCTATGCGTTACAATAATTTAAGCTCCATTTTCGGGGAACAGTAGAGACAACTTTTAGTTTTCCTTGTTGCGTTACTCTGGTTTACCTTGCAAATCTAAATTTAATAATTAAATTAATAAATGAAATGGGTTTCGTATAAAATGCAATATAAAATATACTAGCCTAAAAATATTGATGTGTGTGTTCATTAATTGCGTGGTATGAAAAAGATGAATAAGTCGTGGCACAGAGTTTTTCTATACTTTGCAGTTGCTGAAAGACCTTTTTTAGTATCATAATACCCAAGTAATTATCCCACAGTGCATATTTTACAGAACTACAGCACTAATAGCTCTCCCTTAATGGTTCTAGTGTGTGCTACAATTAGGGAATGCAATTACCGGGCAAATTTCATTACCGGTAAATTACCGACTTGAGTGAGGCAAAACCGGTTAACCGGTAAATTACCGGTAAATTCAATTTGGCTAATAAGTATCGTTATTTGACGTTTATTTATCGTAAAAATAAGCTATGATATAATATAAAGAGTTTTCATGTGCCGTTAATGCCGTAATTATCAGATTCTTTCATATTTAAAACTTGCTCAGTAGTATGAGGGCAAAAAACACAACTGAAAGCGTTCCTTGGGGATTAGCAGGTAGGTTGGAATTGTCCCCAGTTCTACAGAAACTAACTACAAGCCCACTTAGTATTCTAAAATAATAATTCACTAAATATATATTTCTACGGGCTTCAAGAGATGTGTATATAACCAACCATTCCTAGGTCAAAAAGAGTTGGATAGAGAAAAGGTTAGTAATAGTAACAGTTCATTTTACCTACGAGCGTTCGTAAAAACGGTTTTATAACTTTTTCTAGGAGTGGAGCTCATGGGGGTTCCAAATTGTGGTATTGGTTTAGCGATTCATAAGGCTTTATCTGTTACCTTAGTTTTGCTGCGGATAGCCTCATTTCTAATGCGATCACGCAGATAAACTCCCAGCATAGCCATCTTCATTGCTCTTTGGATGACTTTTAGCCTTCTATTGAGGCCCATAGTGAGCGACTACATTTCAGATGCCATATATTATGTCGTCACTGGCAACACACACTGGTCAAACTGAGCCCACATAACTGAAACTGGACAGTCTCGTCGTTTACAACTCTGAGCGTAAAGCGTCCGATTGTAATGGAAGTTGGCACTACATCGGCATTTGACATGATCTTCGTCTTATCCATGTTCATCTTTAGACCGACTCGCTCGGAGATTTTACTGAGGTCATCGAGCATCGTACTAAAGTCCTTCATGGTCTCAGCCAAGACTACTAAATCTTCAGAAATCCGAAGGTGAGTGATGTACTCGTCGTTGATGTCTGCCTTCTCCCGTCCAGAGTCTTGAAAAAATCCTCCAGTGCAGCGGTGAACTGGTTGGGGAAATAACATCTCCTTGACTGACTCCCCGCTGCAGCAGAATAGGTTTTGCGTTCAAATCCTGGAGACAGACTGACAAAGTGCGTTTTCGTACAAACACTTCGATACTTCGATATAGCGGTAGTCAACCGCGCCGGCGGGTGGGTTGGTGCCACTGGAGCGACTAGTACAGCCCAGGTTTCGATCAAATCGAAGGCTTTCTCGTGGTTCGTGAACGCTAAGCAGAGGGGCAGGTTATACTCCTCAGTCTTCAGTCTTCTGTATAACCTGACGGAGCATATCGATGTGGTCTACGGTGCTCAAGCCTCTCCGGGAACCGGCTTGTCCGAGAGGCTTGAAGTCATCTAGCTTGCGTACGAGGCGATTTGTAATGACTCTCGAAAATGGTTTATAGACATGGCTCAGAAGTCAGATGGATTAGTAGTGTGTGGGGTGTTGTCACCCTTTTTGAAGAAAAGCGCCACCACACCTCTGTTCCTTGCCTTTTTCTCCCTCCCAGTAAGACGAAGAGAGGTATTTCTTTGGATTGTTATGATAAGTATACCTCTAAACTAAAGTATGTTAAATAAGGCGTTTCTATTGTACTTATTCAAACTGATCATTATTCACATTTTATAGAACGGCACCAGGAACGTGTTTATATTTTAAGAAGCTTCTACAAACGATTGCATTAATTTGATCCTACATGAGCTAAGCTAAATAACGCTAACAAGTTTATTCAATTTACATTTTTACATGATAAAAGGAGGGTTATTGAGGTATAAACATGACGATGAAGCATTAACAATCGTTAAAATGTTGTATTTTACTTATAATTTGTGTTCCGGTAAATTACCGGTTTTGATTTTAATTTACCGGTAATTTACCGGCCTCATATTTAGTCAATTTACCGGTTAACCGGTTAACCGGTTTGCATTCCCTAGCTACAATGCTTATAATAGCATCGTGAAGTTTGTTTGTTTGCCCTTCTAGTACATCTGTTCTTATACCTTTACTTATAATCGCTTATAGGTTAAAATTATGGGCACATTATAAGCTAAGGTATCCTATTGGAGTATTGAATAGGTGTAAATGTACTTGAGAATACGTACTCTGGTAAGCTATGCTAATAATTGCCTACAAGAAGCAATATAAAACCATTACAAGTATAGTAGGCTTATAAGGGCTACAAGTAAAACTAAACGTACTGGAAACCGTTTGCACTTATTATGTACATTTTTAAGGGTTTATAAGTCCACTTTGTAGAACAATTATTAGTACACTGGTTCTATAACGGTTTATTCCAAGAGCTAATGTACTTGTTCTTATTATGCATAACGAAATGCTGCTATAATCGTAATAGATTTATAATAGTTTCGTGTAATACCATTTCTATCCAAAATTATCTTTATTAAGCCCCGTACAGGAGTACAACGGCTTTAATACTCTAGCAAATACTGTTATGGTCTCATCATGGACATTCTGATTTCATTTTTGTTGGATTTCTGATTTCTGATTATATTTTTGGTAGAATCTTTTACAACAATGGATTTAAATAAATGGAAGCGGATGAAAACAAGTGGTTCATATAAGAGAAAAGTTCAGAAAACATATCAACAAATTATTCAAGTGTCTGGTTCAACCAACTATATAACGGGCAAAGGACGTATCACAGATGTTGGCGAGGGTTCCGCACAAAATAGTGAAAATGAGTTTTTTAAGAATCATGTTGATAGGGGTGCAAAGTTTGTATGGGAGAAATTATTAGAATAAAATTATTAGACGAATGTCCCATAAGGGAGTGAAATGGGGGGTGAAAATGTGGATGAAACCCGTTTGGATGAAATTTGATATAGAGTTAGTTTGAGTCCCGGGGAATGACATAGGATAGTTTTTATCCCGGAAATCATCCCCTAAGAGGGTGAAATGGGGGGGGGTTAAAGTTTGTATGGAGCTACGATAGAAACGAGTTCCACGCGGACGGAGTCGCGGGTAGAAGCTTGTAATAAATATTTTTATTATTTATTATACACAAATCGACCTAGGCCCAAACTAAGCAACGCTTGGATTATTGGTACTAGGCGACGATATATATGTACTTATATATAGATAAATAAATACCTATATACATAGAAAACATCCATGTCTCAGGAACAAATATTCGTGCTCATCACACAAATAAATTATGCCAATTATGCTAGGCCAAAGGGGTCCTCAAATAATTACCTAATGTTAAAACCTTACAGTAAGACATAAAATAAATAAAGGACTTATGTCCTTTATTTATTTTATGTCTTTATAAATTATTAAAAATAAATATAACTAATAAAAATTAAAAGCTATATAAAATGTTAATGTTAAAATGTGTAGTAAATAAAATTATATATAATTATTAATTTTATACAATATAATACATTACCGTGTTCATATTTGTCACTGGGAAAGTGGTCGTAGACTGAATAGAAATTGCAATTTTCGCACCAAAATTTATTCCCTTTTAACAATGATCGTATGTGTTCTTCATTCATAACAAAGTAGACAGGCCTTTGTCTGGGTTTCGATTTTGAAACTCTATGACCACAACCATGGCATTTGTGAGTCAATACAAAGTGTGTTTCCTTCCAAGGCCAGCTTAAGGTTTTCAAAGCTCGAAGATCCTTTTTTGTCAAAAATTTGTCGATTTCCAGGAACACCATGACGTACCTACCACGTTTGGTAAGTCAAAGGTTGACACTTAAACATAAAATATTAAAGATGAAACTAAAGATGACACAATTATTGTGGAACCCTAATTTCTAACAATATGGCGATACAGTAGTTCTGATGAGGAACCATTTACTCTTATAAAGGGATTGTAGTGTATTTCAAAATGCTTTCGTTAAAACATGGCGACTTTTCATTGTATTTCTCATGGAAGCCCATTTTATTTTTAAATGCAACTTATTAAATAGGCTAGTTTCAAGCGGCGAGTAAAAATTTAGACTGTAAACACGATATATGCTTCACCGAAAATATACGTTCGCATAAGAATGCACGTACATCTTATAGTATATATAATAATACGTATACGTTATACGTATTATTATGTAAGACTTGAAATAATATATAATTTTATCAGGAAAATGGCTTACCTTAAGTTTTTTTATATAATGCAGGCAAAACTCACAACACAGGAACACAAATTTCACAACTGTTTTGAAAAAGCTTGTAACATAAATATGGAGCACGTTATAGTCTTGTTTGGTTTTGTAAGGCGCTTACAGTTAGCTTCGCGGGAGCAAATAGTTTTGCTTAGTCCAAATATAAGTCTACTATTGGCTTATTTGGTTGGTCACTAATTCTACTATTAGTGCTTTATTAGGACAAGTACGCCTATAATTTGGGCCCTTTCCCGTGGTTATAAGCGCTTACTATCCCGTTACAATCCTGATAATATGTGGTTCTAGGACAGTTACCAAACCATTTTTTGTTACTTGGGTAAGTAATCTTTTTACAAAGTTTTAAGTCTCCAGCTCAAAAAAAGTGTTGCCCAAGCAAAGCTTGCTCCTCTTTTTAGGGTTCCGTACTCAAAGAGTAAAACGGGACCCTATTACTAAGACTCCGCTGTCCGTCTGTCTGTCACCTGTGTTTTTTATAGATAATGGTACGGAACCCTTCGTGCGCGAGTCCGACTTGCACTTGGCTGGTTTTTAACCCTCTTAGGGGTGGACTTTTCTAACACTTTATGTACTTTTTTGTATTTTAATAAGTATCTAATCTTTCTACACAATTTCAAGTCTCTAACTCAAAAAGATAAACTTTCCCTCATACAAAATTTACAACCCTTTTTATCCCCCTTAGGGATGGTCTTTGCCAAAACGCTGAACGTACTTTTTTTGTATTCTTATAAGTAATCTTTCTACAAAGTTTAAAGTCTCTAGCTCAGAAACAGTGTTCCCCATACAAACCTTGCACTCCTTTCCCCCTTAGGGAATGTTTTTTGTAAAACGCTGAATGAAGTTATTTCATATTCTAATAAGTTATCTTTCTATAAAGTTTTAAGTCTCTATTTCAAAAAAAGTAGTTTCCCCCATACAAACTTTGCACCCCTACTTTAGCCCCTTAGGGGTGGAATTTTTCAAAACGCTGAAAGAACTTTATTTGTAATCAAATGACTAATGTTACAATGCTATTTCTAAAGTCGTAAATTGGTTTATCTATCCAAATATCATAAACCCTCCATGATGCGTTCATGAACCGCACATTATGACCACCATAAAAATAAACAGTTTTGTTAGAACAAATTTCTTATCTGTGAAAATGTTATTATTGCTAAATAATAACATCGATTTCGATAATATTATTTCATTCAAATTTCGAACGTCTCTAAAAATTAATAAATTTGATTTAACCTCTATTCTAATATCAGTCGAGATGACGTTTAGTTCGAAATGAATTTTCAATTTGCATACAAATTTGACAAATGTCGCACGTAAGTAAGATATCGAACGATATGATGGTTGGATTAGTTGGATCCGACTCTAGTTTGTCTCTGAATAAAAAAACTATGACAGCTGCCAGAAAACAACGCCGCGATGCCGGTCATAATTAGCGGCTCCTGAATGCATCATGGAGGCTTATGATATGTGGATAGATAAATTAGTGTATGTAACTGTACATAATTAGGCATTAAAACACTCGTGTGATGTTATTATGAAACTCGCCTTCGGCTCGTTTCATAAACCCACACTCGTGTTTAATGCCCTTCATTATGTACAGTCACATAAACTACTATTAATGTTAATAATTTATTGTTAAACTAGCTTTTGCCCGCGACTTCGTCCGCGTAGAACTCGTTTATATCGTAGCTCGATACAAACTTTCACCCTCCGTTTCCCTTTTAGGGGTAGATTTCCGATATAAAAACTATCATATATCCTTACCCGAGACTCAAACTATCTTTATCATTTATCATCATCATCATATCAGCCGAAAGACGTCCACTGCTGGACATAGGCCTCCCCCAAAGAGTTCCAAAGTGACCAATCCTGCGCCACCCGCATCCAGCGGATTCTTGCGACCTTTACCAGGTCATCAGTCTACCTTGTGCCTACCAATGCCGCGCCTACTAACTACCTCTATACAAAGTTTTATCTAAATGGGTTGTATAGTAGCTTCATACAAATATTCAACCCCCATTTCACCCCCTTAAGAGATCATTTCCGGGATAAAAACTATCCTATGTCCTTTTCCGGAACTCAAACTATCTGTTAACCAAATTTATTCTAAATGGGTCACTCACATCCAAATTTTCACCCCTTAGGGGAGGATTTTCGGAATAAAACTATCCTTTGTCCTTCCCCAGGACTCCCAACTATCGCTATACTAAATGTTCACCCCCATTTCACCCCCTTAGGGAATGATATCCGGAATAAAACTATCAGATGTCCTTTCCCAGGACTCAAATTATCTCTTAACCAGATTTCAACTAAATGAGTTCCATAAACTATGCATTATCCTTTTTCGGAACCCCAAACTATCTCTATACCAAATTTCATCCAAATAGGGTACATCCAAATTTTCACCCCCTATTTTATGCCCTTGGAGGATTTTTTTCGGGACAAAAGCTATTCGTTGTTCTTCTACGCGAGTAAAACTATCTCTATAGGCACCAAACTTCATCCTAATCCAAATTTAAACCACCATTTCACTCCCTTAGAGGATGATTTCCGGAATTAAAACTACGCTTTGTCCTTGCCCAGGACTCAAACCATCTCTATACCAAATTCCATCGAAATGGTTTCCATCCAAATTTTCACCCCCCAATTCCCAGCACTCAAACTATCTCTTAACTGTTAACTTAAGTTTTATAAGTTTTTATTGTTACTAACATGATATGGACTAAGTCTGAAATAAATAATTTGAATTAAATTAAATTAACCAAATTTCATCTAAAAAGGTCACATCACATCCAAATTTTCATCCCTTAAGGGGGTGATTTTCGGGATAAAACTATCCTATGTGCTTCCCCAGAACTCCAACTCGCTATACCGTAAATGGGTTCCATCCAAATTTTCATCCCCCATTTCACCCCCTTAGGAGATGATTTCTGGACTAAAAATTATTTTAGGTCCTTCCCCAGGACTATCTCCATACCAAATTTCATCTAAATGGGTTCTATCCAAATTTTCACTCCTCATTTCACCCCCTCAGGAGATGATTTTTCTGGATAAAATTGTCCTTCCCTGGGACTCCTTCTATCTCTTTACCAAATTTTAACTGAATGGGATTTATCCACATTTTCACCCCTATTTCATCCCCTTAGGGGATGATTTTCGGGATTCAAAGTATCCGTTGTCATTCTCCGGGACTCAAACTATCTCTATACCAAATTTGATCTAATCGGAGTCCATCCAAAATTTCACCCCCCACTACACCCCCTTATGGGCAGATTTCCGGGATAAAAACTATCCAATGTCCTTTCCCAGAACTTAAACTAACTCTAAACCAAATGTTATCAAAATGGGTTACATCCAAATGTTCACCCCCACGTTTTACCCCCTAAGGGGAAGATTTCCGGGATAAAACCTATCCTTTGACCTTCCCCGGGACTCGAACTATTTATATACCAAATTTCATCCAAATCGGTGCAGCGGTTTAAGTAGCTCCATACAAACTTCCACCCCCCATATCATCCCCTTAGGGATTTATTTCCGGGATAAAAACTACCCTATGTCCTTCCCCAGGACTCAAACTATCTATATACCAAATTTCATCTAAATCGGTTAAGCCGTTTTCACGTGATGCGCGGTCACATAAACAGACAAACAGATAAACAGAAAAACAGATAAACAGATAAACAGACAAACAGATAAACAGACAAACAGACAAAAATTCTAAAAACTGTTGGAACGTGTTCTGTTATCGATTTTAAGTATCCCTAGCCAATTTTTTTTCGAATTACTTCCATGTACAGACTTTCGACCCTCTTCAGCTTTATTATATGTATAGATAAATAGATAGAAGATAATGAAACTCCCATTCAAATATCTCAAAAAATTGTGAAGCTACATCCGTTTTAATGTCGCTTGTTAGAGTGAGAAAACGATGAGGGACTGTGACGTCAATATACTCGAGCGTCATAGTAAAAAACAATCGTTTCATATGAAGGTGTGTTTTGCGGAAAAGGGACAGAACATACCCCTCTTAAAACTTTGGACTCTTATAACTTAATCATTACCTATATAACCTCTTGCTTTGTTTTTTTCTCCATTTGACTATATTTATTTTAAATTCTTTTTCGAGAAAATACATTATGATTATTTACCATATTTTCGATTCCTGAGCTATAACCACGAACTTCGGAATTCGAAAATATTCGGGTATCTCTATCTCTATCGCACTAACCATACTCGAGTGACAGGGATGCAAGTATATGAACATTGAGTATCGGTTTTCGTGGTAGCGCCGCAGGTACTTTGGCTGAATGCGCCGAGCGCGTGCCATTGTCATTCAAAAAAAACAAATTCGTGTTAATTATATTGTTCAAATTTGTTGATTTAATTTATTGAAATTACGACATAAAACGACATTTGCGCATATAAGTTCTCATATCAGAATCGAATATTTTTTTATGGTTTATATTTTAACATTTGTCTCGTAAAGGTCTATCGTAGACGGGATTTAAATTATTAATAAGTGAAAGGCAAAGCAATTCCGCCATTTTGACGAAAATTTGACGGTTCTTATAGCTGACAGTTGGAGCAGCGTTTGATTTCAATAAAAATAAATGAAAAATTAAATGAAGTCGTATATTACGGAAAATTAATTAACTGTCGCAGTCGGATAAAAACTATCCTAAGTTGCAGCTAGAATAATAATGTACCTATATAAAATGTTTCATATTTTTCCGTTCATGGGATGCTGAGAACATTCGAACCGCGCAAAGCTTAGTTTCAAACTGGCTGATTCTTTTTTTAATTTAGAGATTTATTATAAGTGGAGATTGTTAAATGAGAAAAATACTAAATGTATTAAGTTTGTTACGAATCACGTAAAGCACGAGCAAGCAAGTGTCATTGTGAAAGGTGAGGAATTGGATTTAGTTGATAGTACTGTTTTTCTTGGTATAATGTTAGATCCCAAACTTCAATGGGGTCCCCATATTGCTAATCTCTCGAATAGACTGAGTTCTGCAGCATTTGCAGTGAGCAAGATCCGTCACTTAACAGACGTGAATACAGCTCGATTAGTATATTTTAGCTACTTCCACAGCATTATGTCATATGGTATTTTATTGTGGGGCAGTGCTTCGGAGATTCATACGATTTTTGTTCTGCAGAAGAGGGCTATTCGGGCGATATATAAGTTGAACCATATATACTCAGTTAGAGGTAAGTTTAAAGAAATTAATATAATAACATTACATTGTCAATACATCAATGACAATATTGTGTATGTACATAAAAACATTGTAAATTTTAGGAAAAACTGTGATGTACATAATATTAATACTAGAAATAAGCATAAGCTTGTGGTGCCCACCACTAGGCTCCAAAAAATAAAGAAATCATTCATGGGTAAATGGTGTAAGGTTCTATAACAAACTTCCAGGAAACGTTACTGAAATGTCTATTAATAAATTCAAGAACCATATGTGAAGCGTAAACTTATTTCGAAGGCTTATTATGGCACACAAGAGTACATGAATGATAAAATAGCGTGGGATTAATTGTAACAGATTTTTATTCTTTATTTGGAATTGATTATGACATTTGAGTTTTTAATTTAAGTATTAATTTGGTTGTGTTTCGTTTTGACATTCGTTTTTTTTTCCTAGAAACATTCTAGACTAGTATTTTATATAATTTCTTTTATACATTTGTGACGATCTTATGGTGAAATTATTATTAATTATTTTGGCACCTACACTGTGCATTACAATTGAAAATATTTGACGCAGTACAATTAATAGCTCTAAAACATTTGTTTAAGATTATGTTTCAAAAAATTGACGATTCGAAAGTGCTTGTACTAGGCCTACCTGAATAAAGAATATTTTGACTTTGACTTTGACTTTAATCTATACTTCGTTTTTTTTAAGATTAGAATTATCTGTCAAACGGGTAAACAAAGAAGCAGTGGTCATAAACCTTCCTTCTTCGATTTCGATCGATACCACTCAATTTCTCGGAACTTATGTACATACATACGAGTACATATTATTTGATATTTACCGATAGCTGAACGCATATATTTTATTTTAAAATGTTGTATACCGTAGCCAACGATATGCAGTCTCGGCAGTCTTTTTCACACGGTCTGATTTAGTGGGATACTCCTTTCTATGGCACATTTCTGACACTCATTTGTAAATATTCACCACCCGTTTCCTTCCATCCTTTTCACTGGCAGTCAGAGCATTCTGCTTTTGCCTTTTCTTCTTTGGAGATGAAAAAACATTAGCCGGAACCGGCTGCGACTTCTGTAGCCCACTCGGGCCAGCCTCGGCTTCATACATTGTAAATGTGCATCAACAACTAATAACAAAATTCAACAAAAACGATAACAACAATCTTTAAGTAAGCTTACAGCAATAGAAATCACAACCGACTCAACCGACAACAATATGAACTCGAATGAAAAACCCACATGAGTGAATTACAGATAGTGACAGTGACGTTTAAAAATTGTGTGAGAACTCTGCCTCTTAAGGTTTTTTAATGTACAACCTTTACATGAAAAATTGCAAACGCAATTTATTAAAATTCTTATCTTTTCATCTTAGAATATAAATTAACTAATATTATGTTTCTTATCTGTTCACAACACTGAGTAATGTATGTATTAATAAAACATGATAATAAATACGTGATATTTATTAACTCGTATTCACTGTTCGATCCGCAGAGTGTGCCCGATAAAAAACCTTATATCTCGTTCTGCAAAGGTCTCTCTAATGCTAAAAAAAACGAAGTATATCTACAAAGTTTTAAGTCTCTAATAAAAAAAAAATGCTTCCCTTATACAAACTTTGCACCCCTATTTTACCCCCTTAGGGACATTTTTTTTCAAAACGCTGATAGTATTTTATTTGTATTCTAATAATTAATCTTTCTACAAAGTTTAAAAAAAAAAGGTTCCCCCGTACAAACTTTGCACCCCTATGATAGGGGGTAACCCCTTAGGGGTGAAATTTTCAAAAATCTGTGGGTATCTATCAGGGACCGGATCAACATAGCTCACTTGTATCACAATGTACTATTACGTCATACCTGTCTATAAAGTAGCAATAATCGCACGCTACGCGTACGGAAAATCCCACTTCCTGGCCAGGGAAAGACGTAAAATTTTGTACTCGCCACGGGCGGTAATAAAGAAAGCCTCAGGTCGCATATTTATAGTCAAATACCTGCGATTTAAGACATTCTTTGTTTTACCGCCCTAGGTAAGTAATGTACTATTGTATTCCGATTAGTATTATTTTTGATTTAAATTAATTTGTTTCCTCGCCAATGTGATGAAAAACATTGTGTGCAACACGTAGTTACCTATACACTAAAACTTTTACAAACACTTGTCATCAAAGCGCTCCGCCTCCGGAAAACGAGTTAAAAAAAGAAAAAAAAAACGTATACAAGAAATAGCAATGATGACACTGACAGGACCTGTTTACTCACATTTATGGTTTTAATAATTTTAAGCGAAGAGTATTTAATCATTAGATTTATCAAACTTGACACAACGTAATGGCAAGATCAAACTAATAAAAAGGTTTTAGTTCAACTATTAATAGTCAAGGAAAATTCGTCTAAGTAAATTTGAACTTTGTTGTCAAACACTTAAACATAATTTTCAATACATCACTATACATCACTCTCGTCTGATACACAGTTTAAAAAGGTAACATGTGCTTCTGGTCAACCTTTTCATTCCGCCACTGTACCATACTCGTAAGTATTACAGCTCAAAGGAAAGGTGCTTAGTCATTTGACTTTAACTTCAACTTGATATGCGTTTCCTGTGAAAAAGGGTCTCGACAGACGAACTGACATGCAGACAACGAAGTGATCCTATAAGCGTTCCTTTTTAGGGTTCCGTACCCAAAGGGTAAAACGGGACCCTATTACACTGAAAAAAATGGTTTGTTGGATTTACCAAATTAGCTAAGGTTGGCTGAATTACATGGAAACTAAGATAAATATAACAAAACCTCGCTATTGGACTTACAAAACTAAAAAGGTTGAAGTCGCTACCAGACTTCTGGTGTAAATCAACAAAGAGTATTTTACATTTTACAAAACAAATCTCAACAATTTGGTTTGGTTGATTATATCATAAAAATATAATAAATATAACAAGGCCTCGCGGTTGAACTTACAAAACTAAAAAGGTTGACGTCAAAATATAGTCCTTACCAGAGTTCATGGTGTATATTAACAAAGAATCTTGTACATTTTACCAAACAAATCTCTACAATTGGGTTTGGTAGATTTTATTATAAAAATATGATAAATATAACAAGACATCGCGGTTGAACTTACAAAACGAAAAAAGTTTGAGGCCAAAATATAGTCCCTACCAAAGTTCATGGTGTATATTAATAAAGAATATTGTAAGTTTTACCAAACAAATCTCTACGAGTCGGTTTGGTAGATTTTATAAATAAAATATGATAAATATAACAAGACGTCGCGGTTGAACTTACAAAACTAAAAAAGGTTGAGGTCAAAATATAGTCACTACCAGAGTTCATTGTGTTAATTAACAAAGAATATTGTACATTTTAACAAACAAATCCCTACAAATCAGTTTGGTAGATTTTATAAATAAAATATGATAAATATAACAAGACGTCGCGGTTGAACTTACAAAACTAAAAAAGGTTGAGTTCAAAATATAGTCACTACCAGAGTTCATTGAGTTAATAAGCAAAGAATATTGTACATTTTACCAAACAAATCCCTACAAATCGGTTTGGTAGATTTTATAAATAAAAATATAATAAATGTAACAAGACATCGCGGTTGAACCTACAAAACTAAAAAAGGTAAAGGCCAAAATATAGTCCGTACCAGAGTTCATGGTGTATTTTAATAAAGAATATTGTAAGTTTTACCAAACAAATCTCTACAATTTGGTTTGGTTGATTTTATCATAAAAGTATGTTAACTATAACAAGACCTCGCGGTTAAACTTACAAAACTAAAAAGGTTGACCTCAAAATATAGTCCCTACCAGAGTTCATGCTGTTAATTAACAAGAATATTGTACATTTTACCAAACAAACCTCTACAATTCGGTTTGGTTAATTTTATATTGTAAATATGATAAATATAACAAGATTTCGCAGTTGAACTTACAAAACTAAAATGGTTGACCTCGAAATATAGTTCCTACCAGAGTTAATGCTGTTAATTAACAAAGAATATTGTACATTTTACCAAACAAATCTCTACAATTTGATTTGGTTTATTTTATAATTAAAATATGATAACTATAACAAGACCTCGCGGTTGAAATTACAAAACTAAAATGGTTAACGTCAAATTATAGTCCCTACCAGAGTTCATGGTGTAAATTAACATTTTTACCAAACAAATGTCAAGAATTTGGTTCGGTTGATTTTATGATAAACATATGATTAATATAACATGGCCCTGTGGTTGAACTTACAAAACTGAAAAGGTTGAGGTCAAAATATAGTCCCTACCCAGAGTTCCTGGTGTTAATTAACGAAAAAAAATGAACATTTTACCAAACACGTCTCAACAATTTGGTTAGGATCTATCAAAAAGCTGGCCAAGTGCAAGTCGGACTTGCGCACGAAGGGTTCCGTACCATTATCTATAAACATATGTATTTTATTCTGTTTTTAGTATTTGTTGTTATAGCGAAAACAATCATTAGTAATAATATTAATATTAAAGACAGACGGACAGCGGAGTCTTAGTAATAGGGCCCCGTTTTACCCTTTGAGTACGGAACCTTAAAAACGAGTCATTTAGGGATTACGCGGTATTTTCGATTTTCGGTAAAGTGACGTTCGACGCTCGAGATCACAAACTTGTATTATTCATTGCGCCAACTTCATAAACAAGTCTGCAAAAATCAGAACTACCAACCCCGCCAACTACCCCGTAGTTTCAGGCGACATAGTTACTTATTAAGAAAAGTCGGATCATTTTTAATTACCGCGATGAGTACGAAGAAGGCAAAGCCCATGGTTGTAGGTATATGTTTCAGTTTAAGTTCTAGTGACATTGTTACAAGGTTTATTATTCCAGTTTAACAGGGTTTTACAAAATAAATATCACGGAACAATATACTTAACACAAATATAATGCGGATTTCAGTAGCGTTGATATCTTTAGATATTCAAATGCATCTTTTAAAATGCAAGTAATTAATAGTGTTAAGAATAAGCAGCATAAATAGTATTAGAAATAGGTAACTCACCTCTTATCATCTTTAAAAATGTTGTAGTATTATACTTAAGTTACTAAATCTATTTGATTCACTCTAAATATGGGATTTATACAATAATATTGTCATTAGGATAAACTATAGCAATATATTCTCATTTGCGGTAACCTATATAGATTTATATGCTTGGTTATGCTTTCATCTTCAAAACAAAAAAAAAACAATTACTCACACTTAATTAAAAAAAAAAATCATCTCTCTTTCACAAATGTTGTGATAGTCCGTTCAATTATTTACATATCAAGTTATCTAGGTAAACCTGTAATTGGCCATACTACTGTGTATTATAGTATAAGTTACGTACTTTGTATCGCTGTTGGTTTTCTGAATAAATAATAATAATAACTAATGCACTTGCTAGTTAGAGCAACAAAGAGAGAGATAAACGAACTTAGTTTGTTTTCGTTTCGCGGTAGCTCCTCAGACTACACTACGCTAAATGGAATAAGTAGGTACCTATTAGGTTTATTATGTAAATACGTAAATATGAAGTAAATCGAGTTTTCTTTCGATTTAAATTATATACATGTATATAAAATATACTCTTGGTTTTATTAGTATATAGGTATAATAGTTAATGTAGTTAGCACAATTATTAGAATTACGTACGACTTAGTTTTGCTTCAATCATTATTAAAACGACATTATTTAAGTATCATAACCCATAAGGCATAGGTAACTGTATGCAATTGTATGTAACATTTATTTAACCTAAACCTATTTTCAAATTAGTAATTAATTAATTATTAACTCTGTACTTATTATGATGTTTATAATCACACAGACAAACTGTTCCGACAGTTTTGCGAGACCATGTTAGTTATAATGTGTATATACTCTGTGTATTAAATAAAATTAAATAATAATCTAGGCCGCCTTTCACGTTGTATGTAGGTACCTACCTAGCTAGACTATACCCAAATTAATAATTTGCAGAGCCATACCACAGATTGCCATACCTATTCCGAGACAAAAAAAGTAAAGTTGCGTAGGTACTTACTTAATGATTATCTATGTAGTAATTAGGTTTTAACGACGTTAAAGTTTTCATATTCATATTCATTTATTGCGATCATGTTCATTGCTTTCGTGGCTTTTCCTTAATACGAGTAAGTAATATCCTTCCTTATCCTTACTAATAGTATGAATGTGAAAGTGTGTTAATTGGTTGGTCCTTCCTTGGTGTTTGTTTGGACGTCTTCATAAATAAGCAAAATACTTACGTTTGTCACGCGGGCCAAGCCGCTGACAAAACTAGTAAGTTGATACTACATGGTGTACCCATGTAGGTACAGTCAGCAGCAGAAGTAGCAACACAAAATAACACGCTCGAAATTATCTAGAAAGTCCGTATCCTCTTGACATTAGAGCCATGTGTAGGCTACTTTTGCTGCTGGATGTACCTTTAACTTTATCATCGATTAATTGACGTCTTAAAATATACAATTGGTAAATTACCTAAATACCTAATCATTACATAGTATACAACAAATTCGCTTACGTTTTTTTCAATAGATAGAGTGATTCAAGAGGAAGGTTTATATGTATAATTCATGCATGTATTTTACATATAAATCCGTGCGAAGCCGGGGTGGGTCACTAGTTATAAGTATATAATCAAGTAAGAAATCGTTTTGTCTTTACTTGTTAGTCGTAGGAATGAGATTCTATTGCTTTGTTATTTTGCAACCTTTCACGCCACACAAAATAGTATTAAGTACTTACCTAGTCTATTTTTTCCAACAACATTAACACGAAACATTTGGCGTTTAGTAGGTACATAGGTAACTATCTACTCGTACCTTTTGAGAAAGCGCTGCAGTCACTACCAGACCTATACCTTGTTAAAATTACCAAAGAGTTTGGTAATTTTAACTAGGTAAAAGTCTGGTACATTTTACAAAACAATACCGCTGCATGCATAGTTCCATCCTACTCAATTTATAAACATAAGAGTGAGATGTGACTATTCCCCTCCCCGACTGCCCTGCGGAGGGCGCCCCTTCCCCCGGCTACAGCATCTTGCGATGCGCGCGCGGCGGGGCAGGCTTCATTGCGTTGAGGTAGTTCATTGTATATAGTCACTTTGTTTTGTTTGCGTTTTTTTCATTTGCATTGCATTTCATTTCGGCTGGTGCGTGGTGGATTTAGTTTGCAAAGTGTAACCAACTATGGATAGTGATCTCGACGATGACTTAAGTGTGGGGGTGACTGAATATTTGAAGGAATGGGGATTATCTCAATCTACCATAACAAGTTTTGAAGGTAAGCATTAGAACGATATAACACTAAAAGTGCTAAATTTGCAACACTGATACCTTACTAATTAATTATGAATAAGAATTATATTGTATGTGAATAACGTACTTATTCCATTGTTAGTTCTTTTTTGTCTGAAACACAGGGTAACCTATAGTTGACACCGTATATGGATTCCCCACCCATACCTCCTTATTATTAATGATAAAAAATAATAATTTTGTGATTATAGTTTAATATGAATAGGAAGCTTAACTCAGGCTTAGATATTGACCTAGAAATATTGGTTACGTATTATCTACCTAATTACTTTGATTAATTTACAAAACAAATTTCAGTAAAATTTACCAAATCGGTTTGGTTGGCCATCGTTGCGTTTGTATGTTGTCTGTATGTAACTAACTGAACATTAAATAATGAGTGATGTATTACATATATGTCTTATTTTTTAGAAAATCAGATTTCGTTAAATTTGCTCGACTCCATTCAAGAAATGAACTGAAGGAGCTGATTCCCAGTTTAAAGGAAATAATATTATTCAAGCGGGGGTTGAACAAACTCCAAAACATTATTCATGTAAGTATTCCTGTCTGTTTAACATTTATTATCCATACTACATTTCAATGCGAAAGTGTGTCAGTCTGTCTGTTGCCTCTTAACGCTTAAACCGCTGAACCGATTTAGATGAAATTTGGTATCAAGATAGTTTGAGTCCCGGGGAAGGACATCGAATAGTTTAAGTCGGTGAAATAGGTGGTATATAAACGAGTTCCACGCGGACGGAGTCGCGGGCAGAAGCTAGCAAAGAAAAATATAAAAAATCCGAAATTAATAAGAGAAAATAATAAGAGCCCGTTCACGCGCTCACTAGGGTCACTGGTAAATTATTGAAATTATTTAAATTTAACGATACATATTTAAAAAAGTAGGCCGCTGATAAAATCAAAAGAAAAACGGCCATCATAATTTTGGACGCATAGATTGACGAATCCAGCAACGTAAAAACTAGTACATCAAACTTATTCATAAATTTAAATAATCTCAAATATTTACCAGTGGCGCTAGTCAGTACGTGAACGGGCTCTTTTTAGATGAAATTTGGGATGTAGATATTTAGCTTGAGTCCCGGCAAAGGACGTAGGATACTTTCATCCCGGAAATCAGTCCGCGAGTCTGACTCTTGACCGCTTTTTAATGTATGGTAACACCCCCTGATAAATAATTTACATACTTGAATTTCTTATTATTCAATATTTGTTTTTGGCTGACCAAAGCCTGCATCTCGACAAAACGTGATGGATGAAGAACAAGGCATTTCGCACATTAAGTCAAATACCTAAAATCGTTTTTTTTTTCAGATTGAATTGGATTTTGAAACCAAGTTTAAAGGATCAGAGCTCCTACTATTCAAGAAATGGCCCAACTTCTTAGAGAATGCGTTTAATCATTTGAAAACGATTAAAGCTGCTTCTGTCTACATTAAATTGATCGAAGAAAATCCAAGCAAAGGTTGGTTATCATAATATTTATTAAAAAATCACGAATATCACCCCAAAATCGAAACGTCGAGAAAATGGCAATTCGTGGATTCGTATTTACTGACGGATTAAGCTACGCTTCGTCCGTCAAACTCTACCCATCCACGAATTGCTTTTTTCCGGCCTCTGCAATAATGTACGTTTACGTGATTGGTTATCATTATTCTGATGTTTAATTAGTGTTGAATAGGGTGTTGGCACCAAATAAAATAACCAATATTGTATAAACATAATGTTTGATCTAATTAAGTCAACAAATATGCATCATACATAACTAAATATTTATTTTTATTTTCCAGATATAAAATATAATAATAATTGGATATAAAATAGTTCCACCCGTGAGATTACACTACAAAGATACAGATGGTAAAAAAAACCGTTAAGCCAAGCATTCAAGAAGCTATGAACAGTTTCATTCTTCATAAGGATTTAATATAAACTCCAATACAAATTTTCACTTCCCATTTTACTTCCTTAGGGGATGATTTTCAGGATAAAACTATCCTAATCAGTTCTATCGGAAGACCAGCGCTGGCAGCAATGCCAGCATTATGCTGAGATAGAACCGTTTCGTGACAAACGCTGTGTGTTGTTTGTCTCGAATAAATGTTTCTTTCTTTCTTTCTATCTCCTTCCTCGGGACTCCAATTATCTCGATACCTACTTAATTTCATCTCCTTCAGCTCAGCGGGTTAAGCGTGAAGAGGTAACAGACATACATATATACAGACAGACACACTTTCGCATTTTTAATACTAAAAGGTACGAAATTTGAAATAAATTATAGCCTGTCATATTCTGATATATACTCGTAAGGTACATAACTGGAAAGTTTCTTAAAAATTCGTTTAGTAGTTTTTGAGATTAATTGAAACCTACATTCATCCATACATCCAAACTTTCGCATTTATAATAAGGATTAGTATGGATACGGTTAAAAGTAAACAATATATTTTAATTTACAGAACGAAAGCGAAGTCCTCACCCAGCTGGACTATTAGATAAAAGCCCAAATGGCTAATGGACTGCGGTGCCAACCCATCATCATTGCTGTCGGACCGACCATCGATGCCCTAAAGGACTTTTATGTTGCTTATGACGACATCCTTCATAATATCGACTTATTCCTGAAAGCGCTGGACGTATGCTTCAAAACTTTTCACTGCCTGGACGCAGAATATGGTTGGCAACATCTCGCTGCCCCAATATTATAAACTTCAAATTTCAAGTTGATAAAATTGCAACATGGAACCTTATAATATTGGGGCAGCGAATTCTGTTGATTTTATGTCTGGAATCTACACAAAGACGTCAGAATACGGTGCGCTATTTTTGCAAACGATACTCCACTGAGAGCCCAGTCTATAAGACTACTCAGCAAATTTTATCATGACTTGTAACTCAGCCTATAAGATTCACACTTACTACGTATACCGTGAACAGGGTATCTATCTCGTAAACTTAAAGTTAAGATATGTACATCCAAGGAATTTGATTCACGTACGGTCAGCCGCAGAGAAAGAATGTGGGCCGCAACCTGGCAGCCTTTTGACTTTTATTATAAGAAAGGTATTGTACCCTACTGAGTCACTGACATAATTTTAAAATAAGTGATCTACAGTTTATTGTATCGATTCGTAAAATAAATTTTATTACATGTACCAAAATTCGGACTATTTTTCTTTAAACCACCGTATTTATATAACCCTTATAATATTAAATAAGGTTACTGGTAAATCGACGTTATTCCTTTTAACAGTGTTATCTATTTAAAAAAGGCAATTTGTAAATGTTCACTCTCTAGGAACTGCTGATTTTCGGATAGCCTTAATGACCTTTTTAATTGCAAATGAGCTTTACTATATCTCCCTAAAAAGAAATACGTTGGTTACCAATAAGCCTGCATATTTTTGAAGTGTTTGTCTTTAGCTTTTTTTCATCTAAAATATTTTTAGGGTGTGGCTACGAATAATCTTTAATCTACATAGAAAACTACGTAGTTTGAAAATCTAAACTGCAATATAATTTTACTCTCATACCATGACAGCAATATTGCAAGTTTCTAATTTTCAATGATACCACACCCTATTTATACTCTGGAAATCAAAAATGTGTTTGGTGATATCTACCTAAAAAGATGTGTACATTTTACTAGTGTTAGTTTGATAAATTAACCAAACTAACACTATTAAACTGTACACTACTTATTTGGTACGTTTTACTAAACTAAGACCGGTACAATTAGCAGAACAATCACTGATAAAATCTTGGTAGATATTACCAGTAAACATTTGGTAAAAACCACAGTACAAATCTGTTAGATATTACCAAACCAATTTTAGGAAAAAATACGAAACACATGATCGATAATACTTAATTATATTTGATAAAATCTGCGATCCACTTATAGTAGATAATACAATATTATCTTTGATATAAAGCACGATCCAATCTGATAGATGATACTAGACTAACTTTGATGAAAACTGCGTTACATATCTGGTAGATATATCAAACACCTTTAGTAGTAACTAAAATATAAATCTGGTAAATATTACCAAACTAAAGCTGACAAAATACACAGAACGTGATTAGTAAATACTACTTAACTTTGTTTGTTAGAGTTCACCAAATAAATTACATTATACTTACAAGTTAAGTTCAGCTCTTTCAATCAAAATGATTTAATACATTGTACCAATAGAAAGTGCTATATCTACCAAATTGTGTTGTAGATTTTACCAAATTACTTTTGCATTTTCTACTGACTAACTTCGGTATATTGTACCAAAAAATAGTAACAGTAGAACATGCCAAAGGTATTTGGTAAAAAAAGACGAGTATGTTTGGTAAAATGAAAAATATCCGTTTGGTAGATTACACCAAACTACATTGAAAAAAATTATACTTAACTACTTTGGTAAAAAGGTTACTAAAGTACTTTGTTTAAAAATGTACTAAAGTTCTTTGGTGAGAAACGTTACTAAAGTACTTTGGTAAAAAATATACTAAAGTACTTTGATGAGAAATGTTACTAAAGTACTTTGGTAAACAATTTTACTATTTACTACAAAATATAGGTGTAATCTACCAAATAAATTTGGTACAACACCAACTTATTTAGTTTGATAAAATCAACCAAAATTCGTGATAGGACCGAAATCAACCGCTAACTTTGGTAACATTTACACGGAATCTGGTAAATCCAACCTAACATTTTTTTCAGTGTACTAAGACTCCGCTGTCCGTCTGTCACCATGCAGGCTGTATCTCATGAACCATGATAGTTAGACAGTTGAAATTTTCACAGATGATGTATTTCTGTTGTCGCTATAATAAAAAAACAGAATAAAATTAATATTTAAGGGGGCTCCCATACAACTCGCACTTGGCTGGTTTTTTCCTTATTAAGGTATTGGTTGGTTTTTTCCTTATTAAGCAATTGGCTACATTCCTTGAAAAAATGTAACAAACTGATAAACGTATTGGCACTCGTGTCATTAACTAGATAGGTATTATGTAGGTATAGGTACTGTATCAAAATTACATTAGAGGCTCTGACTGCGTTTAACGGTATTGTTAGAAGCCATTACGCAACTAACTGAATTGTTGCATGTTGCTGAAACACATTTGAATCCCTCATGATTCTCATGAATGCTCCAATTATAGGCACCATTAAACCGATAATAGTTGTAGTTAATTTGCGGTCTATCAGTGTATGGAATGCATGATGGTTGTCGAAGCGGCATATAACTGCGTGCGGGCGGTTCTGCGTTACATTTGGGAGTGTTGCCAGGACCAGTGAAAGTGGACAGCATTTCCTTGGTCCGTTCAGTGTGGCCACGGAATCGCGAGGTGCGTGTTGCGCCATTGCGTTCCTTTTTCAAACAAACCGTTACCTTGAAAGTGTGAGTTAATTTTTGAAGTGTTTTGTTTTTTGAAGAAATATTGATGTGTGTGTTCATTAATTGCGTGGTATGAAAAAGAAGAATAAGTCGTGGCACAGAGTTTTTCTATACTTTGGAGTTACGCGACATATAAATTTTGGCAATGTCAGGCAATCTGATGTGGACCAAGTTCCTACCCTACCAACATCTTGACTATAATATAAGATCAAACCATAATTAAAAATCAACCAATACTGTTCAGTTCGATTGCACAAACTTGTATTAGATCTAAGACCACTTTAATATCTGATTATATCTGAATTGCTAAGACGACCGATTACGAATTTATCCATTAATAGTATGGGTAGGTATAGGTATACAACAACGTATTAAAATACGCGAAATGGGTTTAATGCATAATCCATAAGGTGCAAAAACGTAAATATTCATTAAAACTTAACACATAAAATTTGTTGTATAAAATCAGTATTTCACAGTTGCGTAAAATCTGTAGTTTACATTTTAATATTCAGTAAGTTAAGTATACTTACTAATAATTTGTATACCAGTGTTTATTCCGGTTTTCCGGTTCGTACTTATACGATTATTTTACACCAATTATTTTAAAAGTAAAACAGGAAAACTTTGGTTACAAAATTATACGTCAGCGCTGTTTGAAGATTGAAGATGTATTCCAAACCCAAAACTTAAGTAAATTCCAGGTGCCGGAGGTGTGGATACTTTCCGGAATAAGAAACCGAACATTGCTGAAAAAATCATTTTGGCAAAAAACCTTGATTGTTGAATACATTTCTGCGCGTGTTCCCGACAGTAGTCGCCTCCTTTTTTAGGAGCGCTTGTAGATTTTTGACCTACAGGTACCTAATAAATAATCGACATAACTTTATCATTCTGATTTTGTATTTAAATGTGTTGAAACTAGGAAAATTACCTTACCTAGATCTATCGCCCTAACAGTCCTACTTCTGATAACGCCTAAACGAGTGCAACTTTCTTTTCCGTCAATCAAATGCAGTATGTATAGGGGAACAGGAAAATACAACTCTCTACGGGAGGCGGGCGTGCGCGCGCGCATACCAATCGGGAAGACACCGGGCACGCCGGCGCACTGGTCATGTCGGTAGAGGCTAGAGACTAGGTCAATGTCGTCGTGGGTGTAACTACGATTATAAATGGGTTTATTTGCGCTCAATTGAGGCTTTTCTCCGTAATCCTTATTCGTTTAGCTTTATTGGGAACAAAGTTAGAAAACTTCATAATTGTATTATTACATTTATTACCGTATTAAAGAAACTAAAAACGGATCGTATTAAAATACTATGCTTAAATGTCTCCGGGTTAATTTTACATCTTCGGCTACGGAGGCTACGGAGTTTATTCAGTTCGAAAATTTCCATTATTATGTTTTGTCAATTTTACATCTTCGGCTACGGAGGCAACAGAGTTTATTCAGTTCGAGTATTTCCATTATTATGTTTTGTCAAGTTTGTTGTTTTTAATACTTTGGTTACCTATGTGGTGATAAATATAAAAATGTTGGTGTCCGTACCCGAGCGAACAGCATCAGCAGGTAATCTCTTGAAGGACGGAAATGACGATCTCTTCGGTTGCTGTTTAAGTACCAATAGACATTACCTAGTGCATCTAGATAATGAATGATTTTACGATAGGATATTTTACGGACTGTGACTATTTGGTAGTTTAGAAGGCCGTGGTGTGATGCGTTACTGACTCGTCATCGTCAGTTAAGTATGCTTAATAATGTCGTTATGTCTACCTTCTTACGGTAACATTCCAAACAAAGACTTGTTTTAGACCTCAACAACAGAGCGAAAAAACGGAGAGGAAACAGGTCCGTTGGCCAGGTCAGCGGTATGCTAACGACGCGACGTGCGGTAGCGGTACCGCCCCGCGGTGCTTGACCCGAGTCCTTGCCAACATCTCGCTAAATCAACCAAAATAAGTAAGGTAAACGTCCGAGTGCTCGACGCTGTACGAGTATATAGCATGGGCACTTTATGTCAAAGCAATATGGGTTAAATTCGAACTAACAGGAATTTTCTTCATTCGAATTTACGCCATGTCACTTTGACATAGAGTGCCCCAGCCATATACTCGTACAGCGTCGAGCACTCGGACGTTTACCTTATTCATTCACAGTTTACCGCATTCACGGCCACGCTAATCTCGTAGCGCTACGCCGTAGTCCGTAGCAGCTTAAACCTCTTATGTAGCGAAAAGCGATCGTAGCGCTCTGACGCATATGTGTCGTCATGGGCCCCGAATGGGTTAAAAGAACAAACAGAGCAAGTTGTAAAATTTTAATAAATAGATACACGATATCAACTGTTTCTAGCTACGAAATCTTAAATTATTAGAATCGAATGGTTGGTGAGTGAATCGAATGGGTCACATTAAGAGTCCCCGGCAAGCTCGGTTCTCCATACAAACGTAGTTATGCTCTCATTTTAGTTTGCTCTGAAACTTTGTACTTAGAATAAGTAAGATATAATGTAATTCGTTTTTTTTGCTTCAGATACCAAAGTAAAAAAAATACAGCGAATTTAAATTTTTCCTACAAAACTTGTTTTTGCTGTATTTCGTTTGTTTTATAGACTGGAGCAATATAAACTAATTACAGACCTAGATATACCTCATGTCATGTCATTGTATGTGCAAAGGTTCGTTACAATCCGACACGCAGTTTTTAAATGAGAACGAAACTCCGTTTGTATGGGAAGGTGAAATTCGGCCGAGCTTGCCGGGGACTCTTAATTCCACCAAATGTAGAGTTTTGTTAGTATTTTTAACCCCTTTTTCATGGGCATTTGAGCTTCTTGAAGGTAGAAGAAAATTGAACACCCCGCCATTAGGTAACTAACGTACAATTGGCTAAATTCCTAAAAAAATCTATTTAGTTAGTTTTATTTTGTCAATTTAACAAAAAAACTATGAAGATATTAGCCCGCTAAAGTTCCGCGTGACGTCACATTATGGTAGGTACCTTTCTAAGCATGTTCGATCGAAGTCCATGTTGTAACATGTTTTTCTAAGACACTCAGTCAATAGGGAACATTACTGCAATGTTCTGCCGCCAGAGGCAGCACTACCACTAATAGTAAACCAGTATAGGAATATAGGGATTCACACACACATGCACAATTGCTTGTCAAATGAGTGACAAGGATTCTTGCATAGACAATACCGCAAGTGGGAACGAGATACAATGTCAACGCTGCTAGTGTCGCCACCTACGAAGAGTTTTGCGTAATGTTCCCTATTGTCTCCTGGCTTACGGGACAGACCAAATGTAGAGTTTAGTTAGCATTATTAACCCCCTTTTCATGGGAAATCTTCGAAGTATGTTAGAAGTCTATGTTGTAACATGTTTTTCTAAGACACTCAGTCATATTGTCTCCTGGCTTACGGGACAGACCAAATGTAGAGTTTAGTTAGCATTATTAACCCCCTTTTCATGGGAAATCTTCGAAGTATGTTAGAAGTCTATGTTGTAACATGTTTTTCTAAGACACTCAGTCAATTGTCTCCTGGCTTACGGGACAGACCAAATGTAGAGTTTAGTTAGCATTATTAACCCCCTTTTCATGGGAAATCTTCGAAGTATGTTAGAAGTCTATGTTGTAACATGTTTTTCTAAGACACTCAGTCATATTGTCTCCTGGCTTACGGGACAGACCAAATGTAGAGTTTAGTTAGCATTATTACCCCCTTTTCATGGGAAATCTTCGAAGTATGTTAGAAGTCTATGTTGTAACATGTTTTTCTAAGACACTCAGTCATATTGTCTCCTGGCTTACGGGACAGACCAAATGTAGAGTTTAGTTAGCATTATTAACCCCCTTTTCATAGGAAATCTTCGAAGTATGTTAGAAGTCTATGTTGTAACATGTTTTTCTAAGACACTCAGTCAATTGTCTCCTGGCTTACGGGACAGACCAAATGTAGAGTTTAGTTAGCATTATTAACCCCCTTTTCATGGGAAATCTTCTAAGCATGTTAGAAGTCCATGCTATAACATGTTTTCTAAGACACTCAGTCATATTGTCTCCTGGCTTACGGGACAGACCAAATGTAGAGTTTAGTTAGCATTATTAACCCCCATAAGTGGGTTAAAAAAGGGGGCAAGCTTTGTATGGGCAACACTTTTTTTGAGCTAGACTTAAAAGTTAGTAGTAAGATTACTTATTACAATACGAAAAAAGTTCTTTTGTCATTTAAATACAAAAAATACTCAGTACCGAAAAGTACCGAAGAACCGGGATTTTCACCCGCCAGAACCGGTACTGGATATTTTGAAAAATCCCGGGAATTCCCGGTACTTCTGGTACTGGGAAATCCCGGGAACATGCTCTAGTATACATACTTAGTAAGGAAGCCTAGGCAAATAGAATATAAAGATCATTACGCAAAACTCCGCGTAGGGGGCGACACTAGCAGAGTTGGCATTGTATATTGTATCTCGTTCCCACTTGCGGTATTGTCTATGCATACTTGTCAGTCATTTGACAATCAATTGTGCATGTGTGAGTGAGTCCCGATTTTCCTCTACTGGTTTACGGTTTGTGCTAGAGCTGCAATCTGGCGGCATAACATTGATTGCAGTAATGTTCCCTATTGAATATTGACAACCCAAACAAAATGAGTAGCTTGTAGTTGTTTACATACCTAATACTCAACATGTAGGTACCTGCCTATCATGCCTTATGGACTCCTGGCTATTGTTCCAGTATCTACAATGCGGTGGTTCCTGGTAGTGTGTTTAGTGGGCGTAGTAACCTGCCACCCCACTGAGGCGCCTAAAGAGGGGGAGAAAGGCTTCATCGACTGGATCAACAGCATCTTAGGTTCATCCCCCACCACCACCACTCTGCGGCCTACGCAGGACCCGCCGGATGATTGCCCGTCTTGCCGTATGTAATACAGAATTCGTTAGTTTGACAGAGTTCTATAATATTACCCGTATTTTAAGTATTATAAGTAGGGTATGTTAATGTACATCTCCCAAGTAACGTTCTCATCCTCACATTTCTACAGAAACCACGAGTATGTTTGATTTTGGCTATAGACAGGGTTCGACATTATCAAGATAAGAACCTAGTTATACTACTTGATACCTAACTAATTATCGGATAGTTATCAGGTGTGAGTATTTTTTTTATAAAAAGCTATTCTCATTTAAAAAGTTATTGCCGTTTGATATCAATTTTTCATTTTCATACTCCTAAGACTTTATTCGACCTAAGGTTCAATCTTCAATATTTTATTAAATCAATTTTATGCAAAAGTGTTTTTTACGACTACCTAGTTCTAGACGTTTGTGATTGTTTTAATAAAAAAAAATTTAAACAATTTTTTTTCTGTTCTCACGCAAATAACATTAAGGTTTTGTTATATATTTCGTTTCTTAAATACATCATTAGCAGCCGTATGGCTTTTCATTATTAATCATACTGTAATATTTACAAGGCTTTGATATTAAGGTGGGGCCTATCTTTGGCGACGGTACCTACCTTACATGTAAGTATCACTACAATTATCCTTAAGAACCCGAGCCCTAGAAGAAAATACCTACGCGCTAAAATGCGAGTGGAATGGCCAGACACGAAATTAATTTGCACGTTAACGTTTACCTATGCTGGTTGAGTTAGAATAGATAGAGCCCAACAACTACAAACTCTTCGTTACTCGAAGGTCCCTTTAGAACTGTTAAAGAAATATTGGTATTGTATGCAGAATGCGGCGTGCCACACACGCGGCGGCGCATCGTGGGCGGTTACGAGACCAAGAAGCTGGAGCTACCGTGGATGGCCGCGCTGATGTACAACGGGCGCTTCTACTGCGGCGGCTCGCTCATCAACGACTTCTACGTCATGACCGCAGCGCACTGCACCAGCGGGTAAGTCAGTGTTTGCCTTGAGTAACAGCATAGCCACTGGCGACACAGTGATCTCCGCAGAATGCGGCGTGTCACACACGCGGCGGCTCATCGTGGGCGGGTACGAGACCATGAAGCTGGAGCTACCGTGGATGGCCGCGCTGATTTACAACGGGCGCTTTTACTGCGGCGGCTCGCTTATCAACGACTTCTACTTACGTTATGACCGCAGCGCACTGCACCAGCGGGTAAGTCAGTGTTTGCCTTGAGTAACCGCATAGACACTGGCGACACAGTGGTCTCGGCAGAATGCGGCATGCCACACACGTGGCGGCTCATCGTGGGCGGGTACGAGTCCAAGAACCGTGGATGGCCGCGCTGATGTACAACGGGCGCTTTTACTGCGGCAGCTCGCTTATCAACGACTTCTACGTCATGACCGCAGCGCACTGCACCAGCGGGTAAGTCAGTGTTTGCCTTGAGTAACCGCATAGACACTGGCAACACAGTGGTCTCGGCAGAATGCGGCATGCCACACACGTGGCGGCTCATCGTGGGCGGGTACGAGTCCAAGAACCGTGGATGGCCGCGCTGATGTACAACGGGCGCTTTTACTGCGGCAGCTCGCTTATCAACGACTTCTACGTCATGACCGCAGCGCACTGCACCAGCGGGTAGGTCAGTGTTTGCCTTCAGTACCTAACAGCATAGACACTGGCGACACAGTGATCTCGCCCGAATGCGGTGGCGTACATGCGACGACGATTTCTGCGTCGTGAACGCCGCGCACTGCACCAGTGGGTAAGTTCAAGACGCAAAGACGTTGCCAGATAGGTACGTGAAGTTTGAAGAGTTCCTTGCCTGCCCCTAAACTAAATGCTTTCGAATGCAGAACATTATTTGGTCTAGAGTCAGGAACAGAGTAGAGTCGTAAGTAGAGTAAGTAACGTGTTAGAAATCACTACATGCTTGGTGTCTGCGTTAGTCGTCTTGCCTAATGATTGCATTCAATTCATTATTTGTTTGGAATGCGTACCTTCGCGCGCGTGCGTATCTACGTATCCCCGGAAAAGTTAGCTCGCTTGTCGTAAGTAGGTGGTACCCATGGGCGTATATAGGGGGGCGGTCCGTGCCCACCCCAGGATGCTGGCTCAAAATGACATGCTGGTCATTAAAAAAAATGCCGACGCGGGCTAGGCACCCAAGACAAAAATAAACATGAAAACATACTGCTTGATTTTAGATTCCGTAAGGAGAAAATCACAGTGCGACTGCTGGAGCACGACCGCACCGTGGCAAACGAGACGAAGACCGTCGACCGCAAGGTGCAGGCCATTATCCGCCACTTGCGCTACAACCCTGGGACCTACGACAACGATATCGCGTTGCTGAAGCTTGATCAGAGGGTATGATTTAATATTACTGATTGCTCAACTGAACTTAGGTCGGTACTAAGTATAAGTTGCTATGCAGGAGTGCATAGCATACTTTGCTGACTGTGCCTTTTTTAACTTTGGGGAAATGCATTTACGCATCCTGTCCTGTCCGGGTAGGCAGGACGGGTATGACGGACTAACCGAAGCTGGACCACCGTCTAAAACCACCCACGAGATCTAGATCTGCTAGCTATGGCCTTGTTAAGGGGGGGTCGCAGGATCACTCTTGGTATTCAAACTGCGTACGTCCCGGTGGGATGCTGATTGTGCCTAATAACATAATGTCCCAAGGCCCTCCTAAATTCTTCCTCTTTTCACTGCATCAGACGATTGCGGATTAGGAATGAACAGGAAGACAGAATGCGCATGCGATGAAGTTATGTATATGCTCCTACGTCAATAAGCTTGTTTGCGCCTGTTATTATAAATATCTACATTGCAGGTGGACCTAAGTAAAGCCCTGAAACGCGTCCGCAGCGAACCGGAGAGCTCGGGCGAGGAGGGCAATGAAGAGGAGGAGGTGGGGCTGCGGCCCGTGTGCCTCGCGAGCTCCGGCCTCTCCTACAGCAACTACTCCGGCCTCGCTTCTGGATGGGGCACCACGTCGGAAGGAGGCTCTGTTTCTAATACCCTCCAGGAGGTATGTTATTACCTATACGGATTACTCAATTACAGGAAGGCATGTATGATGTATCTACGAGAGTTCGGGCGAGGAGGGCACTGGCAAGGAGGAAATTTATCTTTGCTCTTGTTTAAAAATATGTTAACGCAAATTATTAGTAGATAGGTGCCTCCTTCTCGCTCTACTTATCTATTACCTCACTACTAACCCAGTAGACTAGTGGCAGGACCCCATAGGGGATGCATAGCTAGGTTTAGCTAATACCTGCTTACAGTGCTTACCTCGGCAGCTGCACTCTTCCTTCTGAACCACGCAGCGCACACTGGAACTCTATCAGCGACATCGATACGAATAAATATATGTACAGTCACCGGCGTAAATATATGATGGAACAAAGGCCGCTAAAATATCTGATGACAACTCTATTCCTAGAGCCGTAAGAGCGTGTCAGATATTTTTGCATCCTTTGATTCATCATATATTGATGCCGGTGACTGTACCAGTGTGTAACCGCCATACGATAAATAAATAAATAAGTGCTTACCTAGTATTATGTCATAAAATCGGTCGACCATTTCAGGTGTACGTGCCCATAATATCGAACGCGGAGTGCCGGCAGACGGCATACAAGCAGCGCATCACGGAAAACATGCTGTGCGCCGGCGACCCCAAAGGCGGCCAGGACGCCTGCCAGGGCGACTCGGGCGGCCCGCTGCACGTCCTAGACGAGAACACCAACGTCATGCAGGAAGTCGGTCAGTTAGCCTCTTAAATCTCTTCTACGTGTCTTCTCGTGCATTACTAAAGATCGTACCCGTTCTGAAAAGCTTTGACGGAGTCGTTGACGAGGTGTTTACATGTCACTCTATCTTCAGCTTTTTTTAGATGGTGATAGTGGTTAACTCCCGTTATTTTCTTTGTTCTGGTCGGACCAGCAGATAGGTGATCGCCCAAGTGGTATTTTAACAGCCTCTTAATTTATTAACCTACTAGCTGTTGCCCGCGACTTCATCCGCGTAGAACTTTTTATCGTCTTAGAAAATGATTTCTCTCAATACAAAATTTTAACCCTCTTTTAGGGTATAATTAAAAAAAAAGTTGATGTTCATTTTCTAGTTTGTGAACAAACAGTCTAAAACCAAAGTTAAAAATCTCATACTTTAAAAATGCCTTGAAATACTCAAACTTTGAACCAATTTTAACACTCTTAGGGGATGAATTTGGAAAAACTCTGAAATCAGTTTTGTAGTCTTTTAACGTACAGAATAAGACCGAAGTTAAAAATCTCTTATTCACACTTTAAAATTTTATTGCTCGCCATTTAAAATTTGAACCCCCTTTTAAACCCCCTTAGAGGTTGAATTTTTCTAATCGCTGAAAGAACTTTTTTCGTAAACTTTTAAGTCTCTAGCTCAAAAAAAGTGTTGCCCATACAAAGCTTTCTTAACCCCCTTAGGGGTGGAATTTTCTAAAACTCTGAAAGTACTTTATTATTAATTTTAATAAGTAACATTTTGAATAGTTATAAGTCTAGTAAAAAAAAAGTTTTTCCTACACAACACTGGCTACCCTTCTTAAGGATCTTAAGGATCCCCTTAGGGATGGAGTTTTCTAAAACGCTGAAAGTTCTTTTTTAGTATTCTAATAAGTAATCTTTTTGCAAAGTTTTAAGTCTAACTCAAAAAAAAGTGTTGCCCATGCAAAGCTTGCTCTCCTTTTTAACCCTATTAGGGGTGGAATTTTCTAAAACGATTTGTGTTCTTTTTTTGTATTTTAATAAGTAATCTTTCTACAAAGTTTCAAGTCTCTAACTCAAAAACATAAACATTCCCTGATAAAAACTTTGCACCCCTTTTTATCCCCCTTAGGGATAGATTTTTTCAAAACGCTGAAAGTCTTTTTTTTTGTATTTTTATAAGTAATCTTTCTACAAAGTTTTAAGTGTCTAGCTCAGAAAAAGTGTTCCCCATAAAAACCTTGCACCCTTTTTTAACCCCCTTAGGGAATGATTTTTGTAAAACGCTGAATGTAGTATTTTTCATGTTCTAATAAGTAATTTTTCGTCAAAATTTTAAGTCTCTTTTAAAAAAAAGATGTTTTTCCCATACAAACTTTGCACCCTATTTTACCCCCTTAGGGGTGAAATTTTCCAAAACGCTGAAAGTACTTTCTTTGTATTTAAATAATCTTTCTACAAAGTTTTAGGACTCTAGCTAAAAAAAATAGTTTCCCACATACAAACTTTGCACCCCTATTTTAGCCCCCTATTTTTAGGGGTAGAATTTTCTAAAACGCTGAAAGTACTTAATTTGTATTCTGATGACTAATCTTTCTACAAAGTTTTAAGTCTCTATTTAAAAAAAATATTGTTTCCCCCATACAAAATTTGCACCCCTATTTTACCCCCTTAGGGGTAGATTTTTTTAAAACACTGAATCAAGGTACTTTATTTGTATTCTAATGAATAATTTCTCTACAAAGTTTTAAGTCTCTATTTAAAAAAAAGTAGTTTTTCCCATACAAACTTTGCACTCTATTTTACCCCTTTAGGGGTAGAATTTTCTAAAACCCTGAAAGTTCTTTATTTGTATTCTAATGACTGATCTTTCTACAAAGTTTTAAGTCTCTATTTAAAAAAAAATGTTTCCCCCATACAAACCTTGCACCCCTATTTTACCCCCGTAGGGGTGGAATTTTCCAAAACGCTGAAAGTGTTTCATTTGTATTCTAATAACTAATTTTTCTACAAAGTTTAAGTCTATAGCTCAAAAAAAAAAGGTTCTCCCATACAAACTTTGCAACCCCATTTTACCCCCTTAGGGGTAGAATTTTCAAAAATCCCTTTTTATCCCTAGCTCACGTTATAAAAGCAACATACTGTGCAAAAATCAACTCTCTAAGATTAGTAGTTTCGGCTGTGCGTTGATGAGTGAGTGAGTGAGTGATTGAGTGAATAAGTCAGTCAGGACATAGGCATTTATTATGTATAAATAGATAGAAGATGATGAAACTCCCATTCAAATATCTCAAAAAATTATGAAGCTACATCCGTTTTAATGTCGCTTGTTAGAGTGAGAAAACGATGAGGGACTGTGACGTCAATATACTCGAGCGTCATAGTAAAAAACAATCGTTTCATATGAAGGTGCGTTTTGCGGAAAAGGGACAGAACATACCCCCTCTTAAAACTTTGGACTCTTATAACTTAATCATTACCTATATAACCTCTTGCTTTGTTTTTTTCTCCATTTGACTATATTTATTTTAAATTCTTTTTCGAGAAAATACATTATGATTATTTACCATATTTTCGATTCCTGAGCTATAACCACGAACTTCGGAATTCGAAAATATTCGGGTATCTCTATCTCTATCGCACTAACCATACTCGAGTGACAGGGATGCAAATATATGAACATTGAGTATCGGTTTTCGTGGTAGCGCCGCAGGTACTTTGGCTGAATGCGCCGAGCGCGTGCCATTGTCATTCAAAAAAAACAAATTCGTGTTAATTATATTGTTCAAATTTGTTGATTTCATTTATTGAAATTACGACATAAAACGACATTTGCGCATATAAGTTCTCATATCAGAATCGAATATTTTTTTATGGTTTATATTTTAGCATTTGTCTCGTAAAGGTCTATCGTAGACGGGATTTAAATTATTAATAAGTGAAAGGCAAAGCAATTCCGCCATTTTGACGAAAATTTGACGGTTCTTATAGCTGACAGTTGGAGCAGCGTTTGATTTCAATAAAAATAAATGAAAAATTAAATGAAGTCGTATATTTCGGAAAATTAATTAACTGTCGCAGTCGGATAAAAACTATCCTAAGTTGCAGCTAGAATAATAATGTACCTATATAAAATGTTTCATATTTTTCCGTTCATGGGATGCTGAGAACATTCGAACCGCGCAAAGCTTAGTTTCAAACTGGCTGATTCTTTTTTTAATTTAGAGATTTATTATAAGTGGAGATTTATTATAAGTGGAGATTAAGTTGATTCTACATGTTTGGTTACCTAACTATAAGAAACACGATACTTTAGATAGGTATTTACCTACCTACTATTTTTCGTAAACAAAGATACGAATTTAAATAGTTTGGTCTATCGTGCACTTGCACAGAGCTATAAAGTACCTAATAATGAGGAAGGCGGTCAGCAAGTGAACGGGTTTTTTTAAACACATTTCTAACCAACTACCTAGTTAATAATTCTTGGTGAAGTTAGGAAGTGTTTCCTATTTCCTCGTTTCAGTATAGGTAATTGCAATTATATTCACGCAAAAATTATGTCAAGTATTTTTTATATATTTTTTATACTACGACGGTGGCAAACAAGCTTACGGCCTGCCTGATGTTAAGCTGGTACTGTAGCCTATGGACACTTGTAACTCCAGAAGAATCACAAGCGCGTTGCCGACCCTTTATTCACTTGAGGATTCGCTGTGTTGGCAGATAGAGACATGCAGGTCCCTCACTCCCAACACAGCGCATCCTAATTAACCTTTTGAACGCATTATTAACAACTAGCTGTTGCCCGCGACTTCGTCCGCGTAGAACTTAATACTTAGAAAATATAATGCAAACAAACTTCTACCATCTTAAGGGATGATTTCCGAGGCAAAAACTATTCTATATCCTTTGAAGGGTCTCAAATTATCTCCTTACCAAATTTCATCTAGGTACATGGATTTTATCCAAACTTTCACCCCCTATTTCATACCCTTAGGGAATGATTTTCGGGATAAAAACTATCTAATGTCATTCTTCGGGACTCAAACGACCTTTATACCAAATTTCATCTAAACGGGATTCATCCAAATTTTCACCCCCCATTTCACCCCCTTAGGGAGTGATTTCCGGAATTACAACTATCCTATGTCCTTTCCCAGGGCTCAAGCTATCTCTATACCAAAATGTATTAAGATGGGTTCCATCCGAATTTTCACCCCTAATTTCACCCCCTTAGGGGATGATTTCTGGGGTAAAAACTATCCCATGTCCTTTCCCAGGACTTAACCTATATCTACACCAAATTTCATCAAAATAGATTTCATCCAAATTTCACCCCCCCCCCTTTTCACCCCCTTAGGGGATGATTTCCAGGATAAAACCTATTATATGTCCTTCCCCGGGACTCAAACTATTTATATACCAAATTTCATCTAAATCGGTGCAGCGGTTTAAGTAGCTCCATACAAATTTCCACCCCCAATTTCAGCCCCTCAGATATAAAAACTACCCTTTGTCCTTCCCCGGGGCTCATTTCATCTAAATCGGTTCAGCGGTTTGGGCGTGAAGAGGTAACAGACAGACACACTTTCGCATTTATAAAAATTAGTATGGAAGTATGGATTATTAGGATGGATAGTATGGATTATTTCCGCTTGTCTTCCAAATAGAGGTGTAGCTGTAGACTCACTTCAAAAGAAAGAAGAAACGAAAAACTCATTCAAATATCTCAAAAAATTACGAAGCTACAACCGTTTTAATGTCGCTTGTTAGAGTGAGAAAACGATCAGGGACCGTGACGTCACGATCGTCGAGCGTCATAGTAAAAAACAATCGTTTCATTATAAAGGTGCGTTTTGCGGAAAAGAGACGCAACAAACCCCCTCTTAAAACTTTATACACTTATAACTTAGTGATTACCTATATAGCCTCTTGCGTTGTTTTTTTTTCGAGATAATACAACATTATGATTATTTTGTTTAGTATCTACATCCCTATTTTCGATAAGATAAGATAAAATAAGATTTCTTTATTGTCAGAACTGTGTACATTTAGTTGTTTTGGGTAAAATAAAGTCCAACAGCTTGCCCATTTCGGACGTACAATATTAAACTTAAAGCTAGTCAAATAATATACTAAAACAATAACAACAATAGTATTTCCAAATAATTTTAACCATATTCACACATAAAATATTAATTTAGATCTATCCGACATCCGTATTTTCTTTTAAACCACGAACTTCGGAATTCGAAAATATTCGGGTATCTCTATCTCTATCGCACTAACAAATGACAGGAATGCAGAGGGCCTACCGCGAAAGGCATTCGAAGTGTCCCCTCTCTGTCATACTTACAAGTTCGTACATAAGTGCGACAGAGAGGGAAAACTTCGAATGCCGTTCGCGGTAGGCCCTCAGATATACAAACTTCGAGTTTCGGTTTTCGTGGTTTGGCTGAATACGCAAAGAGCGCGCGCGCGTGCCATTCAAAAAAACCAAGTTTATATTGTTCGAATTTGTTGTTACATTTGTACAAATTACGCCTTAATTCGACATTTGCGCATATAAGTTCGCATATCAAAATCGATTAATTATATATTTGCTTTTGGTACCTATGTGTCTCGTCAATGTATATCGTAGACGGGATTAAAATTATTAATAGGCGAAAGAAAGGCAAAGCAATTCCGCCATTTTGTCCGTAGTATTTCTTATTACTGTGAGTTTGACGTTTCTTTTAGCTGACAGATGTGGCGGCGATATACTTTAAGAATAATAAATGAAAAATTAAATGAAGTCGTATATTACGGAAAATAAATTAATTGTCGCAGTCGGATAAAAACTATCCTAAGTTGCAGCTGGAATAATAATGTACCTATATAAAATGTTTCATATATTTCCGTCCATGGGATGCTGAGAACATTCGTACCACAGAAAGCTTAGTTTCAAACTGGCTGATTCTTTTTTTATTTTTTATTTTTTTTAATAGCCTTAAGTGTCCCACTGCTGGGCAAAAGCCTCCCTCTGTTCCCTCCACGTATCCCTATCCTGGGCAGTCTCCCACCAGTCTTGGTCGAAGACGTCAAGCTCGTCTCGCCATCTCCGACGAGGTCTACCGCGACGCCGTGTTCGGTTGTGTGGGACCCACTTGGTGGTGATTTTAGCCCACATGTCTTCCGGCATGCGGCAGATGTGCCCGGCCCAGTCCCACTTAAGTTTGGCGGCTGCGTGAGCTACGTCAGCTACTTGCGTTTTGGAACGCTGTATTGTATTTCTAATGCGATCTGTTATTTTCACGCCCAAAATACTGCGTTCCATGGCTCTCTGACAAACCTTGAGGGCAGATTTCTGAACTTTTGTCAAAGACCAAGTTTGTGCACCGTAGGTAAGGATTGGAAGAATGCACATGTCCATGAGTTTCCGTTTTAGGGATGTAGGAAGGTTTCCCTTCATATACTCCTTCATGGACCAATAGCTCCTCCAGGCGTTTTCGGTGCGTCTAGCAACTTCTTTGTCTTGTCGAGCCTGGAAGGAGAGTATTTGGCCCAGGTATAAGTACTCATGGACATATTCCATTCCTCCGCCATCCACTTCTATGCTCCTTTGGACATGGTTAGTCATGAGCTTGGTCTTTGACATATTCATCATTAATCCGACCTCAAGGCTTGCTCTGCTAAGGTCTTGTAGCATGACACTGAGCTCTGTAGCTGACGATGAGAAAAGAACGATGTCATCGGTGAAACGTAGATTTTTAATTTAGAGATTTATTATAAGTGGAGATAAATAGATAGAAGATAATGAAACTCCCATTCAAATATCTCAAAAAATTATAAAGCTACATCCGTTTTAATGTCGCTTGTTAGAGTGAGAAAACGATGAGGGACTGTGACGTCAATATACTCGAGCGTCATAGTAAAAAACAATCGTTTCATATGAAGGTGCGTTTTGCGGAAAAGGGACAGAACATACCCCCTCTTAAAACTTTGGACTCTTATAACTTAATCATTACCTATATAACCTCTTGCTTTGTTTTTTTCTCCATTTGACTATATTTATTTTAAATTCTTTTTCGAGAAAATACATTATGATTATTTACCATATTTTCGATTCCTGAGCTATAACCACGAACTTCGGAATTCAAAAATATTCGGGTATCTCTATCTCTATCGCACTAACCATACTCGAGTGACAGGGATGCAAATATATGAACATTGAGTATCGGTTTTCGTGGTAGCGCCGCAGGTACTTTGGCTGAATGCGCCGAGCGCGTGCCATTGTCATTCAAAAAAAACAAATTCGGATTAATTATATTGTTCAAATTTGTTGATTTCATTTATTGAAATTACGACATAAAACGACATTTGCGCATATAAGTTCTCATATCAGAATCGAATATTTTTTTATGGTTTATATTTTAGCATTTGTCTCGTAAAGGTCTATCGTAGACGGGATTTAAATTATTAATAAGTGAAAGGCAAAGCAATTCCGCCATTTTGACGAAAATTTGACGGTTCTTATAGCTGACAGTTGGAGCAGCGTTTGATTTCAATAAAAATAAATGAAAAATTAAATGAAGTCGTATATTTCGGAAAATTAATTAACTGTCGCAGTCGGATAAAAACTATCCTAAGTTGCAGCTAGAATAATAATGTACCTATATAAAATGTTTCATATTTTTCCGTTCATGGGATGCTGAGAACATTCGAACCGCGCAAAGCTTAGTTTCAAACTGGCTGATTCTTTTTTTAATTTAGAGATTTATTATAAGTGGAGATTGTATTACACTCGCGATCAATGAATACGGGTCACCCTAAATTAAATAACCGCAATAGGTTTTTTTTTAATATTTAACACTAGTTATTAACTTAGTATAGTATTTTTTTTTATACCCAACTGTATTAGCAATTTCCAGGATCCTATTATAAAAATATCAATGTCCAAAAATTACGATTTTTGCGAAATCTCGCTCCGTTAACGTTGTTTTTTTTCATGGGTTTTTACGAGTCCGATTTAAACCTGGTAACTTTTTGTTTGTTACTGTTATTTTTGCAGTTTACATGTATTAAAATAAAGATCTTGACAGGATTAAAAAAAACTGTACAACCCTGCACTATTTTAGGAAATATGACAATATTTTACCGACCCGTATTCATTGACAAGGCGCTGTCAACACCAAAAACGCGCACACTGTCTATTTGTATCGGAGTAAGCGAGAGCGAGTGTTACTTGAGCGGCCAGGTTTTAGACGAAAATAATGAATAAATATTGAAATAAAGAAAAGTGTGGATTATTTGTGAAATATTGCTCGTCTACGGTTTAGGTATGAATATGTGGACTTCGTGTTTTTAATTGCAGACCCATACGTCAAAAAAATAAGGACATAGAACCTTTTAAGATGATTTTAAGGCCAATCTTTACAATTATTTTCTATCGAGCCGATTTCATCCAATTATGTTTCGAGTCCGTCTACGAATGAATATTAACTTATATTTTTTTTTGATGTGCTAGAACAAATAGTTTTTCTTATACAACTGCTCAAATAATATCAATTTCAACAAATTTGGTCTTGTCAGCCTCTTAATTAGTCATTTATACTGATTGTATGTAAGTCGTGTGTCACGTCATGCAAAATCATTTTTTCACCTACTTCAAAAGAGGAGGAGGTTATATGTTCCACTGTATGTATATTTCTTTTAATGTATGTTCGCCGATTTCTGCGTCAATTGTGGATCGATTTCCAAAATTCTTTTTTTATTCGAAACTTCCGAGGTGGTCCCATTGTCACCAATTTAGGATCTGATGATGGCATCCTAGGGAAATTGAGGGCAACCCTCTAATTTTATAGGCACTTGTGTAGTGATTTCGGTATTTTCTATTATAACTCGTGTATTTACCCTCGGACGTCGTAATTTTGGTGAAGTGGAACTGATGATGAAGACCACAGATGACTTATGGAACTCCTCAAAAATTTAAACTACGTCAAAGAATCTGACATGATTCCGTTGAAGTAGCAACTAATGAAGTGTTAATTCTGAGATCCTTGAGGAATCGACGGAACTCCTCAAATATTATCAGCCCACATATATTGACTTCGGCTTTTTCTGTAATAATCAACACATTTGCTCTCGGAAAGCAGTTCATGTGGTAAATTGGAAAGGAAATGTGGAAATTTTCATGTAACATGTGGCTTGGCGAAGTACTGAATTGAAGTCGGTTTAAACTTTGTTTTTAAAGTAAATTATTTATTTAAGAACCTAATAACGCAAATATTAATTTCACTTTCTAAGTAGCTAGGTCGGCGAAACATGTAATGTAAGTATACATATAGTTTTATGCGCTGGTCTGTAACACGAAGAGTGGCTAATTAATTTATATTTCGATATAGGTAGTGTAGGAATTGAATAGCCACTGTCTCATTTCATTTACCGCGGTCACAGACAAATCATAATCATATTTATTCATACTAATTCATATTACATGTCAATATTTTAATCATAATTGTAAAAGTAATGAATAATCATAAAAATCAAAAATAAAATTAAAGCATAGGTACAACGAATTGTATATACATAATTGTACACATTACACAAATAAAGTGCGACCTATTTCGTACTAAAGTCGCTAAATCTATAAAAAGTGTGCTCGATAAGCCATAATTTGAGTCGTGATTTGAAGCTGGCCAGTGATGCATCTGTGATATGTGCCGGTAATTGGTTGAACACCATTGGTCCCATGACATGTGTTAGTTTGCCAGACTTCGCTAGTCTATGTTTAACACCAACAAGTTTGTTAGCGTTACGCAGATTACGACCGTGTATCGCGTATCTCGGAACCTTACCTCCCAGATGGAAGTGGATGAAATCCAAGTGTGTATGCGCTTACGCGGACGAATCGACGAACCCTATGTGTACGACTACGGCTCGTGCAGTGAGTCCCACACTTAAGTAATATGTAACGTGGTGTTTCCAGGTATCGTGTCGTGGGGCGAGGGCTGCGCGCGGCCGGATCGGCCCGGCGTGTACACGCGCGTCAACCGCTACCTCACGTGGCTGCGCAGCAACACGCGCGACGCCTGCTACTGCACCGATTAACCCCGCACAGGGCGCACAGTCCCATCTGACGGACGCACTACAAAGACAATACATAATATCTTACCTCTAGTAAATCTGGCTCCAAATATATTGTATAGAGCTACGAGAAGACGCGCTTCGGACCGCTACCTCACGAGGCTGCGTAAAAACACACTGGTTGTCTGCTACTGCACTGGTCGGCTGCGCCGCAAAGGAGCACTATAAAACAAAACTGATTGTACTCTACAAAATCATACTTCTAATTTCTAGTAGTAGATATATGTAATAGATAATAGACTCTTCTCTTAAAAGAAAGACTACAGAAAATTTGCTGTTAGACTTTGTGCAGTGGTTATGCTTGAGTGCACTACAGTTTTGATTATTAATTAAGATAATTCTGCAAATAATTGGACTTGATTTGACTTTTTTGAAGAGGTTTGATTTTGTATGTTTTATTTTTGTTGTGCAGCTTTCATGCCAGAGCCTGTGTTTTTTTATTGTATATTAGCTCTCTATTAAACTGTATTTATTAAATAAGAATTAAATGCTGGAGTGTGCATTTTGTTTACTTTGATTAACACTAGTAATAACCTTTCTTCCGGTCTTAGCCTTGGTATCTAAAAATTATGTTAAGTTATGCAGGTGAAACAAACAAGTTTTGTGCCATGATGAGTTTATTGATATTAATAATCCTAGTCACACAAGTCTTCATTATTATCACTAGAGACATTAAATTAAATCTTTTTATCAATGATCTAAGTATGTACTTACTTATATTTGTCAGTTTCTAAAAATTAAAATTAATTACACAAGCTTACTAATAAATTTTGTTTAACCATGGAATAATTGATGTGATTTATTATCTTTGGAATTAAAAAAAAATAGTTGCTAGTGAACTACAGTTGACTGAACTCTGAAGATAAAACTGAACTAAAGTTGACTTTGGATATTTTCACATTAACAACAAAACAAATGTGACTGAACAAGTGAACAGAATTTTACATCAGGGCTCATCCGTTAATTACATTACACATGTTGTGACAAGGGGAGGGAGGAGTCCTGAGTTTCATGGAGTCACAATACAAAATATTTATAATAATTCAAAGTATATTTTGTTTTTACTTCAATTGTAAACTAAGTTTGTTAATCACTTTTTGTTGTATTAATTTTCTCTTCGTAGTTTTTAAAAAAATATATTTTAATTTGTAATAAGTACCAAGTTCTTTTGGAAGTGTTGGTCTGATTAATACTTTTCTAAATTGAAAATTGCTTAATATGTGACTTCACACAAGGGCAGAGGGGGTAGCCAAATGTGACCATGTGTGACAAGGAGGGGTGAAAAGTCATGAAATTCGTGTCACGTAATTATTAGATGAGCCCTTATTGCTATTAGTGCCATTCTGAAAATATTTGCAGGAAGATCCAAATCAACTCTTATAATGCTAATGCTTAAGGAATTAAAATAACATTAGCAAGTGCTAGTAAAAGTTTTTAAAGATTGAGCCAAGTTCTGAAAAGACACTGCTGTAGTCAACAGAAGAAAATGTATTAAATGAATCCATAGCCAGAGTAGGTCCCCTTGGATCAGGTTCTGTAGTAGTGATAGTTTCTTCAACAACACCATTGCCATCTTTGACAATTCTCTTAGTCTCCCTTGAGCCATCTGGCTTAGTAATGCTGGTTGTAATGATGGTTCGGCAGAATGACCTACCAGGCACAAGGTCACTATTAAAATGATTTGCAGGCCGTTTGCTTTCTTCATCTCTCTGTTTCAACAAACCTGCTATATCGTGAGATGAGATCTTGCCATCCAAATCCATATCCTCCTTATCATGGCGGTGTCTGTTGTTGCGGAAGCCTGGTTTCAGGTAATAATCTCTGATGTTGTTGCTCTCAAATTTCGCAGGGTCCGAAGGAGGCATGATGACTGGCGTGTTAGTAGACGACTCGACAAGCCCGGTATCAAAGTCGTGTATAAACGTTTTCATATCGCCAAAGATGGAGCCAAACGTTTGAAACATGTCGTGCATCTGACGAGTGATGTCACGGTGCAGGTCGCGCGGGTCGGAGAGTGCATCCAGGACGTCGCGGTGTTCATCCAGGAAAGTGCGCGAGTACAGCTCGTCGCCGTCGTCGTCGTCGTCATCTCCCCAAATCGGGTTGCGGAAATCGTTTCTCGGCGGCTCCTGCTGGATCCCTAGAAACGATCGTAGCTTTTCGAAGAATGGGATATTAGCCATAGTGGATTTTGCTCGGTGGTTTTTGTCTGTTGAACCGCTTGTGTTTTACTTGTTTTTTATAGATTATTGTATTGCGCAACAAACAAAAATCTCACCGAGAATCGGCGTTGACAGCAAGTCACTGTGACAGTGTGACAGTGACAGTGATAGAATAGAAATCAAGGGTGCGTTCAATTTAAGTGTAATCTTCGTTCTATTCATTAAATAATTATACCGCTAGCAAATTATATATTATAATAACACTTAAATTAGTATACCTACGCGAACCAAAATTCAATCATAAGAAACTCTTATGATAATTTGTAATCCTTCAACAATTGATAAATAGATGACATAAGAACTCCTTTATCTACAATACCATAAGGCGCATTATTGTTAAAAACGTATTTTTTGTTAACATGGTGGAATTCGCTGCGACCAAACATTAGACATAAATTGATTGGATTGGCTTTAGCCAATCAAGGGGTTTCTGCATGGCAGTGTTGTTGTGAAGGGAAAGTGAATACTTGCTCAATAATCTTAATTATAACTTACATTATTTTTAAAACTACCGTCGTGTTGTACGAGTTTTGGGGAGAAATAAAGTGATATGATCTCGGGATTACAGTTACAGCCTTGATACTGTCTAGTTTTATTAAGGTATGTATCTAAATTACTTTTAAATTACTGTGCTACGTGTAAAAAATATATAATAGCGATTAGCTCATTAGCTTACGTTGATATTGGAATAAACTGGTAAAACAAGTTTATTGTTGTGAAATAAAACAAATGTAACTATTTAGTGTAGGTGGGTAACTAAGTTGTTTCCTCACCTTGTGAAATAAAACAAAAATCTATTTATAAGTACCTACTTATTAAAAACCCTAAAACTAAAACTAATCCTGCCTTCTAAACGAATGTTATATATATTACAATTGGTGTTAGGTTTAGTTGTGTAATATGAGACGGATCAAGCAAAGTGTCTATCTATTCGCCGTCCTAAACCCAAAACCTAAATGAGCAAAACTGTTTTGGTATATGTATGTTTCAAAAATAATTGACGCAGCAGAAAAGTCTGCATCTTTTTCCTGGTGCTAAGGAAGGTTATTCCTATCACCATAAAAATAATCAGGCACCTCTAAAATTTTCATCCATTCGCAATTGGAAGGTAATTTGTATGGAAAAAAATATTGTTTACTTCGTTTGTGTAACGTTTGTGTGATGTTTTGTCACACTTACAAATGTCACACAAAAGAAGCAAAATTCGGGTTCTGAAGCAAATAAAAAAAAAACTTAAAGGAATTTTAATATTCGAATATGCTTAGCCGATTACCTATTTATTTCACCACCCAATTACCTAATTAAGGCATACTTAACACAATATTTATTATTATTTTTTTCATAAAAAAAAAATATATGTACATATATATATATATTGTTTCTTACATACACTTTTACAATTTCCGTACTACAACATAAATAATATGGCTTTCGACAAATGCGCTTGTGTTAGTTGCCCGACAAAAAAATGTTACGAATGCAGTCTTATCTGCAATAAAACGCTAAATGTAGTGTTACACAGCTGACGTAATACAAAGGAACGAAATCTTTCCCCGAACTTTGGTATAAGATATTCATAATTATATATATATATATATTAGGTCCTTACCTATGAAACTGGCGGTTTTTTCACAGATATTATTTTGTACGTAATTTATTAATTTCTATTGCAACTTCCAAATTATTTTTTAATTTCATTATTAGACTATGTAACAAAGGCAAAAATAGGTTTGAATTTTTTATTTAGTGTTTCAAATTAAAGCTTGAAAACCGCCCTTTTCATGTGCTGCCGGTTAAAGTGTTTCAATTACGTATAGTTTTATGATGCGAACTATTTTTAAGGAATGAAGATATGTGTAAAGTAGCTTAAAAGTTTTCTATATTTCTACCAAAATTTAGTTTGCTTTGAATTTGACATTGCTAAATAATCCGCAAAATTCAATGTATGAAAATCACAGTTTTCATAAAATTCTCCATACACACCGCCAATTTCATAGGTAAGGACCTAATATAATATTTTTTCTAGAGACCTGAGAAACACTTTCCTTGATGTTATACATGGTGTTAAACAGACCACAAGCAAATTTCTTGGCCAGAGCTGTTTAAATCAATGTTATGATTTTTTGAATACTGTGTGTTACTCAAGAGACAGATAAAATTTGTATCGGAGCCGAAATGAAATTTTTCGCTAATGCATTTTTAAATATTTTTTTAATATTACAATTAAAAACTATATAAATCCTATTAAACTATGAAAAAAGACTAATTATATCTGGAATACATGCTGCTTCAATACTTATTTTTTTTTGGATTTTGAAGTATGAGGAGATTTCCAATATTGCAATGTACAATTTTTTTGCAATTCATTCTACTACTGATAGTACTGATACCATCATAGTATCAATATGGTTACACAGTGGTATTTGATATTTATAGGGTTCCATACCAATAAGGTATAAAATTACCTGTATGGTGTGACTGTCCATCTGTCCTATCTGTCTGTGACAAAGTTAACATCTCAAAAACGACATATGATATCAATTTGAAATTTGGAATAGTTCAGTTGTAAACAAGGCTAATCCACTGTATCTATTTGTTTTATTAACATTGTATAAATTTTTTTCTTCAAATTCCTATAATTATTATCTGAAAGTCTCTTCTTTCAAATAAAAAAAGAATTAGGTATAGAAAAAGGTATGTGTATTTTGCTCCTGAAAAACAAAACATAAGTACTATGTTACAACTTATTAGTAACAAAATGTAGATGGCTCCGTACTCCTGACAGTAACTTCTCCACTGTGCCCCTTAACATTTTTCCAGAATTAACGGGGTTGTGACGGAAATGAAGGCAAGCATAAAAGTTTGTATGGAACCCTTGTTGCGCAAGTCACAGTCACACTTAACCAATTTTTGTAGCATAATATTTAGACTTATATATAACTACTTTTGAACAGTACCTGTGTTAATATACTTAATATAATGTATTCAGGTGAGAACGCTCAAAGTATTTTTTATATTATGATATTTGTTCACTTTAGTTATTCTATTTTCTTAGATTCTTACAAGGCCAGACATAGGACTCGGGTGGTTAGATATTAGTAACATACAATGTGAAATGAATAGAGCCTGGTACATATTAAGTAGTGTAAGGCAGCCAAGACTGCTCTCAAGGTAGGTACTCTACTCTGTACCTACTCTTTTATGCTCCCTTTTCAGCCTCCCATGCGTGGTATGTGTACTGTAAACTTAGGCTACTATGTTCCTAGAACAATTACAGTCCAAACCAGGGACCGGAACCTGTTACCCTTATTGGGATTTTCCATAGGGTTATTTTTAAAACCCTATCCATAATGGTAACCTTCTGATAAGGTAACCTTACTGATAGGGTAACCCTATTGATATGGTAAGCATATTGGATGTGGTAACCATAAGGTAACTATAAGTTAACCCAAACAAAACCCTATCTCAATAGGGTTTTGTTAGGGTTACCTTATGGTTACCACATCTGATATGCTTACCATATCAATAGGGTTACCCTATCAGTAAGGTTACCTTATCATACGGTAACGCAATTGATAGGATTACCAAATCGATAGGCTTAAGCCTGAAAAGGGGTTTTCCGGTACCTATTGGACCAAACTTTTATGGTCCAATTTTATTTGAAATAGGTACCTACATGTAATTTTATAAATGATTATATTAAAGTATTGGGTCAAATAACCTACACCCACCCACTGTGTTACTTACAAATCATATAGGTACCTACATACATTTGCACCAGCAGCCCAGCTAGCACGATAGGTTTTATCGTCACGTTTTACGACGAAAATGTACTAAAACGTCACGTAAAACGTGAAGATAAAACCTATCGGGCCAGGGCCTCAGGTGTAATGGTAAGTAAGACCATAGTTGTGTTTTGGACCGTAAATACTAGAGATGCGCCGAATATGGGTTTCACCGAATACGAACATTCGGCTCGTGCTGCCGGTGTTTATCGATTTATAAGTAGTAGTAGAGTAGTAGACTTAAAATTGTTCTGTTAATATTCAACAGCTGAACCGAATAATTCGGCCGAATACCGAACATTAAAAAACACGCCGTATACTTTAATAACCGAATATTCGGCGCATCTCTCATAAACACGTGAGTTAATTATCTCCACTTATAATAAATCTCTAAATTAAAAAAAGAATCAGCCAGTTTGAAACTAAGCTTTGTGCGGTACGAATGTTCTCAGCATCCCATGAACGGAAAAATATGAAACATTTTATATAGGTACATTATTATTCTAGCTGCAACTTAGGATAGTTTTTATCCGACTGCGACAATTAATTAATTTTCCGAAATATACGACTTCATTTAATTTTTCATTTATTTTTATTGAAATCAAACGTTGCTCCAACTGTCAGCTATAAGAAACGTCAAATTTTCGTCAAAATGGCGGAATTGCTTTGCCTTTCACTTATTAATAATTTAAATCCAGTCTACGATAGACCTTTACGATACACATGCCAAAAGTTAAACCATAAAAAAATATTCGATTGTGATATGAGAACTTATATGCGCAAATGTCGCATTATGGCGTAATTTCAAAAAATGTATTAACAAATTTTAACAATATGATTAACACGAATTTGTTTTTTTTGAATGGCAATGGCACGCGTTCTTTGCGCATTCTGCCAAAGTGCCTACGGCGCTACCACGAAAACCGAAACTCGAAGTTCGTATAACTGCATCCCTGTCAATCGAGTGCTGTTAGCGATAGAGATAGAGATACCCGAATATTTTTGAATTCTGAAGTTCGTGGTTATAGCTCAGAGGGCCTACCGCGAACGGCATTCGAAGTTTTCCCTCTCTGTCGCACTTAAGTACGAACTCGTAAGTATGACAGAGAGGGGAAACTTCGAATGTATTTCCCGGTAGGCCCTCTGGAATCGAAACTACACCCCGTAAGCCGCGTCCGCTGCGCCATGTTTTCGTGGTTTTTAAACGTCAAACATGTTTTGCCAATCAAAACAAAACCCTATTTGTTTGCCGAACCTGACGGAAAACATGTTAGATGTTTAAAAACATGGAAAACATTGGTGCAGCGGACCCGGCTGTAGGTAGACACTAAATAAAATAATCATAATGTATTTTCTCGAAAAAAGGATAATAGAGAAAAAATCAACGCAAGAGGTTAGGTATATAAATAGGTAATCACTAAGTTCCAAAGTTTTATGTTCTGTCCCTTTTTCACAAAACGCACCTTCAAATGAAACGATTGTTTTTTACTATGACACTCGGGATCTTGACGTCACAGTCCCCGATCGTTTTCTCACTCTAACAAGCGACATTAAAACGGTTTTGAGATATTTGAATGGGCTTTTCGCCATCTTCTATCTATATATACCTACATATAAATGCCCTGACTGACTCACCCACTCACTCATCAACGCACAGCCGAAACTACTGGGGCTAGAGAGTTGAAATTTACACTAGAACTACCTTATACAACGTAGGCAACGGATAAGAAGAGATTTTTGGAAATTCTACCCCTAAAGGGGTCAAATAGGGGTGCAAAGTTTGTATGAGGGAAACTTTATTTTTTATAGCTAGAGACTTAAAAATTTGTATAAATATTACTTATTAGAATACGAATAAAATACTTTCAACGTTTAGGAAAATTCTGCCCCTAAGGGGGTAAACAAGGGGTGCAAATTTTGTATGGGGGAAACTTTATTATTTTAGCAAGAGACTCAATACGTTGTAGAAAGCTTACTTATTAGAATACAAATAAAGTACTGCCAGCGTTTTGGAAAATTCAGCCTCTTATGGGGTTAAAAAGGGTTGCAAAGTTTGTATGAGCGAAACTTCTTTTTGAGATAGAAGCTTAAAAGTTTGTAGAAAAATTACTTATTACAATACAAATAAATAAAAACAGCGTTTTGGAAAATTCCACCCACCATTCCAGGGTATGAAAAAGGGGTACAATGTTGGTAAAGGGGATTTTTTTGAGCTAGAATCTCAAACCTTTTTAAAAAGATCGCAAGCGACAAACCTTTGCTGAAAGATTACTTATTACAATACAAATAAAGAACTTTCAGCGTTTTGGAAAATTCCACCCCTAAGGGTGATTAAAACAGGTGAAAATTTGTATGGAGGAAACTTTTTTTTTGAGCTTGAGACTTGAAATTGTGTAGAAAGATTATTTATTAGAATACAAATATATAGGTAAATTACTTTCAGTGGTTTGAAAATTTCCACCGGCTAAGAGGGGGATAAAGAGTTGCAATGTTTGTGTAGGAAAAATTTTTTTTAGGTAGAGACTTAAAACTCTGTAGAAAGATTAAGTACCTACTTATTAAAATACAAAAAAATACCTACTGCCAGCGTTTTGGAAAATTTCACCCCTTAAGGGGTTAAAAAGGGGTGCAAGGTTCGTATGGGAAACACTTTTTTTTAGCTAGAGACTAGATAGTTTGTAGAAAAAATACTTACCTATTACAATAAAAAAACCGAGTGTTTTATTTTTAATTTTTCCCTGAAAAGCGATCAAAGTTTGTATGGAGAGCAAGAAAATTTTAAATTATGATATTTGTAACTGCGATCTTAGCCTGTTTAGACTACAAAACTTATTTCAGCGTTTTTTTAATTCATCGCCTATGAAGGTTAAAAGGGGTTTCGAACTTTGTATAGAGAGCAAGACATTTTTAAAGTAAGAAATTTGTAACTACGGTTTCAGACTGTTTACTATGAGGGTTCAGAGAGGGTTCTTAGTTTGTATAGAGAGCAAGAGATTTTGAAAGTAAGAGATTTGTAACTTCGGTTTTAGATTGTTTTCTAAAAGTCTAGGTAGAAAATTAATTTCAATGTTTTTTTTTTATTCATTCCTTTAACAAACATTTAGATGATAACATGTTATACGCGGACGAAGTCGCGGGCAACAGCTAGTATATAAATAAATACAAAGGTATTTTGTACTGATTGGCGAACACTAGCACTGGACCGAGACAAGTGGCGGAAAAAAGGGGAGGCCTTTGCCCAGCAGTGGGACAGAATATAGGCTAACAAAAAAAAATACAAAGGTAATTTAAATAGCAACTACATACTCAATTGCTATCGATAGATAAATGAAATTGGCACCACTTAAATTACTTATTTTATTAGATGTGATGGTGGAAGTGATGATGAAGACCACAGATGGCTTGTGGAACTTCTCAATGATGTACCTACTTCAAACTATAAAAGTACGTCACAGATTCTGATATGATTGCGTTGAAATAGCAAACAATGAAGTGCCAAGGGTAATACTGAGATCCTTGAGGAATCGACGGAAGTCCTCAAATATTATCGGCTCACATACAGTGATTTGGTTTTTTTCTCTAATAATCAACGCATTTGCTCTCGGAAATCAGTTCATGTGGTAAATTGCAAAAGAAATGTGGTAATGTTCATGTGGCTTGGCGGACTGCATTGAAGTCGGTTAAAACTTTGTTTTTAAAGTAAATTATTTATTTTATTTTAGACAATGATATAGGTACGTAATTCTTCTTCTTCTCAACAGTCAAATCGAACCTACTTTAAGGTGGTTCGATTGCCATACAAAACGTTATTTGACATTCGCAGGCTAACGGCGTGATATTTTAAGAAACTTATGTAACAAACTTTCATAAACTGGCTTCCCATTTGCGCCAAATTCCCCCTTTCCTAGAATAAACTTGAATAAACTAGATTAATTTGAGAAATTGGTTTGGGACGTGATATTTTGGGAAAACCATTTTTCTCAAATTAATCTAGTTTAAACAAGTTTATTCTAGGAAAGGGGGAATTTGGCGCAAATGGGAAGCCAATTGATGAAAGTTTGTTACATAAGTTTCTTAAAATATCACGTCAGTTAGCCTGCGAATGTCAAATAAAGTTTTGTATGGCGGCAATCGAACCACCTTAAGATCTAACATTTTTAAATAACAGCAATTGTTATAGGTATCCAATAAAGCAAATACATAGAGTTTAATACTTGTTCATAATGTTATTTTGTTCCTATAAATACATATCTGGATTTTGCATAGAACTTGGCACTCATTTACCTAGATCTCCATTCTTTTTGCGGCGAAGCCCACAGCCAAGCATAATTTTTGTATTGAACTTGGCTCTCCTTTTTTACATTTATGTTTTTGGTGGGATCTAATTTATTCCATTACCGTCCGGCAGTAGATCGTACGACCTACTTTCGTATCTATAGGATATTTATTGTAGGAATCTCATGCATTTATCGGAATTCCTCTGCTTTTGCTCAAGAATGGACTTCATTACCAATAGCGCAATTGACTGTTTGATCAAGTGATATTGCAGAAAATTAACGTGAGGCAGTATTAATAATTTAGTGACAAAAGTCGTACGGTACATTCCTTTGTTTTTTCATAACATAAAGCTTTGTTTTTAGTGAAGTAAATAATATCCCTGTGAGGTCTAGAAGTAATTTAAAACATATTTGACGAAACCTATGCGTTGTGTCCTTCAACGGGTTATGTTACCAAACAAAGTACCTAACACACTGGAAAAGATATAATTTATTTACTAACCTGACTACTTAAGTATACTTACCTCACGCAAAAAAACCGCTCGGATAAATTCGTCACAGCAGAAACGCCTAAGCTGATGTCACCTCAGCCTTGCTATTTAGATGCGCTCTGGTCACAGTGTGCAGTGACTTGCCTGTACACAATATTAATAATTATATTCATATTAATATTTATAAACTACTAGCTGCCCGCTCAGCTACACCCACGTACTTCGCGCTTCATCGTATAGATAAATAAAAAGAAAGGCAGAATGTAGAATAAGTTGGAAATTACTCCACCGACAAGAGCCTAGCTCTTAAATGAGAAGAAGAAGAATTGTAGTTGCTCCCGTACAAACATTTGTTCCTCTCCAAAAATTGGTACGAAAGGCATCGTAAAAAATGTTAGTATTCCCTATTGCCGCGGGATGCGTATTGCTTTAGCGGCCGTCACGAGCGTCCTGCATCACGCGCGTAATAACGCGGCGGATCCCGCCGCCCCGTCGTCGGAATGCGTGCGATGAACACAGACGCAATCGCATATCGTTGTCCGTGGCGCCTTGGGTGACATTCGCGACGCTCATCATTATCTATCATATTTCTTTGTTATAAGAAAGAGTTCATCAATTTTGTAGTGCCTAAAAATATTTTTACTTTGTAGTAGGTACCCACGGAGCCTGAATCAATATCAATTTATGTCATTCCTGATCTATGCAGTATAAGCAAGAAGTGACCAGGTGGCAAACCATTTATCAGCGTCATTATATTTTTCATGTCAACAACGTAATGATCATTGAAGATAAGCCATTAAGATTGCGTCGTCGGGTGACAACCAAAACCCACTAAATGCAGAAAAATAATTTAAGAAAGATCAACTGTGTTCAAGTATTAATAAGCTTTACTTTTCCTTTAGCTATTATGAGTAATTAGTGGGTTTTGGTTGTACATACCTAGGTACTCGTAGTCTCACGAGTCATGATTTTATTCTGTCAACAAGTGCCGTTTTTTTGACTTTATTAACAAATAATGCTTTGTTGCATGAAGCTGTTGAGAGAAATAAAGTGGCCGACAATATTTTTCTCAGTCATTATTACTTAGCTAAATATATTTGGTTCTTATCACCTATATTTATTGCCTATTCACGTGGCTTGTAGTTGATAGTAGTGATAGTTGTATACCTACTCACGATGCCCGTCAGAAGTTCGCCTCAACGCTCACCTACAAATATATATTGACGCCGCGATTCGTAGTAACAAGTAGTAACTAAGCATAGGTAGAGGTCTAGTTTTGTTAGGCGTGACAGGTGAGGGGAGACGCATTCATGAGCGCGTAAAGAATAACAGCCCAGGCCCCGTAGCATGGATCACGCGATAAGTGATAGGATAGAGCTGCCGTCCCTGGCTGACACCGTTCGATAGAATGAGACGACGCGCTTATCGCGTGATAACGCCATCCATGCTACGGGGCCAGATGTGCCGATTAGCCACGTTCACTAACTAGAGTATTTTATTTACCTAATAGGCCAGTCCGTAGGGGTTCAAAGCAGGGGGGTACGTTGCAAAAGGTGGTGTAGAAGATTTTTTTTATATAGTTATAACATCGATACAACCGAGCAAATGTCAAAAAGATATCTCGGGACAACTTTTGGCAGCCACAAATCCTCGAAATTTTGGGACTTTTTTTGGTTTCACACTCGTAGCTTCTATACGGTGCATCCTAGCGAAAAGTGACTTACTAGAAAATTAAAGAAAATGAATTTTAGCGTCTAATGAGTACCACTACGTAACAATTCGGTTCAGCGACATAGTAGAAAACCATGGTCAACAACGAGGCTTTCCTCGATATTTCAAGATAGGTAGTGGTTTTAACCTACTGCGTTTTTTTATTTTTTTTATTATAGGTTGTAGCTCCTTAATTGTAGGAATTTACAGAATCGAGAATTATTTCAGCATTATTATCATCATAACTAATCGATTGTATTGGTACTCATTAGACGCATAATTTCATGTTCTTTTAATTTCCTAGTGAGTAACTTTTCGCTAGGATGCACCGTATAAGCTACGAGTGAGAAACCAAAAAAAAACCCAAAATTTCGAGGATTTGTGGCTGCCAAAAGTTGTCCCGAGATATCTCGTGTAACCATTTTTTATTTTTGCTCGGTAGTACATAGCGATGTTAACAATATAACAAAAAAAATCTTATACACCATCTTTAGCAACAAAGAATTACTCTACTGACCGGCGTATAAATTTGTTACAATTAAGAATTAATTTAGTAGGTAATAAGGGCGCTAGTTTTTTTTCATCACACTTGCTCATAAATGGTGTTATTCTATGCCTGTATACGGAAGGACAATGGCCTAAATTGTACCCGCGGGAAATAATGGTCCCAAGGGAAGTAATGAGCTTGTGTGTGATCTGATTGGTTAAGCAAATCTTGACGGCCGCGTACGACAAGAATTCTGGCTCTGTGATTGATAATCGAGCAGGCCATGCCCTGCAAGAACCACATGCTCCATGCTCTGTGATTGGTAGTAATATTGAAACTACGCCCCCCACTCACACTGATCTGGAAGTGAAGTTGTCAATTTCGTCAACATTTGATTGGTGCGCTTGTATAAAACATAGATTTTTCTGTCTTTTGTAGTTATTTATTTCCTCGCAAATGTGATGAAAAACATTGTGTATAACACGGGCGTAAGAATATTGCAAACTGGAGTCATCAAAAGATAGACTCTCGTTTGCAATATTCCTCATACGCCCCTTGTTAAACAATGTACTATTATTGTTACCCATTATCTACCGGTAAATGTTACCAGAAATATCAGAGCTCAAAAGTATAGAACTGTTACTGCGCTGCGCTGCCATCGGATTAAACGTATCTAGTGTACCTAATCACTAATAATCACACACAATTTTTAAGAGGTATCCTCTTGTTAGTGGAGTATTTTCCATTTCTCTCTCTTACGCCATCTCTCATTTCTCTCGCTCGCGTGCTCTTATCTTGTACGCCAGCCTTTTGACCTTAGCTGTATATAAACAGGTTAAAAAAAATTATAATACACTCGATGAAACGTTTATCGATGAAATAAGAGGATATCGATACTAAGTCATTTTAAGATTTAGGCGTTTTTATGATTGAGTTCTGAGCGAATTTAACCCTACTCCTCTTTCACCGCCCTTTTTGATGAGCTCACGAAAAAGACCTTTAACTAGATGCCACTATTATTACGGTCCATGTAACCACCCACTCGTCTATGTAGTCAAACAAGCGGCGACAGATTGTATGCTTTACAAAGAATAGATCAACCCTTTATCTATTCTAATTCTCTACATTTGAGTTTAGCTTAGTTCTTTGAACGAGCGGGCGAATCGAACGATATCATATTATTATTATTTTCAAAATGAATGATTATTTCGATAACAAATTAGTGCATGTTGTTAGGGGAAAATACTTCACTTTCGGATACCGGCGCCATATTTTAGTATGTTGTTAGGCATGTCGCCTGTATTCCAAAACTGCCAGGAGACAATCTCTAAATACTTAGTCGATCTCCCCTGTAATGACGTCATCAAAAACACCGCGGCCACGCTTGGAAAAGTGTAAATTACACCCAAACTATGCAACGTACATACTCATGTGGGATACCAAATGAAAGCTGAATAAGTCGTCCATAGTTCATTCATACATTATATTTCAATATATATACTAGTTTAAGTTCTATTAGCAAAAGTATAAAAAAAAAAGCGGCCAAGTGCGAGTCGGACTCGCACATGAAGGGTTCCGTGAAATAAATTGCGGTTTACGATTTATGACGTATTAAAAAAAAAACTACTTACTAGATCTCGTTCAAACCAATTTTCGGTGGAAGTTTGCATGGTAATGTACATCATATATTTTTTTGAGTTTTATCATTCTCTTATTTTAGAAGTTACAGGGGGGGGGGGGGCACACATTTTACCACTTTGGAAGTGTCTCTCGCGCAAACTATTCAGTTTAGAAAAAAATGATCTTAGAAACCTTAATATCATTTTTGAACCTATCCAATGATACCCCACACGTATGGGTTTGATTAAAAAAATTTAGTAAAGTTTTGTCTATGGGGACCCCTAAAACTTTATGTTTTTTTTCGATTTTTGTGTAAAAATCTTAATGCGGTTCACAAAATACATCTACATACCAAGTTTCAACAGTATAGCTCTTATGGTTTCGGAAAAAAGTGGCTGTGACATACGGACGGACAGAAGATAGACGGACATGACGAATCTATAAGGGTTCCGTTTTTTGCCATTTGGCTACGGAACCCTAAAAACAAGAAAAAATTTAAGGACTTTCAGACTTTGCGGCAAAACTACAGAAGATACACGAATGTAATGTATCACACAAATGATATCTAATATGTCAGCTTTACATTTTAGTTTTTTATTTTAAAACAAGTGCAAAATTGGGAAAATTGTGCTCAAAAAACCAACGACGCAAAGCGAGTTTTTCCTACAAGATATTTTTTATTGAAATTACTATTTTCCAGAAACCACCATAAATTTTTAGTATGTTGTTAAACATGTTATGGGCACCACAAAACTGCAAAGAGACAGTCTCTAAAGAGTCTAGTTCATTAGTTATGACATAATCTTCATTGCCGCGGAGAATTTTTGAAAAGGGGGGGTTTTTAACTAAACCATGTAATATATATAAACGTGTGTTATATCATGTAAAAGCTAAACAAATATGCTATAATTCTTGCAACTATTGTGATTCCATATATCCTTAAATTTAAGAGGTATTTCCAAAATACCAGATAAGAAAAGTGAAAAGCCCCGCGCTCCGGTTTTTTCAAAAGTTTAAATTAAACACAAACTATGTACTTTTTGGATGCAAATATGATATTATATGAAAGCGCATAAAATATGCTATAACAATATATTGATACGTTTCAGAGCAATTTCAATTCCCGAAAATCTAATGTTGGCAGGCTTTTCACTTTTATCCTCTACAATTTTGCAAATACCTCTTAAACTTATGGATATATGGAATCACAATGATGGCAAGAATAATAACATATTAGTTTAGCTTTTACGTGATATTGACACACGTTTATATATATTACATGGTTTAGTTAAAATTTCCACTTTTCAAAAAGCCTCCGCGGCAATGCAGATTGTGTCATTACCTACTGATGAACTAGACACTTTAGAGACTGTTTCTGTGCAGTTTTGCGGTGCACATAACATGTCTAACAACTTACTAAAAGTTCGTGCTGGTTTCTGGAAAATTGTAATTTCGATAAAATTAATCTTGTAGGGAAAACTCGCTTTGGGTTGTTGGTTTTTTGAGCACAATTTTCTCAATTTTGCTCTTTTTCAAAAAATAAAAAAAACTAAAATTTAAAGTTGAAATACTAGATATCATTTGTGTCATACATTACATTCGTGTATCTTTTCTAGTTTTGCCACAAAGTATGAAAGTCCTTAGATTTTTCTTAGACTTTTTGATACTTTTGCTAATAGTACTAGCGTATATATTGAAATATAAGGTATCAATGAAATATTGACAATTTATTCAGCTTTCATTTAGTACCCCACGTGTGTATGTACGTTGCATAGTTTAGGTGTAATTTACACTTTTCCAAGCGCGGCCGCGGCGTTTTTGATGATGTCATTACAGGGGAGATTTGGAATCCAGGGGACATGCCTAACAACGTACTAAAATATGGCGCCGGTATCCGAAAGTGAAGTATTTGTTCGACGGAATCCCCTAACAACATGCACTAAATATAGACACTAAAACAATTATAATCTAACGAGCGAGCGAATCGAACGAAGTTCTATGCTTCAGCTTGGGCCGAAAATCGTTCGTATGTCCGGTGTCTGTCACGATATGTCACGCTGTCACGCTGTCCAGCAGTTCTCATCTACAGGTCGCATTTCTCAACCGATTCTTGCGAAATGTTGTGAGCAGGTTCGTATATAAAGACATTTTTAATGAAGGCACTTTTTCGAAACTCCATTTTTTATTGGTTAAATAAAATCAGGCTCACGATTGCTACAACTCACACAGCCACTAGTTTTAGATGTTCAGTTATGTGGTCCATCGATAACCCTATCCCACTCTATAACTGTCTATTGCAAAAAAATGACAGGTAAAGTCATCACTTAGGCAGTGGACCTTCTGTACCTTTAGGTATAATTAATCGATCGAGCGAGCGAAGCGAACGAAGTTCTATGCTTCAGCTTGGGCTGAAAATCGTTCGTATGTCCGGTGTCTGCCACGATGATGTCACGCCACGCTGTCCGGCTGATCCCCTTTACAGGTCGCAATTCTCAACCGATTCTCATAAAATTTTGTGAGCAGGTTTGTCAGTCACTTTATCGAAATTTAAAAAAAATATTTTTTTTTTAAAAAGGCGGACTCGCGAGTTCTACAGCTCACAGACCCACTGTTATTCTTTGATTTAACCATATTAACGATACATAATTTTAACAGTTCTTCTACAAGTATTTGAACTTAGTCTAATATTTGGTCCACGTCCAATGATCTTACTTGACCCACAAGTTTTATTTACAACAGCTACCCATAACACCTGACCTGTTATGTTTATGTAGATTACGTAGGTTAGAGACAATATGACAATAAGGTAGTTTTGCCAGACAGTGGTTGGTGGTTGAAGATAGTGTCCACTGCCTGGCAATAATTAGAATGTTGATGGGGGAGTAGACAGGGTGAGTGTGGACTTCACCCCAGAGGGGTTTATGGCAGTCCACACTCAGAGAGAGAGACTCTGAAGTACTGACAACACAATAGTTATTTATTCATTAACTCACACGGTATATATACGAGAAGCTACATGTATCATCATTCGCACATCTCGCACGTACTTAATCTACGTGCCGTTATACAATATCTAATCGCTAATTTAGAATGTGCCTTGTCGGCACAGTAGTTTTTTTTATCTCAACTTTCCTGATCCATATGAAATTGGCTATTATTGCTATTATTTTATTATATATTGTCTTAAGGTACAGGTGCACATGCTTTTTAGTAGCATGCTTGTTTGAGATTGCTCAATTATTATATTTATTATTTATGCAAATAGCACGCTACTTACCTACTACGTGCCACTAAAGAGCATGTCTGATGTCTGAGTAACCACTGTTCTGTGTGTCTAACAGTACCTAGGTACAGTACCTTTATGTGACATAATGTAAATCGATAAATTATCAATAGCGACTTATCATAAGGAATTGAGAGAAAGCAACTATCCCTACTTGCAATCGAAAGCAATTTTTGCGCGTCACATCAAATCGCGCTTAAAGCTCGACAGTCAACAGGGGCAGCGTTTTCGAGTTTTTTAAAACAATCTCAGACGTAGAAATTAGGGTTTAAAAATCTAAAAAAAAGATACGTACTACTTAAGGATCTAATCTAGTCAAAGTCGCATTCAGTTACGCGATCTAATGCACTTCACTCGATAGAAAAAAATCCCAAAGTTACTTCTTTTTGTAAAGTTTATTCAATACTAGCTGTTGCCCGCGACTTCGTCCGCGTAGAACTTATACTTAGAAAATATAATGCAAACAAACTTCTACTTACCATCTTAAGGGATGATTTCCGAGGCAAAAACTATTCTATATCCTTCGAAGGGTCTCAAATTATCTCTATACCAAATTTCATCTAGGTACATGGATTTTACCCAAACTTTCACCCCCTATTTCATACCCTTAGGGAATGATTTTCGGGATAAAAACTATCTAATATCATTCTTCGGGACTCAAACGACCTTTATACCAAATTTCATCTAAACGGGATTCATCCAAATTTTCACCCCCTTAGGGAGAGATTTCCGGAATTACAACTATCCTATGTCCTTTCCCAGGACTCAAGCTATCTCTTTACCAAATTGTATTAAAATGGGTTCTATCCGAATTTTCACCCCTAATTTCACCCCCTTAGGGGATGATTTCTGGGGTAAAAACTATCCCATGTCCTTTCCCAGGACTTAACCTATATCTACACCAAATTTCATCAAAATAGATTACATCCAAATTTTCACCCCCCCCCCCCCTTTCACCCCCTTAGGGGATGATTTCCGGGATAAAACCTATTATATGTCCTTCCCCGGGACTCAAACTATTTATATACCAAATTTCATCTAAATCGGGGCAGCTGTTTAAGTAGCTCCATACAAATTTCCACCCCCAATTTCAGCCCCTCAGATATAAAAACTACCCTTTGTCCTTCCCCGGAGCTCAAACTATCTGTATACCAAATTTCATCTAAATCGGTTCAGCGGTTTAGGCGTGAAGAGGTAACAGACAGACAGACACACTTTCGCATTTATAATATTAATATGGAAGTATGGATTATTAGTATGGATAGTATGGGTTCTTTCCGCTTGTCTTCCAAATAGAGGTGTAGCTGTAGACTCACTTCAAAAGAAAGAAGAAACGAAAAACTTATTCAAATATCTCAAAAAATTACGAAGCTACAACCGTTTTAATGTCGCTTGTTAGAGTGAGAAAACGATCAGGGACCGTGACGTCACGATCCTCGAGCTTCATAGTAAAAAAACAATCGTTTCATTATAAAGGTGCGTTTTGCGGAAAAGAGACGCAACAAACCCCCTCTTCAAACTTTATACACTTATAACTTAGTGATTACGTACCTATACGAGTATAGCCTCTTGCGTTGTTTTTTTTCGAGATAATACAACATTATGATTATTTTGTTTAGTGTCTACATCCCTATTTTCGATAAGATAAGATAAAATAAGATTTTTTTATTGTCAGAACTGTGTACATTTAGTTGTTTTGGGTAAAATAAAGTCCAATAGCTTGCCCATTTCGGACGTACAATATTAAACTTAAAGCTAGTCAAATATACTAAAACAATAACAACAATAGTATTTCCAAATAATTTTAACCATATTCACACATAAAATATTAATTTAGATCTATCCGACATCCGTATTTTCTTTTAAACCACGAACTTCGGAATTCGAAAATATTCGGGTATCTCTATCTCTATCGCACTAACAAATGACAGGAATGCAGATATACGAACTTCGAGTTTCAGTTTTCGTGGTTTGGCTGAATACGCAAAGAGCGCGCGCGCGTGCCATTCAAAAAAACCAAGTTTATATTGTTCGAATTTGTCGTTACATTTTGTAGAAATTACGCCTTAATTCGACATTTGCGCATATAAGTTCGCATATCAAAATCGATTAATTTTATATTTGCTTTTGGTACATATGTGTCTCGTCAATGTATATCGTAGACGGGATTAAAATTATTAATAGGCGAAAGAAAGGCAAAGAAATTCCGCCATTTTGTCCGTAGTATTTCTTATTAGTCTGTGATTTTGACGTTTCTTTTAGCTGACAGATGTGGCGGCGGTATACTTTAAGAATAATAAATGAAAAATTAAATGAAGTCGTATATTACGGAAAATAAATTAATTGTCGCAGTCGGATAAAAACTATCCTAAGTTGCAGCTGGAATAATAATGTACCTATATAAAATGTTTCATATTTTTCCGTCCATGGGATGCTGAGAACATTCGTACCACAGAAAGCTTAGTTTCAAACTGGCTGATTCTTTTTTTTAATTTAGAGATTTATTATAAGTGGAGATAAATAGATAGAAGATAATGAAACTCCCATTCAAATATCTCAAAAAATTATGAAGCTACATCCGTTTTAATGTCGCTTGTTAGAGTGAGAAAACGATGAGAGACTGTGACGTCAATATACTCGAGCGTCATAGTAAAAAACAATCGTTTCATATGAAGGTGCGTTTTGCGGAAAAGGGACAGAACATACCCCCTCTTAAAACTTTGGACTCTTATAACTTAATCATTACCTATATAACCTCTTGCTTTGTTTTTTTCTCCATTTGACTATATTTATTTTAAATTCTTTTTCGAGAAAATACATTATGATTATTTACCATATTTTCGATTCCTGAGCTATAACCACGAACTTCGGAATTCGAAAATATTCGGGTATCTCTATCTCTATTGCACTAACCATACTCGAGTGACAGGGATGCAAATATATGAACATTGAGTATCGGTTTTCGTGGTAGCGCCGCAGGTACTTTGGCTGAATGCGCCGAGCGCGTGCCATTGTCATTCAAAAAAAACAAATTCGTGTTAATTATATTGTTCAAATTTGTTGATTTCATTTATTGAAATTACGACATAAAACGACATTTGCGCATATAAGTTCTCATATCAGAATCGAATATTTTTTTATGGTTTATATTTTAGCATTTGTCTCGTAAAGGTCTATCGTAGACGGGATTTAAATTATTAATAAGTGAAAGGCAAAGCAATTCCGCCATTTTGACGAAAATTTGACGGTTCTTATACCTGACAGTTGGAGCAGCGTTTGATTTCAATAAAAATAAATGAAAAATTAAATGAAGTCGTATATTTCGGAAAATTAATTAACTGTCGCAGTCGGATAAAAACTATCCTAAGTTGCAGCTAGAATAATAATGTACCTATATAAAATGTTTCATATTTTTCCGTTCATGGGATGCTGAGAACATTCGAACCGCGCAAAGCTTAGTTTCAAACTGGCTGATTCTTTTTTTAATTTAGAGATTTATTATAAGTGGAGATTATGACTAAACTATAGGTATTTTAAATGAAATTTTTGTACTCAAATAAAGATATTAAATATTTATAGACAAATTCGCAGAGCTTGATTAGATAAAATGATTATCTTACTTACTATGTTTAAATACCTACAAAATGCGCGAGCGCGGAGGCTCGGCAGGCCCGATCAGTCGCGCGCTGGCCCATACGGACGACGACTCAAGGACGTTAGCGGGTGTATAAGCCTTAAAGTGAAGTCGTACAATCTATGGGTAAATAAACAGGCGGTGTTGCGTCCTCGTCGTCGGCCGCGGTCAGTGCGTTCCGCTCGGTCGCCGCCGCCGCACTTGACGATTTCACCTTTTAAGTAATTGCAAATGTTGTTTTTCCCAAGCTCGGACTTGGTTTGTCTTTAACAATTGATTTCGGTGAGTGATGGTAAAATATTAATTGACGTGTTTAGCTTTTTTGGTGTTGCTTAGGCGTTTGGTGGACGCCGTGTTACCGTACATACAAAGTATATTTTCGTTCCATAAATGCAGCGTAATGCGTCATTGGGAGACCAAAGCATTACCTACTCTCGTACCGTACTCATTATTTTTATCAATAAGACACGGAATTATCCAATTAAAATGTGTATTGAATATAGCATAATTACCATGTTGCCTTTAGCCTCTCGTGGTTTTAGAAATAGGTAACTATTGCACAAGTTTGTCAGTCATAATTTCATAAATCGAACAACCAAGTTAGACTTGTCGATTTTGGAAAATGTTTTAGCGTTCCTTTGTCAATTGTATCCGGGAGTAGTACCTAGGTCTTGTAGTTTTAAGGCGCCGCAAACGTTCGGTTTCCTTTCCGCGTACGGTCCGTGTGTTCGATGAAGCTGCCGTAACAGCAGCACCCGCCGATACAGCCCCTTGTCTTCAAATATGACAGCCAAGTTCTTCCAAGCTTGGTTGGCTGTGGTCGCTGACCGAACATATTGATACAGTGCCGGTTTAACGTTCAGTGTAAGGCCTGAGTGGACGCTCGAGTCGGGCGTGCGGCGGAGCGGGGCGTGCGGCGTGCATGTTAAAACAAATGAGGCTCATACTGGTGTCCTGAGTAGACGCTGCACAAATTGAATGCACGCTCGCCCGCCCCGCTGCACGCCCCGCCGAACGCTCCGCTCCGAGCGTCCACTCGAGCCAAGGCGCGCTGGGGCCCATTGCATAACAATTTACAACTTATAATACAAGCGGAAGTCTCTTTCTAATGCGAGGAGTTGAAAAGAGGTTTCCGCTTTTAATATAAGTTACAAGTTGTTATGCAATAGGAATAGGCCCCTGGTCGCGCGCGGCATCAGCGCCCGTCAAAGCTAATACATCCGTAAAACTACAAGTACCAAGTACTTGTAGTTTTAAGGCTGGCCGCAAACGTTCGGTTTCCGCGTACGGTTTCCGGATTCGGTTTTCGACTTAGCTAGCTAGTCTAAGCTACCTAGTTCTTGGAATACCCATTTATATGAAAAGTGTATGTAGCATGATAGCTCACCTCACTACTAAAACGACTAAGGAAGGACACTGGTGAAATCTCTTTCCTATAACATAGGTACCTACCTACTCTTAAGGCTGGGCGCAAACGTTCGGTTTCCGCGTACGGTATCCGGATTCGGTTTCTGTAAACGCCTGCGAGCGCTATAAGGCCGGCTGTCTGTACACACGGAATTTTAATTCGGTTTCCGTACGGAATGACTTGTGCAAGTGAGACAGTGCTTTACATGTGTAAAAATTGTCATTCCGTACGGAAACCGAATGAATATTACGTGTGTCTGTGGCCGGCCTTATAGCACTCGCAGGCGTTTATCATGCTACATACACTTCACTACATAGTATAAAACAAAGTCGCTTCCCGCTGTCTGTTTGTCTGTCTGTCTGTCCCTATGTATGCTTAGATCTTTACAACTACGCAACGAATTTCGATGCAGTTTCTTTTAATAGATAGAGTGATTCAAGAGGAAGGTTTATTATGCACTAGCTGTTGCCCGCGACTTCGTCCGCGTAGAACTTTTTATCGTCTTAGAAAATGATTTCTCTCAATACAAAATTTGAACCCTCTTTTAGGGGATAATTAAAAAAAAAGTTGATGTTCATTTTCTAGTTTGTGAACAAACAGTCTAAAACCAAAGTTAAAAATCTCATACTTTAAAAATGCCTTGAAATACTCAAACTTTGAACCAATTTTAACACTCTTAGGGGATGAATTTGGAAAAACTCTGAAATCAGTTTTGTAGTCTTTTAACGTACAGAATAAGACCGAAGTTAAAAATCTCTTACTCACACTTTAAAATTTTATTGCTCGCCATTTAAAATTTGAACCCCCTTTTAAACCCCCTTAGAGGTTGAATTTTTCTAATCGCTGAAAGAACTTTTTTCGTAAACTTTTAAGTCTCTAGCTCAAAAAAAGTGTTGCCCATACAAAGCTTTCTTAACCCCCTTAGGGGTGGAATTTTCTAAAACTCTGAAAGTACTTTATTATTAATTTTAATAAGTAACATTTTGAATAGTTTTAAGTCTAGTAAAAAAAAAAGTTTTTCCCACACAACACTGGCTACCCTTCTTAAGGATCTTAAGGATCCCCTTAGGGATGGAGTTTTCTAAAACGCTGAAAGTTCTTTTTTAGTATTCTAATAAGTAATCTTTTTGCAAAGTTTTAAGTCTAACTCAAAAAAAAGTGTTGCCCATGCAAAGCTTGCTCTCCTTTTTAACCCTATTAGGGGTGGAATTTTCTAAAACGATTTGTGTTCTTTTTTTGTATTTTAATAAGTAATCTTTCTACAAAGTTTCAAGTCTCTAACTCAAAAACATAAACTTTCCCTGATAAAAACTTTGCACCCCTTTTTATCCCCCTTAGGGATAGATTTTTTCAAAACGCTGAAAGTCTTTTTTTTGTATTTTTATAAGTAATCTTTCTACAAAGTTTTAAGTGTCTAGCTCAGAAAAAGTGTTCCCCATACAAACCTTGCACCCTTTTTTAACCCCCTTAGGGAATGATTTTTGTTTTTTGTACCCTATTTTAGTCACTATTTTAGTGCCATTGTCATTCAAAAAAAACAAATTCGTGTTAATTATATTGTTCAAATTTGTTGATTTCATTTATTGAAATTACGACATAAAACGACATTTGCGCATATAAGTTCTCATATCAGAATCGAATATTTTTTTATGGTTTATATTTTAGCATTTGTCTCGTAAAGGTCTATCGTAGACGGGATTTAAATTATTAATAAGTGAAAGGCAAAGCAATTCCGCCATTTTGACGAAAATTTGACGGTTCTTATAGCTGACAGTTGGAGCAGCGTTTGATTTCAATAAAAATAAATGAAAAATTAAATGAAGTCGTATATTTCGGAAAATTAATTAACTGTCGCAGTCGGATAAAAACTATCCTAAGTTGCAGCTAGAATAATAATGTACCTATATAAAATGTTTCATATTTTTCCGTTCATGGGATGCTAAGAACATTCGAACCGCGCAAAGCTTAGTTTCAAACTGGCTGATTCTTTTTTTAATTTAGAGATTTATTATAAGTGGAGATAATACATGCATGTACTAATCTCCACTTATAATAAATCTCTAAATTAAAAAAAGTTTTGAAAAAATCTATCCCTAAGGGGGATAAAAAGGGGTGCAAAGTTTTTATCAGGGAAAGTTTATGTTTTTGAGTTAGAGACTTGAAACTTTGTAGAAAGATTACTTATTAAAATACAAAAAAGAACACAAATCGTTTTTGAAAATTCCACCCCTAATAGGGTTAAAAAGGAGAGCAAGCTTTGCATGGGCAACACTTTTTTTGAGTTAGACTTAAAACTTTGCAAAAAGATTACTTATTAGAATACTAAAAAAGAACTTTCAGCGTTTTAGAAAACTCCATCCCTAAGGGGATCCTTAAGATCCTTAAGAAGGGTAGCCAGTGTTGTGTGGGAAAAACTTTTTTTTTTACTAGACTTAAAACTATTTGAAATGTTACTTATTAAAATTAATAATAAAGTACTTTCAGAGTTTTAGAAAATTCCACCCCTAAGGGGGTTAAGAAAGCTTCGTATGGGCAACACTTTTTTTGAGCTAGAGACTTAAAAGTTTACGAAAAAAGTTCTTTCAGCGATTAGAAAAATTCAACCTCTAAGGGGGTTTAAAAGGGGGTTCAAATTTTAAATGGCGAGCAATAAAATTTTAAAGTGTGAGTAAGAGATTTTTAACTTCGGTCTTATTCTGTACGTTAAAAGACTACAAAACTGATTTCAGAGTTTTTCCAAATTCATCCCCTAAGAGTGTTAAAATTGGTTCAAAGTTTAAGTATTTCAAGGCATTTTTAAAGTATGAGATTTTTAACTTTGGTTTTAGACTGTTTGTTCACAAACTAGAAAATGAACATCAATTTTTTTTTTAAGTATCCCCTAAAAGAGGGTTCAAATTTTGTATTGAGAGAAATCATTTTCTAAGACGATAAAAAGTTCTACGCGGACGAAGTCGCGGGCAACAGCTAGTTATACATATACGAGTAAACCCGTGCGAAGCCGGGGCGGGTCGCTAGTTTCATATAAATGGGTATTCCAAGAACAAGGTAGCTTAGACTAGCAAGCTAAACCGCAAACCTACTTATGAGGTATGATATTTGAGTCTAAACTTAATTATAAACAGAGCCACACGAGCCCACGGTGTACACAAGAAAAAGTTTAGGATTATTATCTGAATCCAAAAACTTGTATGTTAATTTAATTACTGACATTTCATTGGATGCTGTAAATAAGTATATTATGATGCAATTTAGGATACAGTCGTAATTTATAGGTAACTGACAGTGCCTAAACATTTATTTACACGTAATATCTTGGTTAACATTAATTATGGGCTAGTTATGAGTAGGTAATATGTATAACTCTAAACTGTACGTACATATACCCTTTCCGCCGGCTGAAGGGTAAAGAGCCATAAAGATAAGCTAATTAGTCAACTATTGTAAAAAGAGCATAAGTGATTTCTTACGTAGAGAAAAAGCTAACTTAAGACGATGCGCGGGTGGCCATTTTTCCATATAAACGTAATCCCCCGTTTCCTCCCTGGATAATAACAAAAGAGCAAATATTTTGCATTCATATAATAAATACTGACCTCTGACATGTCCCTATGTTTCGTTTTACCTAATTATTTGTTTATTTTAATAATTAGAGACCTTTTTAAACCACGAAATTCGCCGCTTTTCGGCGCCATAAACACACGCTCAGTAAACTAATTAAAAACGAACACAAATGAAAAACAGAAAACCTAGAGACATAGCCAAAGCCCTCTTGATAATATAAGTGAAAGAAAAATTAAAATTGGTGCAACATTGGAAGAGAAAATAGGGTACTACGAAACCCTGTTTTTGGTAGGTCAGATTGGTCCAAATCGGATCGGGTCGGTTTCAAAATTAGAAAACTGGGGGCATTGATGATTTACGCATTGATGATTTACACACACATTCACAGAGACACCTCTAATTAGCGCGAAACGCGGCGGAAATAGGTTTTACAAAAACCGATTGTTGCAACCCTACCCGGGTTGCAACAATCGGGAATTTTCGACTAGATTAGTACTCCGTTAATGATGAATGAACTGATTAAGTGACTACGTGTTTATGCAATTTAAGATAAAAATAACTTAGTATCTTTCGTCCGTGGGAAGATAAAAAGGAATGCGATTGTACTTACTCGTTTTCGGACTCATTTAAATAGCGAGAGTAAGCAAATAGTGAAAAATGTGTACGACGGACTTTTTAGAGATAACTAACTCAGGTGCCATATGCAACAGTATTTTATACAACCTTCACGAGTTTCAGGTGTTACATTAATATGTATATAAAAGGTGTTTGACGTAATTATTTCAAGGATTTTAACAAGTCTACAAAAGGTTCGGTTTCGGTTTCGGCAAAAAAACATGTTTCGGTCGGACACTAAAAATCATACGTGGCGGTACAAGTGAAGGAACTAACAAAATCAGAAAGCAATAGCAATATGTTTTGATTAATAATATGTCAATGATATGTTGTTTATTTTACTCACTTATTACAGTTTTGACAGCCCTATGCATCTGTGAAGATATCTTTTGTTATTGAAACATAAAATGCATTTTAGGCTTTAATTGAAACTATGTGTTGTTGAGGAAAACGCGAAAAATACTTCCATTCAGCAAGAGTCATTTAATCCAACTCAAATTCTGTTACAAAAGTCATTCTATTTTAAAAGTAAAGAAAGTAAAAATCAAAAAAGGTAAATACCAATATAAAAAGGTTAGTCGGTCGGCAACATGGCCCCAAGCGGTGTGGAACACCAATTAACAATCTAGTGGTACTAGCTTGCGGACCGGCCGACGCAGCACACCCCCTTTAGTCGCAACATTCACTACGCGGACAATATTATCCCTACCCGGAAATAACTCGGTGACTCGTCCAATAGGCCAGCAGTTTCTTGGTAGATTGCCATCCGCAACCAGCACCACATTACCTAATTTCAACTCTTCATGAGGTGCAACTGATTTTCGTGGTATCAAGAGCGGCAAGTATTCTTTAGTCCACCGTTGCCAAAAATGTTCTGCAAGTCTTTGGGCCTTTCGCCAGTCAGCGCGTCGTGATAGGTCGGCGTCGTCAAATTCTCGAAGACTCTGGTCATGGCTTGAGGTACCAATCAGGAAATTGAAGGGTGTCAGTGCTTGTTGGCTGTCCTCGTCCACGGGCACGTGGGTGAGAGGCCGTGAATTGACAATGGCTTCTACTTCTGCAAGCAATGTGTTCAGGACCTCTACTCGGGGCGATCGGTCTTTTAGAGTGATCTTGAGTGCAGTTTTCACGCTGCGTATCAGACGCTCCCAACAGCCACCCATAAATGGAGCTGATGGTGGGATGAACTTCCACTTTATTCCTCTATTTGTTGAGAAGTCGTACAGCTCGTGAAGTATATTCGAAGCTCCAACAAAAGCCGTTCCGTTGTCAGAGTAAATGCATGTGGGACAACCACGTCGTGCTATGAATCGCCGTAGAGCCAACAAGGCTGAGTCTGTTGATAGTGATTCTACTACTTCGATGTGGATAGCTCTGACTGTCAGGCAGGTGAATAGTGCTACCCAGTGCTTCATGGTTCGTCGTCCTGATGTGACGTTCAATGGGCCAAAATAATCGACACCGACGAAAGAAAAGGGACGAACGTGATGCGCCATCCTGACTTCAGGTAGGTCTCCGATCGGTGGCACCTGTGGCTTAGCTTTCATGTTCCGGCAGAGCTGACAATGTTTCGCCACACTTCGTACTGACGGTCTGACCCCAATGATGTAGAAACGTTGTCGTAATTCGTTCACCACAAGTTCGTTGTTTCCGTGGGCAAATTTGACATGGTAGGAGCCGATTAGTAGGCGTGTGAGCGCGTGCTTCCCATCCAGAACAGCTGGTTGTGGATCAATGGCAGTGGATGCTCCCGTGCGGCCGTACAACCGTAATAGCCTATCGTTACCTATTATCAACGACAAGTTTTTAAGTCTACTCTCTTTAGAAACGGGGCGTGCAGCGTCAATTGCAATATATTCATCATTGAAAGAATCTAATTGTATACGCAGAAAGGCGTGGCGTTCTGCCGATGAGATAAAAGCTACATCTAAAACTGCTAAACCAAGTTGCGGCAATTTAGGATTTTGACACAAATGGCGAAATTTTGAGGCAAACTGGTGAGCTCGCGCGGTAGCACGAATAAACCGTAGCCAGACACTAAAGCGGCTGTAGTCAGCAATCACAGGTAATGATAAGTCACGTGACTGAGTTAATGTCAAACCCACCAAGTCTTTCTTGGTTCTATATTCCTCAGACGTTGGTGCGTGGACAGTTGTAGGTTCACAGGGCCATTCGGTTAATGGTTGGTGCAAGAATGTTGGCCCGGTAAACCATCGAGAGTTTATTGTAAATTCATCCTTGAATCTGGTGGCATCGTCCGCGACGTTCAAGGATGAAGGTACGTAGTTCCAATCGGAAACATTGGTGATCTCACAAATTTCACAAACCCTATGAGCGACAAAGGATTTAAAAGTGCTTGGGTCAGAGCATAGCCATTTGAGTACAGTTTGAGAGTCTGACCAGAGAAAGATCCTTTCTGGCTTTCGTTTGTGAGATTCTAAGATAAATACAGATAAGCGAGCAGCAATTAGAGCCGCCTGAAGCTCCAGCCTCGGTATGGTCGTGGGCTTCAGGGGAGCCACGCGAGCTTTACCACTGATCAACGAGACTTGTATGTTTCCGTTTGGACACATAAAGCGCCAGTAAGCGACGCAACCGTACGCTTGCTCGCTCGCGTCTGCGAAAACATGTAATTGCACTGAACTTATCAGGTCGTTAGTGGCATAACACCGGGGTACGCAATTGTTCAAAATGTTGACTAAGCTTGTGAACCAGTCTCTCCACTTTTCTATGAACCCGTTGGGCAATAATTCATCCCAAGATGTAGCAAGTTTCCAGGTCTTTTGGAAAAGGACACGACCTTTTATAACCGCGGGAGTAAGAAGGCCTAAAGGGTCGTAAATTTTCATTAGGTTTGAAAGGACAACACGCTTAGTTAGTTTCGCTGAGATTTTATCAAAATCAATATGTGGAAAAGACAGTGTGTCGTTAGCGATGTCCCAGGAAACTCCTAAGACGCGTGTCGGAGGCCGCGAGTCCGAACATACATTTATTGTTGTGGCCCCAACAGCGCGAAGGTCAGGAGGAAGCATGTTGAGAGCCTTTTCAGAATTCGATACCCAAGATCTCATGTCAAATTTGGCTGCGGCTAAAACCGAGACAATATCTGAGGATAAAAGTGCGGCTTCTTGTTCATTATCACAACTACCTAAGTAATCGTCCATGTATGTGTCGCGGATAATAGCTGCTGCAGCTTTCGGGTGTGATCGCTGATGTTCGGTGGCAATCTTATTTTTAAGGTACAAGGCCGTAAACGGACTACACACTGCACCGAACATCATAGATGACATGCGGTATTCCTGAATAGGCTGGGTAGGATCGTCGCGCCATAAAAAACGCTGAGCGTCACGGTCTTCTGGTATGATTTTAACTTGTGGAAACATTTCCCGGATATCAGCCGAAAGAGCTACTCGGCCTTCTCTGAATCGCATCAAAATGGCCAACAAGGATTGGAGAAGATCGGGCCCGGGCAGTAAAAGGGAATTTAGGCTTACGCCTTCACACTTGGCGGCGGCATCACAGACAATCCTAAGTTTCTTCTTTTGTGGATGTACTACTCCGAAATGTGGTAAATACCATAATATACCAGAAGGGGGGGCAGTGCACAATTCTGCATAACCTTTATCAAGCATGGCGTGAATATTTTGTTTATATTTACTAGCGTAGTTAGAGTCTTTAATCATCTTAGATTCCAGAGACCTAAAACGGCGTAAAGCAAGTGGGCGGCTATCAGGGACCTGTTCGATATTGTCACGCCACAGTAACCCTGTCTCGAATCGCCCAGATGCTTGACGCCTGGTAGTCTCCTCTAGCAATTTTAAGGCTCTTTGATCCTCAACAGAGCGGCCATCCCTTTTTTCTATACCTATAGAGTCTAAACTATAATAGTCTTTGATGAGGATATCTAAAGTACGGCTGGCCCCTAGACTATCTTTTTCGCACTCTGTTATAGCATGGTTCACGAAGTCGATAGGTTTGGATATGGTTGAAGTAGAGCCGTATAGAACCCAACCTAAAGGAGTCAAAGACGCTGCTGGTTGCGATAGCTTACCGCGCCGAATAGTTTTTGAAAAGGTAAGATGCCAATTATCAATTCCAAGCAGAAGCATGGGCTTTGCGTTCTCATAGCACAAGACACCGGCTAGATCGCGTAAATAATCGCAGTTTTTGATTTGCTCTGAACGAACACACTGGGTGGCAATAGTCAAATTTGGAATAGACCTCACTACAATATCGTGTGTTTCTACACTGTGGCAGCCTGTGACTTTAATGTTCACAAAACTGACCTCCATATTTTTACCAAGACCGCCTATACACTCGACTTGAATGTGTTTTTTGGGCCCGGTAACACCTACCAGATCAGCTACAGATTTATCGATAAATGAGGCCGTAGACCCGTCGTCAAGCAGCGCGTAGGTATCGAAACTAGCTTTAGGACCGGTAATAGTGACAGGGAGTACCTTTAATAAGGACCTTTGGATTGACATTGGGTTAGGGGAGGCACTATGAGATACAATAGCAGTGGGTACCTCATCAGACTGGGGCTTGTCGTGTTCATCTACGTCGACATGGGCAGCGGTTTCTACCATGGGTCGATGGAGCAAAGTATTATGTCGCCGACTGTACTTACATCCGGCGACTTCGCAATGTTTCTTGCAGGCTAAATATTTATGTGAACCTTTAGATAAACATCTGTAACACACCTTATTTTCAGTAACCCATTGCCAGCGGTCGTCAATAGGCAATGAAATAAACTTTTCGCATTCATGAACATTGTGTGTATCTGCCTTACAATATCTACATGTTGTCAGACTCTTTGGTTTCGTTGACAGCGTTGCATGAAAAACCTTCGCGGGTTGCTTAGTAGCGATATTTGGTTTGACAATCTGCGAATTATTTGTTATGACAATTTTTCCGTAAACATTTTCCGAATAATATGCACAATGTTTTGATTGCTGTTTGAATTCATTATCTAAAAAGTCTGCTAATAATTCTAGCTTGTACTTGTTCGTAACATCGTTCGAAGACGCATAATCGGACCACCTATAACGTAAAAGAGGGGTTAATTTCCCTATGATGGTATTGGCAAGCTCAGGAGAGGCCAGATACTCCGGCTGATGCAGCTCTCTGATCACCTCGACGCAATTGCGAAGTCGGCACGCGAAGATGTTAAGGTCCTTCAAAGACTCGTGCAACGGCAGCCTGGCTAAGGATCTAATGGACGAGAGTTGGTGTAAAATGATGGATTCCGGTTGGCCAAAGCGACTCTCCAGGGAACTCATTATTTGTGCTCGATGCGCAGCAGTCATGAGAAGAGCAGAGACAGATTCCTTGGCGGCTCCACACAACGCAGTATCGAGTCTGGCCAAGTTTTCTTCTGGACAAAATCTAGCTTCGGATCGCGAGTATGTCTTCTTGAACATGAGCCAGCCGGAGACACTACCATCATACAAAGGAAGTTTAATACTGACCTGTTTATTCTTGCCTCCAAGATCTGCGATAACTTCAGCTAGTTTAATAAAAGAGTCTTGTGTTCCTACATTATTAATCGTTTTATTTCTGTTCTCACTATTACAAATGTTAGTTGCGAATTGATTGTGGTGTGTGCCTAATATTTGAGAATGTGTAGTGTTTATTTTGTTGTTGAACTGTAGGCACTGGTCCCCGCGCGGCGCATTCAAGCTTGTAGAGGCGACGGCGACATTTCGTGCAGTTCCCGCAGTAGGTACATCGATATACTCTAAAGTTCTGCAAGGGAATGCTAGTTCATTACTATTACACATGGCATTGTCGGCACAATCAAGCAACCATTTTTGGGTGGAGTTGGTTTTTTCTGATGCGACAGACTCGATGGCTGCAAGCTCCGCCTGCAGTTCCAACTCGGCAGCCTTGCGTTCGTGTTCTGCCAAAGTTCGCTCTCGGTCTGCAGCCGCCTCGGCCAGCATACGCTCCCTGTCCGCGCTTATGCGAGCATGCTTGGCAAGGGCAGCCAGCTTCATTGTTTTGGTCGAGGCTCGCGATGGCGCTACGGAGTGCGTCTTGGCGCACGATGGCGCTGCGGAGTGCGTCTTGGCGCACGATGGCACTGCGGATTGCGCCTTAGAAGGTTGAGGCTCTGGCGGTACGGGAATATTGCGCTCCTGTAAGAGAGCTTCATCGTGGCAGACCTGAGCAGTGTGAGCAGGCGTAATGCCTGACGATGAGGCTGGAGCGGTTTCACTTACCTCCGCAGTCCAGAATGGTTTCTTCTTAATTGATCGCGTTACGGGCATTGTCACAATTGTAATGCTATACTTTCACTTCTGACACCATATGTTGTTGAGGAAAACGCGAAGAATACTTCCATTCAGCAAGAGTCATTTAATCCAACTCAAATTCTGTTACAAAAGTCATTCTATTTTAAAAGTAAAGAAAGTAAAAATCAAAAAAGGTAAATACCAATATAAAAAGGTTAGTCGGTCGGCAACACTATGTTTAGGTTGAAATTCGCTCATATGTATTACGACTTATCACCTTTTAAAATAAAAATGTTATTGTTACAATTTTTATTGCTCTTTACTCTAAAGCTGGCGGACAGACTATTCCTGCAACATGTATTAGGAAGGAATAAACTGTAGCTGAATGCGCTCATATAATTATAGCCGTTGTCTTCAATGTGGTCAGGACGAGGAAAGACAATTTATAATTCGTCGGGTGACAAGCAAAACTCACTAAGTAACAAATACCTACTTAAATCAAAGGTCGTATCTCGATATCTACTACGTACCGAGATACGAGGTTTTAAGGAGCAGTGACAGTTTTGGTAGTGACTTTTGCTTGTCACCCGACGATATATAAAACGGTCACGACGGCGACGCCGGCAAGACAAATTTTACGGAATTACGGATGACAATTACTTCTCTATTTTTATATGAAAACTTAGAAACCTAGGGTTTGTAATGGCAATACAAACAGCATGTTCGTTACAGAATGCTACCCGTGTTTTTTGTCAACAAATTATTCGTTAAATAAGCGTTTCCTATTTAACTACGATGCAAGCAACAAATATGTATCTAATGTGTTGCATTTAAATCCTTTCACTGAGTGATATAATAGTAGTAACAGACGAGATAGAACATGTTCGCTTCCCATTCAATTTGATTCGCGTTTAATCGTTCGCGAACGTCGCTACATACGATCGAACATGGCCCGACACGCACCAAGGTAACGGTTCGAAGCGAACGGGAACATGTTCGTCTGTTAATACTTTTAGATTATACTAATAATGCAATATGCGCCCGTGGTAGAGTTATATCAGTGGCAGCATATGGGCAGATGCAAAGGTCAAAGGGAAAATTAGAGACACAGAAAACAAGCTGAAACGACGGGATCAAATTATTATTTAGTTTTTATTGGTTTTGGTTTCGGAAAACGTATTTATCGTGTATATTATGAATTGAATTTACCCCAACGTTTCGTGGTAACTACCCATTCGCTCGCTGCCACCCATTTAACTCTACCACGGGCGCATGTTTTATTTACATTCATCATCCTCCTAGCGTTATTCCCGTTATTCTCGTGGAGCTAAAGGAGGCCAGCAGGGTCCGCTTTGACACCTAATTCCAAGATTTGGCATAGGCACTAGTTTTACGAAAGCGACTGCCATCTAACCATCGAACCCAGAGGGAAAACTAGACCTTATTGGGATTAGACCGGTTTCTTCACGATGTTTTCCTTCACCGAAAAGCTAACGGTAAATATTACGTACCGTTCCGAAAAACTCATTGGTAAGAGCCGGGATCCGAACCCACGACCGCCGCTTGACAGCCGCATGCCTGAACCACTAGGCTACCGTAGCATGAAACGATTCAAACTACAACACTCATACATATTTGTTGCATGTATCATAGTTAAACAAAAACGCTACAAACTATCGTTATCGCATTAATAACGAAGCTGTGCATATCTCTCGTCTTATCTTGCAATGAAAACTTCAATCTCTGATGATAAGTATATATAGCTCAAATCGAATCTTTATCAATAAATGTCAGCGGACTGATGCATTCTTTATCTTATGGCCTTAGGTGGCATACGCATTTCATTGGGCATATGCGTTTTTCGCAGGATAGTATCGAGATAAAGAAGAATGCTTATCTTTATCTCGCGGTTAACGTTACCATCATAGGCCCCTCACGTGTGTAATGTATTGCCTTACGCCTCCTCATTTATTAACAAAACTAATGTTAACGTGGAAGGGTAGCAACTGAAGCTTCTCCGATCATTTGGAATAAACTTATTATTACAGATTACTTATACTTAACTACTACTTATACTTATATTATATTATTAATTACTTATTAGTACAGATATTATTTATTTACGCAAACACGACTGCTGTGTCTTGTTCTTACATTAGGTACTAGTCCCTGGGCGAATGCTGAAAATACGGAGAAAACGAATTGTCCCGGACATGAGACCTATCTAGATCGATTTCTCGCCCCCGTAAACGCCAGTATTTCAAATTCATCGAAATCGTTAGAGCCGTTTCCGAGAACGTGATTGAAAATATATATAATAACAATTTTCTTAATGGATATAATAAACCATTGCGTTGCTCTGTAAACAAAGGTTTATTCTATAAGTAAGGGTTTATATTCCCGAACTACATTACAAGTAGGTACTAGTACTAACAACTAAAATCTCACCTGTAAACAAAGAAACGACATTTAAAGTTTATTTATCCTTTCGTCAATCCTTTATCAACAATTGTTCTAAATAACAATCAAATTATATTTTACGCCATAACATATTTCTTCAACATCTCAGTCTCGAGAAGATATGACACTATTGACATTTGACAGCGCACGCTACTTTACCGCCAGTGTCACGCGCTGCTTTATCGAAGGAGGTCATATTAAAAATAAGTAGTATTAATTATAAAAATAAGTAATAAAATTTTACCATAAAATTTTCGCTCTAATACAGATGCATTCTTTTCTTAAGTCTCTTCGTTTAATTCGCTTCGCTTTGTAATATGAAACAGGTTTGATTCTTTCTTATTATGCCCAGTATCTACCCTGTATATAGAGTTGGAATTTTTTTCCACAATTAGATAAGGTCCAATTCTCAGCTCATCTAATTTCTTCCTGTTCATCTTGTTTCCATTTTCCACATATACCATATCACCTACAGTAAATTCAAAGTGTTTTCTGTTTTTATCAAATAATGCTTTGTTGTAGTTATGAGATCTCATAGTGTTTTCCACTGCTTTGTTTCAATCTGTAATCCAATTACTATGGGATTCCCTGTCCCGTTCAGAAGATAGCTTGGTGAAAAACCGGTAACTGTGTGACTAGTTTCATTGTATTTCTTCACACATTCATGCGCTACTGTTGTCCAGGTGAAGACCTGATGAAACAGAAAAAAAGAAGTTTTTTTCTGTTTCATTGATTTTACATCTAATCTTGTTCACCAAAGTCTGATTAAGCCGTTCGTTTAAACCGTTTGAGAAAGGTGCGTTCACAGCTGTAAACACTATAGGTATACTTTTCCCATTTAAGAACTTCTTAAATTCTCTTGAATTGATTCCCGGGAATTGATCAGGGAGAATCATACCAATGGCCTCTGTTTCAGATACGCTCATGACTAGTTTAATGAAGTCGTCTGCGCATTGTGTTTTTGATGTTCGAATAAAGGCGTATCTTGAAAAGTGGTCCACTAAAAGATGCAAATAACTTTTTGTTGATCGAGAACCTCCGAAACCTCCGATTGTGTCTATATACATTATTTCAAAAGGCTTTGTTGCTGGGCCTAGGTGGGACATAAGTCTATATTTATCTTTTCCTCTTGACTTATTTTTAATGCAAATTTCACACATAGTACAAATTGTATGCATGTTTTTCGTTAAATTTTTGGCTGTATAAAATGGACTAATATTTTTCTGCATTTGTCCAATTCCAATATGACATAGGTCTTCGTGTATGGTTTTTAAGAGTTTTATGCTGAATTCTTCAGACAGAACAATTTTTTCCTTTGTCTTAACCTTTTTAGGGTTCCGTAGCCAAATGGCAGAAAACGGAACCCTTATAGATTCGTCATGTCTGTCCGTCCGTATGTCACAGCCACTTTTTTCCAAAACTATAAGAGCTATATATACTGTTGAAACTTGGTAAGTAGATGTATTCTGTGAACCGCATTAAGATTTTCACACAAAAATAGAAAAAAAACAATCAATTTGGCGTTCCCCATACTAAGAACTGAAACTTTTTTTTTCATCAAACCCATACGTGTCATAGTTGTACATAGGTCTTCAAAAATGATATTGAGGTTTCTAACATTATTTTTTTCTAAACTGAAGAGTTTGCGCGAGAGACACTTCCAAATGGTAAAATGTGTCCCCCCCCCCCTGTAACTTCTAAAATAAGAGAATGATAAAACTAAAAAAAATATATAATGTACATATGCAAACTTCCAACGAAAATTGGTTTGAACGAGATATAGTAAGTAGTTTTTTTTTAATACGTCAAAAATCGTAGAAAGCAATTTATTTAACGGAACCCTTCATGTGCGAGTCCGACTCGCACTTGGCCGCTTTTTTAAGTATACATTATGCATTTTAATAAGCTTCTCTTTTTCTCTTTGTATTATTTCATTTTCATTTTGATCTCTTATAATTTCTTCCAGTTTGACTAAGTTCACAACCTTTAATTTTTCATCGGTATTTTCATGACATTCCAAAACTGGGTTTCTGCTTAGGCAGTCCGCTTCTAAATTAAGTTTTCCCGGAGCATATTTTATGTTAAAATCATATTGTGACAGATAATATGTCAAATCACCTAGTTCTTCATCCGTTCCGGACTTCAGGTTCATGTTTTCCAGTGGTTTGTGGTCAGAATAAACTGTAAAGGATTTACCTATCAGCCAATATTTTCCTTTCCTGTTATATATGTATATAAGTATCTATATGTATTTATCTATTATTTATATCATCGCCTAGTACCCACAACACAAGCCTTACTGAGCTTACCGTGGGCCTAGGTTGATTTGTGAAAGATTGTCCCATAATATTTATTTATTTATTTAATATTGCCAATATCTGACCGCCTCCTTGATAGCTAAACATTCCTTGCTTTTTTCCTCTTTTGAGCTGCATTCAGTTTTTTTTGAAAAATAAGCTACTGGTTTCTCTTTTCCATCAGGCTGTGTCTGTTTTAAGATCGCTCCAATACCTCCTAAAGAAGCGTCAGTATATATATTTATTGGCAGGTCCTGATCAAAAATTTCCAAAACTGGCTGAGAACATAGCATGCTTTTTATAATTTCAAATGCTCTTTGATATTCATCGGACCATACAAACTTTTGATTTTTCCTGAGTAAGTTATGCAATGGATCGAGTATTATTGCACTCCTTGGTATATACTCATGGTAAAAGTTTATTTTCCCCAAGAATTGTCTTATGTTTTTCTGCGTCCTTGGTACAGGGAAGTCCTTTATCAAGTTATCTTTCACAGGTTTAACAGAATTATTCTGAATTATATGACCTAGATACTTAACTAAGTCTGATGCAAATGTGCACTTGGTAAATTTTAATCTAAAACCTTCCGTTCTGATCGCTTCTAGCAATTGTGTTAAATGATCAATATGTTCCGTAAAAGTTTTAGAAAATATAAGTATATCATCAATATAATTAACAGCAAAGTTTGTGAGTTTATACTTTCTCAATATGTTACTTAAAATCCTCTGAAAGATTGCTGGAGATGTTTTCAAACCAAATGGGAGACAGGTCCACTGATAATGTCCCTCCTGTGTCACAAATCCAGTTTTCTTCCTGTCCTCGATCCGTAAAGGAATATACCAAAATGCAGAGTTGATATCCAAAGTTGAAAAGAACTTGCAATTCCTTGTCTTTATCATCAGGTCTTCAATCAATGGGAATGGCTGAGCTTGGGGTACCACTATTTTATTCAAGTCTCTAAAGTCTATACACAATCTAGATCTTTTGTTTTTTTCTTTCTTAAATGCCAACGTAACAGGCGCAGCAAAAAAACTGTAGGATTCTTCTATCAGTTTACTGTCTAATAATTTTGCAACCTGTTCCTCTATCTCCTTTTTGTCTTCTACAGTACACCTGTAAGGTCTCTTACTACAGTATTTGTCTATAAGTAAGTCTATCCGTGCCTCATATCCATTGACTGTGCCAATGTCATATTTATGTTTCGCAAATACTGATCTATATCGACCAATGTATTTATTTCGGATTTTTGCTCGTCATTTAAATGGTCTACTTTAATTTCAAAGCCTCTTTCCTTTACGTTTTCATTAAAATTTACTTTGCATTCTTTCATTGCATCTTTATTCTCATTTTGTTTAAATTGCGTGGCTGCAGTTTTATTTGTGGAAACCTCCACTATCTTTTCGTCCTAATCTTCTTTACAGTGTTTTTGAGCTATTTCCAAGTTTTCATTTTGGATTAACCTGAATGTTTTTATCAAATCTAGCCCAATCAAAAAATCGTATTATAAGTTTTCTTCATCAATTATGTAAACATCAACTTTTTCTTCCAATTCGAAGATTTTTATTTTCTAATTTGTCAAACCATTTGCCTTTTTAACACCATTAATTGTTACCAAATTCGCTTTATTCAAACAGTTTCCTTCTCCTTTAAGTTTCAGTAACTTTGGATTAATAAGAGAAACATTTGAGCCTGAATCATAAACTCCATTTATTTTCAATTTATCATTCACTACTAGTTTGACATTTATTAATGGTGTTACTATTCGTTTTTTTGATCAGTTTCATTTAATTCAGCTTCTATTACCGAATTAATGACATGTTTGATATAATTTTTCTTCACTTTATCGTCTTCCTTTGTTCTAAACCAGCATGTTGCTTCGGCGTGGTAACGATTACCTTTATTTAATTTTTCGCAAATTTTGCAAGGTGTTGGGTCTTCACTTTTAATACTTTTTCTGAAGCCTCCGTAAGATTTTTTCACTATGTAACTTTTTTATTTACCATGTGTTCATGCTTGCTTACTTCATTAAACAAATCTATAGAGTCTCTCAATGCTTCCCGATCTATTTTATTGAGTATGAATTCCGGTAAACCAGCCGCAATGAGATCCACCAATGTACCTGCATTTATTGATCTCCTCATGTCCAGCAATAGCTTTTCTTTTTTTATTGCGTAATCCAATAACGAACCATCTTTATATTTATATATTAAGGCATAAGTTACTATTTTTTCTAATCCGCAAATTAAAAATCAACGAAACAAAAGGAGAGGAAAAAAAAATAACACTTACGCTTACACTTTGTGAGACGTGGCAAAAATCTATATGATTTTTGTAGATCCCGCTTCTGAAACTGTGGGGTTAGTTCCAGAAGTGAGAAAAACTATGTAATTGCTATAATAAGATTTATTCAATAAATTTATACTAAGCAGAAATGTCCGCTAACGAGATTCTAAGTTTCGATCAAAGAGGAAAATTGAAAAATGAACTTAGTGAAGGGATTGAATGATTCGTTGCCACTGGCGGGGGACCCACGGTAGCTCAGTTGGATAAGAGCAATGGACGGATTCCAGAGGTCGCGGGTTCAAATCCCGCCCGTGGCGAATAATTTTTCAATTTTCCTCTTTGATCGAAACTAAGATTTATTCAATCAGCACACTTTAGTCGTTTACAATCACTCTCATAACCGTCCGTACTATCTGGCTGCCGCCAACGTAATGATCGTGCGCCGATCTTGCCGCTCGACTATCAGTCGGTAACCGTTAAACCACACCAGAGGGCGCTCTATCGGAAATAGTCAAATCAAGAACTTCGGTTTATCGAGAAATAGTTAAGTGACTTACATGTAGTCATTTATACACTTAAATTATATAATAATAATATTATACATGTCATCATCAAGCTAACAATCGGGTTGCCGGGATATTGACGCTGGATTTCATGGAGGTCCCTGTGTTTACGCATGTACTCCATTATTTCATCAGTTACCCATGGCAATGTTTTCTTTTTATTATTAACATTTTTTTTTTTATTGGAAAATGAATATCGATGTAGTATGTCAAAATGTTAAATAGTTTATTAAATTTTGTATCAATGTCAATAGTAGAATCAAAAATAAAATTGAAATTATAATTACTAATATCATAATAATAGTATTTTATGCAACTGTTCTATAAAAAGGGTCTTAAAACGCGAGTGGCGTGGGTTTAAAAAATTAAAGACGCCACGAGCGTTTTTAGACCAGTTATACACAGTTGCATACAATACTTTTTCTACGACAAATTTAAAATAAATAGCAGACTACAGAATAGTTAAACTTTTCAGGCGGCAAGTTTTCTATTCGTACTTTTGCTACCTACTCGCGCAATTACTTCAGTAGGTGGAGTTATTCATTTCTTCGACCATTTTAAAAGGAACGTACACTTTTGTCTTCACAAACACGAATAAAATCTTAATAGTTTAGGACTAATAGTTTATCATATTTCGTCCTTTCATTTTGAACTGTATTTTGGTAAGAAATTGGAAATGTGACACCTCTTGCTTATGGTTTGTTTTGTTTTTAATTTGTTTGCACTGCCATCCGAACCAAACAGAATCCGGACCCGGACCGAATTCGAACTGTTTATTTTCATAAATAATACCAAGAATTTATAAAACATGTAATTTAACACACAATAGATGATGATTTATTATTATTGTAGTAAATAATTTATAATATACAAATGTTTAATCGTAAATAAATACTTTTATTTCGAAATATTTGTTTATGAAGTTGGCAACATTGCAATATAGCGGCCGATTTAAAAAAAAGTTAAACAGTGCTTTTATGAAAAATTTATGAACCAAAAAAGTACGCTAAACAGTGCGTTTTTGGGCCATAGAGCATAGAGTTTTTCGACGACTTATTAGTGGTGTCATTGTATTTGAGCTACAGCCTATATAAATGACAGATAACGGTTCAGGAGTAGAAAAAATAAATAAATGCATTCATCACTAAATAACCTACGTTCGATTTCGTGTGCTACGTCATCGCAACGCCCATACTCAATAGCGAACTCGTATCGTTGGGCGTTGTGGTCGCTAATAGCAGTGTCCACTGGCGACACAGTTAGGCAGTCGCACGAGTGGTTCGCTGCATAATTCTGCACTAAAACTATTCAGAACTATCGGTTGATAGATTTTAGGATAAGAGTGATAAGAGCTGAAGTCGTTGCGCAACATTTCTTATGTTTGGTTGATATCTATTCAGATATCCGATATTTAGTAGCCGGAATCTGGTCGACATAGACGGTACTGCTGTAAGTTGCTCTCACAGTACTAGTTAATTATTTTTTGAACGTTTCTTGACACTGTCATCGATGACAATATCCTTAGCTCCGTTTTCAGGGTATATGTGTGTATGTGATGATTATTTATTGTTTAATTGGTACGGTCAGCTCCAAATATATGTATCCAATTTTCAACTTTATTCCACCGACATACGTTCGTAAATGTACCTATACATATTTATGATGCTGACGTACCTATATACCATAAATAATAAAAAGCCACTATTTTTATATTTGTGCCCGACTACGGCAGAGCAGGAAGGGATATGTTTTTAGGAGTCTTTGTTTGTATTTACGTGTACTCCACCGTAGCGTTTAAGATACTAAACCGATTTTGATAAAAGAAGTTATGCTCCGGTTGACATAGGCTACCTTTTGCATCAAAAAAAAAATCTTTAGTTTCTTTTCCATAGTCGGGTTACAGTTTTTGGACTGTTAATGCTTGTTATTCGTTGAAACAGGCCATTTATATAATGATAGTAGTTTCGTCCATTGTTCAGTGTTCACATAAGAATAGCATTGACGGGTACCGTTCGTGCATCGCTAATATTGGTGCATATTCTTTTCTGGCTCACCAGCTCGCAACCTTGCACAGATATGGGGGAAACTCATACTCAGCCATAGGCGGTTATAAGGCTAATATAACTTTCGGTTTCCGCGTACGGTTTCTGGATTGGGTTTTCGACTTACAAGTCTTACAACCCTCTAGAGCAATGGCAACAGGCGGCTTGCGAGGCCCTTGCTTGCGGCCCGCGAGCCTCCCTGGCTGTTCTGTATCTAAAGGTGTGTAAAAAAAAAATGCCTGATAAAGTCACAATTAATTAAAAAGTGAAGCCCGCGTAATTTTTTTAGCTCCTATATGGCCCTTGGTTGCTAAAAGGTTGCCGACCCCTGCTCTAGAGCGATAATTATTGTTCTGTAAACGCCTGCGAGCGCTGTAAGTCGAAAACCGAATCCAGAAACCGTACGCGGAAACCGAACGTTTGCGCCCAGCTCACTGCTGCCACTGCTGCCGCATCCCGAATCCCGCTTCGGTGTGTGGAGCGACGGTTTTCTCGTTGTATGCAAGTACTTCAGTTTGGATACCTATACATTCCGTACGTACGGTACCACATACTGCACTGCAACTCCGCACACCGCGGGATACGGCGGCGGTGGGATCTGTGTGATAACCGTCTAAGATTGGCGTTGAATTTTCCTGCACTCCCTCTATTTTCTTATAATTGACTATGGCGCGTATTGTACGTAGTTCATAAGTAGGTAATATCTCAATGATTGCTGTTAGATACCAAAAAAAACTGATTCGCGCACCGGGATTCCGTACAAACTTTCATACACTATGCCCGTCACGACCCAGCTTTATTTAGAGAAAATCTTAACAATAGCTACTGTCCGAGTCCGGAATGCCGACTCACAGACGACGCACTGGTGCTACATTACACTAATAAGATAATTATTTATGATGTAACAACCAATTTCGATGATTCTTTTTTTATTTAAAAGTGGGTACTTTCAGAACACGGTGATACGAATTTGAAAGAAGAAAATTAAACACAGAAAGTTTTGAAATGCAAACTTAGTTAACAAATTATTTTTGAAGAATTAAAAATATACGATATAGCTATCGTTATACTTTTCCGGTAATAAACTTCGGAGATAAAGGGGGGAATGCTACTTTTTTCAACATTTTCCTTTATAAATCAAAATTTTACCACTGAAAAAAAATGTTTTAGAATGTGCAACTCCCTTTTATATGATACCCCACTTGACCTACTAGCTACACTTTGAATTTTTGCCGTTGAATCTTATCCGTCTTTTTCACAGAACATTTTTCATCATTTTCTATACACGTGGATTAGCTGTGTCTACAACTGTTCCAAATTGATAGCATTTAACGTTGTGACAGGTGACAGACAGACAGACAGAGTTGCACCATAAGGGTTCCGTTTTTACCTTTTTGGTCCGGAACCCTAACAATATTAGTATTTATCTCCTTCTTATTAAAGGTGCCGATAATAGGTATCTAATTAATTACCCAAGAAAATAATTGATTACTTTGGATTAAATCGGAAATACCGTACCGTAGATAAAATCGGTTAAGCTAATATGCTAATAAATACCTAAGTAATATCAGCCTGGGGAGAGCTCAGAGGCCCCCCTGTTTAGATATAGGTAGTTATAGAAACCCTATATACCTGTCAACTGTACCTATGTATAATGTATATTGTTAAGTAGCTCAGTGCCTTCGACGCAAAAATGCGGCCACGTTCATTAAAAAAAAATCTTGGGTAGCGTAGCCCGGCAGCGAATGTGTACTGTATCTGAAATTAATTAGGTCTTCTAAATGTTTAATAAATAATAATAATAATAAAGGTTTCTTCTTCTCTCTTACTTAAGAGCTAGGCTTTTGTCGTTGTAGCTCAAAGTAGGCCCTCCACCTACTCCGATCCCACGCAATCTCTTTGACATCACGATACGAACCAACATCAACTCTCTTTTTGAGTTGCTCCATGTAGTCTATTCTAGGTCTTCCTCTGCCTCGCCTCCCCTCTATCTTTCCTTCAATTATGTTAAGTACGAAGTTGTCATGTCGTTTGAGGTCCGAGGAGCCCTATCATCTTCCCTCTTCTATTGTCTAAGTTTCTCACTAACTGCCTGGTTTGCCCTACTCTATTCAGCACTTCTTCATTGGTAAGGTTTATTTGGCATATTTTCTTACAATAATTTCCAGAGGTCTCCGCACTAGGCTTCGCCTGTATCGCAGGGAACCAGTTACAACATTTTACATGTTACGTTCAAAGTTATAACATTATATTGTCGGGTATTTTGCTTGCGTTATGCCCGACAGCGCTGATAGGATGACCACGCTTATGTCCGACATAAAGCATTCGTCCCTCTCGCACTTGCTTGCTAGTGAAGGGCGGACGCTATACGTCCGATGTAAGGTCGATTTATATCTACAGACTTTGAGCGTGTCAGACACGTGTCGTGGCAGACAAAATAATATTCTTCCATACAGAGTGTATTAACGTATTTATATCTGTCGTAACACGGCCGCGCAGAAACCGACAGACACAGATATAAATACGTTAATACACTCTGTATAGAAGAATATTATTTTGTCTGCCACGACACGTGTCTGGCACGCTCAATGTCTGTAGATATAAATCGACCTTTTAAGTGTAAACACGATCATGCTAGGCCGTCTTCGGTCCATTTAACACAATTTTGCAAGGAATTAAATCGCACTTTATGTGAACTGAAAAAAGGACCAGTTGGTATGGAATGGAAATTAACATAATTGTCTTGTTCAGTTACTGTGATATTAGGCCGACAATGTACAATTATATATCATCATTACATTACAAGATTTAAAATATACTTACCTATCAATATTATAGGTAGGTACTTGAGCTGCATCGGTAGTAAAAAGAAGTCACAGTTGAAGGTATTTAATCAGTATTCATTACGAGCTACAAGTACGTACAACTTGTTTTAAATTATAGTTATAAGTAAATAGATACATATTTGGGGACACTCTTGATTAAACAAATCGTATTATGGGATTTATGGGTACTAGACGACGATATGTATACTTATATATCTATATAAGTATACATATCGTCGTAAATAAATACTTAAATACATACCGGAATTCGAACCCAGAACCTCCAGCTTCGTAGGCAGGGTCACTATCCATCATACTAGTATAATATACTCAGTTAATAGAGAGATTAGTGTTACGTAACATATTATTTAAACTTCGTGGATAAAGTTCATGTGACATGATCATTCAAACATAAGTCTACCTTTATGTTTACGTCACGTTACACATTCATACTTTACATCACATCGCACATTCTACATATGTCTAGAAACGTTATACCGCCAAACAAATATACCTCGAACATGGCGGTAGAATAGACAGGAAAGGAACTTACTTAATCTCACGGAAATCTTGATCTCCTAAAATTATAAAACTAAAAAAATCTATAGATTTAAAATAACAATTTCTTCCTCTACTATGCTGCCAATGCAAATCAGAACAGTAGAGCTACTTACTAGATTCAAACAGACGCAAGAACTTATTTAGAACAAAGTTTATAAATATCGTGCCTCTTTTTGACATAATTTTGATCTTTAAGTTCCGTGCTTATTACTATAAAAAATATTATTATACCTAATTACTACTGTAACCGGTAGGTCGATCACGTAACGCATTGTACGTGCGTCAGGTAGGTCTAAATGTCACTTTTATATGGAAAATTGACAGTTAAATTGTACCGACGCGCGTTTGGAACGTTACTTGATTACCCCTCGGGTGACTGAACCCCTCGTATGCAGATGTTAACATTAAATAGTTAACCAAAAGATGACATTTTATTTAATACTATTCGCTTAAATGCTTAGCGTGTAGATTAAGTACGTCATAAAAACATTAAACCCCAAGTCTAACGCCTAACCAGCCCTAACCTACCAGAACTCTATAAAGGTTAAGAAATAAATATGGGTAAGTATAATGGAACATTAGTATATTAGAGATCTATACTCGTTGTGTAAATGTTTTCCAAAAAGAACCATGATGTCAGTTTTAGGAGTTGAGAAAACTTAGGTATCTCTTACATCCTATGGCACTAAACGAAAAATATCAAACAACGATTTTCATAAAGTGCTCAAACACAACGAGGAATAGAGTCGAAGTATAGTTGTTATTTTCTAAGCCGTCCGTTCCGCACTAAAGAACGCCGCACTGCAGAACGGACGGCTTAGAAAATAACAACTATACCCGTAAATGGTTTTATTATGAAAATAAAATAATACGATGGACCGACTTGCACGGCAGATTAAAGTCCAAATTAGAGAGAGATCAAGTCCTACTGCAAATAGAGATCTGTATCTGTCTAATGAGAGACACATACAAATACAAAGAGCCTAAAGGGTAGTTGGTCGTAAACGGCTTGTCTTGCATTTGAAAAGTTTATACCTAGCCGGAAATTTAAATGAGTGTTGTATTATTTTCCAGGGAATTGAGCGGCGACAAAGATGTCTGGGGGAACAACGGGACCGCTGCTGTACGCGGTGACCGCGGCGGTGCTGGGCATGCTCCAGTTCGGCTACAACACCGGCGTCATCAACGCGCCGCGCTCCTTCATAGAGACCTTCATCAGAGACCAGTACGACGTCGATGTCACCCGGAGCGAATTCCTGTTCAGCCTTATTGTATCCATATTCCCCGTGGGCGGGATGATCGGCTGCCCTCTCGCCAGTTGGATTGCTGAAAAGCAAGGACGCAAAATAGCTTTGCTCATGAACGCGGCGTTCGGTGTCGCTGCGGCAGCTCTTATGGCCTTCAGTAAACTTGCCGGTTCCGTAGAAATGATCATAATTGGTAGATTTCTCATCGGGATCAACTGCGGTTTCGCTACAACTGTCTCGCCGACTTACGTGTCTGAAGTAGCTCCGCTGAGGCTGCGAGGTGCGTTTGGTACAGTCAACCAATTGGCGGTTGCTTTCGGTTTAATTTTCGCACAAATTCTAGGAATAGATGCTTTATTAGGAAGTGATGAAGGTTGGCCGTGGCTTTTCGGAATTGCCATAGTTCCTTCCGGTCTTCAATGCATAATGTTGCCTTTCGCTCCCGAATCGCCAAGATTTCTTTTGATAGCGGGCCATGACGAACAAAAAGCTAGGATGGCGCTTGTTAAAATTCGAGGCAAGCCTGAAGTCGACGACGAAATCAACGACATGCAAGCGGAAGACAGAGCCGAAAGACAAGAAGAGAAGTTTACCGTGTGGGGCTTGGTTACCGACCGGTCCCTGCGTACTCCGCTCATAATTGGCATAGTTATGCATTTATCACAACAGTGGGGAGGTATCAATGCCGTTTTGTATTACTCTTCTACTATTTTCGAGAGTGCCGGTCTCGAGCCCAGAGATGCCCGTTTGGCGTCAATCGGCGTCGGAAGTATGCTGATCATCATGGCGCTGGTATCTTTACCGCTGATGGACCGCTTAGGCCGGCGCACGTTGCAACTGGGCGGCCTCGCTGGCATGACCGTGTTCTCAGTCCTAATGACAGTAGCGTTCTTCACCTACGAAGATAATACAACCATGAGCATATTTGCCGTTATCTTCACGCTGTTATACGTCGCATTTTTCGGCGTCGGGCCGAGCTCGATCCCGTGGATGATCCTGTCGGAGTTGTTCGGGCAGTCGGCGCGCAGCGCGGCTGTGAGCGTCGGCGCGTTCGTCAACTGGTTTGCCAACTTCATCGTGGGCATATCGTTCATCCCGATGCAAAATGCACTGGGAAACTATGTGTTTTTACCGTATACGGGTTTCCTCATTTTGTCCTTCATATTCACGTATTTCATGTTGCCCGAAACGAAGAACAGACCTATAGAGGAAGTAACGGCTCTCTTCAAGAAATAAACCAGCGATGCATGAGGATATATTATGTTACGACACATTCCTTAATGTTGCCCAAAATATATTGCAATAAGTCTAACTAAACAAATTGTGATAGCTCCTGTATTAACTTAAGAAAAACAATTTTTAGTAATCGGTAGCTGTTTAAATGCCCTGTTCAATCTTAAGCCCAGTTTAGACGAAGCCAGTGCTGGCTTATGTGCTTACCTATGTATTGTTTGTAAAGCACTGGCTGCCAGCACTGGCGGGAATAGAGCGCCGGCCTATTTTTCAAGCCAGTGAGCCAGCACTGGCTTCGTCTAAACCTAGCTTTAGGCCGTATTCAGACTAGCACAAGGCAGGCGGTCAGCGCTGTATTGAACGTGTAATTACTCGCGACAGTTCTACATGTTCGCGAGAGCTTATAGCTAGTATATCTCCGCTCTACTAGCGCCAACGCTGACCGTCAGGATAAGGATAGACAGCGAATTGTCTGGTAGCCTGTTATCGATTTCGCATAAATTTACAAAGACTGAACATCTCACTTATTGTAATTGTTTATACATATTTGATAATTAAACATAAAGTACTTACTCGAAAATTATTAGTCGTTGTAAGGATGTCAAGTCATCTTTGAATTTTTAATCACCTAGATACAGTGACCCAAGTAATTTAAGTAAGTACCTATTTATGAGTAATATTTATAACTTTAAAGCATAAGTGATACTTCTAAAATTATTTCCATTTGCGAAATGGATAACATTTTAATATTGTTTTGTGTAACTATACGTCTATAGAACTGATGTACACTCGATCCGTTTGAACACTAGGGTTTGAGGACCAATGTTTGTGTTGTTTGTTTATCTTGCCTATTTATACATTGTTTTATTTGATATTAGTATGTTTTAATCAGTCCAGGGTTGATAGATTACTTTTGTTATATTTACTTTTAATTTTATAAAGTTTGGTGAATGGGTGCTTACCTATGTATTGTTTGTTAATGTATTATAATGTTATGTACAACATTCTAGTGCCTTACATTTTGTGTTTTATTATTATTATGAATACTTTGAATACTTGTCTTTCCATCTGGCTAACGCGATCACCGTCCTAGAATACTTTAGTGCCAATAACGAATTTAGAAAATGTGGTTTGTCTAAGTATACACCAACTACACACTAACTTACGCGGTTATCGACAGTTAAAAATGTATACAAATATTATATCCAAGATTTTAAATAGGACACATCCTTTCCAAGAGCGTTGTGACGTCAAAGTCCAGGCTTGATTTTAAAGTACGTACACACAAACTGTATATTCATACTGTTCGTGGAGTGCGTGTATGTACCTATTGGTAGATAAGTAGTACGAAAATATGTAGTTGCTTGTCAAAATATCTGCACATTCAGTCCTTGTACCCAAAACGTAGGTAGGTACATACAAATAGAGAATTTGATCACAAATTAATTATTGCCCTAAACTTGTTGCACCTATCCAATAATTACTTAGTCATTTTATGAAAATGAGCTCTAGGTAGGTACTATGTAATCTAAAAAATGGTAATGTAGGTATTAGTTTTGTAAATATTCGAATTTCTGACTTTAGTAGCTTACAAACCTACACCGGTTTGACGACCGGTTAGCCTAGTGCAGGGGGGTCGCGGCTGCCTGGATTCTTACTCTAGGGAGGTCGCGCCATGAAAAAGGTTGAAAAACACTGGCCTAGTGGGTGGTAGTGACGCTGCCTATGAAGCTGAAGGTCCTGGGATCGAGTCCCGCTAAGGGCAAATATTTGTGTGATGAGCATGAATATTTTTTATTTATATCTATTTAAGTATTTATATCTATTAAATATATCGTCTAGTACCCATAACACAAGCCTTACTATGTGCACTAGTTCGATTTGTGTAAGATTGACACTTAATGTTTATTTATTTATTTTAAACCTACCTATATAACCTACCTATTGCAATTCATGTTAATTACTGTTTTCATAATTAAAAGCTATACTTAATCTGCAAGTAAGCGTCGAAACATGTCTGAGGCTATACATATACAGCCTGTATGTTTAATATTACCTCAAATTTTAACCATACGTAGCTTTTAGTACTATGAACCGATATTGTAAGAAAATTGTATGTTAGTCTTAACTACCAAAGCGTAATTAATTTTTGAAAATTTATCGAGCAGCAATGTAATGCTTACACTCATTTGACACATGGAAGAAGCAGGTTACTTGTGACAGTTGTGACGTCACATCAGTAAGACAATGTAGTGATACATTGCGTGCTGAATTATTTTTCACGCCACTGCTCGGAAATATGGCCAAAGATGGATTGAAATGAGAGTAGAAAGTAGTTCTTAGTAGTACAATTCAAAAACAGTCAAACAATGTAGATTTGCAAAGTAAAATGTAGTGTTTAGCGGCCTTTTTTACTTTCTACTCTGCTATTGGTCGATTATTTTTGAGTGGTTGGTCATTGTAATAGTGGTTGTTCAGTTTGAACAGCTCTTCGACCAATCACAGGGCGTCGAGCGGGAGGAGCGGCGCCGCCGCGCCGGCGAGCGGTGCCGCGCTTCTTTTGTTTTTTGATTAGTATTATGATCTTCAATTAGGAACTTAATTGTGATTTAAAATTATGATTATTTGCAATTTCCTCGCAGTAGACGTGAAAAGCACTACGTTAAGCCTCGGCCGAAAGTGCAATAGCTGGACTCGTACTTTCGAGGGCCTCCGCTACGCGTCGGCCCTCTAACTATCTCGTCCATCTATTGCTTACCTACTTTCTAGCCTCTACAACAATGTACTACTTATTGTATGAAAAAAAAAAGTTAGTACTTAAGAAAAAAAATCTTGCAATATCGGTTCATAGCCCTAACACCTACCTCTGGTTACAATTTGAGGTAATATTAAAAATACACGCTGTATACTAGCGCGAGTAGCACCCGGTAAATGTAACATCTGGCCTTATTTCACCAACTTCACAATTTTGTCATCACTTATTACTGACCTGATGTTGATTAAATGATATCCTCTTATCAGGAATATATGGCTCTAAGAAGGGTTTTCCAGAAATATACGGCAAATTGTCGGTTATGTGACAACCACAGATGTATGAATATAAGGAGATCGGACATGGCGGCCGATTTGTATAGAGTGAGCCTGTCGCAAGTACATTAACCCACACAACGCCCAAGTAATTGACAAGACAAAGCACGCACACATCTAAAACACACACTCTTGTATATTATTATTTGACAATAAACGCGCATCATATCAGGCATTTTGGGAAAAAACGTAATATTCTCTGCGATCAGCACGCGTGCACAGTATGGCAGTGTATGCCCATTGGGCATACAGCTGCGACACGGCCGCCGGCGGCTTGTCCTCTCTCTAGTATTCTATGCTCTGAGGTGACAACTGTCAAGTTGGTGAATCAGGCGCTAAGCTATATGAAACGCTGTAAGAAACTCGTACAAACTTCCGCGGTGAATACCTAAACGTGTTTCGTTGCATATGATCGTATTGACTCTTTCCATATATTATTCACTCGCTATAAGAAAAGTGAGGTAGCGTTTTTGTTCCATCATAAATTCTAGAGGAATTAGTTTTTTTGATCTAATACCGACTAGTATTATGTAGATAAAGTTAATCAAACATAATGTTATTTAGAGGCATAAGAATATATTAAATTGTTTACACAGGTAGGTTAACAAAAACACCTATGAAATATAATAAAGTCATATTGTAATTTTGTTGATATTAAATTATAATTTATTTACAGTAACTACCTACGCATTTTTTTTTGCATGTTTTACCTGATGGCACCAATAAGCGCGACACAATTTACAATAATTATGTGTGAAAAATATAAAATATATCTCTAAAATATTATATTATATTAACTGAGGAGACATAATTATTAAAAAAAATAATAAGCAAAAAGAAGCAAAAAAAAATGAAATCTACAGTTATCGACACGGTACCCGAGCTCTTGTAATCGATTCCCACAATATTTGAAAGATATTTATAGCAATCCATAAAGTAAACTAAAATTCAAATATATTTTATAGTTAAGTATAGTAATTAAGTTATCGACAAAAGTATACGCTACGAGTCGCTGAAGAAATCTTGATTTTTACGAAAGCGCTGATACCGCTTTCACTTTTAATTCACCATCTTTAAACAAAAATACTGGCTAAGAGCGAAAACCATAAAACGAGTCAGTGGTACCTACTGGCTAAGCGCGAAAACCATAAAACGAGTCAGTGGTACGTACTGGCTAAGCGCGAAAACCATAAAACGAGTCAGTGGTACCTACTGGCTAAGCGCGAAAACCATAAAACGAGTCAGTGGTACCTACTGGCTAAGCGCGAAAACCATAAAACGAGTCAGTGGTACCTACTGGCTAAGAGCGAAAACCATAAAACGAGTCAGTGGTACCTACTGGCTAAGCGCGAAAACCATAAAACGAGTCAGTGGTACCTACTGGCTAAGCGCGAAAACCATAAAAGCCCCAGTACACTCATCTTGAAATACACGTATATTCATTTTAGTTAAGTGGATCAAAATCACACAAGTAGATACTTTTTCTCGGTTTCGTTAAACATAAATCTTTACTTAGCACTTCAAAATAGCGAGTCTTTTTTACGAAATTTTGTGCCCCGCCCGCTCGCTCTTGACTTGACTTCATAAGATAGAAAAATAAACAAGATTTACTATGTACAATACTATTTATCTTACAATTAGGTCGAATGAAAATAAATATACGTGAGGTTACGTGGGCGGGAGGGGGTACCCAAGAACCTAACCAAATATCTCCAAGGGGGAGGAGGAGGTCCAAAAGTAGACGAAAAAACCTCCTCGCGTGATTTGTGCACAAGCCCAAAACTAGATTGACGATACTTCTTGTATAAAATATCCATATGCATACCAGTAGGTTTAGATTTTATAAGACCTGCTGGTCTAATAAAATCTAAACCTACTGGTATGCATATGCATATTTTATACAAGAAGTATCGTCGATTTTAGATACTTTTGTTTTGATTGCGACACACAACAAGGACACGACACCAAGGAGTGTAGTCGCATGACGGAAGTTGGTTGCGGAGCTAATTGTCCCCGCATAGCGCGGAGAAGAGCTGCAGCGCCTCGTGCTGTTCATCTTCCTCCACTTCGCCCTCCAGCCAGAACGTCTCCATCATGCCCTTGCCCTGCAACAATATTTTACCTTAACATGCGACATTCTCATAACCAATAGCCCATTCAGGGCCAGTGGCATATGATTCATACCTCTACGAGCGATCTCCGATACAGGCGGAAAAATGATGCTGCAAGCTACAGTGTAACGTAGCGTAATATAATTGCCAGGAACCCGTCTAGCCCTGTAACGCCGTAGGCTCTTTTCGGTACTAAGCGGGAAAACCACTGGACCAGCTATGAGCGTAGCGATTCTTGGCAGTGAATGTGAAGTAACATTTGTGGGCAACTACGTGGGGGGGACAATGATTAACCCATTCAGCGCCAACCACGACACATGCGTCATCAGGCCCCGTAGCATGGATCCTATCACGCGATAAGTGACAAGATAGAGCATCCATCCCTGGCTGACACCGTTCGATACGAGTAGAACGAGACGACGCTCTTATCCTGTCACTTGTCGCGTGACAAGGGATCCATGCTACGGGGCCAGTGCGCTACGGGCGCTTTTCGCAAACTGTGGAGTTTGAACTGCTACGGACTACGGCGTTGCGCTACGAGCGTAGCGTGGCGGAGGATTAAGCATGACCTCCGTAGTTTACTTATTAGTTGCCGGCCACATACTTAATGTAAAATGTCGCTCGTTTAAACGGACTCTTATGAATATGAATAGGTACTAGGTAGAGTACCTAGGCAATGCGCATCATGCGCAGTCAAATGGTTATAATTATAATACATACTAATTTATTTCTGTATTCCGAGAGGTTATTGCAGACGTAACTATAGCTGCTAGTAGGTCCTCAGAAGCAACTGAGTCTTGATTGAGAAACTCCCTGCAACTGATTCAGAGATGGAGCGGGTGGCAGGTGGGTGCGTAGGTACTCGTGAGTACCTTAACTTTGATGAGCCCGCGGCGCCGCAGACGGAACCGGCCTGGAGGGAGCTGCGCCGCCGTCGCCGCTGATATTTGGATGCGCCCTGGCTGTACACCAATGATAATTGTAAATCTAGACAGGCGACAGCGTGTCAAGCCAAGTTCAAGCAAAGGAACTGGCTAGCCAGCGCCAAGTGTATTACACAAGTGTCCGGTTATTATGGCAAAGGGGTTGAAACCCGTTTCAGTGAAACAATGCTATTTTCACCTCACTAGCTCGGAAAGCCCTATTTAGGGCTCCGTACTCAAAGAGGGAACTTACAGGAAGTCCTAATAACATTATAATAATCCAAGTTTATATGCCCACCAGTAGTTACACAGATGATGATATAGAGGAAATGTATAATCACATTGACACAATTTTGGATTCAGTTAAAGAAAAAGATATTTTAATTGTAATGGGAGATTTTAATGCAGTTGTAGGTGAAGGATCTCAGGGAAATATAGTCGGTAAATTTGGACTTGGAAAGCGGAACAGTAGAGGCGAAAGACTGGTGCAGTTTTGTGAAGAAAACAATCTGATAATAACGAACACATTATTTGCGCAACCTAAAAGACGCCTATACACATGGAAAATGCCTGGAGATATAGGAAGATATCAATTAGATTTTATCATAACAAAACAACAGCATCGGCAGCAAATCAAATCATGTAAAACAATGCCCGGTGCAGATATCAATACCGACCACAATCTTCTAGTCAGCATGTTCAACTTTGAAAATAAGAGGCCTAAAAGAAAGAACAGACCAAAGAGTATCGATCTCAATAAGCTTAAAGAAATAGATAGTAATTATAGAGTGCAATATAGCAATAAGGTAGGATATAAACTAGAACAGTACAATAAAGATATATTAGACAACATAGAAATAGAAAGCCGTTGGAATAACATTAGAGATATAATTAGGACTAGTGCGGAAGAAACATTGGGTAAAGAAAAGATCACACCACGAAAGAAATGGTTAACCACAGATATTATAGATATGATGATTGAAAGAAGAAGCGTAAGGAATAGAGTGGATGAAGATAGCATAGAGAAATACAGGTACCTCTCAAATAAAATAACATTAAAGTGCAGAGAAGCAAAGGCTCAAGACATATCTGAGGCATGTAATCATATAGAAAACTTTATTAAACAAGGGAAATTAGACAAAGCCTATAGTATAGTCAGACACCTAGGAAGACATCACAAGACAAAAAGTGCTGCAATTTTGGACGAGCATGGCAAAATTTTACTAAATAATGAAGATATATTACAACGCTGGATACGATACATAGAACAATTATACAACGGAAATGGTTTAACAGATAATGACATAGAGAGAGAAATGGAAGTAGATGAAAATAAACTAGGTCCTGGTATCATTAGAGAAGAGTTTGACAGAGCATTAAATAGTATTCAAAATGGTAAAGCAGCAGGTGATGATCAAATATACATTGAACTCATAAACAAATTAGAATGTGATTTTATGAAAGATGAAATATTTACAATAGTGAAAGAGATCTACATCACAGGAGTGATTCCAAAAGATTTTCAAACTAGTAAAGTGTTACCATTGCCAAAGAAACTAAATACACTGAAGTGCGAAGAGCACAGAACGCTGAGCCTTATATCACAAGCATCTAAAATTCTCATTAAGATAGTGCAAAACAGAATAAGACCAATAACGGAGAGCTATCTGGGACCTGACCAATATGGGTTCAGGCAACAAAGAGGCACAAGAGAAGCTATTCTTGCTCTTCGACTCATCGTAGATAGGAGAATGGAACTAGGCCTGAACACTCATATAGCCTTCATAGATTTAGAGAAAGCCTTTGATAAAATAGACTGGATAAAGATGATGAACATTCTGCGTACAATAGGAATAGATTATAGAGACAGGCGAATTATACATGCACTATATAAAGATCAAGAAACCATAGTAGAAATAGGACAGGAGAAGGGAAAAGCCAAAATAAAACAGGGTGTAAGGCAGGGTTGTCCACTATCGCCTTTGATTTTTAATATTTTCATTGAAACCGCCATTCGAGAAATTTTGGGATCAGAAAAAGGCGGTGTTAAAATTAATGGAGAAAAGTTTCACTTTATAAGATTTGCTGATGACATCGCAGCGGTAGCCGAAAATTCTGCACAGCTTGAACAGCTCGTAACAGAAATGGACCTCATTTTCACAGAATTTGGACTAAAAATAAATATAAATAAGACCAAAACATTAATTGCATCTAAGACAAACCAAATCATAGATCCCATAAAAATTAGAGGTTCAGCCATTGAACAAGTCAAAAGCTTTAAATACTTAGGCAGCATTATAACCTGTGACTCCAGATGCACTTCGGATATCATCGCACGCATAGCCATGGCCAAAAAAGCTTTCAATGCCAAAAAGCAAATATTAAAGGCGAAAATATCTCGAAAGATCAGAAAACGTTTTATTAAGACCTACATCTGGAGCATAGCGTTGTACGGAAGTGAGACGTGGACTCTAACCCAGCGTGACAGAGAGAGACTGAACGCATTTGAAATGTGGGCATGGAGAAGGATGGAAGGTATTTGTTGGACAGAAAGAAGAACAAACGAAGAGGTTCTAAATTTGATAGGAGAACAAAGATGTCTACTAAAAACTATTGAAAACAAAAGGGGAAATATGTTGGGGCACCTGATACGACATGACAATTACATAAAAACTATAATTGAAGGAAAAATTGAAGGAAGGAGAGGCAGAGGAAGGCCAAGACGTGCGTTTATGGACCAAGCTAAAGAGAAAGTTAATGTAATGTCGTATCAGGAGCTCAAAACAGTGGCAGAAAGAAGAACAGAATGGCGATTACTCCACCGACAAGAGCCTGGCTCTTAAATTTATGATGATGATGACTCAAAGAGGGACCCTATTACTAAGACTCCGCTGTCCGTCCGTCCGTCCGTCCGTCCGTCTGTCTGTCACCAGGCTGTATCTCACTGATACCGTGATAGTTCCACCTGAAATTTTCACAGATGATGTATTTCTGTTGCCGCTATAACAACAAATACTAAAAACACAGAATAGAATAGTTTTTTTTATAGATAATGGCACGGAACCCTTCGTGCGCGAGTCCGACTCACACTTGGCCGGTTTTTTGTATGTTTGATATCTATTGAGAAAATCGCGTTTTATCCACATGTGAAGAAAGTAGACGTAGAACGTTAATAGTTATTTGAATATACAAGGGGAGAAAGTTGTATTTTACCTGCGAGCTTTGAAACACGAGCTAGCAAAAGGATGCTATGATTGACCACGAGCGAAGCGAGTGGTTCAAAAATAGAATCCTGAGCGTAGCGAGTGTTTCAGCACACGAGACGTAAAATAACTTTTCACCCGTGTATAACACAAAACTTTTCACCTCACTACAGCGGGAAAATCGCTACGCTCAGGATTCTATTTTTGAACGGCTTTTACCTTCCGTAGAAACCAACCAACTTATTACAAAATTATATTTTTAATATTTTTAGTCTTGCGTATTTTCGTGCCTATGGTTTCTCTATTAATTTCGCACGGTACAAAATACGTGTCTTACAATTTTTTTTAGTGCAAGAACCCGCTAGATTGTCGCTTTGCTCGTAGACGCTGTCCTCTACAAACGGTTTTCTGCATGTTATGGCTACGAGCGTAGCGCTACGAAATCTTTGACAGTGAATGTGTTAAGTTTAGAATAGGTAACGAACCTCTGACGTAGTTTGCATGCGACTCGCAGTGTTGACGGAGTCGCCCACAAGGCAGTACCGCGGCAGCTTCAGCCCCAGCACGCCCGCCACGCAGGGCCCCGAGTGCACGCCTACCAACGAACATTAAGCAACATGAGTAAGGCAGGAGAAGCCTTGAGATTCTTATCGATGGCACCAAATTAGAGCAAGTGCAAAATACTACATTTCTGGGATTCGAGCTGGACAGAGGGCTTAAGTGGGAATCGCACATCACTAAACTAAGTAAAAAGCTGGGGAGTGCCTGCTTTGCCCTGCGACGCTTGGCGAGGATAATGCCCAGAGATGTAGTACGCTCGTGCTATTTCGCCACTGTGCACTCGCTTCTACAATATGGTACAGAGTTGTGGGGCCGCGCCGCCGACTGGGAGCGCGTATTTCGCATGCAAAAGAGAGCCGTACGAGCGATTGCACAGGTAGGCCAAACAGTCTCTGCAAGACCTTACTTCCAGTCCCTCGGGATACTCACGCTACCTTCCATCGTTATATTTCAGGTGGCTACATACGTGCGGTGTCATTTAGACGAATACTCTATACACGGTCGTAACCTGCGTAACGCTAACAAACTTGTTGGTGTTAAACATAGACTAGCGAAGTCTGGCAAACTAACACATGTCATGGGACCAATGGTGTACAACCAATTACCGGCACATATCACAGATGCACCATCACTGGCCAGCTTCAAATCACGACTCAAATTATGGCTTATCGAGCACACTTTCTATAGATTTAGCGACTTTAGTACGCAATAGGTCGCACTTTATTTGTGTAATGTGTACAATTATGTATATACAATTCGTTGTACCTATGCTTTAATTTTATTTTTTGACTTTTATGATTATTTATTATTTTTACAATTATGATTAAAATATTGACATGTAATATGAAATATTATGAATAAATATGATTATGATTATGATTATGATTATGATTATGATGGCGCCGCCATATCCGCATTTATCTGAACGGTAATTTAAACTACTTAGGTAGCTACACTAGCTACCAACTTATAGGTACCTACACCGAGATTTTCCACCTGTTCGCTAATGGGTACAAAACACCTATCTAACCTATATTTTGGTTGTAGGTGCAAACACTATTTGTGCACTGTGTGATAGGTATAATTTTTACAACTAAAATCAAAATAACTATAATTACCTACGATTCTATTGAATAATCTATTAATCAGTGAGGATGTTACGGGATTCTTTTTTAGAATTCTTCGTTACGTTTAGTACTGAATACCTACAAGGTAACCTACTGCATTCCAAATTTTGCTCTTTGAAATGTACTACCTACAATTACTTATTACTCATTCGAAGCTACTTCGTAGCGCGTGGCGTTTTTCCGCTTTGTAGCGGAAACGCACGTAGAGGCATGGCTTTATATGTGAGTAATTGGCCATGAATGGGTTAAAGCGAGCAACGTATTGTTAGCTCAGTCGGTAAACACTTGCCTATGGTGAGGCGCGGCAGCGCGCGCGCGACGGCGAGCGCGGCGGCGGCGGCGTGCGCGCGGCGCCGCTCCGGCGCGCCCGCCACCAGCATGTACACCGTACCCACAGTCTCCACCTATAGTCCAACGTATTGTTAGCTCAGTCGGTAAACACTTGCCTATGGTGAGGCGCGGCAGCGCGCGCGCGACGGCGAGCGCGGCGGCGGCGGCGTGCGCGCGGCGCCGCTCCGGCGCGCCCGCCACCAGCATGTACACCGTGCCCACAGTCTCCACCTATAGTCCAACGTATTGTTAGCTCAGTCGGTAAACACTTGCCTATGGTGAGGCGCGGCAGCGCGCGCGCGACGGCGAGCGCGGCGCCGGCGGCGGCGGCGGCGTGCGCGCGGCGCCGCTCCGGCGCGCCCGCCACCAGCATGTACACCGTGCCCACAGTCTCCACCTATAGTCCAACGTATTGTTAGCTCAGTCGGTAAACACTTGCCTATGGTGAGGCGCGGCAGCGCGCGCGCGACGGCGAGCGCGGCGCCGGCGGCGGCGGCGTGCGCGCGGCGCCGCTCCGGCGCGCCCGCCACCAGCATGTACACCGTGCCCACAGTCTCCACCTATAGTCCAACGTATTGTTAGCTCAGTCGGTAAACACTTGCCTATGGTGAGGCGCGGCAGCGCGCGCGCGACGGCGAGCGCGGCGGCGGCGGCGTGCGCGCGGCGCCGCTCCGGCGCGCCCGCCACCAGCATGTACACCGTGCCCACAGTCTCCACCTATAGTCCAACGTATTGTTAGCTCAGTCGGTAAACACTTGCCTATGGTGAGGCGCGGCAGCGCGCGCGCGACGGCGAGCGCGGTGCCGGCGGCGGCGGCGGCGTGCGCGCGGCGCCGCTCCGGCGCGCCCGCCACCAGCATGTACACCGTGCCCACAGTCTCCACCTATAGTCCAACGTATTGTTAGCTCAGTCGGTAAACACTTGCCTATGGTGAGGCGCGGCAGCGCGCGCGCGACGGCGAGCGAGGCGCCGGCGGCGGCGGCGGCGTGCGTTCGGCGCCGCTCCGGCGCGCCCGCCACCAGCATGTACACCGTGCCCACAGTCTCCACCTATAGTCCAACGTATTGTTAGCTCAGTCGGTAAACACTTGCCTATGGTGAGGCGCGGCAGCGCGCGCGCGACGGCGAGCGCGGCGCCGGCGGCGGCGGCGGCGTGCGCGCGGCGCCGCTCCGGCGCGCCCGCCACCAGCATGTACACCGTGCCCACAGTCTCCACCTATAGTCCAACGTATTGTTAGCTCAGTCGGTAAACACTTGCCTATGGTGAGGCGCGGCAGCGCGCGCGCGACGGCGAGCGCGGCGCCGGTGGCGGCGGCGGCGTGCGCGCGGCGCCGCTCCGGCGCGCCCGCCACCAGCATGTACACCGTGCCCACAGTCTCCACCTATAGTCCAACGTATTGTTAGCTCAGTCGGTAAACACTTGCCTATGGTGAGGCGCGGCGTCGCGCGCGCGGCGCCGCTCCGGCGCGCCCGCCACCAGCATGTACACCGTGCCCACAGTCTCCACCTATAGTCCAACGTATTGTTAGCTCAGTCGGTAAACACTTGCCTATGGTGAGGCGCGGCAGCGCGCGCGCGACGGCGAGCGCGGCGCCGGCGGCGGCGGCGGCGTGCGCGCGGCGCCGCTCCGGCGCGCCCGCCACCAGCATGTACACCGTGCCCACAGTCTCCACCTATAGTCCAAACGACGATTATTTTATTATAGGTACCTATTTTAATCTTATTTCTGATACTCGTAAAGTTCGTCTTTATGCTGTGTGCAAGGTGCTTTAAAGGCTTCTTGTGGTGCATAAAATTAAACCTTTTTTATCGACTGTCGGCTCTTTTTATATGGGCTTATTTCATGCACTTGCTGTACAAAGCATCTACTATTTCAAACGACTATCAATAGTGGCAATAGTCACCGGCATAAAAAGGTAGCAGCGGCGCTACCACGAACTTCGAATCTCGAACTTCGTATATGTCCGTTTCGGTCGCTCGAGTACCATAAACCATAAGTGCGATAGAGACGGAGATATACGAAGTTCGAGATTCGAAGTTCATGGTTATAGCTCAGGTCTCATTAGACGTGACATACCGGCACGGTACGCGTGTTCGCCTTATTACATCTCAGAACATTGTCGTATTACGCACCTTGTAGACGCGGTGCGCGTCGAGCAGGCGGTCGATGCGCGAGTACACGGCGTTCATGTGAGCCACCGTGTGCATCACATCGGCGCGCGTGCCCGCCTCGGGCAACTGCACGCCGCAAAACATTATCGTCACGTCGAACGCCTGCAAAATCATAGGTACTCAATCATAAAATTGCACCTATGGCGTTAACCAGATCCTGGGTACAATACAATTTTCAGGTGATTTTAAGTCATCTTTTTACCTGGCTGAAGGAATCACTACACTTTTAATCACTAGTAAGTGATAGGGCGCACCCAGACGGTCCCGATAAAATAAGATACCTAGGGCAAAGTAAGATAGGTAGCTGAAAACCTTGGTTCTCGCTCGACGGACGCTTGCAGGACCGGATGCGGCTTATTTATTGCACGTGCTTGTACGTGCAGGTACGTCCAGTTAGATGAGAAGAGCTGTTTTAGGGTCCCACAAAAAACAAATATTTACTTGACAAGCGGACATCGCGTCTTTCCCCGCTCTTAAATGGTCGACAATAGCTTTAGGTATCATGGAGTACAGCAGCTGGTCGCTCCGTTTCTTCCACTGGTCGAGCAAGCGGCATGACTTCTCCAGCGACAAAGACCTGTTCTCAGCCCGCTCGAACAGCAGCTCCAACTTCGACAAGTGCTGCCAGCCGTGCAAGATCATCTCTTTGGACAGGCCGTGACCATTCATGTCCGCTAAACATAGATCTGCTTGTTTCAACTCTTCAAGGCCGTTGAATCTGGAAACAGCGGGCATTTTACGTGGGAATAAAGATCGTCAAAGTTTCTGCAGAAGGGTTCACAGAGACAGTAACTTACATGGGGCTACACAAGAAAATGAGCGCATCGATTTCCTCGAGGAAGTAGATGGGTCCCTTGAGTAGGATAGCCTTCGCGCCCTGCGAGCCGCGCCGCGCGTCGACGAGGCACTTGCCGCGCCAGCGCATCAGCTCCAACTCGAACATCACCGTTTGCATACACACCACCTGAAGATAATTACGACAATTTGGTACTTAAAAGCAACAAGACACGGGTCAATTTATTTGAAATTCCGTTTTCATTAACTATTTAAAACGCATATTTTTAAAGATTGAAATCAACCAGAAACACGAACGAACGTGGAGATAAAAATTATGCAGGTAGCAGTGGCGTAGCGCCCATACAAGCCGATTCCCACCGGCTTGCCTAAAATGTCTTGCTATTATCTATTACAAAACTCGTAAATCATCAAAAATACAGCCCTTTTTTGCTCCGGGTTGTACAGTGAAAGTTCTCACGCGCCGCCACTGGCAGGTAGTCACTTACTTTTAACTATAGAGTCGTAATCGTATATAGATGTATAATTGGGTCATACCCACGGATGAATAAATCAAGATTACTGCCGATGTGTGTACAAAGACGCGTTTCTACAGAATAAAGTCTGCTGTAGCTGATGTCATCAAAGTTCATTCCCTCTACGAAATTAATGGTACCTATCCATATTGATTAGTACAAGCTACAGCAGACTTTTTATTTTGAAGAATTGGGCAATCCCCTTGAATTTTAATTCGTGTTAGAAACGTATAGAAAAATAGTTGATATGACATACCTTGTCCCAGGTAAAAGCAACTTTTGGTTTTCTCAGGCGGAGTATTTCTGATATGGCCGTCTTGACCATGCTACCGTAAGGCCCACCCCACGCTGCTACTAACTGAAAACCAAATTTAATGCCTATCTCAAACCTACTCTTTTACATAAGTAGTAAGTAGTATACCTACTAAAGTAAATAATAAAACCAATGCAATGATTAACCGGGTTGTATTAAATCAATACTGTAAGTGTTAATCAATCAATTTCCAATTTTAGAATTTTTCATACAATACAATCATGGTAATTAAGTACTAGATCGGATTCATTAAAGTATTTACGTTGTCAGGGAAAACAGAAAAAATAATATAAACCAAAACCGAAACACAAGGAATAAATGGAAATTAATAACGGGACCCTTATTACATTAATAAGGAATTCGTAACTAACACTCTATGGATCGTTGATGTCCGAAATAAATTATGAATAAATAATAAATTACCCTTTCGCCTGCTTTGAGAATTTTCATCTTCCTGTCAAGTAGCACTCCGAAAGGGAAGAGCTGCAGCAACAGTGACACCGGCACAGGCGGCAGCGGGCACGGCAGCGACTTGCGCAGCATCAGCGACTGCACCTACGGTTGCCAACCGTACTATATTATATAGTATTGTACTATATTTTGACTCTTTGTACTATATAAGTAGGGTTCAGAAGTCGTTTGTGGGATTCTGTACACTCTGTTATAATAAGTTACCCAGTGCCATTACATGTATGCCAGATAATAAATTTAAGGCTGTTGTGAAACAAACATTGAGTAGTAGAGCGTACTATAGATTAGACGAGTATTTGTTAGACAAACAAATATGGTCAGATGTCATACCTCCAGTGGCTCAAGTGGTATGTTGCGATTGGTATGATGATCCCCTAGCACTTAAGTATACATAGTAAGCATTTTATTTTTATATAAATGAGTATTTGTTAATGGACTAATGTAACGACTCCACCTCTGGATGAATGCTATTTATAAGATTCTTGTAATTTTTGACATTCGAAAAGTATTCTGTATTGAATCTACTTTGAATAAAATGATGTGAATTATACTGTTGAAGAAATATATAGTACTCGAAAATACAATATTTTGGGGGACCTTACGAAGTGCTTCAAATTGCCGAGGTTTTACTAAATAGTAGTGGCGGAGCGCCCGTACAAGCCGATTGCCTAAAATTAATTTTTAGGCAAGCCTATAGTTATATATTCTAAACTATTTCATAACTTTTTTGTTTCGGGTTGCCCATAGAAAATTTTCACGCACCGCCACTGCTAAATAGCCACATTGGCCAGCCAAGTACTATATTTTTGACTTTTTATTCTGGCCGGTCAAGTAACACTCGCTCTCGCTTACTCCAATACAAATAGACAGTGTGCGAGTTTTTGGTGTTGACAGCGCCTTAAACTTTGTTTTTAAAGTAAATTATTCAAGCCAGTGAGCCAGTCGGAGCGGAGCGTTCGGCGGAGCGTGGAGCGGGGCTGGCGAGCGTGCATTCGCTTTGTGCAGCGTCTACTCAGGACACCCGCATGAGTTTCATTTGTTTAACATGCACGCCGCACGCCCCGCTCCCTCGCACGCCCGACTCGAGCGTCCACTCAGGCCTTACACCAACTGCACCTGTGAGGAGACGGAACGTTTCGTCTTCGTAGCCACGCGTGGATGAGGTCAGGTCAGGTAAGAGAAACAGGGTTTTTCCCCTGGGGTAGGTAAGCAAAACGTTCCTTTACGTCCAACTTGACCCTCTTTCCCGGGTTTATTTTAGGTACCTCACGAATTTTAACGGCAATATAAAAAGCATTTTTTATGTTAATTAATACAGCGCCATAAGCCTTTTAAAAGTCTAGAAGGTGAAAAAGCTAATGGCCTAAATGTTCAACCGTTTTGTACGAAAACGTCTCCAAGAATGTTTAATTTAACAGAATTTTCGTTTGTTCTAGACATCACTGAAACAGTTTTATTTGTTGACCTTTGAAAATTGCATCGATAAGCAGCCAGTTGTATTCGTTTCAGTATTGTTTAAATTTTAACAACCCCAAAAACTAAACGGATTTACTGAAAAAGAATGATCCCATAAAAAACATTCCATGTAAAAAGTAGGCCAAGTCTCGGAACTCTTCCACAGTAAACCGTGATGAGATATTTTGTAGACCCAAGTCGGGCATTCTTATTAATCTTTATTTGCTTGCTAAATAAAATTCAGCAACTTGGGAATCACACGAATTTGCTGCATTTACTGATTTTTGCATACTACCTAAAACTATGTCAGTGTGATTGCCAAGTCACAAAATTTTATTTAGCAAGCAAATAAAGATTAATAAGAATGCCCGACTTGGCTCTACAAAATATCTCGCCACTTTTTAGTGTGGAAGAGTTCTGAGATTTTTATGGGATCTCATTTCTTTTTGTAGGTTATTGTGTTATCTGTAGCTTTGTATAGAAATGTTATTTTACCAACCGCAAATAACATTTTTATAGTTTTGCGGTAAGCAACTGCAAAAGTAACTTTTCACCTCACTAGCTCGGAAAGACCTTTTTGTATGTTTGATATCTATTGAGAAAATCGCTTTTTATCCACATGTGAAGAAAGTAGACGTAGAAAGTTAAAAGTACTTTGACGTAGAACTTTAAGGTGGTTCGATTGCCATACAAAACGTTATTTGACATTCGCAGGCCAACGCCGTGATATTTTAAGAAACTTATGTAACAAACATTCATAAATTGGCTTCCCATTTGCGCCAAATTCCCCCTTTCCTAGAATAAACTTGTATAAACTAGATTAATTTGAGAAATTGGTTTGTCACGTGATATTTTGGGAAAACTAGTTTTCTCAAATTAATCTAGTTTATACAAGTTTATTTTAGGAAAGGGGGAATTTGGCGCAAATGGGAAGCCAATTGATACAAGTCTGATACATTAGTTTCTTAAAATATCACGCCGTTAGCATGCGAATGTCAAATAACGCTTTGTATGGCAATCGAACCACCTTAAATGTTTATTTTTGTATATTTTATGACATTTTTTTTTTACTTTTTTTTACTTTTTTTTTAACTTTTTATCTTTTTGTTACTTTTTTTTATTACCCTTTTTTATTTTTCTCGCTGTAGTGAGTTATACATGGGTGAAAAGTTATTTTACGTCTCGTGTGTTGAAACACTCCCTACGCTCAGGATTCTATTTTTGAACCACTTCGCTTCGCTCGTGGTCAATCATAGAATCCTTTCGCTAGCTCGTGTTTCAAATGAACACTCGCAGGTAAAATACAACTTTCCCCCCTTGTATAACACAACTATTTCACGTCACTAGCTCGGAAAGCCCTTTTTGTATGTTTGATATCTATTGAGAAAATCGCTTTTTATCCACATGTGAAGAAAGTAGACGTAGAACGTTAAAATTACTATGACGTAGAACGTTAATAGTTATTTGTTATACAAGGGGGGAAAGTTGTATTTTACCTGCGAGTGTTTCAACACACGAGACGTAAAATAACTTTTCATCTGTGTATTACACAAATCTTTTCACCTCACTACAGCGAGGAAAATAAGAAAAAGGGTAAAAAAAAAGGAAAAGAAAGTAGTGTAAAAAAATAAGTTAAAAAAAATAAAAAATAAATTCAAAAAAGTAAAAAAAAATGTAAAAAAAATATATATATGTCATAAAATACACAAAAACCAAAAATATACATTCAACGTTCTACGTCATAGTACTTTTAACGTTCTATGTCTACTTTCTTCACATGTAGATAAAAAGCGATTTCTAAATAGACATCAAACATGCAAAAACCGGCCAAGTGCGAGTCGGACTCGCGCACGAAGGGTTCCGTACCATTATTTGTTTTAGTATTTGTTGTTATAGCGGCAACAGAAATAGGTACATCATCTGTGAAAATTTCAACTGAAACTATCACGGTATCAGTGAGATACAGCCTGGTGACAGACAGACGGACGGACAGCAAAGTCTCAGTAATAGGGTCCCATTTAACTCTTTGAGTCCGGAACCCTAAAATGGCCTTTCCGAGCTAGTGAGGTGAAAATGTTTGTTTTCCTGACATATTTTTTTTTACCTTTTTCTTACTTTTTTTTGTGATAGTGTGAGATAGTGTGAGAGATAGTGTGAGATCGTGTGAGATAGTGTGAAAGATAGTGTGAGATAGTGTGAGAGATATTGTGAGATAGTGGGAGATAGTGTGAGATATTGTGAGATAGTGTGAGAGATAGTGTAAATAGTGTGAGATAGAGTGAGAGATCGTGTGAGATAGTATGAGATAGTGTGAGATAGTTAGTGTTGCCGATGAATGCCGAACGCGGCGCGGGGCGATGGTCGCGGGGGGCGGGGACGGCCCACTGGGAGGAGATATCCGATTGCGAGTCGCACCGAACGGACGTTACTCAGTTTTATATTTCTTTTCTATTTATATTTGCCGCTTGTACTGTGTGTACCTTTAATCAAAAGTATAGTGCATATTTTTACCAGTTTTATTGGGCCAAAAACCCACAACAAGCTACAGTGAGAGATAGTGTGAGATAGTGTGTGATAGTGTGAGTTTTTTAGTTTTGTGAAAAGATTTGTGTTATACACGGGTGAAAAGTTATTTTACGTCTCGTGTGTTGAAACACTCGCAAGTAAAATACAACTTTCCCTCCTTGTATAAAAAATAACTATTGTAATGGCATGTATTTGTTTAGGATTACAAACTTACTTATGCAGTTTAAATACATCTGAATCGTGACGGAAACTGCAATATTTTTATGTTTTTTATGAAGGGGTAGGCTAAAAACTAATTATGTTCGAAATTTGGAGCTTGTGGGTCTGCTAGAAGTACCTTAGAATTACGATGATCATAAGTGAGTCAGTGAGTATACATACTCACTGACTGACATGTCAGTTACAAAACTAAGGAACTTTGACGGGCAATAAGTTCTTAAACAAAAAGTTCAAATTGAATTTTATTGAGAATATATGTAAGCCATGTTATGCCCTATATGTTACTGAAAATTCAGGGTTCTGGCTTAAGCCAGCACGGAATTACAGGATGTTGAAAATGGCCTGAATGGCTTCGAGAAAAGGATGGTATGGTACGGCCGTGCCTCTTTGTTTTGCTCGACTTGGCGGGGGCACTGCCGTGCCCCCAGATACCTTCTTACTATAATAAAAAGCTTCGATTATCTGCTTGCTACTAATAAAAAGGTTAGGTACCTACGACAGTTAAATACCTAAAAATATAAACTGTATGGGTAACTAACTATACTCGTATTTCAAAATTTACGAATTATTGAGTTTGAAATTTTTGATTTACCCTTAGAAAATAAAACTCATACACCAGTAAAGTTAATGTGATTAGTTGCCATTTCTATTTAAACAAGTTATGTACTTAAAAGTTTCTGTCACAAAAATAATTTTAGGTACAAGCTTTTTTGTACCGACTGTACTTTTCTGTAAACCGTCATCAACTACGCATTAAGACGATTCTCAGCAGCCCAAACTCAACGGAGTTACGTCGGTTAAGTACCTACTGAACTCCCATGGCCATGCACCTTCTGTCTCCATCATCAGATCAGCTCGATAGTACCATAATATTGAATTGTCATCCAATATTACTGAATTTTTTTTATTTATTATTTTTATAAAAGAAAATACATTTCGTTAAATCTAACAGTGTCGTTTAACCCTATCGGGTTTGTATCGATACAGCAATTCGTGAACAGTGATAAGATTCGATCTTAGTAATTAATTTATACAGGAGGGTAGCACTAAATAAGCATAGCTTAGGTACGATAATTCCCACCCGGGTAAAAACACCGTTTCTCATGCCAATATGTAAAGGTATGTGATTCACAGCCTGTTTGGCATTTCCTCTCAACTCATTCCAGTTTGACCAATCGTAAGTCTTACAACAGTTGAATGCGATTGGAGGTCCCGCTTAGACTGGTTAACTAGTGAGTTGTCATTAGACGTTATGATAATTTCAATCGGTTCAAGATTCAAAATTGAGTTGCAAGATTCCACCCGAACCAACATAGTTACAGTTACCTACATAGTTAGTTAGGTACATACATTGCAAGTTAATAGAAAGCTTGTAAAACCAACCTTTCCACTTTCCTGGCCTTGACTTCCTGAGACAAATCATATTTTAGATCACAGCATAACCTTTTTACAGTCTGAGTCTCAGAGCCCGGTAAAATAAGGACGCAAATAGGTACTCATAAAGCTCAAGGCTTTCTCTGAACAATAGGGAAGCACCTAACAAACAATAGTGTAGAGGCTCAATAAACCGTCACTGTTCACATTACACGCCCAACATGGACTGATTAACGTCCTTTGTGATGAACATTATTGGTAGTACATACTTACATATAGGTAGCGAATTGTGTGAAGTTGTTAAATCTGTACGATATCTACAAGTCGAGGATTTATTATTTATCTTACTGAATTATACATCTACTCATCTATTTGCATGCCCTCATTTCCAAAATTAGCTAATTTACTTTAGTGCTAACCAATAAAATGAGGGATGTCTCTCCACACAAGGCGCCACCAATGCAGTCATTAAAAAAAACCGGTCAAGTGCGGATCTGACTCGTGCACCGATGGTTCCGTACAAACTGTATAGTCTAAATCTTCTAAGCTTCTTACTTCTTTTATATTTTGGTACACTTAGGACTGTTGGGAAATCTGGATCTGGAAAATTTGGACAACCCTGCTTAGTAGGTATAGGTATACAACTAGTTATTTACTACTATTCTCCAGTTTACTTTGGTCTAAATATAGCTATCACGTTGAGCGGCATAACAATGAGTTCATTTATATTCAAGTACCTGCCGACCAATTAGACGTTTGGAAAGGCTCTATTTAGGTACAGACAACATCATAAATATGTATACTTAGTTGAAACCCTCCATAACTTGTTGCAGACACCTAAAATTGTCGGCATTAGTAAATTCGGAAAGGTGAACATAAGAATAAAACCGTAGTAAGGTCCCCTGTCAATCCTATTCTGATTCGATTTCGAAGACAAATGTTAAATGACGTATGTAAATGTGCCCTACCCGTTCAATATTTGCATACAAATGTCAACGGGCTTATATTATACCGATGGAAAAAACCCGCCGTCGCCTACGTGGAGTCACTGCCAAGAATCGCTACGCTTCCGTGGTTTTCCCCGTATGTAGCGGAAAGCGCCTACGGCGTGCCTACTGCCCCGCTGGGCGGACCTAGCAGTGAAAGTGTTAAATTAGAAAAAATCATTATAGCTAGGTACTTAGCTTTTCCCACTAGACATTTGCATTTTCAATATTCTACAAGTAGGTACCTACAGTGCGCTTTTATTTCCCAAGAGGGAGATGTAAGTAAACCATTCGTATGCACCTGTTCTGATAATATAAGCATTGAATAAATAAGACGTGGGTCTGTATAAAAGTATCAACGCCATCACTTATTTATCGAAATATTTATAACACCTAGTGAGGTAAACAATTGGTAAGTACCTACTTACCCATTGTTTACCTCACTAATATAGGTAAGTATATACCATAATCGATGAAATTATGCTCATTCATTTATTTTCTAAATTATATACAAGATTATAATTAAATTAACATTAACTAAATTGAATGAAATCTAAGTTAAGTGCGAGTCGGACTCGCGTACGAAGAGTTCTGTACCATTATCTATAAAAACGGCAAAAAAATCACGTTTGTTGTATGGAAAAAATAACAAGTTAAAAAAAAATACATTCTGTTTTTTAGTATTTGATGTTATAGCGGCAACCGAATTACATGTAAGTACCTATTGTCATTTTGTTGCCACTCCTACACTTACAGGCACGTTCAACCAATTCTGGATGGCCAAGAGGCTTGTTAAAACCCAACTGCCGAAGGAGAGGAGGGTTATGTTTTTCAAGCGTATGTATGTATGTAATGTGTGTATGTCTTATTCGTTCGTGTAGGTTTGACGGATTTCGACATATGAGGTGTCATTGGATTCCTCATAATCGTGGGAGTGACAAAGGCTATAAATCTATAATATTTGCAAAAAAGCAGTTAGGTTTTTCGAAAAATCTTTTGATTTCAGTTGTTTAAGTATTTATTCTTCCTGTTCTTAGACCGGTTACACACAGCGACTTTTTGCACCACTACAAATGCGATACAGTGTCGATACTGGTGACCTAGATAGGATATTGCTAGTGCCGCGCGTTTTAACATACTTAGGCAAAAAGTCGCCGCGTGTGACCGCTCTTAAACTGTTGCCCCGTTTAACAAGCCTACTTACATAATCACTGTTGTCGAACTCCAATCTCAGCACCGCCACGTAGTAGCTGCCCTCCATGCTCTCCTTCACGATGGACACCTTCAGCTTCAGCGAGAAAATGTCCTCGGCTATTTCATACAGTTGACCTGCGACCCAATTCAAATAAACATAGATTTTAACTATGTGCATGACGTAATACCTACTAATGCAAAGTTTTTAAATGCAAGTAAATCTTGGGTTTCGAGCATCGAGCAACACGGCCTTCCTAGCGGAAGGGAGTCACCTTAGCTATGAATATTACAGTTAAATAATTCTGTCATTTCTTGCGGGGGCCGGGGGGGAAAATTTTGCTGTAACGATGACACTACTACATCAAAAATGACACAATACACCGACAAAACTTGCACACCTTCATACTTTTTTGTGTACGAAGCATGCCCAGTTGGGCTTGTACTTTGACAGAGAGGATATGGTGCGAATGCCTACTCCCTTCCGTGTTGCTCGAAGGTTTCGAGTTGCCATCTTATTAACACAAACCATATAGTTGGCTACGTATTTTGTCAAAATTTTGGTTTAAGAACCATATGGAGCCAAGCCAGTTTCGTTCAGGAGCTTAAAATGCGTAAGATATATAAGTTAACTAGCTGTTGCCCGCGACTTCGTCCGCGTAGAACTTTTTATCGTCTTAGAAAATGATTTCTCTCAATACAAAATTTGAACCCTCTTTTAGGGGATAATTAAAAAAAAAACGTTGATGTTCATTTTCTAGTTTGTGAACAAACAGTCTAAAACCAAAGTTAAAAATCTCATACTTTAAAAATGCCTTGAAATACTCAAACTTTGAACCAATTTTAACACTCTTAGGGGATGAATTTGGAAAAACTCTGAAATCAGTTTTGTAGTCTTTTAACGTACAGAATAAGACCGAAGTTAAAAATATCTTACTCACACTTTAAAATTTTATTGCTCGCCATTTAAAATTTGAACCCCCTTTTAAACCCCCTTAGAGGTTGATTTTTTCTAATCGCTGAAAGAACTTTTTTCGTAAACTTTCAAGTCTCTAGCTCAAAAAAAGTGTTGCCCATACAAAGCTTTCTTAACCCCCTTAGGGGTGGAATTTTCTAAAACTCTGAAAGTACTTTATTATTAATTTTAATAAGTAACATTTCGAATAGTTTTAAGTCTAGTAAAAAAAAAAGTTTTTCCCACACAACACTGGCTACCCTTCTTAACCCCCTTAGGAATGGAGTTTTCTAAAACGCTGAAAGTTCTTTTTGAGTATTCTAATAAGTAATCTTTTTGCAAAGTTTTAAGTCTCTAACTCAAAAAAAGTGTTGCCCATGCAAAGCTTGCTCTCCTTTTTAACCCTATTAGGGGTGGAATTTTCTAAAACGATTTGTGTTCTTTTTTTGTATTTTAATAAGTAATCTTTCTACAAAGTTTCAAGTCTCTAACTCAAAAACATAAACTTTCCCTGATAAAAACTTTGCACCCCTTTTTATCCCTCTTAGGGATAGATTTTTCAAAACGCTGAAAGTCTTTTTTTTGTATTTTTATAAGTAATCTTTCTACAAAGTTTTAAGTGTCTAGCTCAGAAAAAGTGTTCCCCATACAAACCTTGCACCCTTTTTTAACCCCCTTAGGGAATGATTTTTGTGAAACGCTGAATGTAGTATTTTTCATGTTCTAATAAGTAATTTTTCGACAAAATTTTAAGTCTCTATTAAAAAAAAATATGTTTTTCCCATACAAACTTTGCACCCTATTTTACCCCCTTAGGGGTGAAATTTTCCAAAACGCTGAAAGTACTTTCTTTGTATTTAAATATTTTTTCTACAAAGTTTTAGGACTCTAGCTAAAAAAAATAGTTTCCCACATACAAACTTTGCACCCCTATTTTTAGGGGTAGAATTTTCTAACACGCTGAAAGTACTTTATTTTTATTCTGATGACTAATCTTTCTACAAAGTTTTAAGTCTCTATTTAAAAGAAATATTGTTTCCCCCATACAAAATTTGCACCCCTATTTTACCTCCTTAGGGGTAGATTTTTTTAAAACACTGAATCTAGGTACTTTATTTGTATTCTAATGAATAATTTCTCTACAAAGTTTAAAGTCTCTATTTAAAAAAAAGTATTTTTTCCCATACAAACTTTGCACTCTATTTCACCCCTTTAGGGGTAGAATTTTCTAAAACCCTGAAAGTACTTTATTTGTATTCTAATGACTGATCTTTCAACAAAGTTTTAAGTCTCTATTTAAAAAAAAATTGTTTCCCCCATACAAACCTTGCACCCCTATTTTACCCCCGTAGGGGTGGAATTTTCCAAAACGCTGAAAGTGTTTCATTTGTATTCTAATAACTAATTTTTCTACAAAGTTTAAGTCTCTAGCTCAAAAAAAAAAGGTTCTCCCATACAAACTTTGCACCCCTATTTTACCCCCTTAGGGGTAGAATTTTCAAAAATCCCTTTTTATCCCTAGCCCACGTTATAAAAGCAACATACTGTGCAAAAATCAACTCTCTAAGATTAGTAGTTTCGGCTGTGCGTTGATGAGTGAGTGAGTGAGTGAGTGAGTGAATAAAAGTCCGTCAGGACATAGGCATTTATTATGTATAGATAGATAGAAGATAATGAAACTCCCATTCAAAAATATCTCAAAAAATTATGAAGCTACATCCGTTTTAATGTCGCTTGTTAGAGTGAGAAAACGATGAGGGACTGTGACGTCAATATCCTCGAGCGTCATAGTAAAAAACAATCGTTTCATATGAAGGTGCGTTTTGTGGAAAAGGGACAGAACATACCCCCTCTTAAAACTTTGGACTCTTATAACTTAGTCATTACCTATATAACCTCTTGCTTTGTTTTTTTCTCCATTTGACTATATTTATTTTAAATTATTTTTCGAGAAAATACATTATGATTATTTACCATATTTTCGATTCCTGAGCTATAACCACGAACTTCGGAATTCGAAAATATTCGGGTATATCTATCTCTATCGCACGAACCATACTCGAGTGACAGGGATGCAAATATATGAACATTGAGTATCGGTTTTCATGGTAGCGCCACAGGTAATTTGGCTGAATGCGCCGAGCGCGTGCCATTGCCATTCAAAAAAAACAAATTCGTGTTAATTATATTGTTCAAATTTGTTGATTTCATTTATTGAAATTACGACATAAAACGACATTTGCGCATATAAGTTCTCATATCAGAATCGAATATTTTTTTATGGTTTATATTTTAGCATTTGTCTCGTAAAGGTCTATCGTAGACGGGATTTAAATTATTAATACGTGAAAGGCAAAGCAATTCCGCCATTTTGACGAAAATTTGACGTTTCTTATAGCTGACAGTTGGAGCAGCGTTTGATTTCAATAAAAATAAATGAAAAATTAAATGAAGTCGTATATTTCGGAAAATTAATTAATTGTCGCAGTCGGATAAAAACTATCCTAAGTTGCAGCTAGAATAATAATGTACCTATATAAAATGTTTCATATTTTTCCGTTCATGGGATGCTGAGAACATTCGTACCACACAAAGCTTAGTTTCAAACTGGCTGATTCTTTTTTTAATTTAGAGATTTATTATAAGTGGAGATAAGGTTAATGTTATATGGATGCTTCGCCATTATTACCTTAGTAGAACAAAGTAGAGTATTTGTGATACAGACATATATGCAATAATTGTACAGTCGACGCCAAAAATATGTTTACAGTTTTCGCCTTATTACAATGGAATAAGGTGCAAAAGTGTAAACATATTTTTGGCGTCGACTGTACTTTCAAAACAAAGTTTTAACCGACTTCAAATCAGGAGCCAAACTGTTTCAAGTTTGCCTAAAAAATTTGAAGAGTTCCCTCGATTTCTCCAGGATCCCATCATCAGAACTGGGTTTTGGTGACAACGGGACCAATCTGAAAATATATGCTTACAAACAAAGAATTATTTTTTTCAAATCGGTTATTAAATTACGGAGTTATCGCGTAACATACACACATATAAAAAAAACATACAGATGAATTGAGAACCTCCTCCTTTTTTTAAGTCGGTTAAAAAAACATACAGACGAATTGAGAACCGACTATCGTGTGCCTACGCCGTAGTCGCTTTCCGCTACATACGCGTAGCGATTCTTGGCAGTGAATGTGACCATCAGTGATTCGAGGCCACGCAACGCTAAGTGTGCTACGCCGTAGCGCGTAGCAGCTTTTTCCCGCTCTGTGGCGGAAATCGTACGTAGAGGCATGACTCACATGTAGGTACTCAGTACTCGCATAGATTGGCCTGAGTGGCCATTAGTGGGTTAATACAATAACATTAAAGACAAAGTCGCAAGTATAAGTTCTTCGCACTTCGGATTATGGGTATTTTAACATTCACCTGGATTTATATCAGACCCGAGCACACAAAGCGCGCAAAAATATCTGATGAGTACTAGTTATGGCACAATGTTTTGAAGGCCTTGTTCAGTTACATATTATTGTAGTAAGTACACCTTACCCATGAGGTAGTGCGCGAAGCCAGTGCGCGTGCTGCTGTAGACGAGCTCGGCGCCGTGGCGGTGCGCGCGCGTCAGCTGCATGCTGGGCGAGCGCATGCGCGGGAACGTGAACTGCATGCGCTGGTGGATGTTGTCCACCGACTGCAGGAACGTGCAGAAGTAGCGCCCCGTCGCGCGGATCATCTGGTCGTACCTGCAGGCATACCAGTGCACCATATTTCACGTGTGACGGTTCAGTCAATGACGGTGCTATCCATGCCATCCTACTGCGCACCTCAGACTAAACAGACAGACTTGTCAAGGCAATTAGAATACAAACACCGAGCGATATGGTGGACTCATTAAATGTGACAGAGACTTAGATATTTAATTTGTTGTCTTTGTCATATTCCACTTTTTTGTCTGCCGCAATCGAGTTAGTATGAAGTTGCGGCAAATAAACCATTACCCGCCCAAATAGACCAGCGACTCTCAACATTTTTAACGCGTGGGATCATTTTAGGCCAGTCATATTTGACATGTAAAATCGCAAGCTAACGGCTAGTTCTGCTCTGCTTTTTAGGGTTCCGTACACAAAGAGTAAAACGGGACCCTATTACTAAGACTTCGCTGTCCGTCCGTCCGTCCGTCCGTCCGTCCGCCCGTCTGTCTGTTTGTCACCAGGCTGTATCTCACTGATACCGTGATAGTTCAAGCTGAAATTTTCACAGATTATGTACATTATTGATAATGGTGCGGAACCCTTCGTGCGCGAGTCCGACTCGCACTTGGCCGGTTATTTAATATGTGGTTAGGACCACTACTAAGTTTGCAGCTTCGAAAGACCTGTGCTAACTTTGTGGCGCTCGTAAAACCACGAAATTTTTGCACTTTTTTGGTATTGTCAACATAAATCCAAAAATGTGCGGTTTTTTTAAAAATTATCTATTAGTTTTTTTTAAGTATTCTAAAATCGCTACATTTTGTGACCAACCAGCTGTTAAATACTTACCGAGATACAGCTCTCCAAATTTTTTTTGTTTAGCCATGGTCCTAACAACATATTAAAAAAGCCGAACTAGCCGTTAGCTTGCGATTTTAGCGATTTTTCTGGTCAAATATGACTGGCCTATTTTGAAACTTATATTTTGCGTAACTCCGAAATAATTTACCTTCTCATTTTTGGTTATAATCCTCAGGGCAGCGACATACTTTGTGAGAGTAACGAGTGTAGGGGTAGCTCATTCACTTCAACCTGAATTAGAATTGGGACTATACTTACGTAAATCAACGGCAAAGCTTTAAAGAAATATTTTAGTGGAAATTAGGTTGCTATAGCCGTCCCTAAAATTGTGTTCTTGGCCCAACGTCTGCGATCAGAGGTCTTATTTTTATCTCAGGTTTCAAACAGTTACCTACTCTCGGTCAAGGGAAAAAAAGTAACTACGTTAACGCGGCAGCCTTTAGTGCAGATAAACGAGTGAATCCTTCTTTCTTACTATACTCGCGCCAATGAACCGAATGGCGACGGGCGATCAGCTTTCACGTGTTTTGTATTGGCGCACTTTGATAGATGACTCTATGAGACGAGTGGCAAGTTGGTTCCCCATACCGTCAAATAACCAGAGATTTATCGACGACTGACACATTAATGAGAAAAGTTTAGCCGGCACATGTTGACGTTATTGCTAGATTTTATCGGCCGAGATTGTTTTGCACGGTTTTGTATTTTCGAAGTAAGGATACAGTTTAATATGATTAGACCGGATACTTATATCATTTTGACGATCCTAATTTGATTGAACTACGTACCTAGACCTATCATTTGCAAAGTTGTGGGACAATCTGTTGCTCGCGTCCGCAGGATTTACCTACCACAACCCTGCACGTGTCCCCTGGGTGGTGCTAAATGAGCGACAACACTTTCGGCGTAATAGGCGCTACTATATAAATATTACATTTATATTCGCCTATTCTACAGATCGCCATACGATTAAACAAATAAATTTGCAAAGATTTTCTATTAAAATATTTATATAATTAATAAAGAAACTTACTGATATTTGCTAAAGAACTTCACAAAGCACCTTCCGAAGAAATGCATTACTTTTTCTGGAGTTCCAAACTTTTCTTTCATGCCTGATAGCTGATCCTCACGGATAAGGCCGAGGTTGTTCACCCTCGCGCAGGGCTTCACCCCACTCCCGCGACGCTTGTACACGTCCAGGGCCCCCGTGCAACTGCTCTTCCGAATAGGTCTACTGGTTTTCTTTCCACCATCAGAAACTGGTGAGGTCGGTAAAGACTCACCACTCTCTTCTTTTTCTTCAGAAGCGCTACATTGAGGAGTTTCAGACGATGTCGAAGCGACACATGGGAAAATCTTGTTGTCTTCCAACTTGAAACCCAAGCTCCTTCGATTATACTTGACGATTTCTTTGCAAGTATTTTTGACGTCATTTATATTAGTAAGTATGTCGGTTTCATTAATCTTGTCTTTGGATTTGATAGTTCTGATTTCCTCGGCGGAATTGTAGGCTTCTATTTCTTTTTTAGTGGCAGCGGTCAGGGCGTTGGTGGCCGTGAAGGGACATTTGAAGTTGGGGTTCCTGATGTCGTTGTGTAGGGAGGCGCTGCGCCAGCTGGGCTTGGACTTGAAGGAGGGTTTCCTGGGCGCGGGGCTGACGGGGACGGTGGCGGCGGCGGCGGCAGGCTCCTCGCTCACCAGCCGCGCCAGAGCACACGCCAGCCGCAGCATCAGCGCGTCTGGGTATTGCTGTAAGTAAATTATATCTGTAGTTTTTATTGAGGGCGCGTGCGCGTTCCTCCTAGCGTTTTTCCCGGTTGTGCCTTAAAAGAGTATAATATTCCATCAGACAAATGAATAGTTTCGGATGTTACATTCAAACTTACACCCTCACAAAGCTACACACTCGAACTCTTAGGTACCTCTTTATTATAATACTTAGTATAGATTATAGGTACTACTGGAACCTGAGTAGCGCTGAACACCGTGTTCCTCGCTCCCGCTTCCCGAAGAATGGTCTCCCATATTTCCTCTCCGCATTCTTCCTGCAGACAAAAAATACAATAAACGGTCAATCTGAAACAGACACACGGACAGCTTAGGACAGGCATCGGGGATGATTCCACAAATGTTTAGCTTTTACCAATTTTGGTGGGGAACCCTAAAAATTATAAAATGGTATCTAGACCAGCGGAACTTTAAAATAAACCGGACACCGTAACTACACTTTTTAATTTTAATTTAATTATAGAATAAATACCTGATGAAATAGGTAGGTATATAATATATATAGACCGTGGGCCTGAGGAACCCGACAGATTTTAGCAGCGTACTCCTAAGGATATTACGATTAATTAATCTCCACTTATAATAAATCTCTAAATTAAAAAAAGAATCAGCCAGTTTGAAACTAAGCTTTGCGCGGTTCGAATGTTCTCAGCATCCCATGAACGGAAAAATATGAAACATTTTATATAGGTACATTATTATTCTAGCTGCAACTTAGGATAGTTTTTATCCGACTGCGACAGTTAATTAATTTTCCGAAATATACGACTTCATTTAATTTTTCATTTATTTTTATTGAAATCAAACGCTGCTCCAACTGTCAGCTATAAGAACCGTCAAATTTTCGTCAAAATGGCGGAATTGCTTAGCCTTTCACTTATTAATAATTTAAATCCCGTCTACGATAGACCTTTACGAGACAAATGCTAAAATATAAACCATAAAAAAATATTCGATTCTGATATGAGAACTTATATGCGCAAATGTCGTTTTATGTCGTAATTTCAATAAATGAAATCAACAAATTTGAACAATATAATTATCACGAATTTGTTTTTTTTGAATGACAATGGCACGCGCTCGGCGCATTCAGCCAAAGTACCTGCGGCGCTACCACGAAAACCGATACTCAATGTTCATATATTTGCATCCCTGTCACTCGAGTATGGTTAGTGCGATAGAGATAGAGATACCCGAATATTTTCGAATTCCGAAGTTCGTGGTTATAGCTCAGGAATCGAAAATATGGTAAATAATCATAATGTATTTTCTCGAAAAAGAATTTAAAATAAATATAGTCAAATGGAGAAAAAAACAAAGCAAGAGGTTATATAGGTAATGATTAAGTTATAAGAGTCCAAAGTTTTAAGAGGGGGTATGTTCTGTCCCTTTTCCGCAAAACGCACCTTCATATGAAACGATTGTTTTTTACTATGACGCTCGAGTAAATTGACGTCACAGTCCCTCATCGTTTTCTCACTCTAACAAGCGACATTAAAACGGATGTAGCTTCATAATTTTTTGAGATATTTGAATGGGAGTTTCATTATCTTCTATCTATTTATACATAATAAATGCCTATGTCCTGACTGACGTATTCACTCAATCACTCACTCACTCACTCATCAACGCACAGCCGAAACTACTAATCTTAGAGAGTTGATTTTTGCACAGTATGTTGCTTTTATAACGTGGGCTAGGGATAAAAAGGGATTTTTGAAAATTCTACCCCTAAGGGGGTAAAATGGGGGTGCAAAGTTTGTATGGGAGAACCTTTTTTTTTTGAGCTATAGACTTAAACTTTGTAGAAAAATTAGTTATTAGAATACAAATGAAACACTTTCAGCGTTTTGGAAAATTCCACCCCTACGGGGGTAAAATAGGGGTGCAAGGTTTGTATGGGGGAAACATTTTTTTTTCAAATAGAGACTTAAAACTTTGTAGAAAGATCAGTCATTATAATACAAATAAAGAACTTTCAGGGTTTTAGAAAATTCTACCCCTAAAGGGGTAAAATAGAGTGCAAAGTTTGTATGGGAAAAACTACTTTTTTTTAAATAGAGACTTAAAACTTTGTAGAGAAATTATTCATTAGAATACAAATAAAGTACCTAGATTCAGTGTTTTAAAAAAATCTACCCCTAAGGGGGTAAAATAGGGGTGCAAATATTGTATGGGGGAAACAATATATAGAGACTTAAAACTTTGTAGAAAGATTAGTCATCAGAATACAAATTAAGTACTTTCAGCGTTTTAGAAAATTCTACCCCTAAAAATAGGGAGCTAAAATAGGGGTGCAAAGTTTGTATGTGGGAAACTATTTTTTTTAGCTAGAGTCCTAAAACTTTGTAGAAAGATTATTTAAATACAAAGAAAGTACTTTCAGCGTTTTGGAAAATTTCACCCACCATTTTTTAATAGAGACTTAAAATTTTTACGAAAAATTACTTATTAGAACATGAAAAATACTACATTCGGCGTTTTACAAAAATCATTCCCTAAGGGGGTTAAAAAAGGGTGCAAGGTTTGTATGGGGAACACTTTTTCTGAGCTAGACACTTAAAACTTTGTAGAAATATTACTTATAAAAATACAAAAAAAAGACTTTCAGCGTTTTGAAAAAATCTATCCCTAAGGGGGATAAAAAGGGGTGCAAAGTTTTTATCAGGGAAAGTTTATGTTTTTGAGTTAGAGACTTGAAACTTTGTAGAAAGATTACTTATAAAATACAAAAAAAGAACACAAATCGTTTTAGAAAATTCCACCCCTAATAGGGTTAAAAAGGAGAGCAAGCTTTGCATGGGCAACACTTTTTTTTGAGTTAGACTTAAAACTTTGCAAAAAGATTACTTATTAGAATACTAAAAAAGAACTTTCAGCGTTTTAGAAAACTCCATCCCTAAGGGGATCCTTAAGATCCTTAAGAAGGGTAGCCAGTGTTGTGTGGGAAAAACTTTTTTTTTACTAGACTTAAAACTATTCAAAATGTTACTTATTAAAATAAAATTAATAATAAAGTACTTTCAGAGTTTTAGAAAATTCCACCCCTAAGGGGGTTAAGAAAGCTTTGTATGGGCAACACTTTTTTGAGCTAGAGACTTAAAAGTTTACGAAAAAAGTTCTTTCAGCGATTAGAAAAATTCAACCTCTAAGGGGGTTTAAAAGGGGGTTCAAATTTTAAATGGCGAGCAATAAAATTTTAAAGTGTGAATAAGAGATTTTTAACTTCGGTCTTATTCTGTACGTTAAAAGACTACAAAACTGATTTCAGAGTTTTTCCAAATTCATCCCCTAAGAGTGTTAAAATTGGTTCAAAGTTTGAGTATTTCAAGGCATTTTTAAAGTATGAGATTTTTAACTTTGGTTTTAGACTGTTTGTTCACAAACTAGAAAATGAACATCAACTTTTTTTTTAATTATCCCCTAAAAGAGGGTTCAAATTTTGTATTGAGAGAAATCATTTTCTAAGACGATAAAAAGTTCTACGCGGACGAAATCGCGGGCAACAGCTAGTGTTATATAAACATAGGTCCAATTAAGCATTTTAACAAAATATTTTTTTAGAACCAAATCTCCACTTATAATAAATCTCTAAATTAAAAAAAGAATCAGCCAGTTTGAAACTAAGCTTTCTGTGGTACGAATGTTCCCAGCATCCCATGGACGGAAAAATATGAAACATTATATATAGGTACATTATTGTTCCAGCTGCAACTTAGGATAGTTTTTATCCGACTGCGACAATTAATTTATTTTCCGTAATATACGACTTCATTTAATTCTTCATTTATTATTCTTAAAGTATATCGCCGCCACATCTGTCAGCTAAAAGAAACGTCAAAATCACAGACTAATAAGAAATACTACGGACAAAATGGCGGAATTTTTTTGCCTTTCTTTCGCCTATTAATAATTTTAATCCCGTCTACGATATACATTGACGAGACACATAGGTACCAAAAGCAAATATAAAATTAATCGATTTTGATATGCGAACTTATATGCGCAAATGTCGAATAAAGGCGTAATTTCTAAAAATGTAACAACAAATTCGAACAATATAAACTTGGTTTCTTTGAATGGCACGCGCGCGCGCTCTTTGCGTATTCAGCCAAACCACGAAAACTGAAACTCGAAGTTCGTATATCTGCATTCCTGTCATTTGTTAGTGCGATAGAGATAGAGATACCCGAATATTTTCGAATTCCGAAGTTCGTGGTTTAAAAGAAAATACGGATGTCGGATAGAGCTAAATTAATATTTTATGTGTGAATATGGTAAAAATTATTTGGAAATACTATTGTTGTTATTGTTTTAGTATATTTGACTAGCTTTAAGTTTAATATTGTACGTCCGAAATGGGCAAGCTGTTGGACTTTATTTTACCCAAAACAACTAAATGTACACAGTTCTGACAATAAAGAAATCTTATTTTATTTTATCTTATCGAAAATAGGGATGTAGACACTAAACAAAATAATCATAATGTTGTATTATCTCGAAAAAAAACAACGCAAGAGGCTATACTCTTATAGGTAATCACTAAGTTATAAGTGTATAAAGTTTGAAGAGGGGGTTTTTTGCGTCTCTTTTCCGCAAAACGCACCTTTATAATGAAACGATTGTTTTTTACTATGACGCTCGAGGATCGTGACGTCACGGTCCCTGATCGTTTTCTCTTTCTAGCGACATTAAAAACGGTTGTAGCTTCGTAATTTTTTGAGATATTTGAATGAGTTTTTCGTTTCTTCTTTCTTTTGAAGTGAGTCTACAGCTACACCTCTATTTGGAAGACAAGCGGAAAGAACCCATACTATCCATACTAATAATCCATACTTCCATATTAATATTATAAATGCGAAAGTGTGTCTGTCTGTCTGTTACCTCTTCACGCCTAAACCGCTGAACCGATTTAGATGAAATTTGGTATACAGATAGTTTGAGCTCCGGGGAAGGACAAAGGGTAGTTTTTATATCTGAGGGGCTGAAATTGGGGGTGGAAATTTGTATGGAGCTACTTAAACCGCTGCACCGATTTAGATGAAATTTGGTACATAAATAGTCCCGTAAATCCCGGGGAAGGACATATAATAGGTTTTATCCCGGAAATCATCCCCTAAGGGGGTGAAAAGGGGGGGTGGGTTAAAATTTGGATGTAATCTATTTTGATGAAATTTGGTGTAGATATAGGTTTAGTCCTGGAAAAGGACATGGGATAGTTTTTACCCCAGAAATCCCCCTAAGGGGGTGAAATTAGGGGTGAAAATTCGGATGGAACCCATTTTAATACAATTTGGTATAGAGATAGCTTGAGTCCTAAGAAAGGACATAGGATAGTTTTAATTCCGGAAATCACTCCCTAAGGGGGTGAAATGGGGGTGAAAATTTGGATGAATCCCGTTTAGATGAAATTTGGTATAAAGGTCGTTTGAGTCCCGAAGAATGATATTAGATAGTTTTTATCCCCAAAATCATTCCCTAAGGGTATGAAATAGGGGGTGAAAGTTTGGATGAAAACCATGTACCTAGATGAAATTTGGTATAGAGATAATTTGAGACCCTTCGAAGGATATATAATAGTTTTTGCCTCGGAAATCATACCTTAAGATGGTAAGTAGAAGTTTGTTTGCATTATATTTTCTAAGTATAAGTTCTACGCGGACGAAGTCGCGGGCAACAGCTAGTTAATAAATAAAGTTAAGCACTTCCTTGTGACCAAATCTTTAGTTGAGTGAGAGAAAGACAATCCTATCCCTAGGCGAAAAAGTAAGTAATCAAACGACACTTTACGAATCACTCCGACGTAATACGATGTACGGCGAAATACTGCGAATAGCATATTCATTAAAATAGTTTAAACGCGTCCATGTACCTACGTCACGTTCTTAGGGTGTGTTAGACTTGAGATTTTAAAATTTTAATTTTGGTTTAAATACTTAAATAATTTATATCTCGACGATTATGCGTAATTGGACAATATGTTATACCACATTATATACTCCAAATAGGCTCTAAAATCGATAGTTAAAGTTGGTCGGGTTCCTCAGGCCCACGGTGTATATAAATATGTATTTTTTTATGTAGGTCGATTTCATTGTCAATCGTGGACCGATTTTCAAAATTCTTTTTTTTGCGAAAGAGTATACTCCTGGACGTGGTCCCGTTGTCGCCAAGTCAGGACCTGATGATGGGATCCCAGGGAAATTGAGGGAAACCCTCAATTTTTATAGGCACGCGTGTAGTGATTTCGTTATTTTCTATTCTAACTCGTGTATTTACCCTCCAAAATCGCTACTATCGTAAAGTGGAACTGATATGAAGACCACAGATGACTTATGAAACTCTTCATTGATGTAAAGTAGGTATATGTCAAAGATTCTGATATGATTATGTTGAAGTAGCAACTAATGACGTGTCAAAGGTGATTCGGGAATCCTCGAGGAATCGACGTAACTGACGGTTTGTTCTGTAATAATTAACGCATTTGCTCTCGGAAAGCAGTTCATGTGGTAAAGTAAAAAGGAAACGCGGAAATGTTCACGTATGTATGTGGCTTGGCGAAGTATGTAGGCACGTACTGAATTGAAGTCAGTTTAAACTTTGTTTTAAAGTAGGTAAATTTTATTTTTACTTTAAAAATCAAAATGTTCAGTGGAATAGATTTCGTGATCTTTGCTAGTCAGGTAGCTAATTCATATTTGAATGAATGATTATTTGAAAAAACACAACCACAACATGAAATACAAATATAAACTACTTACTTTATTTGCTTACCTTACGTTATTTGCTTGTAAAACTGAAATAGGTACGCAAATAGGTAACTTTTTATATTATACCACAACGTACGCAAACAAGCATACGGCCTGCCTTATGGTAAGCAGATACCGTAGTGTGGAGAGGAGCCCTTGCGAGTTGCCTTCCCTATTGATATGAAGATTTGTTACTTTGAAAGCTAGAGATAAACACAGGTCCCTTCGTTAGTTAAAATATGTACATTGTTATAAGAGGTACACGTTGGTATGGAATAGAAATCGTTATTTGCCAACAATTCGGACGTCACGGCAATAGACGTGACGCTCCTAAACTAGACGCCTATTTTTAACTAGACAATAGACAAATTATGCAATAAGAATAGCGCGGCAGTTATATTTAATGATGCTACCCTCCATTGCACCACTATACCTTGTTGAGGTACATTGTTAATCTCAGACAATTCAAATGATATAATAGGAAATGTACAATACCTACAACACGTAAAATAAAAAGATCCCACTAGGTACGGAAGGGCCGTTGCTCGTACATCATGTGAAGAAACCTTGGAATAAGCGTATGTCAGAGCGACATACAAGTAAGATAAGGCTTAAACGTCTGCTAGACGGTCGCCAACAAACCCCTCCGACCGAGCGACCTTGGTCCGCACCGACCGTGTAGACAGTTGTTTGCAGAAAAATTCCATACTACAGCGGTCAGTGCCGACCAAGGTCGGTCGGTCGGAGGGGCGTGTGGCGACCATCTAGCAGACGTTTTACACATCGTCAGGCAAAAATATTTATTACTATTTATAGATTTTAAATGACCGTTTCCCGTAATGTCAAAAACGTAGGGATAGGTAGCTTGTTCCGAAAAATCCTGCTTACATATTATATTAGTACAAATAGTCATTCTTAAGTAAGATCTGCCTTGGAGCCAATGTACGACTTTGTGCCAGTGGCGGTGGAGACTGCGGGACCGTGGGGTATATACGGAGGCCAAAGACTTTATACGGAGTTTGGGTCGCCGGCTTAGGGATAGGGGCTGCGATCCTCGTTCCGGATCGTTCCTGGCTCAACAGATTTCGTTGGCCATCCAGCGTGGCAACGCTGCCAGTGTCATGGGAAATTTTGGGCCACCAACGATCCGGGGCGGTCCTTTTTGTTAGTTTAATGTTATACTCTAATTCTCATGTACGAGTAAGTGAATTGTAAATATTCTTTTTAACATTTATTATTAGTATATTCATTTGAGTTTTGAAAGCAATGAAAGAGTTGTAAATTCTAAAACTATACAATAACAATAACTATAAATATGACATAATTACAAAAATAGCTGCCTGTTTCTAATTTTAATTGTTTATTCTATGTTAAGTAAGATCTTAATCATATCGAAAGTTTGTAGTGTAATAGCAAGAAGCTAACTAGGTACCAACAAGTGGGCGGGCGGGCGAAGAGCAATCTCGACGTCTTACCCCTTCCATGTGGAATGATAGGAGGGGAAGGGGGGTAAGTTATGCTTAGTTTAATTGAGTTTGTGTAGCCTTCACCTTGAACGACACTCAAAATGGAAAATATGTGAACTTATTAAATTTACGGTCTCTACCTTTTACATCGTACATCCATCCATTTCAATACCATAATAAATAGGTGTCACATCCATATTTTACGTGGAAGTCATCATCATCACTGTTGTCATCCAATAAGAAGATTTTTTTTGATTGTTTTAGCCGTACAATAAAAATACGCTTTACAGCTAACATCAATTTAAAAAAAAATACTGAACAACAACAACTTAAAAGTAGAGGTAAACAACAGGCGTCCTGATCACTAAAGAGCGCTATCTTACAGACAACCTTTGGGTAGCGGAGAAATTGTACCAAATTTATTACAAGTAGGTGGCAAAATATGAAACGAATTAAATGTCCAGCTTATAATAAACGCCTACAATCACCATAGACACAGAAATATATAAAAAAATACTTTAAAAACAAAGTTTAAACCGACTTCAATTCAGTGCTTCGACTAGCCACATTAGATACATGAAAATTTTCACATTTCGTTTCCAATTTACCACATGAACTTACTCCGAGAGCAAATGCGTTGATTAATTACAGAAAAAAACCAAGTCGCTATATGTGGGCTGATAAATTTTGAGGAGTTCCGTCGATTCCTCAAGGAACTCAGAATGAACACTTCATTAGTTGCTACTTCATCGGAATCATGTCAGAATCTTTGACATCTTTAATGAGTTCCATAAGTGATCTGAGGTCTTCATGATCAGTTCCACTTCACCAAAATTACGATTTCCGAGGGAAAATACACGAGTTATAATAGAAAATACCGTAATCACTACACGCGTGCCTATAAAATTTGAGGGTTGCCCTCAATTTCCCTGGGATCCCATGATCAGATCCTGACTGGGTGACAATGTGATCACCTCAGGAGTATAATATTTCGATTAAAAACATAATTTTGGAAATCGGTCTACAATTGACAAAGAAATCAGTGAAAAAAAAAACACACACATTGGAACATAACCTCCTCCTTTTTTGAATTCGGTCAATGAAAAGAGGAAAGAGTCACAGAAGAGACAGATGGTGATATTTTAGAAGAGTTTTGAATGAAGCAATATATGCCTATGATGATACCTATACTTAGGGAATATTATAAATGCAAAAGTAACTATGTCGGTATGTTACCTTCACACGCTTAAGGCTTTCTTATTCGAATGAAACTACATGCGCGACACAAAAACCGCTGAACCGATTGAGATGAAATTTGGTATGAAGATACCTTAGATTGCATCCTGGGGAAGGACATAATATTGTTTTCATCCCAAAAAAAGATTACGAATGAAAGGTTGTATGGAGGTATGTACGTTCAAAAGTTAGTGATGTTATATGTTATATCTCGTAAGTAGGTAGGTTCTTTCTTACCACAATATAGTGCTGCACGCTCTCCAACAGCCATCCGTACATGGCGCTGTCTTGTTGTTCGATAAGTTTTAAGAGCAGTAAGTATCTACCTCACTGGATTGTAAACTATTCGTTACTTTGTAATTATACTTGATAAAGAAAATAGTGTCTGGAGGTCTTGCAATTTTAGGTCAACCGATCAATTTTGTAATTAATAGTTATTTGTTATACAAGGGAGGAAAGTTGTATTTTTTCTGCGAGTGTTTCAACACACGAGTCGTAAAATAACTTTTCACCCGTGTATAACACAATTTTTTTTACCTTACTACAACGAGGAAAATAAGAAAAAAGGTAAGACAAAAAAAATGAAAAAAAAAGTCACATAAAATATGTCAGGAAAATAAACTATCAGCTTTTAAGAAAATACGGATTTTATTGAAATAACAAGGAAACTCAAAAGGTTGCATTAAATGTCAAAACTCTTTCTTCACACGTGGATAAAAAGCGATTTTATCAAAAGGTATTCAACCATACAAAAAGGGATTTCCGAGCTAGTGAGGAGAAAATGAATCTCCAAATTCGTCTAATTAATACACCGAAAAAATAATACGAGTATGTCAGCATTTTCTTTAGTTTATTACTTCAACTTTATGAGGCCTGGATTACCTAATACTAGGACTCAAAACTCCTAGTACTCGTACAATATACGTAAATATTTTCAAATATACGTAGGTTACTATTACTTAAACCGAACTAAAATCAATTGAAATTAGGTAATTAATCGATCAGCATAACCTATAACGTATAAATAATCAAGAAGTGATTTGAGTTAGCTTGACTGGAATGCGTAAAGTATCGCGCAGATACAAAGTTACCATTCGATACATTAGTATCGAATGGTAACTTTGTATCTGCGTTGTTGCTTTGTTTATAGTAATTATACTATGTACCTAAACAGCCCGACCCGTGCAGCCAGCGAGGCTTTCGCGCGCTCACTGGCGCTCCTCGGGGTGCCATACCGATCTACAGTACAGCACACAGTTCGCACTTTCCAATAAGGCTCTATTCTTTTGAAATATTTGGGGGCTAACAATACACCATCAATGAAGATTTTATCGGAAGGCGAAATAATTAATAGACGTTGACCTCGGTTGGTTTCTTTTTCAAAATTTTGTAATCGAAGAGTTAGGTAGTTAGATGGTATAGGTTTGTTAATGTAGGTACGTTCCAAGTTTCCAGACCCTGGTTCAAAAGCCATATAAACAGACTGACGTCCAATGGCATGGTTTAGTGATTATCTTTGCACTGTGGACTAGGTAAATACCATGCGCAAGGGTATGGCTGCGAACGCATTCATGAAATATGGGTAGGTACAATCTTGTGATTCAGTATTCCAATAATAAACTGCGTAAATTGATTTGTTTTAACAATATCCCCGTACAAAATGATCTGACAATGTCACACGTCCAAATGTGCTTCCAGTTCGAAGCTGTGAATCCAATGTGCAAGCATGTACTCCTGAAAAGCAGGTGCATGTCCCATCATTGGGGGCACTCGGACAGGGAACGTGTTAATGAGAGCTAGTGTTACCATAAAAGCAGGTGCATGTCCCATCATTGGGGGTACTCGGACAGGGAACGTGTTAATGAGAGCTAGTGTTACCATAAAAGCAGGTGCATGTCCCATCATTGGGGGCACCCGGACAGGGAACGTGTTAATGAGAGCTAGTGTTACCATAAAAGCAGGTGCATGTCCCATCATTGGGGGCACTCGGACAGGGAACGTGTTAATGAGAGCTAGTGTTACCATAAAAGCAGGTGCATGTCTCATCATTGGGGGCACTCGGACAGGGAACGTGTTAATGAGAGCTAGTGTTACCATAAAAGCAGGTGCATGCCCCATCATTGGGGGCACCCGGACAGGGAACGTGTTAATAAGAGCTCATCATCATCATCATCATAGGCCTTTCAGTCTATTACGGACTATAAAAACAGTGTTAAGGGGAGAGACAACGTCTCTTATGGCTATATAAGCCGATACGGGAGCGGCACGCACGACCGCAAGTCATGCAAATGAAACTTGCTCGCGGGGAACAGGTGCTATGCTAGTGCTTCTTGGATCGCTTATTCGCGAGAATTCTAAACCAGGCTTCGTTATGAGTTGTACGCCCTTCCAACGTCAATGAGAGCTAGTGTTACCCTAAAAGCAGGTGCATGTCCCATCATTGGGGGCACTCGAACAGGGAACGTGTTATTGAGAGCTAGTGTTACCATAAAAGCAATGTGGCAACGTAACTGCCAATCTCTCTATTTCTATATGACATTTAAGACTTTGGGTAAATACTGTAAATTATTTTTAGAAGAATGAACGTATTAATCAGTTCTAAATATTATAAATATTATTTCAAAGAAGCAACTGACACTAAAGATATGTAAGTATTGAAACCTATTTTTAATTTGAAATAAAAAAAAACCAGCCAAGTGCGAGTCGGACTCGCGCACGAAGGGTTCCGTACCATTATCTATAAAAAACTATATTATTCTGTGTTTTTAGTATTTGTTGTTATAGCGGCAACAGAAATACATCATCTGTGAAGATTTCAGTTGTCAAACTATCACTGTTGTTGAGATACGGCCTGGTGACAGACGGGCAGACATACGGACAGCGGAGTCTTAGTAATAGGGTCCCGTTTTACTCTTTGAGTACGGAACCCTAAAAAATGCTCGACTCCATTACCCCTAAAACTGCCTCCTTAATTGGGGTTTATCTACTTAAGATAAGAAACAATAAACTTAGGAGAAAGGGTAGGGTATACCCTTTCCAAAAATACGGAGTCAAAAGGAATCTCTGTAAATTGTTCCCGAAGGAGACAGCTAAGTAATAAATAAATGCCAACAGGAAGGCCGCTAGTAGTTTGCATATTCAGCGTCAATGCGTACATAAGGAAACTTTCGGGACCGGCCGAGGTTCGACCCCAGTCAGGCGGCACAGGCATGAGGTCAGTACTCAATCTTTTCGTAGTTAGATTAGATGCTCGTGGTTAGCTCACAGAAAGTACATAACAAGCTGAACCCTAATTACCTTGTTTAAAAAATGACTATCTAACTTTTTTTTATACTAATAAGTATCATCATCATATCAGCCGAAAGACGTCCACTGCTGTACATAGGCCTCCCCCAAGGAGTGCCAAAGTGACCGGTCCTGCGCTACCCGCATCCAGCGGACTCCCGCATAGCGTTGAAAATTTCCGGAAAAAAAACCCGTTTCTTTCCAAACGGCTCGTTTTTTTCGGATTTTTACGGAAAAAAACCACGAAGTTTTCCGCTTCAATTTTTCCGAAAAAAACGATTCAAACCGGTTTCAATCGATTATTTTTCTTAATACTGATGGATAGGTGAATGATTATAGACTTACTTTGACATTGACATCGGTGTCAGTTCAGTTCAGTTGTCACAGTTGTGTCATTACGCTTATTGGTTTTTTCCTTAAAAATCCGAAAAAAACAAGAAAACGAAAATGTCATAAATTCCTGAAAAGATCATTTTCAACGCTACTCGCGCACTAAGTACATTATCACCCATAATTTTCCAAAAACCTTCAAAAAACAAAACTCTCCATTCTACCCTAAGAACTTTACGGTTTCGCTCTATGAAAACACAACAATATATCGATATCAGCCATATTTTTACACCAAAAAATAGGTTGGGTAATTTGACTAAATATTCATTAATAATCCATCTAAATTGAATACCGATAAGGTAAAAAATAATGAAAAGTAATCTTCATAAAGTCCGTAAAAATCAGGCGAAAATGGTATAAACTTTCTTTACTTTATAATTGACTACGTCTATATACGTTTTTTGGGATACGCGCATAATCCACTTATTTTTGTTAATGAATAAACCTTCCTATAGGCCAGATTAAATTCAATATTATCTCAAGGTCGTAAATATTTCATTGAAATGCCGCTATTTCCTGATGCATATATTTTTGGATTCAGGTAGTAAGTCTCCAAATTTATGTACTTAAACATGTTTTCATTATAAAAATACTGATAGCATTTTTGCTTGCGGGTTAAAATTTTTTTCTAACTTTAATCATTTCAATAGTAAAAGTTGTTTTAAATAACATATAAAAGCCGTATACAAATAATCAGCATGATATTGAATTATTTCCAAAAAAACCGTAATTTTCTCAGGGTATTCTGTGGCAGTCGGGTCAAAATAGATTAGCGTCCAGAAGCGTAGGTAGGTACAGTCACCGGCATAAATATATGATGGAACAAAGGCCGCAAAAATATCTGATGACAACTCTATTCCTAGATAGATATTTGAGTGTCAGATATTTTTGCGGCCTTTAAATCATCATTTATTGATGCCGGTGACTGTACCTATAGTTAGTTAGTTTATTACAATGGGTAACTGATCTGATTGATCTAATTAGTTAAGCTACTACAAAAAAGAAGCGGGTTGTGTCGGAGATACAACCGTTAATTAAGTTTAAGTGGATACTTCTTTGTTGGCTATGGAACCCTAATATATCTGAATTAATTCACTAAAATCTGTATAAGTACAGATAAATCGGTATATATGGCAACATTGACCGACGTAGCTCATTTGACTCGCGATATGTAATAAAATAATACTAGTACATCAGCGTCGACCACTCGGACGTTTACTTTACCGCAAATACTGACTGACCATCTTGTTTTCTCTGGTCATTCTGCAGTTCGCAGTGAATGATGCGCTCCATTACCCTAGTATCAAACGCAGGAGTCATGTCCATGACTATTACGCCAACGCATATTTCGCCTCATTAGATAGGCCTCTATCTATACCAGTGACATTAACTCGCCTAAGAATTTCCGTGTTCCTGAGACGGTCAAACCAGTGAATCCCCATAAACTCACGGAGGCATCTAAAATGGAAACTATCTAATAAGCAAATAAGTAGTATGCTTGCGATAGAGGCACCACTTTTCGGAGGAATATAAAAGATTTGGCAGAAATAAATGTATTTATATAATTTACTATTTTAAATTAACTTTGAGACGATCATCACAGGGTGGTCAGTCAGATCAGATACTAAAGTAAAATATTGAACTTTAAAAAAGGGCAACCAATATTATCATACTTTCATAGCACTAAAGTTCAGCCTCCCCAGCTTGACCCCACACTTATATATATACCAGGTTTGTGGAGACAGCGGAAAATAAATAACTATGACAAAATTCATTTACTAATATCAGTAATATCTAATTTCACTACTATTTCACTGTAACTGGGCTGGGAACAATACTGGAATAGATGATGGTAAAACAATAATTGCATTGATTCTCGTCATTCTCAAGAGTCAGGCGATTTGCGAGCAAAATGAATGCTTAAAAATACAAACTCCTCAGCAGCTGAGCTTCACGATATACGACTTAATGATAATTCCAGTTTAAATAAACTATGAAAATAGACGGTCATAAAATTCTGGAAATACATAAAGTTCCGGAATTTCCGATATTCTGAGCGTACCATTTCCGGAATTGTAATATCGGAAAAATTGCCCGAGATTACGGAATTTCGAAAATGCAATGCAAGCTCCGGAATGCAAGCCCTACCGCGTACCTACGCTGGCGAGGCGAGGCAGTGAGGAAAATTACTGTAGGCAATAAGTAAATATAAGAATAATTTTCTCAAATATGCAATTAAATATTGACGTTATGTTCCTTTTAATAAGTAAGTTGCGAAAGTATCACGTTTCGGGTGTGGCGAATCGAGTGGTACCTACATTACGTAACGGAATTTCATACAAAATTTAAGGCCTGCAAAGTGATCGTCTTTTGTTTCAATATCAATTCATTACACATCACGTCACGTTCAGCCTATACATTTTTATTTTAATTTTATTGCATGTTTGAGAAAAGCGTTAAACATACACCGGCGTAATGGTCTAATTATAATAATACAGTCGATATTGTTCAACCTTGAAACCCCGAGGACTTTGATGAAATTTGCATTAAATCCATTACCATTCTTGTGGGTTTAGCCGTAGTCGGGTAAAATGTTATTATTAATGTAGTTGTGAATTGTTATTGTTCACAATAGTTATGACTATACAGGGTGACTGGTAAAGAAAGAAAGAAAGAAAGAAAGAAAGAAATTTATTTGCTAGAGACATGGTACAACAATAGATGGAACAGTGTTTTAGTCATGATCAGCACATCTCGCCAAAATTTTTGGTCATGCAAATTTTTTTTGAAACTTAATATTTAAATATTATTTGTCATTCCCCATACAAAATTACAATTAGCATACTTAAAGAATAAATATAATTAAATGACATCAATATTAAATAATAATTAGGTTCTAAAATAATCCTGCACTGAATAAAAACATTTTTCTAGTAACCAATTGTATAATTGTGCAGTGAAAGGTTTGAGAGAAAGTTGTCTTATGTCACATGTAATTCGACCTATTCCTTGAAAGGGGTTATACTAGAGCTAATTTGCAACAATTTATGTCCAGTCAACCAGGGGTCGAAACTCGCTGGTTTCCGAGATATTCGAGTTTTTAGTTTGTATGAAAAAAATTCTCCTTGCAGCCTTAAGCTGGTGATTGTGACAAAAGTACTTCCATTTGGATGGTAAAAAAACATTTTTGTCACAATCAGCACTTAAGGCTGCAAGGCGATTTTTTTTCAAACAAACTGAAAACTCGAAAAATTAAAAAAAAATCGTGTTTTGACCCCTGGTTGACTGGACATAAATTGTTGCAAATTAGCTCTAAGTAGTATAACCCCTTTCAAGGAATAGGTCGAATTACCAGTCACCCTGTAGTTATTATGAAAAAATATTAGCAAAATATGGAGTACATGTGGTTTCCGTATTGCCGTGTTACGCAGACGTTCGCTTTCTGGCGCAAATTTGGTAATTTAACTGCCTAGCTATCTCGTTCAACGGTAAGCAAGAGAGTACATTTTTTTAAGCCTTATATTACCCAACCAACTTGAATTCTACGCGAAATTCCATCTTTTTAAGTTTGGGGTTGCTGGAGAGATGCTCCCCAGCAACCCCAATTTAAATTAAATAATTTTAAGGTACCGTCGCCTAATAAGGCCTTACGAGTATTATCAAAGCCTTGTAAATTAATTACAGTATGATTAATAAAGAAAAGCCATTCATAGGACTGCTAATGATTTATTTAACAACCGAAATATTAAAAAAAACGTTAATGTTATTTGCGTTAGAACAGAAAAAAACCTATTTAAAAAAAATATTGCTAGTGGGCCATGTTAGGCACCCGGTCGCCTAAAAAGGCCCGTTATAAATTATTTAAAACAATCGTTTAATAAATGTTTATACATTACTATTGTCTAGAACTAGTCGTAAAATATTTTTTTTTATTAAATAATTATTTAATCATATAACAAGGCAATTAATAAAAACAACAATATAAAACTTAACCTAAAGGTAAAAAATTTGGCCTAAGTCGCCGTCAATATAGGCAAGGTGCCCAGAAGGCTGGCCGTATTTCCTCGCTGTATAGCGATACTAACACGCTGTGCGAAATAGTGGCCAGCCCTCTGGTCACCCGATGCCTCTATTAGGCGCGTCGCCAAATCCTTGTATAGGCGACGTGCACTTGGCCCCCATGGCCCCAAGGTTTCAACGCCAAACGCCGCAAACATGTAGCTATTTCCTAGGATGGCATATTTGCGGCGCTTGAGGCTTTCGGCCGAGGATGCCGCAGCGCCAGCGGTGACACTGGTGCTTGGAACATGGGACGGTGCCAGGGTATCGACGCAAGTAGCATCCCAAACTAGCGGCCGACCCATGCTCCAAGGCACCAGCGTCATTCCGTCAGGCCTCTTGCCGTCGTCCCTGGCCAGCCCACTGGGCTCGAGGACTGCCGGCACTCTCGCACTGACAAGGGCCCGACGGATGACATCGTTAATACTGGCGTGGCGGGAGATCCTACCAGCGCTCCGGACACATGAGAGGCCATGGTGGCCCAGTATGTCAACCATGGCTCCGCATTGACAGCGGTGTGGCTGATTTGTTGATGCCCCCAAACGCAAGCTAGCTGCCAGGCGGAAGGTGGTGTTATCTAGGAAAGTACCTATATTTGGAGAGGGTAGCGCTTGCAGCCACAGACCCGACTCCCACTCTGCAGTCGCAAGGAGGCGAGCACGGTCTGCCGAGCTAGTTGACGTATCTAAAAGGTTTTTCCGTACTAGCTGACAGAGCGGCTCGTCCCATTGCCTCTGCGAGTAGGGATTGGCAGGTGGGTCTGAATCGGGGCAGGTTATGGACCAAACGTTCCTGGCCTCGGAGCAGTGCGCAGCCTCCGTAGATCCAATGGAAGGATCTAATATTTTTTCTATAAGGCTTTGAGCGCCATGCACCGAGGACAAGAAAGCAGGTAGAGCAACACAAGAAATTTTGCGGATACCCAGGCCGCCGAATCGAATGGGTAGGCTAGCCTGGGACCAAGATCTATCGTCAAAAGGAATATTGAAGATCGATGTGAGTGTTTCTACGACTAATGTATCTAATTTTGAAATCAAAGTGGGGTATTTTATTAAATTGATTTAATAAAATATTGAACCTATCCCAAAATTATAGCTGCGGGTTATCTTAGGAGTATGAAAATGAAAAATTGCTATAATACGACAACAACATTTTAAATTAGAAAAAAAACACATGTGTGATATTCTTTTTATCAGTCTGTACCATGATAAGTATTTATAAATCGGTTCTTTATTCTAGCATTACTTTTTTGACATACCTACTTTTAGTAAGGGATACATGTACAGTGGGCCTTATTAGGGGACTCTTACTTCAGGTCAATGTAGTCTCGTAAAAATACGTAAATAAATTTAAAATAACAGTATTTACCTATAATTGAGTGTTAAATAGATTAAACACCTAATTTAACTAAAATACTGACTAAATTTACGTTATTTTTTTAAATTTTGGATGATAAGTATGTAAACGTTGGAAAATAATAAAACGTGCAATATTTTAACACGAAACAGCAAACTGTAATTTTTTTACAAAATGGCAGCGCGATTGGGAAAAAAATGAAATGCACGTTTGTTTGTGATCTTCAACGAATGTGCTCACGAAATTTTAAGTAGTTTGGAAAACTATAACTGCGAGTTTTAAAGCCCATCTTAGGAACCGGGCCATCCTTGGTGCACCTACCTTACTCCCGAAATTATTGAGGTACAATTTTTTTCAAGTAAGTACTAATTCGGTACAATTTTGGTACAATTTTTTCACATACTCAGAAATCCCGAAATAGAAAGTGGGGTTGCCAGGGAGCATGACATTTTTATTTGGGGGAAAAGTAGTGCCTGGTGACGTCCAAGATGCGCGAAAAAACCCACCGCTGAAAAGCTGCCATCATAGGCCAAGAAAATTAGAATTCTTCGAAGAATTAATTCCCATAAAGCTGGAAATCGTTTCAATACCTTCATTTGGCCCTAAATGCATGTAATCCGAGTTTGCACCATCTCAGGAGGTGAGCTAAACTTTTAGCCCAATAACCGCGAAATTTTTGCTCTTTTTTCAGTTATTTGCATATAGCACAAAAACGGTACGTCGGATGGAAAATGTATTCGAGACAAATATTAAAGAGGGTCAAATTCTGCGTCGAATGAATATCAAAAACTTTAAATTTGGTTCAGTGGTATAGTCGAAATCAAAGGTCTAATAAGCTAAGGAACTGGGAAAAGGGGTCTTGAATACAGTAAAATGTGGGCACCAGTAAATGCTTATATATTTTTATTTATACAATATGGAAACTTCTTAGTATTATAAATAAAAACTATTTGATATCATGAATAAAAACTATTATGACAGCGTTCCACTTTGATCATTGGTTTTCATGATGGCGAGCTCTGAACACAAGAAACGTGAAATTATTTTGCGCAAACATACTGAAAATCCCCATTTAAGTTATAGGGCATTAGCAAAACTTTTAAAATTACCGCAATCTTCCGTATGTTTAGTTTTAAAAAGGTTCCGAGAACGATTGACAGTAGATCGCAAGCCGGGAAGTGCAGGTAAGCGAGGCGCAAAGGATAAAAAAAAGAAGCCCATGTCTTGCGGCTTTTTACAGCGAATCCGAAGTTATCGTCCCGTGATGTCGCAATAAAGGTCAAAATGTCGCAGTCATATGTACAGAAAACTAAGTCTAGAGCTGGATTAAAGTCGTTCAAAGCACAAGCTGCACCCAATCGCGACGCTAAGCAAAATCTGTCTGCAAAACAGAGATCAAGAAAGTTGTACGACAATTACTTGACAAAATTTGGATGCGTTGTATTGGATGATGAAACATACATCAAAGCAGACTTCAAGCAGATATCGGGGCAAGAATTTTATACTTCTAAGAATCGTAAGGATGCCCCAGAAGATTGAAAGATAAAAAAGAGATCGAAGTTTCCAAAAAAAATCCTTTTATGGCAAGATATTTGTAGTTGTGGTAAAAGAAGTCGTTCATTCGTAACAACAGGCACAGTAAACGGTGAAATCTACAAAAAAGAATGTTTGCAAAACGTCTACTGCTCTTTTTACGCAGTCATAGCTCACAGCCAATATTTTGACCAGACCTTGCGAGCTGTCACTACTCTAAAGCAGTAGTTGAGTGGTATAAACATAACGATGTCGCAGTGGTACATAAAGAGTGCAATCCTCCAAATAATAATATATTTCTATACAAATTTACAACTTTAAAGTTGATCTAGAGGAATAATTACCTTATGTTCATTTATTTTAACATAATATCATTTTGTTTAAACAATGTAAGACATGAAACTTTAAATTGACTACTCTATTACTGCACCACTCTGTTACCACTATCTGATAACAGAGTTGTTATTATACTTATTATTTAACAGTTTGATGCTTTGGTCGTCGTGAATTTGTCTGTATCGTGTATAATAAATTAAATAATTTGTTCTAGATAATTATGACTTTATTATGGCTGTCACCGGTGCTGAGAAGCTTATTCATAATTAAGACACAATACTGTGATTTTCCATGTCAAACATGAGAGTAAGTTCTATGCTAATTCCTAAGAAGAATATTCAAAAATATTTTTGTTGTTTAAGTATTAATGATGAAAACAATAATAGAGGGAAAAATAGAAGGGAAAAGAAAAAGGGGAAGGCCGAGGATATCTTACATGGAGCAAATAAAAGAGAAAATAAACGCTTCATCGTACAGAGAAATAAAAAGAAAGGCAGAATGTAGAACAAGTTGGAAATTACTCCACCGACAAGAGCCTATAACTCTTAAATAAGAAGAAGTATTAATAAATAAATGATGGTAATATTTTTTGTACTCTGATCCAGTAAATCCTCTAAAAATCTGAAAATAGAGACAAAAGATCGAACTAAGCTTCAAACAATTATTTACATAACATTAATATATTTACACCTAAATTAAAGAATTTTATTTTTATTTTAGCATTTAGATTTATCGCCACGTTTTTCTGCAACGGATTTTAGAATGACCCGACGTATAACACGGGCGTGAGAATATTGCAAACTCGAGTCATCAAAAGCCCTCCGCCTCCGGCGTCGGGCGTCTGATAGACTCTCGTTTGCAATATTTCTCTTACGCCCGTTGTTAAACAATATACTATATCGACGTGGAGTGGCCAGTTACAGTTAAGTGGTACGTAAAAGAGGTACTAGAATCTGTTCAATGAGTTCTCATTTAATAATCACATTAACAGGGTGTTTTTACGTAGCAAATTAGTTATTCAGTTTTCTCCAAAAAAATATCGTAAAACCTAAGTATAATGTTGTATAATACTTAAATATACTCCAGGAACCGAATACTATCCTGGGGACACGGACTAGGGACATGTAGCTGTAAAAATATCTGCAACGAATAAATTAAAACCTTATATAATACTAGCTTTTGCCCGCGACTTCGTCCGCGCGGAACTGGTTTATATCGTAACTTTCTCCCCCCTTTTCACCCCCTTAGGTGATGAATTTCCAGATAAAAACTATCTTTAGTAAGGACTCTTTGGGAAGGCCCCGGAATTCAAAGTATTTCTATACCAAATTTTATCTCAATCGGTTCAGTGGTTTAAGCATGAAAAGGTAACAGACAGACAGAGTTACTTTCGCATTTGTAATATTAGTATGGATTGTATGAAGGAAAGGGTATAGATGCATGTAGGCTTTTTTCAGTATTATTTTGCATATTTTCATATCACACGGCCGTAAGGACCTTTTCTACTAAACCGTTGGATTTAATTAACTGACTTGTAATTTAAACATTTTATATTAAAAATAAAAATACTTCAACAAAATGTTACATCTAATAGTTTTCAAAATAGCCATAACAAAACGTCTTTTTTACCCCGTTTTAGAAAACATCTTCAAAACTAAGGCCGCCATAAGGTACCTTTACCCTTGGAACGTCATATACATATATTTACTTATGTAATGTTCATATTCCCCAGGACTCCCCATTACCGCTATACCGTAAATGGGTTCAATCCAATTTCACCCCCTATTTCACCTCCTTAGAAGATGATTTTCGGGCTAAAAACTATCCGTTGTCATTCTCCAGGACTCAAACTATCTCTATACCGAATGTCATCTAAATGGGCTACATGCAAATTTTTACCCCCATTTCACCCCCTTAGGGGATGATTTCTGGAATAGAAACTATTATATGTCCTTTTCCAGGACTCAAACTATCTTTCAACCAAATTTTATCAAAGTCTGTCACAAACAAATTTCCACCCCCAATTACACCCCCTTAGGGGATGATTTTCAGGTTAAAAACTATCCTATGTCCTTCCTTACCTATCGTTATACCGTAAGTGGGTTCAATCCAAATGTTCATCCACCATTCCTCCTTTTATGTGTTCCGGAATAAAAAAATATTCTATGTTCTTTCCTAGGACTCTACCTCTATCTATACCAAATTTCATCTAAATGGGTTCTATCTTAATCTTCAACCCTCATTTCACCACCTCAGGAAATGATTTTTCGGGATAAAAACTACGCATTGTCCTTCCCTAGGATTCCTTCTATCTATTTACCAAATTTCATCTAAATGGGTTTTATCCAAATTTTCACCCCCTATTTTATCCCTGAGGGAATGACTTTCGGGATTAAAACAATCCGTTGTCATACCCCGGGACTCAAACTATCTTTATACCAAATTTCATCAAAATGGGTCACAACCAAATTTTCACCCCCAATGACACCCCCTTATGGGATGATTTTCAGGAGTAAACTATCCTATGTCTTTCCCTAAGACTCCAACTCGCTATACCGTAAATGGGTTCCATCCAAATTTTCATACCCCATTTCACCCCAAGACTCAAACTATCTCTATACCAAATTTCATTTTAATCGGTTTAGCCGTTTTCACGTGATGCGCGGTCACATAAACAGACAAACAGATAAACAGACAAACAGATAAACAGATAAACAGACAAACAGACAACAATTCTAAAAACTGTTGGAACGTGTTCTGTTATCGATTCTAAGTATCCTTAGCCAATTTTTTTTCGAATATCTTCCATGTACAGACTTTCGATCCTCTTCAGCTTTATTATATGTATAGATATTCAGTATTATATTCAGTTGATCTTATGTCGTTACATCACGTGTCTAGCGACATTGACGTCACCGGACGGCCAGAGAATGCGTTGAATTGGTTCGGTGAAACGCAATCGGGCCAATTGGCCACTGCGCCCTTCGAAGGACGCGACTCTATTGCCATTATTCGGGTTACTGTCATCGTGTTTAATTGAGAGCAGAATGTAAGTTCACAGAGGGGTGAACACCTAACTTTTCGAACGCACGTTGAGACAACTCAACTGTCATTTTCTCATACAAAAAATTACATTTAGATCTACCTGACGCACGTTCAATGCGTTACGTGATCGACCTGCAGGAAACACCCAAAATTAAAAAAAAATACTATGAAGAGCTCATTGACCGAATAGGTTGCAGTGGCGGCGCGTGACAATTTTCACTAGACTAGCCGGAGCACATAAAAGAGCTGTTTTTTTTGATGATTTAACAGTTTAGGAAGAAATTTTAGGCACGCTGCGCCGGTGGGAATCAGCTTATAATTAGTTAGGGAGCTGGCGAGCATTTCGGTGTACTTATGATTTGCACACGTGGATTGCAGTTTAAATCATTACTAATTGATTTGGTCCAATCAATTAAGGTCCTATGTCGCTGCGTTTTCGCGTAACAGCGGATTGAAGTTGCTGAACAAAATCGGGGTATTAAATCATTTGCACATGTATGCCTCTGGAGTTCATGGTCACAATCATCTTGGAAACGAAGAAAATCGAAGAGGCAGATATTCAGGACTCTGCATTATCATGGGACGGAGTTGTAAAAATGTTAAATAAAACAAGCTCTACTAAGTCATTTGCACGCGGTTCTCATTGCGCCCATTCGATCACAATGACTCCGTGGATTCGAAAAAAAATGTAGCAGACACTGTACCCACAGATTTTCTGCTGCGTAACTGTTTGAAATTCACGGAATCAAGGGAGTTAGGAGGTTAGTCATTTTTAGATTTAAATGCACAAACGCGTGCTTTTAAATCTAAAAATCTCTGCAATTCTAAAGTTTCTTCCTATTGCTTACCGCTTTAGACAAGGCACGTGTGCCTTGAACGTAGATGAACTTTAGAACCACAATATTAAAATAATAGTCTTCGTACTTGAACTTGTCAATGACATACTCCGGTAGTGAGTTTCGGAACGTTTAAAAAAAACACAAAAATGAAGGCGGGATGTGGTCTTGTCTGTAGCATTTTGATCAATTCAATTTATACCTGCATGGTTTGGCGCGAGGGTCGGGTTAAAAAAAATCAAATGGTCTGCCTTTTGAATATCAGAGGCATGAACGTCTGCCTCATCGATTTTCTTGGTTTTCATAAGGAATTCAAACATCAGTCCAAGAGCACACCTTTTTTTTTTGATTTTTGGAGCACTGGCAATAGACAACGCAGAGGCAACATGTTAGCAGACTATTTTTCCGTGGTTCTTCTCATTGTTTTTGATCGAGCAATTGAAATCTGCCAAGTGTGCACTTCATATACAGTTTTTTTAATCATAAAAATAAATTAAAAAATTGAATACTACATAAGTTAGAGCCCTGGATGTCTGCCTTTTCGATTCTTTGTGTTTCCAGGATGACTGTGATCTTCAGCCCCAGAAGCAGACGTGTGCGCATAATATAGCACACCTTTTTTTTACACGACTGCCCAACGAAAAGGAGTGTAATGTTTTTTACATTTTTGAAACGCTGTAAATTTACAACGCAGCGCCTCCATGGTGGCAGACAAGGTCCTTGATGTTTCTTAGGGCATAAATATCACTATTAATAACGTCTGCCTTGTGTGCTGATCATATAGAAATTTTGCTCGCCAGCTCCCTAACTATATGGGCGCTCCGCCACTGAAATGTTTAGGTATTCTCTTATGGCCGAATGGGAACGTAATTTTTTTGATACATTTTCTTCAAACGAGCACACACGATAGATATAGAACCGATTCCAAGTCGGTTCGTTTAGTCTAATGGACCTTTATTTTACTTTTCATAGATTGACACTTTGCTTCAAGCAAAAGGCGGGAGGGAATGGCTTAGTTATGAAGGAACGACGAATCAGAAGACATGTTCTCACCAAAAATGCACAGGGACATACATAAATCATGAGTAAAACATAATTATTATTATGCAAGTAGGTACGGCAACAATAGTGGTAGAACGACGCTTGTACTTACCGAAACAAAATAGCGAATATTTTCCAACAGGATCCCGTACATCACAAACCCTTGCCTAGATAGAGCTCACAGACAAGATAGAACTTAGGGACCTGCGTCGTATGTCGTGTCAAAGGTCGTACTGCATTCTTATCGCCGCCTTACCCGCAATATTGACACTTCACTTGTACACACAGGCCCTTTAATTAACTTAATTAATCGAAGTGACACTTTGAGTAATTGAAGGAACTGTTACAAGTCGCAATTGGTAGATTGATTAGAGAAGAGTGCTAGGTTAGCTAAGGATTACACTTTTAGTTCGAAAACGTAAAGAATTTTTTGCTATAAAACATTTCACACGCAATATGTTTCTCAAAACATTTACTTAGGTATTGTATTCTATAAGCATTTAAACGAGTTGTTAAACTATGTGAAGCATTTACATAATGCTATCTTCTGCAGTAGCAAAGTATCTCTTTACGACATTCCGAGACAAGCTGTCTTCGACTTCGAGAAATCTCAGCTGTTATTGGAATGAAAAGCGCCTCGATCTAAAATGTTTGCAGTTTTCATATAATTCATGCAAATCACAAATTGTTAAACATACCGTTTGTGTCAAAAGTAAAAATAATATTAGCTTACATAAATAAGATGTGATTATTACCTGTAATGTCATAGTTATACAATCAATAATATCTACTCCTGTTCTCACCAATTTCTTTATATTAAGTTATTTTATAAGATAAAAACAACATACCTAAATATGTTATTAACATTATATTAGTAATCACCTGAATGAAAGAGCGAATACCTCCTAACACAAGTGTAAAACTTAAAAGGAGGATTCGACAAATTTTGTAAGAACATCGTTTATAAAAATAAATTTGTTTTTTTTTAGTTTTTGTTGTCCTCTGGCCATCCTACTTCTCCGTGGCTACATCAAATACAATGTTGGATTTTTACCCGAGAAACCTTGTCCTTCAGGGTAGCTGATACGTTTTACGGTCATGTTTTACATTTCGTTTTTTGTACATTTGGGCCGTAAACCGTGACCATAAAACCTATCGTGCTAGTCGGGCAAGTGGTCAAGTAACCGGCATAATTACCCTATATACCTGCTATGCTATTCTATAACTTGTGTACAATAACGGGGCTGTATACATCACATCCTACGGTTCGGTACGGTCCGGATCGTTGTGGGTGCTCAAGCTATTTATTCCACTTACTTGTTTCCAATGGCATTGCCATCAATCATCATATTAAACACTAACCTTCGAAATAAACAAAAAGAGGGCTCAAAATCACTACCACGCTTTGAAACAAAATATAAATATGTTCTTGCCTACTTACCCCGATGTGATATTTGATGTGGAAGGGTAACTGGAGCGAAACATGAAGCCTATTATTATCACTCTTCAATATTGGCAAAACATACGAGTATTTTCCATCAGAGTGGTTGTTAAGTAATAATATTAAGGATTTATTAATTACTTTGACCATATATTTACTAACTAGTCTCAGTAATCTGTAGAACAGGCGAGCAAAAAAAAATCTCATTTCGAAAAATCTGAATCGACAAAAATAAACTATATAACTAAGTACTTAATAATGGAACAAACATGCTCACAAAATTTCACGAGAATCGGTTGAGAAATGGACAAACGGACATACGAAATAATTTTGGCCCAAGCTCAAAGCAGAGAACTTCGTTCGCTTCGCTGCCTCGTTCAATAATGTTGTATAAAGGAATTGTACTTACAAGTCGACCAAGCTAATAATGCACCTCGCTCAGTGTAACTTGTTCGACGCGAGCTTGGTCGGTTGGTTGGAAAAGTGAAAAGCCTCGTTTACCTATAATTTTTAGGGATCTTTGTTGCTGTCGATAACAGTACAGTCGTGTTGAAGACAGATAAATATCTTCCGAGCGCAAAGGCCAAAACAGATAAAATCCAATTTTGTAGTACAGTCAGCATCAAAAGTAGCTACGCAATCGAAGACGTCAAAAGTTCTTATTCCCTTTTAATAAAGACTTTTGACGTGTTCGTTTGCGTAGCTACTTTTGATGCTGACGTACCTACTTACCTGACTATAATATAGTCAATATAGAGGGTCATTTGGATTCATCACATTCATTTGATGTGAACACCAGCAAGAATCAGGCGTGTTTGATCTCCAAGAGACGGAACCTGCCTTATCTGACTGATCTGTATATTTCAGAATGACTCCGCGCCGATTCGTGCCCACCTGCAAATTTCTGACATGGCATGAACTGAACATAGCGTCTAATTTGAATTTTGAAGAAAATGCACATAAAAACTCCTCAGTTTTTCTATGGTTGGGCACCATATTAATAGATGCCTTAGGAGGATTATTAACGAAGCAGCTTTTCTAATAGGTTTGGCAAGCATACATGTCACTTAGGTAAGTATTTAGTTCTATTGCTGTCTTTTCAGCCAGACACTTCGGGTTCTATTGATAAGCGTATTAAAGAGCTACCTTATTAGTCAAGTGCTAAAGCTAATAAGGCCTCGAATTCCATAGATATAAGTTGCCTACTTAACGTTGTTCATCATTGTTCTTTTTCGGAGAGTGTGCAATGGGAAAATGGGATTGCACCGGTCAATCCGCCCAATCGGATCCAGATGCGGACTGATGTTGTGGATTTGTCACAGATTTATAGACGTTTCTTAATTTTTCCTAAAATCTTTGGACCTTTTAAGTATAATTAAGGGCGAGTAAGAATTTTCCTGTACAAAAAACCTCAATTCCGGCTGAAAATTGTTGGTTAAAGGATTACTCACGCTTGAACGGGCCGTGTCCGGCCCGGGCCGTTTTCTAAGAAAAACGACGGCGTTTTTTCGCGGCTGAGCCATACCCGAGCCCGGCCAAGCCACGGCCAGGCCGTGCTAACACCGAGCCGCTTCCGAGCCTCGGTGTCGGAAATTTGATAGGAATAACTTTGTGATTTAGAATGCATTGCAGGAAATGAAAAAATATTGACATTTATGTAGTACATAAAACTAGTCAGCGTTACCTTGGCACATAATAAAACTGCAATGAATAAAAAATTAAGCGGTCACCAACGCTTTCTCTCAACGTCTAACTTTGAATTGGAATAGCAATATAAAGATCGCCATTTGACCCGGGTAATTGAAAAGCGGTCATCGCCATAAGGCAGGAATTGGTGCGCCACACCGCGGCCTAAATATTGCCTGAAAATGGGGCTGCCAACCTTTGTTACTGCCAACTCGTTTGCTTAGGTTTACTTAGAAAACACTTTTTAGTTGAAAAGCCTAGACTCAACATTTAATTGATCTGTATCTTTTTACCTACGAGTAGGTATGTCCCTACGCGCATTATTTAGTTGCAAAATAGATGCTTGCTGGCAATCATGCTATAAATAATTGACACTAGTCCGTCAAATCTGGTTAGCATATTAGTTAGCAGAGTTATTGAATTACAATTAAGGTACCGTCGCCTAATAAGGCCCACCTTATTTTCAAAGCCTTGTAAAATAATTGGGTCATTGTCAGATTTAGGTTCGCGTCTCTTCGGTGGACATTGCCAAAGTTAAGGGCTATAAAGCCTAATTTTTGGTTGATCTCTGAATCCGCATAAACGGCGTTGCCCCTTCTATAATTCTATGCGATAAAAACATATTATGTGTGAGCGTAAGCCCTTAACTATTGACCACCGGAAAGATAATTTTTGTTTTTGTGTCTGACAATGACCCAATTACAGCATGATTAATAAAGAAAAGCTATTCATAGGACTGCTAATGATTTATTTAACAAACCAAATATTAAAAAAAACTTTAATGTTATTTGCGTTAGAACAGAAAAAAACCTATTTAAAAAAAATCCTAGTGAGCCATCTTAGGCACCCGGTCACCTAATACGGCCCGTAATAAATTAATTAAAACAAGCGTTTAATTAATGTTTGAATATTACTATCGTCTAGAACTAGTCATATATTTTTTTATTAAATTGATTTAATAAAATATTAAACCTATCCCAAAATTATAGCTGTGGGCCATCTTAGGAGTATGAAAATGAAAAATTGCTATAATATGACAACAACTTTTTAAATAAAAAAACACATGTGTGAGATTCTATTTATCAGTCTGTATCATGATATTTATAAATCGGTTCTTTATTCTAACATTATTTTTTTTGATTTAAGTAAGTACTTTTAGTTAGGGATACATATACAGTGGGCCTTAACCAGTGAGCTGTATTTTTAAAAATTTTGGATGATATGTACAGGTTTGAAAATAATAAAACGTGCAATATTAAAATATTACAGTTGCTGTGTCGTGTTTTAACACTAACTGTAATTTTTTTACAAAATGGCAGCGCGATTGGGTAAAAACTGAAATTCAAGTTTGTGATCTTAATCTTAAACGCATGTGCTCACGAAATTTTAAGTAGTTTGGAAAACCATAACTGCGAGTTTTTAAATGTTTTCTTAGGAACCGGGCCATCCTTGGTGCACCTACCTTATTATTACAAAATGTACTTAACGAATATATGTGAATGTACTTAAGTACCTGACTGTTACAATTTCGGACTGTTACAAACGGAAAACAATGCTAAGTCGAAGCACACCTAGAATCCCATCGAACCACAAAATTTGAATACATCTGTTTTTAAATAAAAAGACAAGCGATTCTGCGTATGCGTTATTGTTAAAGACTAGTCTATCAATAAGCCCCTTGTCTATGATCGCTTGAGGTCCCCTGGCCGGCGCTTGGATGCTCTATTTAGGCGCGCGCGCGGCTGCGGCGCGGTACTCGCGGGCCGGCGCCCGCGCATCCCTCACACATACCACTGGTAGGTGAGTGCACTGAGGGTGCTTTACTTTTTATATTTATTTACTTGAATAATCTAACATACATGACTAATATAACATTTTCATTTAAGTATTTGTTGTTATCATAAAATCACTTAATGTTAAAAAGATTTTTTACTCTGTGTGTATGCTGCAATATCACTAAATATTGGCTAAGCCATCAGGTTGCTGTATTCGTATTTCAGTAAAACATAAATAATATTTTTACCTTACTCGTCCGAGTAGGTAAAAAAAAACCAAAATCTTTGAGATGTTAAGAGTTAAATTTAATTAACTTTACATAATACCTAGTAAAACGAAAGTATTAAAGTATAAGTATCATACTGAACGTGTACCTACCTATTTCTAATTACTATAAGTGTAGTAAGCGATTGAATTTATAAATAAGGTTCGGTAAAAAAAACATTTTTTGTACTCGACGATTAAAATATGTGTATTAAGATTTCATAGAGAATACTGCAACGTCACTCTTTTCATAGTTGTAGTCCATGTTACTGTCGAAACAATCGAAATAACTACTTTTCGATACGCTCCAGACAACTAAAATAAATTCGACCAATCACGTGGCTGCTTTACTGAACTGTAATGAATTGGACCAATAGAATCGCTTTGATGTCGTACGCTCGTTGATGTCTTTTAAGATATCAACAAGCGTACGAGCGATGAGCTGCACTTCGTTTCAACAGTATCGAGTTTGTTTAATTAGTTCAGTTGACTCGTAGAAAATTAATTTTAATGAACTCGTACAAAAAGTATTGTTCACAATAGTGTTATAATCAAGCTTTTTAATCTCGTACCTTACTTAGGCCACTCAGCAAGCTTCGTGGCCTAAACACGGTACTCGACTAAAAAGCTCTCTATTATAACACGATTGTGAAAAATACTATTTTGGTACAAGCTTATGTTGCTGACTGCACTTTTTTCTGCACAATCATCAACTACCTACTGGTTAAGAGGGTTCTATATAATTAGCCCAAACACGTCGGTTTTATTTTGTGTAGTTTACATAAGTTTACATTTACATAATAAATAAACATTATACCAAATTTCAGCTCAATCGGCCAGTGGGTGAAAATTCCGAATTGCAAGACCCGCACATCAAATAAAATCTTGTTATAATCTCCCAAGTCTTCGTGGACACAGATTAAAATGAAAATGTCCTTATAATCGAGATTATTATTGTACAATAGGTACACGTAAGTCAAAATGAATCAAAAATCGCTAGGTAAAGTATCTGCTATCAATAATTTCCGCTCATTGTCGAAAAAGCCCCAACACAGGCTTCAAAGCTTCATCCGCACGCGTGCGTCCTGCCGCCCTATAGGTACCTACCTCACACCCCCATCACTCTAGCTGCAAAAGCCGGCGTTTCCGATTAACGGCTTAGCTGAGCAAACTAATCGGAGCCTATCGATAAACCGCGCTAACCCTCCACTGCCGCCCAATCAAAAAAAAACTTAGGAGAGAATAATTGGGAAGGGTCTAAGTTATGTATTATCTCCAATGATACTGTTTTCACGTAAACGAGGGTATTTTGTATGTGGACATAAATAGGGCGTAGGTATTTCAGAAATATGCGTATCTGTACGTACAAACAGGCGATTACCAAACAAAGACAAGTTCTGCGGCACAGTATTACAATATATTGTTAAACTGTGTCTGCGGGCAGGATCGTCTGGTTGCCCCTTCCTATATACAAATGAGATTTAAAGGTAGGTTGTTTTTTATAGGCGTTGTAGTTTGTTTGTTTTATAATAAAATATATGATCGTATCTTCTTGACAAAGTGGACGATTTTAGTGCAACGAAAAAACAACCTTATCCTTTCTCCTGCCTGAAATATAGGGACAGAGCTAATATTAAGATGAATGCAGACTGCATACTGCAAATAAAGTGGCGTGGAGTGTCATTAAAATATTTCCAGCGAAACACACTTCGTAGATCAAAAAAACTAATAAATGTCAACCTACTGACAATCTCTCGTTTGTTTGCATTTTTAACCGACTTCAAAAAAGGAGGAGGTTATATGTTCCACTGTATGTATTTTTTTTTTAATTATGTTCGCCGATTTCCCTGTCAATTGAGGACCGATTTCCATAAATATTTTTTTATTCGAAAGAGTATACTGTCGAGGTGGTCCCATTGTCACCAATTTAGGATCTGATGATGGGATCCCAGGGAAATTGAGGGCAACCCTCAAATTTTATAGGCACGCGTATAGTAATTTCAGTATTTTCTATTACTACTCGTGTATTTACGCTCGGAAATCGTAATTTTGGTGAAGTGGAACTGATGATGAAGACCACAGATGACTTATGGAACTCCTCAAAGATGTAAAGTACGTCAAAGATTCTGACATGATTCCGTTGAAGTAGCAACTAATGAAGTGTTAATTCTGAGATCCTTGAGGAATCGACGGAACTCCTCAAATATTATCAGCCCACATATAGCGACTTGGATTTTTTCTGTAATAATCAACGCATTTGCTCTCGAAAAGCAGTTCATGTGGTAAATGGAAAGGAAATGTGGAAATTTTCATGAACCATGTGGCTTGGCGAAGTACTGGATTGAAATCGGTTTAAACTTTGTTTTTAAAGTGAATTAAGTTATATTTCTTTCCAAAATAAAAAAAAAGTGAATGACTTACTGAACTATTAGGATTCTATAATAGGCCGGAGCTTTTTACATACATGAAAATAAAAGCCAAGTTCCTAATATTTAGAATTATGGTCATCCTACAAGTCCTACAACTTTGCAAGTGGATCTGTCAAATAGTGAGGTTACGACTTACGATTATTGCCCTATCTGCTTAGCCAAGCTTACTGTCTGCTTTTGGTGTTTAAATATTTTTTCACCTCAGCAGCTAGAACAAGCATATTTTGCTGCGTGTTTTCACACACGCAGCAAAAACCAACTTTGCTCTCTTGTTGCACAAATAACTATTACACGAAAACAAATTGCTTTACAGTAAAATATGTACTCAGACAAAAAATCATTAATGGTCCTTGTTTGAATAGACAAATTGGGGTGTGATTGGGATAAGACGTACCGTTTAATGCACACATCACGAGCCGCTGTCGCACTGTGTGTACATTAGTACCCTGAGAAAATTACGGTTTTTTTGGAAATAATTCAATATCAGGCTAATTATTTGTATACATGTTATTTTAAACAACTTTTACTATTGAAATCAATAATTCTATGGACCGGAAGTTAGGAAAAAAAATTAACCCGCAGGCAAAAATGCTATCAGTATTTTTATAATGAAAACATGTTTGAGTGCACAAATTTGGAGACTTACTACTTGAATCCAAAAATATATGCATCAGGAAATAACGGCATTTTAATTAAACATTTACGACCTTGAGATAACATTGAATTTCATCTGGCCTATAGAAACGTTTTTTCAATAACAAAAATGAGTGGATTATGCGAGTATCCCAAAGAACGTATATAGACGTAGTCAATTATAAAATATATAAAGTTTATACCATTTTCGCCTGATTTTTACGGAATTTATGAAGATTACGTTTCATTATTTTTTACCGTATCGGTATTAAATTTAGGTGGATTTTCCAGGCAGAGGGGTTATACCGACCACATATCGACTGACAAACATGTGTTTTAATGTCACTGAATAAGACTGACAAGGGTTAATGAATATTTAGTCAAATTACCCAACCTATTTTTTGGTGTAAAAATATGGCTGATATCGATATAGATATTGTTGTGTTTTCATAGAGCGAAACCGTAAAGTTCTCAGGGTATAGGCATTATCACAATATCCGCATCTGTCCGCTCTACATTTGGAAAAGCATACACCTCAAGCATCGCTGATTTTATTATGGTTTCCATTATCTAGAACATTAAAACGTTTTTCAAATTGTTTTGATATTTTGACACCGTTACAGTCAATGATGTAATATAAAAATATACGTAGATATGTTATAAGCGGTCCAAATGTGGCACACTAAATTTTGGTCAAGTCACACAGCTTGCCATAGTATTGCGTCATCAATGGAAACGAATGCTGTCAGTATTTGGTGGCCATTTTTAAACACGGAATTTCGTATAGACAACATATCTACCTATTTTTTATATTACATCATTGGTCACAGTCATAACTGTGACTTTTGACTAATTCTTACTCATATGATTGATATGATTACTTGGTTATCAAAAAGGTTTAACTGGAATGTAAGGTGGCCATCGTTTTAGATATATCATATCATATACAAAGTTGAAAAATTTCGTTACTTACCTAAGTAGTGTATAAGAAATCCTTGGTTATTCGTTCTTAAATATGAACGATCCGGTATCCGTCATTAGACTCATTAGTCCACGTCTGTTGCAAGCGGGACAGGCGCAAAAAGCTCTTTCTCGAGAGACATTTGTTATACCTTCCTACACCTCGTTATATTTTCACATTAGCATTTATCCAGGATTTCCTTTACATTTTTCTAGAATTGAGGTCTTGACTTTAATTATCATCTTCAAGGAGAGATACTTATTGGATTTATGTAATTGATACTTTATTGCTTCACCGCTCCATGGCAAATAATACTTAAACCCGCTTGACTACTAAGTAATATGTAATATCCTTTATTTAGACCCCGAAATGAACATTATGTTCATATCTAACTCCGGTAAGTAATTAGAGTAATTACTGTTTACTAGCATAGGTCGCTAGCGACATTATATATTATGTGACTGTTAAATTATTTAATTATTATAGAATAACAAAAACATGCAAGCGAAAGCACGTATTCATGGGCATAACAATTCCACGACTATAAATCGTCATTTCATATTATTAAAGTCATCACCTAATAGAGCAATCTCGTCAATTCCTAGTGCGCTGCCGAAATCTCTAACGAAAGTGGGCAATGGCCTCACATCAGTCGTCCAATAAACGAATTGGTTCGTTCACACAACGGTTGCTTTGCTAAAATTAATTATGAGTCGCCAATTGATTCTGTCAGCTCTACACAAACAGATGTAAAATAGTGTGGTCGGGTCAGTGGGCCATCAGCACGCCGCCTGCCCGATGGATCGTCATTGTCGAAGAGTCCGTGTCTATGTCTATGCACTGATTTATTTGGGCCAGTTGGTGTCCAATCATTGATATTTATTGCAACAGTCAATTAAAAATCGGGTCTTCTGTTAATGTGTGATAAGTGACGACTAGATATTCATTATCAGTCCAACATTTAATATTTTCTTCTTATTCAGCTTCCAAAATGTTTGTACGATTGGCTAAGTTTCGGAGGAGGAAACAGTCGGGAAGGAAACATCGGTTTTTGAGTTTTTCATGTAAGATTTTTGGTCGACGCTGCTCCTTACTACACTAGCACGCGGTCCTACCTACGTCAGTGCGACAGAAATACTGATCTAGAATCCTTAATAGTAGTTCATGTGACTGTACTGTATATGAAGGACATTAAACAAGAGTGTGGGTTTATGATACGAGCCGAAGGCGAGTTTCATAATAACATCACACGAGTGTCTTAATGCCTAATTAAGTATGTACAGTTACATAGGTACACAGCTTTATCTATCCACATATCATTAGCCTCCATGATGCATTCAGGAGCCGCATATTATGACCGGCATTGCGGCGTTGTTTTCTGGCAGTTGTCATAGTTTTTTCTTAATTCAGAGACATACTAGAGTCGGATCCAACTATCATATCGTTCGATATCTTACATACGTGCGGCATTTTTTCAAATTAGTATGCAAATTGACAATTCATTTCGAACTAAACGTCATCTCGACTGATATTAGAATAGAGGTGAAATCAAATTTCTTTGATTTCAGAGACGTTCGAAATTTGAATGAAATAATATTATCGAAATCGATGTTATTATTTAGCAATAATTACATTTTTACAGTTAAGAAATTTGTTCTAACAAAACAGTTTATTTTTATGGTGGTCATAATGTGCGGTTCTTGAACGCATCATGTAGGGTTTATGATATTTTGGATAGATAAAACTAAAAAAGGCACAGGCCTCTTAATCAGCGGTAGCAGAGTAAGTAAATCTTTATTTGCATATACGTAGAGGCTCTGCTATACAACTGATAGGTACACAATACTCGTACATTTGCTACTTTACTAGTTTCGTAATTATTGCTGAGGTCCACAAGGATGGGAATACCTAATATGAGGTTAGCAGACATGGAAGCTATTCTTAAGCAACCAGGGCATACATCTAAAAATAAAATACGATTAGCTACCTGGAACCTACATCAAGCATAAGTACATATTTTTTTCCTCGAATTTTAAGAACCGAGTCTTTGTCTAACTGACTCAAATTGTACAAACAATTTTATTCTCACCTCACCGGCTCGAAAAGGCTTGCTTTGTCGCTCAAAATCTGCGTGCAAAAGTCCATTATATCCGCTAGCGTGGAAAGAGTTTTTGAATTTCGAACGTGACGCTCTATCGCGAGATGAGAGCTCATTATCCTGCGTTCAGAAACTTATAGTGTAATGCTTATAATTCATTATTATTATTGTCATAAAATAATTTAATAATACGTAGTCTTTCTTAATTACATATGAAATATTAATAGTTAGACTGACTTATAAAAATACAATACAAATTAATAACTAATTTTTCTAGCTCGGAAAGCCCATTTTTATTCTTTAAAAACAGATAGCAAAACTGCATTTTATCCACTAGAGTGCAAAGAATATTTGAAATCCGAACGTGTTATTAGTTACTTTCTTAAACATAATAAACATGTAAAGGCCAGTCCAGACAGGACATTTTTCGCCCATCAGATTTATTTTATTTAGGTACCTTTTTTTGAATGTTTTATTCTTTTTTTAAATGTTTTAAATTCTTTTTTTCTTTTTTAAATGTTTTTTTGTTTTATAATTTTTTTTTCTTTTTCTCCTTTTTAAAAATGTTGTTTCTCTTTCTAAATGTTTTGTTTCTTTTTGGATGTTTTTCTGTATTTTTTTTCTCTTTTTAATGTTTTTTTGGTCTTTTTATACGTTTTTTTCCTTTTTTTTAATTATTTTCTTCTTTTTTTAATGTTTTTTGAAATTCTATTTATTTTTTTGATATAATTATACATTATAATTTTTTTTTTTTATATTTTATTGATTAAAATGTGTTTATTCAAGGTTTTTTTTTATTTTTTCCACTTAAAAAAAAAAAAAAATATGTTTTTTCTTTTTGATTTATTTTTGTGGTTTTTCCACTTTTTTCTCTTTTTAAATGTTTTTTTTAAAGTTTTTTTTCTTTTTTTATCTTTTTTTACGTTTTTTCTCTTATTTTAATGTTTTTTGTAACTTTTTTTCTTTTATTATGTTTTTGTCTCTATTTAATTGCTTTGTTTTTCTTTTTTCAATGATTTTTGCTTTTTTCTCCTTTTTATAAATGTTTTGTTTCTTTTTGAATGTATTTTTTTCTTTTTTATGTTTTTTGGTCTTTTTTCTCTTTTTTATACGTTTTTTCCTTTTTTTTAATGTTTATTTTTTATTATTTCAAGGTTTTTTGAAATTCTCTTATATTTTTTTGATGTTTTTGCCATATTTTAATGTTTTTTTTTATTTTTTATTGATTAATTTGTGTTTTTCAAGGTTTTTTTAATTTTCCATTATTTTAAATTTTTTTCCACTCTTTTTACATGTATTTTTTTTTTGTCTTTTTTACGTTTTTTCTCTTAATATAATGTTTTTTGTAACTTTTTTCTTTTTACATGTTTTTTTTGTTTTTTGTCTTTGTCTTTTTTTACGTTTTATTTCTTAATGTTATGTTTTTTGTAACTTTTTTCTTTTTTATATGTTTTTGTCTCTATTTTATTGCTTCGTTTTTCTTTTATCAGTCTTTTTTAATGTTTTTTGAAATTATTTTTGCCTTTTTTAAAAGTTTTTCTTTATTATGATGTTATTTTTTTTGTTTCTCAATGTTTTTTCTCTTTTCCTCTTTATTAAATGTTTTTTTTAATTTTGTAATATTTTGTTTCGTTTTTCATGTTTTTAATTTTTTTTCTCAATTTTAATGTTTTTTCCCCCTTTTTAATATATATTTTTTTAATTTTTTCGTTACTTTACTTTTTTGTTTTTTTTTTGTTTTTTTTTTCCTCGCTTTAGTGAGATGAAAAGATTTGTGTTACACACGGGTGCAAGTTATTTTGACGTCTCGTGTGTTGCAACACTCGCTACGCTCAGGATTCTGTTTTTGAACCACTCGCTTCGCTCAGGATTCTATTTTTGAACCACTCGCTTCGCTCGTGGTTCAACCATAGAATCCATTCGCTAGCTCGTGGTTCAACCCTAGAATCCATTCGCTAGCTCGTGTTTCAATTCCACACTCGCGGTTAAAATACAACTTTGCACCCTTGTATAACAAATAACTATAAAAATGTACTTAGTTTTACAATTCATTGTTTTGTTTTGTTGTAAAGCCACAGTTATATCAAAATAATGGAAGTTATTAATAGATTTTAGCGCAGAAAATATACATAAAATGAATTTTAATGCCTTCTGAATTAGCGGAAAAAGTAAAATTTGCGTATTTGAGCCTTAGTTTACCCGTGAGTACCTACCCAAAAATACTTTGACTTTTTTAATGTAAGCGTGGAGTCTATTTCAAAATGTTTATGTTACTTTTAATAATTATAAAATGCTTTGATTTTGATGAGAAGTAAACAAACGTTTATTGAAAATGAGTACCTCTAAGGTCCAAATTACTTTTATTACATTTATAATTTTCCTCGCGTTGGTGAGGTGAAAAGTTGTGTGTTTCGCTCGGCAGCAAAGTTGTTTGTCGTCTCGTGCCTTGAAAGCCTCGCTATGCTCAGGTCAGGATTGTACTTTTGAACCATTCGCTTCGCTCATGGTTCAATCTAACAATCCTTCGCTAGCTCTGCTTTCAATACAAGCACTTGCGCCAAACAACAACTTTGCAGCCTTGCATAACAAATAACTATTTCAGTTCATATGGCTCAGAGTTCGTAGGATCGATCGGATCAAGAACACGGAGCTGCCTACCAAAACTGGCATCGTAGTTGTGGGTGCCAAGACCGCGAAGCTTAAGTGGGACTGGACTGGACATGTGTGCCGCATGCACGCGGAGCGATAAGCCAAATTAGCCACCGAATGGACCCCGTAAGATGGTTTCCGAGGTAGAGGCAGACCGAAAAGGCTAAAACTAGCACAGGATCGAGGCGAGTGGCGGGAAAAGGGGAGGCCTTTGCCCAGCAGTGGGACACAATATACTTAGGCTAATAAAATGAAAGTGAATTTCCGATACGAACTTTCAAGTGCTTCCGGTACTTTCAACCCTTTGACCCACTCGGGAATTGAAATTAGTAAAGTTCAGTTCCATATTCATGTACGAATACAAAGGTACATCAGGTCCATATCATGACGTTAATCTCCTACGAATAATAATTGCTACATCGAGATTTTAACTTGCTACGGCGTAGCACACTTAGCGTAGCTGTTCATTGAAAGAGTGAATTTTTATACAACGACGGTGGCAAACAAGCTTACGGCCTGCCTGATGTTAAGCAGATACCGTAGCCTATGGACACTTGTGACTCCAGAAGAATCACAAGCGCGTTGCCTACCCTTTATTCACTTGAGGATTCGCAATGTTGGCGACCTTACTCACCACCAGGAACACAACACCACAACTACAAAGCAGTGGTGCTATTATGGCTGCGGTCTTCTGTAAGGTGGAGGTACTTCCGCAGTTGGGCTGCTCCACATACGAGCGAGATGACATTCAGCTGTGCCCTAATACCTCTCTAATTGCCAATATTCTGGTTGCCAGGCAAGATGTCGTGGCAGGCCGCAGCAGTGGTGATGGCGTTAATGGTGATGCAAGTCTCCTGCAAGGAGCTGCGGGACCCTGCAGCCGGCCAGGAGTTGCCGCAGGCGCAGGATCCTAACTTCAGCGACGGTGAAGTCACCTCGTATGATGAATATGGTAGGTGTCACTTTGTTCTACATGTTCTACTTTATGTTCTGTGTGAGGTGTTACTAACGATCTTGGTAGACCGGTCCGATGATCTATGCTTTCTAGGTCTGCCTGACATGGGGACAAGAGACGTGATACAAAATTTTCTTATTCAGCAATTTCAATTACCTACTACAGCGACAATTTGTCAGCAATTTTAGTCAATGCGTTACGATGATTGTCATTTAGCAGAGCCAGAAACACTGCTTTTCAGGAAACATATAATCAGAAAAAAATATACTTACAGAGACTGAAGCGGATTTGGGCGATTTCCGAGGATTGGGAACAGGTGAATTAAGTTATTTCAGGCTTTGATTGAACTCACAAGTAAGCGCATGTCAAAATGCATAGGTACCTACTCGTATTTTAATCGGTTTCCCATTGAAACGCTTAAGCATGTCCAAACTTAAGGTGGTTCGATTGCCATACAAAACGTTGTTTGACATTCGCAGGCTAACGGCGTGATATTTTAAGAAACTTATGTAACAAACTTTCATAAATTGGCTGCCCATATGCGCCAAATTCCCCCTTTCCTAGAATAAACTTGTATAAACTAGATTAATTTGAGAAATTGGTTTGTCACGTGATATTTTGGGAAAACTATTTTTCTCAAATTAATCCAGTTTATACAAGTTTATTCTAGGAAAGGGGGAATTTGGCGCAAATGGGAAGCCAATTGAAGAAAGTTTGTTACATAAGTTTCTTAAAATATCACGCCGTTAGCCTGCGAATGTCAAATAACGCGTTGTATGGCAATCGAACCACCTTAAGTTTTATTCTTAAGTTTTCTTTACACCTTGCATTAGTTCCTTACTCTGACATATCTTTCTGTTTCAGGCAATACTGGCACCCGAAGACCGTTGGCTCAGGTAGTACCTAGAGGTGAGAATTAGGTATGCTTTAGGATCTTACGCTTTATGTCGGTAAACTTGAACAATTTCAGATCAAAATAATGCTTGTTTGATCGTTGTCGGTTAACAGGCAGTTTAGCAAAGCACATGCCTTCCATTTATATGCGTGACAAAAGGGTTGTTTTATTCCCAGGCACAAACAATTTGGTTTCTGTACCAACGAAATAAAGCTATGTTTACTTATGTTGGTAATATCCGAGCCCATAGTATGATTCCGTGAGAAAGCTCGAACGTCGAGGATTAAACGTAATACGCGTATCACTGCGCAAACGGGAAATTGCGATCGTTGTCATGGAATAAAAGGGATCACGAATTGTTGACCTTCTGAGCCTAGGATAATATAATTTTAGAGTAAGTGCTTGTTTATTTAAAGGATGATGTTATTTCTTATCAGAACTCACTTTTAGTATACTCGTAATCAAAGATCAGATTAACCGGGTAGTTAAAGTTGTCAATAGCATAGGAAAAGACCAACCATGAACGATAATATTTACTGAAATATGTTTTATTATTTCGTAGGTATAACTGCAGCCTAACTTGATGCACTTATGCAAGCGTTTATTTAATCTCTCAAATGCCCGTATCTATTTCAGGTTCACAATTGCACAGACACCGATATCGTTCATTTTAGTTACGATGACCTATAGTCTATACCTACATAACACCTCCCGCGCATTGGTTACAGGCTCAAGCCCGCGCTGCTTGGACCAAGGCCACTCGTGGGGCGAGGGCGAGACCTGGAATCCTAACAACTGCACGGTCTGCCAATGCTTCGGCGGCCGCACCAACTGCTCCGTGCTGCCTAGCTGCCTCACGCCAGGTGAAACCATCCTCCAACTGCATAACATTATATTATAATATAACCTATAAAAAAACCCTGTTCAGTAGTAATAAATGCAAGTAGGATGACTCACGCTAGAACGGGCCGTGTCCGGCCCGGGCCGTTTTCTAAGAAAAACGACGGCGTTTTTGTGCGGCTGAGCCATACCATAGCCCGGCCGAGCCACGGTCGAGGCTTGGAAGCGGCTCGGTGCCGGCACGGCCCGGACGTGGCTCGCCCGGGCTTGGGTATGCCTTGGCCGCACAAAAACCGCCGTCGTTTTTCTTAGAAAACGGCCCGGACCGGAGCGTGAGTCATCCTTAAGTAGTACTCAACGGTATATAGTAATAAATAATGTTTAACAAAATATCCACTTGAATCACTTGGGACTCAAAGGACACAAACGTCCACTTAGGTTATCTTCTCGGCATGCGGGCTTCGCGGTAAAACACGGTTAGTAGGCAGCAAAACAGGGAATAGTTCCCTGTTTTGAAGCCTTATTTCGGTCAATTTTTCGACACATTTCTACAGCAGGGCCGTGAACAATCCACTAAAGCACAACTTCCTTAGGTTACGGTGTCGGCACCCCGGGTAGGCCCGGCGCGCACGGGTCAGTCGTCCGCGGCCCACCCGGGCTCGCGGGGGAGGAGGGCCCCGGCGGGGCGCCTGGCGCGCACGGCGCCGGCGGCGCGCCCGGCGCCCCCGGCCTGCCTGGACTCACCGGCCCCATGCCTGACGTGAGTACTCCATTGCTGTTGGGGAGCAAACATATCTTTCCGCCCAAATCCAATTGTAATCTAGTCTACATATATGCATTTTTCAGTCATAATTAGTTACCAACTAAATACACTGGCAACAAAGCAAAAAAAGTTATATCGAGATAATCTATAAGGTATTAATGTTGCAAAGAGGTAAAGTAAGTAAATTTGTATGTTTGTAGTTTTGTATGTAAGGAGTAATCTCCGGAAATAATCATCTGATTTTATAAATAATATCACTAGACAAGACATATTTATCCCGAGGCTCCGCTTGCATTCTTTGTAACACGGAGGCGGAGGCAGAGGCAGCTAGTTCGTATGACTAGTTTATTATTAGTATTATATGCCTAGTTTTAAATATAAATATTAAACTCTTACGAGTATGTGCTATGTTTCTTAGCATAACGGATTACGTATCCAGTTATTTACTTTACAGGTGAATGCTTACCTGGCACAACTAGCCGCGACTGCTGGCGGAGACAAAGGGCCAACTTTCGACCCCTACAACTACATGCAAGCTTCAGTAGGCTCTCCGGGAATCAGAGGAGTACAGGGTAAGGGCTATTTTGGCATTAACTGCTATAACTACGAGTATAATCGGTCCTTTATTTGGTAGAATGGAGGCTGATCGAAATACTATTTCAGGACCCTCAGGGCCACCAGGCCCGCAAGGATTTCAGGGACCACGCGGTGAGCCGGGAGAGCCTGGCTTACCGGGCCAACAAGGACCCCCTGGTGAAAGAGGACCCCAAGGACTCGCTGGAAAAGATGTAAAAATTTTATGACAAAACTCCGCATGCCATGGCAACTCTTCTTACGTTTTAAACATTTAGGATGAGCATCATTTTTAGTTTTACACAACAATAATTTGTGGTAGGGAGCTCCAGGAGACGACGGTGAACCTGGTCCGGCGGGAGCGGTCGGGCAGCCGGGACCGCACGGCACGCCGGGATTGCCCGGCATCCAGGGCCTGAAGGGTCACAGGGGCTACGACGGCAAGGATGGAGCTAAAGGTGAATCTGGTCTGGCGGGAGAAAAGGGACCTACTGGACAACCTGGGTCAATGGGACCAACTGGGCCTGTGGTAAGCTTTAACTATATAGTACACAAGTATAAGTAAAGATTCAGGTAATGTCTTCTCTCCGTCTTAATATAGTTATTCTTTAAATGTACAGGGTCCTGTCGGACCCCGTGGAGAAAGAGGTCGCGAAGGCCCTTCAGGAGCGCCCGGCATGCGCGGGGCAGACGGCGCCGCAGGGCCACCAGGACCAGTGGTATGTTATCGTGTACACTACATTAACATTTTAAGCAAATAAGTAGTTTGACTTGGTGCTTTATCTAATAACTGTAACGAAACTGTAAATATGTTTTCTACTGTGTTTTAGGGTAACGTTGGAAGATCAGGTGCCCCTGGATTCCCTGGTTCACCTGGAATAAAAGGCGAGCAAGGCGCAGTCGGTCCTCAGGGAAGCCAAGGCATGCAAGGTCCCAGAGGAGAATCGGGGCGCCCTGGGCAATCGGGTGAAGTAGGCCCACCGGGGCTCGCTGGCCGCGACGGTATTCCAGGAGACAAAGGAGTGCAGGGTCAACCAGGAAACGTAGGACCGCAAGGTTTCCCTGGACCCAGAGGCTTACCCGGTGTTGCTGGAGACCCAGGCACGCATGGTGCTAAAGGAGAACCGGTTTGTGCATAATATACAATTATTGTATCTTATATATATACAATTTACCTACCAACTCATTTTGCATGAAATGTTTTTAAATACTACTTTATTTTAATTATTTTAGGGCCAAATTGGAGAAAGAGGTGTTAGAGGTGAATCAGGCATCAGAGGAGAGCCGGGCTCTCCAGGTCCACGTGGTCTTCCAGGAAGTGCAGGACCTGAAGGCAAACGCGGCAAGCGAGGGCTTAGAGGGCCTGCTGGTAATATTGGACCTCAAGGTGACAGGGGTCAACCAGGGTTGAGAGGGTTGCCCGGTTCTGACGGTCCAATTGGAGTCAGGGGGGCACCAGGAGAAAGAGGAAATGTTGGTTTGCCTGGTGAAAAGGGTATTATCGGCGATGCTGGCAGACCTGGCCCTCAAGGTTTACAAGGACCTAGAGGTGTAGTAGGACGACCTGGAATTTCTGGTAAAACGGGTCCACCTGGAGAACGTGGTATACCCGGGGCTGATGGCAGACCCGGGGAGATGGGATCTCAAGGCTTACAGGGACCACCTGGATCCATGGGCAGTCCAGGCGAGCGAGGATTGCAGGTTGGTTGTGGACACTATTCTGTAATTTGATTAAAGGAAAATTTCGAGCATTTATGATAATAATGAGTTTTCGTATTTATTGTAGGGCGAGCCTGGAAAGGACGGTGACATGGGTCAGCAAGGACCTGAGGGACGGAAAGGTGATGCAGGCCGCGATGGTAGTCCTGGCATCCAGGGCGCACAGGGTCTTCCGGGTGCAGCTGGAGAAAGAGGCCCGGCCGGGCCAGCGGGGCAAACAGGTTTCCCCGTACGTTCGCATTACAGTAATATCCTAATACTTATATGAATACCTAGTTATGTATAAAACGAGAACACGAATAGTGAAACATCTTACGTCAATGCAAGACTTAAAAGCACCAAAAAATTATGTGTCATTCCCTGAGAAACACCTGATGTAAAATCTCGTGATAAAGGGAAAAGGAACTTTTGTCACATAATTAGGGATTTTCCTCCTCCTCTCCTTCCCTCTTGATTTGCGCCTTAGTGAACTCCTTCCGTGTCCCTAGGATTTACCTATACAATTTCTCAATTATTAAGTACTGATTTCTAAATTGTAGGGCATGCCCGGTGCTGCTGGTCTACCCGGTTCGGCCGGTAAAGATGGTGAGCCCGGCGTAGCGGGGCCGGCGGGGCCACCGGGAGCGCAGGGGCAGCGCGGCGAGCGCGGCGCCAGCGGCGACCGCGGCCAGCCCGGGTTCGCAGGGTCGCCCGGTGAGAAGGGCGACATTGGAGCGCAAGGACCCGATGGACCCCCGGTAAATATGTTTTATTTGTCTAGACGATAGTCTGGTTGAATAACTAAAATACTTAATCCTTATCAAGCACAAATTGATAAGAGCGTTAGTCGTTAAAGTTTGCTAATTCGATACCAGCTTGCCCCTATGAATTTTCAGTTTTTTCCGTTCGTAAAAAAGCACACAAAAGCAGTTTTAAATATATCGTCGACCGTAGGTTCATTTAAGGTACAAAATGCAATTTTTCAGGAGAGCCCGACAAAGTCTTTTTTCGGACTAAATTAAGGATGACTCACGATAGAACGGGCTGGGTCCGTCCCGGGCCGTTTTCTAAGAAAAACGACCGTGCCGACACCGAGCCGCTTCCGAGCCTCGGCCATTGGCTTGGCCGGGATTGCGTATGGCTCGGCCGCGCTAAAACGCAGACGTTTTTCTTAGAAAACGGCCCGGGTCGGACTCGGCCCGTTCTAGCGTGAGTCATCCTTAAATCCTAACTTATTTTAATCTAAACCTTTTAGGGCTCTACTTTTACTAAAATTCTTAGATTGTAGTGCCCTTTCGATAGGTGTAATACTTATGGATTTATAAAAAATGGTATCATATCGCAATCACTCATTTCCCAACTGTATCGTTTGTACGAATTTCGTTTCGGCAAAAAGCCGTTGGGGAATAAAGTTTTGTGATTGCGATACGAAACCCTCAAAAATCTATCTTGAAAAAAAATCCTCTGCACTACATATTTTTGCGAGTCCTATTGCAAATCAGGGTCTCAATAATTAAATAAACTAAAAATATTTTTATTGTGGGTCACAATCGCAAAACAAATTAAGGGTGTGGACTACAATCTTCAGCAATCGATCCCAACCAATCGAATTCTGAACAAAAATCTCCATTTGACCCTTACCTGAATTGAACCTACGGTCGACGATATAATATGATAACTTGAAGCACTTCATTACTAGTCAAAGGCCCTGGTTTCCCATTGACGAAATACTTACACTTCATGTACCTATAGCGTCAGATTTTAGAGAACTATGTAACAGAACATCCATAAAATTGGACGTTGTACGGAATGTACGGCGTCAATGAAGATTAAGATCTAACAAATGTAAATCTCAAATGTACCTAATACAACGTAGGTACTAAAAATGCTAAACGCACTTTCATAAAGTAATGGATTGGTACTTGTATTGTGCACTAGGGTCCCGAAGGTCAGAGAGGCAGTAAAGGACAACAAGGACACCCGGGAGCTTTGGGTTTGCCGGGGCCTAGAGGGCTATCGGGTACACCGGGTGAGAAGGGCGAGAGAGGATCACTAGGCCCCACGGGCAATGATGGACCAACCGGTGAGCTTAAAACTGCCATATTTAATGAATACAACTTTCACGGAACCAAACTTGTCGATTAAAAGAATAGTTCGTACATATCTTACTTTTTCACTTTTGTTCTTCCTATCTCAAAATTTTACGATGTGCCCTTCATGTTTTTCTTGTAGGACGTCAAGGAGAACAAGGCCCTCAAGGTCCGGTGGGTCCCGCCGGGCCACCCGGCGAGCCTGCAGAGAGAGGAGATACCGGGGCCCCCGGAGTGCCTGGCGAGGCTGGCGCTCACGGCTCACCCGGCGAGCGCGGCGCGCCCGGCCTGCAGGGCTCCCAAGGCTTACCCGGCTCGCCAGGCCTCATGGGCATGCCTGGCCTGAAAGGCGACAGGGGATACAGTGGAGCAAAGGGACAACAAGGATCTCCGGGCAGTCCGGGTATTGCTGGGGAGCCCGGTCTGCGGGGCCTTACGGGATTGGCGGGGGCTAAGGGCGCACGAGGCGAGCATGGAGCTAAGGGCGAGGCTGGACACACTGGCCTGCCAGGAAGGCCGGGTGACCTTGGACCGCAGGTGAGACTTAAATAATATGAAAACAAATTGGAAATCGTGAATTATAATATGAAAACAAATTGGTGTTCTTTTATGTTTCATAATCATGTTTAATGTGATCTTGACTGTATCACTTTTACAGGGTCCTCAAGGGAGCCCCGGGCCAGCTGGATCACCAGGCCTGTCGGGCCCAAAAGGATCAACCGGAGACGCTGGTCGCCCAGGTGCTCCTGGATCGCAAGGAGTCACGGGCCCTATCGGACCAGAGGGGGTCAAGGGCGAAAGAGGCAGCGAAGGTGAAACCGGACCGCAAGGCGTTGCGGGACCCGCTGGGCCACCTGGGGAGAGGGGGCCGAGTGGTTTGCCGGGGATGTCAGGACAGCCTGGTGCTCAAGGATTACGTGGATCTCAGGTATTGAATTAAGTGTGTGTGTAATTTAGTCTAAATTTTCGACTGACCAACTTTATTCAGAGTTACCAGATCACTCGCAATAAAGTTGATGATGAGATGTACCCATCATAATATAATAACAAATTATTCAACTTTTGCTAGGGTGAAAGTGGAACTCCGGGCAAACCGGGTGCCGACGGTGCTCCAGGCCCCGCAGGCAGTCATGGTCTGCAAGGGCCACCAGGCCCCATGGGAGAGCAGGGTCCGGAGGGGCGACCGGGGAAACTTGGACAGCCGGGCATACCGGGCCGGCCCGGGGACAAGGGGCCGAGCGGACAGCCGGGCACCTCCGGTCCCCCTGGAGCGCCAGGAATGCAGGTAATACATAATTTACAATATTGCGCCCACCTAACATTAGGGCTACCTAAGTACGTACGTTTAGTTAGTGACTAATTTTAAACTATTCCTACTGCGTGTAAGCGAAATAAAACCAAGATTGTTTTTTAACATTAGTAACACATTCTATATTTTTTTCAATGTAGGGTCCCTCGGGTCATGCAGGATCTCCTGGCCCGGCAGGGGAACGAGGACCGCGAGGCGAATCAGGTCCTCCCGGCGTGGACGGTCCTCGCGGGCCAGCCGGCAAGCAGGGGCTCCCTGGCCTCGATGGGACTAAAGGAGAAAGAGGAGAAGCTGGTTCGGATGGAGCCAAGGGGCACGCTGGGCTCCCGGGGCTGCCAGGAATGGTCGGAGCTCCTGGACGAGTGGGCGAGCGAGGGCTGCCTGGACCGCTGGGACCACCAGGAAAAGATGGTGAAGCTGGTACCAGAGGTGGGTTTTTTTCTGTTGTTTATGATTTTCAGTTCAGACTGAAAACGTTACTCCGGGTATAATCTATATTAGTACTTATCAACGTTTACGGTATTTACTGATTATTTTATAATATGGGACTGTATTTGTTATTTAGGTTACTCACCAGAGTGCAGACGGTCAATTAAATAATTTACTGCAAAACAAAGTTTATACCGACTTCAATTCAGTACTTCGCCAAGCCACATAGGTACATGAACATTTCCTTTCCAATTTACCACATGCACTGCTTTCCGAGAGCAAATGCGATGATTATTACAGAAAAAACCCAAGTCGCTATATCTGGGCTGATAATATTTGAGGAGTTCCGTCGATTCCTCAAGGATCTCAGAATTAACAATTCATTAGTTGCTACTTCAACGGAATCATGTCAGAATCATTGACGTAGTTTACATCTTTGAGGAGTTCCATAAGTCATCTGTGGTCTTCATCATCAGTTCCACTTAAGCAAAATTGCGATTTCCGAGGGAGTTATCGGCGAACATACATAAAAAAAAACATACAGTGGAACATTATAACCTCCTCCTTTTTTGAAGTCGGTTAAAAAATCGCAGAAAACGAAACATTTGTAGATATTCTTATACGTAAGCAAGCTCGTGTTTATCGTGCGAGATCAGGCAAGAGCAACTAATAAAATCTTGAATTGCAGGTATTCCTGGCCGCGACGGTACTCCCGGCCCCCAGGGCCCGGCGGGTCCAACGGGCGGCCGCGGGCCGTCGGGCGAGCCCGGCCGGCACGGACCCGCCGGCCCGGCCGGACCTCCTGGACCCCCTGGACCCCCCGGAGAGGGTTTGGCTTATGATGCAGCTGCTCTTGCTGCGATGATGCAACAAGGTATGCGTATATGGCGATTGTATTGGTAAATAAGTATCAAAGCGGACGGATCGTATGAATGACGAGGCTTCCGCAATACCCCACTTTTAATGGGTTTCCCAATCCTTGCTCAATGAACATGTTCTTTCGTAACTATAAGGCCCTACAAAAAATATTACCTACCTACCTCTTATCCAGGACCAGATAGGTAGAATGTCGTGCCGCTGCCGACGTCAACCGACGATGACTGCTTCAGCCAGTAAATTCTAGATATGTGCACCCTTGTAATGCTTCCATGTTTCATCGTGGACCTGTGCACTATTATTAATTGGTAGTACAGTCGCCATCACATACAACGGTACACTATAGGTGTTCAAAAATATCGGCACATGCTCCCTAATGCCTTGAAAATAGAGGTGTGTTCCGATGTTTGTGAGCTGCTTGTTTGCTCCGATGTATGTGATGGTGATGGCGACTGTACCTAGTGAATTTTTTTGTTTGTCTTCAAAAACAATGCTTCTAATTTACTCAAGTTCATGTATACAAAAAAACCGGCCAAGTTCGAGTTGGACACGCACACGAAGGGTTCCGTACCATTATCTATGAATATTTATTTAATTCGATTTTTTAGTATTTGTTGTTATAGCGGCAACAGAAATACATCATCTGTGAAAATTTTCAACTGTCTAACTATCACGGTTATTAAGATACAGCCTGGTGACAGACAGACAGACAGACAGACAGACAGACGGACAGCGGAGTCTTAGTAATAGGGTCCCGTTTTATTCTTTGAGTAGGTACGGAACCCTAAAAATACTGTAGTGCCCTACACCCTATAAATATTTAAAAAATCCAAACTTTCAGGCACAGTGAAAGGCCCTGACCCACTCGGCGATGACCCCAATTCGCTGCCAGCGCGGTTCTTCAAGGACGACATGACCGAGGCGGAGCGCAAGGAGGTTGTGAACAAGGCGTACGAGCGCCTGAAGGCGTCCTTGGATAAATTCCTGCGCCCGGACGGCTCCCAAGAGGCACCCGGAAAAACCTGCGGCGACATCAAACATCATCACCCTGGATTCCAGAGTGGTACGTTTATATTGAATTTTCACATCTGCATATCAAATCAATTAGATTCTTGCATAGAATTGCATGAAATTGATGTTTTCACTCATAGTTTGTCCGTTTTCAAGAATAAAGCATCAGGCGCAACGCAAGCCATGTCAGTCCTCATGGTATATATTTGTTTGCAGGTCAACATTGGATCGACCCGAACGGCGGCGACATCAACGACGCCATTCTGGTGCACTGCGACATGGACTCGGGCAGCAGCTGCATCTACCCCAAGCCCATGCAGTCCAAGGACATCTCGTACAGCGGTGCGGAGAAGGAAGTCTGGCTCAGCGAGTTGGAAGACGGCTTCACTGTAAGTGATCTTGCACTTTATTCTGGATGAACTTTTTGAAGGGAAACGAATTACGACATCCTGGTACATGGACATTGGTAACACTTGCTACTCTCCTAACTCATACAGTCCGAGGACATCTCGTACAGCGGTGTGGAGAAGGAAGCCTGGCTCAGCGAGTTGGAGCACGGCTTCACTGTAAAATTTTCTAAACCCTTGCAGATTATTTGCCGGGGCCATCTGATGGTGGTCCAAAAGCCCGGTGCACTGAACACGGTGTGCGTTTAGGGTGAAGCAGCATCGGCCCTAACCCTCAATCAGGGTGGCGCGAGACAATATTGGCGCCTGTGAAGGCTTTAAAAAAAACGGGCTTTTTTTTCGCCTTTAACATTTTGGCGCCTCTTGACTTGACATACCTGGTTACGAGAACGATCGTTGCCTCCGCTCTACCTTCGGGCCGGCCCTGGAAGAAAGAATTAAAATACATTTCAGCAGCTTCTTTAGTTAGGCCAATTTTCAAAGGGTTGCCCACGTTGAATGTTTGTTTTTGTTGAATGTCCTTGAATTTTTGTCATTTATCAAGGAGAAAAGGTATAATTTCAGTTTATTCTCATGTCAAACATTGGACTTCACTATGATCCTTCTGTACGTCTGTATTATTCTATTATCTCAAGCCCAGGGTCCACTTGCATCTCTCTGCACATGTTCCCGAATAAATTCTTAGAAGAGAAATTGAACTTTGCAACAGATCACGTACAAGGCTGAGCACAGCCAGCTCGTATACCTGCAGCTGCTGTCGAAGCAGGCGACGCAGAACGTGACGCTACACTGCCGCAACACGGTCGGCTACTACGACCGCGAGGCGCGCCACCACCGCCGCGGGCTCAAGCTGCTCGCCTATAACGACGCCGAGATCCTGCCCAAGGCCAATAACCGGCTACGGTACAAGGCCGTGCTGGATGAATGTCAGGTAACTATAACTACTACGGCAGGCGGTTCAATCTAAAAACCTATAGATTCTACAATTTCCTAAGGTGCATACACGATGCTCGCTTCACACATCTCAAAGGCGCCTTTCTACACATGCCTATAAACCAACTTCTTTTTGCATTGAGTTGAAAGCATGAAGGTGACTTTGACTGCCCACGCCATAACACCTAGGTGTTCTTGGCGCCGTGGGGACGATAACCTTTAGGTGTTCTTGGCATCCAAGGAAGGGTTAACCTTAGTATGTGAATGCCAGTGCACATCTATTGCGACATCACAAACAACGTGAAACAAGGTAAAACTAGACAAGACGCGAATAATTTGTAAATCGACTCGACATTACGCTTCTAGCACGTTCACAACATTTCTGAAATTTTATTAAGTGGAAATGGTTTAACGCACTGAAATGCGCAGTAAACACGAGTACTTATTTAAATTTTTTAACATACAACAGAGCACACTAAGTAGTTTAAGGTTATGGGATTTTAACCGATTTAAACGAATTTTATCGCGTATAAGATAAGCACTATGTATTAAGTACATCCCGACATAATTTATGCGATAAAATCCATTTTAATCGTTTTATTTAATGAGTTATACTTAATAGCGGAAACCGAAGAGAGTTTTATGATCAGGTATTTGTTTTTTTGGTTCAAGTGTTGTTGATTGTGGCGAAAGTCCAATCCAATTATCATATTACATACTTATGATTTCCCGGTTGTACCTTATAAAGCCCGAAAAAAAAACTCCAAGTCTAAGTGTTCTTATTTTGACTCATAATTGAACAGTACAAGAGCCTTGATTGGGCGAAGACGGTGGTGGAGTTCTCGTCGGACAAGGCCGGGCGGCTCCCGCTGCTGGACGTGGCTGTGCGCGACCTGGGCCGCCCGCACCAGCAGTTCCGCGTCGAGCTCGGCCTGGCCTGCTTCACGTAGGGCCGGCGAGGCGAGGCTTCTACTTCTAATGGCGAAACAACAATGTACAGTCGACGTCTTAGATGTGTTTACTCTTTTGCGCCTTATTTCATTGTAATAGGGCGGAAAATGTATAGGTACCTTTGACGTGGACTGCACCAGTCGACATCAAATACAATCAACGACGTCAAATACACTTTAAAAGTTTTTAGAAATATGTGAACAATTGACTGAACATGCCTTGACGTTAGAGTCGAGTTTTAGAGTAGGTATGTGATAGCTTCAAAAACAACGCAATGTACTAACGCAATCGAAATTATGTTAGGCAACTTTAATGTCATCATCAATATCATCATAGAGGTAGAATAGATAGAGGGAGTCACCCACACATACACACATGAGTGACAAAAATGTATGCATAGGCAATACCGCAAGTGGGAACGAGATACAGTGTCATATTTTTTGTCCCTCATCGCGTATACGGATTTTTTGTTTGCCACCAGCTTCTTCTTCTCTTTTTTTTTTGGCTTTCTGGCCAACTGAGTCGGCTCAATTTTGCCACCAGCTTGTTTGCCACCACACCTGTCAAAATTTGTACTGAAACTGACACCACCATGACGTCACCGATATAATACGACTAAATTATAAATGACATTAGACGTAAAGAATGTATTAGCTTCTGATACTTCTTAATTTAGTGTAGTTAATTTACCATCGTCCCTTTTGGGTATACGCTAGGACGTCATCTATATATCCTCTATCTACGGTCATCATAGAGAAAATATACTTTATTTATGATGTCATTGAAAAAGAGTCGGTGTCATGTCATGATATTCCTGAGTACGTTAGCGCAGATATATTTCGCGCAGCAGATTTCATGCAATTATTTACATGAAAACGGAATAAAAGGATGACAATAGAAAAATGAAAAAAATACTTAGGTACTTGAATGATGATTGTATTCAGCCAACCAACACGTATAATTTAGGTTTTTAGAAATTTCGTATTTTTTTTAAAATAACTTACTAGATTTTGCCATTTTAAGTTGAACTAACTACTCATGAGGATAACCAATAACGCGACAAACTGCTTCTGCAACTGAATTGAGTGTGTTGGAAAACTTGGAAAATAGTCATCTGAGTCATCTGGTCATCTCAAAAGGTCACCATTCGCCATTAATTTTGACTTAAGGGAAGATGAAATTCAGACATACTCTTTTCTTAATGGACCATGAAATGAACCTTCCTGTTTCGTATCATTATTGCGTCGTGTTTCGACGGAGATGGGAAGGGTAACTAAGCCGATGTGCTAACGGTAGGTACCTAACGTCTGATGGGCAGACGGAACGTTTATTATTTAAGATTTGTATCTGAAGTTGCCGGATATTTGCAATACTTACCTAAATGGATTATTAAATAATTAACGAGGCACTTGCCGAGTGTTAGTCGTGCCAAAGATTTGTATTATTCTACATTTTCACTGTAAAAATGTCGTAAAATTAAATAGTACTTCGTTTTATGTGGCATATAGAGTAGAGTAGAATAAAATGTATACATTCTTTAAATTTCTCTTATACATTTTTGTAATGTACCTAGTTATTGATAGGTAAGGATCTAAATAGATGGTAGTAATTAAGTAATATGCCCAGGTACTTACATTAATAAAAAAAGTTATATACTTAATGCAATTTCCAAAACATTATTAGGGAAATCATTAAAAATAAGTTTTTGTTTATAAACATTTATTGTACACCTACGTTTTCAATGATTGCATATTATTTTAGAAACTAAGTACTTACTTAATTATTTACATAAATCTAAGTCGTCACAATTATTTATAATTAATTTCCTAAGATATTTACAAAGGTTCTAGTAAGGCTGTGTACATAAGTAAACTGTAAATATGTCCCTAGTATTTTTAAGAAGAAATAAGTGATATAAATAGATTTAATCATGTGATAAATGTTTTTCAATATATAATTGACTTTTAAATCACTTCGCTTAAGGCCACCTCTATTAATTTAATTATTAATCGCATTTAAAAATTGAGATTAGTCATTACGTCTAACTGCATATTTTTAATGAATGAGTATCATACATAATTCATGTAATTTTTATAAATAAAATTACTTACGTTATTGTGATTTAAGTATTAAACTACAATAAGTACTAAAGTATCAACAAGTACGAATAATCTCTGAAATTCAAAAAAGGTAGCTCCTCCCTTTTTATTAATATCAGCACCAAGCACTTAAAACAAAAGAATTCAGAAAGATGTAGATTCTCTTTCGGCTTTCCAAATTTATTCTGTCAACAGCAGAAAGACCTACAGTAGAAGAAGAGCTCAAAATAATCCGTAGACGAACATACATAATCATTTTCAAGAGAATCATCATCATAAATTTAAGAGAGTCCTTGGTCTTCCCCTTCTTCGCTTGCCTTCTACCTTTCCTTCCTTCAAGAGAATACCCAAGTGTTAAAGCGCGTACCATGCACTCTTCCTGGTAAATAGGTTTCTACATTTTGATAAATTTAATATCTCCTTCTCCGTACCTAAATGTGGAAGTCAGATTTGTTCTGTTTCACTTCACTTCCTAGGCAAATTTAAAATGTTTGGGTCCGCTCCTTTGATATTATGAATCCGATTGATTAACGCATGGAATTGTTCGTCCTAGAAGTTTTTGATAGAGATCTATTTTAAGCAGAGGGTCGAGCGTGTTTGACACTCGCATTGATATGTGACGTGATGATGGTAATGTTGTGGCTTCACTCTTAGCTGCACGTGCTCTGCTGCGTGCAGGAGACGAAGGGTGGCACCTCGCAGGCGCAGCGCGTGCAGCGCTCGCCCGCCGTTACCTCGTCGCCCACGGCGAGCGTCTCGTTGCCGAACACGCACTGCGCGCCCACCGTCTTCAGGTTCAGCCCGCGAACCACTTTGGTGTCTGAAGACGCTGGAACACGATACGAGAAACGTTCAATCATTTATCTATCCAAATATCATAAACCCTCCATGATGCGTTCAAGAACCGCACATTATGACCATCATAAAAATAAACTGTTCTGTTAGAACAAATTTCTTATACATATGTATGTGAGTGTTATTATTGCTAAATAATAACATCGATTTCGATAATATTATTTCATTGAAATTTCGAACGTCTCTGAAAAACAAAGAAATTTGATTTAACCTCTATTCTAATATCAGTCCAGATAACGTAGTTCGAAATGAATTGTCAATTTGCATACAAATTTGACAAATGTCGCACGTAAGTAAGATATCGAACGATCTGATGGTTGGATCCGACTCTAGTTTGTTTCTGAATTAAAAAAAAAACTATGACAGCTGCCAGAAAACGACGCCGCGATGCCGGTCATAATATGCGGCTCCTGAATGCATCATGGAGGTTTATGATATGTGGATAGATAAAATAGTGTATGTAACTGTACATAATTAGGCATTAAAACACTCGTGTGATGTTATTATGAAACTCGCCTTCGGCTCGTTTCATAAACCCACACTCGTGTTTGATGCCCTTCATTATGTACAGTCACATAAACTACTATTAACCACGAGAAGACAAGATGTGATTAGCCTTTAAGCATACTTAAATCTTCATTTGAGGGCAGCCTATTGTGAGAATTTTTTACCTCTCTGGGTCCCTGGGCCGTCTAGAAGAACAGGACCCCAGGTAGTCTATTCTGCAAAATGGCAGGTGCTACACGGTCCGTTGAGGTCTCTATCAGTTGCGGGGCTGAATGAATGCTAATATATGCAACTTCCATTCAACAAAAGCAACACTTTTTACCAAATAATAGCAAATGAACAACATACGGCATTTAAAAGCTATGGGGCAGCTACGCGTATTCTTGAAGAACATCGGCGCGCAGTTATCCAGTATGTTCTGCTGGTAGTGTATCTCGATGCCGCAGTTGATGTCGCGGCAGGAGGCGGGGTTGGTGCCGTTCCACTGCGGCGTGCACACGCAGGTCTGCATCGAGTCCTTGGGCTCGAATGACTCGCCTTCACGGTAGGTCTTGCCGTCGACCTCACAGGTCGCTAACTTGGCGATGGCGTCTGTACCTGTTGGGAATAATCAAAATGTTTTGTTGCTTTGGTTAGGGCTGAAAATAAAATCAGCTGGGGAGGGGGCGATCTCGAACGTATTGCAATTGAAGGAGAAAGATATTAGTAAGAAAGCTCTGCGAAAATGTTTTACCCGTTAGGTTGTGCGTCCAACCGCTGTTATGTAACGTGCACATATCTATACTGATATTACTAGTGACTTTGTGAGCTGTAGAACTCGCGAATCTGTATTTTTTTTTTACTAGTTGACTCGACAAAAAAATACTATATACATAATTAACGAACTTGCTCACAAAATTTCAAAGAATCGGGTGAGAAATGCGACCGACATCTGGACAGACACCGGACATACGACCGATTTTCGGCCCAAGCTGAAGCCATAGAACTTCGCTCGCTTCGCTCCCTCGTTCGATAAAGAGTAATAAGTCTGTGAGATTGTAAGTTTGTATGTAGGTGGTAATCTCCGAATCTACTATTAGGTATTTCACTTGTGTCATCTCTACTTGTGTATATTTAGAAATATGTAACTTATTGAATGGATATAGCCTAAAGTTTACCCCGCGGTAGTGTCTATGTTCTTTGCAATACGCAGGCGAAGCCGCGCGGGCACTAGTAATATGTAGTTTGCAATACGCGGGCGAAGCCGCGCGGGCAACTAGTAATATGTAGTTTGAATGTAAACCCAACTTTGTTGCGCAGAGTGCAGGCTCAAGTAGGTAAGTAATAAAATGATAATACTTAATGTTAAAGGTCCCAGCACGTATTAGTGCCTATTGAACATCGCATTAACGTGCAGTAATGACGTTACGGTATGGTGGCGTATATGAAGCCATTGTTTCGTGGGTGGCGTGCCAATCGCTGTTAAGTAGCACGGGTATGTCAGTATTTAACATTCAGAATTTGTACCTATAGACCATAACAGGCAATACCTATAGGTAAACTCAAATTCAAATTGTTAGCCTCATTGCTATGCTGTTAATGTTACCTAAGATTGAAGCTGTCATGATGCTGCTGTATTGGGTTAGTGTCGAGAACTGGGACGTTGACCTAATAATTATTAACATTTTTAAATTATTAGTCTCGCGTCTGATTTTCTGTGTGTTCGTGATTCAACTTGGAAATTAACCACTGAAACGATTTTGATACGGTTTTCATTCCACTAATGCGATGTGTTCAACTTTTAGTATTTTTTTTTATACTACGACGGTAGCAAACAAGCTTACGGCCTGACTGATGTTAAGCTGGTAACGTCGCCTATGGACACTTGTGATTCCAGAAGAATCACAAGCGCGTTGCCGACCCTTTATTCACTTGAGGATTCGCTGTGTTGGCAGGTAGAGACAGCTCTAGAGGGAGCTCTGGCGACCTTACTCACGACCAGGAACACAACACCACATGCTTCATAGCATGCAATAATATAGCAACATTACAAAGCAGTGGTGCTATTATGGCTGCGGTCTTCTGTAAGAGGTGGAGGTACTTCCCCAGTTGGGCTGCTCCACATATGAGCGAGATGACATTCCGCTGTGCCCTACCTCTCTTGAAACCTCTCTTAGTACTAAGAAATGTCTAGCCTACAAGGTCTTCGTACCTTTTTAGCTCGCGTGTGCTACTTTTCTACAGTGGGAGAATCCAGGAAGGGGTTGACAGTATAGGAGGGAGGGAGGTTTGCCTTCGCCCAGGTAAAATTTTCGTAAGGACTCCGATGTTTTTGGGCTACTTCGCCCTGGATCTGCTTATTGTGTATGTGTATGTCCTCACCGCACACATCGCCGACGCTGCAGCAAGAGTCGAGCTCGAAGGTGGCGACGCACTGCTGGCGGTCGGCGTCGAACATCTCCACGCAGTCCACGGCGGCGCACTCGAACCGGGGCTCACCGTACACCTGGCTCAACGGAATTAACTTAATGTTTGTCTTTTAAAGCGCAGCGCAGTTTCGGTATAGATGAAATGCCCCCAATACTTATAAAAAAATGCGCACAGGAACTAACTAGACCACTTAGCTCGCTCATAAATCAATCTTTCGCTGAAGGCACTTTTCCAGACCAACTAAAAACCTCGCTTATTAAACCTGTTTTTAAAAAGGGCCGTCAAACCGACTGCAATAATTATCGTCCAATAGCGTTACTGACCACCTTCTCAAAAATATTTGAGTCCGCCATGACTGCTAGGCTCTACTCCTTCTGCGAAAAATTTAATATACTTAGCGATCGACAACATGGATTCAGGAAACACAGATCCACTTCTCTGGCAGTTTTTAATTATATGCAAGATGTCCTAAATGTCATCGACGACAAAAAATACGAGATTGCTATCGGTGTCTTACTAGACATGAGTAAAGTCTACGACAGAGTCTTGCACGATGTTCTTCTAGAGAAACTGTACGGTATTGGTGTAAGAGGCATAGTATACGATGGGTTCTCCTCTTACCTTAAAAATCGCGTGCAATACGTTGAGGTAGAATACCACAATCCATCTACGGGCAACTTACATACATGTTGTAAGATCACGGGAAGCTAAAATAACCCAATCCATTCCCCAAGGCAGTGTTATTGGCTGTCTGTTATCTTTATTATACATAAACAATATGCCAAAAAATATAGACAGCCCCTCTACCCTGTTCGCAGATGATATATCGATTGTTATAAAATGCGAAAACGTCCATAACCTAAAAGATCAGCTAAATACAGCCCTAAGAAACATAACGTCCTGGCTTTCAGACTTTCAGTAAACTTCTCGAAAACAAAATTGATCCAATTTAGGCCGCACCACCGGCGCGAGGTAGACATTGAATATTCGATTCAAGACACCAAACTAGAGTCAGTAAATAGTTTCCCGCTGCTTGGAATTACTATTGACGCCACAATTACCTGGAAAGAGCACATCAATAAAATAATGACGAAACTAAATAGATTTACTTATGCTCTGTACAAACTTAAGGTTTCTACTGATCTAAAAACAGCCAAATGTGCCTACTTCGCCTATGCGCATGCTTGGCTAAAGTACGGAATTGTGTTATGGGGCAATAGTTCGGAATCTATCCACCTATTTAGACTGCAAAAACGATGCCTTAGGATGTTAGTAAATGTTGCTCTTTGGTAAGCTGTAAAAAATATTTCTCAGAACAAAACATCCTGACTTTGCCTTCAATATACATCATGGAAGCATGTATTTTTGTAAAAAGTTATTTAACTCTATTCTCGCAATACTCAAGACCACAGAAACTAAGACCCCGCAACAAATTGTGTGGGCCATTCTCGAAGCTACAAATGGTTCACTCTGGGCCTTTTGCGATGTGTGTAAAAATTTTCAATAAGTTACCGGACACCATTCAAAATGAATGAGACTTATGCAACTTCAAAACAAAACTTAGGACATTCCTATTAGGTAAATGTTATTACTCCATGAATGATTTCTTTTCTGACATCCTAATGTAAATTGTATTTAAAATGTAATAGTAAAGTAGTGCAATATTATGTTATTTGATGGAATTTATTGTAATGTAATTAAAGCGGACATACCCACATAATTATTAGAATGCAGTGAATATTTTTTATTTTTTTTATTTAATTTTTTATTTTTTTTCATTTTATTCAATTTAATTTAATTAAAAATAATATTTTTTTTGACATTTTATTCCATTGCTATTGTTTCGTTTATGGTAACTAGTGTAGCATTTGATTTCAGTTTCAGTGTCAGTGTCGTTGATTTATTCATAAATATGTATCTTTATCAATTTAAACTGCTAATTAAATTAAATTCCATGTAATATTTCAAGTTACTTTAAATATGTTTAGTGTTTATGTATAATTTTGCTGTGCCCTAGCAGGGTTCATGTTCTGAACAATAATTTTAAAATTAAGACCCCCTGTAAAACATGATACGCAATAAATGAATTATGAATTGTATACTATCCCTATGACATCGGTTACACGCTAATTCTGGCTTCAGTTCATTCCAACATTTTGATCAGACTGACGAGAGAATTATCGTGTAACTGTTGTGAATGACAGAAAAGTGAAAACTGGCAGGAGACTGACCATCAGTCCGTCAGTCCGAGGGTTACACGATAATTCTCTTGTCAGTCTGGAGTGAACTGAAACTTTATTAGCGTAAGTATAACCGATGTCTATGAAAAAAGCGTGCGGTTGTTTTATGGAGCAACATGTGTTGTAGTTGTTACACGCATGCGATTAACGCAAACGCAACGCGTTACGAAGTGCGCGTGACGCAGTGTTAAACGCAAGTAACGCAACCCGTTTAATTTTAGGGATATGAATTTGTGCGCGTAAACGCGTTACGCTTACCGCATATATAAAACAACCACACGGTTTAGTAATACATCAGGTCAAAATATCCATAATTTTAGTAAAGGCCAAAACTAAACAAGTAAATATTTCAAAGCCAGAAACTAGGCGTCAGCATCCTGAAGTTCCTGGGTGTATTGGAAAATTGTTGTCAGGTCGAGTACGAGTAGATTTAATAGGTATATTATATAAGGTAACACACCTGACACGCGCAGCGCTGCGAGCACGGGTTCTTCACCAGGTTCTGCGGGAGAACATCGTTCGCCGCGTACGCCACGCCTCTGAAATTCGGTAAACATTCATGATAGAAGGCGGTTACTACATTACAATAAAATATGGTAGTTTAAGAAAAACATTGTGCTCTACTACCATGCTTTTCATGCCTTGTTAATACATTTGTACTTACGAGTATATAATTAAGTAGGTATAACTACATGTGACCTTGCTTTGACGATCTAGGAATCTAGTATTAAATTTTAACATGGGGCAAAGGGAAATGCGATACAAATTCGGAATACTATATGTGCGTTTTATCGCTGCTTGATCGTCATAACAACATACCTAGTCAAACTAGGTAAGTTTCATAAATATGAATATATCGTATAACTCTATATATATGTATGTCGTCACATTTGATTTGTCTCCACCCGACCAAGGCCGACGGATTTCTCAATAGGTACCTACTCATGTCAAAGGTTGCTTGTTGTTTATTGTCTGAATTAAATCTTGTTGACCAAAGTCGCAGAAATTTCTGGGAAACCCCTGGAGGTCGCGTCGCGACGAGGTTGTAAAAAGTGGAGGTCATTGCCATTCGTCATTGCATACCGCCCAGTTCAATAGATTCGTTTACGTTTTGATGACCCTGCCATTGATCGCCAATTTGCAACTTTAATGAGTTTGGGTCATGGCTACTTAGATAAGTATAACGACAGATATAAAAATAACTTAAAACATTTTCCTAATGCCAGGAACCCGCCTAGTAAGCGCTTTCCGAAACTTAGCGGGAAAACCACGGCATCGGCTACGAGCGTAAAGGCTACGAAATTATTGGCAGCGAATGTGTTAAAGAAATGAACTCGTGAAAGACTAATCTTTAACAAGATCACTCGGGCAAGTTTGGGAAATTTAACTCTGAACGAGTCCTAGTCAGTAGATTACTACTTATAAGGGAAAAACATTGGGGAAAAAAGGAGGTGCTATAGGCGCACGGTCGCGCCCCATCCACATACAGGGTGGAAATAGATTTTGAGTTAGTGAGGGCAGCTACCAGATCCCGTGTTGCTAGGCGAAATTGGTCTTAAGAGACCTTCCTTCGATTTCAAATTAATGAAGATTGGCGTGTACAGATTTTGGAAAAAATATACAGAATGCGAGAAAATTGTCATTTTTTACCAACCTTTTTTTTGATGTCAATCGATCCATCATGGTTTTAGGCTTAACCTCCTATTTAGAATGTACCTGTAGTAGCACTTGGTGGGGTCCGGATGCAGGTCGGGGCAGGTGAACACCTGCGGGCAGCCGGCGGCGCCGTCGGCGCGCGCGGCGGCCGTGCAGCCCAGCTCCAGGTAGAACATTGCCAGGTCGCACTCGCCGCCCATGTCCGCCCACGCGGCGCTCGCCACTGTACCGAAACACAAACGTGACGCTCTTTATTTTTCAACCGACGAAAAAAACGGAGGAGGTTCTCAATTCGAAGCGTATATATTTTTTTTTTTATGTATGACCACGCATAACTTTTTACAGAGTAGTTCGATTTTAATAATTCTTTTTTTATTGGAAAGGGTTTCCAAATTTATATGGGACCCGAAGTTGGTCCCATATAAATTTGGAAAAAAAAACCAACCCTAAGGGTACGAAAATAGGGGATGATTGATTTTTCGTCGGTTAAAACTTTGTTTTCAAAGTAAATTATCAAACTGCTATTCAGAAAAGAATCATTGTTGTCCAAATGAGGGATCAAAGTTGTATATTCTTCCCTGATAATCAAAGTTGTATATTCTTCCCTGATAGATAATCCGTGTTTAATTTCAATTTTCTTCATAGGTGTGAAAATCAGTATGCGACTATTGAATTATTATTTCCGTCTTTTGAGCGTAAATACTTGATCACTCGTTACGCTTAAGATTCTACTTTAGAATCCTTCCCTACGCTCAAGATTCTATCGTGGTATCTTTCGTTTCACTTAGTGCTAGCGGGTACGAAAAAAGCTGTAAATAGTGTTAAAAGCATGAAAATCGGAACGATTGATCTTTAGGCCATATTTAGGCGAAATTTATAATTTTGCTCTCTTGAGACACAATTTATTATTTACGCCCTCATAAAATTGCAAAATCTTCATAATATTCAGTCGACGTAGATCGCCTTAACCTTTTTTTTTGTTGGAAGTTTTATTGAGATTTTGTCCGTATACAATTTACAAGATTAGATAAAGCATTCTATTTATATTCGTATAATAACATCTATCAGGTGATATCCCTGGCATCTCTGCTAATTGCACACGGATACCTAAGAACTAAACCAAGAGGAAGGAACAAAGGTCACATCTAACATTTAAACCATGTTCGCATATTTTCCTTGATAACTAAGTACAGTCAGCATCAAAAGTAACTACGCAATCGAAGACGTCAAAAGCTCTTATTCCCTTTTAATACAGACTTTTGACGTCTTCGTTTGCGTAGCTACTTTTGATGCTGACTGTACGTGCGAGGTTACCTCACTCGTATGATGTTAGTACGCGCTCGAGTCTCAAGTTAACTCGCACGGGATAATATATGTGCTATCTACTACGCGAATACGTTACAAGTAGGTACCGTCAAACATGCCTACTTTGCCACCAGGGGGAACTTTGCCCAAGAGGAAAATTTTAAAATTTGCTTCTTGGGCAAAGTTCCCCCTGGTGGCAAAGTAGGCATGTTTGACGGTACGTATTATGAGTGAAATACAGAATCGAATTAGTATCTAAGTATTCTAGCAATACAATGTATTTACCAAAATCGTTAAGTACCGTCAAACATGCCTACTTTGCCACCAGGGGGAACTTTGCCCAAGAGGAAAATTTTAAAATTTGCTTCTTGGGTAAAGTTCCCCCTGGTGGAAAAGTAGGCATGTTTGACGGTACTCTGTTGGAACCCTGTGGCGCCAAGAATCATGTCATAGTTAATGTCCGATGCATCGAAATTTATGGGGTATCTATCTATACATATATCTGGGGGCACGGGAGTGCCCCCGCCAAGTCGATATAACTATACATATAATAAAGCTGAAGAGGGTCGAATGGAAGATATTCGAAAAAATGTTGGCCGGGGATACTTAGAATCGATAACAGAACACGTTCCCGCAGTTTTTAGAATGTTTGTCTGTTTATCTGTTTATTTGATTGCGCATCACGTGAAAACGGCAGGACCGATTTATATAAAATTGTGTATAGAGATTTGAGTCCCGAGGAAGGACATAGGATAGTTTTTACCCCAGAATCATCCCTTAAGGGAGGAAAATTTGTATGGAAATTCTTTAAACCGCTGCACCGATTTAGATGAAATTTGGTATACTTAGAGATAGATAGTTTGAGTCCCAAGGAAGGACGTAGGGTAGATTTTATCCTGAAAATCATCCCCTAAGAGACTGAAAGGGGGTGAAGATTTGGTATAGGGTATAGAGATAGTTTGAGCCCCGGGGAAGGACATAGGATAGTTGTATCCCGAAAGTCATCTCCTAAGGCAGTGAAATGGGGGGTGAAAGTTTGTATGGAGCTACGAGATAAACGTGTTCCACGCGGACGGGGTCGCGGGCAGAAGCTAGTACATAATATTCAGCACTTTTCAATGTATTTGACCAACATTCGCGCCCCCATATAATATTAGAAACATCGACTACCTACCTAATATAAGTGACTTGATAGCAAAAACGTAAATACACGTGGCATACAATTTGAATTGTAAACATAAGTATTAACTTTTGAACGCTCGGCTGCTTCACACACACCGCGGAGTGTGCGCACTGATGTGGGTACCTACTTATTTACCTAGTCAGTTTATTTAAATTCCCGTGTACTGTTTTTTCTGATACTTGAGAACAGGGGATGTTTACCTTTATGTTTTCCAATGCGATGAAAATGTAGGAAACGATTCACACCCACCTGTTATGTTTCGTTGTAATTTTAATAAGTAGGCATGGTATATGGTACTCGTAGGTATGCTGAAATCTTTACACCTGCAATGTGAATGAAAACACGATGCTTGGGAGGTTACCTGGAGATTGGTGTTTAACTGGTGTAGATCCTACCTACCTAAGGCAGGTATTTTATTACGTTACAAAGTTCTAACGCTACACATTACGAAGTAGACACACCTGTCCATAATCTAATCTCCTTAGGCTGATGACACATTTTTTATGATAAAATTGTACATCCAACTTCAATAGGGAACTTGCATCTTTTTATTTTATTACGAAAATCAAAAGTATGATCCAGAGGAATATCAACTGTAGCATTAAAACTTTCTTATGATTTATTTTTCTGATGTTATATATATGCATTTGAAATCTGCACGCACCGGCAACCTCTGAAAACGCTCTAGGTATATTAAACAGTTATATTACTACTTATATTCTCGGCGCGTTTACTATGGAGTAAATCATTAAATTGCAATTATCTCCACAAAATTTGCGTTTAAGTCTAATACTTGTCATAAAAAATATCATTTCTAATTCAATATTCTATGTAACTGTTGTTATTTTATCAAAAAAAAATATTTTTTTGGTAATTTTAACGTGAAATAAAACTAATACAGTCGTTTTTTTTTTCTTTTGTATTATATCTCTACGTATATCCGCATCGATTGAGTGCAATTTACTTATACGAAACTAAAGTCCCATTCAAGTTCCCCATTTCTTAGGTAGACAAGCACAGTAAGGCAAAAGTACTGTGTTACGTAAAAGTGAGGATATTTTGTATGTAAATCGTAAAAACATACTTTTGTCGACGTTACCTAGGTATAGGTATGTCACTACATTTCCTACATATGTTTAAATGCCTGACTTTATATACTATTTATCATGACGTAAATTGATATCAGTGAAGGCAGCGACTTGTTTGCCTACATTACTAACCTAGAATATTATAACGCGTTGTCGGCATAAAACTACGAATTAATAATTTAAAACCCTTATAATTATAACTACCCACCGTTACCTATGCCATCAACTAGGCAAGTTCCAGTTTTGCATAAATAGGTAAGTTTTGTATTTGGGACTAATAAACGATACTTACTTAATAGGAAATAAAAAATTAACCTATCTACTTAGTTACCTACCTAATACTTATTACAAATGTATCTCTATTTGCTTTATCAGTAAGTAATAAAGTACAAGTCACTTCAACCAAAAATGTTATTGCGGGTAAATTAAATAGGTAGGTATTGTAGTGAATTCAATTTGCTACCTATCTCTAAACCCGCCACGAATAAATGATCTACTCTACTATGTAGAGTTGAGAATACCTACTTAGTAGTTAGTGTTGATTAATTGCGAAGGAAATTGTAACAGACTTGTGTTAATCAGCTACAGAATCATTCATATTATGTATGCTATGAATTTCTTGCTAATTCAATATGTGTTTACTTTGTGGTCGGGTTATACAACTAATGTGGTTACAAAGCTGCATAGTGTAGGCTTCCACGGACGATAGGTAAGTAAGTACTATAATAACATTAATAGCTCTGTAGGTACACGGTACCTATGGATTGAAATTTCACTATAGCACCCTTTTTCCTAGAAACTTTAAGGACGTGAATTGGAATATTGGAAAATACAACTATCTTTGAAACGCCATTAGGAAATATTAAGAACTGATTTTCTGATAAATGATTGTTTAAGTATTTGATTTAATCAATACAGATTGCTTAGAACTCCCTCTATAGGAAAAAAAACTATTATTGTTACGCATAATTGCTTTTCGCCGAAATAGTGATGTGCATAATTCTCATTACGCATAATTATATACGCATAACATTAAAAAGCATAAATAATGAAAGCATAATCTTCATGAAGACTAATGTCAAATAGCATAAGCACAAATAGGCATAATAATCAATTGGCATCATATCAAAATGCATAACAAAAAAAAGTTATGTACAAATGGCTCATATAAAGTGATACCTATCTACCCGTTCAAAATCCCTGAAATTTAAATTTTAGCCTATGGTTTTCTTAGTAGTAAATTGCCTAATTTTCATTAGTAGTAAGTTTTAATAAAAGGTTTTTCCGCTCTTTTATAAAAAAAAACCTCGAAGACGAAAGCGGGAGCAAGGCTCCCGCTTCCATCTTCTAATCTATCTGCGATCCGAGTCGGTTTTGCCACTAAGCCCCTGTTCCCTAGTACTTACGCTACGATCAGTCGATCACTCTCATTGATTGATCTCAGAGAAAAGGGAGTCTTCGAGGTTATTTTTTTTATAAAATAGCGGAAAAACTAATAATATGACAATAACTAAACTGAGTTTTATTCATGTATAAAACTGAAATTATGGATTATGAGATAATGAGAGATATACCAAATAATTATTAGCCCAAACAATAGTATGCGTAATGTGTATTCGGCCAATAAAGATTAGGTCAACTGAAATTATGCTATTAGCGTAGTATGCCAAAAAAGTAGTAGGCCAAAGTATTATTATGCGACAGTATTATTATGCCAATATAAATTATGCCAAATCAATTATGCGAAACTATATTAGTCAAAAAAAAATTATGCCAATGAAGGGGATCCCTGAACGGACAACTTGTATGGAAAAAATGACAAATTTTGTAATAATTTATAATAGTAGCTGATTTTTCTTTATAATGGATACATTATCAATTAAATAGTTACCTAGCGACAAAATCCAACAAAATTTCAGACCTCAAAAAAATTATAACTTAACTAGCTTCTGAAAAGTCAGAAAAAATATGAATAAATGGTTTTATCTTTATTTTGGTTCATTTACATTTGCTTTATAATATTCAAGATAAATATTAAAAAAAAACAATTCATGTTTTATTTAAATCTATATCAATACTTCCGGATGGAAAGTTTGTTGGATTCTTGAATAAAGCATCTAAGAATAATGTTATAAAATGATGTAAAGAAAAAAAACGCTATTATAAATTAATGTTTTTCAAAACCGTATTTTGCCTGGAGTAATAGGGAAGGTAGTTTTTCAGTAATATCTCGAAAACCTTTGAACTGATCTTGTTCAAAATAAACTACCTTTACCATGAAACCTTACCTATATTTATTTTGAAAGGCCACATGATGTGCCACACGTCTATGGGGTGCACCACTAAAAAATATTTGTCATTGTCATTTCATATACTGTAGCGGCTAACAAAATACACATATACTCCAAATTGTATTCAAATACATCTCATAGTTGTCGAGTAAAATGTCTGTGACATACGGATAGACGGACATAACGAAGCTGTAATGGTTCCGTTTTTGCCATTTTGGCTACGGAACCCTAAAAATTCTTCAACACTTAATGTTCAAACTAAACTAGAAAGCAAGTCCTACTTTAATGATAGACGTTAATTAGCATTTACTTAACTAAAAAAACAGGATAAGTAGATAAATAGGTACAGTAAAATACTTACGAATTACCACAAAACACAGTAGAACCTTCATGGTCGAAAAGATGCACTTCCGAGTTAAAAAGAGCAGTTGTTAATTTCCTTAAAGTTTTTATTGGTGTCGCGTTTGTCAACAAACCATGTCGGTCGAGCGAGTGGTCGGGCCGCTTGCCCGCTGGTGAGTGAGATAAGCCGAGCAACTCTCATCTCCATACCTACACTATCACGGTCAGGGTCAGTAGTCAGTACGGTAACAATAATATATAACCGTATGTTATTTTCGAAACAGTCTCACGCTGTGTCTCTAGAAGGGCGCATGACATTTAAAATATTTGTTCATTATGTTATGAGTTCTTGTTCCTACTGCTACAAATCACAAAAAAGTATCTAGTCCGAGTCTGGCTCGCGCTCTAAGAATATGTATATAGTTCCACCATTCCATTCTATGAGAAGCAAAACTAAGTTTGTATTTCCCTAAGATATATTTTTTATACCACGTCAGTCGTCGGTGGTAAACAACCTTGCGGGCCCGACTGATGGTAAGCGGTAACTAGCCCATGGATGGTTGCAACTCCAGGGATATCAAAGCAAGTTGTCGACAAATTAAAAAATTTCTTGGCCGACCACTTTCTTGGCCGACCGTACCGTGTCGTACGTATATACCTAACATATTTGCATAACAATAATCATGAGTTAGTCTTGCCTCCAAAAAACAATTACCTCAGAAATAAATAAATATATACCTACCAGTTTCCCAGCCTATATATATATAAACACACTCCTTTCTTACAAACCCCATGCTGTAGTCCCTCGGGAAAACCTCAGCTGAGAGCTCATTCCACAACTAGAAGGTTCGAGATAGTATACAAAACAAAGTTACTTTCGACTTAACTGTTAAGGTGGTTCGATTGCCATACAAAACGTTATTTGACATTCGCAGGCTAACGGCGTGGTATTTTAAGAAAAGTCCCTGGGCGACCGAGCTCCGCTCGGATGAAAATGGAGAAAATACGGAGAAAACGAATTTTTCCGGACATGAGACCTATCGAGATCGATTTCTCGCCCCCGTAACCACCTATATTCCAAATTTCATCGAAATCGTTAGAGCCGTTTCCGAGAACGTGATTGCAAATATATATACAAATATTGCTCGTTTAATAGTATAGGATAGGATTATGTAACAAACTTTCATAAATTGGCTTCCCATTTGCGCCAAATTCCCCCTTTCCTAGAATAAACTTGTATAAACTAGATTAATTTGAGAAATTGGTTAGGGACGTGATATTTTGGGAAAACTATTTTTCTCAAATTAATCTAGTTTATACAAGTTTATTCTAGGAAAGGGGGAATTTGACGCAAATGGGAAGCCAATTTATGAAAGTTTGTCACATAAGTTTCTTAAAATATCACGCCGTTAGCCTGCGAATGTCAAATAACGCTTTGTATGGCAATCGAACCACCTTAAAGATACCATACTTCTCGGGTGTGACCTAGAGTATGGCATTACGCTACCGCCTACGCCTACTTCTTTTTTCATCGCCTATCGGAAAATACAAGAATTTTTGTGTAACAAATCGTTTGACTTTCGTAATTTCGTTCGATTAACGCCCTCGCGTTTGGTCCGCCGGTACCAGCGCTATGACCATCATTTTCCTTTTCTTCATTACGTAATTAGACCCCTGAAGGGTCTCCATACCTGGTACAAATATTTTAAAATCTCCCGGTCTATTTTTCCCATTTCATGATTCTAGGTCAGTGAGAAGTGCCCTGTAGGTTTTGATTGCTTTGTTTTTGATTGTTTAACCTACGATAGAATCGGCCGTATGTTTTGATCAGTGTAGTCATCTCCACTTATCTCCATCTCCACTTATAATAAATCTCTAAATAAAAAAAAGAATCAGCCAGTTTGAAACTAAGCTTTGTGTTGTTACGAATGTTCTCAGCATCACATGAACGGAAAAATATAAAACATTTTTTATAGGTACATTATTATTCTAGCTGTAATTTAGGATAGGTTGTATCCGACTGCAACAATTAATTAATTTTCCATAATATACGACTTCATTTAATTTTTCATTTATTATTCTTAAAGTATATCGCCGCCACATCTGTCAGCTAAAAGAAACGTCAAAATCACAGACTAATAAGAGATACTACGGATAAAATGGCGGAATTGCTTTGCCTTTCTTTCACCTATTAATAATTTTAATCCACGATATATAAATATAGATAAAAAAAAAAACATAGGTACCAAAAGCAAATATAAAATTAATCGATTTTGATATGCGAACTTATATGCGCAAATGTCGTATTAACGCGTAATTTCAACAAATATATCAACAAATTCGAACAATATAAACTTGGTTTTTTTGAATGGCACGCGCGCGCGCTCTTTGCGTATTCAGCCAAACCACGAAAACCGAAACTGGAAGTTCGTATATCTGCATTCCTGTCACTTGTTAGTGCGATAGAGATAGAGATACCCGAATATTTTCGAATTCCGAAGTTCGTGGTTTAAAAGAAAATACGGATGTCGGATGGATCTAAATTAATATTTTATGTGTAAATATGGTTAAAATTATTTGGAAATACTATTGTTGTTATTGTTTATAGTATAATTGACTAGCTTTAAGTTTAATATTGTACGTCCGAAATGGGCAAGCTGTTGGACTTTATTTTACCCAAAACAACTAAATGTACACAGTTCTGACAATAAGGAAATCTTATTTTATCTTATCTTATCGAAAATAGGCATGTGGACACTAAATAAAATAATCATCATGTTGTATTTTTTTAAAAGAAAACAACGCAAATAGCAACGCAACGCAATATAGGTAAGATAATCACTAAGTTATAAGTGTCCAAAGTTTTAAGAGGGGGTTTGTTGTGTCTCTTTTCCTCAAAACGCACCTTTATAATGATACGATTGTTTTTTACTTTGACGCTCGAGGATCGTGACGTCACGGTCCCTGATCGTTTTCTCACTCTAACAAGCGACATTAAAACGGTTGTAGCTTCGTAATTTTTTGAGATATTTGAATGAGTTTTTCGTTTCTTCTTTCTTTTGAAGTGAGTCTACAGCTACACCTTTATTTGAAAGACAAGCGGAAAGAATCCATACTATCCATACTTCCATACTAATATTATAAATGCGAAAGTGTGTCTGTCTGTCTGTCTGTTACCTCTTCACGCCTAAACCGCTGAACCGATTTAGATGAAATTTGGTATACAGATAGTTTGAGCCCCAAGGAAGGACATAGGGTAGTTTTTATATCTGAGGGGCTGAATCAGGGGGTGGAAATTTGTATGGAGCTACTTAAACCGCTGCACCGATTTAGATGAAATTTGGTATATAAATAGTTTGAGTCCCGGGGAAGGACATATAATAGGTTTAATCCCGGAAATCATCCCCTAAGGGGGGGGGGGGGTGAACATTTGGATGTAATCTATTTTGATGAAATTTGGTGTAGATATAGATTAAGTCCCCTAAGAGGGTGAAATTAGGAGTGAAAATTCGGATGGAACCCATTTTAATACAATTTGGTATAGAGATAGTTTGAGTCCTGGGAAAGGACAAAGGATAGTTTTAATTACGGAAATCACTCCCTAAGGGAGTGAAATGGGGGGTGAAAATTTGGATGGATCCCGTTTAGATGGAATTTGGTATAAAGGTAGTTTGAGTCCCGAAGAATGACATTAGATAGTTTTTATTCCGAAAATCATTCCCTAAGGGAATGAAATAGGGGGTGAAAGTTTGGATAAAACCCATGTAGGTACCTAGATGAAATTTGGTATAGAGATAATTTGAGACTCTTCGAAGGATATAGAATAGTTTTTGCCTCGGAAATCATCCCTTAAGATGGTAGACGTTGGTTTGCAATATTTTTTCTAAGGTACAAGTTCTACGCGGACGAAGTCGCGGGCAACAGCTAGTATTTAAATAAGTCACTTTTTAAATATTTTAATGTGTTTTTTTTACAAAATATTCTTTAATATCACTGGCTGTAAGTCTAAACAAATTAAATTGCAAGCTTAATTTACTTAAACAATTATACACAGGAGCAATGAAAACGCATACAGAATATAAAACATTTCTAGAAACATGTATTTGATTAAATTACTCTTAGTTAGAAATAATATATTTGTGTAAATAATTATGTTATTCCACATTCTGCCTCTTAATTATTTAACTTGATCAGAGCACGATGCGTTTTATCGCAATTCGCAATTGTTTTACGTGACGTTTCAGTACATTTTCGCCGGAAAATGTGACGATAAAACCTATCGTGCTAGGCGGCCAGCAATTGAGTTCGAGGCTGATAAACTGTGTGCCTGTAGCCGGAGAGTGGAGCTTGCCCAACAAAGGATGGGATACCATGGTACCTCTATGGCTTCCAAATTTTCCAAGGTAATACGGAAGTACAGGCTTGTCTAGAGTAGAAGCTCGGTGTTGGAGCTTATAAAGTTATAAGTAAGTCTACATGAGTACGAGAACCTCGTACTCGGCGGAGCTCCTCTCTTCGCCGTCGAACGGGTAGTAGCACGTCTCGTGGCTCGGGTGGATCTGGAATTAGATTTTTTTAAAGATTAGGTTAACGTAATTGAGTCATGAATATGTCATAATTTATAACATACAGCCAATTTATACTAAGCAGAAACTTCCGCTAACGAAATTTAGGGTGTTACCATACCACACCAATCGATCGATGGTGGTCGACGGCGATCGACAGTTTCTACTATCAGTCAAACCTACCACACCAATCGATCGATATCGATCGATGGCATTGATCGATTGGTGTGTTAACACCCTTATTCGCCACGAGCGGGGTTTGAACTCGCAATCTCTGGAAACCGTCCATTGCTCTTATCCAACTGACGAGCTACCCGTGGGTCCCGCTTGTGGCAACGAATCTTTCAATCCCTTCACTCTTCTAATGAACCTTAGGGAGGCTCGTAGCGACACTGTTAAAATGGGGTAGCGCATGGGGTAGGTGTTACTAACGATTATCAATGTAACTTGGGACGTTGGTGCCGTATCAGAAGTTGTAACAACTTCACGGTAGATGTCGCTACGGGCCTCCCTAAGGTTAATTAGAAGAGTGAAGGGATTGAAAGATTCGTTGCCACTAGCGGGACCCAAGGTAGCTCAGTTGGATAAGAGCAATTGACGGATTCCAGAGGTTACGGGTTCAAATCCCGCTCGTGGCGAACAATTTTTAAATTTTCCACTTTGATCGAAACATACAGTCAGCCTTGCAGATTTCGAGGCATTTTGTGAACACATATCATTTAGGCTCTTGTTACGCGAGCTTATCATAATCCACTTTTATATACATATAGATAAAGCGTCGCTTTCTTAAATAAATAAGTAAGTATGCACGAGATGCATCGCTACGAGGCACTAACTAAGTATGACGATAAATGAATTAGGTAAGCCCGGTGTAGATAGGAAACACAGCGTTAAAATATATCGATGGATATTGCAGGTATGATATACGAGTATTTAATGCTCTATGACTGAGCTTGTTGCATCGCAGATCGCAGGGGACTTTATTATCTAGTGTCTGTTAGGCCGCGGCATACACATACACCAAAACGCACCAACGCAGCATAAGCAGGGAGATCCGCTGGCATGCTACTGCTTTCTCCCATAGATCTTAATTCAATTGAAATAAAGTGTAACATCCTTTAAGACGCCCTGGTGCGTACCAGCGTATTTTGGACGCGGTAGTTCTCAAGGGATTTTAGGCAATCCTCTCCACTGCACAAATTAAAAAATCCATCTGAAATAGCCCTCACCTTGCCAGGGGTGACGCAGCCGTCGTGCGTTACGCGACCGAAGTAGAGCTTCTCGCCGTCGGCGGTGACGCCCGCCTCCACCGCGCCCGGCGGCACCGCACCGTTCGTTGAGAACTGCCACGAGAACATCGCCGGCACCAGCACCTGTCATTTTGTCAGTATCAGTCACACAACATTTTGTCAGCGCTGTCCATTGTATACAATGTATTTGCACCTCAGACACCCCAATTTGAAGTAAAATTTTGGATGTCCTCGAAAAACAACAAAATAACTATCTCGTGGTGATATCGCCTATTTTAGACCCTAGATACCATCTATTGTGGCACTCTTTGGGGGGAGGCATATGTCCAGCAGTGGACGTCTTTCGGCTGAAATGATGATAATGATGATGATGATACCATCTATTCGATAAACACTTTTTTTAAGATAAGTATCACTGAAGAAATTTTCCTAGTAACTGATTCCAGCTTTTGCCATATTTGAAAACGAAAACACACAATAGTTATAGGTATAGTCAACCAATTTGATTCCTAGGCCATCATAGAACCTTGCCGTTGTAAATGCTACGTCAATACGGGTTACTATAAATGACAGGGTTCTACGGTGGCCTAGGAATATAATTGGTTAACTGTACGAACAGTCGCCATCACATACAAGTACCTACACTATAGGTGTTCAAAAATATCGGCACATGCACCCTAATGCCTTGAAAATAGAGGTGTGTTCCGATGTTTGTGACGTGCTTGTTTGCTGCGATGTATGTGATGGCGCTGTACTTTTGAACCTTAAAATACTAATAGTAGACTCGTCTTAAAGATATACCTAACATAAAGACCAAATAATGTCAATAATCACCTCAAATTGATCCTTCAGGATCTCCTCCCCGTTGTGCGCTATGTAACAGGCGTTTTTGGAGGGGATGACCTTGGCGGGCAGGATGTCACCCTCGTGCGGCGCGCGCCCCGCGTAGATCTCCTCGCCGTCCGCGTCCGTGCCCACGCGCAGCGCGCCCGGGGGGATGCTGCGCTGGCTCAGGCACGCCGGGACCCAACGGTATGAACCTGCATATCACAAGCGTGATCAAGCGGGGCAACATTTGAAGTTAACATGCAGGACATATGGTAAGCATTTCACAGCGCGTGAGCTATTGGAATAGATTTTGATGCTGGTGAGATCGTTGATTTTGCCATAAAAACGTCTAAGTACCAGAGTAGAACAGACCCGAAGAATGTTTGAAGTTCTCACGGAATGTAACAACAATAACTTAAAAAATGTCATTAATCATTATATTTGCAGGCACAGTAGCACGCGCGGTTTGTGTCTAGGTCTAGTAGTATCAGAAATTGAAAATAATTTACTTTAAAAACAAAGTTTAAACTGACTTCAAGTACTTCACCAAGCCACATATATAGGTAGGTAGGTAGGCATATATACCTATAACCTACATGAAAATATTATTGTAAGACCAGAATTAACTCAGATTCCGATTAGATACTAGCATATCTTATGTTATGATAATCTTAGTCTAAACTAAGGGAAGAAATAATAGTAGAAGAAGTAATAGTAGGTAGTAGGTACCTTAACAACATTCAATGCGTATTTAGGTATTTATGAACAGTCAGGGGTATTATATACGTCGGTACATAAATAAGGACGTACTTACAGATATTTATGTCCTTTTTTATGTAGGTACGTATATTATTAGTTATCACCCCTGACGGTACAAAACGTAAAAAAAGCGTATATGATACATAGACATTTCATAGAATCCGTGAAATAGATAGCTAAACACATAAGACTTACGCGAGAGTTCGTGTAAATCCGCGACAAAGGTGATATTAGAACAATTACACAAGTTCGAGTTCATGGAAATTAATTAATTGGTGATATGAGTTCCTACTCAAATATACTCCAAATTATAACTTTGCAAGACAACACAAGTAAGCGACGGCCAATACTCTTTATGGAGTATATCGAACAGTATTCGAATACGATTCATCTTTCAAGACACGAAAGGGTGGATTGGATTGGATGGAAGGAGGAAAAAGGAGTCCACAGAGAGGATTGGCCCAACAGCGGCAAACAAAACATCCAAGCTAAGGGCATGATAACACCTTTATCTACACCTACATTTCTATATAGTTGATGATTTGATTTCACTTTCCAAGTAAATACCTAAGTCAACTGTAACTTTTCTGATAAGGATAAAAACGTTGTCTACTAGCACTGTCATCGATATAACAGAAAGATAATGGGTGATCAAGGATAAAGAGACCAGCCTTTACTGATAAAATCTTGATTAATAGTTGTTTTCGGATGAAATGGATTTAAGGTGGTTTTTCATCGATTGAAACAGTAAATTTAGGCACTTGGATTAAGGTTTCTGGCATAGCAATGTGTTCCTTTGACTTCTTAACTTGGTGGTGTTGAGTCTCTTTGGCTAGTGAGACTCGCGATCTTAAATCGATACTAGACACCGCAAATTTCTCTCGCACTCTAATTTGGGATGGTTTCTTACTGAGTTCTAGATGACAGATAAAGATAAAATGATCTAATAAAAAGGTGTTATCTCCCCATGGCGTGCCCCGAGCCCGAGACTTACTCCATGGCAGCTCGACCGTCTCTCCGGGCAGTTCTGGGACTGCCTCTTCCTCCGGTGGCGGGTCGTCCACCACGTGGACAGATTCGGGCAGGGGGGGATAGGGATAGAAGTAGGCGGGGTGGACAGGGTTAGTACATGACCCCAGGGGGGCCGGGGTACATGTGCGGGGGGTGGCCCGGCGGGTGCATGGGCGGCGGGCCGCCGTAACCGTGATACCCAGGATGTCGGCCTGGACAACACAAGTTTATGAAAAAAATGTTGACATTCTTGAATAGAAGTTGGTAACCATCACATAAAAAGAATAATAATACTTAGAGTCATAATACTTATATTATATCATTTTGTCGCCAGTTTCAGTAAAACGAGGAATTTCTAAAGCTGATAATACCGATCACTGATAACTACAGTATTTTTATAATTTTAATCGAAATTAGTAAATAGTTATTAATCCTCAGACAAGATTAGATAAAAAAATTGCCTTTCAAGAGACCATGATATCCAACTGGCCGTATTTTATTGTAATATGTATATGTACATCTACTTATTAGTAAATGCAATGTAGGTCATCCTCCTAGCGTTATTCCCGGTGGTGCCCCTAAAGGAGCCCGGGGTCCGCTTTGACACCTAATCCCAAGATTTGGCATAGGCACTAATTTTACGAAAGCGACTGCCATCTTACCTTCCAACCCAGAGGGAAAACTAGACCTTATTGGGATTAGACCGGTTTCCTCACGATGTTTTCCTTCACTGAAAAGCTAACGCATATTTCGTACATAAGTTCCGAAAAACTCATTCGAACCCCCGACCGCCGCTTGACAGCCGCATGCCTGAACCACTGGGCTACCGTAGCTTCTTAATGTAGTTATATGATAGATAATTGATAAATTTATAATTGCTAGCATTATGTTTTTTTATTTTATTTGTACTTATAACTTATAACCAGACATAGTAAATTTTGTAGCATTTTCTGTGCAGTGTACTGTTGTTAACTGAATAGTTTTTTTTTAATTAACTTTAATTAACAAATTTGATTGATATTGTCTTTTTCTATTCCTGTATCTGTCATTTACATAGGCTGTAGCTCAAATACAATGACACCACTAATAAATCATCATCTATTGTGTGTTAAATTACATGTTTTATAAATTCTTGGTATTATTTATAAAAATAAACAGTTCGAATTCGGTCCGGGTCCGGATTCGGTTTGGTTCGGATGGCAAGTGCAAACAAATTAAAAACAAAACAAACCATAAGCAACAGCTGTCACATTTCTGATTTCCCACCAAAATACAGTTCAAAATGAAAAGACGAAAGTCCTAAACTATTAAGATTTTATTCGTGTTTGTAAAGACAACAGTGTACGTTCCTTTTAAAATGGCCGAAGAAATTAATAACTGCACTCCTGAAGAAATTGCGTGAGTAGCAAAAGTACGAATAGAAAACTTGCTGCCTGAAAACTTTTACTATTCTGTAGTCTGCTATTTATTTAAAATTTGTCGTAGAAAAAGTATTGTATGCAACGGTGTATAACTGGTCTAAAAACGCTCGTGGCGTCTTTAATTGCGATGTTCGCCAAGGCTCGCATCGCAACCCACGCCACTCGCCTTTTAAGACCCTTCTTATACAACAGTTGCATAAAATACTATTGTCAGCTCCGTTAACACAACCAGTGCTGCACCGAAAATGCTACAAAATTTGCGATGTCTGCTTCTAACGTTCTAACCAAATGTGCAAGATGGATGCACATAAAATATTCTTGTACATTAGACACTCCCCTAATTTTTTACTTCGAGCGATGGCGTTGAACGGGATCAAGTTGATCAAACATACCTACCTCATTCGCGTCGTTGCAAAATGTAGAGTGTTTCAGGTGTGCGTCCTGCTATACAATATGAATATACCTACACACACGACATACGTGAAAGGCTATAAGTGAGTATTTGCACTGTACATTGCCACTTGTAATAATAACGCTCAACACAAAGAAAATGTGAATCAACCCGCTTAACATGTGAACAACAGAAGGCATGAAGTTAGAATCATTATAAAATCTTCATTTGAAGTACGATATCTATACTATACGTAGGTATGTCCTTGTTTAGTTTATGCTCAGTACCTTTTAATATATTTGTGCGATACCTACTATAGTCGACATAGGAAGAAAAAATTGCCTGCGATACCTAGTTATGTTTCCGGGGTAAGATAGGACGGCATTACTCCTGCTGAAAACCTTTAAATTTTTAGTAGTCTCCGAGATTTTATTGGGTTACCTATCTACCTATAGGTACTTCATTTTGATAACCTGTTTATGAAACTGTCTCATAAAACTTGGTTATTTATTTTGTAAAGATAGTAAGCAACTAGTATGACATGAGTACTGGCGCGGGTGCACGTTAGATTTGCATGACAATACGGGCGCCGTTCGCGCCTCGTCGGTTCGTACATAACCTTCCAGATACTTTTCTCACGACCAATATATTGTGTACCTATTCATATTTCTTTCGAATTACGCACTCTTACAGTTTTACTGCTAATTGACAATAAAAAAAAATCGAACGCCCAACAAATAAAGTAGCAATCATTGATAAGCTCGTAATGAATTAGTTACTATTGTTTTTTATTGATCAATACGATCAATTTATAGCAATACTTATTTTCTTGAAAAGCAACTCTAGTAATCATTGATATCTACGGTTAATCAGCATATAATCTGATGATCTGAATATTATGTTTGATATTAACTTTCAATTCTTCCCTGACGCAACCAAATGAAAATTTTCGTAAATAAAAATTACATTAATACAAGTAACAGTAATCGGTACTGAACTATTTGCTTATTTCAGCACATATTGCGTTCAATACAAAATATTTTTGAGTATACAATCAAGGAGAGGCAATAACTCAAAGATAGTTTTCTAGTACACTTGCTTTATCAGATATCAGTATCGTAATCAGCTACTTACCTGCCATGGTGTAAGTCTCCTCACTGACTGATGCCCTCACGCGCGCTTCGAAATATTTAACTTGCGTGTGACTCAACTCAACTGTTATCACTATCTACGTTGATAGGTGGATGATTCTCTCGCTGGCTCTACTCTATATATACATACTCTGTATCTACGAATTTAAAAATGTATATATCCTATTCCTATACTATTAAACGGGCAATATTTGTATATATATAAATATATTTGCAATCACGTTCTCGGAAACGGCTCTAACGATTTCGATGAAATTTGGAATATATGTGGTTACGGGGGCGAGAAATCGATCTAGATAGGTCTAGTTTCCGAGAAAATTCATTTACTCGAGATTTTCTCGCATAAAGATTTGTTAGTGCAATATAGTACGTAATTTCACCGCAGCTGTCATCGCTTGATTAGACGAATGGTTATAACATTCAAATCCCAGCGAGAGAATGTTTCTTTTTGCTTTATTTTTTATAGAGAATGATTTTTCGTAGTATTAAAGCCGGGAAAAGCATGGTTATACGTTTTTTTTATTGTTTATATATCTTTTTGTTTTTAAATTATAATAGATATTAAAAACATGTTTTTTATAGCACTGTGCCTTCTTTTTTTCATAAGGTTATTTAGGTTGAAAAAAGTTAGATTAGTCAAGTGAGTGGGCAACTCGACTGTTAGAGATTCTTAAGCCGCCCGAAGGCCTGTAACTCGGCTTAACGACTACTGTCATAGACAGCAGCCGGGATCAACTGCTTAGCGTGCCTTCCAAAGCACGGAAGCGCTCATTTTAGTAACCACTCAAACAGGCGGTCACCCATCCAAGGACTGACCGCTGCCATCTTTGCTTAACCTGCGTTATTGTTTCCGATTCGCAGGCGCCAGTGGGCTAATAACGCTTCGCTAGATGGTGCTCATCATTATCGGAAACTTAATTCAGGCATTAATAATGCCTTTCTTTGAATTTGTGATTCTAAATGCTGAGTTAAGAATATTATTTATTTATAATTTCTGGTTGTAATTTTTCCCTTTGTAGGTTAAAAAATGGTTTATACCTAGAATCTCTATTTTATTATTTGAAAATCATATCCGTCGCAAGTTTTTTTTTATGTTGAATTATTTTTTAAAGAGCATTGTGTAATGCAATATCTACTCACCTAACTCTATCTAGAGAGTTCTGCTCCATCATTTTTATTTTTTGTTGGACCCTGAGCAATTCATACCTATACCTTTTTTTTCTTGGAGAAAACCTGCGAACCAGCCTGGTACCCAATCATCGGGGGATGACTGGGATCTGTGGTTTTTATATCCACTAAAAACCCCTTACAGAAATCCAAATCTTAATAGGCCAAGTCGTTTTGGAGATAATTTAGAATAGAAAACATCCAAGACTCAGAAACAAATATTCATGTCCATCACGCAAACATTTGCCCTTTTCCGGGATTCGAACGCGGCGGCGACCCTCCAGCTTCGTAAGCAGTGTCACTACTCCTTAATAACTCTATTAATAACTTCCAAAAAAGGAGGATTCTTATGTTTAATGTTTGATTACCTCAGAACTCCGTCATATTTAATTTATGAACCGATTCGTATTTTTTATTTTAGTGAAAGTACGAGTATTTACTTCCAGATTGGTCCCATTGTTTTCAAAAAGCCAGTCAGATGATGGAATCCATGAGGAATTGAGGAAGGTCCTCAATTGTATTAAGCACGCGTCACAGAATAAGTAAACGCGTGTATAGATTTTGGTATTTTCTATTATAACTCGTGTAGGTATAAATTTAGCCTCGGAAACAACAAATTTGGTGAAATGGAACTGATTATGAAGACTCTCGTAGGGAACCATAATATCAGCCCTTAAAGCCTACGCCAAAACCAAACACCAACACGAGTGGAGTAATGAGGCTGGCTAAAGACACTCTAAGCTCTTCATAGAAGGAGTGGACTCGGGCTGGACCAGAAAACTCTGGAAATCCAGTAGGAAGCAACTCAGAATTATATCTGGGGTGTTCACAGGTCACTTCAGGGTCATTGATCTCTTGGCCAAGATGGGACTATCGGATAGTTAAGACTGTAGAATGTGTGGCGAGGAGGATGAGACTATGGAACACTTATTGTGTTAATATCATGCCCTTGCCAGACAAAGAATGAACTATTTTGTTAGCGGCTACCCGCAACCAAAGGAATTCAAGGTGCACTTGGTGAACTGCATCATCCGTTTTGTGGAAATGATGGAGCAAGCCTGGGAGCAGGTATAAAGGAGAGGACAAATGCACAAAAGATCCCACTGGGTCGAAGTGCATCCGAAAGGGCCCTCACCTAGATAAGATTATGAAGACTACAGACGTCACATATTCTGTGATTCCGTTAAAGTAGCAACTAATGAAGTGCCAAAGCTAATTCTGAGATCCTTGAGGAATCGACGGAACTCCTCAAATATTATCGGCCTACTTATAGCGAATGGGTGTTTTCTGTAATAATCAACGCATTTGCTCTCGGAAACCAGTTCATGCAGTAGGTATAGTGGGAAGGAAATGTTAATGTATGTTCCTTGGCGAAGTAATGAATTGAATTCGGTTTAAACTTTGTTTTTAAAGTAAATTGTGAATACCATTTGTTGGTATAACTTTTTGTATTAGTTGTTTCCTTTATAGTCGGGGGTTTAAATTTAATAATTTTCAATTCCAAGGCGAGTTTTTTAAGACCAATGAAAATAAGCATCTTTTAAAAATAAAATTAAAAAATATATAGGAAGTAAACTTACTCGTATTTTCACCCGAGCAGAGCTCGGTCGCCCAGATTAACTATATTATATATGTTAAGTCGGATTATCCACTTTGGCCATATTCTACCAAATCAAACTAGTTGCTTATAGGATATACCTACATTAATCGGAGTCAATAACGCAATACTCCATTTCTACGTACTTAAGTAGGTACCTATAGGATTTTCATAACTATCAGTGTGTCACTGAAATTGTGAATAAAGAAAATTCAAACTGTTTGTGTAGGTATGTATTGGTTTATTGAATGGAAAGGCGTCTGTAATTTAAAAAGAAGTAAGTGTTGTGCTGACTAATTTTAAATCAAGATAGTCAGTCATGCTGAAATGAATAACACATTTTTTTCGAGGAATGTTTAATCCAAGTTGGTACCTATCTTGTATTAAATACTTGGAATAGTCGGAAGGTATTATTAATGCAATATTCGCGATGTAATCCCTTAAACTAAAACTCCCAAGAGAATACTATAATCTCTAAAAGTAAGGGTAAATCTACTTATTTATAACTACAATATCCAGGTGCGTTTACAGTGTGCAATCTCGTAGTGCGTCTTGTATAAGACGGCTGAGCTCCATAAACGCGGGTAGGGTCCCGTCGGTGCTCCTCCTCGTGAGCTTGGGCATCGCGGCGTAGGTCTGCACGAGGTCCCGCAGCGTTTCCACCACCAGGTTTTGCAGCCCGTCCCGGGTCGTTCGATTCATCATCTCGACGGCACGAATCGTCGCAATCGTCTGAAAAACAAGAGAATGGTTAACATAAAATGTTTTGAAATAGGTTATTTGTTAAACGAAAAATATTCATCCATTGTGAACTATAGCGGCTCCCACAATGTACGTATCCTGTAATGTTTTTTTTATTTGATGAGAAATGTAAGTAAATAAAACGCAGTGCACGCACCTTGGTCTTCCAAACATCAAGTACTTCTCCTAGCGCGTATCCCCAACGGTCATTTTTGTAGTTTTGTATTTTATTGCGGAGTATCAGTAAATGATGATTTCGGCAAATATCTGTACAAGTGTAGGTAGGTACATAGATCATTATATTCTATATTTTGAAATAAAATATTAAATTACAGTCTTTTAAAAACGGGTAAATTTATAAAACACGATAGCAGATACCAAGAATGGTGGTGTGGATAATTGGACATTGGATTAAAATAAGATGCGTACAAAAAATGGAATATACTTAAAGATTTTCTTTTTTATTACAGTTGCTCAAAAAGTCTTACTTTTTTAGCTAAATATCGTGCAGAAAGCCGTTTGATACACGTGCGTAAGTGTAATTTTCGGTAACCTATCGCAATCACTAAATTTAATTTCCCAACTGCATCGTTTGTTCGAATTTTCATTTCGGCAAAAAGCTAATTATCTGGAAAACCCAAAAGCTTTTAATTTTTTTTTATACTTATCTCGTAGAATCCATTAGGTTAGGTTAAGGGGATCCCTTACGCCAATGATCTGAATCCCTTAGTTTTCTAATGCTTTTTGTAGCTTATCATATTAGCTTTAAGCAATATAGTGTCCCATATTTACTTCAAACATCACTGTCTTCGAGATATTTGGCATCAAACTTGAACAATTTTAGACCAAAAAACAGGTTTTTTGGCCATAACTTTTGTGTTAATTAGTTTACAATCAAAACCCTACACACGTTTGTAGAGACATCAGAGACGAACCCAAATATGTAGATTTCGTATATGTTAGATCTTTCACAGCAATCTTATAACAAAAAAGGTGTTGTTTTAGACATTGTTTAAAAAAATCATAAAAAAATAACTAATCATTTCTTTCAAAATATGGTACACCAAAATGGAGATTAAAGATTGAAGAATCGATAGCCGTTTGCCTTATACATAATTCTATCTGTAGTGCAAAAGTATTTGTATCGATTCAAAACTATTCAAAAGTCGATGAAAACCTCGGGTAGCCCCTTAAGTAGGTTTATTTTCTTATCCTGAAAATGTCATGGCTTCAGAGTTAAACGGTTTTTAGGATAAATGAAAATTCGGACAAACGAATACAGTTGGGAACCCTTTTTTAGTGATTCAAATAAGTAACCGTAATTTTCACTTGTTCCGAGTCTAAACCCAAGGCACCTCGGCACCCGTGCGAATTGACATATGTACTTTTAGCTTTTTATCTGCCGCTTTGATTAAAATTTGCTCTATACTTTACTTTTTTTCATGCAGCTTATCCCAGAAAAACAACTATCCATGTATTAATTTATACTACCTATACATAATTAACTGGTAAGAGTTATTTGAATTCCGCGCAAACTTTGAGCTTCAAAGTAGCAGATGAGTATGCAAATGAGGAGACGAGAAGTAGGTAGTTGCGCATACTTTGATCGGTGCCTAGTTAGATAGATGGGCATTTGACCTTTTCGACGCCAACGAAGTAACTATATATCCGCACCGCAGGTTCGACGCCAACGACTGATATATTCGTCAAGGAGCCCAGCGCGATAGCAACTTTAACTCCGCACTTAATACCTATCTTATTCAATTTCAATTTTATTTATTCATCAACCAACTGGGATCATGTTTGTTAGTAGATAATTAAAAATAGGGTTAGTGGTTATATTAATGATTATTGACTTGGCATGTGGTTGACATCTTTTCTCTTTGACAGAGCGTTGAAAAGGTTAAAATAATTGTCGTAAGTTGATAAAAACAATAATTTACTCAGGGTCAGTTTTGTGACCAAAATTAAGCAATGCAAATTATGTGAAAGTGAACTTGCATCACATTTTTTAAATGAAAAGAAAAACTTAACTTTAATACAAACTGAATATAAGTAGGTAGGTACTTAATTGTCGTCACAAAACTAACTGGCACGGAGTTAATTTTTGTTTAACAACTTACGCTAATTGGGTACACATTTTTTTTCAGAATGCCCTGATGTGAATGAAAAGTACTTAGGTGGGATCTGGTACAGTAAAGTTGTAGTTCAAGTTATAGAGAAAATAAAACGTATTACAAAGTTAACTTGCCAATTCCACAATTTTGTTCATCGTCTCCTTCTGGACAGTCCTCCTTGCCGTTACATATGTTTTGAACCGGTGTCGTTGCGCCTGGGTCACCTTTGCACGAGTACTCGGTGAAGGTCGCCTTGACTGCGCAGGTGCGTGCGCATGCCTCCGTGCACTCGGCCATCAGGCACTTGGTACCCATGCAGAGGCACTCCATAGAAGGTAAGACCTTTCCGTTTCCCGTTTTCGATCGCTTCATAGCTTCTACGAGTTTCTGGCCCACGGATAATAAGAAATTATAGCCAGCCTCTACTTCTAATTCGTTATCAGCCTTCGCCAATATACCATCATAAACGGAAGATAGCCCCGCAAATACTTCGTCTCTCAAACGCTTCACTGCGGTATCATCCGGTTTTTTTTGTATACTTTGTGCTTGTAAGTTCTTGACCGTTTCTTGCAAACCAACAATTTTTTGTAGCTGCCGACTAGGCACCATTTTAGTAGCCAGAACTTCAATAATAATATGGTACATTTTTGTAGCTTCAAATTTATCCGTTCCTGCTCCTGTATGATAAATACATATAAAACAACAGTTCGACTAGCCTCCATCCTTATAATAATTATAGTGTATGTAAATGGCGGAGCGCCCATACAAGCCGAATCTCACCGGCATGCCTAAAATTTATAGCAGTAATATCTATTCTTGTATATTTTAATTTATGTAATGTCGATAGAACAATACAGGATATTTTGTTGTGTTTTCGTCGTGAAATGAAGTGAAATGATACAGTGTTTTTGATTGATATTATCATACTTTTTGCGCCTTGTATACAACGTGTATTTTTAATTTGTACATTTCTGTGTTTTGTGCAAATAAGTTTACTTTTAAATAAATAAATATGTTTATTGTCACCAAAAAATATTTCATGTTATCATTAAGTACCTTTACTTGTAGCTGTGCTTGGGCATTGTGGTTGTTGTACCTAATGTTAAACAAAACGCGTAGGCCCGTTTGACCAATTGGTAGAACCCGCTTGACCACGAGCGTTGTAAAGGTTTCGAAACGTCGGGATAAACAATAGTCCTACTATGTACATCGGGATGTATGTACATTTAATCTAGGGTTTTGTTGAGATAGGGCTTGTAGAGTTGCAAATATGTAACCTAATAGAAAAAGCATGTGTTGGCAACATCATTTACAAGAAATATTTCATTTGGTATAGTATGATGTCTGTAAAAACAAGCCTTCCTTTATTTTTCTAGCCGTTATTATTGTCTCCTAATTACTTACCCTCTATTACGCCATATTCAAGCAATAGTTTGTATAAAACAGCTGGTGTTGATGTTGCTTTAAAAAACAAATAACTCTTTAAGTTACCTTCAGTGCACCCATTCTCATCAGATTCATCCACGCAGTCGACTTTACCATCACATATGAGGTTTAATGAAACACTTCGGGCGCCGCTTACTGCTTGGCAAACCCATTGCTGTAGTGAATATCGCTGCCAACACGTGGTGTTGCAAGAAGTGGTGCAGTGACTTTGAAGACAAAATTGGTCATTGCATGTGCATAGGGGAGGGGCCCATGGCTTCTGTTTTCCAAACTCTACATTCTTGTCTAGTGATGAACTGTCCCTGCGATAAAATACATTTTTGTATCTATCACGGATACACAGTGCCCCTTCAAGTGCTGCTCTCACTAAACTCACTATTTGAGCAATTTCATGCACTTCTTTAATTAGCTTTCCTTTTTTCTTTTGTATTTTAATGGGGGCAACGATGTCTAAGTATGCCATTTGCGTTTTGAGGACATTGGTTAATGTTTGTTTCCGAGTTTTCATTACAACTTTATCCACGCTATTTTGCACTTCTAGACAATGTTTTGGCATAATATTATTTATTTCATTTACTATGTGGTTAGCGTCCAACAGCTTTTTGTTGGCTGTAAAAGAGTAAACAATTTCATCATGCATCACGTAGAAACTTAAATGGGTGAGATACCTAAAGCAAACGTTAAAAAAAATAAGGATTACCATGTAAGGAGCATTGATCTTCGTCTGAATTATCTGTGCAGTCGTTTTCGCCATCACACAATTTTGTTAACGATATCATATTTTGCTCTTTAAGGCAGGTAAATTTATCCAACATTGATATTTTCAGGCAGAGTTTTTCCTCAACACAACTGCAATCACACGTATCGTCGCCGAAAACGGCAGTCTCGTCTGCTCGATCTAGTTCCTCTATTGAGATATCGTTTTCGCTTTGAGTGCGCAATAATTCCTTTTTCACTACGGCCTGGTTCAGTGAGTCAATTACGTTTGTGTTTACGGCGGAATCAATTACACCGACTTTGTTTTTACTGGCTACTATTGACTGTATGCCATCCATGACAAGTTCTACGTATCTATCGTCGTAGCCACGACGGACTCCAGTGCGCTTTGACGCTAATTTTAATTTAGCTCTTATGTTATTCATTATTTTAGGCATTTCATCAGTAGAAGCGTTAAGGAACGAGTACAAAGATAAGTTAGTCATTTTAGTAATTATATTCTTGACCAACATCTGGCGCCGTTCCTCTGGAGGTTCGTCGTTAAAAGGATTCGTGGCATAACAATCTGAAAAAAACATCAATATTACCTACCTGAACCGTAGTTAGTCGCAAAAATAAAGCATTCTAGGGCTATTTAGTTTACCATGAATATAAGAAGCAATCACGAGTAACAGTCCTGTTAAAAACGTTAGTTTCATTTCTTTTTATTTGAGGAACGCTTTATAAAAGTTAGCACGATACAGCTAGTGAAATGCGTGAGGGCTCTACTGATATTTATAGGCAGTATTTACAGCGGAATCAAATCGTTTCATGTTTAATCATGACACAGACCATTAAACATAAATGAAGTAGGTAGGAAAAACGTACCCGTGTGATGGAATTGGGTATTTGACAACAGTGAAAAAACCTAAATTGTTTTTTCATTAGCAACATTACGAAAATACTCGGAAAGTATCAAGCTTTAATTTATGTTTGCTTTTTTAAGAGTTTTATATTCATAAAAACTAACATTAAGGTCGTTCTTTGCTTGTGACGTCACAACATAGTAATCTACAAATTCCATACTAACGGAGCGTTTTGGACTTTTCATAAAAAGAAGCTTATTTGGTGATTTGACTTTTGTCAAATACCGAATTAGTTATTGAATTTACTTTCTGACACTTGCAAACATACTTACTTATTTACCTACTTTTTTACTAAGTGGGTAGGTACTTATTTTTTATATTGCTATTAAAGTATTTCAGGCGTAGGCTTAAACATCGCTCACGAGAGTCACGAGTCACGGCTTAATTTCTCAATTCATCAAAATGACCCCCCTACCTTTTCACCCGTTTAAGGGATTATTTCTGGGATAATATCTATCCTATGTCCTCTCTAGGGTTTCGAACTTTAATCAGCATCACTACACTATACCTATCCATGCCAAATTTTGTCTAAATCTGTTCAGTATAGTTTATGCATGCAAAGGTAACAGACAGATAGATAGCCAGATGTACAACTCGTCGGAAATATGTGCGAACCTGGCTTGAGCATACTATTTATAAGGCTGCAATACGACTGATTTCTCCTGATAGAATTGATCTCCGGGAAGGAGACTTGGTGGGGGTGAGAATTTGATGGGGTCTTATAGAGGCCGGCAAGGCAAGGTGACCACCAGAAAAATCTGACAGCTTGGGATATGGCGAAGCTTAAGCGAAGTTTTACTTTCTCATTTATAATATTATGGGTGGATGTCCTATTTGTACGTGTATTACGCTACATTACTGGAAATTTTCGTCAAAGTAACGTTAGTTCGGGCTACCTGTATTGTAAGCATATGATTGATTGATTGATGAACTGATAAGCAACTTCTGATCAACAAACTTTTAAAAAATGGTCAACAGTTCTAATCTAACCTAACCTACTTTGCTGTGGCAGTTCGGTTCAGTGAGAATCGCAGTTCTAACCTAACCTACATTTCTGCAAGTACATAGTTGGGTTCTGTATACTGACTAATTAATGGCTTAGGTACTTTTATAACTACACTTATGTTTTACTTTAAATCAAAAATGTTATAATAATTATCATATTCTTTATTGCATCAAAACAAACGTTTATTTATTGTTTATGAAAATTTGCTGATCAATAAATTTTCTTGCTGGTCAACAATTTATTAGGCGGACTAATATTGGTTACATAATTGATCGTTTGTAACATTCTTTACAGTACACATGGTGCTACTTTTCCGCACGTGTGCGGAAAAGAGCACTTTCCGTGCATATGTCGAAACTTTAAAGAGCCATATGTACTGTAAAACGTTGTACGATACACGTGCGAATAGGCAATTCGCAACACGTGTCGATTTAAATCACTCCCTTCGGTCGTGTTTTAATTTATCACCACACGTTCTATAGGCACGTAGTGTTCAATGGGGTTGGCCGGTGAAAGCTAATTGTAGATGGCGCTCTTCTAGATTCTATACGATGAGAGAGTTAGACGGAAGATCGATGGTCCCTCAATATGTACGGAAACCATATACAGTTCTTAGGCAAAATTCTTCCCCATAGCTCTTTAATCCACAACCTTTTATTTTTACCCATTCCCACTTCGGAGCAATTCGGGACGAAACATAGACATTTTCGCAATAATGAATAAAAACGACTTCCCGCCAAAAACCTTTTTCAAGGACCATTATTGGTGCTGTCAGTTTGACAGTTGCCAGCCCCATTGCGCAGGCGGAGATTCCGCGAATGTAGGGTGCTCTTGTATTTGGTCAAATATTAGACATACTTTTAACTTACGTATTAAAATATCAGCCTATGACATGACATGCATGGTAATTCTCAAAAAAAAAAAAAACGCTGGGCGTTTAAATTACGCTACGTAAGAATCACCCACTTATGGAACACAGATAATTATTAATATAGGCACTCAAAAAACTAAGTTGGGAGACCACGTAAGCAATGAAGCAGCACTTTTGGCGTCCCCCAGGGAAGTATCTTGGATCCCACGTTATTTGTAATCTACATCAAAGACCTGATTTACCTAAATGTAAACCACGGTAATATCCAGTCTTATGATGATGACACGGTCATCATCTTTGAGGGTGATTCCTGGGAGTCGGTGTTCGTAAATGCAAATGTGGGTCTTGGTACTCTTGGTAGGGTATCCTCGTGGCTAAAATCTAACCTCCTCACTTTAAACGTCGTTAAAAAATCGAACTACATATGTTTTACCAAGTACAATGGCACTCAACCACAGACTAACCTAAACCTCAAAATACTCACCTGTTCACTTAGGGCTTGTGCACAAATCACGCGAGGTTTTTCCAACTACTTTTTGACCCCCCCCCCCCCCCCCCCCCTTGGTGAGGTTCTTGGCTAACCCCCCCCCCCCCCCCCTTTGTTTTTTACATAGTAAATTGTATTTTACATAGTAAATCTTGTTTCTTTTTCTATCTTAGTGAAATAGACTCGCTATTTTGAAGTGTTTTTAAGTATAAAGATTTATATTTAACGAAGCCGAGAAAAAGTATCTACTCGTGTGTCGGATATTGTTTCTTAGTTTCGTTCTCTGTAGAAAAATACCCCCCCCCCAACTTGATCTTTCGTGATTTTTTCCTGACCCCCCCCCCCTCCCCTATCGAACCTCGAGTGTTTTGTGCACAAGCCCTTACTGATCGCCTTCTATGTAACTGTAAGGACATTGAGAGGGCTAGTTCCACTAAATATAAAAATAAATAGAAATAAATAAATAAAAATAAAAAAATATACCTTGGTGTCATCTTAGACCAGCACCTATCTTGGCATCAGCATATTGGATTTGTAAACGGTACCCCCTGGCCACGACTTTGGTCTTAAGCGACCTGCGACCAGCGTTTTATCTGTTCATTGCGCGTGATCCCAACTAAGTGTTGTGCGTCTCGACCGCGCAATGAACAGATAAAACGCTGGTCGCAGGTCGCTTAAGACCAAAGTCGTGGCCAAGGCGGTTAGAATTAGAAAACTGGTATAGATCTTTAAAATTCTTCGACACTTCTTAACCAATTATATGTATCGTTAGCGGAATCCATCATGACCTACTGTATCACCGTCTGGAGTGGAGCAACTAAATCCAAATTCTTGGAGGTTGAAAGAGGTCAACGGTGTCTGTTAAAGGTAATGTACCTACTTGAGGCCATACAGATTTCCCACAAATGAACTGTATAAGATTAGTGACCAATTATCAGTGCGAAAACTGTATATCCTCCATACAACATTAAAGTTACATAAAACACTAAAATGTAATCCAACGCTTCTAACTAGAAGACGTAAAAGGGCGTTTTCGCTAAATCGTGCACCAGTATGAAAATTATGACTTAAAAAAGAAACATGTTTTTATGGTGAATGTTCTAATCTATAATGAAGTTTATTTTTTAAAGTTACTAAAACTGTTATGAGTCCCACATAAATACGCTTAGTTTTTTAATTATTGATAAAAGAACCTGACAGTGTAGTCCAGACTGGTCAGTTTTGTAACAATGTAAATTTTGTTGACACGCTTTAACTACACAAGTAATTAGCAATATTTTGCATTTCTTTTGCTGAAAATTACTTATATTTTCATATTAAACAGTTCGTTTAATAAAATAGACATATATAATTGCCCGAAAATAATTTTTAATGTCAGTTTTGTAACGATTGATACCATTATGTTATCTATTTTGTTTATTTCGATCAATATTTTGAAAAAATTGATTTTATTTGCATTTGTTTTAATGTATATTTTTAGGTAGTTCTCTATAAAAAAGAAATCTTGGATTAAAAGCGAATAGAAATCGAAATAGAGACCAAACAAAGCAACTGAGCAATTGAGACAGTTACAAAACTGACAACAAAATTCTTAGGCTGGGGTTACATGATGCGGTAAGGTAATAAGAAAACTGTAAATATTATATTAATTTGGTTTATTATAATAGGACAATGCGGTAATTTATTTTAAGAACAATCAGTCTTGTACGTATTTAATATTTCTAATTGGTTAAGTATGATACTTAGCATTACTAATGATTAATACTGCAATTTACTTAATTTAGATTTCGAATGGAACGTCCATGTAATACCACCCTACTGACGTCAGTTTTGTAACATTGTCGGCCAGCCTATACGTAACGGAGCGATTTGTTACAAACCTGACGTTACGTTTTTCTACCTAACCACAATTTAACACTGAACTCATCTTACATATTAAAACTATTATTTTTATTAAAAACAGTTGCAAGCTTATCAATTGCCATCTATAATATATGCACATTATGTACAAACTAATATTATTAAAAAAAAATGATCACAAACCTGACTGACGAAACGTGCACGGTCTGCAGTCCACTGACAAAACTTCACTTAAGAACTCCCTGTCGCGTACAGTAGACGGCAAACTTCGTGCGCAAATGACCTTGCCTGCGCAAAGGCGAATTGTACGTGCAAGCTGCCCCCCCACTTCCCCTCATTCGCGCACGAAGTTTGCCGTCTACTGTACTGGCGGTTTAAAATTGTTTGGAGACTGATCACGTGCTATTAATGTTGCCATTACCAAATTTTAATGTGGATTAGTAGAAATTTCAATATAGCTTTGATCGTTACAAACCTGACATGTCAGGTGGCATCAGTTTCAAGCAATGTTATTTAAATTTAGTTTTTAATTCAAAAGCAGCAAGGTTCAATTTAAAGCTTTGTTCATGTCCCCCGTAAGACTCTTTAGATTCTAGGTAACATTAAAAACTCGACAGCTTTAGTAGAAAAAAATTGCACGTTGTGACTTGCAAAACCATAAAGTTAGGGTGGGACACGTTAAAAACCGGTATCTTGGCTGTTTAAAAAATATATTATCATTACATTATGCTTATCTTGACTAAAACTATTGACGAAACCATTAGTTAAATATGTGTTCTATCGGTATACATTGTTAAACTCAGGAAAAAATTATACTCAACGGAATAAAAAAATTTGAACACGCGGGACATCATAAAACGGGGGGTGTCCCAAAAAGTAAAAATGCCCAAAAACACCGTTGCCCCACTTACAACATATATATCTTTGTTTGCTAAAAGGCAGTATAAGACACGTGTATAATAAAATAAATGTTAAAATGAATATCTACCAACCAAAAAAAAAATTGTAAGAGGTGTCTAATGGAATGGAATGGTTAAAGACACACACACACACACACAAAAAAAAAAAAACACACACACACACACACACACACACACACACACACACACACACACACACACACACACACGCACTCACACCCACCCACACACACATACACGCACGCACATACACGCACATACACGCACGCACGCACACACACACACGCACTCAACTTTAGGTTCACCGGGTTCACGACACTATGCCTGTACCTAATTGGTATGGAGGAGCGGGTCTTCCTGACACAGGTATTTTTTACCTGCTAGGAAGACCCAACCTTATTGTCATTATAACTAGCAATCAATATAATTTACTTTAAAAACAAACTTTTAACGGACGAAAAATCAATCATCCCCTATTTTCCTACCCTTAAGGTTGGCTTTTTTTCTCCAAATTTATATGGGACCAACTTCGGGGTATACCCTTTCCAATAAAAAAATAATTGGGAGGCACACTAGAAGCTCAAGGCAGATGGCGCTGCAATCGACTATACCTTGTTTACGTGTCGTGTCCAGTGTATGGTTGCTATATTTTCAGTATTCCTTGCGATTAACAGCTTAAAATGTACGCGTTTATGACTGTACGTGTTCTTCAAGCTGAGCTTCGAAGAAGAAAAGCGTCAGTGGCAGGAAAAAAGGCCGACTTGATACAAAGGTAATCGCCTCAAGTATTTGAGGTTATGTTAGGTATTTCGAGTGTTAATAAAAAAATCGATGCTCATGTGTGGTTTTTTCTTTCAGGTTGGAGGCATATGATCGCAACCAAAACTTTGGTGCCACCCTGGATGTTCCAGAAGACCGCTCATATGCGTGCCCACCCTCTGATACATTCAGAGATATTAACGCTGATTCGCCTATTCCCAACATCAGCAAGCATGAAATACAAGAATATTTTCAAAGATTCAACACTCACCCAAAAGGCCAACTTTTATATGAGTCCCGTCACCTTGTAACTGCTCGTTTCTCGTCCGATGGTACGTACACGTATTTACGTGGACAGTGCAAAGCTAGTATGAAGATCCTAGCCTACCTTGTGGATGTGAAAGTGTCTCAAGAAGGTTCAATAGAAGCGTGCCACTGTGAGTGTGCTGCAGGGAGTGGTACAGAAGCGAGCTGCAAGCATGTTGCTGTACTATTGTTGGGTGCACATGATATTGTAAATAAAAGTTACATATTGTTACATCAAGTATGCACTCAACAGCTGATGATGTTTAACAAGCCTAAAAAGGTGTTTCAAAAATCACCCATTGCTGCACAAAATTTACCCAGCAAGAGATTGAAAACGTGCAATTTTGAACCCCTAAAAAGGGAAGACATAATGGATAATTATGAAGATTATGTGAGGAACTTGGCCATAGGTTATGGGGATACATCTATGCCTCTACTGCAAACATTCGAACCGGCAAATCCTCATGGGATAGAATGGGATCACTCCTATACTTTGGAGACTGCAAAAGAAAATCTACTAAAAGATCTATTCTTAAAAAATGTTACTGCGGAAACAATAAAGGAAGTGGAACAAAACACTAGAGGGCAAGATACTTCTGCTGAATGGCATGAAATGCGATCATGCAGGCTTACTGCCAGTATGTTTTATACTGTAAGTCATTGCACCCATGTTGGAAAAAAAGCAATAGTGGAGAAAATTATCTCTCCCAAGCCGGTGCACACAAGAGCGGTAACCCATGGGAAGATACAGGAGCCTATTGCTTTACAAAAGTATGAAGCAATGTATGATGTAGATGTGCAAAGATGTGGATTATTTATTTCACAAGAATGTCCATTCCTTGCCGCCTCTCCTGATGGGTTACTTGGTGAGGAGACGGTGATTGAAGTGAAGTGCCCATATGCAGCACGGTATAGCGAGATAAATGAGGTAACAGTGTCATACCTAGAAGTGATAGATGGGAATTTACACTTGAAAAGAAGACACCCTTATTATGCTCAAATACAGGGCCAGCTTTATTGCAGCACTAGGAAGTACTGCAATTTTATAGTATACACTTTCAAAGATATGAAAGTCTTATTTATTGAAAGGGATGAGTCCTACATAGCCGAGATGCTCACAGCATTAATAAACTTTTATGTGCATGACCTGGAGTCTGCCATATGTAATAAATATATATATAAATATTACTTGTGTAAGCGCAATTGGCTGCTTTATTCGATTAAGGAACAAATATCATCGACTTGAGAGTGCATACGAAGTCGCGGAAGGTGAAATTCAAATGAAACAAACATAGTGATTGAATTACTTACTGATTATATTGATCCTTCACTGTGTTAACTTACCATTAAGACACAGTATTAATGAATAGTATTAGACTAACACACAATACATTACAAATAGTATTTGACTTCTCCCTGGCTAAATCAAGACTGACTCCGAAAAATCCCTCATGGGACCAGGTCGCCACTACATTGACGTTACTTTTCCCTCCATTACTATCGACCAATCACAGAGCCGCAGTAACACCTGGCGGTCTCTGATTGGTCGAGCGCTTCCAACTGTCAGTCCTGCTTTAATCCAAGTTTTAGGTCATAATACATACTCATTTATACAAATTAATGATTACCACTGCGTATTAACTATACAATTTCTAACAGTCGGCCATCCAAAATAGATGTAACGACCTCGCACATCAAATCGTAATATTAACTAACAAATAAGAATAAATAATACGTACGAGTTTATACCCGTGTAATGGAATACATTTGCTACACATTGTCAAAATATGTTGGATTTTGTATTAATATATCATACACATGGACCAGCTGTAGCATTATACATCTGCGATTATCATTATTTCATGTTTACAACTTATTTCATTAATAACATAACGATATGAATCACAATAAACAATCTAGAGTGTACTCTATGGATTTGATTTACTGATTTGCAAGTAAGTAGACATTATATCACGGCCTGTAAGAGTAAACTACTTAGTAATATAATATAAACATTAAATTTTATTATTTTTGGCAGGCTTTATTTCATGGCCTGAATTTTATTCGCAATCGGGCATTATTTCATGGCCAGTGCGAGTGATGTATTATGTATTCGCATACGGGCATTATTTCATGGCCAGTGCGAGTGATGTGTCATGTATTCGCATACGGGCATTATTTCATGGCCAGTGCGAGTGGTGTATTATGTATTCGCATACGGGCATTATTTCATGGCCAGTGCGAGTGATGTATTATGTATTCGCATACGGGCATTATTTCATGGCCAGTGCGAGTGATGTATTATGTATTCGCATACGGGCATTATTTCATGGCCAGTGCGAGTGATGTATTATGTATTCGCATACGGGCATTATTTCATGGCCAGTGCGAGTGATGTATTATGTATTCGCATACGGGCATTATTTCATGGCCAGTGCGAGTGATGTATTATGTATGGTCCTGGACACTGGAATAAATGGGTTAGTGATTACTTTCAAAAATAGGCATTATTTCATGGCCTGAACACTGAAATAAATGGATTAAAGATGATTTTTATAAACAGGCATTATTCCATGGCCTGGACACTGAAATAAATGGGTTAATGATAACTTTCAAAAACAGGCATTATTTCATGGCCTGAACACTGAAATAAATGGATTAAAGATGAATTTTATAAACATGCATTATTTCATGGCCTTAACACTGAAATAAATGGGTTAAAGATGATTGTAATCAACAGGCAATTATTACATGGCCAGAAAACTGAAAATATGGGTATAAGATGATTTTCATTTATTAACTGCTACTGGCGCGGTCTGGCCGCGGCGGTCCATAGTAAACTTGTCATTAGCTGTCAAAATGTTCGAAATACAATTGCACTAGTGCATTATTTTTTTTACATTAACATCAATTTTGAACTTAAGGTTTAAAATATTTATAAAACAAAGAAAAGAAGAGAGACGAGAACACGATATGACACAGATAACAAATATAATGGACAATGAACACCATCATCGTCTGAAGCCCAATACAAGACTCGAACTTGTGACCTCTGCATTGCCGGTACATATATAAAATTTTGTATATCACACTAATTAATTAGTAGCCTTTCATTATGGAGGTCTGAAATAATTCACCCTAGGCTTGATTTTATCAAAGTAACTGCTACTACAGAGGAATAGCGTCTATAACCATTTTTCATCATCTGAGTGTCAACAATCTGCTACCTATGAACATCGTATATTTTAATTAGTCCATATGGACCCTAGAACTTAAGTAAATATATAGCTTTTTATTATTTTCAGTCGCTGGGATTTGTTTTTTGACACGTACTAAATATCCTACCTCGAACTTTTAGGACTGCAACGTTTTGCAGCATAGGACAATATCTGAGCTTCGTGTGAAGCTTTACGAGCTTCGTGTGAAGCTTTAACGGGCGCATTTATGTCTTCTCTCATTTCATCTACACATTTACGATCAGCGCTAGTAACATCGGTACATACTTAACTCTGGAAGAATGCGACTTTCACTAGGTGCCATTAACCAATTATTTATTTGGTGCCAAATAGCGCCTCAGAGGGGGTGCGATTAAGCCCTTGAATTTAAAGTAGTAAGTATGTACAATCTTCATTGCACATCAAGCATTTGGTCTCAACCGTGCCAATGCTATTGGCTGTCAAACCGTCCACCAAATTTATATTATATCGTTCTACTTGCCCGTGACCCTGGGTGTGGATACAGCGTTCAATACAGTAATATTTAGTATTCCTATCGCACAAAACTTCCCAAAGATCTCACTAGTGAAAGATATATATGATTCACCGAGGGACGCCAAAAAATACCCAAAATATTTTCGGAATACATTAATCTTACTAACAACTATGGACAATGTTCCGAAATAAATTATTTGAATTGAATTGAAAAATTGAATTAATCGATGTTCCTAACAGGCTTCAAGTAAGCGTTTTTAGTGTAAGAGTCTATAAGAACCAGTATATAAGCATTGCACCCTTTCAAAAGCGCATTTTAGACAAAAGGTAACGTGAATTCAATATAGTGAAATAATTAGGTATAATTGTAATTTAATTTAAATAATATATGAATAATATTTAATGTAAAAATTGAATTCCAAGTTTTATTATGTATTTAGAATATTTAGATAGGTACAATGCTCTTTATTTATTTAAAAATTTTAAAAGTCCTTCTTTATCCCGAGATGAAAGGTTTTCTTCACATCCTGAATCAGCCTCAGATATGTCAGGAATACCAATTTGTTCGGAATCTACTTTCCTCCCGAGCTACACGATCGCGATAAATCAAAGACTCATTCTTCAATAAGCAGATATTACGAGGAGAGCAAACAGCTACAATATGTCCTACTCCTCCGGCAGGCATCCACAATACCCCAGCTACAACAGAATAACTCACCCCGTTATGAACTATACGAGTAAGTCCTCCTTCCACAAAAATCTCCCCTTTGAATACTTATGGGTTCTGGACGCACCCCTATAAAGGTAGGATCGAAAATTTCTAAATCACGATCGCAATGTTATTTTGAACTTGTTACTAATGGTCACCAATTGATCAAATTAGAGTGTATCCAAGTGATGACTGATCTTTTGTATAACGGTGTGAGGTTGTTCTGTATAGGTTTATCCTATCAACAATTTAAATGGCATAACATCTTTGGGTAAAATTAACAAGTCATATTTAGCTTCAACGTCATCTATGTATAATGATTTGTACCCATAGAGGTAGAATAGAATAGAGAGACTCGCCCACACATACCTACACGCATGAGTGACAAGTATGCATGCATAGACAATACCGCAATTGGGAACGAGATACAATGTCACATTTTCCGTCCCTCCCCGCGCATACGGAATCTTTGCTGTTTGCCACCACATCTGTCAAAATATTGTACATTATCCTTCTAGCGTTATTCCCGGTTATGCCCCTAAAGGAGCCCGGGGTTCGCTTTGACACCTAATCCCAAGATTTGCCATAGGCACTAGTTTTACGAAAGTGACTTTTATTTCTTTATAGTTAGTGTGTGACTGAATAAATGATTTATGATTATGATTATGATTGACTGCCATCTGACCTTCCAACCCAGAGGAAAACAATACATTATTGGGATAGCCGTCACCGATATAACACCACCAAATCACAAATGACATTAGACGTCAATAATGAGTCTTCTGATACTTCCCAATCTATTAAGGTAAATTCACCACTATCTATTTCGGGCATACGCTAGGACGGCATCTATTATATTTTTATCGAATTTTGGAGGGTAGTAAAATACTATACACCCATATCTCCGTTGACAACTTGCTTATTTCGGGCATACGCTAGGACGGCATCTATTATATTTTTATCGAATGTTGGAGGGTAGTAAAATACTATACACCCATATCTCCGTTGACAACTTGCTGGGTCGACCATGACCGGTGAAACCCGTGTAGAAAGGTCAGAAATAAAGGTAAATAAATATCGCGTTAAAACCGTGAAAAACAATAATTTAAATATGTGTACAAAGCGCGAGTGTTTAAAGTGTTATATCTATAGGTATACGTTGTACTACAAAGTTACCGAATCCTCAAGAGTAAGGGAAGATTACTAGTTATATTGATTCCATTAGTTATAATTATTAAATAGCTTCATAACCTCCGACACCAACCTGAGGTATCCCGCCATACCAGGAAAATAGGCAATTAAATTTAAATCAAATCAAAATACGGACTAGAGTAGACTTTGTTCTTTTTCTAAAATCGAATGATGCAAAACAAATGCAACTCTGTTCTAATTTAAATTGAATATAAATTCCATTGACGGGAGGATGCCGTGAATTCGCGGCACCGGGAGACAACAGGACGTAAAGGACCGTATTCACAAACGCTGTTTTAAAATATTTGTCATTAGAATTGCGGACAGAGCTTAACCGGAGGAGACTGACGAGGAAGACCAGAGTAGGTCAATCACGCAACGCATTGTACGCGCGTCTGACAGTAAAATCACAATCTAACTGTCATTTTTCCATATAAAATTGACATTTAGACCTTACAGACGCGCGTAAGAAAAGTTACGTGATCGACCCACTGGATCATTAAATGCCGCAATACATATTGTAGTCTTGACATTGAGGAAGTTTGGCATAACACTGCCCAGTATCGTGACTTATTCTTGAGCATCGACCACATTTCTTTAATGGTTGCGTACATTCTAAATTTCAATAATATCTGAACTGTGATGTGACGTGGCCATCTTTCCTACATTTACAGCAACGAATAATCTTTGAATGTGTACGTGCCTGACTGTCTACATGCTCTTGGTAGTAAGTTCTTAACAAACTTACGCTCTGTATTTGTCTTTATATTTCTAACATTACTCGCATACGTTAGCGATTTATTAAAATTGTCACATATTGGGCTGCTTCCGCAACAAGCCTAGCAGAACGATCATCAAGTCCATGCAAAATGCATTCTACTGCACGTTTGCCAACAATACACACATCTATTTATCAAAACTAACTTTTCATAATAACACTCTTTAAGCGGATTAGAAAACCTAGCTCTTTTAGCAAGATGAAAATGGAAAGACAACAGATGGTCGACCCTCGTACCTTTTAACTTTGGCAAGGGAAATTGTACGATCCGTTTTTCGACCCGGCCGTAAATACTGGTGCATTCGTTTACCTTATGCAACCACATAGTCAAAGTCTATTTCCTCTTACATGGGTCGAATCCAGGTACAATATTATTCATACCTAACTTCCCTATATTATGGTCAATTTAATAGTCTCTAAACCGATACAAGATCTACTTATATGTTAGTATTATGAGAAGGCTCACCGAGATGTCCCTGGTGCGTCGTTCACTATGACCGCGCTGCCCACTGGCGGCCCGGCTGCATGCCCGCCGGCTGCCCGACGTGGCTGCGCTGTCCGCTGGCCGCCCGCGTGGCTGCGCTGCCCGTCTGCGCACCCGCTGGCTGCCCGCGTGGCTGCGCTGTCCGCTGGCCGCCCGCATGGCTGCGATGTCCGCTGGCTGCCCGCGTGGCTGCGCTGTCCGCTGGCCGCCCGCATGGCTGCGATGTCCGCTGGCTGCCCGCGTGGCTGCGCTGTCCGCTGGCCGCCCGCTTGGCTGCGATGTCCACTGGCTGCGATGTCCGCTGGCCGCCCGCTTGGCTGCGATGTCCACTGGCCGCCCGCTTGGCTGCGATGTCCACTGGCCGCCCGCTTGGCTGCGATGTCCACTGGCCGCCCGCGTGGCTGCGCTGTCCGCTGGCCGCCCGCACTGTCCGCTGGCCGCCCGCGTGGCTGCGCTGCCCGCTGACCGCCCGCGTGGCTGCACTGCCCGTCTGCGCGCCCGCTGGCTGCCCGCGTGGCTACGCTGCCCGCTAGCCGCGCGACCGCTGACTGCGCCTCCTGCTCCAGAGCAGCGGCTGACGCGCCCCCGCGAGGGCCGACTGGAGCGACCGCGCAAGCGCCGCGCCGTCTGACTGCTCGCCTGGCGCGGCGTCGGGGCGTGCTGCGCAACCGTCGATAACTCGATGTATCCTTTGTGGGACTCGTGGGGATATAAAGTTCCCTTCCACGAGCTGCTTCTTCTGTTATATCCTGAAACGTATAATTTGTTCGCGAAGTCACTGATGAAGGGTACAGTAAAACTATTAAGCGACACAAGATGCAAGTATAGCTCCAGAAATATTTTGTATTTTTAGTAAAAAAAAAAGGAACAAATAAAAATGTATTCCGACCAGAGTTTTATTTAAACACCAATACGCATTCAACAACAGCTACATTATCATATAAATTTAATAAATATTATTGTTTAATAAATAAGACCTACTACTGGTACCTGTATAAACCCGGATAAAGGGCGTCAATCCTGAAGCCAACCTTGTCAACGCACTCAGTAGCTGTACATTATTTTATTAGCAACAATAAATACACGCTCAAGTGGATTAAAAGTCGAAGTGGAATAATGCGTCGCAATCATACATCACCCTGCTTTGAACCATGTGACCTAACATTTTAGCAATTCTAGCTGTTGAATGACTCTTACCGCGGTATTTAAAGCTTTAACCTTTGATATTATTTTACAAAGAAACGAACTAGCAGCATACGCTCTGATTATAGGAACAAAAACAAGTTTACGTGGGCTTAGTGGTAAGTTTAAACAAAAGGAGGAAAAAAAATAGTAGTGAGCTTAGTACTTTTAAGGTCCTTTTCTTATCCCACTTCTGAGATGTAAGCGCAATTGGCTGCTTTATTCGATTAAGGAACAAATATCATCGACTTGAGAGTGCATACGAAGTCGCGGAAGGTGAAATTCAAATGAAACAAACATAGTGATTGAATTACTTACTGATTATATTGATCCTTCACTGTGTTAACTTACCATTAAGACACAGTATTAATGAATAGTATTAGACTAACACACAATACATTACAAATAGTATTTGACTTCTCCCTGGCTAAATCAAGACTGACTCCGAAAAATCCCTCATGGGACCAGGTCGCCACTACATTGACGTTACTTTTCCCTCCATTACTATCGACCAATCACAGAGCCGCAGTAACACCTGGCGGTCTCTGATTGGTCGAGCGCTTCCAACTGTCAGTCCTGCTTTAATCCAAGTTTTAGGTCATAATACATACTCATTTATACAAATTAATGATTACCACTGCGTATTAACTATACAATTTCTAACACTTGTCACTAATAAAAAGACATTGAACTGTTGTATGTTTTTATTTTGGATCCCTTCATTATTAAGTATTTCATTAGCTATAAAAGTAATTTTCTATGAAACCGTAACATTTCCAGGACAATTTCAATAAACTTTTTATAGAGCCCTGAAGGTTGGGTTGGGTTAGGTTTGTGTACACTTATAACAATCCTGAAAAAGTGGTGATTATGGCAAATTAAATCGTGGGTTTCATCGTAACACTTTTTTATTGGCTTCTCTTCATTATACATTCTCTGAAGTTGCAACACATAAAACATACAAAAAATATTTTACTTGCTATTGGAATGTAACTATGGTCCAATTCTGACTTTAATATTTTGTAGGTTTTTGTTAGCCCAATAATCCTTTCTATATGAACACGTTTACTAGCAAGTTCTCTATCTTTTACGATTGTTAGTCCTGGTAACTGTGATTTTCCCTTTAGAAAAGTAGGTATCTTTACAGTAACATTTTTGTCTGCAAACATGCCCTGTTTTGTGAAACCTCTATCCGCTAGTATGCTATCACCACTTTGACACTTCGACACAAGACCACTTCTTTCAACTGTTTGTCTGTCACTAATAGATCCTGCATATGCCTGTGAACAATAAGACAGCAATCCACCTGGTGTCGCTCCGACTAATACTTTTAGAGTATTAGCATGTTTGTAACTACTCGAAGAAGCTTGCTGGGAAGTTGGATTTTTTGGTTTTTGAACAGTTATTTCAGTTCCATCTAATATGACTCTAACATTTTCATCATATTTTTTGAAATTCTTAGGCATGTAATATTGAATCAATTCTTTACTAGGCCAAATATTTATTATACTCCAGATTGGTACATAAAATTTATCCATGTTATAAATATATTCGATACAGTAGTTTCACTTATGTTAAAAAACCTGCTCAGCTCAAAAATGCATTTATTCTGTCGTAGTTTCATCATAGTTAGGAATAATTGGTCTTCGGTAGATAGACTAATTACATTGCTGCCAAAGTATCTAATCTTGTGTGCCATCGGACTAAGTGTAGAGTAGACAAAATGGAATTTCTTATATGTTTCAAAACCTGTATAGAAGAGTATGGACTTATCATTATTCTTATATCTGTTTATTGAACCATATACATGCACATGATCAATATGAGTGCTCTTTGACAAAGTTTCAGGCTCTGTGTGTTCACTTTGAGCTGGTTCTGCAATTTCCACAGTAGTACATAATTCTTCTTCTCGCCCTACATCTGGAGTAGTCTGACTAATTATTGATTCTGTCACTGTTGTGTGTTCTATCACATTATTCTCTTCAAACAGCTTTCTTCGTCTTCTTTTTTCACAACGCTGCTGACGGACAAAAGCTGCTGGTGTTTCCTGTTTGGTTGTAGTGAAACAGAATACAGACGGTACAACAGTTTTTCTTAAAAATTTGGCTAGTGGTACAGCATCTGTATATCTACTTTTTCCGAAATAATCATCTGCCTTAAAATGCAGCCTACATAATCGGGCTGTGTCACTTGCCCTAAAGTTATTGATGCGCAATGCACTCTCCTAACGTTTCCTGCGAGTTGGGTCCTTGGGAAATAAGTGGACTCCTCTATTTTTACAATTTGGCGCACAACATTGAGGCATTCTTGAGAAAAATATGGAAAAATACTTATAAGAAATTATAGAAGTTTGCAATTTGACAGTTCTTATGTCAATTGTCAAAGCTGGGTACAGTAGCTTATGCGCCACCTGGCGTGAGAAAATGTCAGTTTTCCTCCTAATTATCAAAATCGAACTACTCTGTAAAAAGTTATGCGTGGTCATACATTAAAAAAATATATATACGCGTCGACTTGCGAACCTCCTCCGTTTGTTTTCGTCGGATGAAAATAAATCATTTTCATTTCATTTTAATTTTTTTTCATAGGCGTTTAAACGATTGCGTCAAACAAACTATTTATACAAACGTCAATGTCAACTTGACATTTCATGAGAGGCTTTAGTATAACCTCACAAGGATTCGGGCCCGCCATTTTGTAACTGTCAGAAGCAAGTCCGCGAATTTTCGATTAATTTATTGTTTATTTAATCTTATTTGCTGTTGTGTTGCCTCCTATTTATTTATTTCTATCATAATTATCCGTAGTATTGTTTTTGTACTTCAAGCTCCTGTCGGTAAGTCATTATGACCACTTTAAAACATGATCCGCCCGATCCCGGTGGTGGTGAGACTGGCGAGTTATGTAAAATGGACGTTACCCCAGCAGTCTCTTCGAATAGTAGTTCTGGAGACAGCTTATCTCGACCACTTAAGCGTATTGCTGATGATAAAGTTGATGTTTCGGCTCCTAAAAAATCCACAGACCAATCATCTTCTAATGCTAGTATCCAGTCTACATTCACGCACCCGGACTTTGACGAAGTACGAAGCAAGTACTCAGACTCAGACGTTGCTCCTTTTATTATTAACATTCAGAAAAACGAAACTGACCCAGCCTCGGGTGTTACTTTGAGGGCTATAAACTTTGGTCATTTCTTGTATAAGAATAGCATCCCAGGGGTAGTAAAAGATGGCGTGAAACGTATAGGACGAAATCGGTTCGCGGTGGAATTTGACTCCGCTCTTCACGCAAATAACTGCCTAAACCATCCTGCACTAGTGAAGGCAAATTTTTGTGGCGTAATTCCAGCTTTCTACTTAACTAGAATGGGGATTGTTCGTAATATTTCTCCCGAATGGACTATGGAGGAGGTTGTACTCAACATGGAGGTACCTGCTGGGTTTGGTAGGGTGATTAAAGCCCGCCGACTAAGTAGGAAGATTAGTAATGAGAATAATATTGTGCAATGGGTACCCACTCAGTCGGTGGTGCTCACTTTCTCTGGCCGAACTTTGCCTCCTCATGTTTATTGTTTCTATAATAGCCTCACTGTCGAGTGCTATTTATACCCGACAATACAGTGTAATAATTGCTGCAGGTTTGGTCATATTCAGGCTCAGTGCAGATCTAAAGCGCGTTGCTACAAATGCGGCGATAATCACCAGGGCACGACATGTACAGCTACCGTCTTTTCTTGTCTTTTCTGCTCCGGTAGTCATTGCGCTAATAATCAAGCTTGTCCTGAACATCATAGGCAGCGTAATATAAAATTGGCTATGTCACAGGAAAACTTATCTTACATGGAAGCTTCAGCCCGCTATCCTAGTGTAAGGAGGCCATTTGCGGAAGCCTCGCTCTCTCCTTCTTCCCAATCTCAGTCTCAGCTGGTCCATCCATCCTTCCCATCGCGTCTGTCAACTCAACCTATTATCAATCCTAGCCAAACTCCTACCCAATCTCATCGTAAAACTATTTTCGTCACACGAAAATCCCCATCTCCCGCCTCCAGTCCTGGTTATGACAGGAGGATACATAATAATATCGTAAGAGAACCTGCTTCCTCGCAACCAAATGGTTGTGCTTTAAATAACGAAGTTGTGAAGGATGATAATATAATAGAGTTACTAGTTAGTTTAGCATCATTCTTACAAAAAGACTCTGAACCGAACAGCATGCGCCAAAAGATTATTAAATTTTTAACCCTTTTTTCACAAAATGTCTCAAGCGATCCTTCAGTGGAACTGTCGCAGCATACGTAATAAAAAATCTGATTTAATTTATTTGATTAACAAATACGAGCCATTCCTTATTGCTGTCCAGGAGACATGGTTAAGACCCGACTCTGTTTTTAGAGTTACGGGCTTTGCATGCCTTCGGGATGACAGAAGTGACGGGCATGGTGGTGCGGCCATTTTAGTATCCCGGTCCGTCACTTTCTCCCAACTTTCAGTTCGCCCTCACAGTGATTACATTAGTGTTGTTGCTGTGAGAGTGAATAATATTTCTTTTCTATCCATCTATATTCCTAACCCTCATCCTGAAATGATTTCCGAACTTTCGTGTATTTTATCGGCTCTTCCTTCTCCTCTTGTAATTTTAGGAGATTTTAATGTACACCACACATCGTGGGGGTCGCACTATTGCGATTCTGTTTCTCATCTATTCCTGGACCTTTTTGACTCTTTCGATCTGTGTGTTCTTAATGATGGGTCTCCCACCAGACGGGTCGCTTTTTCTCAAAATCCTAGTAGTGCTGTTGATATTTCACTTACTTCATCTTCGGTGTCCTCTAGACTTGTCTGGCGCCTTCTCCCCTATTCTCTTGGTAGTGATCATTTCCCCATTATTTTGACTTTCCCTGATCCTGTGCCATGTTCCTTTCCTTCGCCTAGGATCAAATACCAGACAGCTAAAGCTGATTGGCCTCTTTACAGTTTGTCACTGGCTAACGAAATTGCTAGTATTTCTGATCCATCTATCGAAAATGTCCCTACAGTATATAAAGCTTTTAAAAGCGCGCTGCTTTCTGCGGCAAATAAATCTATTCCTCTGAAGACGGGGCATAGAAGAAAGACCCCTCTCCCCCCATGGTGGGACTCTGAGTGTTCTGTTGCAATAGGGAAGCGAAAAAATGCAGAAGTATTACTTTCTCAATCCTTCAATAGAGATAACTATGATAATTATCTAAAAACTGCAGAGGAATGCTCTAAATTCCTTTTAAGTAAAAAACAAAAAGGATGGCAAAATTTCTGCGAGAGTCTTTCTCCGTCTACTCCTTCTTCTTTAGTATGGAGGAATTTACGACGTTTTCGGGGGGTTTTTGTTTCTGAATCAAAATTACAGTCTAATGATCCTTCTGAGTGGGTTGAGCCATTTGCGGTTAAACTCTCTCCTCCTTCAGCTCCTACTTTTGAGGAAGTCTCACCTATTCTACCCTCCCCATTTCGGAATATAAATAACCGCTTTGATAGTCCATTCTCATACGAGGAACTTTTAACAGCCATTAGTCACCTTAAAGATTCGTCCCCTGGAGTTGATGGTATTCCTTACTCTTTCATAGTACGTGCTAATTCTGATTCAAAACAGTTTTTTCTTGATATCCTCAATAAAATATTTTTATCGGGCACTCCTCCGGACGATTGGAAGACTCAAATTATTGTTCCCATACTTAAACCAGGGAAGCTAAGCAATGATCCTTCTGGATACCGTCCTATTGCTCTATCGTCGACCATAGCTAAAATTCTTGAACATCTTATTAAGAACAGGTTAGAGTGGCTGGTGGAAAGCAAGGGTTTGCTGGCAAGGAGCCAATTTGGATTTCGCAAGGGTCTTGGCACTATGGATAGTCTAGCCATCTTTACTACTGACATTCGAATCGCATTTTCAAAATGTGAGTCTGTAGTGGGTGTCTTTTTGGATATTGCCTCTGCGTATGATAACGTTCTTCTTCCTCGCCTTAGGCAAAAATTGCATGATTTAAATCTCCCCGAGAGACTGGTTGATTTTACTGTCAACCTTCTCCTATCAAGATCCATTCTTGTAAGTTCTAATAATACTTCCCTACCTCCTAGGCAAGTGTGGAAAGGTCTTCCGCAAGGTTCTGTATTAAGTCCATTATTGTATAGCCTTTACACTTATGACTTAGAGTTGTCAGTGAACTGTTTTTGTAGTGTTCTTCAGTATGCTGATGATATATGTTTGTATGCTACAGCTTCAAACATCTTAGATACTGTTCCGTTGCTGAGTTCTGCCCTTAGTTATTTAAGTATCTGGCTAGAGAATCACGGCTTATCTCTTTCTATTTCCAAGAGCACAGTTGTGCCTTTCACTCGTAAAAGAAATCTTCCTGATGTGTCTGTTTGTTGTAACGGGGTTCCTATCCCGGTTGCCGATAGGGTTAAATTTCTCGGGGTCATTTTTGACTCAAAGTTATCCGGAGTCCATCACATCAATTACGCAGCTAAGAAATGTGAGAAAAATATTAATATTATCCGTTCCCTTTCTGGTGTTTGGTGGGGGTCCCACCCTTATTGTCAAAAATTAGTCTATAATGCTTTAGTTCGTAGTAACCTAGACTATGGGTCTTTTCTTTTAGAACCTTGTAATAAATTGGCTCTAAATTCCCTTGACAAAATTCAGTCTAAAAGCCTCCGTATTGTTATTGGTGCTATGCGATCATCCCCTATTAATGCTCTCCAAATTGAATGTGTTGACCCGCCCCTTAATTTAAGAAGGCAGTACTTGTCTGACAGATTTCTTTTCAAACTCATGCAGTCTTCCACTCATCCACTTATATCTAAACTTCATTCCCTTTCTCAATTAATTATCTCCTCAAATTACTGGTCTCACAAAGATAGTCCATGTTTAATTAAAAGCTATCTTAAAATAACTCGTCTCCCCTGCCCAATTTATCAGTCTAGGCTTAATCCTATCTTTGAAACTTCTTATGAAGCAATTATGTTTCGACCCAGTATCCTTCTTGACTTGGGAATTGATAAGGATTCGGTTTCAGCGAACTCACTTTTAAATAAAGCTATTGATAAGCATTGGCCTAATTGGATCACAATTTACACAGATGCCTCTCAATTGACAGTACAAGGTACTGTGGGATCTGCTGTGTGGATCCCCAGATTTAAGGTCATTTTGAATTATAAATTACCACCCTTCTCTTCGGTCTTTACAGGTGAGGCGGTTGGTATTCTGGAAGCGCTTAAATATATTGACTCACATAACCTAAATAATTGTGTAATTTTTACAGACTCTAAAAGTTCTTTGCAAGCTATTTTGGCAAATCAATTACGATCAAAATTCAAATGTACAGTTATTCTACAAATTAAACGCCTCCTGCATTGTCTTTCATGTAAGAACGTAAAGGTCTCGTTGGCTTGGGTACCGGGTCACCTTGGTATCCCAGGTAACGAGATTGCGGATCAATGTGCTAAAGATGCGACAGACAGGGGCTGTCTTTCAGCATTTAGATGTTATGCTCAGGATTTGCTTTCACTAGCTAAGGTTCGTCTTGATGATAACTGGTTTGTTGAATGGTCGCGATCTAGTCAGTTCAAAGGTATTCATTACGCCGAACTCCAGGATAGAATCCCTGTTAGACCTTGGTTTTTTCGATACCGTGAGGCAAGCAAAAAAGTAACATCAACAATTTGTAGGCTGCGCTTGGGTCATTCGTGTACTCCAGTTTTTTTGCACAAAATCCGAGTAAAAGATTCTTCTCTGTGTGAATGTGGATTGGATGAGGGTACCTTAGATCATATACTTTTCGATTGCTCTAGACTATCATCTTCTTTATATGATGTTCTTCCTCCCTATATTCCTCGCCCTGTTAACTCCATATGCTTACTACGTTTAGTTTTCACTTCATTCATCACCATTTTATGTGAATTCATTAGTCTTAATAACATTAGATTGTAGTTATTTCATTTTATGTTGGCAACTTAACAGTAAAATTACTTGCATTTTTTGTTCCGTGTTTTCTTATATAAAATCTTGCTACTGGTCAGATTCCCCGAATTCTGATTTTTTTTTTGTATTTGCTACCTATATTATGTTAAACGAAACGTCAAACCAGATGTCAACCAAATCAAAACTGTCTTTGGCAAAGGCCCCTGAGGCTGCCACTTCACTTATAACTAACTAACTATAACCTCACAAAGTTATTATTTTCTTTAATTTTAAAGAAATATCTAATAGAAAGGTCCAAATAAATCTATGTTCAGGATGAATTCGTCAATTTTAAAGATATTTCAGGTAGCCGCCTTAAAATAAATACTTGGATCATGATACAGTGTAATCATATTCAATATATAAAGTGAAATCATATTTAATTATTTTGTTTTCAGTCTAAGCTATGTACTTTGGGTCCGATAGCGCAACGACCGGTGTTGGATTCTCAGCTGCACACCTCTGCCGCACTGTGCCGTGTAGTGTCGGGCAAGTACAGGATAACAAAGAAAAGGGACAGACCTTTGACTTACGAAATGGCCAACCCTCCACACTACATCGCTCACCGAAAGTCTTGGAACTCGTGGAATACCTGTGAGTTTATCAGAAGCAGATTATAACAGCACGAATTATATTTGATTGATTTATCCCCATAAGGCTGCTTCCATCACCAAGTTGTACGAAAACAAAGCTTAGCTATTTCTGGTCCCACTACAATTTTTGCATATTTCATCTGCAGCTTATTTCACTCTTCAATTTCTAAATTTTGGCATTGATCTACTTATATTTAGAACCGAGATGAGAGAGATCGCTAATGTCTTTTTTTTAACCAATTTCTAAAAAGGAGAAGGTTCTCAATTCGTCGGTCACTTTAATTTTTTTATGTACATACATATCCCCATATATCGTGTATTCAGTGTAAGAGTAAATTTTGTCAAACTAACTCAACCAAAAATCGACTTTTTTATGTAAATATAAAGTAGTTTTTTGCTTGCGTTCTTATGGCACGCTCTGACACTTTCGGACTTACTATACTAAACAACCAGGGGATAGTCCTTGACCACTATGTAAAATTATTTTTTCGTTTGAAAGGGTGTGCTTCCCAGGTAGTCCCATGGTCATCAGTTCAGGATCTGATGATGGGATCCTGGAAAACTGTGCAAATGTTCATGTATGTGGCTTGGCGTAGTAATTGAATTTGATTCTGTTAAAACTTTGTTTTTAAAGTAAATTATTTTACGTCACACCTCAATAAAGTAGCAATTACTGCACACTACACGTGCGGAAAATCCCACTTCCTGGCCAGGGAGAGATGTAAAATGTTGTACTCACCACGGGCTGTAATAAAGAAAGCCTCAGATAACATATTTATCGCCCTTATTGGCGTCAAATATCTGCTATCTGAGACATTCTTTGTTTTACCGCCCTAGGTAAGTAATGTACTATAAACCATATCAATAAAATGAATGTTTCAGCTAGCCTCAAGGATGGCCTCCGAAGGTCTGAGACAGCAGTAGAAGATGAATTCATCCGCAGATTCATGACTGGCACCTGGCATGGTCTTGTGTGCAGTGAGGTAGGCTTGCAGTCAGTGTGCTGTTATTCTGTTGAAAAGTTAATCTTCATTTGGGGAGTATTGTAATGCAAGAGCATATCATTGGGCATTATAATCTATGTTGTAAGAAATGTAGGCTTGGGACATTTGGTAGCATACCATGCTAGTAGAATGCTCCATGGCTACATATTAAAAATATGTTGTAAAGGAACAGTCTAAACCTATGTCTTATGTTAGGTATTTTACATTATATTATAATATGTTCTATGTTCTGCTAAATTAATAGAGCACAGTTAAAAATCTAACATATTGTTTCCTCATGTATAATAAATTTAGTGTATTTACCACGAAATAGTGACTTGAAACCCAAAAAGTTCAACACACCGAAGCATGGTCATAGTCAGAATTACTTATGTTTGTATATTTAACATTACATATTATTATTGACTTTGACTTTAAAAATTATAATTTAACGTAATTATAGCAACTCCTTGGATTCTAGAACCCTGGTATACTACGAAAAAATCTCAAGCCTAAAGGGGTGACAACACTAAATACAAATCCCTGAGCCAAATATGTGTATTTAATTATAACCAACTAAGAACTACTTAAATCAATAAAAGAAAACTTAATCCATAATTGATGATGATGATATTGATGATAGTGTAGGTAGTGTATTCCTACTAGGTCTATTATGATTTCCATTGATGGAACTTTTCTCAGTTTATAGTTTGAATGGCCACAATGATTTCACTGGAAAGACCTCATAAGGCTGTACATATTTATCAAGTAATTTAGTTTCATTTAACTGAACTTGGCTGTTTTATACCAAGCAAAAACCTTCCTACTACTTTTCTAATCAGTTCTACATTGTATACATGATTGTACTTATGTGATAGAACTGGGAAAAAAATGTTGTGGTTGAAATGAAACAAATGGATTTGATAAAAGAACTGGTGGAAACACATTGTTAAAGAGATAAATCTCAGCTATAGTTGCAGTCTCCACTGACTGACAGATGCAATAGCAGAAAACTAATCACTCTCTTATAATTAAAGAATCCTGAATATGTACCTTTTCTTGTAATAGATATAACACCAACTCCGTATGATTTCGCAGGTGATTATAAAACGTCAGTTCAACCACATCAGGGTAGCAGCTATCATACGGCGCGCGGTGTCACCCACCAAGATGTACTTCCTCCTGGGCTACACGGAGGAGCTACTGTCCAACTGGCTCCAGTGCCCCGTCACCTTGGAGCTGCAAACTGTTGACAGCTTTAAGGATGTCGTCTTTAAATATATTTAAATTTGTGGTATTAATGTAGTCAATGTAAATATAGGTGTTTAGTTATTAATGTTGTTTGTTTCTTCTTCATTTCATAATAATCCACAAGACAAAATAATGCACTGGGTCGAAGTTTACCCAACACCTGAAGAAAAAAAAAGATAAGTTCCATAGGACCAATATTTAATCAAATTGCCTCAAGATCGGGCAATAGGCAAAGGCAGTCAGAAATAGGGAACATTACGCAAAACTCCACGTAGAGGGCGACACTAGCAGAGTGGGCATTGTATCTCGTTCCCACTTGCGGTATTGTCTATGCATGCATCCTTGTCACTCATTTGACAATCAATAGGCATGATGCCTCATGTTAAAATCGATAACATAGTGTTGCTAAATGGATAGAAAACCATCAAATTATTGTAATTAAGTAAATATTATAAAATATAATTAAAATCATTAAAAGATATGGACCTTGAAAGTTTCGATAAAATATGCATTTTTGTTATCCTCCAAGGGAAAATTTAAAGCTACCAATAGAATCCTTACGCTTTTATAGAAACAAAATTGTAAGACAACTATGTACCTACCTAAACGCAGTATTTCGCGAGCGAACCAGCAATTTACTTGATTTTCCATACAATGACTGTGTCAATTAGTAGTTTTTTTTGTAGTTATTTTTAGTAGTTGAAGCGTTTGTGGCTGCCGCCAGCAAGGTCAATCTTTGTCTCCATTTTTGAGTATTTATGTTTTTAATTGTAGTTGCTCCCATACAAACATTTGGTCCTCTCCAAAAACTGGTTCGAATGGCATCGTAAAAAATCTTAGTCATCATCCCTATTGTGCATGTGTGTGTGTCCCTATCTTCCTCTACTGGTTTACGTTTTGTGCTAGTGCTGCACTCTGGCGGCAAAACATTCCAGTAATGTTCCCTATTAAATGAGACCACTTGTATATTGTTACTCAAAAAGTTAAAACATCCAGTTTAACTTTCCGAGTGCCAAAGACGGCTTATCTTCGTGTCGGAAAGCCCTATCCAAGATTTCACGTCTTATACAAGTTCTCATCATCATCATTACTCGATTCTTATTCGAGCTCTTCACTGCCTCAATGTACTTCTCGCATCTGCTTCTGACTGGGATGTTTTCGCTTGTAGCTGGGTAAAAGTCTGTCGTGAATGCTTGAGGTTTAGCGAGACGATGGATGACCGCCAGTCTTCGATAGTATATTAAGTATGCTGGAAATTTTAATTCTAAGATTCACAGTGCATTAGTTCTGTAACTGTAATACTGTGTAATAATTGTTTGGATAAATAAATAAATAAATAAATTACTTAAGAGCCTTGCTCTTGTCGTTGGAAGAACCGCCACTTTTCTCTGTCCATTGCCAGCCTCTTGACTTCCTCATATGACTCGACATCAGCTTTATGTTTTATTTGGTTAGAATATGTTAAGCCTAGGCCTTCCTCCGCCTCTCTTGCCTTCAATTTTACCCTCCAGGATGTTTAGGAAGAAACTGTCGTGCCGTATCAGGTGGCCCACCATCTTGCCTCTCCTATTTCTTATACATCCTAGCAAACATTTTTTCTCATCTACCATCCTTAAAACTTCTTCGTTTGTCTTTCTCTCCGTCCAGCTAATCCTTTCCATCCTTCGCCAGCACCACATTTCGAAGGCCTCCAGTCGTTCTCTGTCTCTCTGGGTTAGCGTCCACGACTCGCTCCCATATTTTTTTTTTTTTTTTATTTATCCAAAATACTTATAAACTATTTACACATTATTTGAACAGCGAACGAAAACCGCGTACGGTTTATCTGTCGCCGTTGTCGCTCGTTTACAATTGATAGCTAAGAAAAGGGTAGTTTTACATAATTTGTGCTACACTCGTGCGCGCATCGGTAGTTGGCAAGTACATATTTTTTGTGATGATTTTTATTAAGTATTGTACCTTATTCCAAGCCTATACAATTGAGATGGCAACATCTATTTCCACAGGCAACACTGCCTAGTTCCAAGTGACAGCTGCTATAATTCAGGTTTTCTCCCCACCTAACCACCTTTGAACCAGCAACGGCTCGACATCGGCTGCGCGCCGCGGAGCCATCATTGGCGTTCTTTTTCTTGCAGAGGCAACACGTAGTACTAACTTCGGCAGTACTACATATAATATGCTTATAAAACGGAAAATTCCTTGCAATTTTCTGTTGAAATGTTCCATGATAGTGACAAAATTGGTAGTAATCAACGAAATGAAGGTGCAGGATTGTGCTCCGCTAACAAAGGCTCGCGAGTAGCGAGAATTCTTCACCGCCTGGCAACGGACGGATGCCTGTATTGGAGAAAATCGTGAGTAGTACTCATGCAGGAGGTAAGTGCTTCAATGTCGTTTATTCCTCGCGCATGAAGGCAATTTTGATGATTAAGGTTTTTGTCAATTTGCGTACCCGATGACCTGGAAGCCCCCTTAAGTTCTTCCTCCAGTAAAACTGGCACCGCCTACCCATGCCAGTGCTCATTTGAAGGAAATTGATTTCAAATTTGAAACTACCCTCAACTCATCGGGTACTGCCATTTTCTAAGGAGCACACCGGTACGTAGTGTGATTACCGTATTTCAGTTTCGACTATTATTTTCAAGTCGTTATATATATATGTCAATCTAACCGAACCTAAATTAATTAATATTCTGGGCGGTGCTTACATGCTTACGAATTAGCTGCCATACGAGTGTCGATTTAAATGAAATACCTACATAAAAAATAAGTTCGTATTATGTTCCGGTTTTGCCGATGCAATTCTTATTCAAATTACCTTGCCTTGTAATTATATTTATTAACCAAGTGTTTGTGAATCGATGCAAGTATTGCTGGTTGATTTTCAACTTTCGGCTTTTAAAACCAATCTATATCCGATTTCCCGGTTCAATTAGTACCTACAAACCTACAAATTATATTAAGTCGTCGCGTAGACAGACGTTGAGAGTAACTGTTGCGTATATTCCGCTATAATATCTAATGAAGAGTTACTACTTAATTATATAATCATGAGTGCGCAGCGCAGCCATGTGTTGACTGTTACGCAGCGGACGCTTGTTCGAGTTCCGTTTTGACACGTTTCATATGTTTGAATTTCAGTAGCTATAAGACATTTTCCAGCTTACGTTACGCGCTACCAACCGTTCAGCTGATGTCTCTCCTATGCAAGGAGTTGCTACCACCCATTCAGCTGTCTCTCCTGCGGAAGGCGTTGCTACCACCCGTTCAGCTGTCTCTCCTGCGCAAGGACTTGCTACCACCCGATCACCTGACTCTCCTGTGCAAAAATTTGCTACCACCCGTTCAGCTGTCTCTCCTGCGGAAGGAGGTGCTACCACCCGTTCAGCTGTCTCTCCTGCGCAAGGACTTGCTACCACCCGATCACCTGACTCTCCTGTGCAAAAAGTTGCTACCACCCGTTCAGCTGTCTCTCCTGCGCAAGGAGTTGCTACCACCCATTCAGCTGTCTCTCCTGCGGAACGAGTTGCTACCACCCGTTCAGCTGTCTCTCCTGCGCAAGGAGTTGCTACCACCCGATCACCTAACTCTCCTGTGCAAGAAGTTGCTACCACCCGTTCAGTTGTCTCTCCTGCGCAAGGAGTTGCTACCACCCGTTCAGCTGTCTCTCCTGCGCAAGGAGTTGCTACCACCCGTTCAGCAGTCACTGCTGCACAAGGAGTTGCTACAAAGCACACTTTTGCGAATGTTACAGTCAAAGCATAATAAGAAGTCCTTGTTTATCCTTCCCGGCTGGAAATTGACTGTGTCGAGTACTTTCCGCAGCTTAAAGTTCCCGCTGGCTCTGCCGAGTTACACAAAATTACGTAGGTACACGCTACGTACAAGCAAACAAGGTAGGTTGAAGGTGGGGATACTGCGCAGTTTCCAACATGGAGCAGTTTGTAATAATCAGGACAGTCTAAATGCTGTCCTCCAGTACACTGCCCTTCACAAATGTTGTCAGAATCATTGACGGAAGATATCGAGAGACCTTGCGAACCATGAGTTTTTATTGGAGCCGGGTGGGCCAGGACTATAATTTCTCTGGTCTTGAAAAAGGGCATGTTGAAGGAGTACTTAATTATTGAAACGACTCTTCATGTCCGTATACGTGGGTCTTTTCCATTTATTGTCTTTTTCAAGGTTCCCGATTTTGATCACGTGATTGGATGGTGAGACTGGGCGTGTATGTATACTTCATGTATGTACATTCATGTCGTACAACATACGACGACAATTGCTGAAGGTAATATACTTCGATTTAGATATTTGTTTAGTCTCTCAAATTTTCGGCGGCAGCTTCGCTCATCATTCAGGTAGTTGAGGTCCTCAGATCTCAAAGTACCAGGCTCGTTGCCTGTGCACGCCAGAACTGAAGATTGCTGCATAGCTAAAGGTTTCTCTAGCTGAACGATTTAGGGCTAGCGATCCATGGAGTCCCTGGGATTGCAGGAAGATCTGGCGATTAACATTAAGTCCTTCTCAGCTGAAGGGATTTAGCACAAAGCACAAGATTTTCACGAGATGAGTGGAAAGTACCTATAAGGTAAACGTCCCAATATTGGACATCTTCTATTCTAATAAGTCCCATATTGCTCGCCTTTATTACGTTATAAGTTTGAAAGACCAAGCATTGGCCCCGTGTCGAGCACTGGGACGGTTACCTTACAGACTCGGCATATGCAAAGCATCAATCTTCGAGTAAGTGTCATTTATGAATAATATCCAACAAAGCTTAAAGCTGTTTGTAATTCTAGTTCTCGAGCTGGGCGACCTTGTGATTACCACTTGTATTATCGTTCAATATTATCACCATTTTTACTGGCGTCAGTTCTGTTAGACAAGAGTCCTATCCAAAAGGAGAAATGTTAACGGCTGCTAATGCAAGTTATAGTGAATCTTGCAGATACTTTAGTCTTCCTGACATGTTGCCAGTACCGATACCTAAGGGAAATTAATAGACTGACATACTCATCGCTATCAGATCGTGTCAGATAATCAAACATTTGTATCGTACTTAGTCAACAAAAGCGGTAAGAGTTCAGAGTACCTACACATTCAGTATCTCGTGCTAAACCGCCGGTAGCCTTCGTAGGTACCTACTACATATATTACAGTCGTTGGTCATACACCACCAGGGTAGATCGATTTTAAAGATTTTAATGTCAGTAGGAGTGGCATCCACTCTATTCAACAAGGGGCTCAACATATAATGAATTTAGTCTTTGTCAGATCTCTTCGCGTCGAAGAAAGTCCAAGTAGTTTTGGCACATAGTAACAAGTTCAACGTTAGTTAAAGTTAGTAATTTAAATCAGAGTTAGATGTAAGTACCTAGGTACTATTGGCGTCGACTTGTCCTTTACTCAGTCTTACTCGAAACATCACGGTTTCTCTGATCTGAATGTTTGCATACCTATTAGCTAGTTTGGCGTTTTATCTCAGTGACCTGTGGAATGCGGCCCGCATATAATTATCCCATGGAGAGTCATAATACTACACACTTTGTTTATGACAGATACCTACCACTAATCTATTTATTAGATAGTTGTAAAAGTCTGGCTGATGAGTAGTGGGCCATCCAATCCCAAAGATGATTTCTTAGCTCAAGGATTAAATTACGCTCAGATATATACAATACCTACACAGGTTTTATCATGTAGTTCTGTGGCCGAACACGGACCCACCGTTTAGTTCACACTTTATTGTCGGCCACAATAGTTTTTCCTGGCTGAACATTTTTGTTTTCAAAGTTACATCATCCCAACTATCCCAAGTGGGTAATATTGACGTGGCTCGATAGTTGAGACTTTTAGGTGGAAGTAACAATGAATTAGATCAGATAAATTTTTGACTCGATTTTGGCTCTAGGGTTTCCTATGAATTACATAATTATTCAAAAATTAGCTGGCTACACGTGTTTAATCCAAATATCGACCCACTTATCAAAACATAGACTGACGTTATTTGTCCCTGGTACAATGAGGATACTCGTATAAAGATAATGAAGTTATGAACATGTGACTTTGTTAAGCCAGCTTCATGAACAATCCATTCATGCTTTTCTTAAGAATGCTAATGCACATATCTAGTAGTGTGAACAATAGGTACCTACGCGATAGTCAAGCTGGTTTGACACTCTTGACAGTCGTATTATTATTTCATTAGTAGGTACCTAATCGTCTTGGAACGAGGTAAGTCATTACAATAGGTGCTCAATGCTGCTATATTTCAGGATGTTTATAAGAAAACTTTCGGCTTTTAAAACCAATCTATATCCGATTTCGTAGTTTGATATTTTTGTAAGTTAGTCAATGCAAGATGATTGATAATTGAAATTACCTGAGTTTGTATATGAAACTTTTACTGCTGTACAAGTTTTCTTGTAATAAATCTAACTAATATCTTTTTCACATTGGCGTTCTAACGAATCTATACAGTTCTACCTATTTTTAATCCTTAATTGAACCAGCAGCCGATAACAAACACTTCTCAATTGTATAGGCTTGGAATAAGGTACAATACTTAATAGACAAATTTTACCTAAAAATAAAATTTATATTAAGTTACTTACCTTATTCCAAGCCTAATTTCATTGCTGCCTGCTGGCGAATGCTCAAATACCCTTCTATGTTTTATAACATTCAAAGGTATATCTTAGTATTTAAGCTTATTTTTCAGCTACACAATTTAGTAATTAAGCTTATATTTCAGCCACTAAACCTAGTTTTTAAGCTTGTATTTCAGGATAACATATTAGTACTTAAGCTCTAATTTCAGCGGTACCTATAAAGTACCATAATTTGTGTACTTCAAGACCAACCACCTACACCCAATGCGGTGTTTGTTTACATAACATAGTATTGCCACCGGTCTGCCGACCGTGGCTACATCGCCACCTGTCTAATTACAGTGGCTACCTACCGTCCACCTATTTCATATTGGACGGTAGACTCAATTGAGAATCCAATGATGGCTCCGCGGCGCGCAGCCGATGTCGAGCCGTTGCTGGTTCAAAGGTGGTTAGGTGGGGAGAAAACCTGAATTATAGCAGCTGTCACTTGGAACTAGGCAGTGTTGCCTGTGGAAATAGATGTTGCCATCTCAATTGTATAGGCTTGGAATAAGGTAAGTAACTTAATATAAATTTTATTTTTAGGTAAAATTTGTCTATTTTGTGAGTATTATGAATAAGTTTCTGGAAAACATCATTTGGCCATTCGTTTAATATGTAAGGTAACAAATACTCCCACATTCTTTTTCCGTATGCATTGTTATACGGTGGCAATACGTATTTGGGTAAGGTACTTATGTTTCTCAAGTTTTGTGGCCTATAACGTTTTTGAAGGTTGGGTAAATTTGAAATTTCATCACAGATTAGCATCATCTTAAATTTATCATATACATTTATAATTTTACAGTATCGAAATAGATAATTATCGTCGTTTTTATGCTTATTTCTAATAGAATTAGGTACAATAGTTTTTATCATTCTTAATTGTAGCTTATAGATATTGTCCAGGTAAGTTTTATAGGTTCTGCCATAGCTACTAAGGCTGTAACTAACAATGGATTCGGCTAGTGACATGTACAACATTCTGAGAGTATTAAATGGTAATTTATATTTTAGAAGTGATAGTTTGCATAAGATGGATCGTAGTTTGTTACAAATATGACTAATGTGGGGACCCCAATTGAATGTATTATCTATGACCAAACCGAGGTATGTATGCTTATCCACTATTTCCAGGTGTACACATTCACACGTACGCGTAGTTTTTTGATGCATGCACTCATGGCTATAAAGCAATGCTCCAAATGTAAACTTTAATCAGTCGCTTTTTAGCTGTTTTTGATATGCGTGCTTTTAAGAGATGCTTTTTGTTATTAAATGCCTTTTTGGCCATAGCAATCCTCTGTATGATGTCAGGGGTGCACCTAGAGTCACTGGTAATGATACTTCCCAAATATTTAAATTTCTGAACTTGCTCTATTGTCGTATCTCTGATTACGATTGGGTTTCTGTATACTGTTGTGTGTAGAATACTAGAGAGAGGACAAGCCGCCGGCGGCCGTGTCGCAGCTGTATGCTCAATGGGCATACACTGCCATACTGTGCACGCGTGCTGATCGCAGAGAATATTACGTTTTTTCCCAAAATGCCTGATATGATGCGCGTTTATTGTCAAATAAGCGTGTAGGTATACCTACAAGAGTGTGTGTTTTAGATGTGTGCGTGCTTTGTCTTGTCAATTACTTGGGCGTTGTGTGGGTTAATGTACTTGCGACAGGCTCACTCTATACAAATCGGCCGCCATGTCCGATCTCCTTATATTCATACATCTGTGGTGTTTAGAGATGGTGAGAATTTTGGTTTGTTGCAGTTAATTTTAAGTCCGGATTGATTGAAAATTTCATCCAGTTTTAATACTAATTGCTGTAACTGATTACTATCTTCGGCAATTGCTGCGATGTCGTCTGCAAATCTAATGAATTGTACTTTGTTTCCATTTATTTTAACGCCCCCCAAGTCTGAATCTATTGCTACCTGTATGGCCCGCTCTATGAAGATATTGAATACTAGCTGTTGCCCGCGACTTCGTCCGCGTAGAACTTTTTATCGTCTTAGAAAATGATTTCTCTCAATACAAAATTTGAACCCTCTTTTAGGGGATAATTAAAAAAAAAGTTGATGTTCATTTTCTAGTTTGTGAACAAACAGTCTAAAACCAAAGTTAAAAATCTCATACTTTAAAAATGCCTTGAAATACTCAAACTTTGAACCAATTTTAACACTCTTAGGGGATGAATTTGGAAAAACTCTGAAATCAGTTTTGTAGTCTTTTAACGTACAGAATAAGACCGAAGTTAAAAATCTCTTACTCACACTTTAAAATTTTATTGCTCGCCATTTAAAATTTGAACCCCCTTTTAAACCCCCTTAGAGGTTGAATTTTTCTAATCGCTGAAAGAACTTTTTTCGTAAACTTTTAAGTCTCTAGCTCAAAAAAAGTGTTGCCCATACAAAGCTTTCTTAACCCCCTTAGGGGTGGAATTTTCTAAAACTCTGAAAGTACTTTATTATTAATTTTAATAAGTAACATTTTGAATAGTTTTAAGTCTAGTAAAAAAAAAAGTTTTTCCCACACAACAAAGAAGGGTAGCCAGCCTTCTTAAGGATCTTAAGGATCCCCTTAGGGATGGAGTTTTCTAAAACGCTGAAAGTTCTTTTTTAGTATTCTAATAAGTAATCTTTTTGCAAAGTTTTAAGTCTAACTCAAAAAAAAGTGTTGCCCATGCAAAGCTTGCTCTCCTTTTAACCCTATTAGGGGTGGAATTTTCTAAAACGATTTGTGTTCTTTTTTTGTATTTTAATAAGTAATCTTTCTACAAAGTTTCAAGTCTCTAACTCTGAAACATAAACTTTCCCTGATAAAAACTTTGCACCCCTTTTTATCCCCCTTGGGGATAGATTTTTTCAAAACACTGAAAGTCTTTTTTTTTGTATTTTTATAAGTAATCTTTTTACAAAGTTTTAAGTGTCTAGCTCAGAAAAAGTGTTCCCCATACAAACCTTGCACCCTTTTTTAACCCCCTTAGGGAATGATTTTTGTAAAACGCCGAATGTAGTATTTTTCATGTTCTAATAAGTAATTTTTCGTCAAAATTTTAAGTCTCTATTAAAAAAAAATATGTTTTTCCCATACAAACTTTGCACCCTATTTTACCCCCTTAGGGGTGAAATTTTCCAAAACGCTGAAAGTACTTTCTTTGTATTTAAATAATCTTTCTACAAAGTTTTAGGACTCTAGCTAAAAAAAATAGTTTCCCACATACAAACTTTGCACCCCTATTTTAGCCCCCTATTTTTAGGGGTAGAATTTTCTAAAACGCTGAAAGTACTTAATTTGTATTCTGATGACTAATCTTTCTACAAAGTTTTAAGTCTCTATTTAAAAAAAATATTATTTCCCCCATACAAAATTTGCACCCCTATTTTACCCCCTTAGGGGTAGATTTTTTTAAAACACTGAATCTAGGTACTTTATTTGTATTCTAATGAATAATTTCTCTACAAAGTTTTAAGTCTCTATTTAAAAAAAAGTCGTTTTTCCCATACAAACTTTGCACTCTATTTTACCCCTTTAGGGGTAGAATTTTCTAAAACCCTGAAAGTTCTTTATTTGTATTATAATGACTGATCTTTCTACAAAGTTTTAAGTCTCTATTTAAAAAAAAAAAAATGTTTCCCCCATACAAACCTTGCACCCCTATTTTACCCCCGTAGGGGTGGAATTTTCTAAAACGCTGAAAGTGTTTCATTTGTATTCTAATAACTAATTTTTCTACAAAGTTTAAGTCTATAGCTCAAAAAAAAAAGGTTCTCCCATACAAACTTTGCACCCCCATTTTACCCCCTTAGGGGTAGAATTTTCAAAAATCCCTTTTTATCCCTAGCCCACGTTATAAAAGCAACATACTGTGCAAAAATCAACTCTCTAAGATTAGTAGTTTCGGCTGTGCGTTGATGAGTGAGTGAGTGAGTGATTGAGTGAATAAGTCAGTCAGGACATAGGCATTTATTATGTATAAATAGATAGAAGATAATGAAACTCCCATTCAAATATCTCAAGAAATTATGAAGCTACATCCGTTTTAATGTCGCTTGTTAGAGTGAGAAAACGATGAGGGACTGTGACGTCAATATACTCGAGCGTCATAGTAAAAAACAATCGTTTCATATGAAGGTGCGTTTTGCGGAAAAGGGACAGAACATACCCCCTCTTAAAACTTTGGACTCTTATAACTTAATCATTACCTATATAACCTCTTGCTTTGTTTTTTTCTCCATTTGACTATATTTATTTTAAATTATTTTTCGAGAAAATACATTATGATTATTTACCATATTTTCGATTCCTGAGCTATAACCATCACGAACTTCGGAATTCGAAAATATTCGGGTATCTCTATCTCTGTCGCACTAACCATACTCGAGTGACAGGGGTGCAAATATATGAACATTGAGTATCGGTTTTCGTGGTAGCGCCGCAGGTACTTTGGCTGAATGCGCCGAGCGCGTGCCATTGTCATTCAAAAAAAACAAATTCGTGTTAATTATATTGTTCAAATTTGTTGATTTCATTTATTGAAATTACGACATAAAACGACATTTGCGCATATAAGTTCTCATATCAGAATCGAATATTTTTTTATGGTTTATATTTTAGCATTTGTCTCGTAAAGGTCTATCGTAGACGGGATTTAAATTATTAATAAGTGAAAGGTAAAGCAATTCCGACATTTTGACGAAAATTTTACGGTTCTTATAGCTGACAGTTGGAGCAGCGTTTGATTTCAATAAAAATAAATGAAAAATTAAATGAAGTCGTATATTTCGGAAAATTAATTAACTGTCGCAGTCGGATAAAAACTATCCTAAGTTGCAGCTAGAATAATAATGTACCTATATAAAATGTTTCATATTTTTCCGTTCATGGGATGCTGAGAACATTCGAACCGCGCAAAGCTTAGTTTCAAACTGGCTGATTCTTTTTTTAATTTAGAGATTTATTATAAGTGGAGATAAGAGGTGAGAGTGGACAACCCTATCTTACACCTTGCCTGATCTTTGCCCTCCCCTTTTCTTCGCCTACTTCTATGATGGTTTCCTAGTTTCTGTAGAGTTCGTATATAATTTTTCTATCCCTGTAATCGACTCCAACTTCACGCAGAATACGCATCATTTTTTTCCAGTCTACTTTGTCAAAAGCCTTCTCTAGATCAATAAAAGCTATATGTGTGTCCAAGTCGAGCTCCAATCGTCTGTCAATAATTAATCTAAGGGCTAAAATGGCTTCTCTGGTCCCTTTATTTTGTCGGAAGCCATATTGATCAGGTCCAAGACAGTTTTCAGCTATTGGTCGTAGTCTATTTTGAATTATTTTGAGAATTATTTTGGATGCTTGTGAAATAAGGCTTAACGTTCGATGTTCTTCACATTTAAGTGTATTAAGTTTTTTAGGTAATGCTACTGTTTTACTAAAGTAAGTAATCTATTGGTACTTGTCCTGTGGCATATATGTTCTGAATAATTTCAAAAATTTCCTGCTTCATCGGTTCACACACGTATTTTATCATTTCGATATAAATTCCATCGTCCCCTGCAGCTTTACCGTTATGGATACTCATCAAGGCTTTGTCAAACTCTTCTTTCAAAATAGCTGGACCCTTTTCATTTTCATCAACTAGATATGCCTCTTCTATGTCGTTCTCATCCAAACCATATCCCTTGTAAAGTTGTTCAATGTATCGTGTCCATCTATCTAAAATATCGCTTTTATTTATGAGTACGTTCCCTTGTTCATTCAGAATAGTTGTACTCTTTGTAGTGTGCTTTTTGTCTAACATCCTTATTGTGGTATATGCTTTGTCCATCTTACCTTTCTGTATATATTTATCTATCTGTTCACAAACTTCTAATGTATCCTTTTCTTTACATTCCCTACATTTCGTTGTAATTTTATTGGTCAGTCTTTTATACTCTTGCAAAATTCTATCATCAGTTTTGTTTCTGAGTTTTCTCCTTTCTAATACAAGTTCTACGTACAACAAGCTATTACGAAGACCGGAAAAGAAGGATGTCCGTCGAGTGTGTTAAAGAGGAGGGTATAAATGAAAATTAATAGTAAAATTCATATTCTCTTATAATTTGATTCATTCGAATATACATAATGTGTCAACAAACAGCACAGCGAGACGCGCCCGGGCCGCCGCGCCCGCTCTCCCGAGCCGCGACAGAACTTCTGCACATACGCTTTGTACATTTTTATACACATCCACAGGAACAGGTACAACTTGATTTTTAATATTGCCCAGATTTATAAACAAGTAGCATAATTGAACCGCGTAGATTCGACTGGAGATTAGCTGCGGATTTGTTAGAAACGTCGTTGGTCACGAAAAATCAAGCAGAACCCGTTTAATACTGAGAGTACATATTTCTAACATTGCCATTCATCATAAGAACAATTTATATCCTGATAACGTCGTTTTGTCGGCAAAATTCGCTTGTGCACAATTTAGAGACTGTAATTTAATTTGTAAGGTACTTTTTGTTTCTGTGCATTTTGCGAATTTAGCAGATCAAACGACGATAAATGCCTATAGTGTCTCTCAGGTAGAGCAGTATTGTCTATCACAGTGTCGTAAAGCATTTCTTCTTAGATTCTAGTGAGTTACACTGTTCGATCTTATCATTATATCACCCATAACACAGTAATAAAGTAGTCGAGGTGTTTCAGAAAATATTTTTTAATTATGATATTTTTTAAGTCTCAAACAGTCTTTAGTCTTGAGCTAATTCGATAGGGCCAAATTAATTATGAGTCGCCAATTGATTCTGTCAGCTCTACACAAACAGATGTAAAATAGTGTGGTCGGGTCAGTGGGCCATCAGCACGCCGCCTGCCCGATGGATCGTCATTGTCGAAGAGTCCGTGTCTATGTCTATGCACTGATTTATTTGGGCCAGTTGGTGTCCAATCATTGATATTTATTGCAACAGTCAATTAAAAATCGGGTCTTCTGTTAATGTGTGATAAGTGACGACTAGATATTCATTATCAGTCCAACATTTAATATTTTCTTCTTATTCAGCTTCCAAAATGTTTGTACGATTGGCTAAGTTTCGGAGGAGGAAACAGTCGGGAAGGAAACATCGGTTTTTGAGTTTTTCATGTAAGATTTTTGGTCGACGCTGCTCCTTACTACACTAGCACGCGGTCCTACCTACGTCAGTGCGACAGAAATACTGATCTAGAATCCTTAATAGTAGTTCATGTGACTGTACTGTATATGAAGGACATTAAACAAGAGTGTGGGTTTATGATACGAGCCGAAGGCGAGTTTCATAATAACATCACACGAGTGTCTTAATGCCTAATTAAGTATGTACAGTTACATAGGTACACAGCTTTATCTATCCACATATCATTAGCCTCCATGATGCATTCAGGAGCCGCATATTATGACCGGCATTGCGGCGTTGTTTTCTGGCAGTTGTCATAGTTTTTTCTTAATTCAGAGACATACTAGAGTCGGATCCAACTATCATATCGTTCGATATCTTACATACGTGCGGCATTTTTTCAAATTAGTATGCAAATTGACAATTCATTTCGAACTAAACGTCATCTCGACTGATATTAGAATAGAGGTGAAATCAAATTTCTTTGATTTCAGAGACGTTCGAAATTTGAATGAAATAATATTATCGAAATCGATGTTATTATTTAGCAATAATTACATTTTTACAGTTAAGAAATTTGTTCTAACAAAACAGTTTATTTTTATGGTGGTCATAATGTGCGGTTCTTGAACGCATCATGTAGGGTTTATGATATTTTGGATAGATAAAACTAAAAAAGGCACAGGCCTCTTAATCAGCGGTAGCAGAGTAAGTAAATCTTTATTTGCATATACGTAGAGGCTCTGCTATACAACTGATAGGTACACAATACTCGTACATTTGCTACTTTACTAGTTTCGTAATTATTGCTGAGGTCCACAAGGATGGGAATACCTAATATGAGGTTAGCAGACATGGAAGCTATTCTTAAGCAACCAGGGCATACATCTAAAAATAAAATACGATTAGCTACCTGGAACCTACATCAAGCATAAGTACATATTTTTTTCCTCGAATTTTAAGAACCGAGTCTTTGTCTAACTGACTCAAATTGTACAAACAATTTTATTCTCACCTCACCGGCTCGAAAAGGCTTGCTTTGTCGCTCAAAATCTGCGTGCAAAAGTCCATTATATCCGCTAGCGTGGAAAGAGTTTTTGAATTTCGAACGTGACGCTCTATCGCGAGATGAGAGCTCATTATCCTGCGTTCAGAAACTTATAGTGTAATGCTTATAATTCATTATTATTATTGTCATAAAATAATTTAATAATACGTAGTCTTTCTTAATTACATATGAAATATTAATAGTTAGACTGACTTATAAAAATACAATACAAATTAATAACTAATTTTTCTAGCTCGGAAAGCCCATTTTTATTCTTTAAAAACAGATAGCAAAACTGCATTTTATCCACTAGAGTGCAAAGAATATTTGAAATCCGAACGTGTTATTAGTTACTTTCTTAAACATAATAAACATGTAAAGGCCAGTCCAGACAGGACATTTTTCGCCCATCAGATTTATTTTATTTAGGTACCTTTTTTTGAATGTTTTATTCTTTTTTTAAATGTTTTAAATTCTTTTTTTCTTTTTTAAATGTTTTTTTGTTTTATAATTTTTTTTTCTTTTTCTCCTTTTTAAAAATGTTGTTTCTCTTTCTAAATGTTTTGTTTCTTTTTGGATGTTTTTCTGTATTTTTTTTCTCTTTTTAATGTTTTTTTGGTCTTTTTATACGTTTTTTTCCTTTTTTTTAATTATTTTCTTCTTTTTTTAATGTTTTTTGAAATTCTATTTATTTTTTTGATATAATTATACATTATAATTTTTTTTTTTTATATTTTATTGATTAAAATGTGTTTATTCAAGGTTTTTTTTTATTTTTTCCACTTAAAAAAAAAAAAAAATATGTTTTTTCTTTTTGATTTATTTTTGTGGTTTTTCCACTTTTTTCTCTTTTTAAATGTTTTTTTTAAAGTTTTTTTTCTTTTTTTATCTTTTTTTACGTTTTTTCTCTTATTTTAATGTTTTTTGTAACTTTTTTTCTTTTATTATGTTTTTGTCTCTATTTAATTGCTTTGTTTTTCTTTTTTCAATGATTTTTGCTTTTTTCTCCTTTTTATAAATGTTTTGTTTCTTTTTGAATGTATTTTTTTCTTTTTTATGTTTTTTGGTCTTTTTTCTCTTTTTTATACGTTTTTTCCTTTTTTTTAATGTTTATTTTTTATTATTTCAAGGTTTTTTGAAATTCTCTTATATTTTTTTGATGTTTTTGCCATATTTTAATGTTTTTTTTTATTTTTTATTGATTAATTTGTGTTTTTCAAGGTTTTTTTAATTTTCCATTATTTTAAATTTTTTTCCACTCTTTTTACATGTATTTTTTTTTTGTCTTTTTTACGTTTTTTCTCTTAATATAATGTTTTTTGTAACTTTTTTCTTTTTACATGTTTTTTTTGTTTTTTGTCTTTGTCTTTTTTTACGTTTTATTTCTTAATGTTATGTTTTTTGTAACTTTTTTCTTTTTTATATGTTTTTGTCTCTATTTTATTGCTTCGTTTTTCTTTTATCAGTCTTTTTTAATGTTTTTTGAAATTATTTTTGCCTTTTTTAAAAGTTTTTCTTTATTATGATGTTATTTTTTTTGTTTCTCAATGTTTTTTCTCTTTTCCTCTTTATTAAATGTTTTTTTTAATTTTGTAATATTTTGTTTCGTTTTTCATGTTTTTAATTTTTTTTCTCAATTTTAATGTTTTTTCCCCCTTTTTAATATATATTTTTTTAATTTTTTCGTTACTTTACTTTTTTGTTTTTTTTTTGTTTTTTTTTTCCTCGCTTTAGTGAGATGAAAAGATTTGTGTTACACACGGGTGCAAGTTATTTTGACGTCTCGTGTGTTGCAACACTCGCTACGCTCAGGATTCTGTTTTTGAACCACTCGCTTCGCTCAGGATTCTATTTTTGAACCACTCGCTTCGCTCGTGGTTCAACCATAGAATCCATTCGCTAGCTCGTGGTTCAACCCTAGAATCCATTCGCTAGCTCGTGTTTCAATTCCACACTCGCGGTTAAAATACAACTTTGCACCCTTGTATAACAAATAACTATAAAAATGTACTTAGTTTTACAATTCATTGTTTTGTTTTGTTGTAAAGCCACAGTTATATCAAAATAATGGAAGTTATTAATAGATTTTAGCGCAGAAAATATACATAAAATGAATTTTAATGCCTTCTGAATTAGCGGAAAAAGTAAAATTTGCGTATTTGAGCCTTAGTTTACCCGTGAGTACCTACCCAAAAATACTTTGACTTTTTTAATGTAAGCGTGGAGTCTATTTCAAAATGTTTATGTTACTTTTAATAATTATAAAATGCTTTGATTTTGATGAGAAGTAAACAAACGTTTATTGAAAATGAGTACCTCTAAGGTCCAAATTACTTTTATTACATTTATAATTTTCCTCGCGTTGGTGAGGTGAAAAGTTGTGTGTTTCGCTCGGCAGCAAAGTTGTTTGTCGTCTCGTGCCTTGAAAGCCTCGCTATGCTCAGGTCAGGATTGTACTTTTGAACCATTCGCTTCGCTCATGGTTCAATCTAACAATCCTTCGCTAGCTCTGCTTTCAATACAAGCACTTGCGCCAAACAACAACTTTGCAGCCTTGCATAACAAATAACTATTTCAGTTCATATGGCTCAGAGTTCGTAGGATCGATCGGATCAAGAACACGGAGCTGCCTACCAAAACTGGCATCGTAGTTGTGGGTGCCAAGACCGCGAAGCTTAAGTGGGACTGGACTGGACATGTGTGCCGCATGCACGCGGAGCGATAAGCCAAATTAGCCACCGAATGGACCCCGTAAGATGGTTTCCGAGGTAGAGGCAGACCGAAAAGGCTAAAACTAGCACAGGATCGAGGCGAGTGGCGGGAAAAGGGGAGGCCTTTGCCCAGCAGTGGGACACAATATACTTAGGCTAATAAAATGAAAGTGAATTTCCGATACGAACTTTCAAGTGCTTCCGGTACTTTCAACCCTTTGACCCACTCGGGAATTGAAATTAGTAAAGTTCAGTTCCATATTCATGTACGAATACAAAGGTACATCAGGTCCATATCATGACGTTAATCTCCTACGAATAATAATTGCTACATCGAGATTTTAACTTGCTACGGCGTAGCACACTTAGCGTAGCTGTTCATTGAAAGAGTGAATTTTTATACAACGACGGTGGCAAACAAGCTTACGGCCTGCCTGATGTTAAGCAGATACCGTAGCCTATGGACACTTGTGACTCCAGAAGAATCACAAGCGCGTTGCCTACCCTTTATTCACTTGAGGATTCGCAATGTTGGCGACCTTACTCACCACCAGGAACACAACACCACAACTACAAAGCAGTGGTGCTATTATGGCTGCGGTCTTCTGTAAGGTGGAGGTACTTCCGCAGTTGGGCTGCTCCACATACGAGCGAGATGACATTCAGCTGTGCCCTAATACCTCTCTAATTGCCAATATTCTGGTTGCCAGGCAAGATGTCGTGGCAGGCCGCAGCAGTGGTGATGGCGTTAATGGTGATGCAAGTCTCCTGCAAGGAGCTGCGGGACCCTGCAGCCGGCCAGGAGTTGCCGCAGGCGCAGGATCCTAACTTCAGCGACGGTGAAGTCACCTCGTATGATGAATATGGTAGGTGTCACTTTGTTCTACATGTTCTACTTTATGTTCTGTGTGAGGTGTTACTAACGATCTTGGTAGACCGGTCCGATGATCTATGCTTTCTAGGTCTGCCTGACATGGGGACAAGAGACGTGATACAAAATTTTCTTATTCAGCAATTTCAATTACCTACTACAGCGACAATTTGTCAGCAATTTTAGTCAATGCGTTACGATGATTGTCATTTAGCAGAGCCAGAAACACTGCTTTTCAGGAAACATATAATCAGAAAAAAATATACTTACAGAGACTGAAGCGGATTTGGGCGATTTCCGAGGATTGGGAACAGGTGAATTAAGTTATTTCAGGCTTTGATTGAACTCACAAGTAAGCGCATGTCAAAATGCATAGGTACCTACTCGTATTTTAATCGGTTTCCCATTGAAACGCTTAAGCATGTCCAAACTTAAGGTGGTTCGATTGCCATACAAAACGTTGTTTGACATTCGCAGGCTAACGGCGTGATATTTTAAGAAACTTATGTAACAAACTTTCATAAATTGGCTGCCCATATGCGCCAAATTCCCCCTTTCCTAGAATAAACTTGTATAAACTAGATTAATTTGAGAAATTGGTTTGTCACGTGATATTTTGGGAAAACTATTTTTCTCAAATTAATCCAGTTTATACAAGTTTATTCTAGGAAAGGGGGAATTTGGCGCAAATGGGAAGCCAATTGAAGAAAGTTTGTTACATAAGTTTCTTAAAATATCACGCCGTTAGCCTGCGAATGTCAAATAACGCGTTGTATGGCAATCGAACCACCTTAAGTTTTATTCTTAAGTTTTCTTTACACCTTGCATTAGTTCCTTACTCTGACATATCTTTCTGTTTCAGGCAATACTGGCACCCGAAGACCGTTGGCTCAGGTAGTACCTAGAGGTGAGAATTAGGTATGCTTTAGGATCTTACGCTTTATGTCGGTAAACTTGAACAATTTCAGATCAAAATAATGCTTGTTTGATCGTTGTCGGTTAACAGGCAGTTTAGCAAAGCACATGCCTTCCATTTATATGCGTGACAAAAGGGTTGTTTTATTCCCAGGCACAAACAATTTGGTTTCTGTACCAACGAAATAAAGCTATGTTTACTTATGTTGGTAATATCCGAGCCCATAGTATGATTCCGTGAGAAAGCTCGAACGTCGAGGATTAAACGTAATACGCGTATCACTGCGCAAACGGGAAATTGCGATCGTTGTCATGGAATAAAAGGGATCACGAATTGTTGACCTTCTGAGCCTAGGATAATATAATTTTAGAGTAAGTGCTTGTTTATTTAAAGGATGATGTTATTTCTTATCAGAACTCACTTTTAGTATACTCGTAATCAAAGATCAGATTAACCGGGTAGTTAAAGTTGTCAATAGCATAGGAAAAGACCAACCATGAACGATAATATTTACTGAAATATGTTTTATTATTTCGTAGGTATAACTGCAGCCTAACTTGATGCACTTATGCAAGCGTTTATTTAATCTCTCAAATGCCCGTATCTATTTCAGGTTCACAATTGCACAGACACCGATATCGTTCATTTTAGTTACGATGACCTATAGTCTATACCTACATAACACCTCCCGCGCATTGGTTACAGGCTCAAGCCCGCGCTGCTTGGACCAAGGCCACTCGTGGGGCGAGGGCGAGACCTGGAATCCTAACAACTGCACGGTCTGCCAATGCTTCGGCGGCCGCACCAACTGCTCCGTGCTGCCTAGCTGCCTCACGCCAGGTGAAACCATCCTCCAACTGCATAACATTATATTATAATATAACCTATAAAAAAACCCTGTTCAGTAGTAATAAATGCAAGTAGGATGACTCACGCTAGAACGGGCCGTGTCCGGCCCGGGCCGTTTTCTAAGAAAAACGACGGCGTTTTTGTGCGGCTGAGCCATACCATAGCCCGGCCGAGCCACGGTCGAGGCTTGGAAGCGGCTCGGTGCCGGCACGGCCCGGACGTGGCTCGCCCGGGCTTGGGTATGCCTTGGCCGCACAAAAACCGCCGTCGTTTTTCTTAGAAAACGGCCCGGACCGGAGCGTGAGTCATCCTTAAGTAGTACTCAACGGTATATAGTAATAAATAATGTTTAACAAAATATCCACTTGAATCACTTGGGACTCAAAGGACACAAACGTCCACTTAGGTTATCTTCTCGGCATGCGGGCTTCGCGGTAAAACACGGTTAGTAGGCAGCAAAACAGGGAATAGTTCCCTGTTTTGAAGCCTTATTTCGGTCAATTTTTCGACACATTTCTACAGCAGGGCCGTGAACAATCCACTAAAGCACAACTTCCTTAGGTTACGGTGTCGGCACCCCGGGTAGGCCCGGCGCGCACGGGTCAGTCGTCCGCGGCCCACCCGGGCTCGCGGGGGAGGAGGGCCCCGGCGGGGCGCCTGGCGCGCACGGCGCCGGCGGCGCGCCCGGCGCCCCCGGCCTGCCTGGACTCACCGGCCCCATGCCTGACGTGAGTACTCCATTGCTGTTGGGGAGCAAACATATCTTTCCGCCCAAATCCAATTGTAATCTAGTCTACATATATGCATTTTTCAGTCATAATTAGTTACCAACTAAATACACTGGCAACAAAGCAAAAAAAGTTATATCGAGATAATCTATAAGGTATTAATGTTGCAAAGAGGTAAAGTAAGTAAATTTGTATGTTTGTAGTTTTGTATGTAAGGAGTAATCTCCGGAAATAATCATCTGATTTTATAAATAATATCACTAGACAAGACATATTTATCCCGAGGCTCCGCTTGCATTCTTTGTAACACGGAGGCGGAGGCAGAGGCAGCTAGTTCGTATGACTAGTTTATTATTAGTATTATATGCCTAGTTTTAAATATAAATATTAAACTCTTACGAGTATGTGCTATGTTTCTTAGCATAACGGATTACGTATCCAGTTATTTACTTTACAGGTGAATGCTTACCTGGCACAACTAGCCGCGACTGCTGGCGGAGACAAAGGGCCAACTTTCGACCCCTACAACTACATGCAAGCTTCAGTAGGCTCTCCGGGAATCAGAGGAGTACAGGGTAAGGGCTATTTTGGCATTAACTGCTATAACTACGAGTATAATCGGTCCTTTATTTGGTAGAATGGAGGCTGATCGAAATACTATTTCAGGACCCTCAGGGCCACCAGGCCCGCAAGGATTTCAGGGACCACGCGGTGAGCCGGGAGAGCCTGGCTTACCGGGCCAACAAGGACCCCCTGGTGAAAGAGGACCCCAAGGACTCGCTGGAAAAGATGTAAAAATTTTATGACAAAACTCCGCATGCCATGGCAACTCTTCTTACGTTTTAAACATTTAGGATGAGCATCATTTTTAGTTTTACACAACAATAATTTGTGGTAGGGAGCTCCAGGAGACGACGGTGAACCTGGTCCGGCGGGAGCGGTCGGGCAGCCGGGACCGCACGGCACGCCGGGATTGCCCGGCATCCAGGGCCTGAAGGGTCACAGGGGCTACGACGGCAAGGATGGAGCTAAAGGTGAATCTGGTCTGGCGGGAGAAAAGGGACCTACTGGACAACCTGGGTCAATGGGACCAACTGGGCCTGTGGTAAGCTTTAACTATATAGTACACAAGTATAAGTAAAGATTCAGGTAATGTCTTCTCTCCGTCTTAATATAGTTATTCTTTAAATGTACAGGGTCCTGTCGGACCCCGTGGAGAAAGAGGTCGCGAAGGCCCTTCAGGAGCGCCCGGCATGCGCGGGGCAGACGGCGCCGCAGGGCCACCAGGACCAGTGGTATGTTATCGTGTACACTACATTAACATTTTAAGCAAATAAGTAGTTTGACTTGGTGCTTTATCTAATAACTGTAACGAAACTGTAAATATGTTTTCTACTGTGTTTTAGGGTAACGTTGGAAGATCAGGTGCCCCTGGATTCCCTGGTTCACCTGGAATAAAAGGCGAGCAAGGCGCAGTCGGTCCTCAGGGAAGCCAAGGCATGCAAGGTCCCAGAGGAGAATCGGGGCGCCCTGGGCAATCGGGTGAAGTAGGCCCACCGGGGCTCGCTGGCCGCGACGGTATTCCAGGAGACAAAGGAGTGCAGGGTCAACCAGGAAACGTAGGACCGCAAGGTTTCCCTGGACCCAGAGGCTTACCCGGTGTTGCTGGAGACCCAGGCACGCATGGTGCTAAAGGAGAACCGGTTTGTGCATAATATACAATTATTGTATCTTATATATATACAATTTACCTACCAACTCATTTTGCATGAAATGTTTTTAAATACTACTTTATTTTAATTATTTTAGGGCCAAATTGGAGAAAGAGGTGTTAGAGGTGAATCAGGCATCAGAGGAGAGCCGGGCTCTCCAGGTCCACGTGGTCTTCCAGGAAGTGCAGGACCTGAAGGCAAACGCGGCAAGCGAGGGCTTAGAGGGCCTGCTGGTAATATTGGACCTCAAGGTGACAGGGGTCAACCAGGGTTGAGAGGGTTGCCCGGTTCTGACGGTCCAATTGGAGTCAGGGGGGCACCAGGAGAAAGAGGAAATGTTGGTTTGCCTGGTGAAAAGGGTATTATCGGCGATGCTGGCAGACCTGGCCCTCAAGGTTTACAAGGACCTAGAGGTGTAGTAGGACGACCTGGAATTTCTGGTAAAACGGGTCCACCTGGAGAACGTGGTATACCCGGGGCTGATGGCAGACCCGGGGAGATGGGATCTCAAGGCTTACAGGGACCACCTGGATCCATGGGCAGTCCAGGCGAGCGAGGATTGCAGGTTGGTTGTGGACACTATTCTGTAATTTGATTAAAGGAAAATTTCGAGCATTTATGATAATAATGAGTTTTCGTATTTATTGTAGGGCGAGCCTGGAAAGGACGGTGACATGGGTCAGCAAGGACCTGAGGGACGGAAAGGTGATGCAGGCCGCGATGGTAGTCCTGGCATCCAGGGCGCACAGGGTCTTCCGGGTGCAGCTGGAGAAAGAGGCCCGGCCGGGCCAGCGGGGCAAACAGGTTTCCCCGTACGTTCGCATTACAGTAATATCCTAATACTTATATGAATACCTAGTTATGTATAAAACGAGAACACGAATAGTGAAACATCTTACGTCAATGCAAGACTTAAAAGCACCAAAAAATTATGTGTCATTCCCTGAGAAACACCTGATGTAAAATCTCGTGATAAAGGGAAAAGGAACTTTTGTCACATAATTAGGGATTTTCCTCCTCCTCTCCTTCCCTCTTGATTTGCGCCTTAGTGAACTCCTTCCGTGTCCCTAGGATTTACCTATACAATTTCTCAATTATTAAGTACTGATTTCTAAATTGTAGGGCATGCCCGGTGCTGCTGGTCTACCCGGTTCGGCCGGTAAAGATGGTGAGCCCGGCGTAGCGGGGCCGGCGGGGCCACCGGGAGCGCAGGGGCAGCGCGGCGAGCGCGGCGCCAGCGGCGACCGCGGCCAGCCCGGGTTCGCAGGGTCGCCCGGTGAGAAGGGCGACATTGGAGCGCAAGGACCCGATGGACCCCCGGTAAATATGTTTTATTTGTCTAGACGATAGTCTGGTTGAATAACTAAAATACTTAATCCTTATCAAGCACAAATTGATAAGAGCGTTAGTCGTTAAAGTTTGCTAATTCGATACCAGCTTGCCCCTATGAATTTTCAGTTTTTTCCGTTCGTAAAAAAGCACACAAAAGCAGTTTTAAATATATCGTCGACCGTAGGTTCATTTAAGGTACAAAATGCAATTTTTCAGGAGAGCCCGACAAAGTCTTTTTTCGGACTAAATTAAGGATGACTCACGATAGAACGGGCTGGGTCCGTCCCGGGCCGTTTTCTAAGAAAAACGACCGTGCCGACACCGAGCCGCTTCCGAGCCTCGGCCATTGGCTTGGCCGGGATTGCGTATGGCTCGGCCGCGCTAAAACGCAGACGTTTTTCTTAGAAAACGGCCCGGGTCGGACTCGGCCCGTTCTAGCGTGAGTCATCCTTAAATCCTAACTTATTTTAATCTAAACCTTTTAGGGCTCTACTTTTACTAAAATTCTTAGATTGTAGTGCCCTTTCGATAGGTGTAATACTTATGGATTTATAAAAAATGGTATCATATCGCAATCACTCATTTCCCAACTGTATCGTTTGTACGAATTTCGTTTCGGCAAAAAGCCGTTGGGGAATAAAGTTTTGTGATTGCGATACGAAACCCTCAAAAATCTATCTTGAAAAAAAATCCTCTGCACTACATATTTTTGCGAGTCCTATTGCAAATCAGGGTCTCAATAATTAAATAAACTAAAAATATTTTTATTGTGGGTCACAATCGCAAAACAAATTAAGGGTGTGGACTACAATCTTCAGCAATCGATCCCAACCAATCGAATTCTGAACAAAAATCTCCATTTGACCCTTACCTGAATTGAACCTACGGTCGACGATATAATATGATAACTTGAAGCACTTCATTACTAGTCAAAGGCCCTGGTTTCCCATTGACGAAATACTTACACTTCATGTACCTATAGCGTCAGATTTTAGAGAACTATGTAACAGAACATCCATAAAATTGGACGTTGTACGGAATGTACGGCGTCAATGAAGATTAAGATCTAACAAATGTAAATCTCAAATGTACCTAATACAACGTAGGTACTAAAAATGCTAAACGCACTTTCATAAAGTAATGGATTGGTACTTGTATTGTGCACTAGGGTCCCGAAGGTCAGAGAGGCAGTAAAGGACAACAAGGACACCCGGGAGCTTTGGGTTTGCCGGGGCCTAGAGGGCTATCGGGTACACCGGGTGAGAAGGGCGAGAGAGGATCACTAGGCCCCACGGGCAATGATGGACCAACCGGTGAGCTTAAAACTGCCATATTTAATGAATACAACTTTCACGGAACCAAACTTGTCGATTAAAAGAATAGTTCGTACATATCTTACTTTTTCACTTTTGTTCTTCCTATCTCAAAATTTTACGATGTGCCCTTCATGTTTTTCTTGTAGGACGTCAAGGAGAACAAGGCCCTCAAGGTCCGGTGGGTCCCGCCGGGCCACCCGGCGAGCCTGCAGAGAGAGGAGAGACCGGGGCCCCCGGAGTGCCTGGCGAGGCTGGCGCTCACGGCTCACCCGGCGAGCGCGGCGCGCCCGGCCTGCAGGGCTCCCAAGGCTTACCCGGCTCGCCAGGCCTCATGGGCATGCCTGGCCTGAAAGGCGACAGGGGATACAGTGGAGCAAAGGGACAACAAGGATCTCCGGGCAGTCCGGGTATTGCTGGGGAGCCCGGTCTGCGGGGCCTTACGGGATTGGCGGGGGCTAAGGGCGCACGAGGCGAGCATGGAGCTAAGGGCGAGGCTGGACACACTGGCCTGCCAGGAAGGCCGGGTGACCTTGGACCGCAGGTGAGACTTAAATAATATGAAAACAAATTGGAAATCGTGAATTATAATATGAAAACAAATTGGTGTTCTTTTATGTTTCATAATCATGTTTAATGTGATCTTGACTGTATCACTTTTACAGGGTCCTCAAGGGAGCCCCGGGCCAGCTGGATCACCAGGCCTGTCGGGCCCAAAAGGATCAACCGGAGACGCTGGTCGCCCAGGTGCTCCTGGATCGCAAGGAGTCACGGGCCCTATCGGACCAGAGGGGGTCAAGGGCGAAAGAGGCAGCGAAGGTGAAACCGGACCGCAAGGCGTTGCGGGACCCGCTGGGCCACCTGGGGAGAGGGGGCCGAGTGGTTTGCCGGGGATGTCAGGACAGCCTGGTGCTCAAGGATTACGTGGATCTCAGGTATTGAATTAAGTGTGTGTGTAATTTAGTCTAAATTTTCGACTGACCAACTTTATTCAGAGTTACCAGATCACTCGCAATAAAGTTGATGATGAGATGTACCCATCATAATATAATAACAAATTATTCAACTTTTGCTAGGGTGAAAGTGGAACTCCGGGCAAACCGGGTGCCGACGGTGCTCCAGGCCCCGCAGGCAGTCATGGTCTGCAAGGGCCACCAGGCCCCATGGGAGAGCAGGGTCCGGAGGGGCGACCGGGGAAACTTGGACAGCCGGGCATACCGGGCCGGCCCGGGGACAAGGGGCCGAGCGGACAGCCGGGCACCTCCGGTCCCCCTGGAGCGCCAGGAATGCAGGTAATACATAATTTACAATATTGCGCCCACCTAACATTAGGGCTACCTAAGTACGTACGTTTAGTTAGTGACTAATTTTAAACTATTCCTACTGCGTGTAAGCGAAATAAAACCAAGATTGTTTTTTAACATTAGTAACACATTCTATATTTTTTTCAATGTAGGGTCCCTCGGGTCATGCAGGATCTCCTGGCCCGGCAGGGGAACGAGGACCGCGAGGCGAATCAGGTCCTCCCGGCGTGGACGGTCCTCGCGGGCCAGCCGGCAAGCAGGGGCTCCCTGGCCTCGATGGGACTAAAGGAGAAAGAGGAGAAGCTGGTTCGGATGGAGCCAAGGGGCACGCTGGGCTCCCGGGGCTGCCAGGAATGGTCGGAGCTCCTGGACGAGTGGGCGAGCGAGGGCTGCCTGGACCGCTGGGACCACCAGGAAAAGATGGTGAAGCTGGTACCAGAGGTGGGTTTTTTTCTGTTGTTTATGATTTTCAGTTCAGACTGAAAACGTTACTCCGGGTATAATCTATATTAGTACTTATCAACGTTTACGGTATTTACTGATTATTTTATAATATGGGACTGTATTTGTTATTTAGGTTACTCACCAGAGTGCAGACGGTCAATTAAATAATTTACTGCAAAACAAAGTTTATACCGACTTCAATTCAGTACTTCGCCAAGCCACATAGGTACATGAACATTTCCTTTCCAATTTACCACATGCACTGCTTTCCGAGAGCAAATGCGATGATTATTACAGAAAAAACCCAAGTCGCTATATCTGGGCTGATAATATTTGAGGAGTTCCGTCGATTCCTCAAGGATCTCAGAATTAACAATTCATTAGTTGCTACTTCAACGGAATCATGTCAGAATCATTGACGTAGTTTACATCTTTGAGGAGTTCCATAAGTCATCTGTGGTCTTCATCATCAGTTCCACTTAAGCAAAATTGCGATTTCCGAGGGAGTTATCGGCGAACATACATAAAAAAAAACATACAGTGGAACATTATAACCTCCTCCTTTTTTGAAGTCGGTTAAAAAATCGCAGAAAACGAAACATTTGTAGATATTCTTATACGTAAGCAAGCTCGTGTTTATCGTGCGAGATCAGGCAAGAGCAACTAATAAAATCTTGAATTGCAGGTATTCCTGGCCGCGACGGTACTCCCGGCCCCCAGGGCCCGGCGGGTCCAACGGGCGGCCGCGGGCCGTCGGGCGAGCCCGGCCGGCACGGACCCGCCGGCCCGGCCGGACCTCCTGGACCCCCTGGACCCCCCGGAGAGGGTTTGGCTTATGATGCAGCTGCTCTTGCTGCGATGATGCAACAAGGTATGCGTATATGGCGATTGTATTGGTAAATAAGTATCAAAGCGGACGGATCGTATGAATGACGAGGCTTCCGCAATACCCCACTTTTAATGGGTTTCCCAATCCTTGCTCAATGAACATGTTCTTTCGTAACTATAAGGCCCTACAAAAAATATTACCTACCTACCTCTTATCCAGGACCAGATAGGTAGAATGTCGTGCCGCTGCCGACGTCAACCGACGATGACTGCTTCAGCCAGTAAATTCTAGATATGTGCACCCTTGTAATGCTTCCATGTTTCATCGTGGACCTGTGCACTATTATTAATTGGTAGTACAGTCGCCATCACATACAACGGTACACTATAGGTGTTCAAAAATATCGGCACATGCTCCCTAATGCCTTGAAAATAGAGGTGTGTTCCGATGTTTGTGAGCTGCTTGTTTGCTCCGATGTATGTGATGGTGATGGCGACTGTACCTAGTGAATTTTTTTGTTTGTCTTCAAAAACAATGCTTCTAATTTACTCAAGTTCATGTATACAAAAAAACCGGCCAAGTTCGAGTTGGACACGCACACGAAGGGTTCCGTACCATTATCTATGAATATTTATTTAATTCGATTTTTTAGTATTTGTTGTTATAGCGGCAACAGAAATACATCATCTGTGAAAATTTTCAACTGTCTAACTATCACGGTTATTAAGATACAGCCTGGTGACAGACAGACAGACAGACAGACAGACAGACGGACAGCGGAGTCTTAGTAATAGGGTCCCGTTTTATTCTTTGAGTAGGTACGGAACCCTAAAAATACTGTAGTGCCCTACACCCTATAAATATTTAAAAAATCCAAACTTTCAGGCACAGTGAAAGGCCCTGACCCACTCGGCGATGACCCCAATTCGCTGCCAGCGCGGTTCTTCAAGGACGACATGACCGAGGCGGAGCGCAAGGAGGTTGTGAACAAGGCGTACGAGCGCCTGAAGGCGTCCTTGGATAAATTCCTGCGCCCGGACGGCTCCCAAGAGGCACCCGGAAAAACCTGCGGCGACATCAAACATCATCACCCTGGATTCCAGAGTGGTACGTTTATATTGAATTTTCACATCTGCATATCAAATCAATTAGATTCTTGCATAGAATTGCATGAAATTGATGTTTTCACTCATAGTTTGTCCGTTTTCAAGAATAAAGCATCAGGCGCAACGCAAGCCATGTCAGTCCTCATGGTATATATTTGTTTGCAGGTCAACATTGGATCGACCCGAACGGCGGCGACATCAACGACGCCATTCTGGTGCACTGCGACATGGACTCGGGCAGCAGCTGCATCTACCCCAAGCCCATGCAGTCCAAGGACATCTCGTACAGCGGTGCGGAGAAGGAAGTCTGGCTCAGCGAGTTGGAAGACGGCTTCACTGTAAGTGATCTTGCACTTTATTCTGGATGAACTTTTTGAAGGGAAACGAATTACGACATCCTGGTACATGGACATTGGTAACACTTGCTACTCTCCTAACTCATACAGTCCGAGGACATCTCGTACAGCGGTGTGGAGAAGGAAGCCTGGCTCAGCGAGTTGGAGCACGGCTTCACTGTAAAATTTTCTAAACCCTTGCAGATTATTTGCCGGGGCCATCTGATGGTGGTCCAAAAGCCCGGTGCACTGAACACGGTGTGCGTTTAGGGTGAAGCAGCATCGGCCCTAACCCTCAATCAGGGTGGCGCGAGACAATATTGGCGCCTGTGAAGGCTTTAAAAAAAACGGGCTTTTTTTTCGCCTTTAACATTTTGGCGCCTCTTGACTTGACATACCTGGTTACGAGAACGATCGTTGCCTCCGCTCTACCTTCGGGCCGGCCCTGGAAGAAAGAATTAAAATACATTTCAGCAGCTTCTTTAGTTAGGCCAATTTTCAAAGGGTTGCCCACGTTGAATGTTTGTTTTTGTTGAATGTCCTTGAATTTTTGTCATTTATCAAGGAGAAAAGGTATAATTTCAGTTTATTCTCATGTCAAACATTGGACTTCACTATGATCCTTCTGTACGTCTGTATTATTCTATTATCTCAAGCCCAGGGTCCACTTGCATCTCTCTGCACATGTTCCCGAATAAATTCTTAGAAGAGAAATTGAACTTTGCAACAGATCACGTACAAGGCTGAGCACAGCCAGCTCGTATACCTGCAGCTGCTGTCGAAGCAGGCGACGCAGAACGTGACGCTACACTGCCGCAACACGGTCGGCTACTACGACCGCGAGGCGCGCCACCACCGCCGCGGGCTCAAGCTGCTCGCCTATAACGACGCCGAGATCCTGCCCAAGGCCAATAACCGGCTACGGTACAAGGCCGTGCTGGATGAATGTCAGGTAACTATAACTACTACGGCAGGCGGTTCAATCTAAAAACCTATAGATTCTACAATTTCCTAAGGTGCATACACGATGCTCGCTTCACACATCTCAAAGGCGCCTTTCTACACATGCCTATAAACCAACTTCTTTTTGCATTGAGTTGAAAGCATGAAGGTGACTTTGACTGCCCACGCCATAACACCTAGGTGTTCTTGGCGCCGTGGGGACGATAACCTTTAGGTGTTCTTGGCATCCAAGGAAGGGTTAACCTTAGTATGTGAATGCCAGTGCACATCTATTGCGACATCACAAACAACGTGAAACAAGGTAAAACTAGACAAGACGCGAATAATTTGTAAATCGACTCGACATTACGCTTCTAGCACGTTCACAACATTTCTGAAATTTTATTAAGTGGAAATGGTTTAACGCACTGAAATGCGCAGTAAACACGAGTACTTATTTAAATTTTTTAACATACAACAGAGCACACTAAGTAGTTTAAGGTTATGGGATTTTAACCGATTTAAACGAATTTTATCGCGTATAAGATAAGCACTATGTATTAAGTACATCCCGACATAATTTATGCGATAAAATCCATTTTAATCGTTTTATTTAATGAGTTATACTTAATAGCGGAAACCGAAGAGAGTTTTATGATCAGGTATTTGTTTTTTTGGTTCAAGTGTTGTTGATTGTGGCGAAAGTCCAATCCAATTATCATATTACATACTTATGATTTCCCGGTTGTACCTTATAAAGCCCGAAAAAAAAACTCCAAGTCTAAGTGTTCTTATTTTGACTCATAATTGAACAGTACAAGAGCCTTGATTGGGCGAAGACGGTGGTGGAGTTCTCGTCGGACAAGGCCGGGCGGCTCCCGCTGCTGGACGTGGCTGTGCGCGACCTGGGCCGCCCGCACCAGCAGTTCCGCGTCGAGCTCGGCCTGGCCTGCTTCACGTAGGGCCGGCGAGGCGAGGCTTCTACTTCTAATGGCGAAACAACAATGTACAGTCGACGTCTTAGATGTGTTTACTCTTTTGCGCCTTATTTCATTGTAATAGGGCGGAAAATGTATAGGTACCTTTGACGTGGACTGCACCAGTCGACATCAAATACAATCAACGACGTCAAATACACTTTAAAAGTTTTTAGAAATATGTGAACAATTGACTGAACATGCCTTGACGTTAGAGTCGAGTTTTAGAGTAGGTATGTGATAGCTTCAAAAACAACGCAATGTACTAACGCAATCGAAATTATGTTAGGCAACTTTAATGTCATCATCAATATCATCATAGAGGTAGAATAGATAGAGGGAGTCACCCACACATACACACATGAGTGACAAAAATGTATGCATAGGCAATACCGCAAGTGGGAACGAGATACAGTGTCATATTTTTTGTCCCTCATCGCGTATACGGATTTTTTGTTTGCCACCAGCTTCTTCTTCTCTTTTTTTTTTGGCTTTCTGGCCAACTGAGTCGGCTCAATTTTGCCACCAGCTTGTTTGCCACCACACCTGTCAAAATTTGTACTGAAACTGACACCACCATGACGTCACCGATATAATACGACTAAATTATAAATGACATTAGACGTAAAGAATGTATTAGCTTCTGATACTTCTTAATTTAGTGTAGTTAATTTACCATCGTCCCTTTTGGGTATACGCTAGGACGTCATCTATATATCCTCTATCTACGGTCATCATAGAGAAAATATACTTTATTTATGATGTCATTGAAAAAGAGTCGGTGTCATGTCATGATATTCCTGAGTACGTTAGCGCAGATATATTTCGCGCAGCAGATTTCATGCAATTATTTACATGAAAACGGAATAAAAGGATGACAATAGAAAAATGAAAAAAATACTTAGGTACTTGAATGATGATTGTATTCAGCCAACCAACACGTATAATTTAGGTTTTTAGAAATTTCGTATTTTTTTTAAAATAACTTACTAGATTTTGCCATTTTAAGTTGAACTAACTACTCATGAGGATAACCAATAACGCGACAAACTGCTTCTGCAACTGAATTGAGTGTGTTGGAAAACTTGGAAAATAGTCATCTGAGTCATCTGGTCATCTCAAAAGGTCACCATTCGCCATTAATTTTGACTTAAGGGAAGATGAAATTCAGACATACTCTTTTCTTAATGGACCATGAAATGAACCTTCCTGTTTCGTATCATTATTGCGTCGTGTTTCGACGGAGATGGGAAGGGTAACTAAGCCGATGTGCTAACGGTAGGTACCTAACGTCTGATGGGCAGACGGAACGTTTATTATTTAAGATTTGTATCTGAAGTTGCCGGATATTTGCAATACTTACCTAAATGGATTATTAAATAATTAACGAGGCACTTGCCGAGTGTTAGTCGTGCCAAAGATTTGTATTATTCTACATTTTCACTGTAAAAATGTCGTAAAATTAAATAGTACTTCGTTTTATGTGGCATATAGAGTAGAGTAGAATAAAATGTATACATTCTTTAAATTTCTCTTATACATTTTTGTAATGTACCTAGTTATTGATAGGTAAGGATCTAAATAGATGGTAGTAATTAAGTAATATGCCCAGGTACTTACATTAATAAAAAAAGTTATATACTTAATGCAATTTCCAAAACATTATTAGGGAAATCATTAAAAATAAGTTTTTGTTTATAAACATTTATTGTACACCTACGTTTTCAATGATTGCATATTATTTTAGAAACTAAGTACTTACTTAATTATTTACATAAATCTAAGTCGTCACAATTATTTATAATTAATTTCCTAAGATATTTACAAAGGTTCTAGTAAGGCTGTGTACATAAGTAAACTGTAAATATGTCCCTAGTATTTTTAAGAAGAAATAAGTGATATAAATAGATTTAATCATGTGATAAATGTTTTTCAATATATAATTGACTTTTAAATCACTTCGCTTAAGGCCACCTCTATTAATTTAATTATTAATCGCATTTAAAAATTGAGATTAGTCATTACGTCTAACTGCATATTTTTAATGAATGAGTATCATACATAATTCATGTAATTTTTATAAATAAAATTACTTACGTTATTGTGATTTAAGTATTAAACTACAATAAGTACTAAAGTATCAACAAGTACGAATAATCTCTGAAATTCAAAAAAGGTAGCTCCTCCCTTTTTATTAATATCAGCACCAAGCACTTAAAACAAAAGAATTCAGAAAGATGTAGATTCTCTTTCGGCTTTCCAAATTTATTCTGTCAACAGCAGAAAGACCTACAGTAGAAGAAGAGCTCAAAATAATCCGTAGACGAACATACATAATCATTTTCAAGAGAATCATCATCATAAATTTAAGAGAGTCCTTGGTCTTCCCCTTCTTCGCTTGCCTTCTACCTTTCCTTCCTTCAAGAGAATACCCAAGTGTTAAAGCGCGTACCATGCACTCTTCCTGGTAAATAGGTTTCTACATTTTGATAAATTTAATATCTCCTTCTCCGTACCTAAATGTGGAAGTCAGATTTGTTCTGTTTCACTTCACTTCCTAGGCAAATTTAAAATGTTTGGGTCCGCTCCTTTGATATTATGAATCCGATTGATTAACGCATGGAATTGTTCGTCCTAGAAGTTTTTGATAGAGATCTATTTTAAGCAGAGGGTCGAGCGTGTTTGACACTCGCATTGATATGTGACGTGATGATGGTAATGTTGTGGCTTCACTCTTAGCTGCACGTGCTCTGCTGCGTGCAGGAGACGAAGGGTGGCACCTCGCAGGCGCAGCGCGTGCAGCGCTCGCCCGCCGTTACCTCGTCGCCCACGGCGAGCGTCTCGTTGCCGAACACGCACTGCGCGCCCACCGTCTTCAGGTTCAGCCCGCGAACCACTTTGGTGTCTGAAGACGCTGGAACACGATACGAGAAACGTTCAATCATTTATCTATCCAAATATCATAAACCCTCCATGATGCGTTCAAGAACCGCACATTATGACCATCATAAAAATAAACTGTTCTGTTAGAACAAATTTCTTATACATATGTATGTGAGTGTTATTATTGCTAAATAATAACATCGATTTCGATAATATTATTTCATTGAAATTTCGAACGTCTCTGAAAAACAAAGAAATTTGATTTAACCTCTATTCTAATATCAGTCCAGATAACGTAGTTCGAAATGAATTGTCAATTTGCATACAAATTTGACAAATGTCGCACGTAAGTAAGATATCGAACGATCTGATGGTTGGATCCGACTCTAGTTTGTTTCTGAATTAAAAAAAAAACTATGACAGCTGCCAGAAAACGACGCCGCGATGCCGGTCATAATATGCGGCTCCTGAATGCATCATGGAGGTTTATGATATGTGGATAGATAAAATAGTGTATGTAACTGTACATAATTAGGCATTAAAACACTCGTGTGATGTTATTATGAAACTCGCCTTCGGCTCGTTTCATAAACCCACACTCGTGTTTGATGCCCTTCATTATGTACAGTCACATAAACTACTATTAACCACGAGAAGACAAGATGTGATTAGCCTTTAAGCATACTTAAATCTTCATTTGAGGGCAGCCTATTGTGAGAATTTTTTACCTCTCTGGGTCCCTGGGCCGTCTAGAAGAACAGGACCCCAGGTAGTCTATTCTGCAAAATGGCAGGTGCTACACGGTCCGTTGAGGTCTCTATCAGTTGCGGGGCTGAATGAATGCTAATATATGCAACTTCCATTCAACAAAAGCAACACTTTTTACCAAATAATAGCAAATGAACAACATACGGCATTTAAAAGCTATGGGGCAGCTACGCGTATTCTTGAAGAACATCGGCGCGCAGTTATCCAGTATGTTCTGCTGGTAGTGTATCTCGATGCCGCAGTTGATGTCGCGGCAGGAGGCGGGGTTGGTGCCGTTCCACTGCGGCGTGCACACGCAGGTCTGCATCGAGTCCTTGGGCTCGAATGACTCGCCTTCACGGTAGGTCTTGCCGTCGACCTCACAGGTCGCTAACTTGGCGATGGCGTCTGTACCTGTTGGGAATAATCAAAATGTTTTGTTGCTTTGGTTAGGGCTGAAAATAAAATCAGCTGGGGAGGGGGCGATCTCGAACGTATTGCAATTGAAGGAGAAAGATATTAGTAAGAAAGCTCTGCGAAAATGTTTTACCCGTTAGGTTGTGCGTCCAACCGCTGTTATGTAACGTGCACATATCTATACTGATATTACTAGTGACTTTGTGAGCTGTAGAACTCGCGAATCTGTATTTTTTTTTTACTAGTTGACTCGACAAAAAAATACTATATACATAATTAACGAACTTGCTCACAAAATTTCAAAGAATCGGGTGAGAAATGCGACCGACATCTGGACAGACACCGGACATACGACCGATTTTCGGCCCAAGCTGAAGCCATAGAACTTCGCTCGCTTCGCTCCCTCGTTCGATAAAGAGTAATAAGTCTGTGAGATTGTAAGTTTGTATGTAGGTGGTAATCTCCGAATCTACTATTAGGTATTTCACTTGTGTCATCTCTACTTGTGTATATTTAGAAATATGTAACTTATTGAATGGATATAGCCTAAAGTTTACCCCGCGGTAGTGTCTATGTTCTTTGCAATACGCAGGCGAAGCCGCGCGGGCACTAGTAATATGTAGTTTGCAATACGCGGGCGAAGCCGCGCGGGCAACTAGTAATATGTAGTTTGAATGTAAACCCAACTTTGTTGCGCAGAGTGCAGGCTCAAGTAGGTAAGTAATAAAATGATAATACTTAATGTTAAAGGTCCCAGCACGTATTAGTGCCTATTGAACATCGCATTAACGTGCAGTAATGACGTTACGGTATGGTGGCGTATATGAAGCCATTGTTTCGTGGGTGGCGTGCCAATCGCTGTTAAGTAGCACGGGTATGTCAGTATTTAACATTCAGAATTTGTACCTATAGACCATAACAGGCAATACCTATAGGTAAACTCAAATTCAAATTGTTAGCCTCATTGCTATGCTGTTAATGTTACCTAAGATTGAAGCTGTCATGATGCTGCTGTATTGGGTTAGTGTCGAGAACTGGGACGTTGACCTAATAATTATTAACATTTTTAAATTATTAGTCTCGCGTCTGATTTTCTGTGTGTTCGTGATTCAACTTGGAAATTAACCACTGAAACGATTTTGATACGGTTTTCATTCCACTAATGCGATGTGTTCAACTTTTAGTATTTTTTTTTATACTACGACGGTAGCAAACAAGCTTACGGCCTGACTGATGTTAAGCTGGTAACGTCGCCTATGGACACTTGTGATTCCAGAAGAATCACAAGCGCGTTGCCGACCCTTTATTCACTTGAGGATTCGCTGTGTTGGCAGGTAGAGACAGCTCTAGAGGGAGCTCTGGCGACCTTACTCACGACCAGGAACACAACACCACATGCTTCATAGCATGCAATAATATAGCAACATTACAAAGCAGTGGTGCTATTATGGCTGCGGTCTTCTGTAAGAGGTGGAGGTACTTCCCCAGTTGGGCTGCTCCACATATGAGCGAGATGACATTCCGCTGTGCCCTACCTCTCTTGAAACCTCTCTTAGTACTAAGAAATGTCTAGCCTACAAGGTCTTCGTACCTTTTTAGCTCGCGTGTGCTACTTTTCTACAGTGGGAGAATCCAGGAAGGGGTTGACAGTATAGGAGGGAGGGAGGTTTGCCTTCGCCCAGGTAAAATTTTCGTAAGGACTCCGATGTTTTTGGGCTACTTCGCCCTGGATCTGCTTATTGTGTATGTGTATGTCCTCACCGCACACATCGCCGACGCTGCAGCAAGAGTCGAGCTCGAAGGTGGCGACGCACTGCTGGCGGTCGGCGTCGAACATCTCCACGCAGTCCACGGCGGCGCACTCGAACCGGGGCTCACCGTACACCTGGCTCAACGGAATTAACTTAATGTTTGTCTTTTAAAGCGCAGCGCAGTTTCGGTATAGATGAAATGCCCCCAATACTTATAAAAAAATGCGCACAGGAACTAACTAGACCACTTAGCTCGCTCATAAATCAATCTTTCGCTGAAGGCACTTTTCCAGACCAACTAAAAACCTCGCTTATTAAACCTGTTTTTAAAAAGGGCCGTCAAACCGACTGCAATAATTATCGTCCAATAGCGTTACTGACCACCTTCTCAAAAATATTTGAGTCCGCCATGACTGCTAGGCTCTACTCCTTCTGCGAAAAATTTAATATACTTAGCGATCGACAACATGGATTCAGGAAACACAGATCCACTTCTCTGGCAGTTTTTAATTATATGCAAGATGTCCTAAATGTCATCGACGACAAAAAATACGAGATTGCTATCGGTGTCTTACTAGACATGAGTAAAGTCTACGACAGAGTCTTGCACGATGTTCTTCTAGAGAAACTGTACGGTATTGGTGTAAGAGGCATAGTATACGATGGGTTCTCCTCTTACCTTAAAAATCGCGTGCAATACGTTGAGGTAGAATACCACAATCCATCTACGGGCAACTTACATACATGTTGTAAGATCACGGGAAGCTAAAATAACCCAATCCATTCCCCAAGGCAGTGTTATTGGCTGTCTGTTATCTTTATTATACATAAACAATATGCCAAAAAATATAGACAGCCCCTCTACCCTGTTCGCAGATGATATATCGATTGTTATAAAATGCGAAAACGTCCATAACCTAAAAGATCAGCTAAATACAGCCCTAAGAAACATAACGTCCTGGCTTTCAGACTTTCAGTAAACTTCTCGAAAACAAAATTGATCCAATTTAGGCCGCACCACCGGCGCGAGGTAGACATTGAATATTCGATTCAAGACACCAAACTAGAGTCAGTAAATAGTTTCCCGCTGCTTGGAATTACTATTGACGCCACAATTACCTGGAAAGAGCACATCAATAAAATAATGACGAAACTAAATAGATTTACTTATGCTCTGTACAAACTTAAGGTTTCTACTGATCTAAAAACAGCCAAATGTGCCTACTTCGCCTATGCGCATGCTTGGCTAAAGTACGGAATTGTGTTATGGGGCAATAGTTCGGAATCTATCCACCTATTTAGACTGCAAAAACGATGCCTTAGGATGTTAGTAAATGTTGCTCTTTGGTAAGCTGTAAAAAATATTTCTCAGAACAAAACATCCTGACTTTGCCTTCAATATACATCATGGAAGCATGTATTTTTGTAAAAAGTTATTTAACTCTATTCTCGCAATACTCAAGACCACAGAAACTAAGACCCCGCAACAAATTGTGTGGGCCATTCTCGAAGCTACAAATGGTTCACTCTGGGCCTTTTGCGATGTGTGTAAAAATTTTCAATAAGTTACCGGACACCATTCAAAATGAATGAGACTTATGCAACTTCAAAACAAAACTTAGGACATTCCTATTAGGTAAATGTTATTACTCCATGAATGATTTCTTTTCTGACATCCTAATGTAAATTGTATTTAAAATGTAATAGTAAAGTAGTGCAATATTATGTTATTTGATGGAATTTATTGTAATGTAATTAAAGCGGACATACCCACATAATTATTAGAATGCAGTGAATATTTTTTATTTTTTTTATTTAATTTTTTATTTTTTTTCATTTTATTCAATTTAATTTAATTAAAAATAATATTTTTTTTGACATTTTATTCCATTGCTATTGTTTCGTTTATGGTAACTAGTGTAGCATTTGATTTCAGTTTCAGTGTCAGTGTCGTTGATTTATTCATAAATATGTATCTTTATCAATTTAAACTGCTAATTAAATTAAATTCCATGTAATATTTCAAGTTACTTTAAATATGTTTAGTGTTTATGTATAATTTTGCTGTGCCCTAGCAGGGTTCATGTTCTGAACAATAATTTTAAAATTAAGACCCCCTGTAAAACATGATACGCAATAAATGAATTATGAATTGTATACTATCCCTATGACATCGGTTACACGCTAATTCTGGCTTCAGTTCATTCCAACATTTTGATCAGACTGACGAGAGAATTATCGTGTAACTGTTGTGAATGACAGAAAAGTGAAAACTGGCAGGAGACTGACCATCAGTCCGTCAGTCCGAGGGTTACACGATAATTCTCTTGTCAGTCTGGAGTGAACTGAAACTTTATTAGCGTAAGTATAACCGATGTCTATGAAAAAAGCGTGCGGTTGTTTTATGGAGCAACATGTGTTGTAGTTGTTACACGCATGCGATTAACGCAAACGCAACGCGTTACGAAGTGCGCGTGACGCAGTGTTAAACGCAAGTAACGCAACCCGTTTAATTTTAGGGATATGAATTTGTGCGCGTAAACGCGTTACGCTTACCGCATATATAAAACAACCACACGGTTTAGTAATACATCAGGTCAAAATATCCATAATTTTAGTAAAGGCCAAAACTAAACAAGTAAATATTTCAAAGCCAGAAACTAGGCGTCAGCATCCTGAAGTTCCTGGGTGTATTGGAAAATTGTTGTCAGGTCGAGTACGAGTAGATTTAATAGGTATATTATATAAGGTAACACACCTGACACGCGCAGCGCTGCGAGCACGGGTTCTTCACCAGGTTCTGCGGGAGAACATCGTTCGCCGCGTACGCCACGCCTCTGAAATTCGGTAAACATTCATGATAGAAGGCGGTTACTACATTACAATAAAATATGGTAGTTTAAGAAAAACATTGTGCTCTACTACCATGCTTTTCATGCCTTGTTAATACATTTGTACTTACGAGTATATAATTAAGTAGGTATAACTACATGTGACCTTGCTTTGACGATCTAGGAATCTAGTATTAAATTTTAACATGGGGCAAAGGGAAATGCGATACAAATTCGGAATACTATATGTGCGTTTTATCGCTGCTTGATCGTCATAACAACATACCTAGTCAAACTAGGTAAGTTTCATAAATATGAATATATCGTATAACTCTATATATATGTATGTCGTCACATTTGATTTGTCTCCACCCGACCAAGGCCGACGGATTTCTCAATAGGTACCTACTCATGTCAAAGGTTGCTTGTTGTTTATTGTCTGAATTAAATCTTGTTGACCAAAGTCGCAGAAATTTCTGGGAAACCCCTGGAGGTCGCGTCGCGACGAGGTTGTAAAAAGTGGAGGTCATTGCCATTCGTCATTGCATACCGCCCAGTTCAATAGATTCGTTTACGTTTTGATGACCCTGCCATTGATCGCCAATTTGCAACTTTAATGAGTTTGGGTCATGGCTACTTAGATAAGTATAACGACAGATATAAAAATAACTTAAAACATTTTCCTAATGCCAGGAACCCGCCTAGTAAGCGCTTTCCGAAACTTAGCGGGAAAACCACGGCATCGGCTACGAGCGTAAAGGCTACGAAATTATTGGCAGCGAATGTGTTAAAGAAATGAACTCGTGAAAGACTAATCTTTAACAAGATCACTCGGGCAAGTTTGGGAAATTTAACTCTGAACGAGTCCTAGTCAGTAGATTACTACTTATAAGGGAAAAACATTGGGGAAAAAAGGAGGTGCTATAGGCGCACGGTCGCGCCCCATCCACATACAGGGTGGAAATAGATTTTGAGTTAGTGAGGGCAGCTACCAGATCCCGTGTTGCTAGGCGAAATTGGTCTTAAGAGACCTTCCTTCGATTTCAAATTAATGAAGATTGGCGTGTACAGATTTTGGAAAAAATATACAGAATGCGAGAAAATTGTCATTTTTTACCAACCTTTTTTTTGATGTCAATCGATCCATCATGGTTTTAGGCTTAACCTCCTATTTAGAATGTACCTGTAGTAGCACTTGGTGGGGTCCGGATGCAGGTCGGGGCAGGTGAACACCTGCGGGCAGCCGGCGGCGCCGTCGGCGCGCGCGGCGGCCGTGCAGCCCAGCTCCAGGTAGAACATTGCCAGGTCGCACTCGCCGCCCATGTCCGCCCACGCGGCGCTCGCCACTGTACCGAAACACAAACGTGACGCTCTTTATTTTTCAACCGACGAAAAAAACGGAGGAGGTTCTCAATTCGAAGCGTATATATTTTTTTTTTTATGTATGACCACGCATAACTTTTTACAGAGTAGTTCGATTTTAATAATTCTTTTTTTATTGGAAAGGGTTTCCAAATTTATATGGGACCCGAAGTTGGTCCCATATAAATTTGGAAAAAAAAACCAACCCTAAGGGTACGAAAATAGGGGATGATTGATTTTTCGTCGGTTAAAACTTTGTTTTCAAAGTAAATTATCAAACTGCTATTCAGAAAAGAATCATTGTTGTCCAAATGAGGGATCAAAGTTGTATATTCTTCCCTGATAATCAAAGTTGTATATTCTTCCCTGATAGATAATCCGTGTTTAATTTCAATTTTCTTCATAGGTGTGAAAATCAGTATGCGACTATTGAATTATTATTTCCGTCTTTTGAGCGTAAATACTTGATCACTCGTTACGCTTAAGATTCTACTTTAGAATCCTTCCCTACGCTCAAGATTCTATCGTGGTATCTTTCGTTTCACTTAGTGCTAGCGGGTACGAAAAAAGCTGTAAATAGTGTTAAAAGCATGAAAATCGGAACGATTGATCTTTAGGCCATATTTAGGCGAAATTTATAATTTTGCTCTCTTGAGACACAATTTATTATTTACGCCCTCATAAAATTGCAAAATCTTCATAATATTCAGTCGACGTAGATCGCCTTAACCTTTTTTTTTGTTGGAAGTTTTATTGAGATTTTGTCCGTATACAATTTACAAGATTAGATAAAGCATTCTATTTATATTCGTATAATAACATCTATCAGGTGATATCCCTGGCATCTCTGCTAATTGCACACGGATACCTAAGAACTAAACCAAGAGGAAGGAACAAAGGTCACATCTAACATTTAAACCATGTTCGCATATTTTCCTTGATAACTAAGTACAGTCAGCATCAAAAGTAACTACGCAATCGAAGACGTCAAAAGCTCTTATTCCCTTTTAATACAGACTTTTGACGTCTTCGTTTGCGTAGCTACTTTTGATGCTGACTGTACGTGCGAGGTTACCTCACTCGTATGATGTTAGTACGCGCTCGAGTCTCAAGTTAACTCGCACGGGATAATATATGTGCTATCTACTACGCGAATACGTTACAAGTAGGTACCGTCAAACATGCCTACTTTGCCACCAGGGGGAACTTTGCCCAAGAGGAAAATTTTAAAATTTGCTTCTTGGGCAAAGTTCCCCCTGGTGGCAAAGTAGGCATGTTTGACGGTACGTATTATGAGTGAAATACAGAATCGAATTAGTATCTAAGTATTCTAGCAATACAATGTATTTACCAAAATCGTTAAGTACCGTCAAACATGCCTACTTTGCCACCAGGGGGAACTTTGCCCAAGAGGAAAATTTTAAAATTTGCTTCTTGGGTAAAGTTCCCCCTGGTGGAAAAGTAGGCATGTTTGACGGTACTCTGTTGGAACCCTGTGGCGCCAAGAATCATGTCATAGTTAATGTCCGATGCATCGAAATTTATGGGGTATCTATCTATACATATATCTGGGGGCACGGGAGTGCCCCCGCCAAGTCGATATAACTATACATATAATAAAGCTGAAGAGGGTCGAATGGAAGATATTCGAAAAAATGTTGGCCGGGGATACTTAGAATCGATAACAGAACACGTTCCCGCAGTTTTTAGAATGTTTGTCTGTTTATCTGTTTATTTGATTGCGCATCACGTGAAAACGGCAGGACCGATTTATATAAAATTGTGTATAGAGATTTGAGTCCCGAGGAAGGACATAGGATAGTTTTTACCCCAGAATCATCCCTTAAGGGAGGAAAATTTGTATGGAAATTCTTTAAACCGCTGCACCGATTTAGATGAAATTTGGTATACTTAGAGATAGATAGTTTGAGTCCCAAGGAAGGACGTAGGGTAGATTTTATCCTGAAAATCATCCCCTAAGAGACTGAAAGGGGGTGAAGATTTGGTATAGGGTATAGAGATAGTTTGAGCCCCGGGGAAGGACATAGGATAGTTGTATCCCGAAAGTCATCTCCTAAGGCAGTGAAATGGGGGGTGAAAGTTTGTATGGAGCTACGAGATAAACGTGTTCCACGCGGACGGGGTCGCGGGCAGAAGCTAGTACATAATATTCAGCACTTTTCAATGTATTTGACCAACATTCGCGCCCCCATATAATATTAGAAACATCGACTACCTACCTAATATAAGTGACTTGATAGCAAAAACGTAAATACACGTGGCATACAATTTGAATTGTAAACATAAGTATTAACTTTTGAACGCTCGGCTGCTTCACACACACCGCGGAGTGTGCGCACTGATGTGGGTACCTACTTATTTACCTAGTCAGTTTATTTAAATTCCCGTGTACTGTTTTTTCTGATACTTGAGAACAGGGGATGTTTACCTTTATGTTTTCCAATGCGATGAAAATGTAGGAAACGATTCACACCCACCTGTTATGTTTCGTTGTAATTTTAATAAGTAGGCATGGTATATGGTACTCGTAGGTATGCTGAAATCTTTACACCTGCAATGTGAATGAAAACACGATGCTTGGGAGGTTACCTGGAGATTGGTGTTTAACTGGTGTAGATCCTACCTACCTAAGGCAGGTATTTTATTACGTTACAAAGTTCTAACGCTACACATTACGAAGTAGACACACCTGTCCATAATCTAATCTCCTTAGGCTGATGACACATTTTTTATGATAAAATTGTACATCCAACTTCAATAGGGAACTTGCATCTTTTTATTTTATTACGAAAATCAAAAGTATGATCCAGAGGAATATCAACTGTAGCATTAAAACTTTCTTATGATTTATTTTTCTGATGTTATATATATGCATTTGAAATCTGCACGCACCGGCAACCTCTGAAAACGCTCTAGGTATATTAAACAGTTATATTACTACTTATATTCTCGGCGCGTTTACTATGGAGTAAATCATTAAATTGCAATTATCTCCACAAAATTTGCGTTTAAGTCTAATACTTGTCATAAAAAATATCATTTCTAATTCAATATTCTATGTAACTGTTGTTATTTTATCAAAAAAAAATATTTTTTTGGTAATTTTAACGTGAAATAAAACTAATACAGTCGTTTTTTTTTTCTTTTGTATTATATCTCTACGTATATCCGCATCGATTGAGTGCAATTTACTTATACGAAACTAAAGTCCCATTCAAGTTCCCCATTTCTTAGGTAGACAAGCACAGTAAGGCAAAAGTACTGTGTTACGTAAAAGTGAGGATATTTTGTATGTAAATCGTAAAAACATACTTTTGTCGACGTTACCTAGGTATAGGTATGTCACTACATTTCCTACATATGTTTAAATGCCTGACTTTATATACTATTTATCATGACGTAAATTGATATCAGTGAAGGCAGCGACTTGTTTGCCTACATTACTAACCTAGAATATTATAACGCGTTGTCGGCATAAAACTACGAATTAATAATTTAAAACCCTTATAATTATAACTACCCACCGTTACCTATGCCATCAACTAGGCAAGTTCCAGTTTTGCATAAATAGGTAAGTTTTGTATTTGGGACTAATAAACGATACTTACTTAATAGGAAATAAAAAATTAACCTATCTACTTAGTTACCTACCTAATACTTATTACAAATGTATCTCTATTTGCTTTATCAGTAAGTAATAAAGTACAAGTCACTTCAACCAAAAATGTTATTGCGGGTAAATTAAATAGGTAGGTATTGTAGTGAATTCAATTTGCTACCTATCTCTAAACCCGCCACGAATAAATGATCTACTCTACTATGTAGAGTTGAGAATACCTACTTAGTAGTTAGTGTTGATTAATTGCGAAGGAAATTGTAACAGACTTGTGTTAATCAGCTACAGAATCATTCATATTATGTATGCTATGAATTTCTTGCTAATTCAATATGTGTTTACTTTGTGGTCGGGTTATACAACTAATGTGGTTACAAAGCTGCATAGTGTAGGCTTCCACGGACGATAGGTAAGTAAGTACTATAATAACATTAATAGCTCTGTAGGTACACGGTACCTATGGATTGAAATTTCACTATAGCACCCTTTTTCCTAGAAACTTTAAGGACGTGAATTGGAATATTGGAAAATACAACTATCTTTGAAACGCCATTAGGAAATATTAAGAACTGATTTTCTGATAAATGATTGTTTAAGTATTTGATTTAATCAATACAGATTGCTTAGAACTCCCTCTATAGGAAAAAAAACTATTATTGTTACGCATAATTGCTTTTCGCCGAAATAGTGATGTGCATAATTCTCATTACGCATAATTATATACGCATAACATTAAAAAGCATAAATAATGAAAGCATAATCTTCATGAAGACTAATGTCAAATAGCATAAGCACAAATAGGCATAATAATCAATTGGCATCATATCAAAATGCATAACAAAAAAAAGTTATGTACAAATGGCTCATATAAAGTGATACCTATCTACCCGTTCAAAATCCCTGAAATTTAAATTTTAGCCTATGGTTTTCTTAGTAGTAAATTGCCTAATTTTCATTAGTAGTAAGTTTTAATAAAAGGTTTTTCCGCTCTTTTATAAAAAAAAACCTCGAAGACGAAAGCGGGAGCAAGGCTCCCGCTTCCATCTTCTAATCTATCTGCGATCCGAGTCGGTTTTGCCACTAAGCCCCTGTTCCCTAGTACTTACGCTACGATCAGTCGATCACTCTCATTGATTGATCTCAGAGAAAAGGGAGTCTTCGAGGTTATTTTTTTTATAAAATAGCGGAAAAACTAATAATATGACAATAACTAAACTGAGTTTTATTCATGTATAAAACTGAAATTATGGATTATGAGATAATGAGAGATATACCAAATAATTATTAGCCCAAACAATAGTATGCGTAATGTGTATTCGGCCAATAAAGATTAGGTCAACTGAAATTATGCTATTAGCGTAGTATGCCAAAAAAGTAGTAGGCCAAAGTATTATTATGCGACAGTATTATTATGCCAATATAAATTATGCCAAATCAATTATGCGAAACTATATTAGTCAAAAAAAAATTATGCCAATGAAGGGGATCCCTGAACGGACAACTTGTATGGAAAAAATGACAAATTTTGTAATAATTTATAATAGTAGCTGATTTTTCTTTATAATGGATACATTATCAATTAAATAGTTACCTAGCGACAAAATCCAACAAAATTTCAGACCTCAAAAAAATTATAACTTAACTAGCTTCTGAAAAGTCAGAAAAAATATGAATAAATGGTTTTATCTTTATTTTGGTTCATTTACATTTGCTTTATAATATTCAAGATAAATATTAAAAAAAAACAATTCATGTTTTATTTAAATCTATATCAATACTTCCGGATGGAAAGTTTGTTGGATTCTTGAATAAAGCATCTAAGAATAATGTTATAAAATGATGTAAAGAAAAAAAACGCTATTATAAATTAATGTTTTTCAAAACCGTATTTTGCCTGGAGTAATAGGGAAGGTAGTTTTTCAGTAATATCTCGAAAACCTTTGAACTGATCTTGTTCAAAATAAACTACCTTTACCATGAAACCTTACCTATATTTATTTTGAAAGGCCACATGATGTGCCACACGTCTATGGGGTGCACCACTAAAAAATATTTGTCATTGTCATTTCATATACTGTAGCGGCTAACAAAATACACATATACTCCAAATTGTATTCAAATACATCTCATAGTTGTCGAGTAAAATGTCTGTGACATACGGATAGACGGACATAACGAAGCTGTAATGGTTCCGTTTTTGCCATTTTGGCTACGGAACCCTAAAAATTCTTCAACACTTAATGTTCAAACTAAACTAGAAAGCAAGTCCTACTTTAATGATAGACGTTAATTAGCATTTACTTAACTAAAAAAACAGGATAAGTAGATAAATAGGTACAGTAAAATACTTACGAATTACCACAAAACACAGTAGAACCTTCATGGTCGAAAAGATGCACTTCCGAGTTAAAAAGAGCAGTTGTTAATTTCCTTAAAGTTTTTATTGGTGTCGCGTTTGTCAACAAACCATGTCGGTCGAGCGAGTGGTCGGGCCGCTTGCCCGCTGGTGAGTGAGATAAGCCGAGCAACTCTCATCTCCATACCTACACTATCACGGTCAGGGTCAGTAGTCAGTACGGTAACAATAATATATAACCGTATGTTATTTTCGAAACAGTCTCACGCTGTGTCTCTAGAAGGGCGCATGACATTTAAAATATTTGTTCATTATGTTATGAGTTCTTGTTCCTACTGCTACAAATCACAAAAAAGTATCTAGTCCGAGTCTGGCTCGCGCTCTAAGAATATGTATATAGTTCCACCATTCCATTCTATGAGAAGCAAAACTAAGTTTGTATTTCCCTAAGATATATTTTTTATACCACGTCAGTCGTCGGTGGTAAACAACCTTGCGGGCCCGACTGATGGTAAGCGGTAACTAGCCCATGGATGGTTGCAACTCCAGGGATATCAAAGCAAGTTGTCGACAAATTAAAAAATTTCTTGGCCGACCACTTTCTTGGCCGACCGTACCGTGTCGTACGTATATACCTAACATATTTGCATAACAATAATCATGAGTTAGTCTTGCCTCCAAAAAACAATTACCTCAGAAATAAATAAATATATACCTACCAGTTTCCCAGCCTATATATATATAAACACACTCCTTTCTTACAAACCCCATGCTGTAGTCCCTCGGGAAAACCTCAGCTGAGAGCTCATTCCACAACTAGAAGGTTCGAGATAGTATACAAAACAAAGTTACTTTCGACTTAACTGTTAAGGTGGTTCGATTGCCATACAAAACGTTATTTGACATTCGCAGGCTAACGGCGTGGTATTTTAAGAAAAGTCCCTGGGCGACCGAGCTCCGCTCGGATGAAAATGGAGAAAATACGGAGAAAACGAATTTTTCCGGACATGAGACCTATCGAGATCGATTTCTCGCCCCCGTAACCACCTATATTCCAAATTTCATCGAAATCGTTAGAGCCGTTTCCGAGAACGTGATTGCAAATATATATACAAATATTGCTCGTTTAATAGTATAGGATAGGATTATGTAACAAACTTTCATAAATTGGCTTCCCATTTGCGCCAAATTCCCCCTTTCCTAGAATAAACTTGTATAAACTAGATTAATTTGAGAAATTGGTTAGGGACGTGATATTTTGGGAAAACTATTTTTCTCAAATTAATCTAGTTTATACAAGTTTATTCTAGGAAAGGGGGAATTTGACGCAAATGGGAAGCCAATTTATGAAAGTTTGTCACATAAGTTTCTTAAAATATCACGCCGTTAGCCTGCGAATGTCAAATAACGCTTTGTATGGCAATCGAACCACCTTAAAGATACCATACTTCTCGGGTGTGACCTAGAGTATGGCATTACGCTACCGCCTACGCCTACTTCTTTTTTCATCGCCTATCGGAAAATACAAGAATTTTTGTGTAACAAATCGTTTGACTTTCGTAATTTCGTTCGATTAACGCCCTCGCGTTTGGTCCGCCGGTACCAGCGCTATGACCATCATTTTCCTTTTCTTCATTACGTAATTAGACCCCTGAAGGGTCTCCATACCTGGTACAAATATTTTAAAATCTCCCGGTCTATTTTTCCCATTTCATGATTCTAGGTCAGTGAGAAGTGCCCTGTAGGTTTTGATTGCTTTGTTTTTGATTGTTTAACCTACGATAGAATCGGCCGTATGTTTTGATCAGTGTAGTCATCTCCACTTATCTCCATCTCCACTTATAATAAATCTCTAAATAAAAAAAAGAATCAGCCAGTTTGAAACTAAGCTTTGTGTTGTTACGAATGTTCTCAGCATCACATGAACGGAAAAATATAAAACATTTTTTATAGGTACATTATTATTCTAGCTGTAATTTAGGATAGGTTGTATCCGACTGCAACAATTAATTAATTTTCCATAATATACGACTTCATTTAATTTTTCATTTATTATTCTTAAAGTATATCGCCGCCACATCTGTCAGCTAAAAGAAACGTCAAAATCACAGACTAATAAGAGATACTACGGATAAAATGGCGGAATTGCTTTGCCTTTCTTTCACCTATTAATAATTTTAATCCACGATATATAAATATAGATAAAAAAAAAAACATAGGTACCAAAAGCAAATATAAAATTAATCGATTTTGATATGCGAACTTATATGCGCAAATGTCGTATTAACGCGTAATTTCAACAAATATATCAACAAATTCGAACAATATAAACTTGGTTTTTTTGAATGGCACGCGCGCGCGCTCTTTGCGTATTCAGCCAAACCACGAAAACCGAAACTGGAAGTTCGTATATCTGCATTCCTGTCACTTGTTAGTGCGATAGAGATAGAGATACCCGAATATTTTCGAATTCCGAAGTTCGTGGTTTAAAAGAAAATACGGATGTCGGATGGATCTAAATTAATATTTTATGTGTAAATATGGTTAAAATTATTTGGAAATACTATTGTTGTTATTGTTTATAGTATAATTGACTAGCTTTAAGTTTAATATTGTACGTCCGAAATGGGCAAGCTGTTGGACTTTATTTTACCCAAAACAACTAAATGTACACAGTTCTGACAATAAGGAAATCTTATTTTATCTTATCTTATCGAAAATAGGCATGTGGACACTAAATAAAATAATCATCATGTTGTATTTTTTTAAAAGAAAACAACGCAAATAGCAACGCAACGCAATATAGGTAAGATAATCACTAAGTTATAAGTGTCCAAAGTTTTAAGAGGGGGTTTGTTGTGTCTCTTTTCCTCAAAACGCACCTTTATAATGATACGATTGTTTTTTACTTTGACGCTCGAGGATCGTGACGTCACGGTCCCTGATCGTTTTCTCACTCTAACAAGCGACATTAAAACGGTTGTAGCTTCGTAATTTTTTGAGATATTTGAATGAGTTTTTCGTTTCTTCTTTCTTTTGAAGTGAGTCTACAGCTACACCTTTATTTGAAAGACAAGCGGAAAGAATCCATACTATCCATACTTCCATACTAATATTATAAATGCGAAAGTGTGTCTGTCTGTCTGTCTGTTACCTCTTCACGCCTAAACCGCTGAACCGATTTAGATGAAATTTGGTATACAGATAGTTTGAGCCCCAAGGAAGGACATAGGGTAGTTTTTATATCTGAGGGGCTGAATCAGGGGGTGGAAATTTGTATGGAGCTACTTAAACCGCTGCACCGATTTAGATGAAATTTGGTATATAAATAGTTTGAGTCCCGGGGAAGGACATATAATAGGTTTAATCCCGGAAATCATCCCCTAAGGGGGGGGGGGGGTGAACATTTGGATGTAATCTATTTTGATGAAATTTGGTGTAGATATAGATTAAGTCCCCTAAGAGGGTGAAATTAGGAGTGAAAATTCGGATGGAACCCATTTTAATACAATTTGGTATAGAGATAGTTTGAGTCCTGGGAAAGGACAAAGGATAGTTTTAATTACGGAAATCACTCCCTAAGGGAGTGAAATGGGGGGTGAAAATTTGGATGGATCCCGTTTAGATGGAATTTGGTATAAAGGTAGTTTGAGTCCCGAAGAATGACATTAGATAGTTTTTATTCCGAAAATCATTCCCTAAGGGAATGAAATAGGGGGTGAAAGTTTGGATAAAACCCATGTAGGTACCTAGATGAAATTTGGTATAGAGATAATTTGAGACTCTTCGAAGGATATAGAATAGTTTTTGCCTCGGAAATCATCCCTTAAGATGGTAGACGTTGGTTTGCAATATTTTTTCTAAGGTACAAGTTCTACGCGGACGAAGTCGCGGGCAACAGCTAGTATTTAAATAAGTCACTTTTTAAATATTTTAATGTGTTTTTTTTACAAAATATTCTTTAATATCACTGGCTGTAAGTCTAAACAAATTAAATTGCAAGCTTAATTTACTTAAACAATTATACACAGGAGCAATGAAAACGCATACAGAATATAAAACATTTCTAGAAACATGTATTTGATTAAATTACTCTTAGTTAGAAATAATATATTTGTGTAAATAATTATGTTATTCCACATTCTGCCTCTTAATTATTTAACTTGATCAGAGCACGATGCGTTTTATCGCAATTCGCAATTGTTTTACGTGACGTTTCAGTACATTTTCGCCGGAAAATGTGACGATAAAACCTATCGTGCTAGGCGGCCAGCAATTGAGTTCGAGGCTGATAAACTGTGTGCCTGTAGCCGGAGAGTGGAGCTTGCCCAACAAAGGATGGGATACCATGGTACCTCTATGGCTTCCAAATTTTCCAAGGTAATACGGAAGTACAGGCTTGTCTAGAGTAGAAGCTCGGTGTTGGAGCTTATAAAGTTATAAGTAAGTCTACATGAGTACGAGAACCTCGTACTCGGCGGAGCTCCTCTCTTCGCCGTCGAACGGGTAGTAGCACGTCTCGTGGCTCGGGTGGATCTGGAATTAGATTTTTTTAAAGATTAGGTTAACGTAATTGAGTCATGAATATGTCATAATTTATAACATACAGCCAATTTATACTAAGCAGAAACTTCCGCTAACGAAATTTAGGGTGTTACCATACCACACCAATCGATCGATGGTGGTCGACGGCGATCGACAGTTTCTACTATCAGTCAAACCTACCACACCAATCGATCGATATCGATCGATGGCATTGATCGATTGGTGTGTTAACACCCTTATTCGCCACGAGCGGGGTTTGAACTCGCAATCTCTGGAAACCGTCCATTGCTCTTATCCAACTGACGAGCTACCCGTGGGTCCCGCTTGTGGCAACGAATCTTTCAATCCCTTCACTCTTCTAATGAACCTTAGGGAGGCTCGTAGCGACACTGTTAAAATGGGGTAGCGCATGGGGTAGGTGTTACTAACGATTATCAATGTAACTTGGGACGTTGGTGCCGTATCAGAAGTTGTAACAACTTCACGGTAGATGTCGCTACGGGCCTCCCTAAGGTTAATTAGAAGAGTGAAGGGATTGAAAGATTCGTTGCCACTAGCGGGACCCAAGGTAGCTCAGTTGGATAAGAGCAATTGACGGATTCCAGAGGTTACGGGTTCAAATCCCGCTCGTGGCGAACAATTTTTAAATTTTCCACTTTGATCGAAACATACAGTCAGCCTTGCAGATTTCGAGGCATTTTGTGAACACATATCATTTAGGCTCTTGTTACGCGAGCTTATCATAATCCACTTTTATATACATATAGATAAAGCGTCGCTTTCTTAAATAAATAAGTAAGTATGCACGAGATGCATCGCTACGAGGCACTAACTAAGTATGACGATAAATGAATTAGGTAAGCCCGGTGTAGATAGGAAACACAGCGTTAAAATATATCGATGGATATTGCAGGTATGATATACGAGTATTTAATGCTCTATGACTGAGCTTGTTGCATCGCAGATCGCAGGGGACTTTATTATCTAGTGTCTGTTAGGCCGCGGCATACACATACACCAAAACGCACCAACGCAGCATAAGCAGGGAGATCCGCTGGCATGCTACTGCTTTCTCCCATAGATCTTAATTCAATTGAAATAAAGTGTAACATCCTTTAAGACGCCCTGGTGCGTACCAGCGTATTTTGGACGCGGTAGTTCTCAAGGGATTTTAGGCAATCCTCTCCACTGCACAAATTAAAAAATCCATCTGAAATAGCCCTCACCTTGCCAGGGGTGACGCAGCCGTCGTGCGTTACGCGACCGAAGTAGAGCTTCTCGCCGTCGGCGGTGACGCCCGCCTCCACCGCGCCCGGCGGCACCGCACCGTTCGTTGAGAACTGCCACGAGAACATCGCCGGCACCAGCACCTGTCATTTTGTCAGTATCAGTCACACAACATTTTGTCAGCGCTGTCCATTGTATACAATGTATTTGCACCTCAGACACCCCAATTTGAAGTAAAATTTTGGATGTCCTCGAAAAACAACAAAATAACTATCTCGTGGTGATATCGCCTATTTTAGACCCTAGATACCATCTATTGTGGCACTCTTTGGGGGGAGGCATATGTCCAGCAGTGGACGTCTTTCGGCTGAAATGATGATAATGATGATGATGATACCATCTATTCGATAAACACTTTTTTTAAGATAAGTATCACTGAAGAAATTTTCCTAGTAACTGATTCCAGCTTTTGCCATATTTGAAAACGAAAACACACAATAGTTATAGGTATAGTCAACCAATTTGATTCCTAGGCCATCATAGAACCTTGCCGTTGTAAATGCTACGTCAATACGGGTTACTATAAATGACAGGGTTCTACGGTGGCCTAGGAATATAATTGGTTAACTGTACGAACAGTCGCCATCACATACAAGTACCTACACTATAGGTGTTCAAAAATATCGGCACATGCACCCTAATGCCTTGAAAATAGAGGTGTGTTCCGATGTTTGTGACGTGCTTGTTTGCTGCGATGTATGTGATGGCGCTGTACTTTTGAACCTTAAAATACTAATAGTAGACTCGTCTTAAAGATATACCTAACATAAAGACCAAATAATGTCAATAATCACCTCAAATTGATCCTTCAGGATCTCCTCCCCGTTGTGCGCTATGTAACAGGCGTTTTTGGAGGGGATGACCTTGGCGGGCAGGATGTCACCCTCGTGCGGCGCGCGCCCCGCGTAGATCTCCTCGCCGTCCGCGTCCGTGCCCACGCGCAGCGCGCCCGGGGGGATGCTGCGCTGGCTCAGGCACGCCGGGACCCAACGGTATGAACCTGCATATCACAAGCGTGATCAAGCGGGGCAACATTTGAAGTTAACATGCAGGACATATGGTAAGCATTTCACAGCGCGTGAGCTATTGGAATAGATTTTGATGCTGGTGAGATCGTTGATTTTGCCATAAAAACGTCTAAGTACCAGAGTAGAACAGACCCGAAGAATGTTTGAAGTTCTCACGGAATGTAACAACAATAACTTAAAAAATGTCATTAATCATTATATTTGCAGGCACAGTAGCACGCGCGGTTTGTGTCTAGGTCTAGTAGTATCAGAAATTGAAAATAATTTACTTTAAAAACAAAGTTTAAACTGACTTCAAGTACTTCACCAAGCCACATATATAGGTAGGTAGGTAGGCATATATACCTATAACCTACATGAAAATATTATTGTAAGACCAGAATTAACTCAGATTCCGATTAGATACTAGCATATCTTATGTTATGATAATCTTAGTCTAAACTAAGGGAAGAAATAATAGTAGAAGAAGTAATAGTAGGTAGTAGGTACCTTAACAACATTCAATGCGTATTTAGGTATTTATGAACAGTCAGGGGTATTATATACGTCGGTACATAAATAAGGACGTACTTACAGATATTTATGTCCTTTTTTATGTAGGTACGTATATTATTAGTTATCACCCCTGACGGTACAAAACGTAAAAAAAGCGTATATGATACATAGACATTTCATAGAATCCGTGAAATAGATAGCTAAACACATAAGACTTACGCGAGAGTTCGTGTAAATCCGCGACAAAGGTGATATTAGAACAATTACACAAGTTCGAGTTCATGGAAATTAATTAATTGGTGATATGAGTTCCTACTCAAATATACTCCAAATTATAACTTTGCAAGACAACACAAGTAAGCGACGGCCAATACTCTTTATGGAGTATATCGAACAGTATTCGAATACGATTCATCTTTCAAGACACGAAAGGGTGGATTGGATTGGATGGAAGGAGGAAAAAGGAGTCCACAGAGAGGATTGGCCCAACAGCGGCAAACAAAACATCCAAGCTAAGGGCATGATAACACCTTTATCTACACCTACATTTCTATATAGTTGATGATTTGATTTCACTTTCCAAGTAAATACCTAAGTCAACTGTAACTTTTCTGATAAGGATAAAAACGTTGTCTACTAGCACTGTCATCGATATAACAGAAAGATAATGGGTGATCAAGGATAAAGAGACCAGCCTTTACTGATAAAATCTTGATTAATAGTTGTTTTCGGATGAAATGGATTTAAGGTGGTTTTTCATCGATTGAAACAGTAAATTTAGGCACTTGGATTAAGGTTTCTGGCATAGCAATGTGTTCCTTTGACTTCTTAACTTGGTGGTGTTGAGTCTCTTTGGCTAGTGAGACTCGCGATCTTAAATCGATACTAGACACCGCAAATTTCTCTCGCACTCTAATTTGGGATGGTTTCTTACTGAGTTCTAGATGACAGATAAAGATAAAATGATCTAATAAAAAGGTGTTATCTCCCCATGGCGTGCCCCGAGCCCGAGACTTACTCCATGGCAGCTCGACCGTCTCTCCGGGCAGTTCTGGGACTGCCTCTTCCTCCGGTGGCGGGTCGTCCACCACGTGGACAGATTCGGGCAGGGGGGGATAGGGATAGAAGTAGGCGGGGTGGACAGGGTTAGTACATGACCCCAGGGGGGCCGGGGTACATGTGCGGGGGGTGGCCCGGCGGGTGCATGGGCGGCGGGCCGCCGTAACCGTGATACCCAGGATGTCGGCCTGGACAACACAAGTTTATGAAAAAAATGTTGACATTCTTGAATAGAAGTTGGTAACCATCACATAAAAAGAATAATAATACTTAGAGTCATAATACTTATATTATATCATTTTGTCGCCAGTTTCAGTAAAACGAGGAATTTCTAAAGCTGATAATACCGATCACTGATAACTACAGTATTTTTATAATTTTAATCGAAATTAGTAAATAGTTATTAATCCTCAGACAAGATTAGATAAAAAAATTGCCTTTCAAGAGACCATGATATCCAACTGGCCGTATTTTATTGTAATATGTATATGTACATCTACTTATTAGTAAATGCAATGTAGGTCATCCTCCTAGCGTTATTCCCGGTGGTGCCCCTAAAGGAGCCCGGGGTCCGCTTTGACACCTAATCCCAAGATTTGGCATAGGCACTAATTTTACGAAAGCGACTGCCATCTTACCTTCCAACCCAGAGGGAAAACTAGACCTTATTGGGATTAGACCGGTTTCCTCACGATGTTTTCCTTCACTGAAAAGCTAACGCATATTTCGTACATAAGTTCCGAAAAACTCATTCGAACCCCCGACCGCCGCTTGACAGCCGCATGCCTGAACCACTGGGCTACCGTAGCTTCTTAATGTAGTTATATGATAGATAATTGATAAATTTATAATTGCTAGCATTATGTTTTTTTATTTTATTTGTACTTATAACTTATAACCAGACATAGTAAATTTTGTAGCATTTTCTGTGCAGTGTACTGTTGTTAACTGAATAGTTTTTTTTTAATTAACTTTAATTAACAAATTTGATTGATATTGTCTTTTTCTATTCCTGTATCTGTCATTTACATAGGCTGTAGCTCAAATACAATGACACCACTAATAAATCATCATCTATTGTGTGTTAAATTACATGTTTTATAAATTCTTGGTATTATTTATAAAAATAAACAGTTCGAATTCGGTCCGGGTCCGGATTCGGTTTGGTTCGGATGGCAAGTGCAAACAAATTAAAAACAAAACAAACCATAAGCAACAGCTGTCACATTTCTGATTTCCCACCAAAATACAGTTCAAAATGAAAAGACGAAAGTCCTAAACTATTAAGATTTTATTCGTGTTTGTAAAGACAACAGTGTACGTTCCTTTTAAAATGGCCGAAGAAATTAATAACTGCACTCCTGAAGAAATTGCGTGAGTAGCAAAAGTACGAATAGAAAACTTGCTGCCTGAAAACTTTTACTATTCTGTAGTCTGCTATTTATTTAAAATTTGTCGTAGAAAAAGTATTGTATGCAACGGTGTATAACTGGTCTAAAAACGCTCGTGGCGTCTTTAATTGCGATGTTCGCCAAGGCTCGCATCGCAACCCACGCCACTCGCCTTTTAAGACCCTTCTTATACAACAGTTGCATAAAATACTATTGTCAGCTCCGTTAACACAACCAGTGCTGCACCGAAAATGCTACAAAATTTGCGATGTCTGCTTCTAACGTTCTAACCAAATGTGCAAGATGGATGCACATAAAATATTCTTGTACATTAGACACTCCCCTAATTTTTTACTTCGAGCGATGGCGTTGAACGGGATCAAGTTGATCAAACATACCTACCTCATTCGCGTCGTTGCAAAATGTAGAGTGTTTCAGGTGTGCGTCCTGCTATACAATATGAATATACCTACACACACGACATACGTGAAAGGCTATAAGTGAGTATTTGCACTGTACATTGCCACTTGTAATAATAACGCTCAACACAAAGAAAATGTGAATCAACCCGCTTAACATGTGAACAACAGAAGGCATGAAGTTAGAATCATTATAAAATCTTCATTTGAAGTACGATATCTATACTATACGTAGGTATGTCCTTGTTTAGTTTATGCTCAGTACCTTTTAATATATTTGTGCGATACCTACTATAGTCGACATAGGAAGAAAAAATTGCCTGCGATACCTAGTTATGTTTCCGGGGTAAGATAGGACGGCATTACTCCTGCTGAAAACCTTTAAATTTTTAGTAGTCTCCGAGATTTTATTGGGTTACCTATCTACCTATAGGTACTTCATTTTGATAACCTGTTTATGAAACTGTCTCATAAAACTTGGTTATTTATTTTGTAAAGATAGTAAGCAACTAGTATGACATGAGTACTGGCGCGGGTGCACGTTAGATTTGCATGACAATACGGGCGCCGTTCGCGCCTCGTCGGTTCGTACATAACCTTCCAGATACTTTTCTCACGACCAATATATTGTGTACCTATTCATATTTCTTTCGAATTACGCACTCTTACAGTTTTACTGCTAATTGACAATAAAAAAAAATCGAACGCCCAACAAATAAAGTAGCAATCATTGATAAGCTCGTAATGAATTAGTTACTATTGTTTTTTATTGATCAATACGATCAATTTATAGCAATACTTATTTTCTTGAAAAGCAACTCTAGTAATCATTGATATCTACGGTTAATCAGCATATAATCTGATGATCTGAATATTATGTTTGATATTAACTTTCAATTCTTCCCTGACGCAACCAAATGAAAATTTTCGTAAATAAAAATTACATTAATACAAGTAACAGTAATCGGTACTGAACTATTTGCTTATTTCAGCACATATTGCGTTCAATACAAAATATTTTTGAGTATACAATCAAGGAGAGGCAATAACTCAAAGATAGTTTTCTAGTACACTTGCTTTATCAGATATCAGTATCGTAATCAGCTACTTACCTGCCATGGTGTAAGTCTCCTCACTGACTGATGCCCTCACGCGCGCTTCGAAATATTTAACTTGCGTGTGACTCAACTCAACTGTTATCACTATCTACGTTGATAGGTGGATGATTCTCTCGCTGGCTCTACTCTATATATACATACTCTGTATCTACGAATTTAAAAATGTATATATCCTATTCCTATACTATTAAACGGGCAATATTTGTATATATATAAATATATTTGCAATCACGTTCTCGGAAACGGCTCTAACGATTTCGATGAAATTTGGAATATATGTGGTTACGGGGGCGAGAAATCGATCTAGATAGGTCTAGTTTCCGAGAAAATTCATTTACTCGAGATTTTCTCGCATAAAGATTTGTTAGTGCAATATAGTACGTAATTTCACCGCAGCTGTCATCGCTTGATTAGACGAATGGTTATAACATTCAAATCCCAGCGAGAGAATGTTTCTTTTTGCTTTATTTTTTATAGAGAATGATTTTTCGTAGTATTAAAGCCGGGAAAAGCATGGTTATACGTTTTTTTTATTGTTTATATATCTTTTTGTTTTTAAATTATAATAGATATTAAAAACATGTTTTTTATAGCACTGTGCCTTCTTTTTTTCATAAGGTTATTTAGGTTGAAAAAAGTTAGATTAGTCAAGTGAGTGGGCAACTCGACTGTTAGAGATTCTTAAGCCGCCCGAAGGCCTGTAACTCGGCTTAACGACTACTGTCATAGACAGCAGCCGGGATCAACTGCTTAGCGTGCCTTCCAAAGCACGGAAGCGCTCATTTTAGTAACCACTCAAACAGGCGGTCACCCATCCAAGGACTGACCGCTGCCATCTTTGCTTAACCTGCGTTATTGTTTCCGATTCGCAGGCGCCAGTGGGCTAATAACGCTTCGCTAGATGGTGCTCATCATTATCGGAAACTTAATTCAGGCATTAATAATGCCTTTCTTTGAATTTGTGATTCTAAATGCTGAGTTAAGAATATTATTTATTTATAATTTCTGGTTGTAATTTTTCCCTTTGTAGGTTAAAAAATGGTTTATACCTAGAATCTCTATTTTATTATTTGAAAATCATATCCGTCGCAAGTTTTTTTTTATGTTGAATTATTTTTTAAAGAGCATTGTGTAATGCAATATCTACTCACCTAACTCTATCTAGAGAGTTCTGCTCCATCATTTTTATTTTTTGTTGGACCCTGAGCAATTCATACCTATACCTTTTTTTTCTTGGAGAAAACCTGCGAACCAGCCTGGTACCCAATCATCGGGGGATGACTGGGATCTGTGGTTTTTATATCCACTAAAAACCCCTTACAGAAATCCAAATCTTAATAGGCCAAGTCGTTTTGGAGATAATTTAGAATAGAAAACATCCAAGACTCAGAAACAAATATTCATGTCCATCACGCAAACATTTGCCCTTTTCCGGGATTCGAACGCGGCGGCGACCCTCCAGCTTCGTAAGCAGTGTCACTACTCCTTAATAACTCTATTAATAACTTCCAAAAAAGGAGGATTCTTATGTTTAATGTTTGATTACCTCAGAACTCCGTCATATTTAATTTATGAACCGATTCGTATTTTTTATTTTAGTGAAAGTACGAGTATTTACTTCCAGATTGGTCCCATTGTTTTCAAAAAGCCAGTCAGATGATGGAATCCATGAGGAATTGAGGAAGGTCCTCAATTGTATTAAGCACGCGTCACAGAATAAGTAAACGCGTGTATAGATTTTGGTATTTTCTATTATAACTCGTGTAGGTATAAATTTAGCCTCGGAAACAACAAATTTGGTGAAATGGAACTGATTATGAAGACTCTCGTAGGGAACCATAATATCAGCCCTTAAAGCCTACGCCAAAACCAAACACCAACACGAGTGGAGTAATGAGGCTGGCTAAAGACACTCTAAGCTCTTCATAGAAGGAGTGGACTCGGGCTGGACCAGAAAACTCTGGAAATCCAGTAGGAAGCAACTCAGAATTATATCTGGGGTGTTCACAGGTCACTTCAGGGTCATTGATCTCTTGGCCAAGATGGGACTATCGGATAGTTAAGACTGTAGAATGTGTGGCGAGGAGGATGAGACTATGGAACACTTATTGTGTTAATATCATGCCCTTGCCAGACAAAGAATGAACTATTTTGTTAGCGGCTACCCGCAACCAAAGGAATTCAAGGTGCACTTGGTGAACTGCATCATCCGTTTTGTGGAAATGATGGAGCAAGCCTGGGAGCAGGTATAAAGGAGAGGACAAATGCACAAAAGATCCCACTGGGTCGAAGTGCATCCGAAAGGGCCCTCACCTAGATAAGATTATGAAGACTACAGACGTCACATATTCTGTGATTCCGTTAAAGTAGCAACTAATGAAGTGCCAAAGCTAATTCTGAGATCCTTGAGGAATCGACGGAACTCCTCAAATATTATCGGCCTACTTATAGCGAATGGGTGTTTTCTGTAATAATCAACGCATTTGCTCTCGGAAACCAGTTCATGCAGTAGGTATAGTGGGAAGGAAATGTTAATGTATGTTCCTTGGCGAAGTAATGAATTGAATTCGGTTTAAACTTTGTTTTTAAAGTAAATTGTGAATACCATTTGTTGGTATAACTTTTTGTATTAGTTGTTTCCTTTATAGTCGGGGGTTTAAATTTAATAATTTTCAATTCCAAGGCGAGTTTTTTAAGACCAATGAAAATAAGCATCTTTTAAAAATAAAATTAAAAAATATATAGGAAGTAAACTTACTCGTATTTTCACCCGAGCAGAGCTCGGTCGCCCAGATTAACTATATTATATATGTTAAGTCGGATTATCCACTTTGGCCATATTCTACCAAATCAAACTAGTTGCTTATAGGATATACCTACATTAATCGGAGTCAATAACGCAATACTCCATTTCTACGTACTTAAGTAGGTACCTATAGGATTTTCATAACTATCAGTGTGTCACTGAAATTGTGAATAAAGAAAATTCAAACTGTTTGTGTAGGTATGTATTGGTTTATTGAATGGAAAGGCGTCTGTAATTTAAAAAGAAGTAAGTGTTGTGCTGACTAATTTTAAATCAAGATAGTCAGTCATGCTGAAATGAATAACACATTTTTTTCGAGGAATGTTTAATCCAAGTTGGTACCTATCTTGTATTAAATACTTGGAATAGTCGGAAGGTATTATTAATGCAATATTCGCGATGTAATCCCTTAAACTAAAACTCCCAAGAGAATACTATAATCTCTAAAAGTAAGGGTAAATCTACTTATTTATAACTACAATATCCAGGTGCGTTTACAGTGTGCAATCTCGTAGTGCGTCTTGTATAAGACGGCTGAGCTCCATAAACGCGGGTAGGGTCCCGTCGGTGCTCCTCCTCGTGAGCTTGGGCATCGCGGCGTAGGTCTGCACGAGGTCCCGCAGCGTTTCCACCACCAGGTTTTGCAGCCCGTCCCGGGTCGTTCGATTCATCATCTCGACGGCACGAATCGTCGCAATCGTCTGAAAAACAAGAGAATGGTTAACATAAAATGTTTTGAAATAGGTTATTTGTTAAACGAAAAATATTCATCCATTGTGAACTATAGCGGCTCCCACAATGTACGTATCCTGTAATGTTTTTTTTATTTGATGAGAAATGTAAGTAAATAAAACGCAGTGCACGCACCTTGGTCTTCCAAACATCAAGTACTTCTCCTAGCGCGTATCCCCAACGGTCATTTTTGTAGTTTTGTATTTTATTGCGGAGTATCAGTAAATGATGATTTCGGCAAATATCTGTACAAGTGTAGGTAGGTACATAGATCATTATATTCTATATTTTGAAATAAAATATTAAATTACAGTCTTTTAAAAACGGGTAAATTTATAAAACACGATAGCAGATACCAAGAATGGTGGTGTGGATAATTGGACATTGGATTAAAATAAGATGCGTACAAAAAATGGAATATACTTAAAGATTTTCTTTTTTATTACAGTTGCTCAAAAAGTCTTACTTTTTTAGCTAAATATCGTGCAGAAAGCCGTTTGATACACGTGCGTAAGTGTAATTTTCGGTAACCTATCGCAATCACTAAATTTAATTTCCCAACTGCATCGTTTGTTCGAATTTTCATTTCGGCAAAAAGCTAATTATCTGGAAAACCCAAAAGCTTTTAATTTTTTTTTATACTTATCTCGTAGAATCCATTAGGTTAGGTTAAGGGGATCCCTTACGCCAATGATCTGAATCCCTTAGTTTTCTAATGCTTTTTGTAGCTTATCATATTAGCTTTAAGCAATATAGTGTCCCATATTTACTTCAAACATCACTGTCTTCGAGATATTTGGCATCAAACTTGAACAATTTTAGACCAAAAAACAGGTTTTTTGGCCATAACTTTTGTGTTAATTAGTTTACAATCAAAACCCTACACACGTTTGTAGAGACATCAGAGACGAACCCAAATATGTAGATTTCGTATATGTTAGATCTTTCACAGCAATCTTATAACAAAAAAGGTGTTGTTTTAGACATTGTTTAAAAAAATCATAAAAAAATAACTAATCATTTCTTTCAAAATATGGTACACCAAAATGGAGATTAAAGATTGAAGAATCGATAGCCGTTTGCCTTATACATAATTCTATCTGTAGTGCAAAAGTATTTGTATCGATTCAAAACTATTCAAAAGTCGATGAAAACCTCGGGTAGCCCCTTAAGTAGGTTTATTTTCTTATCCTGAAAATGTCATGGCTTCAGAGTTAAACGGTTTTTAGGATAAATGAAAATTCGGACAAACGAATACAGTTGGGAACCCTTTTTTAGTGATTCAAATAAGTAACCGTAATTTTCACTTGTTCCGAGTCTAAACCCAAGGCACCTCGGCACCCGTGCGAATTGACATATGTACTTTTAGCTTTTTATCTGCCGCTTTGATTAAAATTTGCTCTATACTTTACTTTTTTTCATGCAGCTTATCCCAGAAAAACAACTATCCATGTATTAATTTATACTACCTATACATAATTAACTGGTAAGAGTTATTTGAATTCCGCGCAAACTTTGAGCTTCAAAGTAGCAGATGAGTATGCAAATGAGGAGACGAGAAGTAGGTAGTTGCGCATACTTTGATCGGTGCCTAGTTAGATAGATGGGCATTTGACCTTTTCGACGCCAACGAAGTAACTATATATCCGCACCGCAGGTTCGACGCCAACGACTGATATATTCGTCAAGGAGCCCAGCGCGATAGCAACTTTAACTCCGCACTTAATACCTATCTTATTCAATTTCAATTTTATTTATTCATCAACCAACTGGGATCATGTTTGTTAGTAGATAATTAAAAATAGGGTTAGTGGTTATATTAATGATTATTGACTTGGCATGTGGTTGACATCTTTTCTCTTTGACAGAGCGTTGAAAAGGTTAAAATAATTGTCGTAAGTTGATAAAAACAATAATTTACTCAGGGTCAGTTTTGTGACCAAAATTAAGCAATGCAAATTATGTGAAAGTGAACTTGCATCACATTTTTTAAATGAAAAGAAAAACTTAACTTTAATACAAACTGAATATAAGTAGGTAGGTACTTAATTGTCGTCACAAAACTAACTGGCACGGAGTTAATTTTTGTTTAACAACTTACGCTAATTGGGTACACATTTTTTTTCAGAATGCCCTGATGTGAATGAAAAGTACTTAGGTGGGATCTGGTACAGTAAAGTTGTAGTTCAAGTTATAGAGAAAATAAAACGTATTACAAAGTTAACTTGCCAATTCCACAATTTTGTTCATCGTCTCCTTCTGGACAGTCCTCCTTGCCGTTACATATGTTTTGAACCGGTGTCGTTGCGCCTGGGTCACCTTTGCACGAGTACTCGGTGAAGGTCGCCTTGACTGCGCAGGTGCGTGCGCATGCCTCCGTGCACTCGGCCATCAGGCACTTGGTACCCATGCAGAGGCACTCCATAGAAGGTAAGACCTTTCCGTTTCCCGTTTTCGATCGCTTCATAGCTTCTACGAGTTTCTGGCCCACGGATAATAAGAAATTATAGCCAGCCTCTACTTCTAATTCGTTATCAGCCTTCGCCAATATACCATCATAAACGGAAGATAGCCCCGCAAATACTTCGTCTCTCAAACGCTTCACTGCGGTATCATCCGGTTTTTTTTGTATACTTTGTGCTTGTAAGTTCTTGACCGTTTCTTGCAAACCAACAATTTTTTGTAGCTGCCGACTAGGCACCATTTTAGTAGCCAGAACTTCAATAATAATATGGTACATTTTTGTAGCTTCAAATTTATCCGTTCCTGCTCCTGTATGATAAATACATATAAAACAACAGTTCGACTAGCCTCCATCCTTATAATAATTATAGTGTATGTAAATGGCGGAGCGCCCATACAAGCCGAATCTCACCGGCATGCCTAAAATTTATAGCAGTAATATCTATTCTTGTATATTTTAATTTATGTAATGTCGATAGAACAATACAGGATATTTTGTTGTGTTTTCGTCGTGAAATGAAGTGAAATGATACAGTGTTTTTGATTGATATTATCATACTTTTTGCGCCTTGTATACAACGTGTATTTTTAATTTGTACATTTCTGTGTTTTGTGCAAATAAGTTTACTTTTAAATAAATAAATATGTTTATTGTCACCAAAAAATATTTCATGTTATCATTAAGTACCTTTACTTGTAGCTGTGCTTGGGCATTGTGGTTGTTGTACCTAATGTTAAACAAAACGCGTAGGCCCGTTTGACCAATTGGTAGAACCCGCTTGACCACGAGCGTTGTAAAGGTTTCGAAACGTCGGGATAAACAATAGTCCTACTATGTACATCGGGATGTATGTACATTTAATCTAGGGTTTTGTTGAGATAGGGCTTGTAGAGTTGCAAATATGTAACCTAATAGAAAAAGCATGTGTTGGCAACATCATTTACAAGAAATATTTCATTTGGTATAGTATGATGTCTGTAAAAACAAGCCTTCCTTTATTTTTCTAGCCGTTATTATTGTCTCCTAATTACTTACCCTCTATTACGCCATATTCAAGCAATAGTTTGTATAAAACAGCTGGTGTTGATGTTGCTTTAAAAAACAAATAACTCTTTAAGTTACCTTCAGTGCACCCATTCTCATCAGATTCATCCACGCAGTCGACTTTACCATCACATATGAGGTTTAATGAAACACTTCGGGCGCCGCTTACTGCTTGGCAAACCCATTGCTGTAGTGAATATCGCTGCCAACACGTGGTGTTGCAAGAAGTGGTGCAGTGACTTTGAAGACAAAATTGGTCATTGCATGTGCATAGGGGAGGGGCCCATGGCTTCTGTTTTCCAAACTCTACATTCTTGTCTAGTGATGAACTGTCCCTGCGATAAAATACATTTTTGTATCTATCACGGATACACAGTGCCCCTTCAAGTGCTGCTCTCACTAAACTCACTATTTGAGCAATTTCATGCACTTCTTTAATTAGCTTTCCTTTTTTCTTTTGTATTTTAATGGGGGCAACGATGTCTAAGTATGCCATTTGCGTTTTGAGGACATTGGTTAATGTTTGTTTCCGAGTTTTCATTACAACTTTATCCACGCTATTTTGCACTTCTAGACAATGTTTTGGCATAATATTATTTATTTCATTTACTATGTGGTTAGCGTCCAACAGCTTTTTGTTGGCTGTAAAAGAGTAAACAATTTCATCATGCATCACGTAGAAACTTAAATGGGTGAGATACCTAAAGCAAACGTTAAAAAAAATAAGGATTACCATGTAAGGAGCATTGATCTTCGTCTGAATTATCTGTGCAGTCGTTTTCGCCATCACACAATTTTGTTAACGATATCATATTTTGCTCTTTAAGGCAGGTAAATTTATCCAACATTGATATTTTCAGGCAGAGTTTTTCCTCAACACAACTGCAATCACACGTATCGTCGCCGAAAACGGCAGTCTCGTCTGCTCGATCTAGTTCCTCTATTGAGATATCGTTTTCGCTTTGAGTGCGCAATAATTCCTTTTTCACTACGGCCTGGTTCAGTGAGTCAATTACGTTTGTGTTTACGGCGGAATCAATTACACCGACTTTGTTTTTACTGGCTACTATTGACTGTATGCCATCCATGACAAGTTCTACGTATCTATCGTCGTAGCCACGACGGACTCCAGTGCGCTTTGACGCTAATTTTAATTTAGCTCTTATGTTATTCATTATTTTAGGCATTTCATCAGTAGAAGCGTTAAGGAACGAGTACAAAGATAAGTTAGTCATTTTAGTAATTATATTCTTGACCAACATCTGGCGCCGTTCCTCTGGAGGTTCGTCGTTAAAAGGATTCGTGGCATAACAATCTGAAAAAAACATCAATATTACCTACCTGAACCGTAGTTAGTCGCAAAAATAAAGCATTCTAGGGCTATTTAGTTTACCATGAATATAAGAAGCAATCACGAGTAACAGTCCTGTTAAAAACGTTAGTTTCATTTCTTTTTATTTGAGGAACGCTTTATAAAAGTTAGCACGATACAGCTAGTGAAATGCGTGAGGGCTCTACTGATATTTATAGGCAGTATTTACAGCGGAATCAAATCGTTTCATGTTTAATCATGACACAGACCATTAAACATAAATGAAGTAGGTAGGAAAAACGTACCCGTGTGATGGAATTGGGTATTTGACAACAGTGAAAAAACCTAAATTGTTTTTTCATTAGCAACATTACGAAAATACTCGGAAAGTATCAAGCTTTAATTTATGTTTGCTTTTTTAAGAGTTTTATATTCATAAAAACTAACATTAAGGTCGTTCTTTGCTTGTGACGTCACAACATAGTAATCTACAAATTCCATACTAACGGAGCGTTTTGGACTTTTCATAAAAAGAAGCTTATTTGGTGATTTGACTTTTGTCAAATACCGAATTAGTTATTGAATTTACTTTCTGACACTTGCAAACATACTTACTTATTTACCTACTTTTTTACTAAGTGGGTAGGTACTTATTTTTTATATTGCTATTAAAGTATTTCAGGCGTAGGCTTAAACATCGCTCACGAGAGTCACGAGTCACGGCTTAATTTCTCAATTCATCAAAATGACCCCCCTACCTTTTCACCCGTTTAAGGGATTATTTCTGGGATAATATCTATCCTATGTCCTCTCTAGGGTTTCGAACTTTAATCAGCATCACTACACTATACCTATCCATGCCAAATTTTGTCTAAATCTGTTCAGTATAGTTTATGCATGCAAAGGTAACAGACAGATAGATAGCCAGATGTACAACTCGTCGGAAATATGTGCGAACCTGGCTTGAGCATACTATTTATAAGGCTGCAATACGACTGATTTCTCCTGATAGAATTGATCTCCGGGAAGGAGACTTGGTGGGGGTGAGAATTTGATGGGGTCTTATAGAGGCCGGCAAGGCAAGGTGACCACCAGAAAAATCTGACAGCTTGGGATATGGCGAAGCTTAAGCGAAGTTTTACTTTCTCATTTATAATATTATGGGTGGATGTCCTATTTGTACGTGTATTACGCTACATTACTGGAAATTTTCGTCAAAGTAACGTTAGTTCGGGCTACCTGTATTGTAAGCATATGATTGATTGATTGATGAACTGATAAGCAACTTCTGATCAACAAACTTTTAAAAAATGGTCAACAGTTCTAATCTAACCTAACCTACTTTGCTGTGGCAGTTCGGTTCAGTGAGAATCGCAGTTCTAACCTAACCTACATTTCTGCAAGTACATAGTTGGGTTCTGTATACTGACTAATTAATGGCTTAGGTACTTTTATAACTACACTTATGTTTTACTTTAAATCAAAAATGTTATAATAATTATCATATTCTTTATTGCATCAAAACAAACGTTTATTTATTGTTTATGAAAATTTGCTGATCAATAAATTTTCTTGCTGGTCAACAATTTATTAGGCGGACTAATATTGGTTACATAATTGATCGTTTGTAACATTCTTTACAGTACACATGGTGCTACTTTTCCGCACGTGTGCGGAAAAGAGCACTTTCCGTGCATATGTCGAAACTTTAAAGAGCCATATGTACTGTAAAACGTTGTACGATACACGTGCGAATAGGCAATTCGCAACACGTGTCGATTTAAATCACTCCCTTCGGTCGTGTTTTAATTTATCACCACACGTTCTATAGGCACGTAGTGTTCAATGGGGTTGGCCGGTGAAAGCTAATTGTAGATGGCGCTCTTCTAGATTCTATACGATGAGAGAGTTAGACGGAAGATCGATGGTCCCTCAATATGTACGGAAACCATATACAGTTCTTAGGCAAAATTCTTCCCCATAGCTCTTTAATCCACAACCTTTTATTTTTACCCATTCCCACTTCGGAGCAATTCGGGACGAAACATAGACATTTTCGCAATAATGAATAAAAACGACTTCCCGCCAAAAACCTTTTTCAAGGACCATTATTGGTGCTGTCAGTTTGACAGTTGCCAGCCCCATTGCGCAGGCGGAGATTCCGCGAATGTAGGGTGCTCTTGTATTTGGTCAAATATTAGACATACTTTTAACTTACGTATTAAAATATCAGCCTATGACATGACATGCATGGTAATTCTCAAAAAAAAAAAAAACGCTGGGCGTTTAAATTACGCTACGTAAGAATCACCCACTTATGGAACACAGATAATTATTAATATAGGCACTCAAAAAACTAAGTTGGGAGACCACGTAAGCAATGAAGCAGCACTTTTGGCGTCCCCCAGGGAAGTATCTTGGATCCCACGTTATTTGTAATCTACATCAAAGACCTGATTTACCTAAATGTAAACCACGGTAATATCCAGTCTTATGATGATGACACGGTCATCATCTTTGAGGGTGATTCCTGGGAGTCGGTGTTCGTAAATGCAAATGTGGGTCTTGGTACTCTTGGTAGGGTATCCTCGTGGCTAAAATCTAACCTCCTCACTTTAAACGTCGTTAAAAAATCGAACTACATATGTTTTACCAAGTACAATGGCACTCAACCACAGACTAACCTAAACCTCAAAATACTCACCTGTTCACTTAGGGCTTGTGCACAAATCACGCGAGGTTTTTCCAACTACTTTTTGACCCCCCCCCCCCCCCCCCCCCTTGGTGAGGTTCTTGGCTAACCCCCCCCCCCCCCCCCTTTGTTTTTTACATAGTAAATTGTATTTTACATAGTAAATCTTGTTTCTTTTTCTATCTTAGTGAAATAGACTCGCTATTTTGAAGTGTTTTTAAGTATAAAGATTTATATTTAACGAAGCCGAGAAAAAGTATCTACTCGTGTGTCGGATATTGTTTCTTAGTTTCGTTCTCTGTAGAAAAATACCCCCCCCCCAACTTGATCTTTCGTGATTTTTTCCTGACCCCCCCCCCCTCCCCTATCGAACCTCGAGTGTTTTGTGCACAAGCCCTTACTGATCGCCTTCTATGTAACTGTAAGGACATTGAGAGGGCTAGTTCCACTAAATATAAAAATAAATAGAAATAAATAAATAAAAATAAAAAAATATACCTTGGTGTCATCTTAGACCAGCACCTATCTTGGCATCAGCATATTGGATTTGTAAACGGTACCCCCTGGCCACGACTTTGGTCTTAAGCGACCTGCGACCAGCGTTTTATCTGTTCATTGCGCGTGATCCCAACTAAGTGTTGTGCGTCTCGACCGCGCAATGAACAGATAAAACGCTGGTCGCAGGTCGCTTAAGACCAAAGTCGTGGCCAAGGCGGTTAGAATTAGAAAACTGGTATAGATCTTTAAAATTCTTCGACACTTCTTAACCAATTATATGTATCGTTAGCGGAATCCATCATGACCTACTGTATCACCGTCTGGAGTGGAGCAACTAAATCCAAATTCTTGGAGGTTGAAAGAGGTCAACGGTGTCTGTTAAAGGTAATGTACCTACTTGAGGCCATACAGATTTCCCACAAATGAACTGTATAAGATTAGTGACCAATTATCAGTGCGAAAACTGTATATCCTCCATACAACATTAAAGTTACATAAAACACTAAAATGTAATCCAACGCTTCTAACTAGAAGACGTAAAAGGGCGTTTTCGCTAAATCGTGCACCAGTATGAAAATTATGACTTAAAAAAGAAACATGTTTTTATGGTGAATGTTCTAATCTATAATGAAGTTTATTTTTTAAAGTTACTAAAACTGTTATGAGTCCCACATAAATACGCTTAGTTTTTTAATTATTGATAAAAGAACCTGACAGTGTAGTCCAGACTGGTCAGTTTTGTAACAATGTAAATTTTGTTGACACGCTTTAACTACACAAGTAATTAGCAATATTTTGCATTTCTTTTGCTGAAAATTACTTATATTTTCATATTAAACAGTTCGTTTAATAAAATAGACATATATAATTGCCCGAAAATAATTTTTAATGTCAGTTTTGTAACGATTGATACCATTATGTTATCTATTTTGTTTATTTCGATCAATATTTTGAAAAAATTGATTTTATTTGCATTTGTTTTAATGTATATTTTTAGGTAGTTCTCTATAAAAAAGAAATCTTGGATTAAAAGCGAATAGAAATCGAAATAGAGACCAAACAAAGCAACTGAGCAATTGAGACAGTTACAAAACTGACAACAAAATTCTTAGGCTGGGGTTACATGATGCGGTAAGGTAATAAGAAAACTGTAAATATTATATTAATTTGGTTTATTATAATAGGACAATGCGGTAATTTATTTTAAGAACAATCAGTCTTGTACGTATTTAATATTTCTAATTGGTTAAGTATGATACTTAGCATTACTAATGATTAATACTGCAATTTACTTAATTTAGATTTCGAATGGAACGTCCATGTAATACCACCCTACTGACGTCAGTTTTGTAACATTGTCGGCCAGCCTATACGTAACGGAGCGATTTGTTACAAACCTGACGTTACGTTTTTCTACCTAACCACAATTTAACACTGAACTCATCTTACATATTAAAACTATTATTTTTATTAAAAACAGTTGCAAGCTTATCAATTGCCATCTATAATATATGCACATTATGTACAAACTAATATTATTAAAAAAAAATGATCACAAACCTGACTGACGAAACGTGCACGGTCTGCAGTCCACTGACAAAACTTCACTTAAGAACTCCCTGTCGCGTACAGTAGACGGCAAACTTCGTGCGCAAATGACCTTGCCTGCGCAAAGGCGAATTGTACGTGCAAGCTGCCCCCCCACTTCCCCTCATTCGCGCACGAAGTTTGCCGTCTACTGTACTGGCGGTTTAAAATTGTTTGGAGACTGATCACGTGCTATTAATGTTGCCATTACCAAATTTTAATGTGGATTAGTAGAAATTTCAATATAGCTTTGATCGTTACAAACCTGACATGTCAGGTGGCATCAGTTTCAAGCAATGTTATTTAAATTTAGTTTTTAATTCAAAAGCAGCAAGGTTCAATTTAAAGCTTTGTTCATGTCCCCCGTAAGACTCTTTAGATTCTAGGTAACATTAAAAACTCGACAGCTTTAGTAGAAAAAAATTGCACGTTGTGACTTGCAAAACCATAAAGTTAGGGTGGGACACGTTAAAAACCGGTATCTTGGCTGTTTAAAAAATATATTATCATTACATTATGCTTATCTTGACTAAAACTATTGACGAAACCATTAGTTAAATATGTGTTCTATCGGTATACATTGTTAAACTCAGGAAAAAATTATACTCAACGGAATAAAAAAATTTGAACACGCGGGACATCATAAAACGGGGGGTGTCCCAAAAAGTAAAAATGCCCAAAAACACCGTTGCCCCACTTACAACATATATATCTTTGTTTGCTAAAAGGCAGTATAAGACACGTGTATAATAAAATAAATGTTAAAATGAATATCTACCAACCAAAAAAAAAATTGTAAGAGGTGTCTAATGGAATGGAATGGTTAAAGACACACACACACACACACAAAAAAAAAAAAACACACACACACACACACACACACACACACACACACACACACACACACACACACACACACGCACTCACACCCACCCACACACACATACACGCACGCACATACACGCACATACACGCACGCACGCACACACACACACGCACTCAACTTTAGGTTCACCGGGTTCACGACACTATGCCTGTACCTAATTGGTATGGAGGAGCGGGTCTTCCTGACACAGGTATTTTTTACCTGCTAGGAAGACCCAACCTTATTGTCATTATAACTAGCAATCAATATAATTTACTTTAAAAACAAACTTTTAACGGACGAAAAATCAATCATCCCCTATTTTCCTACCCTTAAGGTTGGCTTTTTTTCTCCAAATTTATATGGGACCAACTTCGGGGTATACCCTTTCCAATAAAAAAATAATTGGGAGGCACACTAGAAGCTCAAGGCAGATGGCGCTGCAATCGACTATACCTTGTTTACGTGTCGTGTCCAGTGTATGGTTGCTATATTTTCAGTATTCCTTGCGATTAACAGCTTAAAATGTACGCGTTTATGACTGTACGTGTTCTTCAAGCTGAGCTTCGAAGAAGAAAAGCGTCAGTGGCAGGAAAAAAGGCCGACTTGATACAAAGGTAATCGCCTCAAGTATTTGAGGTTATGTTAGGTATTTCGAGTGTTAATAAAAAAATCGATGCTCATGTGTGGTTTTTTCTTTCAGGTTGGAGGCATATGATCGCAACCAAAACTTTGGTGCCACCCTGGATGTTCCAGAAGACCGCTCATATGCGTGCCCACCCTCTGATACATTCAGAGATATTAACGCTGATTCGCCTATTCCCAACATCAGCAAGCATGAAATACAAGAATATTTTCAAAGATTCAACACTCACCCAAAAGGCCAACTTTTATATGAGTCCCGTCACCTTGTAACTGCTCGTTTCTCGTCCGATGGTACGTACACGTATTTACGTGGACAGTGCAAAGCTAGTATGAAGATCCTAGCCTACCTTGTGGATGTGAAAGTGTCTCAAGAAGGTTCAATAGAAGCGTGCCACTGTGAGTGTGCTGCAGGGAGTGGTACAGAAGCGAGCTGCAAGCATGTTGCTGTACTATTGTTGGGTGCACATGATATTGTAAATAAAAGTTACATATTGTTACATCAAGTATGCACTCAACAGCTGATGATGTTTAACAAGCCTAAAAAGGTGTTTCAAAAATCACCCATTGCTGCACAAAATTTACCCAGCAAGAGATTGAAAACGTGCAATTTTGAACCCCTAAAAAGGGAAGACATAATGGATAATTATGAAGATTATGTGAGGAACTTGGCCATAGGTTATGGGGATACATCTATGCCTCTACTGCAAACATTCGAACCGGCAAATCCTCATGGGATAGAATGGGATCACTCCTATACTTTGGAGACTGCAAAAGAAAATCTACTAAAAGATCTATTCTTAAAAAATGTTACTGCGGAAACAATAAAGGAAGTGGAACAAAACACTAGAGGGCAAGATACTTCTGCTGAATGGCATGAAATGCGATCATGCAGGCTTACTGCCAGTATGTTTTATACTGTAAGTCATTGCACCCATGTTGGAAAAAAAGCAATAGTGGAGAAAATTATCTCTCCCAAGCCGGTGCACACAAGAGCGGTAACCCATGGGAAGATACAGGAGCCTATTGCTTTACAAAAGTATGAAGCAATGTATGATGTAGATGTGCAAAGATGTGGATTATTTATTTCACAAGAATGTCCATTCCTTGCCGCCTCTCCTGATGGGTTACTTGGTGAGGAGACGGTGATTGAAGTGAAGTGCCCATATGCAGCACGGTATAGCGAGATAAATGAGGTAACAGTGTCATACCTAGAAGTGATAGATGGGAATTTACACTTGAAAAGAAGACACCCTTATTATGCTCAAATACAGGGCCAGCTTTATTGCAGCACTAGGAAGTACTGCAATTTTATAGTATACACTTTCAAAGATATGAAAGTCTTATTTATTGAAAGGGATGAGTCCTACATAGCCGAGATGCTCACAGCATTAATAAACTTTTATGTGCATGACCTGGAGTCTGCCATATGTAATAAATATATATATAAATATTACTTGTGTAAGCGCAATTGGCTGCTTTATTCGATTAAGGAACAAATATCATCGACTTGAGAGTGCATACGAAGTCGCGGAAGGTGAAATTCAAATGAAACAAACATAGTGATTGAATTACTTACTGATTATATTGATCCTTCACTGTGTTAACTTACCATTAAGACACAGTATTAATGAATAGTATTAGACTAACACACAATACATTACAAATAGTATTTGACTTCTCCCTGGCTAAATCAAGACTGACTCCGAAAAATCCCTCATGGGACCAGGTCGCCACTACATTGACGTTACTTTTCCCTCCATTACTATCGACCAATCACAGAGCCGCAGTAACACCTGGCGGTCTCTGATTGGTCGAGCGCTTCCAACTGTCAGTCCTGCTTTAATCCAAGTTTTAGGTCATAATACATACTCATTTATACAAATTAATGATTACCACTGCGTATTAACTATACAATTTCTAACAGTCGGCCATCCAAAATAGATGTAACGACCTCGCACATCAAATCGTAATATTAACTAACAAATAAGAATAAATAATACGTACGAGTTTATACCCGTGTAATGGAATACATTTGCTACACATTGTCAAAATATGTTGGATTTTGTATTAATATATCATACACATGGACCAGCTGTAGCATTATACATCTGCGATTATCATTATTTCATGTTTACAACTTATTTCATTAATAACATAACGATATGAATCACAATAAACAATCTAGAGTGTACTCTATGGATTTGATTTACTGATTTGCAAGTAAGTAGACATTATATCACGGCCTGTAAGAGTAAACTACTTAGTAATATAATATAAACATTAAATTTTATTATTTTTGGCAGGCTTTATTTCATGGCCTGAATTTTATTCGCAATCGGGCATTATTTCATGGCCAGTGCGAGTGATGTATTATGTATTCGCATACGGGCATTATTTCATGGCCAGTGCGAGTGATGTGTCATGTATTCGCATACGGGCATTATTTCATGGCCAGTGCGAGTGGTGTATTATGTATTCGCATACGGGCATTATTTCATGGCCAGTGCGAGTGATGTATTATGTATTCGCATACGGGCATTATTTCATGGCCAGTGCGAGTGATGTATTATGTATTCGCATACGGGCATTATTTCATGGCCAGTGCGAGTGATGTATTATGTATTCGCATACGGGCATTATTTCATGGCCAGTGCGAGTGATGTATTATGTATTCGCATACGGGCATTATTTCATGGCCAGTGCGAGTGATGTATTATGTATGGTCCTGGACACTGGAATAAATGGGTTAGTGATTACTTTCAAAAATAGGCATTATTTCATGGCCTGAACACTGAAATAAATGGATTAAAGATGATTTTTATAAACAGGCATTATTCCATGGCCTGGACACTGAAATAAATGGGTTAATGATAACTTTCAAAAACAGGCATTATTTCATGGCCTGAACACTGAAATAAATGGATTAAAGATGAATTTTATAAACATGCATTATTTCATGGCCTTAACACTGAAATAAATGGGTTAAAGATGATTGTAATCAACAGGCAATTATTACATGGCCAGAAAACTGAAAATATGGGTATAAGATGATTTTCATTTATTAACTGCTACTGGCGCGGTCTGGCCGCGGCGGTCCATAGTAAACTTGTCATTAGCTGTCAAAATGTTCGAAATACAATTGCACTAGTGCATTATTTTTTTTACATTAACATCAATTTTGAACTTAAGGTTTAAAATATTTATAAAACAAAGAAAAGAAGAGAGACGAGAACACGATATGACACAGATAACAAATATAATGGACAATGAACACCATCATCGTCTGAAGCCCAATACAAGACTCGAACTTGTGACCTCTGCATTGCCGGTACATATATAAAATTTTGTATATCACACTAATTAATTAGTAGCCTTTCATTATGGAGGTCTGAAATAATTCACCCTAGGCTTGATTTTATCAAAGTAACTGCTACTACAGAGGAATAGCGTCTATAACCATTTTTCATCATCTGAGTGTCAACAATCTGCTACCTATGAACATCGTATATTTTAATTAGTCCATATGGACCCTAGAACTTAAGTAAATATATAGCTTTTTATTATTTTCAGTCGCTGGGATTTGTTTTTTGACACGTACTAAATATCCTACCTCGAACTTTTAGGACTGCAACGTTTTGCAGCATAGGACAATATCTGAGCTTCGTGTGAAGCTTTACGAGCTTCGTGTGAAGCTTTAACGGGCGCATTTATGTCTTCTCTCATTTCATCTACACATTTACGATCAGCGCTAGTAACATCGGTACATACTTAACTCTGGAAGAATGCGACTTTCACTAGGTGCCATTAACCAATTATTTATTTGGTGCCAAATAGCGCCTCAGAGGGGGTGCGATTAAGCCCTTGAATTTAAAGTAGTAAGTATGTACAATCTTCATTGCACATCAAGCATTTGGTCTCAACCGTGCCAATGCTATTGGCTGTCAAACCGTCCACCAAATTTATATTATATCGTTCTACTTGCCCGTGACCCTGGGTGTGGATACAGCGTTCAATACAGTAATATTTAGTATTCCTATCGCACAAAACTTCCCAAAGATCTCACTAGTGAAAGATATATATGATTCACCGAGGGACGCCAAAAAATACCCAAAATATTTTCGGAATACATTAATCTTACTAACAACTATGGACAATGTTCCGAAATAAATTATTTGAATTGAATTGAAAAATTGAATTAATCGATGTTCCTAACAGGCTTCAAGTAAGCGTTTTTAGTGTAAGAGTCTATAAGAACCAGTATATAAGCATTGCACCCTTTCAAAAGCGCATTTTAGACAAAAGGTAACGTGAATTCAATATAGTGAAATAATTAGGTATAATTGTAATTTAATTTAAATAATATATGAATAATATTTAATGTAAAAATTGAATTCCAAGTTTTATTATGTATTTAGAATATTTAGATAGGTACAATGCTCTTTATTTATTTAAAAATTTTAAAAGTCCTTCTTTATCCCGAGATGAAAGGTTTTCTTCACATCCTGAATCAGCCTCAGATATGTCAGGAATACCAATTTGTTCGGAATCTACTTTCCTCCCGAGCTACACGATCGCGATAAATCAAAGACTCATTCTTCAATAAGCAGATATTACGAGGAGAGCAAACAGCTACAATATGTCCTACTCCTCCGGCAGGCATCCACAATACCCCAGCTACAACAGAATAACTCACCCCGTTATGAACTATACGAGTAAGTCCTCCTTCCACAAAAATCTCCCCTTTGAATACTTATGGGTTCTGGACGCACCCCTATAAAGGTAGGATCGAAAATTTCTAAATCACGATCGCAATGTTATTTTGAACTTGTTACTAATGGTCACCAATTGATCAAATTAGAGTGTATCCAAGTGATGACTGATCTTTTGTATAACGGTGTGAGGTTGTTCTGTATAGGTTTATCCTATCAACAATTTAAATGGCATAACATCTTTGGGTAAAATTAACAAGTCATATTTAGCTTCAACGTCATCTATGTATAATGATTTGTACCCATAGAGGTAGAATAGAATAGAGAGACTCGCCCACACATACCTACACGCATGAGTGACAAGTATGCATGCATAGACAATACCGCAATTGGGAACGAGATACAATGTCACATTTTCCGTCCCTCCCCGCGCATACGGAATCTTTGCTGTTTGCCACCACATCTGTCAAAATATTGTACATTATCCTTCTAGCGTTATTCCCGGTTATGCCCCTAAAGGAGCCCGGGGTTCGCTTTGACACCTAATCCCAAGATTTGCCATAGGCACTAGTTTTACGAAAGTGACTTTTATTTCTTTATAGTTAGTGTGTGACTGAATAAATGATTTATGATTATGATTATGATTGACTGCCATCTGACCTTCCAACCCAGAGGAAAACAATACATTATTGGGATAGCCGTCACCGATATAACACCACCAAATCACAAATGACATTAGACGTCAATAATGAGTCTTCTGATACTTCCCAATCTATTAAGGTAAATTCACCACTATCTATTTCGGGCATACGCTAGGACGGCATCTATTATATTTTTATCGAATTTTGGAGGGTAGTAAAATACTATACACCCATATCTCCGTTGACAACTTGCTTATTTCGGGCATACGCTAGGACGGCATCTATTATATTTTTATCGAATGTTGGAGGGTAGTAAAATACTATACACCCATATCTCCGTTGACAACTTGCTGGGTCGACCATGACCGGTGAAACCCGTGTAGAAAGGTCAGAAATAAAGGTAAATAAATATCGCGTTAAAACCGTGAAAAACAATAATTTAAATATGTGTACAAAGCGCGAGTGTTTAAAGTGTTATATCTATAGGTATACGTTGTACTACAAAGTTACCGAATCCTCAAGAGTAAGGGAAGATTACTAGTTATATTGATTCCATTAGTTATAATTATTAAATAGCTTCATAACCTCCGACACCAACCTGAGGTATCCCGCCATACCAGGAAAATAGGCAATTAAATTTAAATCAAATCAAAATACGGACTAGAGTAGACTTTGTTCTTTTTCTAAAATCGAATGATGCAAAACAAATGCAACTCTGTTCTAATTTAAATTGAATATAAATTCCATTGACGGGAGGATGCCGTGAATTCGCGGCACCGGGAGACAACAGGACGTAAAGGACCGTATTCACAAACGCTGTTTTAAAATATTTGTCATTAGAATTGCGGACAGAGCTTAACCGGAGGAGACTGACGAGGAAGACCAGAGTAGGTCAATCACGCAACGCATTGTACGCGCGTCTGACAGTAAAATCACAATCTAACTGTCATTTTTCCATATAAAATTGACATTTAGACCTTACAGACGCGCGTAAGAAAAGTTACGTGATCGACCCACTGGATCATTAAATGCCGCAATACATATTGTAGTCTTGACATTGAGGAAGTTTGGCATAACACTGCCCAGTATCGTGACTTATTCTTGAGCATCGACCACATTTCTTTAATGGTTGCGTACATTCTAAATTTCAATAATATCTGAACTGTGATGTGACGTGGCCATCTTTCCTACATTTACAGCAACGAATAATCTTTGAATGTGTACGTGCCTGACTGTCTACATGCTCTTGGTAGTAAGTTCTTAACAAACTTACGCTCTGTATTTGTCTTTATATTTCTAACATTACTCGCATACGTTAGCGATTTATTAAAATTGTCACATATTGGGCTGCTTCCGCAACAAGCCTAGCAGAACGATCATCAAGTCCATGCAAAATGCATTCTACTGCACGTTTGCCAACAATACACACATCTATTTATCAAAACTAACTTTTCATAATAACACTCTTTAAGCGGATTAGAAAACCTAGCTCTTTTAGCAAGATGAAAATGGAAAGACAACAGATGGTCGACCCTCGTACCTTTTAACTTTGGCAAGGGAAATTGTACGATCCGTTTTTCGACCCGGCCGTAAATACTGGTGCATTCGTTTACCTTATGCAACCACATAGTCAAAGTCTATTTCCTCTTACATGGGTCGAATCCAGGTACAATATTATTCATACCTAACTTCCCTATATTATGGTCAATTTAATAGTCTCTAAACCGATACAAGATCTACTTATATGTTAGTATTATGAGAAGGCTCACCGAGATGTCCCTGGTGCGTCGTTCACTATGACCGCGCTGCCCACTGGCGGCCCGGCTGCATGCCCGCCGGCTGCCCGACGTGGCTGCGCTGTCCGCTGGCCGCCCGCGTGGCTGCGCTGCCCGTCTGCGCACCCGCTGGCTGCCCGCGTGGCTGCGCTGTCCGCTGGCCGCCCGCATGGCTGCGATGTCCGCTGGCTGCCCGCGTGGCTGCGCTGTCCGCTGGCCGCCCGCATGGCTGCGATGTCCGCTGGCTGCCCGCGTGGCTGCGCTGTCCGCTGGCCGCCCGCTTGGCTGCGATGTCCACTGGCTGCGATGTCCGCTGGCCGCCCGCTTGGCTGCGATGTCCACTGGCCGCCCGCTTGGCTGCGATGTCCACTGGCCGCCCGCTTGGCTGCGATGTCCACTGGCCGCCCGCGTGGCTGCGCTGTCCGCTGGCCGCCCGCACTGTCCGCTGGCCGCCCGCGTGGCTGCGCTGCCCGCTGACCGCCCGCGTGGCTGCACTGCCCGTCTGCGCGCCCGCTGGCTGCCCGCGTGGCTACGCTGCCCGCTAGCCGCGCGACCGCTGACTGCGCCTCCTGCTCCAGAGCAGCGGCTGACGCGCCCCCGCGAGGGCCGACTGGAGCGACCGCGCAAGCGCCGCGCCGTCTGACTGCTCGCCTGGCGCGGCGTCGGGGCGTGCTGCGCAACCGTCGATAACTCGATGTATCCTTTGTGGGACTCGTGGGGATATAAAGTTCCCTTCCACGAGCTGCTTCTTCTGTTATATCCTGAAACGTATAATTTGTTCGCGAAGTCACTGATGAAGGGTACAGTAAAACTATTAAGCGACACAAGATGCAAGTATAGCTCCAGAAATATTTTGTATTTTTAGTAAAAAAAAAAGGAACAAATAAAAATGTATTCCGACCAGAGTTTTATTTAAACACCAATACGCATTCAACAACAGCTACATTATCATATAAATTTAATAAATATTATTGTTTAATAAATAAGACCTACTACTGGTACCTGTATAAACCCGGATAAAGGGCGTCAATCCTGAAGCCAACCTTGTCAACGCACTCAGTAGCTGTACATTATTTTATTAGCAACAATAAATACACGCTCAAGTGGATTAAAAGTCGAAGTGGAATAATGCGTCGCAATCATACATCACCCTGCTTTGAACCATGTGACCTAACATTTTAGCAATTCTAGCTGTTGAATGACTCTTACCGCGGTATTTAAAGCTTTAACCTTTGATATTATTTTACAAAGAAACGAACTAGCAGCATACGCTCTGATTATAGGAACAAAAACAAGTTTACGTGGGCTTAGTGGTAAGTTTAAACAAAAGGAGGAAAAAAAATAGTAGTGAGCTTAGTACTTTTAAGGTCCTTTTCTTATCCCACTTCTGAGATGTAAGCGCAATTGGCTGCTTTATTCGATTAAGGAACAAATATCATCGACTTGAGAGTGCATACGAAGTCGCGGAAGGTGAAATTCAAATGAAACAAACATAGTGATTGAATTACTTACTGATTATATTGATCCTTCACTGTGTTAACTTACCATTAAGACACAGTATTAATGAATAGTATTAGACTAACACACAATACATTACAAATAGTATTTGACTTCTCCCTGGCTAAATCAAGACTGACTCCGAAAAATCCCTCATGGGACCAGGTCGCCACTACATTGACGTTACTTTTCCCTCCATTACTATCGACCAATCACAGAGCCGCAGTAACACCTGGCGGTCTCTGATTGGTCGAGCGCTTCCAACTGTCAGTCCTGCTTTAATCCAAGTTTTAGGTCATAATACATACTCATTTATACAAATTAATGATTACCACTGCGTATTAACTATACAATTTCTAACACTTGTCACTAATAAAAAGACATTGAACTGTTGTATGTTTTTATTTTGGATCCCTTCATTATTAAGTATTTCATTAGCTATAAAAGTAATTTTCTATGAAACCGTAACATTTCCAGGACAATTTCAATAAACTTTTTATAGAGCCCTGAAGGTTGGGTTGGGTTAGGTTTGTGTACACTTATAACAATCCTGAAAAAGTGGTGATTATGGCAAATTAAATCGTGGGTTTCATCGTAACACTTTTTTATTGGCTTCTCTTCATTATACATTCTCTGAAGTTGCAACACATAAAACATACAAAAAATATTTTACTTGCTATTGGAATGTAACTATGGTCCAATTCTGACTTTAATATTTTGTAGGTTTTTGTTAGCCCAATAATCCTTTCTATATGAACACGTTTACTAGCAAGTTCTCTATCTTTTACGATTGTTAGTCCTGGTAACTGTGATTTTCCCTTTAGAAAAGTAGGTATCTTTACAGTAACATTTTTGTCTGCAAACATGCCCTGTTTTGTGAAACCTCTATCCGCTAGTATGCTATCACCACTTTGACACTTCGACACAAGACCACTTCTTTCAACTGTTTGTCTGTCACTAATAGATCCTGCATATGCCTGTGAACAATAAGACAGCAATCCACCTGGTGTCGCTCCGACTAATACTTTTAGAGTATTAGCATGTTTGTAACTACTCGAAGAAGCTTGCTGGGAAGTTGGATTTTTTGGTTTTTGAACAGTTATTTCAGTTCCATCTAATATGACTCTAACATTTTCATCATATTTTTTGAAATTCTTAGGCATGTAATATTGAATCAATTCTTTACTAGGCCAAATATTTATTATACTCCAGATTGGTACATAAAATTTATCCATGTTATAAATATATTCGATACAGTAGTTTCACTTATGTTAAAAAACCTGCTCAGCTCAAAAATGCATTTATTCTGTCGTAGTTTCATCATAGTTAGGAATAATTGGTCTTCGGTAGATAGACTAATTACATTGCTGCCAAAGTATCTAATCTTGTGTGCCATCGGACTAAGTGTAGAGTAGACAAAATGGAATTTCTTATATGTTTCAAAACCTGTATAGAAGAGTATGGACTTATCATTATTCTTATATCTGTTTATTGAACCATATACATGCACATGATCAATATGAGTGCTCTTTGACAAAGTTTCAGGCTCTGTGTGTTCACTTTGAGCTGGTTCTGCAATTTCCACAGTAGTACATAATTCTTCTTCTCGCCCTACATCTGGAGTAGTCTGACTAATTATTGATTCTGTCACTGTTGTGTGTTCTATCACATTATTCTCTTCAAACAGCTTTCTTCGTCTTCTTTTTTCACAACGCTGCTGACGGACAAAAGCTGCTGGTGTTTCCTGTTTGGTTGTAGTGAAACAGAATACAGACGGTACAACAGTTTTTCTTAAAAATTTGGCTAGTGGTACAGCATCTGTATATCTACTTTTTCCGAAATAATCATCTGCCTTAAAATGCAGCCTACATAATCGGGCTGTGTCACTTGCCCTAAAGTTATTGATGCGCAATGCACTCTCCTAACGTTTCCTGCGAGTTGGGTCCTTGGGAAATAAGTGGACTCCTCTATTTTTACAATTTGGCGCACAACATTGAGGCATTCTTGAGAAAAATATGGAAAAATACTTATAAGAAATTATAGAAGTTTGCAATTTGACAGTTCTTATGTCAATTGTCAAAGCTGGGTACAGTAGCTTATGCGCCACCTGGCGTGAGAAAATGTCAGTTTTCCTCCTAATTATCAAAATCGAACTACTCTGTAAAAAGTTATGCGTGGTCATACATTAAAAAAATATATATACGCGTCGACTTGCGAACCTCCTCCGTTTGTTTTCGTCGGATGAAAATAAATCATTTTCATTTCATTTTAATTTTTTTTCATAGGCGTTTAAACGATTGCGTCAAACAAACTATTTATACAAACGTCAATGTCAACTTGACATTTCATGAGAGGCTTTAGTATAACCTCACAAAGTTATTATTTTCTTTAATTTTAAAGAAATATCTAATAGAAAGGTCCAAATAAATCTATGTTCAGGATGAATTCGTCAATTTTAAAGATATTTCAGGTAGCCGCCTTAAAATAAATACTTGGATCATGATACAGTGTAATCATATTCAATATATAAAGTGAAATCATATTTAATTATTTTGTTTTCAGTCTAAGCTATGTACTTTGGGTCCGATAGCGCAACGACCGGTGTTGGATTCTCAGCTGCACACCTCTGCCGCACTGTGCCGTGTAGTGTCGGGCAAGTACAGGATAACAAAGAAAAGGGACAGACCTTTGACTTACGAAATGGCCAACCCTCCACACTACATCGCTCACCGAAAGTCTTGGAACTCGTGGAATACCTGTGAGTTTATCAGAAGCAGATTATAACAGCACGAATTATATTTGATTGATTTATCCCCATAAGGCTGCTTCCATCACCAAGTTGTACGAAAACAAAGCTTAGCTATTTCTGGTCCCACTACAATTTTTGCATATTTCATCTGCAGCTTATTTCACTCTTCAATTTCTAAATTTTGGCATTGATCTACTTATATTTAGAACCGAGATGAGAGAGATCGCTAATGTCTTTTTTTTAACCAATTTCTAAAAAGGAGAAGGTTCTCAATTCGTCGGTCACTTTAATTTTTTTATGTACATACATATCCCCATATATCGTGTATTCAGTGTAAGAGTAAATTTTGTCAAACTAACTCAACCAAAAATCGACTTTTTTATGTAAATATAAAGTAGTTTTTTGCTTGCGTTCTTATGGCACGCTCTGACACTTTCGGACTTACTATACTAAACAACCAGGGGATAGTCCTTGACCACTATGTAAAATTATTTTTTCGTTTGAAAGGGTGTGCTTCCCAGGTAGTCCCATGGTCATCAGTTCAGGATCTGATGATGGGATCCTGGAAAACTGTGCAAATGTTCATGTATGTGGCTTGGCGTAGTAATTGAATTTGATTCTGTTAAAACTTTGTTTTTAAAGTAAATTATTTTACGTCACACCTCAATAAAGTAGCAATTACTGCACACTACACGTGCGGAAAATCCCACTTCCTGGCCAGGGAGAGATGTAAAATGTTGTACTCACCACGGGCTGTAATAAAGAAAGCCTCAGATAACATATTTATCGCCCTTATTGGCGTCAAATATCTGCTATCTGAGACATTCTTTGTTTTACCGCCCTAGGTAAGTAATGTACTATAAACCATATCAATAAAATGAATGTTTCAGCTAGCCTCAAGGATGGCCTCCGAAGGTCTGAGACAGCAGTAGAAGATGAATTCATCCGCAGATTCATGACTGGCACCTGGCATGGTCTTGTGTGCAGTGAGGTAGGCTTGCAGTCAGTGTGCTGTTATTCTGTTGAAAAGTTAATCTTCATTTGGGGAGTATTGTAATGCAAGAGCATATCATTGGGCATTATAATCTATGTTGTAAGAAATGTAGGCTTGGGACATTTGGTAGCATACCATGCTAGTAGAATGCTCCATGGCTACATATTAAAAATATGTTGTAAAGGAACAGTCTAAACCTATGTCTTATGTTAGGTATTTTACATTATATTATAATATGTTCTATGTTCTGCTAAATTAATAGAGCACAGTTAAAAATCTAACATATTGTTTCCTCATGTATAATAAATTTAGTGTATTTACCACGAAATAGTGACTTGAAACCCAAAAAGTTCAACACACCGAAGCATGGTCATAGTCAGAATTACTTATGTTTGTATATTTAACATTACATATTATTATTGACTTTGACTTTAAAAATTATAATTTAACGTAATTATAGCAACTCCTTGGATTCTAGAACCCTGGTATACTACGAAAAAATCTCAAGCCTAAAGGGGTGACAACACTAAATACAAATCCCTGAGCCAAATATGTGTATTTAATTATAACCAACTAAGAACTACTTAAATCAATAAAAGAAAACTTAATCCATAATTGATGATGATGATATTGATGATAGTGTAGGTAGTGTATTCCTACTAGGTCTATTATGATTTCCATTGATGGAACTTTTCTCAGTTTATAGTTTGAATGGCCACAATGATTTCACTGGAAAGACCTCATAAGGCTGTACATATTTATCAAGTAATTTAGTTTCATTTAACTGAACTTGGCTGTTTTATACCAAGCAAAAACCTTCCTACTACTTTTCTAATCAGTTCTACATTGTATACATGATTGTACTTATGTGATAGAACTGGGAAAAAAATGTTGTGGTTGAAATGAAACAAATGGATTTGATAAAAGAACTGGTGGAAACACATTGTTAAAGAGATAAATCTCAGCTATAGTTGCAGTCTCCACTGACTGACAGATGCAATAGCAGAAAACTAATCACTCTCTTATAATTAAAGAATCCTGAATATGTACCTTTTCTTGTAATAGATATAACACCAACTCCGTATGATTTCGCAGGTGATTATAAAACGTCAGTTCAACCACATCAGGGTAGCAGCTATCATACGGCGCGCGGTGTCACCCACCAAGATGTACTTCCTCCTGGGCTACACGGAGGAGCTACTGTCCAACTGGCTCCAGTGCCCCGTCACCTTGGAGCTGCAAACTGTTGACAGCTTTAAGGATGTCGTCTTTAAATATATTTAAATTTGTGGTATTAATGTAGTCAATGTAAATATAGGTGTTTAGTTATTAATGTTGTTTGTTTCTTCTTCATTTCATAATAATCCACAAGACAAAATAATGCACTGGGTCGAAGTTTACCCAACACCTGAAGAAAAAAAAAGATAAGTTCCATAGGACCAATATTTAATCAAATTGCCTCAAGATCGGGCAATAGGCAAAGGCAGTCAGAAATAGGGAACATTACGCAAAACTCCACGTAGAGGGCGACACTAGCAGAGTGGGCATTGTATCTCGTTCCCACTTGCGGTATTGTCTATGCATGCATCCTTGTCACTCATTTGACAATCAATAGGCATGATGCCTCATGTTAAAATCGATAACATAGTGTTGCTAAATGGATAGAAAACCATCAAATTATTGTAATTAAGTAAATATTATAAAATATAATTAAAATCATTAAAAGATATGGACCTTGAAAGTTTCGATAAAATATGCATTTTTGTTATCCTCCAAGGGAAAATTTAAAGCTACCAATAGAATCCTTACGCTTTTATAGAAACAAAATTGTAAGACAACTATGTACCTACCTAAACGCAGTATTTCGCGAGCGAACCAGCAATTTACTTGATTTTCCATACAATGACTGTGTCAATTAGTAGTTTTTTTTGTAGTTATTTTTAGTAGTTGAAGCGTTTGTGGCTGCCGCCAGCAAGGTCAATCTTTGTCTCCATTTTTGAGTATTTATGTTTTTAATTGTAGTTGCTCCCATACAAACATTTGGTCCTCTCCAAAAACTGGTTCGAATGGCATCGTAAAAAATCTTAGTCATCATCCCTATTGTGCATGTGTGTGTGTCCCTATCTTCCTCTACTGGTTTACGTTTTGTGCTAGTGCTGCACTCTGGCGGCAAAACATTCCAGTAATGTTCCCTATTAAATGAGACCACTTGTATATTGTTACTCAAAAAGTTAAAACATCCAGTTTAACTTTCCGAGTGCCAAAGACGGCTTATCTTCGTGTCGGAAAGCCCTATCCAAGATTTCACGTCTTATACAAGTTCTCATCATCATCATTACTCGATTCTTATTCGAGCTCTTCACTGCCTCAATGTACTTCTCGCATCTGCTTCTGACTGGGATGTTTTCGCTTGTAGCTGGGTAAAAGTCTGTCGTGAATGCTTGAGGTTTAGCGAGACGATGGATGACCGCCAGTCTTCGATAGTATATTAAGTATGCTGGAAATTTTAATTCTAAGATTCACAGTGCATTAGTTCTGTAACTGTAATACTGTGTAATAATTGTTTGGATAAATAAATAAATAAATAAATTACTTAAGAGCCTTGCTCTTGTCGTTGGAAGAACCGCCACTTTTCTCTGTCCATTGCCAGCCTCTTGACTTCCTCATATGACTCGACATCAGCTTTATGTTTTATTTGGTTAGAATATGTTAAGCCTAGGCCTTCCTCCGCCTCTCTTGCCTTCAATTTTACCCTCCAGGATGTTTAGGAAGAAACTGTCGTGCCGTATCAGGTGGCCCACCATCTTGCCTCTCCTATTTCTTATACATCCTAGCAAACATTTTTTCTCATCTACCATCCTTAAAACTTCTTCGTTTGTCTTTCTCTCCGTCCAGCTAATCCTTTCCATCCTTCGCCAGCACCACATTTCGAAGGCCTCCAGTCGTTCTCTGTCTCTCTGGGTTAGCGTCCACGACTCGCTCCCATATTTTTTTTTTTTTTTTATTTATCCAAAATACTTATAAACTATTTACACATTATTTGAACAGCGAACGAAAACCGCGTACGGTTTATCTGTCGCCGTTGTCGCTCGTTTACAATTGATAGCTAAGAAAAGGGTAGTTTTACATAATTTGTGCTACACTCGTGCGCGCATCGGTAGTTGGCAAGTACATATTTTTTGTGATGATTTTTATTAAGTATTGTACCTTATTCCAAGCCTATACAATTGAGATGGCAACATCTATTTCCACAGGCAACACTGCCTAGTTCCAAGTGACAGCTGCTATAATTCAGGTTTTCTCCCCACCTAACCACCTTTGAACCAGCAACGGCTCGACATCGGCTGCGCGCCGCGGAGCCATCATTGGCGTTCTTTTTCTTGCAGAGGCAACACGTAGTACTAACTTCGGCAGTACTACATATAATATGCTTATAAAACGGAAAATTCCTTGCAATTTTCTGTTGAAATGTTCCATGATAGTGACAAAATTGGTAGTAATCAACGAAATGAAGGTGCAGGATTGTGCTCCGCTAACAAAGGCTCGCGAGTAGCGAGAATTCTTCACCGCCTGGCAACGGACGGATGCCTGTATTGGAGAAAATCGTGAGTAGTACTCATGCAGGAGGTAAGTGCTTCAATGTCGTTTATTCCTCGCGCATGAAGGCAATTTTGATGATTAAGGTTTTTGTCAATTTGCGTACCCGATGACCTGGAAGCCCCCTTAAGTTCTTCCTCCAGTAAAACTGGCACCGCCTACCCATGCCAGTGCTCATTTGAAGGAAATTGATTTCAAATTTGAAACTACCCTCAACTCATCGGGTACTGCCATTTTCTAAGGAGCACACCGGTACGTAGTGTGATTACCGTATTTCAGTTTCGACTATTATTTTCAAGTCGTTATATATATATGTCAATCTAACCGAACCTAAATTAATTAATATTCTGGGCGGTGCTTACATGCTTACGAATTAGCTGCCATACGAGTGTCGATTTAAATGAAATACCTACATAAAAAATAAGTTCGTATTATGTTCCGGTTTTGCCGATGCAATTCTTATTCAAATTACCTTGCCTTGTAATTATATTTATTAACCAAGTGTTTGTGAATCGATGCAAGTATTGCTGGTTGATTTTCAACTTTCGGCTTTTAAAACCAATCTATATCCGATTTCCCGGTTCAATTAGTACCTACAAACCTACAAATTATATTAAGTCGTCGCGTAGACAGACGTTGAGAGTAACTGTTGCGTATATTCCGCTATAATATCTAATGAAGAGTTACTACTTAATTATATAATCATGAGTGCGCAGCGCAGCCATGTGTTGACTGTTACGCAGCGGACGCTTGTTCGAGTTCCGTTTTGACACGTTTCATATGTTTGAATTTCAGTAGCTATAAGACATTTTCCAGCTTACGTTACGCGCTACCAACCGTTCAGCTGATGTCTCTCCTATGCAAGGAGTTGCTACCACCCATTCAGCTGTCTCTCCTGCGGAAGGCGTTGCTACCACCCGTTCAGCTGTCTCTCCTGCGCAAGGACTTGCTACCACCCGATCACCTGACTCTCCTGTGCAAAAATTTGCTACCACCCGTTCAGCTGTCTCTCCTGCGGAAGGAGGTGCTACCACCCGTTCAGCTGTCTCTCCTGCGCAAGGACTTGCTACCACCCGATCACCTGACTCTCCTGTGCAAAAAGTTGCTACCACCCGTTCAGCTGTCTCTCCTGCGCAAGGAGTTGCTACCACCCATTCAGCTGTCTCTCCTGCGGAACGAGTTGCTACCACCCGTTCAGCTGTCTCTCCTGCGCAAGGAGTTGCTACCACCCGATCACCTAACTCTCCTGTGCAAGAAGTTGCTACCACCCGTTCAGTTGTCTCTCCTGCGCAAGGAGTTGCTACCACCCGTTCAGCTGTCTCTCCTGCGCAAGGAGTTGCTACCACCCGTTCAGCAGTCACTGCTGCACAAGGAGTTGCTACAAAGCACACTTTTGCGAATGTTACAGTCAAAGCATAATAAGAAGTCCTTGTTTATCCTTCCCGGCTGGAAATTGACTGTGTCGAGTACTTTCCGCAGCTTAAAGTTCCCGCTGGCTCTGCCGAGTTACACAAAATTACGTAGGTACACGCTACGTACAAGCAAACAAGGTAGGTTGAAGGTGGGGATACTGCGCAGTTTCCAACATGGAGCAGTTTGTAATAATCAGGACAGTCTAAATGCTGTCCTCCAGTACACTGCCCTTCACAAATGTTGTCAGAATCATTGACGGAAGATATCGAGAGACCTTGCGAACCATGAGTTTTTATTGGAGCCGGGTGGGCCAGGACTATAATTTCTCTGGTCTTGAAAAAGGGCATGTTGAAGGAGTACTTAATTATTGAAACGACTCTTCATGTCCGTATACGTGGGTCTTTTCCATTTATTGTCTTTTTCAAGGTTCCCGATTTTGATCACGTGATTGGATGGTGAGACTGGGCGTGTATGTATACTTCATGTATGTACATTCATGTCGTACAACATACGACGACAATTGCTGAAGGTAATATACTTCGATTTAGATATTTGTTTAGTCTCTCAAATTTTCGGCGGCAGCTTCGCTCATCATTCAGGTAGTTGAGGTCCTCAGATCTCAAAGTACCAGGCTCGTTGCCTGTGCACGCCAGAACTGAAGATTGCTGCATAGCTAAAGGTTTCTCTAGCTGAACGATTTAGGGCTAGCGATCCATGGAGTCCCTGGGATTGCAGGAAGATCTGGCGATTAACATTAAGTCCTTCTCAGCTGAAGGGATTTAGCACAAAGCACAAGATTTTCACGAGATGAGTGGAAAGTACCTATAAGGTAAACGTCCCAATATTGGACATCTTCTATTCTAATAAGTCCCATATTGCTCGCCTTTATTACGTTATAAGTTTGAAAGACCAAGCATTGGCCCCGTGTCGAGCACTGGGACGGTTACCTTACAGACTCGGCATATGCAAAGCATCAATCTTCGAGTAAGTGTCATTTATGAATAATATCCAACAAAGCTTAAAGCTGTTTGTAATTCTAGTTCTCGAGCTGGGCGACCTTGTGATTACCACTTGTATTATCGTTCAATATTATCACCATTTTTACTGGCGTCAGTTCTGTTAGACAAGAGTCCTATCCAAAAGGAGAAATGTTAACGGCTGCTAATGCAAGTTATAGTGAATCTTGCAGATACTTTAGTCTTCCTGACATGTTGCCAGTACCGATACCTAAGGGAAATTAATAGACTGACATACTCATCGCTATCAGATCGTGTCAGATAATCAAACATTTGTATCGTACTTAGTCAACAAAAGCGGTAAGAGTTCAGAGTACCTACACATTCAGTATCTCGTGCTAAACCGCCGGTAGCCTTCGTAGGTACCTACTACATATATTACAGTCGTTGGTCATACACCACCAGGGTAGATCGATTTTAAAGATTTTAATGTCAGTAGGAGTGGCATCCACTCTATTCAACAAGGGGCTCAACATATAATGAATTTAGTCTTTGTCAGATCTCTTCGCGTCGAAGAAAGTCCAAGTAGTTTTGGCACATAGTAACAAGTTCAACGTTAGTTAAAGTTAGTAATTTAAATCAGAGTTAGATGTAAGTACCTAGGTACTATTGGCGTCGACTTGTCCTTTACTCAGTCTTACTCGAAACATCACGGTTTCTCTGATCTGAATGTTTGCATACCTATTAGCTAGTTTGGCGTTTTATCTCAGTGACCTGTGGAATGCGGCCCGCATATAATTATCCCATGGAGAGTCATAATACTACACACTTTGTTTATGACAGATACCTACCACTAATCTATTTATTAGATAGTTGTAAAAGTCTGGCTGATGAGTAGTGGGCCATCCAATCCCAAAGATGATTTCTTAGCTCAAGGATTAAATTACGCTCAGATATATACAATACCTACACAGGTTTTATCATGTAGTTCTGTGGCCGAACACGGACCCACCGTTTAGTTCACACTTTATTGTCGGCCACAATAGTTTTTCCTGGCTGAACATTTTTGTTTTCAAAGTTACATCATCCCAACTATCCCAAGTGGGTAATATTGACGTGGCTCGATAGTTGAGACTTTTAGGTGGAAGTAACAATGAATTAGATCAGATAAATTTTTGACTCGATTTTGGCTCTAGGGTTTCCTATGAATTACATAATTATTCAAAAATTAGCTGGCTACACGTGTTTAATCCAAATATCGACCCACTTATCAAAACATAGACTGACGTTATTTGTCCCTGGTACAATGAGGATACTCGTATAAAGATAATGAAGTTATGAACATGTGACTTTGTTAAGCCAGCTTCATGAACAATCCATTCATGCTTTTCTTAAGAATGCTAATGCACATATCTAGTAGTGTGAACAATAGGTACCTACGCGATAGTCAAGCTGGTTTGACACTCTTGACAGTCGTATTATTATTTCATTAGTAGGTACCTAATCGTCTTGGAACGAGGTAAGTCATTACAATAGGTGCTCAATGCTGCTATATTTCAGGATGTTTATAAGAAAACTTTCGGCTTTTAAAACCAATCTATATCCGATTTCGTAGTTTGATATTTTTGTAAGTTAGTCAATGCAAGATGATTGATAATTGAAATTACCTGAGTTTGTATATGAAACTTTTACTGCTGTACAAGTTTTCTTGTAATAAATCTAACTAATATCTTTTTCACATTGGCGTTCTAACGAATCTATACAGTTCTACCTATTTTTAATCCTTAATTGAACCAGCAGCCGATAACAAACACTTCTCAATTGTATAGGCTTGGAATAAGGTACAATACTTAATAGACAAATTTTACCTAAAAATAAAATTTATATTAAGTTACTTACCTTATTCCAAGCCTAATTTCATTGCTGCCTGCTGGCGAATGCTCAAATACCCTTCTATGTTTTATAACATTCAAAGGTATATCTTAGTATTTAAGCTTATTTTTCAGCTACACAATTTAGTAATTAAGCTTATATTTCAGCCACTAAACCTAGTTTTTAAGCTTGTATTTCAGGATAACATATTAGTACTTAAGCTCTAATTTCAGCGGTACCTATAAAGTACCATAATTTGTGTACTTCAAGACCAACCACCTACACCCAATGCGGTGTTTGTTTACATAACATAGTATTGCCACCGGTCTGCCGACCGTGGCTACATCGCCACCTGTCTAATTACAGTGGCTACCTACCGTCCACCTATTTCATATTGGACGGTAGACTCAATTGAGAATCCAATGATGGCTCCGCGGCGCGCAGCCGATGTCGAGCCGTTGCTGGTTCAAAGGTGGTTAGGTGGGGAGAAAACCTGAATTATAGCAGCTGTCACTTGGAACTAGGCAGTGTTGCCTGTGGAAATAGATGTTGCCATCTCAATTGTATAGGCTTGGAATAAGGTAAGTAACTTAATATAAATTTTATTTTTAGGTAAAATTTGTCTATTTTGTGAGTATTATGAATAAGTTTCTGGAAAACATCATTTGGCCATTCGTTTAATATGTAAGGTAACAAATACTCCCACATTCTTTTTCCGTATGCATTGTTATACGGTGGCAATACGTATTTGGGTAAGGTACTTATGTTTCTCAAGTTTTGTGGCCTATAACGTTTTTGAAGGTTGGGTAAATTTGAAATTTCATCACAGATTAGCATCATCTTAAATTTATCATATACATTTATAATTTTACAGTATCGAAATAGATAATTATCGTCGTTTTTATGCTTATTTCTAATAGAATTAGGTACAATAGTTTTTATCATTCTTAATTGTAGCTTATAGATATTGTCCAGGTAAGTTTTATAGGTTCTGCCATAGCTACTAAGGCTGTAACTAACAATGGATTCGGCTAGTGACATGTACAACATTCTGAGAGTATTAAATGGTAATTTATATTTTAGAAGTGATAGTTTGCATAAGATGGATCGTAGTTTGTTACAAATATGACTAATGTGGGGACCCCAATTGAATGTATTATCTATGACCAAACCGAGGTATGTATGCTTATCCACTATTTCCAGGTGTACACATTCACACGTACGCGTAGTTTTTTGATGCATGCACTCATGGCTATAAAGCAATGCTCCAAATGTAAACTTTAATCAGTCGCTTTTTAGCTGTTTTTGATATGCGTGCTTTTAAGAGATGCTTTTTGTTATTAAATGCCTTTTTGGCCATAGCAATCCTCTGTATGATGTCAGGGGTGCACCTAGAGTCACTGGTAATGATACTTCCCAAATATTTAAATTTCTGAACTTGCTCTATTGTCGTATCTCTGATTACGATTGGGTTTCTGTATACTGTTGTGTGTAGAATACTAGAGAGAGGACAAGCCGCCGGCGGCCGTGTCGCAGCTGTATGCTCAATGGGCATACACTGCCATACTGTGCACGCGTGCTGATCGCAGAGAATATTACGTTTTTTCCCAAAATGCCTGATATGATGCGCGTTTATTGTCAAATAAGCGTGTAGGTATACCTACAAGAGTGTGTGTTTTAGATGTGTGCGTGCTTTGTCTTGTCAATTACTTGGGCGTTGTGTGGGTTAATGTACTTGCGACAGGCTCACTCTATACAAATCGGCCGCCATGTCCGATCTCCTTATATTCATACATCTGTGGTGTTTAGAGATGGTGAGAATTTTGGTTTGTTGCAGTTAATTTTAAGTCCGGATTGATTGAAAATTTCATCCAGTTTTAATACTAATTGCTGTAACTGATTACTATCTTCGGCAATTGCTGCGATGTCGTCTGCAAATCTAATGAATTGTACTTTGTTTCCATTTATTTTAACGCCCCCCAAGTCTGAATCTATTGCTACCTGTATGGCCCGCTCTATGAAGATATTGAATACTAGCTGTTGCCCGCGACTTCGTCCGCGTAGAACTTTTTATCGTCTTAGAAAATGATTTCTCTCAATACAAAATTTGAACCCTCTTTTAGGGGATAATTAAAAAAAAAGTTGATGTTCATTTTCTAGTTTGTGAACAAACAGTCTAAAACCAAAGTTAAAAATCTCATACTTTAAAAATGCCTTGAAATACTCAAACTTTGAACCAATTTTAACACTCTTAGGGGATGAATTTGGAAAAACTCTGAAATCAGTTTTGTAGTCTTTTAACGTACAGAATAAGACCGAAGTTAAAAATCTCTTACTCACACTTTAAAATTTTATTGCTCGCCATTTAAAATTTGAACCCCCTTTTAAACCCCCTTAGAGGTTGAATTTTTCTAATCGCTGAAAGAACTTTTTTCGTAAACTTTTAAGTCTCTAGCTCAAAAAAAGTGTTGCCCATACAAAGCTTTCTTAACCCCCTTAGGGGTGGAATTTTCTAAAACTCTGAAAGTACTTTATTATTAATTTTAATAAGTAACATTTTGAATAGTTTTAAGTCTAGTAAAAAAAAAAGTTTTTCCCACACAACAAAGAAGGGTAGCCAGCCTTCTTAAGGATCTTAAGGATCCCCTTAGGGATGGAGTTTTCTAAAACGCTGAAAGTTCTTTTTTAGTATTCTAATAAGTAATCTTTTTGCAAAGTTTTAAGTCTAACTCAAAAAAAAGTGTTGCCCATGCAAAGCTTGCTCTCCTTTTAACCCTATTAGGGGTGGAATTTTCTAAAACGATTTGTGTTCTTTTTTTGTATTTTAATAAGTAATCTTTCTACAAAGTTTCAAGTCTCTAACTCTGAAACATAAACTTTCCCTGATAAAAACTTTGCACCCCTTTTTATCCCCCTTGGGGATAGATTTTTTCAAAACACTGAAAGTCTTTTTTTTTGTATTTTTATAAGTAATCTTTTTACAAAGTTTTAAGTGTCTAGCTCAGAAAAAGTGTTCCCCATACAAACCTTGCACCCTTTTTTAACCCCCTTAGGGAATGATTTTTGTAAAACGCCGAATGTAGTATTTTTCATGTTCTAATAAGTAATTTTTCGTCAAAATTTTAAGTCTCTATTAAAAAAAAATATGTTTTTCCCATACAAACTTTGCACCCTATTTTACCCCCTTAGGGGTGAAATTTTCCAAAACGCTGAAAGTACTTTCTTTGTATTTAAATAATCTTTCTACAAAGTTTTAGGACTCTAGCTAAAAAAAATAGTTTCCCACATACAAACTTTGCACCCCTATTTTAGCCCCCTATTTTTAGGGGTAGAATTTTCTAAAACGCTGAAAGTACTTAATTTGTATTCTGATGACTAATCTTTCTACAAAGTTTTAAGTCTCTATTTAAAAAAAATATTATTTCCCCCATACAAAATTTGCACCCCTATTTTACCCCCTTAGGGGTAGATTTTTTTAAAACACTGAATCTAGGTACTTTATTTGTATTCTAATGAATAATTTCTCTACAAAGTTTTAAGTCTCTATTTAAAAAAAAGTCGTTTTTCCCATACAAACTTTGCACTCTATTTTACCCCTTTAGGGGTAGAATTTTCTAAAACCCTGAAAGTTCTTTATTTGTATTATAATGACTGATCTTTCTACAAAGTTTTAAGTCTCTATTTAAAAAAAAAAAAATGTTTCCCCCATACAAACCTTGCACCCCTATTTTACCCCCGTAGGGGTGGAATTTTCTAAAACGCTGAAAGTGTTTCATTTGTATTCTAATAACTAATTTTTCTACAAAGTTTAAGTCTATAGCTCAAAAAAAAAAGGTTCTCCCATACAAACTTTGCACCCCCATTTTACCCCCTTAGGGGTAGAATTTTCAAAAATCCCTTTTTATCCCTAGCCCACGTTATAAAAGCAACATACTGTGCAAAAATCAACTCTCTAAGATTAGTAGTTTCGGCTGTGCGTTGATGAGTGAGTGAGTGAGTGATTGAGTGAATAAGTCAGTCAGGACATAGGCATTTATTATGTATAAATAGATAGAAGATAATGAAACTCCCATTCAAATATCTCAAGAAATTATGAAGCTACATCCGTTTTAATGTCGCTTGTTAGAGTGAGAAAACGATGAGGGACTGTGACGTCAATATACTCGAGCGTCATAGTAAAAAACAATCGTTTCATATGAAGGTGCGTTTTGCGGAAAAGGGACAGAACATACCCCCTCTTAAAACTTTGGACTCTTATAACTTAATCATTACCTATATAACCTCTTGCTTTGTTTTTTTCTCCATTTGACTATATTTATTTTAAATTATTTTTCGAGAAAATACATTATGATTATTTACCATATTTTCGATTCCTGAGCTATAACCATCACGAACTTCGGAATTCGAAAATATTCGGGTATCTCTATCTCTGTCGCACTAACCATACTCGAGTGACAGGGGTGCAAATATATGAACATTGAGTATCGGTTTTCGTGGTAGCGCCGCAGGTACTTTGGCTGAATGCGCCGAGCGCGTGCCATTGTCATTCAAAAAAAACAAATTCGTGTTAATTATATTGTTCAAATTTGTTGATTTCATTTATTGAAATTACGACATAAAACGACATTTGCGCATATAAGTTCTCATATCAGAATCGAATATTTTTTTATGGTTTATATTTTAGCATTTGTCTCGTAAAGGTCTATCGTAGACGGGATTTAAATTATTAATAAGTGAAAGGTAAAGCAATTCCGACATTTTGACGAAAATTTTACGGTTCTTATAGCTGACAGTTGGAGCAGCGTTTGATTTCAATAAAAATAAATGAAAAATTAAATGAAGTCGTATATTTCGGAAAATTAATTAACTGTCGCAGTCGGATAAAAACTATCCTAAGTTGCAGCTAGAATAATAATGTACCTATATAAAATGTTTCATATTTTTCCGTTCATGGGATGCTGAGAACATTCGAACCGCGCAAAGCTTAGTTTCAAACTGGCTGATTCTTTTTTTAATTTAGAGATTTATTATAAGTGGAGATAAGAGGTGAGAGTGGACAACCCTATCTTACACCTTGCCTGATCTTTGCCCTCCCCTTTTCTTCGCCTACTTCTATGATGGTTTCCTAGTTTCTGTAGAGTTCGTATATAATTTTTCTATCCCTGTAATCGACTCCAACTTCACGCAGAATACGCATCATTTTTTTCCAGTCTACTTTGTCAAAAGCCTTCTCTAGATCAATAAAAGCTATATGTGTGTCCAAGTCGAGCTCCAATCGTCTGTCAATAATTAATCTAAGGGCTAAAATGGCTTCTCTGGTCCCTTTATTTTGTCGGAAGCCATATTGATCAGGTCCAAGACAGTTTTCAGCTATTGGTCGTAGTCTATTTTGAATTATTTTGAGAATTATTTTGGATGCTTGTGAAATAAGGCTTAACGTTCGATGTTCTTCACATTTAAGTGTATTAAGTTTTTTAGGTAATGCTACTGTTTTACTAAAGTAAGTAATCTATTGGTACTTGTCCTGTGGCATATATGTTCTGAATAATTTCAAAAATTTCCTGCTTCATCGGTTCACACACGTATTTTATCATTTCGATATAAATTCCATCGTCCCCTGCAGCTTTACCGTTATGGATACTCATCAAGGCTTTGTCAAACTCTTCTTTCAAAATAGCTGGACCCTTTTCATTTTCATCAACTAGATATGCCTCTTCTATGTCGTTCTCATCCAAACCATATCCCTTGTAAAGTTGTTCAATGTATCGTGTCCATCTATCTAAAATATCGCTTTTATTTATGAGTACGTTCCCTTGTTCATTCAGAATAGTTGTACTCTTTGTAGTGTGCTTTTTGTCTAACATCCTTATTGTGGTATATGCTTTGTCCATCTTACCTTTCTGTATATATTTATCTATCTGTTCACAAACTTCTAATGTATCCTTTTCTTTACATTCCCTACATTTCGTTGTAATTTTATTGGTCAGTCTTTTATACTCTTGCAAAATTCTATCATCAGTTTTGTTTCTGAGTTTTCTCCTTTCTAATACAAGTTCTACGTACAACAAGCTATTACGAAGACCGGAAAAGAAGGATGTCCGTCGAGTGTGTTAAAGAGGAGGGTATAAATGAAAATTAATAGTAAAATTCATATTCTCTTATAATTTGATTCATTCGAATATACATAATGTGTCAACAAACAGCACAGCGAGACGCGCCCGGGCCGCCGCGCCCGCTCTCCCGAGCCGCGACAGAACTTCTGCACATACGCTTTGTACATTTTTATACACATCCACAGGAACAGGTACAACTTGATTTTTAATATTGCCCAGATTTATAAACAAGTAGCATAATTGAACCGCGTAGATTCGACTGGAGATTAGCTGCGGATTTGTTAGAAACGTCGTTGGTCACGAAAAATCAAGCAGAACCCGTTTAATACTGAGAGTACATATTTCTAACATTGCCATTCATCATAAGAACAATTTATATCCTGATAACGTCGTTTTGTCGGCAAAATTCGCTTGTGCACAATTTAGAGACTGTAATTTAATTTGTAAGGTACTTTTTGTTTCTGTGCATTTTGCGAATTTAGCAGATCAAACGACGATAAATGCCTATAGTGTCTCTCAGGTAGAGCAGTATTGTCTATCACAGTGTCGTAAAGCATTTCTTCTTAGATTCTAGTGAGTTACACTGTTCGATCTTATCATTATATCACCCATAACACAGTAATAAAGTAGTCGAGGTGTTTCAGAAAATATTTTTTAATTATGATATTTTTTAAGTCTCAAACAGTCTTTAGTCTTGAGCTAATTCGATAGGGCCTATGGAATGTCTGTCTAGATACAACTCGGGTGAATGCGTGGTCGCTTCTAGTAGAACTGGACGTAGGCTCGGTTTGGTCTCGGTGTGCGCAGAAGTCTAAACGGCTAACAACACGCGACGGCTCGCTCGTTGGTTAGCATTCATCGTTATCCAAATAACATATTTACAAACAATGAAATGTGCACACAACATGAAGGCTTCGTTTGGTTTATTCGAAATCTCCAAAGTATACAGGCGCCAAGGTTGAATCCGAAACTTCCCAGCCGGCTGTTTGTCGTTTTTTAAATATTTAACTATATAATAAGATTTTAGTTAGTATTTACAAATAAAAAAGTATTTTTACAACAAATATGTACAGTTTATATTTTAGTGAATAACTATATCATTCATGAATTAAATGATCACTAATGTGGTCGCTCTTAAGCCACCTGGGGAGCCCCGGCCGCCGCGGCGCCCACATAAAAGTCGGCGAATCTAACACTGACCATCAACTGAACAATTTCGATTAAGCAGACAACTGGCTGGCACGTTACTACAAAAATCTGCAATCTTTATAAGTCTTTATTTTCAACTATACGCGGCTAATTCTATTAAGTAAAATGTCCATCAAAATTCTATTAAAATAAAGAGATCATATAGGTATGTTCAACTACAAATAAGATACACTTGTTATGATAAAGCTCTCGTTATCCGTAAGCGATACTCCCGCATTTATGTTTGTGGTGATTCTATAGGCACAGGTGGAAGGTGCCACTGCCACCTCAGGAAAAATTGTAAGAAACATGTTAATTAAATAACGTTTCAGCTCGTATGAATTGCAAGAAGAAGGCAATAACCATGCGATGCGATGTGTATCTCATTGACAATTTTATTGATAGACTTGTTGCATTTTTGGACCCAGCAGTTTAATTCAAACGTAAAATCAGTTAGTGGTTTTCCTGGTGATAACAATAAAATAACAGTTTTAATAACTGAAATTAAATCAAAGAAAAAAACATTCTGCGGTTTATGAATTTTATGATGTTGAGTCATTATGACCAGCGGAACTACTAGCAGAAAAAAATCCAACTGGTTCTATCAATAGAACTAAACCCAAGGGTAACACAGCGAGCTTATTATTTATCCACAGGTGGCGTTACATACGCGGGTATGTTTTCTCCTAGACAATTTTTTTTTTCTGTTCGTCTATGAAAGTTATAAAATCGTCACGACTTCATTGCGTGTTGTACAATTCAAGGGCACTAATATGTATTCACTCAAAGTTTCATCACTACATAGTATAAAACAAAGTCGCTTCCCGCTGTCTGTCTGTCCCTATGTATGCTTAGATCTTTAAAACTACGCAACGGATTTTGATGCGGATTTTTTTTTATAGATAGAGTGATTCAAAAGGAAGGTTTATATGTATAATACATGCATGTGTTATACATATAAACCCTTGCGAAGCTGGGGCGGGTCACTAGTAAATATGTATACTACAACCTTATTGTTGCAGAAATATGGTTTGTGTAAATATTTTTGAGACTTTGTGTTGTAAATAAACATATTGGTGCCCTTGTACAGTCAAGTCACAAATATCTGAACACGTCTCTAATGCCTCGACAATAGAGACGTGTTCTGATATTTGCAAGCACTTTGGGCGTAGCGATATATCTGATGGCCACTGTACGTGAATTACTACAATAGACAAAGCTGGGCACGTTAATTAAGGAAGTTACCTTATTGAGTAACGAAGTATATTTTAAATACTTTGTTATATCGTTAATCGATATCCTATACGAGCAATAAGGTAAACGTCCGAGTACTCGACGCTGTAATATGGCATGGGCACTCTATGTCAAAGCAATATGGGTTAAATTCGAACTAGGGTAGAGGAACCAAAAGATGAACACCACCCAATAGTTGAACGTTTTGTCGTAAAATTGAAATAAAAAAATCGCGATACATTTTACGCCTTCGGGATATTTTTTTCCTAACGCATCATCCCTTTGCCGAGGCTGGCATTTAAACTCCCATACAGTTCCCACACACACACGGCTGTGAGCGGTTGTCGCGTCGAGGTCTCGCGCCAAAATCACCGTTTGTATGGAGATTTACTTAAGGAAAGCGCTCTTGAATTTAAGCTCTAAATTATGTATAAAATTGAATAAAACGTCTACATGGATTGTTTTGCGTGATATAGATTCTTGATAAATGCCTTTAATGAATTATCTATCACAAATTTGCGTATGCGTATTTATTGTTAATTTAAGAGATATTTAGCGTTCAACTAACGGTTCCAACTTTTTGTACCTGAGCCAATAGATGAACGGCGTTCATCTACTGGGCAAGGTATAGTTTTTTCAAATGCTTGTATAAATTCTTATTGAAAAGGTACATAAAACATTTATGGCTGAAATTAATCGTTTTTTAACTGTTGATTTTTGAACCAAAAGTTGAACGTGAGTATCCATTCGCATCACGGTTAATTTGGGCTTTGTTTTACTATGAAAAGCACGATTGTTCAACAAAGAACCGCTGCCCAGAAGATGAACGAATAAAATTAGTTCGTTCAACTTTTGGCTTCGATTCCAATAAGTGAACGCTCTGTTAAATTTTGTCCGTTCATTCCTTTGCCATCGTGCCCAAGACATGAACGAACAAAATTTATTCGTTCAAGTTTTAGGCAAGGGTTAGTACAATGAACATCTTAATAACAAAGATACGTAATAAATATGAAATCTGACTAATACATATAAAACCCAAAAATTTATCTATTTTAATCTAATGATAAATTAATAAAAAAAATGTTTTAATGATTAATATGTAAAAAATAATATTTTATAATTGTAACCATATGAAAAGGGTACATTTGAACTGTTTTGTTCTGTGTTTAGTATCAATATTGTGATTGTTAACTAGTATAAATTGCTATAACAATGATTATATAATAACTAGACCAAAAGTCAGAGGCTGCGCGGTGTTACGTTTTTCTTCGTTCAACTATGGGTGTCAAAATGTTCAACTATTGGGCACAGTGTTCATCTTCTGGGCAAAATGACAAACTTCAGCATAAAACCATTTTTAATAAAATACTGTATTGTAATAGGATGGTTTAAAATAGTCATATCCAATCTCGACTATATACGAAATCGTATAAAAAAATAAAATGTAAACAAACTAAATCACCACTCCTCGAAAAAAAATTGTAAAGTTGGGATAGTCGCTTAAACGTTCATCTTTTGGTTCCTCTACCCTAAGACGATTTTTCTTCATTCGAATTTAAGCCATGTATGTCACTTTGACATAGAGTGCCCATGCCATATACTAGTACAGCGTCGAGCAATCGGACGTTTAACTTATTATAATCACGTTCTCGAAACAACTAGGTATTTCGATGAAATTTGCAATATAAGGGGCGAAAAAATCGATCTCGTATCAAGTAAGTTTACAATTGGAAATTAATAATTGTTTCACCAGAGTTCAAATGTTTTTTTAGTAACTATTCAAACGTTTTAACCCTTTTCCAGGCAGAGGCGTTACATCGACCACATACAGACTGTCAAACGTGTATCTTAATGTCAATGAATAAGACTGACATTTGATTGTCATTTTTCAATTGCCGGTCTGGAAAAGGGTTAATAATGGTACCTAGCTTTTCAAATAAAATACAAAACTACGTTGAAAATGTTGCCCAGAGTCTTTCATTATCTCTAGCATACGAGTAAAAAGTTACAATTTCGAATGCAATGCGAAAGCATAACTTACGATATGGAGTCGGATTTATTGAGGTGGATAATAAGAGTGGCGATTTCCACAGTAAGTTAGTAGAATATTCTTTCTTTCTTTCACACCTGCTATGCTATTCAGAAAAGAGTAATTGTTGCCTGCCTTCAAACAAGGGATCAAAGTTGTACTTTTCTTCCCTAGTCCTATTCAAAAAAGACAAATTTTTACCTCAAATGAGGGATTTAAATTCTCCTCATAGAAGGTGTGAAAAGCAGTAAGGTAAACGTCCGAGTGCTCGACGCTGTACTAGTATATGGCATGGACACTCTATGTCAAAGTGACATGACTTAAATTCGAATGAAGAGAAATCCTCGTTCGAATTTAACCCATATTGCTTTGACATAAAGTGCCCATGCCATATACTAGTACAGCGTCGAGCACTCGGACGTTTACCTTATGACACTCAGTAGCAAAATTATTTCCGTCTTGGGCTTACGCTCGTTACGCTTAAGATCCAATACACCGCACTCGCCGTATACTATTAACAGACATCTATAATTAATTTTAATATACATTTGAAGTTTGATTATGCAGTTTGTTATTTATGTACGGCTAAACTTAAACCAGCGGTATCTCAAACGATTCTGAGTAACTAAGATGTTTTAATTTTAAGTATTCTTACTTCGAAAATCGTGACAGTCTTCTGTTTTGCTCCAAAAATTCCGACTCCACTTAAACAGTATGTTGTACCAAATCCCCGCTACCGAGACTTGCACATATTATCCATTTTCATTTATTACTTTTTTCATGTTTTCAGTTGATCTACTTTCTCGCAAGAAGAGGCACCTGAATCCAAATTGGAAATTAATTAATTACAACTAGAATAATAATGGTGCGAGCATGCCGTTCGCCAGCGTATTAGTAGTTATATACTGTGTTACATACGATGATGAATTTATTTGTGGCTCATCTATTATTGCTATCATTGTTCCGACTATAATCTACATTTATTATGCTTTTCTAGACAGATATGAATATGGTATATTGATAAATGCAAAAAACACTCACTATGTAAAATCTGTTTAAAGACGATTGTATTTGAAAATAGCATATAGATAGCAAAGGCAAATGGAGTGCTGCAGTTGAAACACTTCAGTTGTTATCGACTAGTTTGTGCTCTCCCTCGTACGCTTCGTGGAAGAATTTCGACACCAGACTTTGTCTTAAACTCCTAAAAGTATATTATTTAAACGAGAACTAGAAGATCACCTTGATATGATTTTAAAAACTACCTGCAGGTACTTAGAAAATTATATTGCGTCATTAGTAAAAATTTGATTCATATAAAACTTCATTTCACTCCATTTATCCTAAAAGTAATATTCAATATACCCTTTTCATGATTTGGCATTTTTACAATTTATCCGAGAGACATGTACAGCAAGCAGTAGATGTATGGATGTATGTATTATGTGTTTATAATAATTATGTTGTCACGAATAAATATTTTCTTTCTTTCTTTATTCTCTCGTGGACGAAGAGCTCAAAGAGATATACATACACAACTCCTGAGAATAATAGTGTATATATAGGTCTTTTCACTATTATACACTATTATTCTCAGGAGTTGTGTATCAGTGGCGGAGCGCCCATACAAGCCGATTCCCACCGGCTTGCCTAAAATTTCTTGTAATATATGACCAAAATCATCAAAAACCGACCTTTTTATCTCCGGGTTGTCCAGCGAAAATTCTCACGCGCCACCACTGTTGTGTATGTATATCTCTTTGAGCTCCTCGTCCACGAGAGAATAAAGAAAGAAAGAAAATATTTATTCGTGACAACATAATTATTATAAACACATAATACATACAATAGTGTATATAGGTCTTTTCACTATTATACACTATTATTCTCAGGAGTTGTGTATGTATATCTCTTTGAGCTCTTCGTCCACGAGATAATAAAGAAAGAAAGAAAATATTTATTCGTGACAACATAATTATTATAAACACATAATACATACAATAGTGTATATAGGTATTTTCAGATTATCACGCAAAATAGGCACAATGGATGTCGACTTGCGGAAAACACCCAGTATAACTAACTTACTAACTAGGTCTTTTCAGCTCTTCGATCTTTTTGATACATCAGCTGCAAACTGTACAAGAGAGACGTTATATCTCTATCACAATGTTCATTTTAAGTTATAAAATAAATACAACAGCACCTATCGTTTGATATACATAATATGCATAAAAATTAAAATAAAATTAATACAAATTTATAATTATTCCATATAGGTAGGTACATAATTCCGATGGAGTGAAAAATATAAGCGTAGTTACTATGCAGTGGTCCAAATATTGTTACTGACAATGAAAATGTTACATCCGAATAAAGAAATAACGCTTTAAAACGAGTTCGTGTGTTTACTACATTTTGCTTCATTGTTTATTTATATATAAAAATGGGCGCACAACCTTTTATTTCATATAAACATAAGTATTTTTGACATGTTGAGTGCTCCCATATTTTAAACTTTTTACTGAGCATTAGGCACGACATTAATGATGTTATTCACAAAAGTTTCTTACTTCTGACAGTAACAAAGTTGTACATTTTTATTTATCTATCACTTTGAAATTGGTATATCAGAGACGATAAATTTTATGATCAGGGGCTGATATTTCACATATAGTCAACTGTAGTGATTGAGAATAGAAGTTGGCAATGGATTGGCGATAATTCGCCACCGGGCCAGGACAACTTCGGAACAGATATAGGCACTATCCTTAATCAAATCGCATGGGATGTTTGAGAAAGTTTCGTTTTGCATCGGAACTATAAGGTCCTAAACAGTCGTCGAACGTGTGCGGATCAAAGATTAATCTATTTATATGAATCAAGACGATTGAACAGTCGCCATCACATACATAGGTACACTATATAGGTGTTCAAAAATATCGGCACATGCACCCTAATGCCTTGAAAATAGAGGTGTGTTCCGATGTTTGTGACGTGCTTGTTTGCTCCGATGTATGTGATGGCGACTGAACGAAGACAATCACGTCACAAACGGTACATTCATACAATCATTTGTACTACTCCAGTATGTTACCTGCTATAAACGACAAGGCACATTGCCTCGCGACACGCCCTAAGCATAGACAATAGAACAACTAAAACATATCTTAAAAATGCAATACTTGCTATTTTAGTTCAGACCAAATTCAGAGAAACCAATACTGATGTGTATATAATATTTATAACAATTAGTCAAACTAAAGCAAAAAAAGATTATGTTGGCTGGCAGTTACAATTACACACATGAACTAACGTTTCACGAAAAAATAATAAGAAGAAAAAGTTCCTCTGATGAAAACGTGAAGTAAATCACAGTAGTTAGATTTAATAAAATAGTCGGAATTTGCACTTTAGGGTGCCATCAAATGTCATTTGAGGCAATACAAAACGTAGCCAAATGTAGTGGCAACTCGGTAATGCCACCGATATACCTATTCGATGTAAACTATGTCATAGTTAGTGGTGTCGTGGACAAATTGTTTAATTTTGTGGAGATAGAGCGTAACATTTGGTCACAGGCAGAATAACTAAATATAAATCTACTTAAAACTAAGGGGGCGTGTCGATAGGCAACTAGTTGCAGGAGGGACATTTCAGTAAACGCACTTAATATATATATCTATTCTCTGCTTATATAAGAGGTTTACAGAACATCAATGGAGGGGGTAGATAGGCTAAAAATATACTTAAAATAGTCTCGCTGAGAAGTTTGTTGGAACACACAATGCGACATAAACCTAATGATCGCCCACCGCTTTGTTCCTCACTCACGTTAACGAATACCCTACCGTATCCACTATGCCGCCTATACGCCACTAACTCTTTTCCCTCCGGTAACCGATCAGTGAGACAGCTGTGCCGTGCGAAAGATGCCACACAATAGGGTTGGGGACTCGCATTTCATTATTATTCCAAAAGAAAGAAGGCAAAACAATATATTTAATGACGAAAATCCTATTCCAATATCTCAAAAATTATGAAGATACAACCGTTTTAAAATTGCTTGATAGAGAGAGAAAACGCTTGAGACACGTGACGTCATGTAAATGTAAATGACAATCGTTTCATGTGAAGGTGCGGTATGCGGAAAAGGGACAGAGTATACCCCCCCTCTTAAAACTTTGGACACTTTGTGATAATTTAATCCCCTGCTTTCGCCTTTGCGCCAGCCCCAAAAACATCTTAAGGATGATAGGGGACAGATTGGACTGCCCCTACTTACTTCATTGTAGTCGGCTTCATGCGCCGTACTCAGTGTAAAGTTTATTTTTTTAGTTTTTGTTTATTTATATTTATAGTGTATTTACTAACATAGTCTTTCTAAGGATATTACTAACAAATAATGGATCTTTGTAATCTGAATAAATAAATGAATAATAATAATAATTTACTTTTTTCTCCATTTTTGACAATATTTTTAATCCTTTTTCGAGAAAATTTATCATTATTGGCTATTTCATTTTGTGTACTACACCCCTATTTTAGTTGTCACAATTGGTGACTATAGTGTAAAATCTGTAAGAATGTACTTTTGGCAGTTATGAATTGACCCTTGTATATATAAAGCTAAGACCTATCGTTTAACTGGTAGCCTTAGCGCCATATATATAAGGGTCAATTCATAACTGTCAAAAGTTCATTCTTACAGATTTTACACTATAATTCTACTACACCGTGTTTATTTTGATTTCCGTTAACTTTAAGGGAAGAATCCTAAGGTTAAATGGAACTAATTTCACTAAGAAACTAGTGTCTTAACTCTTACTATTTTTCAGATATTCAATAAATCAATTTAATGACCGAATCAGTGTGAAGGGTCCTTTATTTTATTTACGTTTTAATTTTCGTTAAACGAAAAAGGGAATTATTGGGATTAGAACCTGGGACCCCTCACTCCATAAGCAAACTATTTACCACTGAGCCATGTGTTGACAAGTGCTGTCGTAGGTGAAAATTAACTTTGTGTTAATTGAGATTAAGGTGGTTCGATTGCCATACAAAGCGTTATTTGACATTCGCAGGCTAACGGCGTGATATTTTAAGAAACTTATGTAACAAACTTTCATCAATTGGCTTCCCATTTGCGCCAAATTCCCCCTTTCCTAGAATAAACTTGTATAAACTAGATTAATTTGAGAAAAATAGTTTTCCCAAAATATCACGTGACAAACCAATTTCTCAAATTAATCTAGTTTATACAAGTTTATTCTAGGAAAGGGGGAATTTGGCGCAAATGGGAAGCCAATTTATGGAAGTTTGTTACACATGTTTCTTAAAATATCACGCCGTTAGCCTACGAATGTCAAATAACGTTTTGTATGGCAATCGAACCACCTTAAGTGTTAGAGCCCTCCCACACTGTAATATTTATTTAGTTTGTATGAAAAATGAAAAAAAAAATTTTTTTCGTATTTAACAAAAAGCAACATACCAGGTAGCTTCTGTTAATGAACCGAACATCGTGTCGAAATTAACGGAAATCAAAAAATACACGGTGTATACACAAACCTTTAGGAGCCGGTTTCAACGTCCTTTAAAATTTAATTGAATAGAAACCTTAACGGTACTCTATTATTAATTAATGTAAATATAGGATAAGATCTGCCGACGTCATATTGAACGTCAGCCGGTCCTATAATTATTATTGATGCAATCTGCTCAAAGAATGAAAAATAAGGGCCAACAATATGTCAGCGGCGAAACGGCGCAACTAGCGAGCTGCAAAAACATATCGCTCCGATGGACAGACCAACGTACCCTACTTTAATAATGTGATCTGTGAAATTCTATCGCTGTCGCTTCGCCTCCTCGCATTGTCTAGTTAACAATGGATCTAAGAATTTACGGCACTTTTACAAACCTTCTATTTACCAAATGGTTTCATAATTTTATTGTAAAAAGTTAACATCTTCGCATGCATATAATGATCAGACGTGGTTGCATCTGTTGGGGGTAGAATCTTCTTAATTATGGAATCGGAGAAGACGATTCGGTGGAGTAATTTTTATCAACAACGCAGTTTTTTTATTTTATTTGAGACACTATTATACAGACGTTGTTAGTAATATTCTCTAAGCGACCCTTTCTCGAAAACCGCGCACAGAAATATATTTTGAAGTGGTAAGGCTGATCTTCTTTCTGCTGTGACTTGATCTGAACCCGGATTCCTGAAAGCTGAAATCACTGAAACCCAAATTACGTTTTTACCTGCATACACTTACGCACAGATATCTCACTGATCCGCATACGCATAGAAAAGAAGTCGCGTGACAGATGACGTTACCGACCCCCTTTCTATTCGTAACTAAGTAATTCGATACATACATACAATGTGATGCATTGCCAGAATACAAATATCATCTAAATAATATACAGTGGAGGAATTATATGTATTATAACTAACAATGGTAAATGGACGTTTGACTCTCGCGACACCCACCCATCTCGGCAACCACGTCCAAATTATTAAAACTACACACCTCACATTAGTCTTATTGTAACTTCATTTAAAAAATTAATATATTTCTCGAACCATTCCTCAACTGTATAATATGTAACATCGAAAAACCTAACCTTATCCGCCACAGACTATCGTCACTATTGAAAAAATATTCTTCATTACATTATTTATTACATTATTTCATCATAAATATTCATTGACACAATAAGCGTAGGTCTGATTTATTTCATTGAAACTTTTTTAATTGAATAGTCATAACTAGTACTACTTAACGGCTGATTCGTAGGTCGATCTACAGAGAAAAACTCCACGTACTAGTAAAACATAATATTGACATGCGATAAGAGTACACTTGGTACCCGCGGACTCGTGTACAATCCGTGACTAATTGTTAAGCCATTTAGGTGTCAACTAATTTTGGTTTTCAAAGTAAGCTTTGAAATGTCCAGTATAAAGTGAGCTCTAGATGGCTCCACAATACAAACAACACCTTGCTTGCGGCTCGCCGCCCCGCGCCCGCTGCGGAACAACTCGTCACTACCGCTCCACTACTACACTAATCTGTACAAACATCCGCGACTACTTCCCTAAGCAAATGAAACGAGCACAACTACAAAACTTACTTTAATACTAAATGTATCGTTCTTCGGCAGCGGGATCCGGGGAGCGGCGAACCTTCACACTCGCAGATTCATTATCGCTAACGAAATCCGCTCATACTACAAAGTGCTCGACGGCACGACACAGAGGTACACGAGTCCGACCGGCCGGCTCACGCTCAAAAGAAGCGCTACAATATATTAAATCCGGTAATAAATAACCAAACCCATTAACTAATAATGATCGTCCGGTGAACATAATCGTCAGGCATCATTCCCTAAAACCCGGGCCAACTTGCGCCTCTACATTAATAAATCTCTACAATTTGAGTCCTTAGATTTAAATATCCAAGTAAAATACGAGGGATTTTTTAAACGTGCAGAAACATGAAGCGAGCGATCGAATCATGCCTATCTAGGTAAAATCTCGGTATTGCGTCAAATTTAAAGTAACGTAGCGGGCGAACCCGCGCGGTAGAGTGGGCGGCGTCAGTGTCGGTGACGGCGGCGGTGGCGGTGGCGGTCAGCAGCAGCAGCGGCGGCGCTAGCGCGGCCGCGGCTCGGGCTCGCGGCGGCGGCGGGCGCGCGGCGACGCGTGCTACCTGCGCCCGATCAGACCGTTCGAGTTGCCGCTCGCCGGACACATTTCCAGCTCCACCAGTAGAGGGAAGTGATCTGTAATATTTCAAATTATACTCGTCAACTCTAACTTTATAAAAATCTTATTAAACCCTAATTATTCCCATTTCTTATTACCGTAGCTTCTTACCTACTACCTATTTGTGAATAAGTTTCTGTCAAAAATTTCATTTTTGGTACAAGCTTTCATTGTAGACTGAACTTTTCTGTATACCGTCATCAACTACTAATTGAGACGATTCTAACGAGCCCAAACTCAACGGGGTTACTTTACCTCCTATCTCCATCATCAGATCAGCTCGATGGTACCATAGATATAGACATCCTTTATTGGTAATAAGGTATTACAAGTCATTGTTTGCAATAAAATTGTGCATTCATTTGTAAATTAAATTAACAACATTATTAGATTATTACATTGCGTTACATTAAATATTATTATGAAATTTTTGATATTCTAAAAATTCCTTAATATTATAGAAACATTGCTCAATAAGCCATTTTTAGGGTTCCGTAGCCAAATGGCAAAAAACGGAACCCTTATAGATTCGTCATGTCCGTCTGTCTGTCTGTCTGTCTGTCCGTCCGTATGTCACAGCCACTTTTTTCCGAAACTATAAGAGCTATACTGTTGAAACTTGGTAAGTAGATGTATTCTGTGAACCGCATTAAGATTTTCATACAAAAATCGAAAAAAAAACATTAAGTTTTAGGGGTCCCCATACTCAGAACTGAAACTCAAAAAAATTTTTTTCATCAAACCCATACGTGTGGGGTATCTTGGCATAGGTCTTCAAAAATGATATTGAGGTTTCTAACATAATTTTTTTCTAAACTGAATAGTTGGCGCGAGAGACACTTCCAAAGTGGTAAAATGTGTCCCCCCCCCCCCCCCTGAAACTTCTAAAATAAGAGAATGATAAAACTAAAAAAAATATATGATGTACATTACCATGTAAACTTCCACCGAAAATTGGTTTGAACGAGATCTAATAAGTAGGTTTTTTTTAATACGTCATAAATCGTAAACCGCAATTTATTTCACGGAACCCTTCATGTGCGAGTCCGACTCGCACTTGGCCGCTTTTTATAAATTAGCTTTTTCTTCACTTTATGCTTTGTAATAACCAAACGCATAAAAGTTGATCAAAATCATTTTAAAAGTGTATTTTTACTATATTGAATTTACGATGTGTGTTTTTCAATTTTATATTTAATTTGAGAATAAAATAATGAAAATGAAGGACCAATATTTTTCTTAATATCTTTTTATTGAACTATTTTCACTAGACGTGCCGTGAAACCGCCAAGATCTAAACATCGCGTCTGGAACAATTGGAATTTATATTCATTTATTAGATAATTCCTAATCAGAGCCATTTTTTCATAATTCGGACCATGTCATTGACATTAACATTTTTTTAATTTAGCTTTGTAGGACGGAAGAATGTTAGCTTCCGTGATGATGTCTGGTATTAAGTTGTTATAAAAGATAGGTCCCGCGACGTGGATTGTCTTAGCTGTCTTAGTGAGCTTATGGGGAATTGTTATTATAGTGCGTTTTTTTAGCATTAGAGAGAAGGATAAAGCACAAAGCACGAGGTCTTTTATATAAGACACTTTATGCTACACAACTGTCAAAGTATCTAAAACAGCCATTAAAAAAACCTTACATTATTGTTGTCAGCCCTAAAATGATAGAAGTGTTTTCATTATTTATATCTAAATAATACTCACGATATATTTATTTTGAAAGTAGGTATTTCTTTTTTTACTCTGTTTTTTTTTAAATTTCGTTATTCAGTTCTGGAAAGGTTGCATAATAAAAACCTAAAGAAGAAGAGGTCTGAAACGATCGGTTCGTTTTTTTCGCTGACGACGTTGTCAAAATTGTCAATCGTTCTTTTTCTTGGTAATCAACAAATTGTTGATTTCAGATTACGAGATTATTATACGAGTATCTATTTGTTAAGATTTTATTTTTAGCTGTGTGTGTGTGGTGGCGTGCGGACTGCGATGGATCAACCAGAGGCAGGCCCAAGAGGCTTGCAAAAAAGATCGACTCGTTCTCCCCGGAACGTTTTGCCTTCACCAAAAGCAAAGAGACAAAAACAGAGAATAACAAATGAGAAACGTATGGTGGTCAACATTTACAAGTTGGTGTGTGAACTTTGCAACAAGGATGTATTTTATAGTAGGTACTTACGTAGTTTTATTTAAGTACATAATAAATTGATGTGGAAATATACACTTTTTATTTATTACATAGGAAAAATACAAAATAACTAATATATATAGGCCTGTTAATTTCTCGTTCTGTAATGGACTTCGTGACATCTAATATTGGTCCCAAGCAGAAAAGGTTGACGATGACTGCTTCTTTGTTTACCTTATTTCTAATCGTAAAAAAAACGAACTATAGTTTGTGCGCATTTCAAGCGACCCAAGCATAATATTATTAATATATAATTGTCATCCAAACTATACCATTACCCAAAATTTCAGCTCAATCGGTTGAAGATATCTGCTTCTAAATTGAGTTGCAAGATTCCTCCCGAACAAACATACCTAGTTACATAGTTAGTTAGGTACATACATTGCAAGTTAATAGAAAGCTTGTAAAATAACTGCTCGCAGAAGTGTTCGCGTTCTACATTTGCTTCAGCTAGTCACTACACCCTGGGGTAGATTTTTACCTTTGTTTAGCTTAGCTGTAGGTAATGGAAACGGGTCCAACATAGCTGAGCTTTCTTAGCTTTGATCTTTCGCAGCGTTAAGCACAGCTCTCTAGTGGAAAAGCGATCTTATTTAAGGTAACAAAAACATCAGCTGGGAGCCTTACCTGAGGGTATGTGCGGATGCGGGCAGCCGACCACCTTGTGCTCCCGGAACCAGTCCTGCGACAGCGGGCCCAGTAGGCCCAGCGGCGTCATCGACTGCTTCGAGTAGAATATGTAGTCGATTATACCCTTGAAGTCAAATCTAAAACAATAATTATTTGTTATGCAAGGCTGCAAAGTTGTTGTTTGGCGCAAGTGCTTGTATTGAAAGCAGAGCTAGCGAAGGATTGTTAGATTGAACCATGAGCGAAGCGAATGGTTCAAAAGTACAATCCTGAGCATAGCGAGGCTTTCAAGGCACGAGACGACAAACAACTTTGCTGCCGAGCGAAACACACAACTTTTCACCTTACCAACGCGAGGAAAATTATAAATGTAATGGAAGTAATTTGGACCTTATAGGTACTTATTTTCAATAAACGTTTGTTTACATCTCATCAAAATCAAAGCATTTCATAATTATTAAATGTAACATAAAATTAACTTTTTAAACGGTGCGTTCCAAATTTGCACGAAGCGTAAAATTTTGAAATGTAAAACTACATTTAAAAATTAGTTATTTGTATTGTATTTTTACAAGTCAGTCTAATTATTAATATTGCATATGTACTTCATTAAGAAAGACTAAGTATTATTAAATTATTTTATGAAAATAATAATAATGAATTATTAGCATTACACCATAAGTTTCTGAACGCAGGATAATGAGCTCTCATTTCTATAGAACGCTAGCGGATATAATGGACTTTTGCACGCAGATTTTGAGCGACAAAGCAAGCCTTTTCGAGCCGGTGAGGTGAAAAACAAATTAAGTAGGTAAATAAATATGTTTTCACTTCTCATGCTCTAAAAGTTCGTCTTTATGTCGTGCGTAGGCGACATAAAGTCGCTTTTTATGCTCTAGAGCATAAAGTAAAATCTTCGTCGAAGACCAAGGCAATCGCTGCAACAGCCACACGAACATCTTTAACTTCATACAACAACCTCTTTATTTTATTTCGTTTCGTTCGTATTCTAAGACCAAGGCAAAGATACCAACAGCCAAAGTACACAATAAAACTTCATGAAATAAACTTATAATTTGTATTTCGTCTCATTTATTATTTTTTATATTTGTTTATTTTTCAATTTAGTAGATCAGTATAGTATTTAAATATTTCTCATTGCTCTAATGTAACTTTCAATTTTAATTAAATTAGCATTTACTATATTTACGTGTTGCTGTTTCATTTCCTCGCAATCGAAGTGAAAAGTAGAGTGTACAACTCGTCCATAAAACCCATTTTACACTCGACTTTATATCTATCCTCGCTCGCAAGCTCGCTCGGATGGATAAACGTCTCGAGTAAAATGGTGCGTTTTATGCACTTGTTGTACAATCTACTATTTCGGGTTCCAAAGAAGTCAAATTTACGAAAAAAAAGCAAATATATATAGATTAAACCGCTTCAAGTCTTTTAGGGACTGACACAGTCGATGGAGCGTGTAAAGAGTCACTCGCAAAATATAAACTTTTGTTGGAATTACACAGGTCGAACAAAATGTAGACATATGATCTCCTTACACAATATTAAATTAACGACTACTTAAACACCATAATATGAATTTCATAGAAGAAGGGCGAAGAAAAAAAGTACAAGTCGCACATTTGAGTGAAAACGCCGAGAATCGTTTTTTATAACTACCATATCCTAATGAACGTTGTTGCAGTTTGTATCGGCAACATGAATAAAAACTCGTATGACTCACGTGTAGTTGGTATAGGGCATAATGTCCTCGCTGTAGGCGGAGGCGAGTTTGAAGTTGTGCGTGAACTCGTGCTCGGAGCCCGGCATGCGGCGCAGCGACGTGGCGTAGCCCAGCGCCTTGAAGTCGCGGTGCTCCGACGGCACGCGGCCCGCCGATAGGAACTCCACCACGCCTGAAACGCGCACAATTGGGTATTTGACAACAGTGAAATAGTTATTTGTTATGCAAGGCTGCAAAGTTGTTGTTTGGCGCAAGTGCTTGTATTTTTAGATTGAACCATGAGCGAAGCGAATGGTTCAAAAGTACAATCCTGAGCATAGCGAGCTTTCAAGACGAGACGACAAACAACTTTGCTGCCGAGCGAAACACACAACTTTTCACCTCACCACCGCGAGGAAAATTATAAATGTAATGAAAGTAATTTGGACCTTATAGGTACTCATTTTCAATAAAGTTTTGTTTACATCTCGACGGCCCCTAGGTAAATCATCGAAACTCGAAATTTTGGTTTTTTTTTTATTACGGGAATCACTTTGCACAGGACCATTTTTTAATTCTACCAAAAGAAAGTTGTAAGAAATATGAATTTTAACGAAAATTGTATTCGTAAAACATTGAAACTAATACGTACAATGCGACGAAAAGTATCGATAGTCTAAATTCGACTATTTACGCGGCAACCGCAAAGGTGCGAAAGAGACGAAACTACCATTCTCGTGAGTTTACGCGGCGCGAATCCGCCAGTGTGCGCCAAGTGGTCGCGAGAGCAACATGCGTGAATTTAGTTTAGGTTGAAACCTGCGTTTTAAGTTTTAACATAGTGAATGATGAGTTCTGCAAGGTTTTCTGCCTCCAGATGCAGGAAAATTATCAATTTAGCTAAAACGGACAGTCCCATTCAGCAAATGCCAAGCCCAGCGAAAAAGCCAACTGATCGCGAATTATGTAAAACTGGTAAGTTTGACTATTTCTAGATCTTATTTGTCATCTCTTTTATATTGTTTTATTATGTAGGTACTAGATAATTGTGCATTATACGTTTATTTATATATAAATAACGGTTACATATGAAATTATGATACTATAGCAACGTAAATCATCGAAAATAACAGTTTCGACATTATACTGCGACCCTCGACTTTTGTTTGCTATCGAAACTGGTAGATACGATTGTTTACGTTGGTATTAAACAAACGTAAACTATCGAAACTGGCACTTTCATAGTTTTACCTGGGATTTTTTTTTTTATTAGTAATCGATACTACTGGTTTCGATGTTTTACGTGATATTAATAATGTTATTTCTTAAGTTTCGATGAGTTTTGATAGTAAACTATATTTTATATTTATTCATATTTGTACAATAATCAGTTCTAATTGTTTAAGAATCACCAATACCTACCGCATGCACCTTTGGAGACGCAGAATGGGCTGCTTTAGAGGGAATAATAGATGACGAGTTGTCATCAGATACTACTTGGCCTCCGTCGACGAATTTACTAGAAAACACGTTTCCAGGATCGCCCAGTAACCAAGAATCTTGTATTTTGGATAGCTTAGAAAATACGCCCTTACCGTCCCCATTGCAAGATTTTGAATCAGGAGTTACATTATCGGACAACAGAGGCAATCACTCAAACCACCACGTTATACAAACAGCTGAAATGATTAAAAGCGTTTGTGATCATGTTGCGTCCTTTCAGCCAGTCGAATCGCATTATACGCGGAAAAGTTCAGATAAGCTGTATTTAGATAATAATTTAAGCATGAACAAGATGTTTTCTCTTTACAAAGAATGGGACCAGCTTCAAAATTATGATACTCAAGCTCAAACTGTGCGTCAGTATACTGACATAGTAAATCAGAACATGAACATAGCATTCCTTGTTCCAAAAAAAGATTTGTGTGACAAGTGTCATTCCTTTTCAAATAACAAAAGCCCAACAGAAGAAGAAGTAAACGCTAATTCTAAACATGTAAAAAACAAGACAATTGCTCGAGAATTGAAACAGAATGATAAACAATTAGCCCAAAGTAATCCTGACGCGGTGTGTGCTACATTTGATTTCCAAAAAATTTTAAATGCACCGCATGGAGACATTGGTTTATTATACTATAAACGTAAACTGTCGGTTTACCATTTTACGGTTTATGACTTGGCTGAAAGGGAAGGCTTTTGCTACATGTGGACCGAATGCACAGGGAATAGAGGAGCAAACGAAGTTAGCAGTTGCCTGGTACAGTTTATACAGACGCAGGTTGATAAAGGCGTAAAAAAGTTTTTGTTTTGGTCTGACAATTGCTCAGGACAAAACCGAAACAGAGTCGTATACTCCATGTATATGTACTTATCACAACAATATAAGATAGACATAACCCACAGATTTCTAGAACCTGGTCACACGCAAAATGAAGGCGACAGCGTCCATGCTCTCATCGAAAAAAATTCGAAAGGGAAGTTAATCTACACTCCTGACCAGTGGTATGCATTAGTGCGATGGGCTAAGACATCTGGAAAGCCTTACAATGTAGTTGAAGTGACTCAACAAGATATTTACGATTATAAACCATTGTTAAATGAACGAAACTGGAAAAAAGACACGACTAATGCTAATATGTCTTGGAACAAAATAAAAGAAATTAAAGTAGATAAGGATGTACCAAACTACCTTTTCTTTAAATATGATTTGGAAGGAGATGAGCATTGCTTGAATTCTGTTGTTGTAACTAGAAGACGTGGTCAAAGAATAAATACAAACACAGAATTAAAAATGGCATATACCAGTACCCTTCCAATTACAAATGATAAATACAAAGATCTCATTTCTTTGTGTAATTCAGAGGTGATTCCGAAGGAATATCACAGATTTTATAAAAATATTTGCCACGGTCGCAATGTCGAAGAAGATAATTCGTCTTAAAGTATAGTATATTACTATTATAATTTTTGATCTCTTTAGCCAGATTATGGCATACATTTTGTTGATTTTTTTTAAGAGGTTTGCGTTTATGATACCTAATACTATTTTTAATATTTATTTTTCAGCAAGTCTGGCTAAGACTGTAAAAGAAGATTGTTTTGTTTTTATAGTGTATATGTTCACAATTACATTTTTATAATTACTTGGTTGTAGTAACGTCAGTAACGTGCCTTATACTTGGTACCTACATTTTGATAGAATTGAAGTATTTTTAACTAAGTAGAATAATTAACGACTGATGGAAACAGATTGTGATTTTAAGAGTTGTAAGATGATGAAAAAATTAAAACATTATCTAAAAAATATATTTTTTATTTTTACCTTACTCTGACAGCTATATCGAAAGTTCTAATTACTATATGTTTTGTCGACGAAAATTATCGAAATTGGCAAACTCGATAGTACATTTTACTAATACATCCGTCGTAAATAATAGAAACTGCCAGTTTCGATAAACTTTCATAAATCGAAATCATCGTAAATAATCGAAACCGTCAGTTTCGATATAAGACATATGCGTAATCATGTACTACAACACCTGTTTCAAATGGGTATGAAGCAGGACACAACTTGCAGGTTCTGCCAGGAGACAGAGGAGACTGCAATGCACATTCTCTGCTCCTGCGGACCACTCATGCATAAAAGAAGTACCTACCTAGGGCGGCACATAATGCACCCACAAGAAGTACAACATATCACCGCCCAAAGAATCTGGAATTTCCTGGAGGCAACGGGACTTAACGGTGAACTCTAAAACAAGGGCTGCCACAATAGATCACTTGCTGGTCGAAGCGGCATATTAAGGCCCACAAAATAATAATAATAATATTAAAAAAAAATCACGTACTAAACAATCGAAACTCAAATTTCTAAAAAAACAGAATATACTCTCTAAAATTAGACTAACACGAATAAAGGGCCTAATTAATTATTATTAAAAAGTAGAAAACAGTTCATGATTTATTTATGTTTTAAGGATGGTGTTATAAGAGAACTTTAAAACGCTGTGCTGAAAAGTACTCAAAATTAGTTTCGATGATTTACCTAGGGGCCGTCGATCTCATCAAAATCAAAGCATTTTATAATTATTAAATGTAACATAAACATTTTCGCATCTTGAAATAGACTCCACGCTTACATTATAAAAGTCAAAGTATTTTTGGGTATGTTACTAGGTACTCACGGGTAAACTTAGGCTCAAATACGCATATTTTACTTTTTCCGCTAACTCAGCAGGCATTAAAATTCATTTTATGTATATCTTCTGCGCTAAAATCTATAAATAACTTCTATTATTTTGATATTACTGTGGCTTTACAACAAAACAACACAATGAAATATAGGTACACGAGTTTTTTCTTGAATTAACATTTTAAATAACGGTGCGTTACAAATTTGCACGAAGCGTACATTTTTTAAATGTAAAACTACATTTTAAAATTAGTTATTTGTAGGTATTTTATTTTTATAAGTCAGTCTAATTATTAATATTTCAAAGTACTTAATTAAGAAAGATGCAGGATAATGAGCTCTCATTCCTAAGAAAAAAGTTGGATCTCGCGAATGTCAAAAACTCTTTCCACGCTAGCGGATATAATCGACTTTTGCACGCAGATTTTGAGCGGCAAAGCAAGCCTTTTCGAGCCGGTGAGGTGAAAAATAAATTGTTTTTTCATTAGCAACATATAAACATTACGGAAATACTCGGAAAGTATCAATCTTTCATTTAAGTTAGCTATTTTAAGATTTGTAAATTCATAAAAACTAACAATAAGGACGTTGTTCGATTGTGACGTCACAACCAAGTAATCCCTACAAATTCCATACTAACGGAGCGTTTTTGACGTTTCATAAAAAGAAGCTTATTTGATTTTTGTCAAATGCCGATTCATGACTTAGCAGGGTTGCACCGACATACCACTAGTGGCTCTGTGAGAAGTAGAAATCGCAATCTGCATTAATAAAAAAACGATAAAAAATATTCGTCAAGAAATTATAAATAATATAATATAATTAACGAATCTGCTCCCAAAATTTCACGAAAATCGGTTGAGAAATGCGACCTGTAGAGGTGAACAGCTCGACAGTGGGACAGACACCGGACAAACGATTTTCGAAGCTGAAGCATAGAACTTCGTTCGCTTCGCTCGCTCGTTCGATTGCAGACGTTCGATCAACGTTAAATATGGCGCCATTCCATAGAAACTTGTCAAACTTTCCTAACATTCCATTTTTAGGGTACCGTACTCAAAGAGTAAAACGGGACCCTATTACTAAGACTTCGCTGTCCGTCCGTCCGTCCGTCCGTCTGTCTGTCACCAGGCTGTATCTCAAGAACCGTGATAGTTAGAGAGTTGAAGTTTTCACAGATTATGTATTTCTGTTGGCACTATAACAAAAAATACTAAAAACAAAATAAAATATTTTTTTAAGGGGGGCTCCCATACAAAAAACGTGATTTTTTTGCCGTTATTATAGATAATGGTACGGAACCCTTCGTGCGCGAGTCCAATTCGCACTTGGCCGGTTTTTAACGGACACGTCTTTACCATTGCAGACGGTTTGGTGTACCTTTACTCAAACATAATACGACGTGTATAGTATTCCCAGTACACCACAACTCCTAATCATCCGAGCGTTATTCTGGCTAACAGCCAGGATCCGCCTTGCTTAGTAGTAGATACTAGTTCATGGGAAGCGACTGCTATCTGATCTTCAAATGTGGAAAATTAGTTTTTAGGATTAGGCTTTAGATAAATGAGTGAGCAACATGACTGTTAGATGTTCTCAATCCTCCCGAAGGACCACGTTACGCAATTATCTGCTTGCTTCCAAACAATCTGTTTAATAATAACTCACACTGTGCCCACAACAAACTATCAATATTGTATTCAATCAAAAATAGTATTTTATGCAACTTTGTATAAGAAGGGTCTTAAAAGGCGAGTGGCGTGGGTTGCGATGCGAGCCTTGGCGAGCATCGCAATTAAAGACGCCACGAGCGTTTTTAGACCAGTTATACACCGTTGCATACAATACTTTTTCTACGACAAATTTTAAATAAATATCAGACTACAGAATAGTTAAACTGTACCAGGCAGCAAGTTTTCTATTCGTACTTTTGCTACTCACGCAATTTCTTCAGGAGTGCAGTTATTAATTTCTTCGACCATTTTATAAGGAACGTAAACTTTTGTCTTCACAAACACGAATAAAATCTTAATAGTTTATCATCTTTCGTCTTTTCATTTTGAACTGTATTTTGGTGGGATATCGGAAATGTGACAGCTCTTGCTTATGGTTTGTTTTGTTTTTAATTTGTTTGCACTTGCCATCCGAACCAAACCGAATCCGGACCCGGACCGAATTCGAACTGTTTATTTTTATAAATAATACCAAGAATTTATAAAACATGTAATTTAACACACAATAGATGATGATTTATTATTATTGTAGTAAATAATTTATAATATACAAATGTTAAATCGTAAATAAATACTTTTATTTCGAAATATTTGTTTATGAAGTTGGCACCACTGCAATATAGCGGCCGATTAGATATAGATAGAAAAAAAAGTTAAACAGTGTGAGAAAAACTGTTATGAAAAATGTATGAACCAAAAAAGTGCGTTTTTAGGCCATAGAGCATAGAGTTTTTCGACGACTTATTAGTGGTGTCATTGTATTTGAGCTACAGCCTATATAAATGACAGATAACGGTACAGGAGTAGAAAAACATATTAAAACAACCTTTGAATTCCGCAACGTCAGGCTTACTTTGTTTTTAAGTAATAGTACATTACTATAGAGGCCGGGAAACGAAGGGTTGCAGGCCAAGTAGATATAGCCAAGTAGATAGGGATACGCGGCCGGCAACCCCGTTTCTCGCCGAGATTTGTATAGTGCTTTTCTCAAACTTGCAATGAAATAAAAAGTAGTCAATTTGTTTTATTCGTACAACTAAATAATACGTTTCTGATAGCTGTCAGTGCTGTCACATCATAAACCTATAATTGTGTCCCACATTTCTTACTAACAAATATTCCGCTTATTCCCTAAATTAAGTATTAGTTTATAGTTCCATGAACTTATATCTAACTATATAGACGAGGCACTACAACAAAGAAAACACTTATAATTTTTATGAAATTTTCATACGCCGTCATGTACCTAACTTTTGATTTCGGGGGCAGTAAATTATTCATGGCTACTTCTGCTCGCAATTCCGGAGGCGTACAGTTCAATTCCATATCATTTTCGTCCGAACTCATTTCGAAATCGATGGCTTTTATTAGAAAGTTTCAATATAATTACGAACTATTCACAAATCCGGCCAACAAGAAAAAAAAACTTTTTTCAATTTACGCACCAAACTTTTTTTAACCTGTTTGAAGCAACGTTTTACCCGGTGACATTAACATTAGTCCTAATCTTTTTTTTTTTTGGTGATTGAATGCCAAGACGTTCTGTCACAATTTGACGTTTATAAACAAAAGACGGTTGCTTTGCAGGCCTAGGTGTGTAAGGATGGTTTTGACGACCGCTTTAGCCTAGTTGGTAGTGACCCTGCCTACCAAGCAAGAGGTCCTGGGTTCGAATCCCGGTAAGGGCATTTATTTGTGTGATGAGCACGAATATTTGTTCCTGAGTCATGGATGTTTTCTATCTATTTAAGTATTTATTTCTCTATATAAGTATGTATATCGTCGTCTAGTACCCATAGTACAAGCTTTGCTTAGTTTGGGACTAGGTTTGATTTGTGTAAGATTGTCCGCAAATATTTATTTAAGGTTGTATGAAATTCCTTTACATATCATCTTCACTAGTCGCACCGGATACGTAGTATTTTCGGACCTAATTTGAAGTAAGTCATGTCAACATTTCATTGCAAGTTTGAGAAAAGATTATGAACCGAACTTAAGCATATATACATATAAGTACCAACATCGTCAATAAATCTAACAACTTCACCATTAAACCGTTGAGGCAGATTATTCAGTAAACTAAGTAGACATAGAAATACAATGAAAGCGGCCCCCAGAGCTGCGAGAAGCCGCTCCGAAATCGTTAATTTATTTCCAAGTGACAGACAAACAAGACCATTTGCCGAGAAAACCGTTAATTGGTCTGTTTGTCTCGGGGATCTCACCCGGCTAATTCGAACTAAGCACTTAGTATTGTGCCACCGTTCAATGTAGGGCGTAGGTAACAGATTAGCGAACTACCAGTTTAGATATTACATTACTACATGTAGGGTTTATATATTACAAATTAAGAAAAATAATGTCTGTTATAATGTAAAAACATGTTAATATTTTCAGAAAGAAAATAGAAAGGAATCTTATATAAGGAAAACAAATCTACTTGAATACCGGCTTCCCTAAAAATAAATATTTACGATTTGATAACAGCGAATACAACATACGCATGATTATAGCCTTTCAAGGGGTGCGGGAACTGGGAAGGTGAATACGCCCTGGTATGTGACGCTGGGCTATCGATTTACCTTCCAAGTCTGCTCATACACGTCCCCGTCGCCTCAGGCACTGCCGACGTACAGACCTGAGGCGAACCCACCAGTCGTTCGCGTGGGTCGTGCACCCTGGTAAATGTCGAAGATCGAGAACGGGCGTCGCACTATTTACCATCTACCCCGGATCTGAGACAGCTAAGTATGAGGGGCGATACCTGGACAGACACTCCCGCCCTTCAGGTACTCCTTAACCCGCCATCCTGTCACTCCAAACATCCAATCCTTCCACTATCACCATTCTTTCAAAATCCTTTGTTCCTTACCCAAGCCCCTTCCCGGAGGAGACAACCTCAACCCCAAAAACCCCAATCTACAGGTGTGACCTACCGTGCCCAGAGATGCGTGACTGAGGGGGAGCTCAGTCACTAACGGTGGACCCTTGATACCGGGCAACCTCGAGGAGAACCTTTGCCTTATTCCAGCAAGCGGGGCTCTGCTGGAATGGACGTAATTTCCCTAGCTTCTCGTGGGATTAAAAATGGATGAAGTTAATAAAAAAACAGAAGGTACCCTGGAAGACCTATGCCAGGAACTACTGCCCCTGACAGTATGCGCGGAAGAAACCGCCCTAACGTCAGAGCAAGCAATGGAGGTTATGGAGAGTGCCGACACGGTGGAAAAGGACGCTAAACGACCTAACCCACCAACGGAGAATCCGCACACCGACGCACGGAAGCCTCGCAAGAAATTGGTAGGCTCCACGCGAGGCCGCTGCAAAGCTCTAGTGGGACTGGGAGTGAAGCCTGAAGAGGCTTTACAACTGTCCGTAAAGAGTTTTGCGGAACTCAAGAAGATGGGCTACAAATTTGAGGGCTCACAATCCAAACCCGGGCAAAAGCCGGTCAAACGGCTCCGCTCGGAGGAGGAATCGCCGCAGGGTAATTTACCCAAAAACCCGAGGGTGAGTGAAACCCCCCCGGCCCAACCCACAACCCAATCCCAACAAGCGCAAGCCTTTAGCGAAGTCCTGAGCCACACTAGAGTCGGGATCAAGGACACCAGTCCGATGACGGATGACGGACACTCCACTGGGGTCCCTCTGCTACACCATCCTCCAGAAGATATCGACTCTGAAGATGGCCGAATTACTTAATTCACAGGCTACGCATACAAGCCAGGCTGGTTGCTCATCACGTGCGAAGACCAGCGGTCCAAAGCCTGGCTTGAAGAGATGATACCATCCCTCAAGCCATGGCCGGAAGCCAACCTCAGGGTCATACCTGAAAATGAGCTTCCGAAGCCAAACATAGGGATGGTGTTCATCCCAGATTTAAGCGACAAGGACGTGAAAATGTCCCTGTCGCTACTCTGTGCACAGAATTCCGGGTTGTACACAGAGTATTGGAAGATTCTCCACACAAAGGTCGAGAAAGGTGGGGTCATGTTGACTGTAGCCATAGACGACCAATCAGTGGAGAATCCCCAAAAAATGGGACTAAAGGCAAGCCTAGGCTTCCGAAAGGTTCAGTTTTGGATAAAGGGTACTCCCCCCCCCCCAAGGCCCAACAGCCGGAACTTGACACCTCCCCAACCCCACCACCGCAAAACCCGTCAACATCTAAGGACCTTAACCCAACACCCGCCCGAAAGATCCTCCCGGGACCTAAACGGGCAGTCCTTACCAATCCCGCATCCAATCCATCCAATCCTGTAGCGGGTACATCGGGATTACGGCGGTTTCCCGCCAACAGGGGGGGGCAATAGGGGCTCCAACCGCCCCAGGGGAAGAGGAAGAGGGGGCCGGCAAGGTTATGCCAATGCCCAGCGCCAGGGACAGTAAAGACGCAGCTCACGGGGGGGGGTGGGTGACCTGCAGGCCAACGTACACCACACCATCGCGGCCACAGCGGTCGTGGAAAAACTTTTCGGCGAAAATGGCCTGTACATCGCCCTCATACAAGAACCATGGATCAACACCAAAACCATGGGAATAGGACTCAACAAAGCAGGTAAAGTACTAATACACGAAAAAGGATTCAAACCAAGGGCCTGCATCGTGTTTAACAAAAACATGGATTTCTTGCCTGTTACAGAACTATGCAGCGACGATCTTGTAACTGCGTATGTAGATCTCAAAGGAAGGGGCTCACTAAAGGTGTTGATTTGTTCCGCCTACCTGCCCGGAGAAAATCAAGACCCCACAGAAGAACTGGCTAAAGTTGTACAGTACGCTCAAGCACAAAAGGCAGAACTGATTGTGGGTTGCGACGCAAAGGCTCATCACACCATCTGGGGGAGCACCGGAGTCAACAAAAGGGGTGAGTTACTCTCAGACTTTATTTTTACTAACTGTCTACACCTGTTAAATAGGGGCAACACGCCGACCTTCGTAACCAGGGCAAGACAAGAAGTACTAGACATAACCTTCGCAACTGAAAAGGCAGCAAACTGCCTAGGTAACTGGCACGTTAGTTGCGAGAATTCAATGTCGGACCATAAACATATAATATTTAGTGTTAAGGGCCCATTAGATATGGAACCACAAACACGGAGAAATCCACGAGAAACGTCCTGGGAAGCTTACAGAGCTCACGTGGAGAACTATCTAAAGGATATCCCAAAATATGTTAAAAATCCAGATTCCCTCAATATAGCAGTAAATCAACTCTCCAACGGCATCTACAAGGCCTACGAACAGAGTTGCCCATTGCGAGAATCAACCACAAATTACACTACGACATGGTGGAACAGAAGGCTAGAAAAGCTCCGTGTCTCCACCCGTCGAATATTCAATCACTCAACCAGACCAACCGAGTGGGAAAGGTACGGCAGAGCACTGACTGAATATAACAAACAGATCAGAAAAGCCAAAAGGAAGTCGTGGCGGAAGTTTTGTGAAGAGATCGCCCAAACACATAAAGGAGCGAGAATTCACAAGATTCTCTCCAAGACTCCAACCAATTACCTAGGTCTACTTAAGAGACCTAACGGAAGCTTTACGACCAAGGAGGAGGAAACAATGGACTTGCTCAGAACTATCCACTTTCCAGGCTCGTATCCCACCAGTAATACCCAGTTATGCACCCAAAGGAGCACACAAGACCGGAGGGCACATAACAACGACTGGAATTTGGCTGCAAACATTTTTAGACCAAACCAAGTTATATGGGCACTTAAGAAATTCAAACCATTTAAATCGGCGGGAGAGGACGGTATTTTTCCTGCATTACTACAACAAGGACAAAATCTAGTCCTCCCGCACCTGGTAAGAATATTCCAAGCTAGCTTTGCTTGGGGTACTATACCAGAACGATGGACCAGAGTCAAGGTACGCTTCATGCCAAAAGCAGGGAAAAAGGACTACTCACAGCCAAATCCTTCAGACCAATTAGTCTATCATATTTCCTACTGAAAACGATGGAAAGAGTCATTGATCAGCACATAAGAGCGAAATACCTGGTAGTCAGACCATTGAGTCTGAACCAACATGCTTACCAAAAGGGGAAATCTACGGAAACTGCACTACTAGATCTGGTCGACAAAGTGCAAAAAACCCTAGAGGATAAGCAAACGGCTCTAAGGCTTGTTCACGAAATAAAGTAGCCACCAAAAGTTGGGCCTTCATAATTATATAGAAAGCTTTTGCTATGCCAATGCATGATATTTTGACACATGTATTGTCAAGTTGAAGATAAATTTTATAATATATGTCATTGACTAGATAAAATCAAGATGCCGAGGATAAATAAAAAAACTCGTAAATTAATTATAATATCCTACTGTACAGAATAGTATTTTATGCAACTGTTTTATAAGAAGGGTCTTAAAATGCGAGTGGCGTGAGTTGCGATGCGAGCCTTGGCGAGCATCGCAATCAAAGACGCCACGAGCGTTTTTAGACCAGTTATAAACCGTTGCATACAATACTTTTTCTTCGACAAATTTTAAATAAATAGCAGACTAAAAATTAGTTAGCGTTTTCGGGCAGCAAGTTTTCTATTCGTACTTTTGCTACTCACGCAATTTCTTCAGGAGTGCGGTTATTAATTGCTTCGACCATTTTAAAAGGAACGTACACTTTTATCTTCACAAACACGAATACAATCTTAATATTCTAGGACTAACAGTTCATCATCTTTCATCTTTTCATTTTGATTTGAATTGTATATATTTTGGTGGGAAATCAGAAATGTGACACTTCTTGTTTATGGTTTATTTTGTTTTTAATTTGTTTGCATTTGCCATCCGAACCAAACCTAATCCGGACCCGGACCGAATTTGAACTTTATTTTCATAAATAATACCAAGAAATTATAAAATATGTAATTTAGCACACAATAAATATTTGCGGACAATCTTACACAAATCAACCTAGTCCCAAACTAAGCAAAGCTTGTACTATGGGTACTAGACGACGATATACATACTTATATAGAGAAATAAATACTTAAATAGATAGAAAACATCCATGACTCAGGAACAAATATTCGTGCTCATCACACAAATAAATGCCCTTACCGGGATTCGAACCCAGGACCTCTTGCTTCGTAGGCAGGGTCACTACCAACTAGGCTAAAGCGGTCGTCGATAGATGATGATTTATTATTATTGTAGTAAATAATGTATAATATACAAATGTTAAATCGTAAATAAAAACTTTTATTTCGAAATATTTGTTTATGAAGTTGGCACCACTGCAATATAGCGGCCGATTTAAAAAAGTTAAACAGTGCTTTTATGAAAAATGTATGAACCAAAAAAGTACGCTAAACAGTGCGTTTTTGGGCCATAGAGCATAGAGTTTTTCGACGACTTATTAGTGGTGTCATTGTATTTGAGCTACAGCCTATATAAATGACAGATAACGGTACAGGAGTAGAAAAAAGGGTATTGCGATGCGACAACTCGCAAAACGGTATCAATTATCTAAAAATGGTGTACGAAAAGTAGTAAAAATGTTTAGGGAATTTAATACTCTAGGTGATCTACCAGGTTGCGGTCGCAGAAAAGGCTGCGTGAAGCCAAAATTGGACACGGACATAGTAGCGTCTTTCCGTCGAAATCCATCGGCCTCTATTCGCGATGTAGCCAAAAAGTTAAAAACTTCGGTCGGGAACGTACAAAACGCCAAAAAGAGAAATAATTTACAGACCAGGAAGAAACAGAAAATGCCGAAAAGGACTGCTGCCCAGCTTGAAAGAGCGAAATCTCGAGCTAAAGATTTGGACAAGTTTTTAATTCAAAATAACGACCGATGCATTTTAATGGATGACGAAACATATGTAAAAAAAGACATGAAAACGTTACCGGGGCCCCAGTTTTACTCGTGTGCAGCTGGCGAGGACGTTCCAGAAGAACATAAGAGCGTGGCTTTTGAAAAATTCGCCCAAAAAATCCTTGTATGGCAAGCTATTTGCTCATGCGGGCTTAAAAGTACGAGCTTTTTCACTATCGGTACAATAAACGGAGATGTCTACCCACAGGAGTGTATTAAAAAGCGAATTCTGCCCTTATATCGGAAACATACACGTCCTCCAATATTTTGGCCTGATTTAGCTTCTGCTCATTACGCTCAAGCCACCTTAGATTTGCTTGATAACAAGAATAGTAGTTATGTCGCGAAAAACATTAACCCACCAAATTGCCCAGAACTTCGCCCGATTGAAAGGTATTGGGCAAATATCAAACGATACCTGCTCAAGAAGGGGGCAGTGGCCGACAATGAAGCTGATTTCAAAAAAAATATGGAACGCAGCTTCTCCTCAGTTCACAAAAAAATCAATAAATACGCTGATGGCAGGCATTCGAAAGAAAGTCAGACAGTTTGCCAACTCTTAGGGTTTTTACAAAAAATTGCATTGTACATTCTTTTTACAATGTTTAGTGATATAATTGACTGTTTTTTGTTTGAAGTGCTGTGAGAAAAACAAGATTTATTTACATTTTCTTATGGCTACTTTATTTCGTGAACAAGCCTTATGTGCATTCCTTGACGTCGAGGGAGCTTTCGACAACACACCCACAGAGACTATCCTTAAGGGATTGGCATCAAAGGGTGTGGACGAAAACACCATCAGATGGATCCAGAGCATGCTATCAAATAGAATAGTCACTCTGACCCTCAATGCAATTGAGTTTACATTTTACACCACAAGAGGATGTCCTCAAGGAGGCGTACTATCCCCACTACTATGGACCCTGGCAGTGGACCAACTCCTAGCAACTATGAAGGACCTAGACTATGACACGCAAGGATATGCCGACGACCTTGTAGTCATAATCAAAGGTCCCTGCCTCCACACAATTTCGAACCTAATGCAAGGAGCGCTGAACACCATAAACAAATGGTGCAAAGAAAATGACCTATCAATGCGAGCAAAACAGTACTAGTGCCTTTTACTAGGAAAAGGAAACTAGATAAGCTTGCCAAATTAAAACTAAATGGACATGAAATACCCTACTCAAATGAGGTCAAGTACCTAGGAGTTACTTTTGACCAAAGGCTAACTTGGAACGCTCATTTGAATAACACAATACAAAAGGCAAAAATGGCCATGTGGACTTGCTGTCGAATGGCAGGAGCAAGATGGGGCATCATCATCATCATCACAAATTTAAGAGCCAGGCTCTTGTCGGTGGAGTAATCGCCATTCTGTTCTTCTTTCTGCCACTGTTTTGAGCTCCTGATACGACATTACATTAACTTTCTCTTTAGCTTAGTCCATAAACGCACGTCTTGGCCTTCCTCTGCCTCTCCTTCCTTCAATTTTTCCTTCAATTATAGTTTTTATGTAATTGTCATGTCATATCAGGTGCCCCAACATATTTCCCCTTCTGTTTTCAATAGTTTTTAGTAGACATCTTTGTTCTCCTTTCAAATTTAGAACCTCTTCGTTTGTTCTTCTTTCTGTCCAACTAATACCTTCCATCCTTCTCCATGCCCACATTTCAAATGCGTTCAGTCTCTCTCTGTCACGCTGGGTTAGAGTCCACGTCTCACTTCCGTACAACGCTATGCTCCAGATGTAGATGGGGCATAAGACCCAAAATTGCTATGTGGCTTTACACAGCGGTAGTGAGGCCGATAATAACATACGCCTCTGCAGTCTGGTGTAACAAAGTCCACCAAAAGATAGCCATCACAAAGTTAAGCAGTCATCAGCGTACAGCTTGCTTAACAGCAACAGGAGCTTTATGCTCTACACCGGGGGCAGCCTTGGATGCACTGCTCGATCTAACGCCACTCCACTTTGCAAAATGAGGCGAAGCAGTGCATCTACAGGATATGCACACTAACAAGGCCAAAATGGCACTCTCAAGCGCTAAGCAAACTTGAGGCCCTTGTGTTCGATAACAAAAACTTAAGCATGGCCACTGACGACACATACGTGGAATGCAAATTCACTAGACTGTATACAGTGGAAATACCTCCGAGAGACAAATGGACAAATGACCAAATGGACTTCAAAGAGGGAAGCCACATTTGGTATACAGATGGATCAAAAAAAGGCGATGATGTTGGATGTGGTATCTACGGTGAGAGGCCAAAGTTCAAAGCTAGCGTCAGCATGGGGAAGGAGGCCTCAATATTTCAGGCTGAACTCTTCCCATTAAATAAATGCGTGGAGATCAATCTTGAAAGAAACCTAAGGAACCAACATATCTACATCAACTCGGACAGCCAAGCTGCTCTGCTGGCACTAGAATCACTAGAGTCCTACTCTAAACTAGTCCAGAATTGTAAAAATAATCTAAACACCCTGGCGAACTCCAACAAAGTCATACTTAGGTGGGTACCAGGGCACTCCGACATTGTAGGAAACGAAAAAGCAGATGAACTTGCAAGGCAGGGCGCAGACACGGCCCTGGTCGGCCCGGAACCGTTCTGTGGCATCACAAAACGGAAAGCATATTCTCTGCTAAACAACGCGGAAAAATCAGAGGCAATCAAGCTCTGGAAGTTCACCAAAGGACAAAAACAAGCTAAAGCCCTGATCGAAGGGTTCAATAGTAAGCTGTCTAAAGAGTTCTTACAATTCAAAAGGCACAAAACCTGCGCAGTGACAAGAATCCTGACAGGACATTGCAAATTGAACAAACACCTGTTTCAAATGGGTATGAAGCAGGACACAACCTGCAGGTTCTGCCAGGAGACAGAGGAGACTGCAATGCACATTCTCTGCTCCTGCGAACCACTCATGCATAAAAGAAGTACCTACCTAGGGCGGCACATAGTGCACCCACAAGAAGTACAACATATCACCGCCCAAAGAATCTGGAATTTCCTGGAGGCAACGGGACTTAACGGTGAACTCTAAAGCAAGGGCTGCCACAATAGATCACTTGCTGGTCGAAGCGACACATTAAGGATCACAAACAAAATAATAATAGCCTTTCAAAGGTGCGCAATCAAAGTATTAAATTAAAAATCAGTCTTTAATATGCATCTTGCATGGGACTTCAATTTTGAATAAATTCCACTCAAACGATGCGGATATACGTAGAAATATCATACAAAAGAAAAAAAATATGTATATAAAAAACCGGCCAAGTGCGAGTCGGACTCGCGCACGAAGGGTTCCGTACAATAAAAATATTTATTCTATTCTGTTTTTAGTATTTGTTGTTATAGCGGCAACAGAAATACATCATCTGTGAAAATTTCAACTGGAACTATCACGGTATCAGTGAGATACAGCCTGGTGACAGACAGACGGACTGACGGACGGACAGCGGAGTCTTAGTAATAGGGTCCCGTTTTACTCTTTGAGTACGGAACCCTAAAAACGATTGTATTAATAGTTTTATCTCACGTTAAAATGACGAAAATAATATTATTATTTTTTCCATAAATTACATAGTTAGACAGACTATTAAATTAGAAATGATATTTTGTACGACAAGTATAGACTTAAACGCAATTTTTGTGGAGATAATTGCAAATTAATGACTTGCTCCATGGTAAACGCGCCGAGAATATTAGTTGGGACGTTATATTTAGCATACGCCCGTTTAATATAGAGCGTATTCGGTGGGTGCCGGCGCGTGCAGATTTCAAATGCATATAACATCAGAAAATTGTATCATAAGAAAGTTTTAATGCTACAGTTGTTTTAATGCTTGATTATACTTTTGATTTTCGTAATAAAATAAAAAGACGCAAGTTCCGTCTCCGTCCGGTCTTACAGATGCTTAGTGAGAACAAATTTCACTTTGGAATAAACATAGGTATTTGATACCACAATCCACCTCTAGGATACCACAATCAGACCTCTGTGACGATAACCTGGTCACCAATTTCAGGTAGCACAAACTTTCTAATAAAAAAAATAGAAGCTGTTCCGTTAAATTGTTTTCAAACAAAACAGTTGACTTAAAAAAAACCTCCCTGTTTTGTAAGTTCATCATCATCATCAACATATCAGCCGAAAGACGTCCACTGCTGGACGTAGGCCTCCCCCAAAGAGTTCCAAAGTGACCGGTCCTGCACCACCCGCATCCAGCGGACTCCCGCGACCTTTACCAGGTCATCAGGTTTTGTAAGTTGGTTTATAATAATTAAGTTTGTTTAGTGGTATAGTTACCGCTGTCAGGCAGCGAGTTGAAGTCCCCGCACAGCAGTAGCTGCACATTCTCGCGCTGACCCGTCATCCGCAGCGTGCGCGCCGAGTCGTCGAGGATGCTGCGCAGCTCGTTGCTCAGCATCATCGTCTGGATCAGCTTCACGTCGCAAAACTCTGGGTCCCAGTGGATGTGTGCCGTGCATACTAAGATCGGCTGCCCGAGCATCGACGAGTCCGTCGGTATACCTGTCAAAGGATTTCATTTGTAATTCACCAGATCCAGATTCTAGCAGATCTCAGAGCGTCGCTATGGTTTATCTATCACGTTCTGATGTGCGTTTGTACACAGTATTTGTATAATTTTTCACCTCACTAGCTCGGAAAGCCATTTCTTATTCTTTAAAAACAGATAGCAAAACTGCATTTATCTACAGTCGCCATCAAAAATATCGGCACATGCACCTTAATGCCTTGAAAATAAAGGTGTGTTCCGATGTTTGTGACGTGCTTGTTTGCTCCGATGTATGTGATGACGACTGTACAAGAGTGCAAGGAATATTTGAAATCCGAACGTGTTATTAGTTACTTTTTTAAACATAATAACATGGCCTGTACCAGTCCAGACAGGACAACTTTCGCCCACCAGTTTTTTCCTCGCTATAGACGGGTGAAAAGATTTGTTTTACACAAGGGTGCAGTATCCTCCGTGTGATGCAACACTCGCTACGCTCAGGATTCTATTTTTAGACTGAGAGAGATTTTCATAGAGTCCATACGCTGGCTCGTAGTTCAACCCTAAAATCCATTGGCTAGCTCGTGTTTCAATTCCACACTCGCGGTAAAAATACAACTTCGCACCCTTGTATAAAAATAGTTATTTACGATACAAGTGCAGAAAATAGGAAATTCGCAACGAGTGGTGATAAATTAGAACACGACCGAAGGGAGTGTTTTAAATCGACACGAGTTGCGAATAACCTATTCGCACGTGTATCGTACAACGTTTCACAGTACAAATGGCTCTTTAAAGTTTCGACATATGCACGGAAAGTGCTCTTTATCACGGACTTTTTGTGGACATCAATAAGCTGTACAAACGGGACCAGGCCCCGTAGCATGGATGGCCTTTATCACGCGACAAGTGACAGGATAGAGCATCCGTCCCTGGCTGACACCGTTCGATAGAACGTGACGACGCGCTTATCCTATCACTTATCGCGTGATAACGCCATCCATGCTACGGGGCCTGCACAGCTCTTGTAAAGATGGCGGGAAACATGTATAGATAAATTAACGAGAGCATGGAATTGCATATGTATATAGTAGTATTGTATGTTTACAGGCTTTCTATATTTGAATTTTCTATTTTCTCGTACTATCAGAATAAAAAGAGGTTTTTTATATATTGAAGAAAAAATACCAAAATAATGTCAGTGTCAAATTGTGAATATTAAATTAAGAGAAAATTATTCTCCTTTTGTTGCAAACGGTACAACCACTACAAATGCAATTCCATGTTCTCGATAATTCATCTATGTGTGTATCTCGTGTGTTCATAAGTTTTGAGACGAATTTAAAAAGTTGAATTTGAAGCAAGAACATGGCCGCATCTTGCTCCGAGTGTTTCGAATTTTGAATTTAGAATCTTGTTATTTGAAATAGTATTTTATGCAATTGTTCTATAAGAAGGGTCTTAAGGCGCTCTTATTAGACGATATTTAGGTATTTGCGGAGGTGAGGCAGACGGAGCGGGAGACGCGCGTCCCGCGCACCCCGCTAACGGCCTTATTCTGTTGGCATCCGTATTCGGCTCGTTTTTGCGGAACATACGATCAAATGTTTGTCTTCTTGAATAGGTAATTGTTTTATTTTTCAAATCTTGGTTGATTTGTGTAAGATTGTCCCCAAATATTTATTGTTTATTTATTTATTTAAATCTATTTTTTTTAAATAAGGAATAATAGGTAGTTACAGTTCTTAAGTTCATCGTAGTATGATGACATCAATTATGGACACTTACTTTCCAAAGATATGTTTAGTACAGATTTCTTCATCATCAATCCACCTATCGTTTTCCCAGTTCCTATGTGGGTGCTTCCGTTTTCCAAATACGTAGAACTGATAAAATAATAGTACATTTTCACTTCCTAAGGGTGAACGTCACCAATTATGGATTGTACTAATATATTACAGGTTTTTTAAACCGAAATAAAATCGATTACTTCTAGGTAAAGTTATAGCGCCGGTTAACACCCGCTTAAGAAACCATCAAAAATAATAAACAAATAGCTATGTTCATCTATTTATCTCCTGGCAAATTATATTATTACCATGTATGTCTTTCCCGCTCACGGGACAATGATGTCCCGGACCTTTGGGAGGCATGCGTGGGGCTAGGTACCTACAAAGTACCAACGGAGCCAACACGTAGAGGCCCTTTTGACAATTTAATGAAATGCAAGGAGTATTATTACCATAATTATTACCTTTGTTACATAAGTATGACTGACTGATCAAAAACTGGATAATTAGACCACTGTTAGTCAGAAGAGCATTTTATTATACAGGGTGGTTATTTTAAGACCAGCAAGTTCTTCAGTACATGACTATGTCTATTAAAAAATGTAATTTGACCAAACATCATATAAAAATAACAAATTCAATTTGTCTCTTAAATACCTAAAAGTGTTATGTCACTGCGCTCGCGCGGCGCGTGCTGCCTACCATGCTACCTCGACCAGCGGCCACACCGCGATGGACCTTGATACTCTCAACAAGCCAACAAAATTGGACTTATACTTGGCTCTATACTCCAGGCAAAATACGGTTTCGAAAATCATTAATTTATAATAGCGTTTTTTTGTATATTTCATTTTTAATCGTTATTCTAAGATGCTTTACACAAGAATCCAACAAATTTTCCAACCGGAAGTAATTATATAAATATAAATTAAGCTTTAATTGTCTTTTTTTGTTTGATTTATATTGAATTTTTTAAAGCAAATGTAAATTTAGGTAAAAGCCTCCTCGATCTCATGCCATTTTTTTCGGTCTTTAGCCAACTGCATCCAGCTAGGTCCGGCGACCTTAGTTATGTCATTGGTCCAACGTCTTCGTCGTCTACCTTTCCTTCTTTTGCCTTGCCCTGACCAGTTTGTTGCTTCCAGTGCCCTTCTTTTCTCCTAATATCTGGCGATATATGGCTTTTACCCGAATGGGGTCCATATAAGAAAGAAAAAATTGCATAAATCTTTTAGATTTAGTAAATATGTACTAACACAAACAATATGGAATAAATAAAGCTTAAATAAATATATATATATATATAAACTAGCTGTTGCACGCGACTTCGTCCACGTATAACATGTTATCGTCTTAATGTTTGTTCCAGAAATTTAAATGTTTGTTTAGTAAAAAAAAACATTGAAATTAGTTTTGTACAGTCAGCATCAGATAGTTAGTAGCAGCCTAGGTAACCAAATATATCGCAACACGTCTTTGTTACTCTATAGTAACAAAGACGTGTTGCGATACATGTGTAAGGATGTGTTACGATATATTTGGCTACTTTGGCTGCTACTAACTATATGACGCTGACTGTACCTAGTCTTTAAGTAAACAGTCTAAAACCGAAGAAACAAATCTCTCTTTATTTCAAAATGTCTTGCTCTCTATACAAACTTAGAACCCTCTTTGAACTCTCATAGTAAATAGTCTGAAACCGAAGTTACAAATTTCTAACTTTAAAAATGTCTTGCTCTCTATATATAATTCGAACCCCCTTTTAACCTTCTTAAGTGATTCATAATTAAAAAACCGAAGTTACAAATCCCTTACTTTAAAAATGTCTTGCTCTCCATACAAACTAGAAGAACTGTATATCCTAGAAGTAGGTATTTTTGTCAAGACCAATCCAAGCATGTTCAGTAACGTTTCAGAAGGCCGCAGATTTCCGACACGTAAACAATACAAACAAAAATTGAAAACTTTGCAGGGTAGCAACAACACAGCGCTAATCAGAGGCGGAATCTTGGGAATGGCACCAAACATTTTCAATAAAATTCCAGACCGAATTAAACACTGGATATTAATAAATTTAAAAGACAATTGACTTCAGATTCAGATTCAGATTTGTTTATTATCATAATTTTACAATTAAAATCATAGTACAATGAATATACAGATAAAAATGTGTTAAAATTATAACTTGTCAGTTACAATAAAATACAATAGATGTGTACAGTTGTGTACAGAATTGTTATTATTTGTAAATAGTTTAATAATACTCATACTCATAGCATAATGCTATTACATAAAATAGAGAAAGAAAACATAATACAAATATTAACGTCAAGCTTTTAAGATCTTGTTATTTAGTAATTTGAAAGAAATTCTTGTAAACTATACAGTGTTTTTTCAAGCAATAGTTGTTTTACATGGAAGCGAAAAGAGTTGTCGTTCGTTATGGTTTTAAGGTTTGAAGGTAGCCGGTTAAAAAGTATTTGTCCTATTAACTTCGGAAGTTTTGTGCCTATTCTAAGTCTGGGCGAGGTTGTTTTGAAGTGGATACTTCTTTGCTCGCGTTCTTGTATAGGGGTACAGTTCAAAATGTATCACGTAACTTCCGGATTAACTTTTTGTAGAGAAGCCTAATCTGATTTCAAATAATTGTTTGTTACATGTTTTAATCCTTCTTTATTTGCTATTAGTTGTTAATCACAAAATGTTATTTAGTTTATGTGACGGGCATGAAAACTATGCTGAAATGACCGCCATTTTCAATGCCTCGCGAGTCAAACGAGCTACGTCAGTCAATGTTGCTATATATACCAATTTATCTGTGCTTATACAGATTTTAGTGAATTAATGCAGATATATATTTTACGGGGACAACCAACAAATAAGTATCCACTTAAACTTAATTAACGGTTGTATCTCGGACACAACCCGCTTCTTTTTAAGTTATTCGCATTTCTCATTGATCTCGAACTATTTTCACCTCTCCTTTGAAATTCATTTGGATAACGTTTAACATACATCAAAACTTCCAATATATAAGTTGAAACTGATAACGATGAACTTAAGATACTAAGTTTTCTTTAATGTTCGCGACACGTGTATCTGTCCTTTGCATAGAGAAGAACTCTAATTGCACGTTTCTGGATCTTTAGGATGCGCTCATAATCCGTACTGTTGCCCCAAAGCATTATCCCGTATGAAAGTTGAGAGTATATGTACGCATAATACAGCTCTTTTAAGCAACTTTCTGACACAAGTGGTCTTAACTGTCTTAGAGCATAGATCCCTCTTGCTAACTTACTGTATAATGTATCTATGTGATCTTTACATGACATTATTGGATCAATCATTTCAATCAATAGATCAATATTTGATTGAAAAGTGTTATTATACCATTAAAGATTACTTAAACGACCCTACGACATAACATGATTCCATTCCAGACATTCCTTAGTTATAATATTCTTTAGTTATAGTATTTTTTGAGAGTTTTTGACATGAATTTGTAGTATTTAACACCAATCACTGTATTGACATTTTTTTTAATTTTTATAAATATATTAGCTGGCTGAAATATTTTGTAAACCTACATTGTGGGTAATGCACAGAAGTCTTATATTTTGTATACCAACAATACTTGTAAAAGTTGTAACCTATGTTTAACAAAATAAATTTAATTGAATTGAAAGTACTTAATTTGTATTCTAATAAGTAATCTTTATGCAAAAATTTAAGTCTCTAGCTCTAAAAATAAAGTTTCCCCCATACAAACTTTGCACCCCTATTTACCCCCTTTAGGGCGGGAATTTCCAAAAATCCTTCTTAGCGTTGCCTACGTTGTAAAAGGTAGTTCTGGTGAAAATTTCAACTATCTAGTTTTAGTAGTTTCGGCTGTGCGTTGATGAGTACCGACAAAAGGTATGTTCACTTAGATAACGTCACATTTATTTGCTTTAGTGGTGGGCTTATTTTTAAAGGGGCGTGGCGGGGGAGGCTTTCTTGGTAGTTATTTGGAGAAACAGCGGTGGCAGAGTGAGTGCGAGATGTGAAACGGCATACTTTAGTGTTTTGTGATGGGTATCATGTGCACAAACAGCTGGCAAAGTTTTGCAGCTGTATAGGGGAACACCCTGTAGTACTTTGTACCCGACTGCCTCAGAAGGAAGTTTATGTTTTTCGAGCGTATGTATCATCATATCAGCCGATAGACGTCCACTGCTGGACATAGGCCTCCCCCAAAGGCTGAACATGTCATATGTGTTACTATACAATGATAATGTTAATCAATGTAATGTAGCTTTTCTTACGCTAAGGAGAGGGGGGTCTCACAAAGTGGTTGAATTTGTCTTACGTAAAAATGAATAGCCCCTAAGTCACATTATTTGCTGTTTAATCGCCCCATGAACGTAAGATGTTCTCACCATTCTCCCAGGCCGCTTCTTTGGTCTTCAGCAGCGCAGCCAAGCCGATGTTATCCTTGGGCATGACGCGGTTCAACATGTTGTCCGAGCCCTCGCTGTTGGCCATCGCTAGCTGGTTAAACTCGATTAGGTGCTCTTTTACTAACGCGAATCTGGAATCAATATCATCAATAATCATTAGTAGGTCCCGATAATGGAACGGATGGTGGAGTTGTTTCAAGGGGATAAACAATCCGCTATCGTGAATGCATATTTATATACTCGTAATATAGGTACTAGCTTCTGTCCACAACTCCGTCCGCGTGGAACTCGTTTATACCATAGCTCCGTACAAACTTTCATCCCCCATTTCACCCCCTCAGAGGATGATTTCCGGGATAAAAACTATCCTATGTCCTTCCCCGGGATTCCGCAGCATCCACTAAGATGGAAGAAGACGACTTTCTGGGGTATCCCTGGATATCATTCTTAATTCTGTCCACTAAAAGGGATCGTGCTGGATATGGCATACAATAGGATAACCTGGGTGATCTCATTAGTAAGACATATTCGTCCAATACGATAACCTGGGTGATCGGGTCAGGTGATCTTAGTGGATGTCGCGTCCAAACTATCTCCATACCAAATTTAATCTCAACCGGTTCAGCGGTGAAGCGTGAAGAGGTAACAGACAGACACACTTTCGCATTTATAATATTAGTATGGATTTTTTTCGCTGCTAGATAACATTCATGAATTAATCAAAACATTTAGTGTAGGTATTTGTTACAAGAAGTAACTTAGAAATAGAAAAAACTACTTGTGAAATGTTTGTGTAAATCAAAATTTGCAACACACTGCAATCGTATTTTTTTGAATCAATGAAAGAAGTATCACTACACGTACTTTGCAGATCTGAAGAAGATGGCACACCCATCTACGTATTTTCTTTCCGACTCGCCCATGGTCTTCGCGCGCGATTTTGGTGAAAAAATGCCATCGTAACCGTCACTTTTTAGCTCTGGTAGGAAGAAGTTGTAAAATTGGTCGGTTTCTACCTCCTGTAAATGTAAATAATGAATGAAGTACAAACATTTAAAATTCAATTAACTTTCCGTTACTATAAATCAAACAGAGTCTTCCAACTAACAAAATACCCACTAACCTGCAAACTAATTAGGTCTGCGGAATAATGTCTGATTTCATCCAGAATCCCTTTTTTCCGGTAATCCCATTCTAACGCCCAACTTGGACAGTAGCCATACATTTGTCTGGTTGCGTATTTGTCGCAAAGGACATTGTAACACATAACCGTGAAGATACCTGAAAATAAAGACAATGTAAACTTAGCTTTTTTTCCTTTTTATTTAACTTTGAATCTGTATAGGTATATAGTTGATTGCCAAGCAATTGTTCCAATTACTGTAACAGTTACGAGACAAGTGGTCGTTTGGAGACCAATTAGCCGACGCTGACGCTTTATTACAATGGCGGCGCATGTTGCGTGGCAAATGTAAAGCCAGTTAAGTGTTCTAATTTAACGGAGAGCTGTTTTCTGTTGCTTCGTGATCGCGACCTCACCAGCGAGAGACGCTAGCTGGTCGGCACGCGCCACAATAGTTAGTATTTGTGTAATTGCATATCTCCGGCCGCCGCGTCCATATACCGTGACTCGGCGACTTTTCCCGGCGTGAAACAATTATGTATTCTTTCGAATGGGGATGAAAATGAGCCGTTTAGCAGTCACTCAAGCCGTCATCTTGCGAGCCTGCGGGCCAGTCGTGAGGGATGTATTAGAAACATTCTTGATGATTGGATAATGGCATATGCATTTGCTTGGAAGTGCTCGACAGCTCGCAAGCATCTAAGTATGATAGAGACATACAAATCCGTCATAGGTAGGTACTTAACAAGGTAGTAAGAAGACTGAAATGGTCTCTTTGGAAATTAGACATATGGGTCCTTTACTAGGCGGTTTCAACGTATCCCCTTATTACGTAAACCAACGTAGCACGACTGTGCTCTCTCACGCTCCACGCCATTATCTCAGATTTATGCGGACGCGGTGCGCTCGCAGTCGCACCCGTCTCATTACGCGGATCAAAAAGCGCTGGGACGATGAAGCCAACCGTCTAAATGTCAACTTCGTGGAAGACCTTGGCGGCGCAATTATCTACATTTAATCGCTCCTGATCTCCGTCAATCAACAGAAAATATAGCTACAATGCAGTGGTGTAAGTTCAAGACAAAGAGGTGTATAACAGAAGAATGACTGCCAGAGAGACAGGACAATAGCGGGAGATGAGCATAGAGTTGTGGTACGGACAAATTGATAACGATCACAACTCGCACCGCACTCACGCTCATGCTAATCTTCAAGGAGTCAATGTCACCCAACAGCGATCAATGCTGCCGCAGCACGTGCTTTTGTCCATTGTATGCGCGATGCAATTCACTAGAGACGTGGCGCACATGCCAAACGTCGCATAACAATACCTACGCACATCGATACTAGACCGTTTTGAAGACGCCTACATGCAGTCGAAGCGAATTGAAAGCTCTACCCTAGCGCAAAAGTAAATGCTAATATTGCGCAATATATGGACGCGTGTCATCATTTCAAATAAATAGACAACGATGATGAAATATAACGTGCATAAGTACGTGTCGCATCGATCACCGAACAATGAAGGAAGGTGTCTACATTTGAAAGGTAGACCCATTGTGTGACAAACTTAATGCATTTTATAGGACTCCATTGCAGTCCATACCACACATGTCACATATTATGCCGGGTTCGGAGGATGGTGTGATGTGTAGAGCAAAAAGGAGCAATCGGAAAAGGCGTGGTGGCGGCGGATGTCGGACGGCAAGTGAAGCATGTCACGACGGGAGTGGGTGTGTCTGCCGCACCGCAACGCACCGGTTTTCGTCCACAACCACGTCAGCCACCACGTAAAATCACACACAATCTACTAAGTAATAGAGAGTCCATTAATTAAGATACCTACTACAATACACAGGGTTATTTACATAAATAGGTATTATGTGAGTAAATTACGGAAGTTCTACTTAAAACGTAAAATGAAAAGGGTCGATATAAACTTTATAATTATAATTATTATAAACGTCCCTCATTTTCGAAATGTCGCCACAAACAGGCCCAGTAATTTGTTATGTTTGTTCATGCAAATAGGTAACTTCTTTTGTATGATGACATGATATCCTCCCAGATGTATCTGTCGACGGCGACATCCTGACTAACTGATGGTACGTTGAGATCTTACCTTCTTGCATAGTTTAGGAACATTAGACAACGATACCTAATAGTAAATGTATTGTGTATAGTATATATATTTATTGTATATATACCTTTCTCCTGAAAAAAAAATTGAGATACTGACAAATTTTAACGCAGTTTTGCCTAACATTTCAACTCATCGCTATCTCTCTTAGGTTCTCTATTTTTGACGATGCCATCAACTCAATTATAGCTTGTAAATTAAATCTCTTTAACAATACTTCCGAATTACTATTCCAAATCAATCCCCACATGGCTCTTTTCATAATTCGGTTCTGCCTTTTCACCCCAAAATTCATGTATTTACTTCGCAGCATGGAAATTTCCATTCATCCTATCTGCCATCGACGACTCTCTACAATCCACTCTGTCTAAAGTCTTAAACATAAGTTTCGATTTCAGTTCTTGGTCCCAAGCGGTTCTCCCAATAACATTCGGTGGTCTGGGCGTCCGTTCCTCATCCAGCGTGGCATTACCGGCTTTCCTGTCCTCCGCCTACGGCTCGATGTCTCTTGTCAGTATTATTTTAAATAAACCACAGATACTTGACACGGAGATAGCGAGCCTGGCCGAAGCCAGGAGAGCCTGGTGTGACTCGTGCCCAGGTGCAGACGTCCCCGACTCAATGCACGTTCAGAGAGCTTGGGATACTCCACGCCTCAAGGTAACCCATGCTTCACTTCTTGCCAATAGTCCGGACGACTCAGATCGTGCTCGTATCCTGGCTGTTTCGGCGAGCGAGTCGGGGCACTGACTGCATGCTCTCCCATCACGGAACGTAGGCACAGTTCTGAACCCAAGCTGTCTGAGAATATCGGTATGCCTCAGACTTGGAGCCAGAATTTGTGTCGCTCATTCGTGTAACTGTGGGAGGGCCGTGGACCAGCGGCGCTTGCTGTGGAAACCTTGGTCCTTGGTCGTCAGATATGAGGAATTTCATTAAGGCCTTGTCTTCGCGGCTGGTCCAAGCAACAGGAGACCCCAGAGCTGGCGCTTACCTCTCGCAACGTATTTCCATTGCGATTCAGAGAGGTAATGCTGCCAGCGTAATGGGGTCCATGCCGCAGTCTGACCTCTTAAAGGCGGTATTCTTTTTATAACTTCCCCTTTTTATGTTTTTTGTTTATAGTTATAACCTATTTTAATGTTATTTGATATGTAGTATAATTTATAGTTCAAACTATAGTTCATTCTCTTACTCGTATTATTTGATTCTCTAAACCGAAATATTCAATATTCATTACGAAACATCGAACCTATCGCCAGATTCGTGTAAAGTTTTATTATTTTGAAAAACATATCCAACAAATAGAAGAATAGTACATTACATCAGAGGCCGGGAATACACGGATATCCGGCCAAGTAGGTATAGATATACGAGGTAGAGATACGAGGCCGGGAATCCGTTTTCACGCCGAGGCATGTTTATTGCTTTTCTCAAACATGCAATGAAATAAATCAATTAAAAGGTTACTTTGCAGGCCTAGGCCTGAAAAGTTGTATGAAATCCCATTTCAGGCCGCCTCAAGATGCTGCGCCCGAAAAAGGATACTTTCGAGTCTATTATAAGGAACGTAAAGGGAATATTTCATTGCATGTTGGAGAAAATGCTTTTACATACAACTGATATTGCTGTTCATGTCTAATTTGGCCAGTCATTGCTTATTAGTTCTGAATGTTCAGTGAAATTTGCTCCATAATTGCGTACCTAGGTAGATAGTACTTTTTATTGCAGAGTGATCTGACTCAAAACGTTGATTTAATTATGTAAAGGCACCTATTCGTATTGGTGTTACAGAGTTCTCATTAGTGCACGTAGAGTTCAGATCGGGCTTCGCAATATGCAATATGAGTATGACGTAAGAACTCAATAGGTGCTAACAAGCTGTTGTTAGCAGGCATTATTTGGAACGTGCCTGCTCGGTATTAATTTACAGATTTCACATATAGTAATGATAAATTTGTTTCATTCATTACACATGGCTATTTGTTTAATGATTGATAATTGGTATTTGATTGGTATCCTTTATCTCGCATAAGGCAGAAAATATATGATGGACAAACTTGTTTGAAGGATAACACAAGCAAATAATTAATCATAAGGTGGGGCGAAACATTGACAGGTATATTCTCGACGATCGTCGTACAGCCGTAGTCGTTCATAATAATTTGCATAAGAAAGGCCATAATTGCGCCGGATCGAGGCACTATTGCGAATATGGTGCACCGTGGAGCAATGCAACATATGGTTGGTTCGTATGAGAGCGCACATCTGGTCTAATTATTACGTTTGCTGAGTAATTTAACGAGGCCGGAGGCGGCGGTTGTTAAAGAATAGACATATTGCGAAAATATTTTATATGCTATATCGATGTTCGTAAATCTATGTCATTAAATGAATTTTATAATTATATCATGAATACTAAGCAGTCTGTATAGTGGAAGCGAAAATTTTCAGTAGCGATCATAATTAGCTCTGCTCGGCTCGTTAATAGTGTCTGCTTGTTAGTGTGTCGCGAATAAATGTCTGATGCTGATTCTGAATTACCTTTAGACATTAACATTATCGACTTATACTTTACAACATATATGTTTAATTTTAAGTTCTCATAATAAGTTAATTGTAAAATTCTTAACGAGATCTTTAAACCTAAACCCACATTCGACAATATCACGAACGCTCTGAATTTGATTCCAAGTGGCTACTGACTAGATCTAGAGGCGCCATTCAACAGAGCGTCTGAATTCACGGACAGTATGAAACCTCGCAAATCATGTGACAAAGCCGATATCACGATATTTGCAACAAAATGCCTTTTGAAATATAGTATGGCCGTGGTAGGGATACGTGTAGTTATATAAAGCAGCTCCCAAAGGTTTTGATAAGTAACTGTTTTAGTGGTTAGTATATCTCATAACCAAGCAGGGTGCTAGAAGTGGGCAATAAACGCATCACTTGTGCGGTTCCGCAGACAAGAGGTCCTTCGTCTGTTTCGCCGGCCACTCTAGCCGTAGGATTTCTCTTGGGAATATACGAGTAACCTGACGTGTGCGGGAAGTACGGATCGCATTTGTAAGATTCATGCATGCCCATTAATCACATGTAATGGGTTAAATGCAATTGCAGTTACCTCGAGAATAGCATCAGGCCATACGTGAATGATTTACAGTATGTTAAGTCAGCACGCTCTTGAAGAGTTTGAATTGGTTACTGTTTTTATTTTAATTAACAGGACGGTATGAAAAGCATATGAAAGTAGTTTAATATAACCATTATTTTTCCTACAATTAGTTTTTTTTAAAGATTTTTAAAGTGGCCAAGCTGAAATTTTTAAGGGAAAAAAGAGAATTATCTCGAAAATTATTCACTTTTGCATGATGCATTGTGGTGTCCAAAAAGTTGCAATCAACCTATACTTAACCCCTTAATCGGAATTCGTTCAATTACCAGTAGATACGAAATTCATTGCTGATTTCCAGTTTTCACAATGTGACAGCTGAGACAAAGTCGCGTATCGTGAAGAGTTATATCGAATAAATAAATTTTATTGTCAAATAAATAAAACAGCACTTATTGTACCCGCTGTATAACTCACGGATTGTGACATTCCGAAGTACACCGCAAGACATTTTGATATACTAGGTACTAGTGCTATTTTATGCGTACCATTCGACTAATATATAATTATTTGTTAGTAGGTAAACAGAATTTGACACTTCACGTATCTTCTTCGAATAACCAGCTCACACGAATCGTAGTCTATTCAGACTAAAATATGGGACGATTTTTGGGTTAAATATACGAAACTAGCGTACCTATTTACACTAAAACTATATAGCTGTGGAAATCATCATTTTGAAAACGACTATTAAATGTAGACATCTAAGGACTAATCTAAGGACAAAATAAAGTCGAATTAAGTTTCAGGTTCATTCGATCAAGTTTTCTTAAACATGCAATGAAATATTGACATTATATTCCTTATAAACTTGCTTCAGGTACGGCGAGACGAGACCTTCTTTTGTCTAAATATCAATTCGTGACACACCACCATGGATCATGGCGTTCAGATGTTAAAAAAAACGTATAGTCCAGGCAATGAACTGACAACTTGTATGGAAAAAAATCCAAATTTGGAAATAATTTAAATAATTACCTAGAAGCAGTATTCAACAAAATATCAGACATAAAAAAAATCTCAATTAGCTCCTGAAACGTCGGTAAAATTATGAATAAATGTTTTAATCTTTATTTTGGTTAATGTACATTTGCTCTAAAATATTCAATATAAATCAAACAAAAAAAAGACAAAAATGCTTAATTTAAATCTATATAATTACTTACTTTCGGGTGGAAAAGTTTATTCGAATTTTAAATAAAGCATCTTAGAATGACGTTTTAAAATGAAATAAACAAAAAAAACGCTGTTATATTAATGTTTTTCGTAACCGTATTTTGCCTGGAGTATTATATTTTATTTCATTGCGTGTTTGAGAAAAGTACTATACATAGGTACCTCGGCGTGAAAAGGGACTGCCGGCCTCGTATTCCTATCCGGCAATCCCTCTTTTCCCAGCCTCTGTAGTAATGTATTAATAAACCAAGATCAGTCCATGCAATATTGAAATAAAAAATATATCAACACGTGCTTAAAGTGTCTTCTCTTTTTTTTTTGGCTTTCTGGCCAACTGAGTCGACTCAATTTTGCCTTAAAGTGTCTTATCGCAAAGCGAAAGCGATGAATGGCAAATGGTGACTAGTGTCCGACCGAAACATGTTTTTTTGCCCAAACCGAAGGATCGGCTTTGGCTCGAAGTAGTTTCGGCCGAAACCGAAACCGAACCTTTTGTACACTTGTTAAAATCGTTCAAAAAATGACGTAAAACCGCTTTTATACACATATTAACAATGTAACACCTGAAACTTGTGAAGATTGTATAAAATAAAACAAGGTTTACTACAAGTTACCATAATTCCGGGCACAAGCACACAAAGCGTCACATCACTGAGCCGGTGGCCGGCGAGCTACGCCATATTGCCGGTTGGCACGAGCGCACCCGGAGTACCGTTTCGTAAGTTTCGGCCCGGCCGAAAGTTTCGGTCGTTTTTTTGGCCGAAACCGAAACTACGGCCGAAACATGATTTTTTTGCCGAAACTGGCCGAAACCGAACCTTCGGTCGGACACTAATCCTAACCCACGCTGCTACAAAATACTAAACACAGTCTGACGTAAGGTCTATTTGGTAAAGCATATTTTAGAATCGTTATATATACAACTTAATATTATTATAGCTATGTCACATATCTATTCTCTGATAAAATAAGGCTTGAAAGTAACCATAATATGGGCCCTCGGCAAGTTCTACCCGCACCCGTGCCGGTACGGTAACATCATGTCAACTCGCTGTATGCTCCATTGCGTGAGACGGGAAGGAAACAGAAATGAATAAACAGAAAATTTGCGCATTTATGTTATTGCATCTAGCTAGGTTTACCTATCACCTAGCATTTTTAGCAAAGTTTCAACCGGTTACATACGGCAATTAAAGCTCACTTTTAATTTTCCTCGTTTGTTAACAATTATATTAATAATTTATAGAAACTCTTATTTCTAAAATGGTAACAAAACAAAAAAACTAAATGATTGACTTAAAAAAATTAATGTATGTACTTAGTTAGGTATATAGCTATAGGTATCTAGAAGTAGAAATGCTCTAATGGTTAATGACTAAGTTTACATGTGATACTGATACCTTTAAATTTAACCCTCTTAATTAATTCGTCATTAATTTAACGTCAGTTTATTTAGAAAGTTATTCGTGAAAATACTTTTTGTCTATTATTTTCAACAGTTTATTCGTTTTCATATCGAACCGATGCCAAGTCGAACCAAGCTCGTTCAATGCGATGCTGACATCAAATATTTGATTTCCAGACGTGGAGGTTTAACATATTCGAATCAAACGTAAAGTTTATAGCTAATGTGTCGTTTATAAACATGGGCTTATCAATTGTACGTATAACGGTACTTCCACGTATGAAAGATTCATGTAAGAGTCACGTTCGGGACCGATCCTGTATCCCGAAGCTCTCGTATGAGAACATTACCATAGTGATGGCGGGGCGGACCGCGGTTGACTATATTTATGGGACGCGCCGCGTGCGCCGCGCCCATCGTGCCACTATGACACTTTATTAATGATCCACTCGCTAAGAATCTTATAGCATCGTGTAAGGTATTAGATGTTTGCAAATTAAAATATGGACCTACCTCTACCTACTTGAGTTCGATAGTTAAGTAACAATCATTCCGGGTTATTAATTATGGTAATCGAATTACTTAATGAGAAATAAATCGTAAAAGAATAACACGTATGTAGATAGATAGATATAATAGATATTCCTTTTGCTAGAATAAAAAATGCCAATAAATGAAAAGCTGTGTTTTATGTACTTACACGTGGGACGAGTTCTGTTCGGTCGCGTTAATGGTATCCAAGGCCTCTGTGGCGGCAAGGTGGCAGTTACTGTAACAAAAGAAATCAAATTTTAAAAGATGAACCGCTTCACCGCTATTCATTTTAAACAACGGATCTATTGAATATCAGATCGATGAAAAAATTCATTTGCGAGCTTCCGCGCAATCGCAAAAAGCCAACAATATCCTTACCGTTATTGTTGTTCGTGCTTCGTGCCCGAGAGTACAGTGTAGATTTATTTGCAATTAAAGGCGTACATTCTGCAATCGCATTAAGCGAACCCTCATAATTCGCGGAGGGAGCAAAAAGTTGCTCGTTTGATAATGCAATCGCTGGCTAACATCTCTGGGTTCGATTTACATTTGTAACTGTTTGAACAAAGCCAACTAACAAACCTAGGCCTATTGTTCCTCTTAGTATGCACACTAAATGAGAAACAGAGTTGCATGTGCCTACATAGGAAAACTCACACCGCTACAATAATCGCAGAAATCAAATAAAACGCCACCTATCGTTATATTATTTTTTGTTTATACTAATCTATGTATAATAATAGTATATAAAGAGGTAGCATTTCGGAGTTTAATTTAACAGTAGCCACTTACTAGTATAGCCTAAATGAAGTTACATAAAACTTATATAATACATGCCATTTGATATTGATAATCTGAACCAAAATAAAAAAAGGATATGCTTTCGTAGTCTAATGCAATGATAAAAGTTAGCTTTCGTAGAGTTTTAATATGGCCAAAGATACACAACTATTAATATAAAAGACGCAAACAAAAATATGTTGATGCAGCCATCGTGACTTAATAATTTCTGAGTGGATCAGATCAGAGATAAGATAAAACATATTTGTTTCCGAGTGCTTTGCAGTAACTTGCTACTCTCCTGACGAAACATAATGGGTAATAGATTAGACACTAGCCTAGGTGGGTGTAACGTTGAACAATATTATGGTCACATATTGTTTTATTTCAATACCGGCTCGCTACATAATCAATGTCAAAGTTTTCAATAGGATATGTCAATAGATGGTTGTAAAAAAATTTAATACGTCTATTCATTTGAGTTTAACGCTCCTGCCCACGTCGCTAAACATGTATATATATAATTAGGAACTGTAACTAAGCTTTTATTTATACCTATTAATTATCTTATTCAGCTTAATAAGGCTTGTTTTATGGTGACTAGACGCTACGATATATTACTTTTAAAAGGTATTCAAATAACTGGGTCATATTTTGTTTTAACTATTATCACGAAGTAGTGGGTAAATGTGTGGTAAGTTTTATCATGTAGCAATTTATTGAAGGGTGTATGTAGATCGTCAAGCAAGTGGTGTGTCTCATCGATGGTAGAGTCTCGCGGGCAGAGGTGGCAGAGGCGTGAAGCCGGTGCAACGGGCGCGCAGGCGTCGCCTCATTACACTTTGTAATTAGGGCCGTGGGCTGCGTGCAAGCCGCGGCCCTGCACTAAATCACGACAGGCCTGGTTTAACATGCGCGACCGGCGCCCTCCGAACGGGCATAGCTCACAGCGTCACAATGTACCTCTTTACCCACGGCTTATTGAATATTTAATGTAAAAAAAACAACTCTGCTGTGGAAAGGACGTCCTTTACATATTTGGACGTAAACAATACAGTAAGGTTGTTCACGCTAGGCTTTTCTTGACGTTTCATTATCGCCATTTATAGACGTCGATAACTGCATAAGTCAAAGATTCGCGCCGAGGCGACTTTCTCGAGAGAACTCTGGTGCTCGTCACGAAGTTCCGACAGCGCTAACAAGGCGGTACAAGCCAAACAACAAGGTGGTGCCAGAACCAACACACGAGTGGCGAAATGAGTGAAAGTCGAATGAACACTAGATAGGCTGGATAATGATAAGAATCAACACACTCTTCACATTGTTCGCGCTCCGATACATGAGATAAGGCTTTCTCCGTTCGTCTCTCGCGAGCTACCGTGAAGATGCTTTGTAGTTTACGAGCCTACATTTGCAAAACAGGGACAACTTTTTATTTTACAGTCACCTATACTACTGCTTCTGTTACTAGCATTGTAATGGTATTTTGATTTTTAATAATTCTAACAATAGACCAGTAGGTACTAAAAGACCAGTTCAGTAATCTGTAAAACACTACGAAATTTCAAACAAGTAATAATAGTTACTAAAATTATTAATTGTTAAACGGAACGCAGCAATTACTGTGGCATAAACCTACAAGCAGTAGAGATTTATTAAGTCAAGTTAGTTAGAAAAATGTATGTGTAGTACTTGTAGTTCACGTTAACAATTACATAATTATAACGATGTATAAATAGTATTTATGCAATTTGGCGAGCATCGCAATTAAATACGCCACAAGCGTTTTTAGATCAGTTATACACTTTTGCATACAATACTTTTTCTACGACGAGTTTTATAGTATTTTATGCAACTGTTGTATAAGAAGGGTCTTAAAACGCGAGCGGCGTGGGTTGCGATGCGAGCCTTGGCGAGCATCGCAATTAAAGACGCCACGAGCGTTTTTAGACCAGTTATACACCGTTGCATACAATACTTTTTCTACGACAAATTTTAAATAAACAGCAGACTACAGAATAGTTAAACTTTTCAGGCCGCAAGTTTTCTATTCGTATTTTTGCTACTCACGCAATTTCTTCAGGAGTGCAGTTATTAATTTCTTCGACCATTTTAAAAGGAACGTACACTTTTGTCTTCACAAACACGAATAAAATCTTATTAGTTTAGGACTAATAGTTTATCATCTTTCGTCTTTTCATTTTGAACTGTATTTTGGTGGCAAATCGGAAATGTGACACCTCTTCCTTATGGTTTGTTTTGTTTTTAATTTGTTTGCACTTGCCATCCGAACCAAACCGAATCCGGACCTGGACCGATTCTAACTGTTTATTTTTATAAATAATACCAAGAATTTATAAAACAAGTAATTTAACACACAATAGATGATGCTTTATTATTATTGTAGTAAATAATTTATAATATACAAATTTTAAGTCGTAAATAAATATTTTTATTGTGTAATATTTGTTGCTGCAAAATAGCGGCCGATTAAAAAAAAATTAAACAGTGCTTTTATGAAAAATGTATGAACCAAAAAAGTACGCTAAACAGTGCGTTTTGGGCTATGGCCCAAATAATAGAGCAGAGTTTTTCGACGACTTATTATTGGTGTCATTGTATTTGAGCTACAGCTAAAGTCTAAGAGAGGTAGGGCACAGCGGAATGTCATCTCGCTCGTATATGGAGCAGCCCAACTGGGGAAGTACCTCCACCTTACAGAAGACCGCAGCCATAATAGCAACACTGCTTTGTAGTGTTGTTATATTATTGCATGCTATGACGCATGTGGTGTTGTGTTCCTGGTGGTGAGTAAGGTCGCCAGAGCTCCCTAGGGTGCGCTGTGTTGGGAGTGAGGGACCTGCATGTCTCTATCTGCCAACACAGCGAATCCTCAAGTGAATAAAGGGTCGGCAACACACTTGTGATTCTTCTGGAGTTACGAGTGTCTATAGGCGACGGTACCAGCTTAACATCAGGCAGGCCGTAAGCTTGTTAGCCACCGTCGAAGTATAAAAAAAAGCCTATATAAATGACAGATAACGGTACAGGATTAGAAAAAAATTTTTACGACTGCCCACATTTTATTGATTAGATAGAAATATAAATTACAGTAACAATAGAAAAAGAGCAAAAAATTTGGTGAGTTTTTTGAGAAACTCTAATGAAATGCAAATCAATACGGAAGTGCATGGTGTGAATAGGTAATAGCAAAATGTGGTCATGACTTTTAATATGAGCAGTCTAGACATTTAATATTATTTATGAGCATAAAATAATATCAAACGACCCGAGGGCACGAGGTTAATCAATTCCATGCAAAACATTTTCAGTCCATTGACTATAAGCATCTTCGCTAGACGCTGCGGAGCCGATGGAGCGAAAACCGGTATCAAGCCTCTCATAATAGAGCAAAAACTATCCTGCACTATGAGAAAACTAAACGAATGGATGTAGTTGGTATAATCGCTACCAAATATCGATTTAATTGCATGGATTAAACGTGTTTCGTAATTTTAAAATACATAAATGCATGGCAAATGGATTCGCCCACAAATAATCCATGACTTCGTATCGTGTACCTTTTTAAGAAGTCAGTATACGTGACGTGACCGAGCCGTTTATAACTCTTTGTCATTGTCCTTCTGGATTAACGAACAAAAATACGGTGTCGCTCACCGCTCAGATCGTGCTGTCCTGCGTGAGGAAACTGCTCAAACGTCCGTATATGTGCGAATATTTTCTATCGTTCTGTTCAACTTTATGAAGCCATTTCATCATTATTTCCATTTTCTTGAACTGACATTGACGTTAACAATCAGTTGTTTATTCTTATTCAATAGTGCATGTTGTTAGGGGAAAATACTTCACTTTCGGATACCGGTTCCATATTTTAGTATGTTGCTTGTTAGGCATGTCCCCTGAATTCCAAAACTGCCGGGAAACAACCTCTAAGGAGTCGATCTCCCCTGTAATGACGTCATCAAAAACACGGCCGCGCTTGGAAAAGTTTAAATTACACCCAAACCATGCAACGTAGGTTTGGTACACATGTGGGGTACCAAATGAAAGCTGAATAAATTGTCAATAGTTCAATCATACATTATATTTCAATAATATAATTTATAATTGAACTACATCGCTCGCCAAGGCTCGCATCGCACCCACGCCACTCGCCTTTTAAGACCCTTCTTATACAATAGTTGCATAAAATACTATAACAACATACTAAAAGTTCGTGCAGGTTTCTGGAAAATAGAAATTTCGATAAAAAATTTCTTGTAGGGAAAACTCGCTTTGCCTTGTTGGTTTTTTGAGCACAATTTTCCCAATTCAGCTCTTGACTTAAAATAAAAAACTAAAATGTAAAGCTGAAATACTACATATTATTTGTGTTGTACATTACATTCGTGTATCTTTTCTAGTTTTGCCGCAAAGTCTGAAAGTCCTTAGATTCTTCTTTGATTTTTGTATAATTTTGCAAATAGTACCTAAACTGGCGTATATGAAGGGTCCACGGAAAGAACATTTCTAGTCACTTTTTTTTGAAAATGTAATTTTAATGCCAAAATGTAGAGCAAGTAATAAACTATTTCATCACACTTGCTCATTAATGGCGTTATTCCTTGCTTGTATACAGAAGGACAATGGCCTAAATTGTTCCCACGGGAAATAATGGCCCCATGGGAGTAATGAGCTTGTGTGTGATCTGATTGGTTAAGCAAATCTGCACGGCAAGAATTCTGCTCTGTGATTGGTTGGAAAATAAAATAGAATATAATCGAATGCAGAACCCTGCAAGAACCACATGCTCCATGCTCTGTGATTGGTTGAAATATTGAAGCTTCGCCCTCCACTCGCACTGATCTAGAAGTGAAGTTGTCAATTTCGTCAACATTTGATTGATGCGCTTGTATAAAACATAGGTTTTTCTGTCTTTTGTGGTTATTTATTTCCTCGCAAATGTGATGAAAAACATTGTGTACTGTAACTCGAGTCATCAAAAGCCCTCCGCCTTACGGCGTCGGGCTCCTGAGAGACTCTCGTTTGCAATATTCCTCATACGCCCCTTGTTAAACAATGTACTATTATTGTTACCCATTATCTACCGGTAAATGTTACCAGAAATATCAGAGCTCAAAAGTATAGAACTGTTACTGCGCTGCGCCGCCATCGGATTAAACTACAACTTAAGGCATCTCTAAAAACTGGTACGTACATAAAATCGGCATATTTTTTTTTTTAAATAACGAACTATATTCTTTTCTTTTAATTGCAACAAAAAGCAATTAGTACTTTTGACAAACTGTCAACATGGGGCGAATTAGCTTACACGTTCGTAAAAATATTTTGGACGATTTGGTGCAAAATAAAAGGTATGACGATTAGAAAACTGTTTAAAATGTACCACTTGAGTCCCGCGGGCGTGCCCAAGATAATAAATAAATTTGGTGACTTCTGTACTCTTCAAGATTTGCCAAAATTTGGAAGAAAACCGGGGACAACCGACTTGGCATGAGAAAAGAAAGTTGTAAGAATGTTTAAACAAAATCCGTCCCTTTCAATTCGAGATGCGGCAAAAAGAGCCAAAACTTCTTCGGCTATGATATAAAGAATTAAACTAAGATGCAACCTAAAAACCTATAAAAAACTAAAACAACCAAAACGAGATGAAAATCAAACAATAGCTGTCAGAAAACTGGCAAGGAAATTATACGACTGTATATTGACCAAGAAAAATCAGTGCATTATAATGGATGACGAGACCTATTGCAGATTGGACTTTAAAGCCTTACCAGGACCTCAATTTATTACGGTGCCGGCTTATAGAAGGTTACTCGAAAACATAAGGCCATCAACATCGAGAAATTCGGCAAAAAAGTATTAGTGTGGCAAGCGATTTTTCAATGCGGTATGCGATCGCAATCCTTCTTTACTACAGGGACTTTGAACGCTACGGTATACAGTGACGAGTGCTAACAGAAAAGATTACTACCACTAATAAAGAAACACAGGACACTTTATTTTGGCCAGACTTGGCTTCTTGTCACAAAGCCTTGTATAAAGCCGATAAGGTAGAAAAAGTGGATAAGGAGATGAATCCTCCCAATTGCCCAGAAGTTCACCCAATTGAGCGATATTGGGCTATCATGAAACGACACCTCTAAAAAAACGTCAATGCTGCCACCCTCAGTTGACAATTAAAAAAAAAAGTAGAACAGGGCATCATCAAATATGTCAAAAGTGATCGTCCAGAATTGAATGAGACACATCAAAAAGAAAGTTAGGTTGCAGGCAAAATAGATATAATACGACGAATTCATTCAAAATAGTTTTTTATAAAGACCTTATTTTTCAGTTTCTTTTTGTTTCATCATCAGTTTTCAGACAGAATAAAAATAATACCATTTTGAAGTTGTCTACTTTCTTTCCGATACGATCCTTACATATTACTATTTACGACTTACACTTGAACTGGTCATAAAGCATAAACGAGCATTATTCATATTAGCATTACTTCGATACGAATTCGCGGCTGTTCGCCTAAGTTGGTAGTTACGTAGTTAGATAATAATTGCAAGCTAATTCCAAGTAGTAAAGACAAATTGACAGGCTGCATGTAACGGATGTCGTGCGATTATCGAACAAAGTGTTTATGCGATGGATGACAGTAAGCGGCCCTACCGTCCGCGTCCTGCCCAATAAAGCAATTGACCTTATTGAACTGTTGGATTACTTTACCAGCACTATTATTTTGATTAAATCTGACTAGATAGAATGTGACTATTAAATTAATTAACGACGACGTTTTTCAACATGCAACGTATACATTGTTGCTAGTGTTTACGTTTGAACTTTTTACCCAGGTATGTGAGTTGTAGTTAAATTAGACATAATTCTAAAAGTGACATTAAGGCAGAAGAGAAAGATACTTAAGCGAGCAGATTTATTCATATTTCGTACAATCCACTGCAGCATATACCATATTGTTTAATATGCGATAGATACCAAGACGAACGACAGTCACGAACTTTTACTATAATTACTGATGGGATGACATCACGGTTACATTATTTGGCGTCACGCTATTTTGATGATCGTTTGTCGCTGCGCTTCGATGAGCCCCACGGGGGGCTGTTTTTACAATTTTAGTATCGATGGCTACGGATTGCACAAAGCCCAAAGTAGTGGAAGTAACTTTTTCTTATGCCAATGTACATAATTGTTCAGCTTCTGTATGTCGTCAAAGTCTCTGAACTCGATTTTTTCTTAAGCTTTACACATTTTTACTTAAAACCATCTCAATTTATTTTCCTTAAGAAAAATATACCTACCGGCTTTTGATATTAATTTGCTTTTTTTTTGTCGAATACCGATTAAAATATTGTTGATTGGGCGGCACGGCCCGGCATCAGCGGCGGCGAGTACAATGTGCATTTTTTGTTGGGTCAATCTTATTCACATCGCGACTAACTCTGTATGTAATCATCGTGTTTGCCCACGCGGCGATGTCCTCGCGTCCGTTCACGGCCAAGGCCAGAGTGATAATAAATAAACGCGCAATGATGAACGACGTGCGAAGCTACCAAGCAAAAAACAAGCGCGCGCGCAAGCCCACGTGGGGAGTCTTTATGAGCCTCTGACAACATTTAATGGCTCGGAAAATTACAAAGCTACCGAACAATTTAACTCAACGCATCATTTTAATGAAAACGTTTCGAGTGACAGCGTCAATAGCTTTGTAGCACGATTAAAAAAAAACGATACAATCATCAGGTTTATAGTACCTTCAACTATAACAATATTCAAATACAAATAACTGCAAAGAAGTGCCATGGCAATATTTCGTTAATATTAAAAAGTATTTTTGTTCAGCATTTGGCTTGAATTACGCCACCGACACTCTTCTCATACTTTTAACGGTAGCAGGTCGCAAGCGTAGCCACCTTCGCCGGTTCTTAAAATAAGCGATCTTTATGGGATTAAAAGTTTGCAATATTTGCTAAACTGGATTGGCATTCACAAGAGTTAAGCCCTACCCGCTGCCAGGTTCTACAAGTTTCCGTCCAACAACTTACATGTACCTAAGTAATTAATAAATATGTGATGTAAATAATAATTAAGTTTCCGCCAAAAATTTCATTTTTGGTACAAGCTTTTACTGCTGACTGTACTTTTTTCTGCATACCATCATCAAGTACTCATTTAGACGATTCTAACGAGCCCAAACTCGATGGGGTTGTGTCGTTTTATTGCGGAATTCGTATGGCCACTTTCCAGCTCCAGCATCAGATCAGCTCCAAGTCAAAGACAACTTACATAGGTACTTACATATTTACATACATATACGAACAGTGCAAGTTAATATAAAGCTTGTAAAAACACAGTTAGTGACAGCGAATAGCTCCTTTATGAGTTTTACTAGTAGTAACAACGTAAACAGTAAGAGTGAATTCGTCGGAAATAACTATTGCTGGATAAACCCTGACTTTAATTTATTAACATACTGATATTGCTAAAACGTTATATCTACAATCTGACTGAATCATGAGAACATGAGACCCAAAACAAAAAGGCATATATATATTATATATATATATATATAAATATTATAAGAAGACTGTTTTTGGCCGTACCTCTTCACAGGGAGTGGTTAGAAGGTCTTACGTTCGGATAAGATCTACACTCGACAGATATTCGCTCTCGCATGCATATCACGCGCACTCATTCCTCCAACCTAGTGCATCGTACTTGGAAATGTGCATCATTGTGCATGAGTGGGTTTCGTCGGACGCGAAAATATTGCTCAACTTGGGACCTTGATGTTGAGGTGAACGAACTGAAATACCGCGTGATTGATAACCAGATCCGACGACTAACGGCTCCAGTAACACATCGTGATCGGGAGATGATGATAATGATGTATCCCTCATTAGGAACATAGGGCCCGAAAAAAAGTTCTCCATTTTACAAGATCTTGCGCGACTTCTTCTAGCTCTTTCCAGCCGAGAATATATACTGGGTGGAACGGAACGACGGACCTTCCCGCAATAGGGGGATTATTAAGCGTTAGTGCGTACGTAAAAACAAAAATATTTTTTTTTTGACGCGATTGCGTATGAGTGTATTTGTATTACCCCGAGCCAGTTAAAATTAGCCCCTAATAAGGGGCAAGTTGTAACAAGTTTCATTTTTAGGGTTCCGTACCCAAAGGGTAAAACGGGACTCCGCTATCCGTCTGTCACCAGGCTGTATCATGAACCGTGATAGTTAGACAGTTGAAATTTTCACAGACGATGTATTTCTTTTGCCGCTATAACAACAAAAACAAAAAAACATAATAAAATAAATATTTAAGGGGGCTCCCATACAACAAACGTGATTTTTTTGCCGTTTTTATAGATAATGGTACGGAAATTACGGAACCCTTCGTGCGCCATCCGACTCGCACTTAGCCGGTTTTTATTTATTTAAGCGATTGCTTTTACACAAAATGGGATAATTATTTAATCTAATTGACATTTGCATTCAATACTCAAATAGTTACGCTATAAAGGTATACACTTAAAATATCTATAATATGTAGGGATTTGAACACATAAATAAGCATTCTTCTAAAAATATTACAACAAGCCCCTGTCTCCCCTACCTACGAGTACCTGGGTCATTGTCAGTCACAAAAACAAAAATCATCTTTCCGGTGGTCAATAGTTAAGGGCTTTACGCTCACATATAATATGTTTTTATCACATAGAATTATAGAAGGGGCAACGCCGTTTATGCGGATTCAGAGTTCAACCAAAAATTAGGCTTTATAGCCCTTAACTTTGGCAATGTCCACCGAAAAGACGCGAACCTAAATCTGACAATGACCCACCTACGAGTATCTACGTAGCTATCAAACTAAAACGATGTTCTTTGAGATGTACTCATAGGATAGTTAACTAACACGCATATGGTAACATTAAAGTCTCCAAGCCAGCATGGTTCACATGTAAACAGAATAATCTCCCATCAAACGTCGCAAATGGTAATGCCGCTATATCTATGGACGTAGTAGGGCCATGTCGAAAACGGCTCAGACATGTCGTTCCGACTGCGATGGCCTATCCGTACGAGTATATTGGGATGAACCTACTTAGGGCGGGAAACCAACATTAAGTGTAAATTGATATTAACAAACAATTTTTTTTTAATGTTATATGTAAACAGGCATATATAACAAATAGCATACAGCACGTGAGCTATTAAAATGCTCTTCAGGAACTATTTACTACGTCGGCTATAGCAGGTATTCTTAAAAAGTACTGATTTGTCATGTCGTAAACTATACATAAATCAAAAAGTAAAAGTAGAAGCATAATTTCTCATCTGAGTGTACCTATGTGAAATTCCCTGTATAGCGAATACATTACCACTTTGACCTAACTTTTTGCTCTTTTTAAGTCGATAAGTACGGTGAAATTGTTTCGTCGAAAGAAAGAATAGAACATTAGCATGCACACTATACTTACTTTTACTTTATTTGCTAAATTACAGATAGGTTGCTACTTGCTACTGTGGCTCAATCTACAAGAAAGAGTCTCAAATGCGGTAGTAATGACTCTTGGATTACCTGTGATGATGTGGATAGAATGTATATTTCAAAAGTAGAGTATTTTAATATTGGAGTCGGCATTGATAATCAAAAACTAACACAACATAATTTCTTACACACTATCATATATCAATTTATAATCATTACAATTTACCTAGGCTCAGAGTAAATTCTCATTAAAGCCCAAGTTACGTAATAGTACATTGTGATACAAGTGAGCTATGTTGATTAATACATCAGAGGCGGATTTATCACGCGAACCGCAGGTGAGCGTGATAACAGAGCCGAGGATGTAATTATCAAAGTTCACGCGTTTCATACGACGTTTTTCAACACATTTGCGAGTAAATAATCCTTTTCATAAAATGAAAATGTTACAGGCTCCTAAGCTATTTCCTTTAGTTATTGATGAGAACAGGTTTTTACTCACATAATTGTACCTACATCTCCAAGAATTTCCAGTGGCGTCAATTCTATTTATCACTTTTCTATTCACCACGAGTCAACATTTTTAATAATAACCTGCAAACACGCATCAACAATGTTTACAAATATTTGTGAAATTACCTATAATGGAGCGCAACTATTTTTTTTCGTGAAGTTCACGCAGTGCGCGCGCATGTGTTAAAACGAGGCTTAGATGAAATCTCTAAACAGCAATTACAAAATAAAATAAATATTTTCGTATTTAATATAAATTCATGTAAAATGTTATCAAAAGTAAATAGTTTCACTAAATGAAACATTTCTGTAGCATATCCAAGAAGAAATAATCAATTCATTCATTAGAAGAATTTAATTTGTTTAGTAGAGTAAGAATCCATTTGCCGAGAATTAAAAAGAAACCTGTATAACCCGGTCAGTTTAAGAATGCGCCGAGTCCATACATACACCTTGCTGCAAGGTGCCAACGTGTCTTAATCGGGATATAACCTGTGCCGTAATGTTATAAAACACGCGTGTTTAATACCCAGGATTATGAGCCTAAAAGCGGCACAATAAGAGGTACGTTACGAGCAAATGTGTTGAACTAAGACTCTTTATAGTTTTTAGTAGCAGTGTATTATATTGTATTTACTATATTTATATACACTTATATATATGTATATACAGGGTGTGGCCTGTAATAGGAGCAAATATTCAAAGGGACGCTTCCTTAGAGCATTTGCAACCCCTTGTGTCCCATTATTTTTTTTTTTTTTGATACGGAGATATTTTGATCTAAAGTTATGACCTCCAAGTAATGTATCTTGGCACCACGACTCAATAGCACAGCAGTCACTGCAGATATAGAGGTAACAACCATGTAATGAGTCAGAATAGTTTTTGGAATTTTTTTAAAAAATATATTTTTGTGATTTTTTAATTTTTATTTCATTTTTTTAGATTTTTTAAATAAAAAGTTACTGATAGCACTCCATAAGAGTAAAACAATACAAGTAAACATATTTTAAAGAAAACAAATTAAAAAAAAATATTATTTTTTTCCAATAAAACCATGTGGAAATAATTTTTCACAAGGTTAATTATCTACGGTTTATTTTTTTGCTCCTATTGCAGGCCACACCCTGTTTATTTCATATTAAATCATAAAACGTATATATCTAACTAATACATTTTTCTACTCCTGTACCGTTATCTGTCATTTATATAGGCTGTAGCTCAAATACAATGACACCACTAATAAGTCGTCGAAAAACTCTATGCTCTATGGCCCAAAAACGCACTGTTTAGCGTACTTTTTTGGTTCATACGTTTTTCATAACAGCACTGTTTAATTTTTTTTTTAATCGGCCGCTATATTGCAGTGGTGCCAACTTCATAAACAAATATTTCGAAATAAAAGTATTTATTTACGATTTAACATTTGTATATTATAAATTATTTACTACAATAATAATAAATCATCATCTATTGTGTGTTAAATTACATGTTTTATAAATTCTTGGTATTATTTATAAAAATAAACAGTTCGAATTCGGTCCGGGTCCGGATTTTGGTTTGGTTCGGATGGCAAGTGCAAACAAATTAAAAACAAAACAAACCATAAGCAAGAGCTGTCACATTTCCGATTTCCCACCAAAATACAGTTTAAAATGAAAAGACGAAAGATGATAAACTATTAAGATTGTATTCGTGTTTGTGAAGACAAAAGTGTACGTTCCTTATAAAATGGTCGAAGAAATTAATAACTACACTCCTGAAGAAATTGCGTGAGTAGCAAAAGTACGAATAGAAAACTTGCTGCCTGAAAAGTTTAACTATTCTGTAGTCTGCTATTTATTTAAAAATTGTCGTAGAAAAAGTATTGTATGCAACGGTGTATAACTGGTCTAAAACGCTCGTGGCGTCTTTAATTGCGATGCTCGCCAAGGCTCGCATCGCAACCCACGCCACTCGCCTTTTAAGACCCTTCTTATACAACAGTTGCATAAAATACTATTATATAACACACCAGTAATTTGTCCGTTTTCTTTATTTCTGGGTTGTTCTCGTATCCCGCACCAGTAGTGATTATTTTCTGTTTGGCCTAAAGGTTGACTGGTACAGAATGCTTTATGGCATTAAGTTCGCCTTTTGTATTTGTAACTTGTTACTGTGCAATAAAGTTTAAATAAATAAATAAATGCATTTATTGCTTCTCAAAATTATTCGTCTATACAGATTCAGATTTTTTATTGCGTTCATGCATGTTTTATTACATTGTATGCATTTATTTATTCGCTCAAAAACCATGTTTAAAAGTATGAGGCTTAATTACGGGACACCATGGTTCAACGTGTTAGTTTAATGTTATCGCCGCTTATTCGAGGATCATAAATATTAAAGCTCTTCATATTATCTTTGATGGTTAATTGGTTAGTTCCTAAAATAATGGATAGGTAGTGGAACTTTTCTGGAATACCCTCCACATTTTAACTCTTGGTGTACCACTGACACACATGTAGGTCAATGTCCTGTTTATTAAATGTGTATAGTCACCGGCATAAATATATGATGGACAAAGGCCGCAAAAATATCTGATGACAACTCTATTCCTAGAGCTGTAAGAGCGTGTCAGATATTTTTGCGGCCTTTGATTCATCATATATTGATGCCGGTGACTGTACCATTCTGAATTAGAAAAGACTTTGAAAACGGAATAAAGTCGAGTAGATTAAGGCTTGTTCACGAAATAAAGTAGCCACCAAAAGTTGGGCCTTCATAATTATATAGAAAGCTTTTGCTATGCCAATGCATGATATTTTGACACATGTATTGTCAAGTTGAAGATAAATTTTATAATATATGTCATTGACTAGATAAAATCAAGATGCCGAGGATAAATGAAAAAACTCGTAAATTAATTATAATATCCTACTGTACAGAAAAGGGTATTGCGATGCGACAACTCGCAAAACGGTATCAATTATCTAAAAATGGTGTACGAAAAGTAATAAAAATGTTTAGGGAATTTAATACTCTAGGTGATCTACCAGGTTGCGGTCGCAGAAAAGGCTGCGTGAAGCCAAAATTGGACACGGACATAGTAGCGTCTTTCCGTCGAAATCCATCGGCCTCTATTCGCGATGTAGCCAAAAAGTTAAAAACTTCGGTCGGGAACGTACAAAACGCCAAAAAGAGAAATAATTTACAGACCAGGAAGAAACAGAAAATGCCGAAAAGGACTGCTGCCCAGCTTGAAAGAGCGAAATCTCGAGCTAAAGATTTGGACAAGTTTTTAATTCAAAATAACGACCGATGCATTTTAATGGATGACGAAACATATGTAAAAAAAGACATGAAAACGTTACCGGGGCCCCAGTTTTACTCGTGTGCAGCTGGCGAGGACGTTCCAGAAGAACATGAGAGCGTGGCTTTTGAAAAATTCGCCCAAAAAATCCTTGTATGGCAAGCTATTTGCTCATGCGGGCTTAAAAGTACGAGCTTTTTCACTATCGGTACAATAAACGGAGATGTCTACCCACAGGAGTGTATTAAAAAGCGAATTCTGCCCTTATATCGGAAACATACACGTCCTCCAATATTTTGGCCTGATTTAGCTTCTGCTCATTACGCTCAAGCCACTTTAGATTTGCTTGATAACAAGAATAGTAGTTATGTCGCGAAAAACATTAACCCACCAAATTGCCCAGAACTTCGCCCGATTGAAAGGTATTGGGCAAATATCAAACGATACCTGCTCAAGAAGGGGGCAGTGGCCGACAATGAAGCTGATTTCAAAAAAATATGGAACGCAGCCTCTCCTCAGTTCACAAAAAAATCAATAAATACGCTGATGGCAGGCATTCGAAAGAAAGTCAGACAGTTTGCCAACTCTTAGGGTTTTTACAAAAAATTGCATTGTACATTCTTTTTACAATGTTTAGTGATATAATTGACTGTTTTTTGTTTGAAGTGCTGTGAGAAAAACAAGATTTATTTACATTTTCTTATGGCTACTTTATTTCGTGAACAAGCCTTAATTCGTATTTTGAGTTGATTCAATTTTTTTTGCCAAATTCGTGCTCATCGCACAAATATTTGTCCTTACCGGGATTCGAACCCAGGACCTTCAGCTTCGTAGACAGCGTCACTACCCACTAGGCTAACCGCTAGGCTAGGCTTGGCTAGGCTAGGATTTAATCCCCTGCTTTATTTTTTTCTCCATTAGACAATATTTTTAATCTTTTTTCGAGAAAATTCATAATTTTTTTTTTTTATTTGGTGTCTACACCCTTATTTAGTCAGTCGATGAATAGCGGTTGACTTTCAGTTTATCTATGTTATAATTTTGAGAACGTAACTAAAAAAAAAAATTATATGTCCTTTTACATATTACGAGTACATATCAATTGATATTACGCAACTGCAAGTTCTTGTGTGAGTGATTGAAGAAAATATTATCTGATGATAAACACAAAACTCTCGTGAAAGGTCTAAGTGCTCAACCGGATAGAGCAAGTAGAGGGGGATTCGCAAATCGTAACTTTCATGGCAGAGGTCGCCACGGAGGGGAGTGAAAGTGTTCGGGAGATGTTACACAACTAAGTTGCGTAACCAGATGATAAATACATAGATGATTGGGTCGATGATTACATAAATTCGCCTACCAAATTGCATTGTAATTTAAATTGATATGCTGATACTATGCTAATAATAGTTCGGCCAGGGTAAAGCACTTCTCGTGATGCACTGAAAATAAATTTTAAGCAACAAAATGTAAGTATTCATTCGTTCATGAAATATGGTCTGCGATTATTGTTCGGAAAGGTTAACCAGTGTTGTTTTTCTAACAAGCAGAACTCCTTAGACTAGAGGCTTTAGCTACCTTTTCCTTTAAAAACGGACGAACTTACAGTTTAGAAAAACACTTCAATTAACAGTATTAAACGCACCACTAAATTAAGCTGTTATCAAAATGTTAAAGAGTAAATAATGTAGGTATAACACCAAATTACCTCGAGTTCGCGGATGGTGATAGGCAGGTTTTGATATCAAAGGCCGCGACGGGGTTTGGCCCGACATTCTTAGGATATCGCATTGGTTTCATTTCTTTTTAAATCTACTTTAAAAATATAGAGTCATGAAAGTGGTGATATGAGATACTAATGAGTAATGACATGCAGTGGATGTTACAATTTGTCAACTCAAATCAGATCTCAGGAACTGATCATCAAATCAAGAGCAGCAGGTGCCATTTTCTGGACGGGGGCGTGAATCAAAGTTCTGGTCTTAAATCTATCAACCCATGTTCATAAGAAGCCCGTGAACTGTGTTTTGAACTTATGCTTAAAATAGACAAGCAATGAATAGTCACATTGTATTTAATCATGCGATGTTTCAACTAGTACAATGAGCCTTGTCGAAGGTGAATAACCTAATAGCGTGTTATCTTCACAAGTCGGCCGACTATATTTTATGACGTGTGACATCATTATTGTTCTGATGTCGCTGGTATGTCAGATAGTAGTAGTTAAGTTCGTATATTTTTTACAAAAAAATCTCGATACGTTTTAGGTCATCATCATCATATCAGCCAAAAGACGTCCACTGCCGGACATAGGCCTCCCCAAAAGACGTCCACTGCCGGACATAGGCCTCCCCAAAAGACGTCCACTGCCGGACATAGGTCTCCCCAAAAGAGTTTGGGTACGTTTTGGGTATTCATTTTCAACCACACTAGTAATAGTTATGGTTGAAAGCTGTACTTCTCTGTAGATACGACGATGGATACTTAGGTATGTTATCATTTATTTGTTGTTGTGTAGCTGTATTAGTAGCGACCCGCCCCGGCTTCGCACGGGTTTATATGTATAATACATGCATGTATGGTTTGTATTATACATATAAATCTTCCTCTTGAATCACTCTATCTATTAAAAAAAACCGTCGCGTAGTTTTAAAGATCTAAGCATACATAGGGACAGACAGACAGACAGCGGGAAGTGACTTTGTTTTATACTATGTATTGATAACAATGAAAGATGTTTAAACACAATAAAACTCAACTTTAAAAAAAAATGTGAAATGATTTCATGCACATGCAAAAAAACAGTTCAACGCCTTCCATTCGTTGCGAGTTAAAATGTTTCTCAATTCATCGCTCATTAAGACGCGCTTGTGAAGAACACTTGCAGACAAGTGGGTGTATTTTGTTGATCCTAATTGCGTTGAGTGAAGGAGTTTTGGCAAGTGCCTCAGGGCAGTAAAGACGTCGGCATGGCTTGGCTTATCATCGGCGGAATGACGAGGGTACGTCTGCCAGTTGATAACCGCATTTGACTGGGTGTAATATGTAATATAACCTGAGCAGTGAGCACATTCGTTTAATTGCAATTTGGTGAATCACCTCTACTCGATCAATTCAGCTATTGACCTCTATTCAGCCTGTTGTAGATCTATATAGCAAAGATACCGGTCAATAGGAAGTATTATTCTGTCAGCAAAAACTATTATTATTCCTGTAAATAAGGATACAATTGAGACTTATCAGTTATCACATTCAAAATAAATGTAACAACTGAATTGCTGCATGGTGTCGATTTTCAGGACAGCCAAAGACGGAAAATGCTATTGTAAGAAAGTTATATTTCCGTGGAAGTTTTATTTTGTTACAGGACCCGAGTTCGAAGAGACAGTGCGTTGACTTCAGTGCGACAGAATAGGGGTTTTCACTGGTGATGATGTTTGAACTCGTGATCTCGGGATTGTCTGACGCGAAGTGCCTTTGTTTTGATGTCGTTGAATTTTTTTAGTTTAATAATATTTAGTTCCTTAAACCTACGTTTATCTAACTTGCGAACGTTTAAGTGAATTTAATAAAAAAATCTGATTACTTTGAAGTAATCTACAAATTATGGCTCCAGCAGCTGAAGAACAAAACAGGTATGAGTGTTCTCGATTACTCAAAGGCAGGCAAGATAAGCAGGTCTGTACTTATTACCGTCCCTAATTCGGCAGTCGGATAAAGGATTTCTTGCATTTTCCAATCCTCCAAAAATTATACCATATTTTTACAAGCTTTATATTAACTTACAGTATTCGAATGTACGTTAAGTAAACACGTAATAATGTAAGTACTAGTCCGTTTCAAATATAAAAAAATATATATTTTTCGACCTCCTGATGGTATCCGATTTATCTGAAATTTGACTTATTTATTGAAGTAGGTAAGTTCGGTGACAATGTCATTCATGATTTGATTACCATCAAGGTGGCCATAGACACTCCTGCAGTATATACACGGGGTGGAACAGCACGACGGACCTTACCGCAAGAGGGGGATTATTTAGCGTTAGTAGGTACGTACGTAAAAACAAAAAGATTTTTTTTGACGTGATTTTTTTTTTCTCTTTTGTATGGAGCGTTGGCCGACTGAGGCGACCTGCTCCATACAAATGTTTAACCCTTTTCCAGGCTGTGGCGTTATATTGACCACCTACAGACTGTCAACATGTATCTTAATGTCAATGAATAAGACTGACATTTGATTGTCATGTTTCAATCGCCGGCCTGGACAAGGGTTAAAAAAAATCGCGTCAAAAAAAAATTTGTTTTTGTTTTTACGTACGTACTAACGCTTAATAATCCCCCTCTTGCGGGAAGGTCCGTCGTTCCGTTCCACCCAGTATACATTATAATGTTATCCCAACGGGGCTAAACCCAGCCCCGTGGGGGTATTTGGGCTCGTTAGGATCGTGTCAATGAAGAGTTGATGATTTACAGTCGACAATAATGCTTGCCTCAAGATTTTTTTTTTTAACTTATTTTAGTACAATCTTCTGGTCGTCCTTATTCTGCAATGAGATTTTTTTGCATATTTTTTCGTCTAACAACACAATTTAGAATTATTTTCAAAACTCACAAAAACACACAGAAAAGTGATCAGTAAAGGTAACAAAAAGAAATTCTCATGTTATATTCGACTTGAGTCCTTATGCCAAGTATAACATCAATAGCACTCAATAGTTACTTATGTGGTTGAACAAAAACAAACGATCGGTAAAAGTGTCGAGCAAAAAGCAAAGTCCGAGCAAATTCATAATTTGAAATAAATTGTTGCTTAGTAGTACGAAACGTTCGTTGAAAGCGTGTCATTAAAATAGTTTCAAAGTAAGCGCAGGTTTAGTGGTGACTGATGTTTTATCTTTATCACTTATTCGATTTCCTTAAAACATATGTTGTCCCATATGGAAGGGGAGGGGAGAGGCCTTTGCTCAGCAGTGGGACATAGCGGGCTCGATATAATATAATAATATATTGTCCCTGAAAATAAGGGTCAAGAGCACTATGAGAAAGTAGAGGTTAAAAAAGTGCTGCAGCTGAGCCAAATATATAAATAAAAAATTAACATACCTACATGATTTCAAAGGAGCATTAATCATGTGAAGTATAAGACCGGCCAAGTGCGAGTCGGACTCGCGCACGAAGGGTTCCGTAACATTATCTATAAAAACAGCAAAAAAATTACGTTTGTTGGACGTGTCACGGATGTTGGGTATGGGAGCCCCCCTAAAAAAAATTTTTTTTTTTTAGTACTTGTTGTTATAGCGGCAACAGAAATACATAATCTGTGAAAATTTCAACTCTCTAGCTATCACGGTTCTTGAGATACAGCCTGGTGACAGACAGACGGACGGACGGACGGACGGACGGAAGGACGGACGGATAGCGAAGTCTTAATAGGGTCCCGTTTTACTCTTTGAGTACGGAACCCTAAAAACCAGCCAAGTGCGAGTCGGACTCGCGCACGAAGGGTACCGTACCATTATCTATAAAAACGGCAAAAAAAATCACGTTTGTTGTATGGGAGCCTCCTGTAGCCTAGTTGGTAGTGACCCTGCCTACGAAGCCGGAGGTCCCGGGTTCGAATCCTGGTAAGGGCATTTATTTGTGTGATGAGCACAAATATTTGTTCCTGAGTCATGGATGTTTTCTATGTATTTATTAAGTATTTATTTATCTATATAAGCATGTTTATCTTCGTCTAGTGCCCATAGTACAGTAGTAGTAGCTTTGCTTAGTTTGAGACTAGGCCGATTTGTGTAAGATTGTATAAGAAAAAAATATAGAAAAAAAATTATAAAAATATATTTATTTATTCTGTTTTTTAGTATTTGTTGTTATAGCGGCAACAGAAATACATCATCTGTGAAAATTTCAACTGTATTACTATCACGGTTGTTGAGATACAGCCTGGTGACAATCGGACGGACAGACAGACATACAGACAGACAGACAGACAGACAGACAGACAGACAGACAGACAGACGGACAGACGGACGGACGGACAGACGGACCCTGAAAAGTCTTGAAGTATATTCCAATTTTTGTACGTATCTTATTCTAATCCAATATCCAATGGGGAATGGATGAAAATTTTAAAAATGCTTGATTATTTTTTTGGTGATAGGAATAACCTTCCTTAGCACCAGAAAAAAGTTGCAGACTTTTCAGCTGCGTCAATTATTTTTGAATAGTACATTACTATAGAGGCCGGGAAACGAAGGGTTGCAGGCCGGATAGGGGTACGCGGCCGGCAACCCCGTTTCTGGCCGAGATTTGTGTAGTGCTTTTCTCAAACTTGCAATGAAATAAAAAGTAGTCAATTTGTTAATTCGTACAACTAAATAATACGTTTCTGATAGCTGTCAGTGTTGTCACATCATAACCTATACCTAATTGTGTCCCACATTTGTTACTAACAAATATTCCGCTTATTTCCTAAATTAAGTATTAGTTTATAGTTACATGAACTTATATCTAACTATATAGACGAGGCACTACAACAAAGAAAACACTTATAATTTTTATGAAATTTTCATACGCCCTCATGTACCTAACTTTTGATTTCGGTGGTAGGAAATTATTCATGGCTACTTCTGCTCGCAATTCCGGAGGCATACAGTTTAATTCCATATCATTTTCGTCCGAACTCATTTCGAAATCGATTGCTTTTATTAGAAAGTTTCAAAATAATTACGAACTATTGACAAATCCGGCCAACAAGAAAAAAAATCTTTTTTCAATTTACGCGCCAAACATTTTTTAAACCTGTTTGAAGCAACGTTTTACCCGGTGACATTGACATTAGTCGTAATCTTTTTTTTTTTTTTTTTGGTGATTGAATGCCAAGACGTTCTGTCACAATTTGACGTTTATAAACAAAAGACGGTTGCTTTGCAGGCCTAGGTGTGTAAGGTTGTATGAAATTCCTTTACATATCATCTTCACTAGTTGCACCAGATACGTAGTATTTCCGGGCCTAATTTGAAGTAAGTCATGTCAACATTTCATTGCAAGTTTGGAGGTCGTTGTTGTTCTACGTCCGTAGGAATAACCCTAGAAACCCTACACGTGATCTCCGGGTGGTGCTAAAAGAACAACACTCGGCAGCTGCACTTTTCCTTCTGAACCTCGCAGCGCACACTGGAACTCTATCAGCGACATCAATACGAATACATATCTGTACCTGAGAGCCAGAGTGACCCAAGTCCAGATTTGGGACAAAGCTGGCTAAGCTTATAAATTTGATGCACGTTTTAAGCTTAGCATATAGCAGATAAACTTATAATTGGTAGCGCGCCCTATCCGTAAATAAAAAAAGTTATATTGTTACAAGTCCACTTTTATTTTCGAGCCACACTGTTACAAGTCCATATAATAGGCTTGTTGCGTGGTGTTAAAATTGATAACGTCGTGTTGCTAAATGGATAGTAAACCATCAAATGATTGTAATAAAGTAAAAATTACAAAATATAATTCAAATCATAAAAAGATATGAACCTTGAAAGTTTAGAAAAAAAAGTTTTTTATTTATTGTCCAAGAGTAAATTTAAAGGTACCAAAAGAACCCTTACGCTTTTATAGAAACAAATTTGTATGACAACTATGGACCTAAGCGCAGTATTTCGCGACCGAAACAGCAATTTACTTCATTTTCCATGCAACGGTTAGTACAAATTGCACGGTGTGACGTCATACTTTAAAGCTAATCAGTATGAAGCGTTTCGGCTGCTGTCAGCGAGGTCCGTCTTTAACTCGATTTTTTTGGGTATTAATGTCCATTAAATGTAGTTGCTTTCATACAAACATTTGTTCATCTACAAAAACTGGTTCGAATGGCATCGTAAACAAATTTAAGGTCACAACCCCATTTTGCTAGCATGTTTTGACGGTGATACTATTCCGATCTAAAAGAAATAAACCATAAATTCCTCCTAAGCGGTCACACAACACATGGAGGTAGATATTTGCCATAGTGTTATCGAAAGACGAAAAAAAAATACTTCCGACAATGGAAATATTCACGTGCCATGACTGGTGTAGTTTTATTTAAACTAACAACACCATCAGTTTTATAGTTCAGCGAATGGCGACGGAAGATTTCAGAAATTTCAAATCCCTATATTCCATATTTTGTCAAAGAAAGAAGGACTCGGGCGGTTTCCAAATTCGTATAACAGACATCATTTGGGCACAATTCCGAAGGAATAAATTTGGTAAAGTGTTTATAAGACTAGTTTTGAGTAGAATGAATTTAAAGAGTATGATATGAACAGAAACCGAAGACACCCGAAAAGCATGCCTGAAACCTTACCTTACCTCTCATCACAGAATCAAAAAAACCAATATCAAAAGCAAAATACAATGATTTAATGACTGCGTTGCAATGGGTTCCAGAAGAATATAGAGAATATTTCAAAAGTCTGCCTCATGCAGAAAATGTTGAGGACTACCCAGAATAAACTTTCATTCAAATATAAACTAGTTTTATTTTATTTCTAACCGTAATATTCAATATTAATGTGGACTTGTAATAGTCTGCTTTTCAGTTTGTTTCATACTTTTTATCAAAACAGTTTAGAGCCATACTGTCCCAAGTCCTTTATTTAATAATCCTTTGAATTAAATTGAATAGCACACATTGCATCTGAAAGCTCTTTTTAATCAATATTTTCCGCATGAGAAATGAATTATTCAAAAATTAGAATCATATTAAAAAAATCTGAATATGTAAGGAAAATTTCTTTCTTGCTTTGTTTCTCCAATATGTATAAACTGGACTTGGGTCACTCTGGCTCTCAGGTACAGATATATGTACCAGTGTGTAACCGCCATACGAGAAATAAATAAATTGCAAGTTTGAGAAAAATATAAACAGTTTCCTCACTTACATTTTGTGGTTAGGACGGCGAATGAGACAATTTCCTTGATCCGTCTCATATTACAAAAAATATTTTAAATATCTGATCCTGGCAATGACCAATATAGCTGCTGAAGCTGTCAGTATCATTGCCAGTGTCAGTTTACCACGGATTATTATAATATTTTTATGTAATATGAGACGGATCAAGCAAAGTGCCTTCTTTGCCGTCCTAAACCCAAAACGTAAGTAAATAAATAAATAAATAAAATAAATATTACGGGACAATCTTAAACAAATCAACCTAGGCCCACGGTAAGCTCAGTAAGGCTTGTGTTGTGGGTACTAGGCGATTATATATATAATAGATACATACATATAGATACTTATATACATATATAACATCCATAACTCAGGAACACTACCCACTGGGCTACGGAGGCCCAGAGCGGATACGGAGCTACGTTAAAGTGAGGAAACAGTTTATATTTTTCAAAAATAATTGACGCATCTGAAAAGTCTGCAACTTTTTTCTGGTGCTAAGAAAGGTTATTCCTATCACCAAAAAAAAAATCTGGCATTTCAAAAATTTTCATCCATTCCCCATTATCCACACCACCATTCTTGGTATCTTCTATCGTGTTTTATAAATTTACCCGTTTTTAAAAGACTGTAATTTAATATAATTGTAAATTAAGTCAAAATATAGAATATAATGATCTATGTACATACACTTGTACAGACATTTGCCGAAATCATCATTTACTGATACTCCGCAATATAATATATACAAAACTACAAAAATGACCGTTGGGGACAGACAGACAGACAGACAGACAGACGGACAGCGGAGTCTTAGTAATAGGGTCCCGTACTTGACTACGGAACCCTAAAAATGATCGCTTCATTTAGGCAAGTATATGTACCTACCTGTAAAATTACTGTAATCATTTGTTGAAATGTTTGAAAATCATCCCATAAATCTTATATAAGATTATATGTTCTATGTCACGATCACCTTGTTATTAGAGGTATATCTCAGATGAGTATGCTCGCAGAAAAAAGACGCACAGAGCTAAACCATTAAGAAGTTCATTCTCATAATTTGGTTCATGTTCTGATTTGGTTCACCGTACTTGTGATGGCTCCACAGCCACACAGTCCAGCGTTACTCATTAAGCGGGGATTTTTTTATGAACATTTAAGTTTCTACTTGATTTGAAAGAGACACATGCACATCTACCCATCATCCGTGAATAAAATTGACAAATCGAAATAAATTATTATGGCCATTTAGAATCGACGATGGACAAGTGATTTTAAACCAGTCACGATGTTTGAGTTGCACATAAATCATTGTCAAATCGATAAAAATCGTATGATGTATAGTACTTATATGGTAAACGTCCAAGTCCTCGACGTTGCACTAGTGTATGACATAGGCACTTTATTTCAAAGTGACATGGCTTAAATTCGAATAAAGAAAAATCGTCTTAGTTCAAATTTATTGCTTTTGATATAAAGTTCCCATGTCACTAGTGCAACGCGAGGACGTTTACCTTATTTATAACCAAACTAAACGTGATCTCGCTACTCAATTGAAATTTTCTGAGCTGACATCGTAATCAAAGGCAGATGGGGCAGGGATAATGAAGGTCGTGTAGCTTACTCCGTGGAACAATCAGCTTATTAAGAGAAATTCCAATTTCGCAGCGAGCGGCACTACGTGCCAAATACCAGAATGTAAACGTACCTTTCCAGCCGCGTTGCCATCTAGGCCTCAGTAACGGCAAACAAACGATTTCTTAATAAACTAAAATTTATACAGGTTTAACTGTACTGCAAAAAAAATTGTATCAGGTATATTCTATCGTGGCAAAATAGGTAACTATGTGTTAATATTGTTGACACATAGTTACACTACACATACCACTTTGGCCTTTGCTCCCCATCGTTTAATGTTTAAAATGTTTAAAATGCAACTATTGAATTCGGCGAGTTTCATAATAACATCACACGAGTGTTTTAATGCCTAATTATGTACAGTTACATACACTACTTTATCTATCCACATATCATAAGCCTCCATGATGCATTCAGGAGCCGCATATTATGACCGGCATCGCGGCGTTGTTTTCTGGCAGCTGTCATAGTTTATTTTTTTTAATTCAGAGACAAACTAGAGTCGGATCAAACTAATCCAACTCTCATATCATTCGATATCTTACTTACGTGCGACATTTGTCAAATTTGTATGCAAATTGACAATTCATTGCGAACTAAACGTCATCTCGACAGATATTAGAATAGAGGTTAATACAAAATTCATTGTATTTAAGACAAAAATGCGTGTAGATTTAAAATAAAAGTGTGAAGCGCGTGTGCGTGTGCGTGCGTGCGCGTGCGAGTGCGAGTGCGAGTGCGAGTGCGTGTGCGTGTGCGTGTGCGCGCGTGCGTGCGTGCGTGCGTGCGTGCGTGCGTGCGTGCGTGCGTGCGTGCGTGCGCGTGCGCGTGCGCGTGCGCGTGCGTGTGCGTGTGCGTGTGCGTGTGCGTGTGCGTGTGTGTGTTTACATTTTGCGGAAAGTGCACCTTTGCAGAAAGTGCACATTTCGGGAAAGTGTGGTTACGAGCCTAACCCATTAGGTTGTTTTTGAGCTACCTGCATTAACCGGCCTAAACGAAATACAGTTAACGGCGAACTACTTTCGATCCCAAATTATACATTTGAACGAACCCCTTAGACACGTTTTTGAAAAACGCAGTTAATTACTACAATATAACTCATTTATATTAAAATAATATTCAATTGTAACTATAGGACCTAGAACTTAACTAAATAATTCAATTTGACCTTTTGAATTGATCATAGTTATAATGCAATGGACCAGAAGGGTACCTACTTATAATGCATTGGACCAGAAGGGTTACTTCTCTGTAAATGTGTGCCCAGTTATTTGTTTGTTTGTGAGTTTCTTGGTTTACTTGAATGTAACAGAGCAAGCAGAGTATTTTGATGACGTAAACCTGACCCTAACGTCAAACTTCTATTTAATTTGCCCTTTATAAACTCCAGAATGAATGAAGCGGTGGATCGGATAAGCTTTTCTGCAAAAGTAGTAAGCGTGATTATTTGATATTTAGAGCCGGTTGTGACGAAAAACGTGTACGCTATTTAAATACAAACGATTAAATTACTAGAGACCAAGCAAAATAAGTCGTTAAATGAATGAGTTCAGTATTTCATCTAGACGCAATTAAAGGCGACCTCGATATCTTCAAGGAAGTTTGTTTGTTAGTGTAATAAATGTCGAGTAAGAAATAAAAACAGTTCTGTAGGTGACCTCAACGAGTTAATTAGTCGCTGTGTCAAATGCGATAGTGGATTCGACGCGGGCGTGGACTCCACGACGAGGATGAAACGGGTAAAACGGTGAAATTTCAATAACTAGGTCGGTAGTTTCATGATACCTTCATAATAGCACTAGTGGAGCGATTCATGCATTTGTCGAAACATTCGTACCTACGAAACATTTCAAATAAGCACATTCGTATATCGAACTGCAACAAAGATTCGAACTGGTGATTTGACATTGTTTTGATTTGATTATGAAAAACGAGTACATAGGTGAACGTTAAGTGACGAGGTCGCCGTAGAATAAACTAACTAATTTATAAACATCGATAATGGCAGACAGCTCCGATTAAATCATCTAAGAGTTCTAAGACGACAGGAACCGCCTTTTCTCATCGTCGAGGTTTGAAGCTACTACCATACAACCGAATAAATCAAATAATAACGACAACCAGTAATTAGGTTTCGGCAGCAGCTTGAAATCAGCAGGTAAGAATATCCACCGTATTGAACCCACACACCACACGCATTGCCTACTTTCGAGGCAGCAGTTACGGCCAGACGTGCCGCCGAGCAGTCAGCCAGGCGATGGAAGATAATTAACAACGAAATTGGCCGGAGACAGCTAGGCGTCTTACTTCTGTGGCCCGTGTTGCATTACTCCCCGCAATAATAACACACCGTACAGCCGACACAAGGCAATTAGAAAAAGTTGGAACGCCCGTTTCCCACACATTACCTTCTGGGTGAACGTTGCGACTGTAATGGAATACAACTAATGTTTAAATGTATAACAGGCTTGTGTTCAACTATTGATAAGATTTAACGATATGTAGGTCAACATCAAGACGGGTTAAGTATACATCGAATGAATAAGGCGGTTAGAGGATTGTAATTTATGATGGCCTGATGGCAGTTTCCCAAAATATAAACGAGATCAACACGGAGCGAAGCGAAAGCGGCCAGTGGATATCATGCTCTGATTTGCATATTGTACACAAAACTATTATCGTGCATATAACTTGTAATTTGTGCTAGTGTGTGTTTACACATATGCATAGAAAACAGTGACATCTGTAAACATTTTATGAATATAGTATACTGCATAGTAAATTTTAACGACCGGTAAGCCTAGTGGGTAGTGACGCTGCCTACGAAGCTGAAGGTCCTGGGTTCGAATCCCGGTAAGGGCAAATATTTGTTTGATGAGCATCAATATTTGTTTCTGAGTCTTGGATGTTTTCTATGTATTTAAGTATTCATATCTATTAAAGGACACGAGTGCAGAATGTCAAGTGACAGGTGGGCAAAAATAGTCACAGAGTGGCAGCCAAGAGATAAAAGACCAGAGGAAAAGGAAGACCTAAACTTAGATGGAGAGACGATTTTAAGAGTTTTGACAAATATTGGTGGAGATATAGAAAATCAAGATAGAAAATTATGGGAAAGGTTCGGGGAGGCCTTTTCGCGTCATGCACACGTACTAAAGCCCCTGCTAGACGGTCGCCAACACGCCCCTCCAACCGGGCGACCTTGGTCCGCACCGACCGTGTAGACAGTTGTTTGGAGCAAAATTTCATACTATAGCGGTCGGTGCCGACCAAGGTCGCTCGGTTGGAGTGGCGTGTTGGCGACCGTCTAGCAGAGGCTAAAGTTCTTACGCAAAAATAATGAAAGAAGTAAAAACATTGAATAAAAATAAATGTGCTAAATTATTGTGTAAACATAAGTGTGTTTGTAAAAATTACTTTGTTTTATGATTGGAATGATTGTATACTATGAATAAGGGCTATTACTATTACCAGTACTACTATTATTACTATCTATTAAATATATCGTCTAGTAACCATAACACAAGCCATATTGAGCTTACTATGGGGTCAGTTCGATCTGTGTATAGATGATTTGTAATACGATATTGTATTTATTTATAAAAAAAATGTTAAAACCCAACAAAATAATGTCTACAAAGTTTATAGCCAATTTATAACCGTAAAATCATGTAAGTCAAGGTTATATTTTAAAGAAACCAAAAAAAAATACAGAACGTTTCGCTATTTTGTAGCCTGCGTTGATGCGAAATCTAGAACATTTGAATATTAATCGCTCCAGTTGCCGCGTCTCGCTCCCGATTGTCGTGCGAACGGTCTGCGTTGCGAATCGCCAGCTCTCCAATATACCTCCCAGTAGCCGTATAAATCAACTTTTAAGCTAACTCCGTAACCTCCGTTGCTAATCGACGTCAAATAACTTAACAGATTTATCAATGGCTGATTTCGACGATGACTAAATTGGGACAGTAGGCTGCTGGAAGAGTGAATTTTCTTCAAATACAATACTTACCCAATTCACGAGAGCGGAACCAGCGTCTGCGGAAGCATTGTGTTCGGGCAAGCACTATTCGCTGATCCATTGTGGGAAGTGTATTAGATAACGTGCTCGGAAAGCGCAGACAAGACAATGACAGCGATTTCGTATTCAAATTTGAAGAGTGAGAGCCCGTATTTAGTCTATATTATTAAATTAGTGGGCATGCGTACTCGTAGATAGGATTGTTATTAATTTCGCTTACAATTGAATTTCATAACACACGTAAAGATCAATGATTAGGCGGGGTCGGTAGAAGGTGACCGATACCATCAGCGGCGCGTGAGACCGATCCGTCTCGCCTCCTTCCCAGCACGTAAGGGATTGCCGTTCACACGCTCTCCACTATCCATCTGTATCTCCGTCACACACCTACGCACATTCGTTTGATGTCCGTGAATCATCTTTACCTTCAGTAGCCCCGTGTCAGGCTTCAGAACGTGATTTAAATTAAATTAAAACAATTCAAAAGCTACTTCGCATAAATAAGTACAATGTGAACATGGGAAGGACGATTGATTGGACAGTGTGTAATCCTGTCAGGGTTCCATTAAAGCGCAGTATGCCAGGCGTGGGTGCTAATACAATACTACTAACGAGAGCCTGATATCATCTGACTGACGGTCGACATTAGTAAATGGCCAACGAGCACAACGCGGCCTACATTAAAACTACAAAAAGTTCCACTATGGTGTGCATTAAAAGAACGATGAGGTCTGCGGTGGTACAACATACAAAAGATTGTGAAACGTCATGCGAGTTGCTAGCACAATAGAGAGAGCGACACGATCGTGAGCATCATGCATTACTAATCACTGTTGGGAGTATGCTCATGACTATCTGAGACTAGATACCAATTGTACTTTTAGGTATATTGCAGCTACAAGGAGTTCGGTGATTATTTATATTTATTATTAATCACGCACTTGACTAAGTATACACAGCCACCGTTATACATTTCGAGATAATGTTAAAAACTGTATCTATCCAAATATCAACCCTCCATGATGCGTTCAAGAACCGCACATTATGACCACCATAAAAACAGACTGTTTTGTTAGAACAAATTTCTTATCTGTGAAAATGTTATTATTGCTAAATAATAACATCGATTTCCATAATATTATTTCATTTAAATTTCGAACATCTCTGAAAAACAAAGAAATTTGATTTGTCCTCTATTCTAATACCAGTCGAGATGACGTTTAGTTCGAAATGAACTGTCAAGTTGCATACAAATTTGACAAATGTCGCACGTAAGTAAGATATCGAACGATATGATATTAAGAGCCGACTCTAGTTTGTCTCTGAATTAAATAAAACTATGACAGCTGCCAGAAAACAGCGCCGAGATGCCGGTCTTAATATGCGGCTCCTGAATGCATCATGGAGGCTTATGATATGTGGATAGATAAAGCAGTGTATGTAACTGCACATAATTAGGCATTAAACACTCGTGTGATGTTATTATTTTAAACCCTCGCTCTTGTTTGATGCCCTTCATTATGTACAGTCACATAAACTACTATTAGTTACTATATTTATATATATTATAGTACTAGTAGGTAATGGAGCTCCCAACAATGAATTTTACAACATTTAAGTAAATAAATAGTTTGACGTCAAAATGTATAAGAAACTGTTAAATCATTCCAAACGTGTGGCCAAGTCGCAAGTCAACCGTGACACATTTCATCCATTGCGCCCTGTATTTATATGAAGGGCAAGACCAACAGCAATAATAACAGGTATTGGCCGTGATACAGTTCAACGGGATCTTGCACACACAACAATACAAGCCACGAATTATACGTTGCGATCACGAACATATGTTTTGAAATTGCAGTTGAATGTAAATAAAAGCAGGAAACCGTCGACTCAGCAAAGTTCAGATGCCACATTTTCATTGCCCTACATACATTTAAAGCTTGAATGAGCGTTGGTTCACTAATAACTTTCTGCATGAGAATTTATGAAGTATGCGTGCAACCGTAGATAAATTGCATCTATTGGCATCTTGCTAATAAAATAATAAGTTTATGTTATCGCGTTCGCCACACCTCATCGTGGCGAAAGATGCTTTACTGCAGCAGAGGTCGGATCTCAATAAATCCGTTGCGGGACGATTAAAAGACATGGAGAGCAGATAATTTACGGATATTATGCGTGTCGTATAACTACAATTTGAAAGCACCTTGAACTACGTCGAAAGGCCTTTATCGCCCAGTGTTTTGATAATAGCAAACATTGTTGCATTGCATATCAACTACTCTGATGATAAGGATTATTATTTAATATCCTGTCTTGGATATTAATTGACAACAACTAAACCGAACTTTAAACATCAAATAAACCGTATTTTACCGACTCTTATGAAAGTAGGTACAGTACAAGGTACATACATACGGTCGGCTCTAAAAATATGTGTACAGTACAATTTAGATTAGAAATAATGAATCACGTTTATTTATATAATCTCCTAATCTCATACTTCATCCATCGAGTAGTTATCCCTTTTCATTCACGAGAGATGATCATACATGATGCATCGGTGTGCACAGCGCACATCAGAAATAGAAAAAAATACATAACTAGAACCTACGTGTAGATATTGCAGCGCATAATGAAAAAATCTCAAACGTGAATAGGGTTTTTCACAAGCTATGAATTTACTACGGGTAGTAAATGTTATTCGTCCATAGTAAATAGGTTCAAATGATCAATCACATTAGCGGCTGACTCGTAGATAGGCGTGTAGCACATGCAGCCAGCCGGCTTCGTTACCGTTTGCGGAAACGGATAAAACTGAGCCAGCACGCTCTAAATACATTATTTGCGAAGCTCGTTAATTTTTTACCATCTCTTCTTGTTAGTGAAGTTGGATCGTGACTGTTCTGCAACAAACAAAAATTATGTAAACTACACATAATATACTTACGGCTCAGCTTACGGCGTGGCGTTCGAAACTTCGAAGCATTTTTGTATACATTTTATGCTACTAACATAACGTTAATTGTCTACGAGCGCAAGATGTGCCTTCCGATTTCGTTAAAACTAAACGTCGAAACGATAGAAATATTAATAATTATGCGGTAGGTAATATTCCCACCAGATAAGTACCTATAGGATTAATTTAATTCGCTATTGAAGTCGGTTTTACCTATTTCATTTCCATTACCCATTTTGTTAAGCCTTCGACCTTTGTAACGCTGATTGATTATCTTGATACAATGTACCTACTATATAATTCAAATCATATGACACTATAAATAAATAAGTAAATTTTTGGGATGCACTTAGATTGATAAACGATTCAGATAGGTATATTATAGATCTGCGAGTAAGCTGTATGGTTGCGATGCGCCAGAGCATTCGCCTCACTTTCACACTTTCACTGGGGCGACGCCCCCGCGGCCGCACGCGCCGCAACAATGCGACTGGCGTTGCAAAACTGATTATTCAACACACGTCAATAAATGCACTTACAATCAATAGAAAACTTCACAATACCAAAGAAATCATTATTGAACATCATAAGTAAGTCCTCCCTTTGGAGATAAGTATCTATTTTGTGCAATAGATGATACAACTAAAATAATAAGATATACCGTATGATTAAGATATAAATCAGATACCACAATTTATATAAATCAAGACGTTCAGATCATTACAAAACAACGGTAAACAATTAAATAAGTCACGAGCATTCTTTTGTTCAGGTGGAATATGACCGTGCGTGATCTAATTGGGAACATTACTGCAATGTTCTGCCGCCAGAGTGCAGCACTATCACAATTAGTAAACAGTTTTTTTGACCAGGGATTGTAACCGGTTTTTTTCAAAAACCTCGAAATAACCACATATCTCGAACTATTTTGTACTTCATATGTAGGACTCAGTTGTGTTTTGAGGTAAAGAGTGCGTATTATTAGATTGCCCAATTAGAAAATGAAATAATTAACAAAGAACGAAAAAAACCGGTTACAGTTCCTATACAAAAAATAACCGGTTACAATCCCTGTTTTTGACAGCTTTGACAATTCCTTCAAAGCTCAGGATCAAATAGGGAAGAGAATATTTCAATAAATAAAATGCATCAGTGCTGCGTAATTGGATGCAAGAATGAAGGGCATCATTCATTCCGAAGGAAACGATGGTACGAAAACTCTGGGCAGCGGCAATACGTCGTAAAGCAAAAAAAAACCATCATCCACCTTTAAATGGCTACTGCCATTTTAATATCACAGTACAGGTATTTTACACACGAATGATAATAAAACTTTTATAGTTTAACGCGTTTTCATCAATTATTTGTTATTGTTTGTTAGGTTAATAAATATGACATTGTACGTCATGGCGGTTTGTTTACGGTTTGTGTTAGTGTCGCCCCCTACGCAGAGTTTTGCGTTATGTTCCCTATTCAGATAACTGCAAACCATGCAAACCGAATTCTTGGTGATTCTCTTCACTCACGATATACAGAAAAATAAATATAGGAATGGTAATGTGAATTGTTAAGTTTTATGTTTATAACAGTATATTATAGGAGTGCTGGCCGAGATACAGGTTTTAATAAAAAAAGAAGAGGATACACGCCACGAAAAGATAATAACGTTTGAGGAGAATGCAGTCTCACTATTTGCGAAATTGGACCCTTTTCTCGAGCTATTTCCATTTGTCTGTTCCCGATAATAGGTAACTTATTGTGTTATTTACGAGGGCGGAGTGATAATAAGTCTGGTAAAAAATTAACTATTTGTTTTGTTTTGGCCAAAGTAAATATTTATTTTTCAACGTAGTCTCCTTCTAACTCAATGCACTTATCCCATCGTTTTTCTAGCTTTTCGATTCCCTCCGTATAGTACAGTTTCTCCAACCCTTCAAAATAAGCATTGGTTTCTTCAATGATTTCCTCGTTGGAACGAAATCTTTTTCCGCCAAGCCATTTCTTCAAGTTGGGGAAAAGAAAATAATCGCAGGGGGCTAAATCTGGAGAATAAGGCGGGTGCGGGACCAATTCGTAATGTAACTCGTGGATTTTAGCCATAGCAACTGCACAAGTGTGCACCCGTGCGTTGTCTTGGTGAAAAAGAATTTTCTTCCTCGCTAAATGGGGTCGTTTTTCCATCAAAACTTGATGGAATCGCTGTAATAAACTAGCATAATATTCGCCGTTGATTGTTTTGCCTTTTTGAAGGTAATCAATATATATTACACCACGAGCATCCCAGAAGACAGTAGCCATAACTTTATTCGCCGATAAAACTGCTTTGGCCTTCTTCGGTGCAGGTTCACCTGAAGCAATCCATTGTTTCGACTGCTCCTTGGTTTCTGGTGTATGATGATGTATCCAGGTTTCGTCAACAGTTATGAAACGAGGCATGAAGTCCTTTTTATTAAGCCTAAACTTCGCCAAACATTCCTCAGAAATGGTCACTCTAGTACGTTTTTGGTCCACTGTGAGCAATCGCGGCACCCAACGGGCGGATAGCTTCTTCATTTCCAAATAAGAGTGTAGGATATTACGAACCCGTTCGTCTGAAATGCTTACAATATCAGCTATCTCACGGACTTTAACTCTTCGGTCATTCAATACGATATCATGGATTTTCGTGATCATCTCTGGTGTAGTGACCTCAACTGGCCGTCCGGGTCGGTCGGCGTCAACAGTGCTTGTACGACCACAACGAAAATCAGTAAACCACTTGTGAATCATTTTAATCGACGGGCCAGAGTCTCCGTAATATTTTTCTAGGCTTTTTTTGTCTCTGTAATAGTTTTTTTTCGCAAAAAATAATGTTTGATCAGAACACGAAACTCACTTTTCTCCATGTTTGCAAACGTCAAAGCGATATTTTTTTCTTTTTTATCAAAACTTTTTATATCGTCATGCGAACTGGCTGAAAATATAATATTTAACCTCAAGAAGGTTCGACTACAAGTGGACATCATTGAATTTATGAACACATTATCTTGAATATTATTTTTACCAGACTTATCACTCCGCCCTCGTATTATTATCCCGTGAAAATACTTTTTGAAGACCGGTTATATATATGTCACATATTTTTGAGGCTTTTGTCATGAGATTTACAGTAACGCAGAAGATATATTACCAAACAACAAACCATATTACTGACGCAGAATGTGCGTTAGAATTTTGGGTGTAAGTCGATTCTAATACTCTGAATCACGTTCGGTGACTGCAATCTTAATTAGTTGGAACTTTTGGAAGGCTACATGTAGATATACATACTTAAGGTAGCTGGGTAGTAAATTTGCATGATATTTTACCGCATCTCGCCTGCGGTCAGCCGAAGCGGCGGCGTCGACTTCAAGGACCACTTGTCCCTTCGGTTCTGAATACGGACCCGGTTTGCCTCCAAATATCAGAACTCGTCTATATAGCGCCTATAAACAAGTAAGTCTTGATCAAAATCAACACGCGAGTTTTAAATGATTTGTAAATCCTTTAATAATCTTGTTTCTACAACGTCGAGGTACCAGTTATTGTAATGTAATTGATTTATGATCCTTAATAACACTAACTCATACGATATTATTATTAATTAAAGCTTGAAGCCTCTAATATTCTTTTCGGCCCATGATCATTAGTTATTGAAATACATTTCGACGTTTCGAGTTTCGAACTTGCGTTGCCGCACAACAAAAAAAAAATTCTTCTATCTAATTATGCATTTCAATAGTTCAATGATAAAGTAATTTGATTGTCCGACGGTTAATATCTAGCTAATATATATATAAAATAGCAATTACGGCACATTTGTGTGATATAGATATATGATAAGGTAACTATATCAATCTTGGTAGGACTCGTGATCAAGGGTAGATTAACACGGGTCTATATCGGATGGCATAATATTTGTAGTCCTATTTTCTTGTCGTATAACAAATGTTCGCCTAGTAACATTTAGCCTAAAAATTGTTGTCTAATATTTATTCGCCGAAATTGTTTCGCATACTATCGATTGTCCTAATAATTTTTATATGCATACTTAATAATACTTATTATTGGGTCGAACATCGAATTATCGAAGATTACATGTGCATAATTTTACAGTCCTATATAAGATGTTCCTAATACCTATGTTCTTTGGAGTACAGTTCATAATTCCTAACCATATCCTGAATTGGGAGATAATCTACGACCCGCCTTCTAGTCGACGGAGTTCCTGAGCGTGCCACTTTTCGCTAAGACACAAAGTAGCGAACGGATCTACCCGGGAATAAAAGGAATTTCATAATAAATTTCGTTGTTCCTGCCCGCACTCCGCCCGGGCTCCCGCCAGAAACTCGCTTCGTCAGCCCTTCAAGGCGCACTCAACCTACGATTCGTTAGGGAGGTCGCCAGCTCGCCTCGCTTCGGTGTTATGCACCCCCTCAACTCAGGACCTCCTTCGCAAGCTCCTGACTCCCACAGGCTTGTTACGAGTATATGTGACCGTCCATAAGAAAAGGGCCCTTATGGCAGTTTCTAGTTAAAATTGAGTTCAATGTTTAGTAGAAAAGGGCCCTTATGGGAAATCGCATACAAAAATGACAAAGCTCAACGGATAAAATTGTTTACAAGTATTTTTTTTCATATTCCAACCATCGTGAAATCATAATCCAGCAACTTACAATAATTGGAATTTGAAATAAGGGGTCTGGCCGTGATTTTCTACACCCCCCCCCCCCCCCCCCCAACCCTCAAATCACCTATCAAAGGGGATCAAAAATCACCTAAAATGTCCTTACGTGATTTATGAATGGTTCCTTAGTAGTAACGGACTGTTAACAGTACAGATATTGTGTTCTCTTTCGGGATCACTAGGTAGGTACTATGTGAATTATTTAACGTTAACTTTAAATGAGAATTACTCATTACTGGTCAATATTTTAAGAAAATTTATAATAACATTTTTTCTTCGGATTGCTGTCTTGATACAAGATTAGCAAATAAATTATGTTAATATTGTGCCATAATGTAATTATCAATATGCTTTGTCTGTGATTGGTCATAAGGGCCCTTTTCCCAAATGTATAGGATTCAAATTGTGATTTTTACGTAACTTTAATAGTGTATAAATAAAAAAGTGTGACTTGTAGAATAATAATAAGACTTTTGTGATACTCCTGTAGATTGATTAAATATAATTTAGAACTTACTATACCAAATTTGTTATTGTTCTAGGGAAGATGTAACTGATAATAATTATCACATTTTAATTAAAATAAAGATATTTGGTTAACTATGTGATTTAATTTCTATCCTAAAATGCAAGTTCAATTAGTGTTCTACTATATACAATGGTTCAGATTACAACATATTAAAGAAAAAGCCGAAAAAAATATTTTTATTAATTTCGTTCATATGAGCAATGCTCTTTCCAAAGGCTGTTTTTTCAGGATCTGGAAGTCACATTAAAATAACATAACTGAGTTCCAAAGAAAAACACCTTGAGATACAAAATCAATCATAATCTATGTAACTTCCAATGGGAACATACTTAAAATTAGTTTCAAACTTCTTTTGACGATTTCTCAAAAGTGCAATTTTAGCATGTGTAAATTTGATGTTTTTTTTTTTTAAAAGTATGGGTATGGGACTGAGTCATGATTTTTTTTGTATTATATAGCTTATTTAACGTAGATTTAGGATCTGTGCTTAACTCAATACCTGCCATAAGGGCCCTATAGCCATGGACTGTCACATATGTATTATACACAGACTCTAGGGGTAAACAAGACCTCGTGGAATTGGGGTGAGGGGGTCCTCTGATTCGGTTCCCGGTAGAATGTTTCTTATGTTCTTTATGCCAGATAATATTAGGAGCAACGAGAATTAGAACAATCAACAAGTATGCAAAACAAATAATTATGCGATATATCAGGTAATGCCATTCAAAATTAGATATGCCAAAAATGTTCGGCCAATAGATTGTCCTAATCAATATTATGCCACACAAAGGGTACCCGATTAATACACCAGGCATTTTATTTATTGTTCGTACAGTCAGCAGCAGAAGTAGCTAAGCAGACCGGGTGTTCAAAAGAACAAAGTCGTGTGCAGGTAATTTTGAAGACCCGGTCCGCTTAGCTTCTTCTGACTAGTACCTAGTTTGAAAATCGAAATATGGAAAAGTTCACCTTTTTTTATTTTTTCCAAATAACTTATTAGTTATTTATTAGGCAGTGTAAGACTCACAACAAGTAAAACCACAAGTAAAACTAGTTTTTTTTACTATTCCATTACCTCATACAATTGATTTGTCACCATGAAAGTAACGTTTAAAGATTACTTCGAACACAATAGACCTTTTCCCTGGTTGCTTGAAACGAATTAGAAAGTGTAATAGCTATTATATTATCCAAGTTCGTGGTAAGGTACACGATGTAAACGCTTTCATTGCACTTGAATTGTAGTAGTGCGCAAACGGCAGTCGATTTTGTTGAACTTTCGTTTAATTTTTCAGAAGACCTAAAAGAATAAACAATTTGACCGATGTGATTGTGTCTGATAAGGTTATGCAAACAACTCTTTGTGTGTGCAACCCTGGCATGGACAATGGTGGTATGAATTGGCAAATGCAGATCATTGTGCTGGAACCGGCATCAAAAGGACCTCCTTGTGGCAGGAAGACAATAACACACATCATTGTTTTAGACCGTATGAATAGTAAGTGGATGCCAATCTTACATACTGAGAATAGATTATTAACTCCGAGCGTGTCGTACTGTTAAAGACAAACATAAATTTTATTAATTGAATTGTTTAGTAATGCCATTTTAAGAGAAACCGACAGCACCTAGTTGCAGCGAGCTCATTCATTAAAACTAAATACAGAAACGAGACGATTTCTGATATTATTATATTCTTGCGAGAATTGCCGAGCTTTTAGCCTGCGCAATTCGTCGATTGTAGAAAACATAGGTTACAGATTTATCGCGGCATGATTAATGTTGCGTCGATGCAGCGCGCAGATCCAAGTCATTTTTGCTGTACATATGAAAAATGGCATGAAACGTGTATAATTTCTTCCCTTGAACTGGTTTAAATATCGCTATTTTTCCAAGAAAATTAAGTTATCGAGGTAAGTACTTACGTTAATATTTTAAGAATAACTAGTTTAGTTGTGCCTAAATGAAATGGACGGCGTTAATTGCATAAGAGACGGACGTAACGAGATGTTAATTGGAATGCGCCCCAATTAATGGCGGACTTCGTTTGGTCCCGATGGTTCCATTTAGAAATCGGGCCGGGTGTTTACGTGGCGGTTCCCGGGTGAACGGCCGCCGGTGAAAGTAGACGCGCAGATATGGGTCAGGTGGTCATTTACCCTCGGGCTGACGTATCTTATGTGCACTTAACTAAATACTCGACACAAAATTGTACAATTAAATAATAAAGTGTATTATTATTTATCAATAATTCTGCAGCGCTGTACTCGTACTTCTTTCTATCAATGCCAAAACATTAGCAAGCGATATAATAGCATTTCTGCTTGGATTTTTAATTTAATTAATTTTGTTTTTTTAGTTCATTTTGTGAAGGATTTCTGCTTGGATTTTTAATTCGGTGTGTACTAAGAGCAACACTATCGACAACTACTGTAGACATTATGTCAATTAGTACGTGGGGCAGTGGAGGAATGTTCCCATTGACATTAATGAACAACATTGATCAATGAATGCTCCTACATATACCACGCACATATAACGCAGATACCCATGGAGCTACCTTCTCCGCTGCCCAATGCATGCCAGAACACCTCCCGCCTGTTTGTTAGTTTGTAAGATTTCGATAATTGTATCGTGTAGCCGCAGACCCCACTACAAGTACCTACTACAACGTCTTTGGTTCACTAAGTTCATGAATTTAAAGAGCGTTTTGTTCAAAACACGTTACTTAGCTCAAAATTGTTTGCATGATTCTATAACGGGTTTTAATACTTCGAAACATACCTACGTATCGTCGACAGGATTTTTAACATTAATTTTCGTGGCATGCTACACCGCAAGGGGTCTGGACCAGCGGTGAAGTTAAAAGAATTAATTACCATAATGGTGATGGTAATTATTCTTTCCGACCGTTTTTGACTTCATCGACCATGGAAACGGCGTGGCTTCACTGCTCAGAAAACGGTACAAGTTATAAACGCGACGCTAAAAGCAATTTTTTACTGAGTCATAGATGTTTTCACGACCCTACGCGGAACTAAATAAAAAGTATGTCCTAAAATAAATTATTATTTGACGATCTAAAGATGATGATTACAAAAATCTGAAATGTCAGTGAGTCAACATCATAGCGAGCGTTGAAAGCGCCCTGAATATGCGCCCAAACACAATTTGATACAGTATACGTACAGTCAGGGGTATTATTATACGTACATAAATACGGAAATAAATATCTGTACACGCCTCTATGACATTGACAATAGAGTCCTGTACAGATATTTATGTCCTTATTTATGTACGTATAATAATACCCCTGACTGTACATCGGATTAATTAAAGCATTACGTATTAGGTATTTAATAAAAGCGTAAATTTGGCTGTGAAATATTTTACATTTGGATATATTTAAGTCATGTTGTTCTATTCTAATATTTAACTCTTCAAAAATGTGAAAATAAAATCAACCAAAATTGAATTAAAACTTATTTGTTTTCAATTTGAACTACTTAACAGTAGTTCTATTCTCATAATAGGTACACTATAAAACTAAGACATATAATCCGGCACGTAATTAGACCCAAGATGGCGGCATTCGCGTAGGTTTGTCTAGTGCGCATGCGCCGGACCCCGCACCCGTACCGCGTCTATGGATATTCCGAGGGTGTGTGCTGCGTTGCATTATGGGCCGTACGCCTGATTTCCACCCACCACCCATTGTTTTGAAATTACATTCATAAAGGTAAGTGAATTAATCGCTGGGCGCTTTTCGTCTAGTCCAGGGACTCAAGGACAAGTTAGCCGACTTTCACCACCCACAAACTTCCTGTAAGAGAAAGTCAGTGCCTCCGAACCAGTTTTTTCATCTCCGACCCTAACATACAAAGCGTAAAATGCTTGGCACGTCAAGGATTGTTTGGGTAAATTAGACTTTATTTAACACAACATATACTACGACGTTTCTCAACAGTCAAAAAGGACTGACATACATTATTTAGGTAGGTACCTAATGCATGCAAATGTTCTGTTTTCATAAAACCAAGGCGAGTAATTTATCAAAACATCATGCTGTTGTATAAAATATATATCATATTCATCATAACATAATACATATTCTTGGAATGCATGTACTTATGATACGAACGCAACACAAAATACCAAAATGTTAAGGCGCTCTTATTAGACGATATTTAGGTATTTGCGGAGGTGAGGCAGACGGAGCGGGAGACGCGCGTCCCGCGCACCCCGCTGACGGCCTTATTCTGTTGGCATCCGTATTCGGCTCGTTTTTGCGGATCATACGATGAAATGTTGTCTTCTTGAATAATTGTTTTATTTTTCAAATCTTGGTTGATTTGTGTAAGATTGTTCCCAAATATTTATTGTTTGTTTATTTATTTAAATCAATTTTTTTAGAAAATAAGGAATAATAGGTAGTTACAGTTCTTAAGTACATCGTAGTATGATGACATCAATTATGGACATTTACTTTCCAAAGATATGTTAGTACAGATTTCTTCATCATCAATCCACCTATCGTTTTCCCAGTTCCTAGGTGGGTGCTTCCGTTTTCCAAATACGTAGAACTGATAAAATAATAGTACATCTTCACTTCCTAAGGGTGAACGTCACCAATTATGGATTGTACTAATATATTACAGTTTTTTTTAAACCGAAATAAAATCGATTACTTCTGGGTAAAGTTATAGCGCCGGTTAACGCCCGCTTAAGAAACCATCAAAAATAATAAACAAATAGCTATGTTCATCTATTTATCTCCTGGCAAATTATATTATTACCATGTCTTTCCCGCTCACGGGACAATGATGTCCCGGACCTTTGGGAGGCGTGCGTGGGGCTAGGTACCTACAAAGTACCAACTGAGCCAACACGTAGAGGCCCTTTTGACAATTTAATGAAATGCAAGGAGTACGCCGAGCGGATGCTGTCCCTGCCCGTGTCATGGGACGCACACAGAGACAGCACCCGCTGGGGTGTATAGGGACTATTGCAGCAAGTAGTACCCAGCCACTAATCCATCATTTTCACCCAATAACCCGTTTTCTTTAGATTCCATCAACCAGCAATACGGTATTGCTGGTTGATGGAATCTAAAGAAAACGGGTTATTGGGTGAAAATGATGGACTAGTGGCTGGGCTATTGGGTGAAACATCGGACGCCTGCCTAATAAACTGTCTCATTTTTTATCTCTGGCAGACGGTGACTCGCCAACTGCTAGATGGGCCCCTATTAATAGCGACATAAAAAAATGGCCTAAAGGCAACACCAAATAGAGAGGCTGGGGGGGTAGAGAGGTGGCACTGGACTTTAAACATATAGCCAACTCGCCACTTAGGTGTCCACGTCTACCCTCGAGCAACAGCTCTTGCGACTCCACTCTGGACAGCTAGTTAAGGCAAGCCAGAGGTGGGGGGCCTGTCCAACCAACCACCCGATCGGCTCAGCCTGACCACAGGACACCCCCAGGAGCACTCAGGTACGTAGGGTCGCTACTCCCTAACAGCCCGCCACAAGCTGCCTTACGTTGACTGATTGCACCAGAAATCTGGTGGGCGATGGGGCCGTCACATCCCTACGCCATTATTACCATAATTGTTACCTTTTACATAAGTATGACTGACTGATTAAAACGATAATTAGACCACTGTTAGTCAGAAGAGCATTTTATTATACAGGGTGGTTATTTTAAGACCAGCAAGTTCTTCAGTATGTCTATTAAAAAATTTAATTTGACCAAACATCATATAACAAGAACAAATTCAATTTGTCTCTTAAATACCTAAACGTGTTATGTCACTGCGCTCGCGCGGCGCGGGCTGTCTACCATGCTACCTCGACCAGCGGCCACACCGCGATGGACCTTGATACTCTCAACAAGCCAACAAGATTGGACTTACACTTGTTACTTGGCTCTTTACTCCAGGCAAAATACGGTTTCGAAAATCATTAATTTATAATAGCGTTTTTTTGTATATTTCATTTTTAATTATTATTCTAAGATGCTTTACACAAGAATCCAACAAATTTTCCAACCGGAAGTAATTATATAAATTTAAATTAAGCTTTAATTGTCTTTTTTTGTTTGATTTATGTATAATTTTTTAAAGCAAATGTAAATTAAGGTAAAAGCCTCCTCGATCTCATGCCATTTTTCTCGGTCTTCAGCCAACTGCATCCAGCTAGGTCCGGCGACCTCAGTTATGTCATTGGTCCAACGTCTTCGTCGTCTACCTTTCCTTCTTTTGCCTTTCGGCCCTGACCAGTTTGTTGCTTCCAGTGCCCATCTTTTCGCCTAATATCTGGCGATATATGGCTTTTACCCGAATGGGGTCCATATCAGAAAGAAAAAATGGCATAAATCTTTCAGATTTAGTAAATATGTACTAACACAAACAACATGGAATAAATAAAGCTTAAATATATATATTTATGTAAACTAGCTGTTGCCTGTGACTTCGTCCACGTATAACATGTTATTGTCTAAATGTTTGTTTAAGAAATTTAAATGTTTGTTTAATAAAAAAAACATTGAAATTCGTTTTGTACAGTCAGCATCAGATAGTTAGTAGCAGCCAAGGTAACCAAATATATCGCAACACGTCTTTATTACTATAGGAATAAGGATGTGTTACGATATATTTGGCTACTTTGGCTGCTACTAACTATATGACGCTGACTGTAACTAGTCTTTTAGTAAACAGTCTAAAACCGAAGAAACAAATCTCTCTTTATTTCAAAATGTCTTGCTCTCTATACAAACTTAGAACCCTCTTTGAACTCTCATAGTAAATAGTCTGAAACCGAAGTTACAAATTTCTTACTTTAAAAATGTCTTGCTCTCTGTACAAAATTAAAACCCCCTTTTAACCTTCTTAAGTGATGAGTTAAAAAACGCTGAAATAAGTTTTGTAGTATTTTAGTAAACATTCTAAAACCGAAGTTACAAATCCCTTACTTTAAAAATGTCTTGCTCTCCATACAAACTTTGAACACCCTTATAATCCCCTTTAGGGGATGAATTGCAAAAAACGCTAAAATAAGTTTTGTAGTCTAAACAGGCTAAGTTCGAAGTTACAAATCTCATACTTTATAATTTTATTGCTCTCCATACAAACTTTGAACGCTTTTCAGGGAAAAATTAAAAATAAAACACTAAGTTTTTTTATTGTAATAGGTTAGTATTTTTTCTACAAAATATCAAGCCTCTAGCTAAAAAAAGTGTTTCCCATACGAGCCTTGCACCGCTTTTCAACCCCTTAAGGGGTGAAATTTTCCAAAACGCTGGTAGTACTTTTTTTGTATTTTAATAAGTAGGTACTTAATATTTCTACAAAGTTTTAAGTTTCTACCTAAAAAAAAGTTTCCCCCATACAAACATTGCACCTCTTTATCCCCCTCTTAGCGGGTGGAATTTTCCAAACCACTGAAAGTAATTAACCTGTATATTTGTATTCTAATAAATAATCTTTCTACACAATGTCAAGTCTCTAGCTAAAAAAAAAAGTTTCCCCCATACAAACTTTGCACCCCTATTTACCCCCTTTAGGGGTGGAATTTCCAAAAATCCTTCTTAGCATTGCCTACGTTGTAAAAGGTAGTTTTGGTGTAAATTTCAACTCTCTAGGCTTAGTAGTTTCGGCTGTGCGTTGATGAGTGAGTGAGTGAGTGAGTCATATCAATAACTCCATACCGACAAAAGGTATGTTTACTTAGATAACGTCACATTTATTTGCTTTAGTGGGCTTATTTTTAAAGGGGCGTGGCGGGGGAGGCTTTCTTGGTAGTTATTTAGAGAAGCAGCGGCGGCAGAGTGAATGCGAGATGTGAAACGGCATACTTTAGTGTTTTGTGATGGGTATCATGTGCACAAACAGCTGGCAAAGTTTTGCAGCTGTATAGGGGAACACCCTGTAGTACTTTGTACCCGACTGCCTCAGAAGGAAGTTTATGTTTTTCGAGCGTATGTATCATCATAATCATCATATCAGCCGAAAGACGTCCACTGCTGGACATAGGCCTCCCCCAAAGAGTGCAACAATAGCCGGTCCTGCGCCACCCGCATCCAGCGGACTCCCGCGACCTTTACCAGGTCATTAGTCCACCTTGTGGGGGGCCTAACCACGCCGCGCCTTCCGGTACGTGGTTGCCACTCGAGAACCTTTCCGCCCCAACGGCCATCGGTTCTACGTGCAATGTGCTCCGCCCACTGATACTTAAGTTTAGCGATTCGGAGGGATATATCGATTACCGTGGTTTTGCTGCGGATAGCCTCATTTCTGATGCGATCGCGCAGAGAAACTCCCAGCATAGCCCTCTCCATCGCCCTTTGAGTGACTTTGAGCCTTCTTATGAGGCCTATAGTAAGCGACCACGTTTCCGTTCCATATGTCATCACTGGCAACACACACTGGTCAAAGACTATCGTCTTGAGACACTGCGGAATATTGGACGAAAAGATGTGCCGTAGCGTATGTATGCATGTATGTCTATGACGAATATGAGGAAGGGCCGTGGCCTGCTGCTGGTGGAGTGGCAGGATCTTTTTCCGCACTCGTTTTTAATAGAATCTACTAAACAGCAAGTAAATATACTTCAGTTCACCAACTCGTTTAGGACTTTAGACTAGGTAGTCGCTATCCGGCGAATTGGCCCTAAATGCTTTTGATATATTTCTGTATTCATAAATAAATCTATTATTCGTACAGTCCATAATTGGTACCATTACCCCCCCCAACCATGTGCTCGTGTCCGAATCCGATTTACACCCGACTACTTACTACCTAACAGTTCTACGTATTCAGGATAACTGAACATTTTTATTGAAATCTTGTCAATATGCTCCAGTTACCTATTAATACGTTTTAGGTGCGGATGTAGAAACGCTTTAATGTAGTAAATATCGCATACCTTATATTTGTTATTCTATAATTTCGAATGTGTTCTCCAGCATTTATTAGCGTTTCCTATTCCTTTAAGTATTTTTATTTACCTTGATAACTCGAAATAATTGCTGCAAAAAGGCGAATTTGCGTGCCAGGTAAACATTCACAGGTCCGTCGTCGGCAGTGGCCACGGGCGTACTAAATTGTAGTCGCCACCGCGCATGCACGACGCGGACACCCGGTTTTTCAGACAAATGACCAAATGTATTGAACTATCAAACATATTGAAATTCTAAGAAGCCGGTAGATAGATCTACCAAAAAGCTACCTATCACAACAAATTTCATTGTAATGTTCCAAATAACTTTTGAGATATTTCGAGTTTGGTGGTAAAAAAGCACTGTTTTGAAAGGCAAAATCTATCGAGGTTTTTGTAAGCAATCGTGATTTTACGAAGCACGAACATAGCCAATGAACTGAAGATATACATATCAAAAATTTGGATCTCTAGCAATAGTACAAGTATACTAATAATCGGTTTGGAAAAGGCACTTTTTCGATGCGCAGCTGTATACAGCGCCTTAAAACAAAAACAATTCGTCACTGAAAGCTTGACGGCAACAGCCAACGACAGGACAGATATAAATTGATTCAAATTGGAGGATTAGAAAGGTTTGAGAATTATTCGTGCGTGTCAAAATTCCTTTCAATCTTGATAAACCCTTTGGCTTTTTATTAAATCTTTTTCTGTATAAGGTTGGACCCGCCCGCCCAGAACATAGAAGTATCAGTTAAGTATTAATAAAATGTGACCTTATTAAATCAATTGATAACAATCGTTTACTTGGTGTTCGTGAGGTCACGAATCGAATGTGATAAAATTCTAAATGAAGAATACACGGAAATATGTTATAGCGATTGGATCGCTTGCTCCATTAATTGGCGTAGCGTATACCTACCGTATACCGTACAGGGAGCAAATGAGGATCTCATTGCCATTACACGTCTTCCTTATTGCCGGCCAATGGAGCCGGGACAAAGAAATTATATATTATTTAGGGTTGAGTTTCTGTCAGAAGATAGATAGGTAAGCTAAACGTCCTAGTTCTCGATGTTGCACTAGTGTACGAGTATGACATGGCTTAAATTCGGATGAAGAAAAATCCTCTTAGTTCGAATTGACATAAAGTGCCCATGTCATACACTAGTCTAGTGCAACGTCGACGACTAGGACGTTTACCTTATTAATTATTGGATTGCCTTTTAAATTAGTTTTCATGAGCGTGTATTTTATTATTTTCCTTGTGCTCGGATAATTATCTTTATATACGTTGTAATTTCACCAAATATCAGCCCCAAAATCGTCGTGATTTTTGAGATAATAAAAAAAAAAAAAAAACATTTTTATTTATTATCTACGAAAGTAGCGGGCCCGATTTTTTTGAAATTTGTATATATTATGTAGATAATAGAGGACTTTTTATAAAAAAAAAATTACCCTGAAATTTTATATTTAAGTAAAAAAAAAGATTTTTAATATTTAAAAAAAAAAAAAATTTTTTACTTGTATGGTGCCGACACCTTCCAATATTGGATATTTTATAAACCATTTCATACTCTTACCACATATATTTTTTTTAAAAAATATCACTCGGATCAACAGGTTAAAAAAAGCGAATTTGTAACCTCTCATACATAGGTTTCCCTTTACTAGGTAGGGTAGACACAACACTCTTTATGTACTAAGTCATTGGAAATATAATATTAAAGTCCTATAAATCTTTGCTGTTTAACAAATACAAATCGTTTACTTGTTAGACTCTGACATTATATATATATTAAAAAATAGATATAATTATATGTATATACAATGGAAATAGATTTTGGGTCAGTAAGGGCAGCTACCAGATCCCGTGTTGCTAGGCGAAAATCGTCTAAGAAGACCTTCCTTCGATTTCAAATTAATGAATATTGGCGTGTACATATTTTGGAAAAAACATACAGGGAGCGAGAAAATGGTCATTTTTGACAACCTTTTTTTTTGATGCCAATCGATCCCGTTCCTGTCCAGGATCAAAAGCTTGTATGAGACCAAAAAGAAATTTCTGGCTAGAAAAGCCATAAATCGAGAAAAAAATCCCCATACAATTTGTATGATAATAAGAAAAAAAATTTTTCATATGTATTTTTTTATGTCAATCGATTCCATTTCTATCCAGTATCAATAGTTTCCTTGGGGTCAACTTTCGGTAATGTACAAAAAAGCCAGAAATCAAAGAAAACTGTTTTCATACATTTACTATGGAGAAAAAGTTCTTTAATTTCGGGCTTTTTTGTACATTACCGAAAGTTGACCCCAACTATTGATACAGGATAGAAATGTAATCGATTGACATAAAAAAATACATGTAAAAAAAACTTTTTTCATTTTCATACAAATTGTATGGGAAAAGTTTTTCTCGATTTATGGCTTTTCTAACCCAGTATATCCAATATTGGAAGGTGTCGGCAACTCACAAGAAATTTTTTTTTTTTTTAATGTAATTTTTTTTTTTTTTTATACGGAATTTCATTGTTTTTTTTTATAAAAAGTCAGAGGACTTTTGATTAAAATGAAGTTTGATATATTATGAAATTTAATGAAATTTGTATATATTATGTAGATAATAGAGATTATCTACATAATATATACAAATTTCAAAAAAATCGGACCGCTTCTTTAATAGATAATAAATAAAAACGATTTTCCTTTTTTTTTTATTATCTCAAAAATCACGACGATTTTGGGGCTGATATTTGGTGAAATTACAACGTATATAAAGATAATTATCCGAGCAAAAGGAAAACCATTTTCTCGTCAAAGGCAGTTTTGCCATACAAACACGGCTATACCTACCCTTTGTGTTCTAATGAAATTAAAAATTAACGGCATGATAATACGAAAAGAAATACACAATATAAAACATGACATTCTTTAATTTAAATATAAGAACGTAAAACAATATTGATGTAACAGTAGGTAATAATTCATAACAATAAAACAAATTGTTTGGAAAGCAAACAAGTAAAAAATTGATCGCTTGGCGGCTGGAATTAGAAAGCGTAATAATGAAAGCCGACAGAAGAATCTTTTATATTTTCTTTCGGTAGATACACGTAAATAATACAATTTACAACAGATCCAATAAATATGAAAGCGAAAAGCGGTCGGTAACACATATAAGACAAGTGATCGACGACGACGTATTTTTGAATGAACGAGCAAAGCGAACGAAGTTCTCCGTTTCAGCTTGGGCCGAAAAAAATCGTATGTCCGGATGTCCGGCTGTTGTCCTCTACATGTCTGATTTCTCAACCGATTTTCGTGAAATTTTGTGAACAGGATTAATAATTATACCTATAGTATTTTTTTTATTAAACTTTTCAAAATTAACAATACAATAAAATGTAAAAAACCGGCCAAGTGCGAGTCGGACTCGCGCACGAAGGTTTCCGTACCATTATCTATAAAAACGGCAAAAAACTCACGTTTGTTGTATGGGAGCCCCTTTAAATATTTATTTTATTCTGTATTTTAGTATAAATTTGTTGTTATAGCGGCAACAGAAATACATCATCTGTGAAAATTTCAATTGTCTAACAGACAGACAGACAGACAGAGACTGACAGCGGAGTCTTAGTAATAGGGACCCGTTTTACCCTTTAGGTACGGAACCCTAAAAAGACACGCTCATGAGTTCTACAGCTCACAGAGCGCTTATAGTAACTAACAATACCACAAATTTTATGTTGGAGAAAGTTACATATGCACCTATCCGTACTGCCGTGATCCTTAAAAAGGCAGCCAAATATTGAAAATTTTATGAAAAAGACTGCCTTTTAAAAAAGCACGGCAGTGTATTTGTACCTAAGTACAAACAAAAATTGTACAAGGATATAACAGAGTTATAAAGTATCTGGGTTTTTCTTATTCGTTACATGAAAATAAAATAGGCATTAATGCCAAATTTCCATCTACGGCTGTTTATTGTACCTAAATACAAAGAAACCTGTATTAAAAGCGCGCACTTACTGAAATAATCGATGTACCGCTTACCTGCAAAAAAATAAAGGGCTCGTTTTTAATTTAATGCCACTTACGAGTTCTGGTATCTGTAACATACGATGATATTTAATAGCAAGAAGTTCAATGAATGCTACACTAAGTAAAGTGCATATAGTGAAGAGTAGTTTAGTGTGCCTATTTCTAAGATAAAAATTAAGTTACATCTTGTGACTAATTTCACAGTAGGTAAACATAATCGTATTGATGCCGTGTTTTGAGAAACCCGGTTATGGAGTGTATTTTGTTCCCGGCTTTAGAGGCACTAGGACGGACATGCGGCATACGTGAAAGAACAATGGATATTAATTATTCATGCAATTGATTGGTGTCCCTCGCAAAGAATAACGCACATGTCATCGAGATAATGTGGAAAGGTCGTTGGTCAATGTGTCACGAGATATAAATCTGTAAATGCTAGACGTTTTTAACGTCGATAAATAACTCAAAGAGTATTAGAACACGTAATTTAACGACTTGAGCGGCTAAACGATTCTTCTAAAACAGAGGGAACGATTCACTTGGTGGACTATTCCGGTTTACAACAGGTAAGAGGAGGAATACTCTACATTCAACGTTCCCATGTTCTGATCTATTTGGGATATTCCCAGTATTCCCACCTGTTACCACCAACTGGTAACAGTCGGAAATGAAATAACACCTCATCTGTAACCAGTAAAATAAATTATTTGTACTTATAGATGAAAAACTCTATTAAAGCTACTTTTGCATGTTGTAATACTTGTCATAATCTGTTCGAATAGGCAATTGTTTTGTTTTGTTACCAATTTTTAATACGTCATGTCTATTCGAATAGGGCACGACTACATACCTATAAGTATTATCAAACCGCGATTAGAATAGTCTTGGCGATTAGAATAGTTTTGTCATATAAATACGTCAACGTTTATAAGAACTGACAGCTATTCCATGAGTAAACTCATCGCGGTTGAATAATAAGAGGGGCCTTAATTAAGTTTTTGACCTTTAACTACTGGGATTTTTTTCCCTGAATACATACTTTCGTCGTATTTGGAACGCCCGCTGGGAGTGGTGCTGAATAGGTTAAAGGCCTCCACACATCGGTCGCGTGCGCGGCTCGGGCGCGGGCCCGCGCAAGATGTAAAACATTGAAACTACACTTCAAACACACATCGAACGCGGGCCTGCCGCGGGCCCGCGGGCCCGCGTTCGATGTGTGTTTGAAGTGTAGTTTCAATGTTTTACAACTTGCGCGGGCCCGCGCCCGACCCGCGCCCGCGACCGGTGTGCGGAGGCCTTAAGAGTGAGTTTAATAAATTGTATACAAAGGGATACACATTATTAAACGCACTGACGCACGTGCCTCAGTATTATTTAATACAGTGTTGTTGCTGACTTTATTATATGTATTAAAAATAACGAGATTGTAGCTAATATGAATATGTTTTCCATCGGTTACCAGTAAAACTGGGAAAAAATCCCAGTAACTACCAAAATTTCACTTTACTGGTAATAAGGGTCCACCCAGCTGGTACAACCACTACTCGTAAAAAATTGGTAACGGTGAGACAAACCCATCTTTTCGTGTCGTCTTACCACATCAAATATACAAAGGCTTTCCAGAAACGCAGGGTGGTAGTTACATTCAAAATAACACCCTATCAAGATAATGTGAAATATTTTAGATTTTTATAGGTGTGGCTGATTTTTCCATAGGTACAAAAAATATTTAAAATAGGTAATTTATATCAGCCTCGACACTAGCACCTATTTTATCCCTGGTACGACAAAGTAAGTAAATGGATAAATGAATATTCACGAGGAAGATCATTTGCATGAGTAATTGATGGAAGTGAAACATTACCGTGACAATATAATCGTGTTAATTGAGCACGATGATACTGTCGTAAATAAATCGATAACTACGGTAACTTTATACAATATAAATGGATATCTAGGTGCTAAATTTAAATATATTCAAAAGGATTAGTTCATAGACATAGAGAGCAAGCGTAATACGGATTTAAGTATCTCGGATTATATGCTAGCGACCAGCTCCATGGTTGCTGTGAATTACCGTTCTGTTAAAGTAACACCTTTACCTACAACCTGTTCAGTAGACGATAATATACTGGTATAAACTAAATTAAATATGAATGCAATACAAGACAGTGCCATCCTTCGTTGTGGTGATTACAACTCAAATTTATTTTAGCAGCAATAGAAAAACATAAGACACTTGAAATAAAATAACTACCTAAGGTTTAGTTTAAAGACAAGACGACATTTTAATTTTAAACGTACACAACAGCACTTCAAAAGTACCGAAGGAACTTAAATGTATGAATAGTGTTAACATATTTAAACGTCAACTTAAAGAGTACCTCTTATATAATAGCCTTATGATTTCCGACATAGTTTATATTGTTATGGAATAAATTGAATATCGACGGCGGCACCCGTCAAAGCCTCTGTAGTGGTAATGTGGTCACAATCCATCGTAGTCCTGTGCTGGCCTGGCCGCGTGTGAACAGCATAGGGATTGTATGGCATGACTAATCTGCCCTATAAGCATTCACATTCATAGAACGACCTCTTCGTTGATAGCATGAATCACAGACACCGAAGCGGGGGCGGGTCCAAGTGATTACTAACACTGATGATTCATGTTCAAAATTACAATAGACTGTAATCAACCCCACTGTTGGGCATAGACCTCCCATAGATAGAAGAGAAAAAGGGTTGCGTCCTAATGGTACGGGTGGTTTAATGCTCTAAGGGTACGGGTGTAGTGGATATACGAGTAAATCGAAGATAAGAAGATTTTTCTTCACATAATATGTGCACAGGTTTTCTCTCAACGTTTAATTTTCGCCTTTTTCATAAACTGTCTTAGTAACATGACGGGATGTCCCTAGGAAATCGGTTTTTCTTTACATGTTTGACTGAAGAGGTTCCTACCAATAAGTGGTATCGTTGGATTCAGTGAGATCTCCCGAATATGAAAAGTGCTGTTGTCGCTCTCTAAAAGTGTGGAGGGGATAACTATGACGTCACAAAGATGGCGGCGAGTGATATCAAATTTTATCAATTATCTCCCTATCTGCTCAACGTATTTGAACGAATGAGGCATCAAATGAAAGCTCTTTAAGTAGCCAATAAAACATGTCCTACAATATAAAATGTACAACTTATAATTAAAAAGAAACACCTAAAAACATACTTTCTTTAAACTTACCTTTGTTTAGTAGCAAAAAAAATACAATGAATGAGGCGTTATCGTCAAAAAAGACTTTATGTAAACACAAATGCTACATTTATCCTTTATACAATTCTTTTTGAAAATTTGGAATCGGGTCATAAATAAGTAGGTATACCACGGCTATTTCACCACGGGCGCGGCGACCGACGCGGCGCGCGCGCGAGGGTTGCCGAGCGTGAGCGTGCGCGGTTTCTTGAGTGTACCTCGATAACTACTTAACTGATTTGGACAAATGATATATCATATGAGAGGTATTTGAATGCTTAGTAAAATTTCTTTCATAGCCAAAACTCTAGCATTTATATAATAAAAAAGCAGTCAATTTAACATAAAAATATTTTAATAGTGTGTATAAAAAAAATAAAATTAAAATATGCAGTTCCCATACAAATATGATAAATAACTAATAGCTACATATATTTTCTACAACAAACACTTAATTTTTAAAATTGTTCTATATACAATTAAACCAGGGACTGATTTCGGTTACGGTTATACCGGTATGAAACCGGTATTCCATTACGGTACCGTTATGTCGTAAAGGTTATGCGCGCCGCGCGAACATAAAGGTACCGTAACCGTTTTGAAATAACGGTTAGCGGTACCAGTTTTAAACGATACCGTAACCTTTATAATACCGGTATTATAAAGATTATCGAGAAAAGTAAGCGAGCTGGCACTCTATAGAGGAAGCATTGGCTACTAAACATTTAAAGACAAAAAGACAAAGCAGCAGAGCCTTTGCCGGCGATTTGGCAACAACTCCAGGCCAAAGTCGATATATCGGTACCTTTAAATAGCGGTTACGGTACCGGAAAAAATAAAGGTACCTTTATATTTCAGTAGCGAAATATAAAGGTTCCGCTACCGAAACCGCTATTTGACAACCGATATGACGTCATACCGTTAAAATAGAATACCGGTATTTTTCGGTTATGCAGTCCCTGAATTAAACTACGATTATTTTGGTGAAAGAGGTTTTGTCTAAACTCTAAAATACCATAAATGTAAAATGTCAGACCTACTTATTCTGTTGTTGTCACTCGTGTCTGTCAAGATTAAAATAAAACAACGTGTATATATTTTCATGTGTGTTTTTAATTGCTTAAGTTAGTAAAAGACTCCAATTTTAAAAGGGTACAAACCTTAGACACCACTGCGTTTCGTAACTTCATTAGGTTATCGGTCCCTGCTACGAAATGGAGAATTTTACGAAACTACAGATTGGTTTGCTAGAGGGAAAATCCAATTGGGATACATGGAAATACAAATCCGTGAGTATACTACGAACCTTAGTTACCCCGCCCCTACAGAAGCTGCGGCACGATCATGCTCAACCTCCCATCCGTCCCCAGGAACACCGTGCTAACAGAGCATTACAAGTAGGTCAGGGCTTAGCCAGCCGCCTCCCCCGGTTTAGTCCCTGGGTCCTGCGAGTGAGCATCGATGACCAATTGGGATACATGGAAATACAAATCCGTGAGTATACTACGAACCATCCCGCACGCGCTGGAGATAGTGCAAGGCTCGTTCCTGAGACCCACAGCATCCGCCCCTGGCTTATCAGGAGATGCCGCAGTTGCTGCTGCCACGTACAATGCCAACTTAGACCGGTATGTAAAAGCCGACGCAACTGCTCTTCTGATAATTACAACCAATATGCAAGAAGACACACTTCAAAAGGTAATAGGTCAGGTTTACAAATGCAAGAGATGTATAGCTTAAATTGCATAGACTTTTTGACGGCGTGGACGAAGACAAGTCTTTTAATCTATGCATGCGCTTTTTTGGCTTTAAAAAGGATCTGGCAGACGATATAGTCACGCACATACCGAAACTTAAGAACACCTGGACGCAGCTGAATCAGGAGTTTAGTAAAGATAAGACTAGCGAGTTACCTGCACTGCTACTCATAGGAGTAGCGTATCGAGAATCTTGCATGACGAAACTTACTTCTCTTTTAGAAGCAGCTGGCTACTGCTGCCAAAAGTCGAGGGAACTATTGAAAGCCTAACTAGTCATCTGTGTGCATTTGAGTGAGCACTGCAGAGCAATAACGTGCTTCAACAGGAAGCTCTCGTCTCAAATTCCGGCACTACGTTTACTGCAGATAAGAAAGATAGAAGGTTGAAATGCAACTACTGCCAAGCTATCGGCCTCGGCCATCGAGTGAGAAACTGTCAGAAGTGGATCAAAGACGGAAAGTTTCCGAAAAGCAGTAATCCACAAGCAACACCTTCTACTTCAAAATCTGCAAACATGATCCTTATGTCTGTAGAGACTAGAGAGCACTGAAATATTTTCAATCAATCCTGACAACGAGAACTGGTACGTGGATAACGGCGCCACAAGCCACGTAACAAACCAAGCTGATATGTTCCAAAATTATGAACACTTCAATGATATTCGTACTGTAACAACGGCCAATGGTAATACGATCAATGGTAAAGGAAAAGGTTCAGTAATAATTGAAGCAAACATTAAAGGGAAGCTACAACGTGTGACCCTACAAGACGTTTGGTATGTTCCAGCATAACTAAAAACTTATTCTCTGTTCTAGCTGTCCATGATAAGATTCCGATCAACGGAGAAGCGTGGTTAGTAGGAAAGCGGCAGAAATAAGGAGGACTATACAAATTGGATGTAAGAGTCGTACTTCCAGAAAATCCCGTTGAAGTCTGTGGTACATCCAATACCATGCAACTGTACAACAAGAGGGGTTGCCTCATCAGAACAAGAAACACGTCAAAGGCTCAATGCTAAAGTGGCTGATTGGGGGGCGCAGTCGCAAAATGAAGAATGGCCATCACCAGAACAAGGGGCAGCCTAGTTCCGCTCTACCATGACTAACGTCTGCGATGCCACCATGCCACGGATCACGAAGCCATCCACGTAACCAACTGGTGGTCGGAGCAGATCACCCAGCTGCGGGTGACTTGCCTGGCAGCGCGACGCTAGTACACGAGGACTAGAAGGCGCAGACGGGCTACGCCGGAAGAGAAAGCAGAGATCTACGTAGTGTACGCCCGAGGACGCCCTTACGATTGTCCTAGGAAAGTTGCGGCCATTGACGGAAACACTAGAACGCTGTTTCCACTGATCCGGCTCACAATACGGCAGGCGTGATCACGGAACCACAACCTCTGAAGAGTTGGAGATATCCCAGGCCGAATTGAAGTGGGCCGTGAAGCGTCTCGCTGTACGAAATACGGCACCGGGACCCGACGGCATTCCCGGCCGAGCATGGAGGCGCTAGGCCATAGGCTGGCCCGCCTGTTCAGCAGCTGTCTCCGCCGGCTGCTTCCATGGGATATGGAAGGAGGCAAAACTGGTTCTCCTTCGAAAAGATGGAAGGCCTGCAGACTCACTCTCAGCGTATCGGCCAATATGCCTATTGGATGACGTGGGCAAGCTTTTTGAGCGTATTATCTCCCTCCGCATCAACAGAAATCTAGGTAGCGATGGTCCGAACCTATCGGATAGTCAGTTGGGTTTCCGTCAGGGTCGATCGACAGTGGATGCGAATGATGTGATCCTTCGCGTCTGAGCGCTGTCCTGAGCGAGCGGTGTTGGCAATTAGCCTTGACATTGTCAATGCTTTCTATTATCTTCCTTGGAGTGCAATTCAGAGAGCTTTGGTCTACCACCAATTGCCTTCTTACCAGAGGACTTTGATTGGGGCTAACTTATCCGATAGGAGCATCCGTTGCCCGGCCGAAATGGCGCTGACACAAAGAGGGATGTAGAGTGCGGGGTACCCCAGGGGTCCGTGCTGGGACCCCTTCTGTGGAACCCCGCATATGACGCAGTTCAACGAGCAGTACTCCCCAACGGCATCAGCGTCGTTTGCTATGCAGACGACACTTTAGTTCTTGCCGAAGGGGGTGAATTTATGAGGACCACCAGACTGGCGGAGCTAGGCGTGGCCGTCGGAATAAACAAGATTCGTAGTCACGGTCTTCCAATGGTGCCACACAAGACCGATGCGCTTTGGCTAGACGGGCTGCGTCGCAGCCGGGATCCACCGGCCGCTCCCGTGCTGGTTGGAGAGGCAGAGGTCCAAGTAGGGCAATTCATCAAATACTTAGGCCTGGGCGGGCCTGAGGAAGGAATACGCCTGCTCTACGCTAGGGTTGTGCGGTATTTCGCGCTATACGGGGCGCCCCCCGTATGGTCAGAAAGATTGACGCAAAACCGACGCAGCAGAGCGAAGGTACTTTAGTTCAGCGGCGGATAGCCATTAAGGGTCACCCGCGGATACCGTACGATATCGTACGAGGCAGCTGGTCTTCCTACTGCTCGATATCTTGGCAGAAATAGATGCCCAAGTGTACAATGCCTTGCGCGCAGAAGGGAGCGCTGCGGAGGATTAAATTAAGGCGTTTCGAGAGGATGCCCATAGACAGGCCACAATGGCTGGCGGGAGTGACTGGGAGAGCCGGGTAGTACATGGCAGCAGATAATCATCGGAATTCTGCCGCACTTTGACCAGTGGCTGGAGCGGAAGGATCGTGTGAGGTACTAACCGGACATGGCTGCTTTGGTGAGTACAGACACAGAATAGCGAAAGAGCGGACAGCATGATATCACCATTGCTGTTTTGACCTGGACTCTGCGCAGCAGACACTCGAGGAATGCCCAGCGTGGCAAGTCCTCGTGCAAGAAGTGGGGCAAGATCTCTCCCCTACCGCTCTCATAGCGGCAATATTGAGAAGAAGCTCCGCTTAGAATGCAGCTGTTACCTTTTGTGAAAGTGTCAGCGTACCGATCCTGCTCGGAGGAGGAGACGGTGACGATAACATGTCGTAACACAGCAACCTACAATATCCGCACCGGGTACCACCCATGCTAGCTACGCCACTACAGTCCCCCGCGGCTATGAAGTAAATCCTGACACATTGCGCAACTATGAAGTTTTTGAATAATGACAATGTCAACCATAGGAAAAAATTACATATTCAACCATAGAGGCATGTCTCAGGATTGACTTCATAGTCGCGGGGGACTATAGAAAGCAGTTTATAAATTTTGGACCCGATTTAAAAAATCAAAATGTTTGTTGTAGAAAATATATGTAGCTATTATTTAGTTATAATATTTTGATGGGAACTGCATATTTTAATTCTTTTTTTTAAATACACACTGAAAATATTTTTATGTTAAATTGACTGCTTTTTTAATTATATAAATGCTAGAGTTTTGGCTATGAAATAAATTTTACTAAGCATTCAAATACCTCTCATATGATATCTCATTTGTCCAAATCAGTTAAGTAGTTATCGAGGTACACTTAAGAAACCGCGCACGCTCACGCTCGGCAACCCTCGCGCGCGCGCTGCGTCGGTCGCCGCGCCCGTGGTGAAATAGCCGTGGTATACTTATTTATGACCCGATTCCAAATTTTCAAAAATAGTTGTATAAAGGATAAAGGTAGCATTTTCGTTTATATGAAGTCTTTTTTGACGATTCATTGTTTTTTTTTTGCATCTAAATAAAGGTAAGTTTTAAAAAATATATGTTTTAGGTGTTTCTTTTTATTTATAAGTTGTACATTTTATATTGTAGAATATTTTTTATTGGCTACTTAAAGAGCTTTCATTTGATGCCTCATTCGTTCATATACGTTGAGCAGTTAGGGAGATAATTGATAAAATTTGATACCACTCGCCGCCATCTTTGTGACGTCATAATTATCCCCTCCACACTTTCACAGAGCGACAACAGCACTTTCCATACTCGGGGGACCTCACTGAATCCAACGATACCACTTGTTGGTAGGAACCTCTTCAGTCAAACGGAATTTTGGTTTTAGCCAATTGGCCTCCCTACTAAAAGTTGTTTGCCGGACACGCCGGTGAGCGCGCGCCTCTGCGCAGATTCGTTGACACATACAACAAAAGATTCTGTTAAGTAGACATTTTTGGAAATAGTGTTAGTGCTTATAAAAAAAGAATCATCGACGTACTAACATCTAAGCACTAATTGTTAATATAAACGATTCGATATAATAAATAAAATAAATAGATAGATCCATAAAACGATTTAGATACCTAGTCACCTTTTTATGTTGTTATTGTTGACACCGGCAGTCCTTAGTAAGACTAAAGGTGCTATGAACACATGTTTTCTAAGATGTGGTAAACGGTGTGGGTCACATATTGTAATAATTAGTTATAGAAGTAAGTATGCATAAGTAGATACCCATTGTAGTGGCTGTTTGTTTACCAAAAAAAAAATAAAGTAAAAGGTACCCTGCACCGGTATTCCAACTGCGATATTTGACAGAAGGGACCTTGTCCCCATTTAATGTAGGCATGTCTTTCAAAATCGGAATGACAGACAGTGGGGATATTATGTCCCCTCTGTCAATAACGCGGATGGAATACCCCCAAGTGTAAATATCAAATAATTGGTATGAACCAGGTTTAAAACCTATTTTATTTTTAATAAGAAAAAACCATAATAACAAAATAAATGTCATCTATTCTAAAATCTGCCTGAAATAAGTAAGTACATACTATAGTTCCAGGACTCTCAAGTCATTTACATACCACTCGCTCTAAAAAAAGTAATTGGGTAAGTAGTTTGATTTCCCGTAGGTGTCGGAGCGTGATAATTAGAGGGCGAAGTACCGGTGGCAAATTTCACACTAAATGTATGGAGTCGCCTAAGTATTCTTATGATTAAATAAATAACGAATAAATGATTAATTTTGCATAATATATTTTAGGAACTTATAGAAATTATCTTACGAGCATACAAATATAATGTAATATGTTGTTAATATCTATAATACATAATAATATGTTTTCTTATCAAAACATTATCATTAGGTACTAAATACTCGTACTAGACTAAGAAGTTATACCTGCCAAACGATATATTATTTTCAAGACCATTCAATGGGAAATGGATGAAAATTTTAGAAATGCCTGATAATTTTTTTGGTGATAGGAATAACCTTCCTTAGCACCAGAAAAAAATTGCAGACTTGTCAGCTGCGTCAATTATTTTAGAAAAATATAAACAGTTTCCTCACTTACGTTTTGTGGTTAGGACGGCGAATGAAACTCTTTCCTAGATCCGTCTCATATTACATAAAAATATCATAAAAATCCGTTGTAAACTGACACTGGCAATGATATTGACAGCTGCAGCAGCTATATCTAAATGGGCTACTTCCAAATTTTCACCCCCATTTCACCCCCTTAGGGGATGATTTCCGGAATAGAAACTATCATAATTATGTCCTTTTCCAGGACTCAAACTATCTTTCAACCAAATTTTATCAAAATGTGTCACAAACAAATTTCCACCCCTAATTACACCCCTATGTCCTTCCTTAACTATCGCTTTACCGTAAATGGGTTCAATCGAAATTTTCATCCACCATTTCTCACCCCCTTAGGGGATGATTTCATCCTTTCATGTGTTCCGGAATAAAAATTATTCTATGTTCTTTCCTTGGACTGAGACCTCTCTCTATAACAAATTTCATCTAAATGGGTTCCATCGAAATCTTCAACCCTCATTTTACCACCTCAGGAAATATGTTTTCGGGATAAAAACTATGCATTGTCCTTCCCTAGGACACCTTCTATCTCTTTACCAAATTTCATCTAAATGGGTTTTATCCAAATTTTCACCCCCTATTTCATCGCGGAGGGGATGATTTTCGGGATTAAAACTATCCGTTGTCATACTCCGGGACTCAAACTATCAATTTTCACCCCCAATTACACCCCCTTAGGGGATGATTTTCGAGAGTTAACTATCCTATGTCCTTCCCCAAGACTCCAACTCGCTATACCGTAAATGGGTTCCATCCAAATTTTCAAATCCCATTTCACCCCCTTAGGAGATGATTCTGGACTAAAAATTGTTTAAAGTCCTTTCCCAGGACTCTTAACTATCTCCATATTAAATTTCTTCTAAATCGGTTCTATCCAAATTTTCACCCCTCATTTCACCCCCTCAGGAGATGATTTTTCAGGATAAAAACTATGCATTGTCCTTCCCTGGGACTCCTTCTATCTCTATACCAAATTTTAACTAAATGGGATTTATCCTCATTTTATTCCCTATTTCATCCCCTTGGGGGATGATTTTCGGGATTCAAACTATCCATTGTCATTCTCCGGGACTCAAACTATATCTATACCAAATTTGGTCTAAACGGAGTCCATCCAAAATTTCACCCTCCATTTCACCCCCTTAGGGGAAGATTTCCAGAATAAAAACCATCCAATGTCCTTCCCCAGAACTTAAACTACCTCTCAACCAAATTTTATCAAAATGGGTTACATCCAAATTTTCACCCCTCCATTTTACCCCCTAAAGGGAAGATTTTCGGGATAAAACCTATCCTTTGCCCTTTCCCGGGACTCAAACTAATTATATACCAAATTTCATCCTAATCGGTGCAGCGGTTTAAGTAGCTCCATACAAATTTCCACCCCCCATTTCATCCCTTTAGGGGTTGATTTCCAGGATAAAAACTACCCTAAGTCCTTCCCCAGGACTCAAACTATCTCTATACCAAATTTCATTTTAATCGGTTAAGCCGTTTTCACGTGATGCGCGGTCACATAAACAGACAAACAGATAAACAGACAAACAGACAAAAATTCTAAAAACGGTTGGAACGTGTTCTGTTATCGATTTTAAGTATCCCTAGCCAATTTTTTTTCGAATATCTTCCATGTACAGACTTTCGACTCTCTTCAGCTTTATTATATGAATAGATAGATATGACGGCAAAACTGTAAAAACATATCTTCATGACATGGGCAATTGGGCATCGTTAATCGTTCAAGAAAAGTTAAGCCCGCCGTCTCCGAAAATCATAAATTACTCGGAAAATGCGGCTACGTTTTTTGGTCAAAAAATGCAAAAACTAGCAGTTCTTGCGTTATGGGATTTATGGGTGACGAATCATGTGTCACTTAAAATGGAAATTCGTGGCAATGTAACTTTTATTTTGAGAACACCAATGGTCCAACGGATGAGCACGTGAAATATGTCGAGCATACGTTTCCTAAAAAACTTTTCTTAAGGAGTCGAAAACAGTGATTAATAAAGTGCTACAAACCTGCCGTAAATCATCTCGCACTGGAGTAAACTTTTTCTTGCATTGGAACGTTGTTAAATACATTGTTAAAAAACATTTATATTTATAAAAATAACCATGTGTTTATTTATTTATTACGACATTGAACTTAGTCCAAATTTCATTCCGCATACGTTATTAAGAAAAATTTTCGTAGCAGTATTGCGAAAGTTATGCTGTATGACCACATAAAACTACAGGAAAAATACGATTTTGAAAAACATTAATTTATGATAGCTTATTTGTTATTTATTTCATTTTAAGATGCTTTACATCCTACAAACTTTCCACCCGGAAGTAATTATACAGATTTGATGCATCATTGTCTTTTTTGTATGATTTATCTAGAATATTAAAGAGCAAATAAATATTTCCTAAAATATTAATTGTTAAGTCTTAGTTAAACGGTAGGCCTAAAATTCCAATATAAGTTTTGGACATAAGCAAGTGTGGGTACTAGTTATCTACATATTCGTCCATGTAGGTACCTGTGGGTTTCAGTAAGGTTAATTAAGCCAGAATGAAGATAACATAGGCCGTGCGTGTGATACAGAAATGGGTGGTTAGAAATATCACACGAGTGCCCCCCACATCAGGTTCATATTTAATGAGATGAGCACGTTTGTGCCCTTGTCGTAAGGAGCAGTGCTGCAATATATGGCAAGGACAACTGGCCTTTCTTAATATAGATACATAACCTCGTATATTTTTGGATGCAATAAAAACTTATTCGATACCTGGGTCATACAGAGTGATTAAATACAAAGTAGTCTTTCCTGTAGTTAATACTTAAGAGCTTACGAGAGAGGACGCCGTTTATGCGGATTAAGAGACCAACCAAAAATTTGGTTTTGTATCCCTTTATTTTGACAATTTCCACAGGAAAAACGCGAACCTAAATCCACCTAGGTATTTTGTAAATACTAACTATATCTATGTTTTATCCCTTCGACCGTGTATAGCTTAGCACTGAAGAAGAAGCATAAGAGTGTTGTAATCAGTGACGAAGGCACAGTAATTTATTCTGAATTTCAAAACAATGTTAAATGTCACTGAGCGATTATAGGCCAATCAAATTAGAATTTTTCGAAGAATTAATTCCTATGTAGCTGGAAATTGTTTTAATAGCTTCATTTGGTTCTAAATACGTGTAATCTGAGTTTGCCCAATCCCAGGAGCTGTGCATAAATGTTTGCTCTTTTTTCATGTAGTACAAAAACGGTACTTCGGACAGAAAATGTATTCTATTCAATATTAAAGAGGGTCAAATTCTGCGTCGAATGAATATCTAAAACTTCAAATTCGGTTCAGTGGTATAATAGTCGAAATCAAAAGTTAGAAATTGGGAAAATTTTGTAGTTCCATTTTGCGAATTTTTAAGACCGACAAATCTTTTAAAAATATATACCTGCTGAAAAATCTATTGAATAAAAAATGTAGAAAATAAAATTTCACATTGTATAATATTGTTTCATATTGTATTTTCTATGTATTTAAGTATGTATTTCTCTATATAAGTATCTATATCGTCGTCTAGTACCCATAGTTTTTGCTTAGTTTGGGACTAGGTTGATTTGTGTAAGATTGTCCGCAAATATTTTAAATATATTTTATACTTTGACCTTCTATAATATTGAATAGAATACAAATGTTCCGTCCGTCGTACTGTTTTTGTGCACAAGCAAAAAACTGAAAAAAGAGCAAAAGTTTCGCGGTTATTGGGCTCCCAAAAGTTATTCACACCTCCTGGGATGGTGCAAACGAATTACATGCATTTAGGACCATATGAAGGTATTAAAACGATTTCCAGCTTTATGGGAATTAATTCCTTAAAACGTTATTTTTGATCTAATTTGCTTGGCCTATTAATATTTCCAGCGGGAAAGCAATCCACCGTATATTTACAAACGTCAACTTGTCGACAGGACCCTAATCCCGTGTGAAACAATTCATTAGAGCGTATTCATTACAAGTTCAAATATTTTCCTTGACGTCTCTTGTAAGCTATCTACACTCTTACTATAAAATTCAAAAAGAAGGAAAGTTTCTGACTGTACAGCTTTGTAAGTTTGTATGTAAGGGGCAATCTCCGGAAAACTCCGATTTAAAAAAACTTTCACCAGTATATAAAATGTACTTTCGGGATAGATAAATGCGATAATTTCATGCCATGGCTCTGCCTGGGTTCTTAGTTATACGCGAGTGGGGCGGCGCCAGCTAGGTAGTAATGAAATAAAGAAAAAGTTAGTGATGTTGAAGGCAGGGAGTTTTATCGTGAACAACGCCCACGTAACATAGTCGACAATGGGCACGCAACAATTGGGCCTCTAAAACGACGCGACGTTTACTTGGAAGCTATTTGTACGTTTCATGCGAGACGTAGTAAAACCTTAGCCTAAAAACTAGAGCCGGTAAAAGTAAACACGTGAGACGTGTAATGATTGTCATCAACATTTATATTCTATATTATAGGTAATATACAAGTTACTATGGGACCAACTTTGTGTTTTGCAAAAAAAATCCAACTATTTCATACACTGCTCATTTTAGACTGACGAAAATGTATGAACGGTCTGTTTTTTTTGCATAATACAAAGTTGGTTCCGTAGTAAAAGTTGTTCAGAATCATGGATAAATTCACATTATGCTATTTCGTATTAAGACCAATGTTATGTAACACCCAGTATATACAAAGATATTTTTTTTTTATTTTTTTATTATTTTTTTTATTTTTTATTTTTTTTGGACAATCTTACACAAATCAACCTAGTCCCAAACTAAGCAAAGCTTGTACTATGACTACTAGACGACGATATAGATATTTATATAGGGAAAATAAATACTTAAATACATAGAAAACATCCATGACTCAGGAACAAATATTCGTGCTCATCACACAAATAAATGCCCTTACCGGGATTGGAACCCAGGACCTCTTGCTTCGTAGGCAGGGTCACTACCAACTAGGCTAAAGCGGTCGTCAATTAAATAGACCAAGAACAAAGAAAAAAGGCAGTCTGAATAGAATATAGAGCAATATCTACCAGTTTTATTTTGCTCTTATGTGTATGTAATAAATGGTATCAATAGAAACTAAATGCTGTTATTACATAATAGGCATACCGTTTGCCTGATTTTATATTTCATGTAAATTCAATAAAAAAAAATAGTGCTACTAATATAATATTGATAATTGTATTAAGCCCTTCTATAGAATCGATCTTCAAGATGGGCATGGGCTATATTGTTAAGGCTACGTCCGCACAGGCAGGCGGCTTGCTTGGCGCCTAGATCCTAGTGGCTTGGATTCTGGCTACTTGCTAGGATACACGGTAGCCTCACTGAAGGTGATTTGCGTGGTGGGTCACTCGGTGCCTCGGTCATTTGCTATGGTAAATGTAGCAGAGGTAGCTATAATAAATGTTTTTTATAAATAGTAAGCTCAATAAAACTAACATTATCTAAGTGAAAGCGGCACAAGGTAGAGATTAGGTAATAAATAACAAGCAGACATCGTTAATTTTGCAGCGTAGTGCTGTTATCGGAATTGGCGTGGACAATATCAATCAAAATTGTTAATTAGGGTAAATATTGACATTATTAACGCTAATTAAGCATTACGATTGATATAGTTTAAGCACCAAAGATGGTCCGGTTCCTAAGATGGGCCCACCTTTAAAAACTCGCAACCTCTTCCCAAAGTTTTATTAAAACAATTGCATTTTTATGGAGTTCATGAGCCGGATTCCAGAGAGGTTCTCTTTTAAAAAAACTTTAAAAGTCATCGCAAATGACACAGTTGTCATTATTAGGTACATGACGAGTTGATGAGGCAACAAGGGCGGAACCTACAGAACATTCGTCATAGTATTGTACGGTCAACTAATTTGATTCTTAGGCCATCATAGAACCTTGCCGTTGTAAATGCTATGCCAATACGGGTATAATAATCCTAGTATTGCGTCACTATGTAGCAGTTAAAATGACAGGGTTCTACGGTGGCCTAGAAATCAAATTGGTTGACTGTACCTAATATGAGTCAACAATACGATACGAGATCGACGAGATCTTAATCTTTAAGTAATTATGTATTGTTTAATAAGTGCAGTGCAGAAGGGGACACATCCGCTTTGATATCTGAGTCATTCTGTTTCTGAAAGAAAGCCGGTTATGAAAGTGGGGATATGTCCCCTTCTGTCAGATATCGTGGATGGAATACCAGCACAGCGAACAATTAATAAGGCCGTTAACATTTTCATTGATTTAATTGGACGTGAACCTCAAACAATTTATGGTGTGATGCTGATAACAGATTAATTTGTTCTACTCGTGTTTCGATAAAAGATAATAGTTATAAAACTTTTATTATATTGAGGTGCGATTGACTCCACATATTATTAATATTATATGGTATAGTAGTGTATTAATTTGGGACTAGGTCGATTTGTGTAAGATTGTCCGCAAATAGTTATTTATTTATTTATATATTTTTATACCTAACTCAAACATTGAAAGACAGTAGGTAGGTAATAAAGGCGAACTTAATGTCTAACTGTCAAATAACTGGAAAAACATACTGTAATTTTGTTAACTATACGTCAATATTTTACATTATTAATTGTCACGAGATCCTATAATAATCCTATATAAATATCTCCTATGAAATGAGGCCTGGTAGGTATTAAAGACGCTGAAATAATGATTGAATGGAGATTAGAAGACGTATTATGCGTGGTTCGCGTAGGTACTGTGTATTAAGGTCCAGGTGGGATTACATTAACGAGTTCATAATAGGATTACGTACGCCGAAGCGTCCCAGTTTCGAGGCGCACCGTTACCAGCCGGCCCACACCCATCGCCGGCCTGTGACAATATGATCGTTGCGTGTTTATCGGAACGATGCATATAACTACTTTGTGGATCATATATCGACACTCATTGAATGCCGTCTAGAGATCCATTAGTCTAATGAAGCGTCTATTACGGGACATACGTCGTGACGAATGAAAGTATATATCCTATTTGAAAGTAAAAACCCCAAATATATGAAATAATAACTCTAAAACTTCAAACCACAACACAAGGACTCCCTCTCGGGCGCCATCTTGAGAGCGCCCCAAGCATTATCAATCGGTATTTTAACAACTTTTACAATTAGTATTACGTTTTACACGGCCAATATTATACTTAAATAATCTTTTTGTACTCGTCGATTAAAATATGTGTATTAAGATTTCATAGAGAATACTGCAACGTCACTCTTTTCATAGTTGTAGTCCATGTTACTGTCGAAACAATCGAAATAACTGTTTCAAAACGCTCCAGACAACCGAAAAAAATTTGAAAATAGAACTAAAATAAATTCGATCACGTGGCTGCTTTACCGAACTGTAATGAATTGGACCAATAGAATCGCTTTGATTATTGAGTTTACTCGTTGATGTCGTACGCTCGTTCATGTCTTTTAAGATATCAACGAGCGTACGAGCGATAGGCTGCACTTCGTTTCAACAGTATCGAGTTTGTTTAATTAGTTCAGTTGACTCGTAGAAAATTAATTTTACGTCATACCTGGCCATAAAGTAGGGATTACCGCACGCTATGCGTGCGGAAAACCCCACTTCCTGGCCAGATAGAGACGTACAATGTTGTACTTACTTACCACGGGCGGTAATAAAGAAAGCCTCAGAGCGCATATTTATCGCCCTTGCCTTCGGCTCGGGCGTCAAATACCTGCGATCTGAGACATTCTTTGTTTAACCGCCCTAGGTAAGTAATGTACTATTAATGAACTCGTACAAAAAGTATTGTTCATCATTAGTGTTATAATCAAGCTTTTTAATCTCGTACCTTACATAGGCCACTCAGCAATTGTGAAAAATACTATATTACAACAACAAACAATTATTAAACACTTGATCTCTTTTCTAATACTTATATTTTCAACATTTATGAATTGGGCCGGACCGGAAGTTTCTATTGGAAAGTACTACTGCTAAGATCCTGTCATTGGCAGTACTATTTACTACTTTGTTAACAATTCCAAACATGAATTAATTTGTAAGGCTCGATATGTATCGTATAAATGATAATAAGAATTAATTTAAGTTCCTTTTTCTAACATATTACTCAAATTGGTGTACACTCATGTCTCATGTGTGTCAGGTACCTACTGTTTAGTGTATTCTAATGCGCTTTTGGAAAGTACTCGTTATTTGCTGACAAATCTGAGTGGTTAACAATGCAGGTTGTATCACGCACAGTAATTGAGCCAGCGATGAGCCAGCGATCGCGGCCCTCGTACCATTTCACTTGGCCGTGACTCACGAATTAGAACTGCGCCGAGATCGTAATTATGTTGCAGATATTTCGTGCCCACCCACTCGCCCAAGCACGGACAGATAAGAAACGCACAAATAATACACGATAATTGTGTCAAAATTGAAATTAAGGTCAAGAAACAAGAACTAGATAAATTAGTCTGTTAAGGTTTAACTGCCCTTTAAGCAGTTAGGTGCAATAAAACTATTTGCACGCAAGTAAACACTCGCTCCACTTTTCGTTAATTAGAGCCATTATGAGTATTATGACCAGTGCCGGAATTTTCATGGCATTATTGAGCTGTCGAAGCGGACTCCTTTAAGACGCAACAGTGAAAAACGTTAGGAAGATGATGAATGATTTCTCAATTATTTGTAATGGAAGGTAAATACAATTTATTAAATAGCACAATAAGTTGCTCAATATCTATTTTAAGACATCATTATGATGACGTCACAACGTTATATTCGTACGTTTACCGTTTTAAGTTAAATTGCTGTGTTGTTCATGAAATACTGCGTCTGTGCATAGTTGTCATGTATCTACAATTTATTTTTTATTATAACATAAGAATCCTATTTGTAATTTTTAATTTACTCATCGACTATAAAAATACGTATTTTTTAAATCTTTTTTCACATCTTATTTATTTTCAGTATTTGATGGTTTACTATCCATATTAAAATGACTCGGTTATTTATTTTTAATATGAGGAAAGTATCCAATTAACAAGTAATCGGCTAATGATAACATACAACGCCCTCATTATTATTGGTCTGGTAACCCTAGTTGACCGTTGGCGTATTTTATACAACATCGTAATTTGATAGGCATTTCAATACGTATTACTTATCACATCTGATAGATAACAAGTTACAAATATACTTGTACTTAGATAAGTAAAGGTCTGTTCCCATACCCATAATAGACTAGACAGTCAAAGATAGATTAAGTTAGAAAGTGTCGCGAGTCGAACAATAAGGCGAAGTAGAGCGGCCAGCGACAGTGTTGCTCTCTAATTAACAAGATAAAACGAATTGAGTTGAGGCATCAGCGAACAGCAGCAGAATTTGTTCTCGTAAGATATAATCTTAAGGGGTTGTTAGAAAGTCAACGATTGCGATCCTATCTGGGGCAACCAATAACAGCCCTACTGCTGAGTGATCCTTTCAATACCAGTGTTCTTGTTGATGGAAAATCTTATCGTAATGTTTTAATAACAGACGTACTCGTATTTGTTTGCTAGTTTTGGCACTAATAGAATACAGGCAATGGTCGTATAAGTAAGGTTAACAGATAAGTACGTACGATTAAAGTTCTAACATTCGACAATACTTACATTTGCTAGCTAGAGCTGCTAGAGGAATCGTTACAATCGAATCTCTATCCATATACGTATAATAAATAGCCGTGATATCACATAATTTTCCATATCTCCTCCTTTCCTATATGACTTTGTTACTACCCTTAATTGTTGTCAAAGAGTCTCATTTGGTCCAGTAAGGGCAATAAGCCATTTGACAAGAAATGCTCATCGCTAAGTACGGATATCTGTGTGTTGCAAAATAAGTTAGAAATGAGATAAGATAAGGTGAATAATTTACAAGATTTTAGGAGAAAAATAATGTACGATAAAAATCTTTTCGTTTAGATACAAGAATCGCGGCGGTTAAACCCGGCGTGCAAACCTAACTTACGGTCTCAATACAAATATGATATTCACCGTCCCAAAAGTAAGTACATCCATATACAACAAAAGTACATTCATATCAGCCATATGCATTTTTAACAATCTTCCTGTAGAAATAAAAAGCCTGGAAGGAAATAACTTCAAAAAGTGTTTAAAAAACTTTTTAATAGATAAGGTTTTCTACAACCTAAACGAATATTATAGTAATGTGTAATATTATAATGTAGTAATTTTTATAAATAAAATTGTAACTAGGTTAAGATTTATAAAATTGTATGTCCGAAAAGGGTAAAACTGTTGGAACCCATAACATGATGCTTCTACCTTTGTACATACACGGTTTTCTATTGCTAAAGAATAAAGAAAGCTGTATTCCGCGTCGATATAGTCAAGCAAGTATCCAAGCTGTTAATACACTCCAGAAAGAAACGCTCTATAGAGCTCTCAATGGAATTTAATATCAAATTCTTGAAAGTGATAAAAACTAGCAGCGCGGCGTAGCAAATTCTTTAAAAAAAGAAAATTAAATTTAAGCAACCTTCTATGGTATTTCTCGAATCAAGTGTCTGTACAGCCGAAACCAATCAGACGCGAAGTCAGCTAGTGAAGGATGACGAGTGTACGGTTATTATGCAAGCCTTTGCATAACACAGTAAATCAAAGTCTAAGAATTTAGACTTTGCTCAGGTAGCGGGCAATATTAACTGGTAATAACTGTAATATAGCTTCAAACACATGACTGAATAGCAATTCGTAGTGTAATATTACGAGTGATTTTATTTTTTTGTAACTAACAGCAACTTTTTTGACTTATTCAAATAATTGTAAAATCACTGAAGTGTAAACTAACCTGTATTGTAGGCATTTACTAAATATTATATGGCAACTATTTCTTGTTGTTATTCTGTCCCGTTAGCCAAGAGACAATATGACAGAGTTTCTTAGAAAATTTGTTACAACATGGACATCTAACAAGCTTAGAAGATGGGTCTTAAAAAATCGGGTCGATAATGTCAAAAATGCCCTACATTTGGTGAACGTAAACCCGCAACATAACAGTTTTAAAAAGTGACCTCTTAGGCGACGTAACCATGGCAACTACTGACAGAAAAAAGTTGATTCGCCCATATTTTATGGCCGCTTGCCTTAAGTGAACAAATGACTTGCATTGCAACAAATATAATAATGCAAGTCGTTTTATAATTAAACGGAAACTTATTCTACCTATGACGAGATCCTTTGTCCCAGAGAACGACACAGTATACCTATTATGATAGTGATCTGTAGAATCACAATTAATCGATACTGCCCTGCCCATCACCGGCTAACATGTATGTTAAATTACCAGTGGTGTTAATCAACCTTGCACAAGGCGCTCACATAATCAATAAGCAATATATATCCACATGGAAACTTCCGCGTATCCTCGATACTGAGAATCCAATCACATTGCGACTTTTTCTTGCAATGCAATCACGTGTTGTGTGAATCCGCGATTGAGTCGCAATAAAAGCCCGACAGAAGCATGTTAGCAACATGAGCACCTACGAAAAGAATAATGTGAAAAGTTTACTAACTAACTTTATATTTGAATGTGCCAAAATCTAAAACAGCTAAATAAGTAAATAACAAGTACACTAAGAATTCCAACTAAAATCAATTGGGTAGTGAATTAGATATTTATAAGGAATATTTGAAAAGCTTCGCATTCTCACCATCGCCTTAATTCTAGTAGCGCTGCAAAAACCCACCGGCTTGCACTCCGCCTTTAATTATTTTCAGTGCACTACAGACGACCGGCCGCTTCGACCTTCAGGCGTTCGCGCCGTCCGGGCATTCGTTTTAAATGCATGTATACACGACTGTTATATGCAGTCATTGTAAAGAGAATTTTGGTCAAGTTCTCCATACACGCATCGAGCGATACGATGACATGGGTACGCCTGGAACCTGTTTATACACACACCGCGTGTCCCGCAATTTAATGGGCCTTTTACCTGCTTATAATGAAATTGTTATAATTATTTGTTATGCATGGCTGCAAAGTTGTTGTTTGGCGCAAGTGCTTGTATTGAAAGCCGAGCTAGCGAAGGATTGTTCGAATTACAATCCTGAGCATAGCGAGGCTTTCAAGGCACGAGACGCCAAACAACTTTGCTGCCGAGCGAAACACACAACTTTTCACCTCACCACCGCGAGGAAAATTGTAAATGTAATGAAAATCATTTGGACCTTTATAGGTATTCATTTTCAATAAACGTATGTTTACATCTCATCAAAGTCGAAGCATTTTATAATTATTAAATGTAACATAAACATTTTCGCATCTTGAAATAGACTCCACGCTTACCTACATTAAAAAATCAAAGTATTTTTGGGTAAGTACACACGGGTAAACTAAGGCTCAAATAAGCATATTTAACTTTTTTCGATAACTCAGCAGGCATTAAAATTATTTTTATGTATATTTCTGCGCTAAAATCTATAAATTACTTCCATTATTTTGATATCACTTACTGTTTACTGTGGATTTACATAGAACACAAAACATAAACAAAATTTTAATGAAATGTAAGTACACGAGTTTTTTCTTAAATTAACTTTTTAAATGGTGCGTTCCAAATTTGCACGAAGCGTAAAATTTTGAAATGTAAAACTACATTTTAAAATTATTTATTTGTATTGTATCTTTATAAGTCAGTCTAATTATTAATATTTCATATGTAATGAAGAAAGAATAAGAATTATTAATTTAATTTTATCAAAATAATAATATTGAAATATTAGCATAACACCATAAGTTTCTGAACGCAGGATAATGACCTCTCATTCCTATAGAAAAAAGTTGGATCTCGCGATAGAGCACCACGTTCGAAATTCAAAAATTCTTTCCACGCTAGCGGATATAATGAACTTTTGCGCGCAGATTTTGAGCGACAAAGCAAGCCAAATTACTTATTTAGTTACTGCAGTATAGTTAGCTCATTATTTGGTTTTGTACGTATATAGTATTTGATTTTTATTAATTTTATTTATTTAAGCTTTATTTATTCCATATTGTTACTGTTAGTACATACAAGGTGGGCCAAAAGAAATCACCCTATTGGAAGATGCTCTCATTTTTGCAAATGGTCGCCAATGTCAAATCTGTTTTGACATTTGTGGACTAGACAGATGCAGAATACAAGTGAACAAGCCATGGAGCGATACATTCCCCAAGAACGCGGAATAATGATGAAGGCGGCGTTTCCGGGTCGCCTCATCTCTCGTTTTGGCGATTTGCACTGGCCGGCAAGATCGCCCGATTTAAGCGTTCCAGACTTTTTTGTGGGGTTTTTTGAAGTCCCGTGTTTACGTGAACAAGCCCGAGACTCTGGAAGCCCTCAAGGACAACATTCGACACGAGTGCGAGAATCTGTCGCGAAGTTCTCGCCGAAGTGATGAAAAATGCCATAAAACGAGCCCGTATGATAATCAATTGTGACGGCGCTCATTTGGCCGATATAATCTTCTCGACTTGACCAATGCAATTCTAAAGGTTCAAATAAATATAATAAAAAACAGAATCGAAGTTTTTCATTCAGAAAAAAAAATAGAGCCAAACAACTTCGGATGACTTCTTTTGGCCCAGCACCTTGTATTAACTAAATCTAAAAGTTGTGTTATTTTATGTTTTATACAATTTTTTCTTTCTTATAATATATGGACCCCGTTCGGGAAAAAGCCTCCTCCATCTCATGCCATTTTTCTCGGTCTTTAGCCAACTGCATCCTGCTAGGTCCGGCGACCTCAGTTCGAAACAAACGGAAATCAGCGTTCTGTTATTGCTTCAAAAAATTACGCCAGAAATGTCACCCGAGTATTTGAATTAGCACGGTTTTAATTGTTTATTTATGTTATTAGGTACTTCATTTAGAATAGTTAATTTTATATCTATATTATAAAGTAGGTACAAATGTATTAAAGTTAAATTATTATATGTAAGCTATAAACTGAAGATTTCTCAAACCGATAGGTACTAAATGTTTGTACTAAGAATTATGAACATGAAGTTACTAAAATAGCATTCTACAAAATCTCCATATACAAACCGTTTCTACCTAGATTCATTGCTCTTGAATAGAATACATCATATATTAGTAGGTATTAATATTTTAAGCTCTTGTTACTAATATTCTGGCATGTAGCCAGGCTAAAATGACACAGATCTACTTGTTTTTTTTAAAATGAGCTTCAAAGTTTAGCTGTATATAAGGGGAGCGGTTCAATCGTCGTAAAATCTTTTTGTATAATTTCATGTAACATACGTCCGAAACACGTAATAAACGATTACCATAAAGACTATTATCATGATTTAAGTAAGCATAATGCTCAAACTATATAAAACTCATACAACATAACAACTCTTGCTATAACGTTCATACAGCATAAAATCGAATATCATAATTTCATACAAAATTATGATATTTGTTTTTTCAACACATTTGCTCGTAACGTGCCTCTTATTGTGCCGCTTTTGGGCTCATAATCCTGGGTATTAAACACGCGTGTTTAATAACATTACGACACTCGTGTAGTTATGTTTATATGCCGATTAAGACACGTTGGCACCTTGCAGCAAGGTGTATGTATGGACTCGGCGCATTCTTAAATTGATCGGGTTATACAGGTTTGTTTTTAATTCTCGGCAAATGGATTCTTACTCGACTAAACAAATTAAATCCTTCTTGTGAATTAATTGATTATTTCTTGTTGGATATGATATAGAAACGTTTCATTTAGTAAAACTATTTACTTTTGATAACATTTTACATGAATTTATATTGAATAAGAAAATATTTATTTTATTTTGTATTGGCTGTTTAGAGATTTCATCTAAGCCTCGCTGCAGGCGCACTGCGCGAACTTCACGAAAAAAAATAGTTGCGCGCCATTATAGGTAATTTCACAAATATTTGTAAACATTGATGATGCGTGTTTGGTTATTGTTAAAAATGTTGACTCGTAGTGAATAGAAAAGTGATAAATAGATTTGACGCCACTGTACATTCTTGGAGATGTACAAATATGTGAGTAAAAACCTGTTGTCAGCAATAACTAAAGGAAACAACAAACAACAGCTTGTAACATGTTCATTTTATGAAAAGGATTTTTTCCTCGCAAATGTGTTGAAAAACGTCGTATGACACGCGTGAGCTTTGATAATTACATCCTCGGCTTTATTATCACGCTCACCTGCGGTTCGCGTGACAATTCCGCCTCTGATGTAATGATCAACATACCTCACTTGTATCATAATGTACTATTATGCATCTGAATACGACGAGTGACGACTGATCATTATGGGTTATGAAATTATGTTAAGTGTTAGCATACAATTTGTTTTTATGCAACTTGATCACTTCATCATCATCATCATCATTTTCAGCCTGTAATCGCCCACTGCTGAGCATAAGCCTCTCTTCGCGTACGCCACTTATCCCGGTCCCGTGCTAGTCTCATCCAGAAATGACCCGCGGTCTTTTTTATGTCATCAACCCATCGAGCTGGTGGACGACTGGTGAATGGTAATCGTTTATATGGAAAATTAAATTTTAGAAATTATTTTTATACAAATCATTACACACCGGTATAAAAGCATAAATATTGAGTGAAACAGGTAGGTACTCTAAACGCCCTAGCGAATGTTTTTAAAGATGGATAGTCCTGGCAGTAACCCAAATTCGAGAAGAAGGATTGTAATGTACATATAATAATACCGTTGCTGGGCATTTTCAAAAACTTGTGTATCAAATTAGCGTGAGTTGTTATACTTAGTAGTTTCGCATTGAAATAACGTGTTTATGCATATCATTTATAAATTGAAAATAAAAAAAATACTTAGCGTATGCTTACAGAGTCTAGTGGTGGTTGGCAGTATTTAATTTTTCCTTTGTCGGTTTTGCGACATAAAAAAAACAAAATCTATGGTACTATACTTATGTGCGGTTAAACATGGTGCTCTTATTCAAATGGCATGTTTAAAAAATAAATTAAAAAATACATTTTTGGTACAAGCTTTTATTGCCGACTTTTATTGAGACGATTCTAACGAGCCCAAACTCGATGCGGTTGTGTCGTTTTATTGCGGAGTTCCTATGGCCACCTTCCAGCTCCAGCATCAGATCAGCTCCAAGTCGTCATAATATTGCATTGTCATGCGATACACATATGCTTGCAAAATTTCAGCTCAATTGGATAACGGGAAGTGACTGAAAAATGGATTGCAAATTTTGACGGACAAGTTACTTACATACAATACATACGAACAGTGCAAGTTAATATAAAGCTTGTAAAAAGGCGGCAAATTACACAATTGTTAAATTGATTACCTTGTATTTATTTTAATTTTATTATTTCCTCACATCGTTTGAGAAAAGCACTATATGTATACAATCCTAGGCCGGAACACGGATTGCTGGACTCGTTGTATCCGGCCTCGTCTACGACTCAGCCGTCTACACCAAACTCGTCCAGCAATCCCTTACTTCACGGCCTCTGCAGTAATGTAATATTTATACAAACTGAATACTCAATTGTCGTGACAAAACTGACACTGAGTATCAAAATTCTTGTTTAACAACTAACGCTAATTGGGTAAACCATTTTTTGAAAACGCCCTGTTACGAGAGCATTAATGGGGTTCGGACGAACGCAAATGACCCACCCAATCATAAACAGTTTAAGAGGAATATACCTATATGTTTTTGAGGATGTTGATTTCGGCAAACGAGCTAACATTTATTATAGATGATGTGAGTCTCATTTTCTTGTCTGGACATAATGAGTAGAGTCTTGTAGCGTGAAACGTAGTAACGTAGGATAAATAGTGTAGGTAAATCCATCGGATGCTGCGCGGGGACAGCCGTTCACCGGGCATCGGGCGAGTAACTCGTCTATTTCCAGAACAGGATGTGAACGGAAATTAATCAATCAGCTTTCAGTGCGAATTCCATCGGTCACCGACGCTTATTTGAGTCAGATAGCTACGATTAATACTACCTATGGAGTACAGTGCTCGTATCTGTTCTCAGTTACGGTAGTAAAATATACGTAAACGTCACGAATGTAAATGAATCAAACGTCACATTAATCCATACTAGTCCATACTAATATTGTAAATGCGGAAGTGTGTCTGTCTGTTACCTGTTCACGCTTAAACCGCTGAACCGATTTAGATAAAATTTGGTATAGGTTTGAGTCCCGGGAAATGACATAGGATACTTTTTATCCCGGAAATCATCCCTCAAGGGGGTGAAATGGGGGGTGAAAGTTTGTATGGAGCTATGATCCAGCCAAATTGTGTTTTGTGGGTTAGGTTCTGATTTCTTCCATTCTATATGTATTTTGGGGTGCTGAATCCGATCTGAGGTTAGCTAACAAAATTTCGTGACCCAACATTGACAAAATCGCAAATAAATTGAAAAAAATCTGCTTTTTTTTTGGAATTTTGCTTAAAACTCGGAAACTATTAACTTTTAGTAAATGGCTTGTTCGCAGAAATTAAAGTTTTTTAAATTATCTACAAATATCACTATTTTGTTTTTTTTTAGAAGAACCGTCCGGTCTCAAGTGCGAGTTGATAATTGGCATATTTTAGCGGTCTCTGCATATACCACTTTTTGATAAATTGGTCCCAGTTCTCTACACAAGTAATAAAAAAAAAAATTGCGTAATTATACTAATTGAGAATCAATAAAGTTAGGACTAACGAAATAAAACTTAAAATATTGTTATAATTATATATTATTATTAAAGGGCGGACAGTGGATGCAATATACGTCAAAGTCATGTCAAGCGATATACTTAATATGGATATGACTACAATTGGTTTAAAGAAGAATACATTTGCCATAGTTATTTTTAGTATAAATATTAAAGGAAACGCATAAACTCGCAAGTGAAAACGTCAATGTAATTGACAAGTCTAAGACGTAATAGATATAAACACTTAATAGTAACGTCTTAAGTTAACGGCCTCCGTAGCCCAGTGGGTAGTGACTCTGCCTACGAAGCTGGAGGTCCCGGGTTCGAATCCCGGTCAGGGCATTTATTTGTGTATTTATCACGAATATTTGTTCCTGAGTTATGGATGTTATGTATGTATATAAGTATCTATATGTTTGTATCTTATTTTATATATCATCGCCTGGTACCCACAACACAAGCCTAACTGAGCTTACCGTGGGCCTAGGTTGATTTGTGTAAGATTGTCCCGTAATATTTATTTATTTATTATTATTATTTATTATAGTCTCAAGAGGAGATAATTTACAAGTGGCCAGTAATTTCTGAATAATCACATTTTGTTTAATGGAGGATAGATATATTTTGTAATTTCTGATATATTTTTAATAAAAATGTATAGATAAATATTGCTCAAAATTTAATAAAAGTCTTATCCATTTTATGCTTTTGTCACCCGATTGCATCCGCTGTCCGCCCATTAATTATTATATATAAAATTCTTCTGTTCGTGTGTTTCTTACCATACTCCTCCTAAACGGCTGGACGGATTTGTATGAAATTTTGTGTGTATATTTCAAAAGGTTCCTGCAAGGTTTGACTTCACAACTGGACCCGTTAGGTGGCGCTGCAGTCGTTATGTCACTGATCTCTTCCTAAACGGCAGGGACGGTTTTAATGATAAATTTTGTAAGCGTACAAGTGGGTCCCTGCAAGGTTTGAATTCACAAATAGACCCGGTAGGTGGCGCTGCAGTCGGTATGTCACTGACCTCCTGCTAAACGGCAGGGACGATTGTAATGATATGTTTTATAATAATACTAGCGGACCCGGCAGATGTCGTCCTGCCCGGGAAAGCAGCGCCACATATGGCACATACATATATAATTTCCTCAAAAACGGCGTCTGGTGAGTTCTGGAAACCGACTGCAGCGCCACTGGTTTTGTTTTTGTTGCATGCGGACCCAACAGACGTTGTACAGTACAATCTGACTGTTGACTGTTGAGTCCGCAGTAACTGTCCTAATGTTGGCATTTCGTAAGGGGAGCACAATTAATTTTGACCTAAGAAATAATGCTAAGTATATAGTTATTACAGTTATAAATTCACAATGGACTGCAATAATAAATTTGTATATAAGTATAGCAAGCAAAGGTGTCACTAGGAAGAGACGATATTTTTACATTTTACATTTTTTGTATTGCGATTTCATAAGAACTTCTGCCAAATTTACGGTTGAATCATCATTTTTGGATGTTTAAATAATCGATTAAGTACCTATTACAACTTATTATACCTTATACCAACATATCATACCACACAACACAACATACCCCAAAATACATATATGTAGTATGAAAGAAATCAAAACTAACCAAAACTTTCCCACCAGGGGCAGTTTTGAGAAGAATTTGACTGCATCACTACGATTTAAACGAGTTCCACGCGGACGGAGTCGCAAGCAGAAGCTAGTTTACTATATTTTAAGTAGAAAACTATTATATATAAATGAGAGACTGGACTGATGACCTGGTAAAGGTCGCGGGAGGTCGCTGAATGCGGGTGGCGTAGGACCGGTCATTTTGGCACTCTTTGGGGGAGGCCTATGTCCAGCAGTGGACGTCTTTCGGCTGATATGATGATGATGATGATGATGAAGTAGCTAACCATCGACACCATTTACGAATATGCTCCTACTTAATAGTTTTTACACCTCAATTTTAACCCAATGGCAATACGAACGAACGACAGTTATAAAACTGCGAGACAAAACATTTTAAGCGAGCTCTATGCAAAAATGTGCATTTAATTTGGGTTAGGTCTGCAGTACATTTAACTGTATCCTTTCGTTGCGCAGGGACTTGTAGCAGGAATCGCGGTTCGGTGGGCGCGCGGCTCATCAGATGCCCCCTTTGAACGTCCATCCACACGGACACCAATTTCACCTGCTCACTGGCGCATAAAGTGAAATGCTGTTCCACCTTCTCACGTACTACATGGGGTGATATAGCAATTTATTTTTGTTTTTTAACTCGGGTATTATCAAACCTGATATTTTCTTCTCGGAGTCCTCAGTACGAGGACGATTTGTGCAAAACTTTTAAATAAACAACGGAATACATTGATAAGATAAGATACAGTTCTGAGGTGACTAAATACGTTAATTATCATTCGAATTGACTACCTTTTTTTTGGAAATCCATTAAAACAGCATTAAAAGCATTCAGATCATACTCCTTTTATGATATGAAACCCATTATGTCTTGATTTTAATTTTGCCAGAGTGTCACAAACGTCGAATATAAGACATTGACGATGAGATATCATTGAGACTTTCAATGAAATAGATAAATGTTTTTTTTTTATTCGAAGTGCATGACACCTTGACGAAATTAAAATATGCATTATATAAAATAACTCCTGCTGTAATGCATACTTTTGGTACTTGACATAAAATCTACTAATTTATTGAACCAGGCCTTACTTTGCGGAAGTCCATGATATGTTACGTTATGAGAACAATATTCCTTTGCTATTGGCCTATGTCCAGCAGTGGACGTCTTTCGGCTGATATGATGATGATGATTCCGCTAAAAAAACGTGCTGGTCCATCAGCGGAGATGAGATGCACCTATTTGCGTATTTTACATGCGGTTAACAAAAATTCTACTCTTACTTAGGTATTAGTAAAGTGTTAAAGATCATATAGTGTACCTAAGTACCTATTTATTAGTCGACATTACAAATCCATGCCAAGGTCCCGCCCGTCTTCGGCGTATCACAACGACAGTTAATCGCCATGTGTCTGCTATCGGATTACGTGACGAACGTGATATTTTCTCACGCCCCGACGCTTCTCATATCCTATTGTGACATACGCTTAGGCTGTGACATCGGTACAGCCTCCTATACCTGCTGTACTTGATTACATACCGTTTACTTTCCTAAGCTCTTAGTACCTACTCATTAATTGAGTTAACGATGTTTCTAATTGTTGTTATGTATGTATGCAGTTTATTTTGCACGAATACGATCCGAAAATGTTGAAAAATTGTTCAGACTATACTTCGAAGTAAAATTACATTTATGATTATCATGTATAACTTCGTGCCTAATTAAGCGAAATTATTTATTTCATGAAAAGCATATCGAATTAGTAATGAAATGGCCCGATAATATAATTTAGTGCATACCTATGTAAGTCCCCTCACACCAGTCCCACGCTTTAAAATTCGCATGCAAGTTTCGCCTATCAATCTAGGCTTTAGCGCAATATATGTACTTTCACCACGCAGCAACTTAAATGCACCCAAGGGCGCGGGCAAAAAGAGCGACATTAGGGTTAGGAAACCTAATGTTGCTCTGAAAGTGGTTTGGTAATGCCCCTGTGAACAGATACACACTACACAGGCGCAAGCGAATCTCAGCACGTCACGTCTTGCTATATTCCTGAGTAAGGTTCGCAAATAGGTACTGTATGCAAATAAACTATGTTTATAACAATTTCCGACTGCAGATAATGGACGATGCGATTACATTTTCGTAGTTTATGTGACTGTACATAATGAAGGGCATTAAACAGGAGTGTGGGTTTATGAAAGGAGCCGAAGGCGAGTTTCATAATAACATCACACGAGTGTTTTAATGCCTAATTATGTACAGTAACATACACTACTTTATCTATCCACATATCATAAGTCTCCATGATGCATTCAGGAGCCGCATATTATGACCGGCATCGCGGCGTTGTTTTCTGGCAGCTGTCATAGTTTATTTTTTTAATTCAGAGACAAACTAGAGTCAGATCCAACTAATCCAACTCTCATATCGTTCGATATCTTACTTACGTGCGTGCGACATTTGTCAAATTTGTATGCAAATTGACAATTCATTTCGAACTAAACGTCATCTCGACAGATATTAGAATAGAGGTTAAATCAAATTCTTTGTTTTTCAGAGACGTTCGAAATTTGAATGAAATTCTCGAAATTGATGTTATTATTTAGCAATAATAACATTTTCACAGATAAGAAATTTGTTCTAACAAAACAGTCTATTTTATGGTGGTCATAATGTGCGGTTCTTGAACGCATCATGGAGGGTTTGGATAGATAAAATCTTTTTCTCAAACTTGCAATGAAATGTTGACATGACTTACTTCAAATTAGGTCCAAAATACTACGTATCCGGTGCGACTAGTGAAGATGATATGTAAAGGAATTTCATACAACCTTACACACCTAGGCCTGCAAAGCAACCGTCTTTTGTTTAGAAACGTCAAATTGTGACAGAACGTCTTGGTATTCAATCACCAAAAAAAAAAAAAAAGATTTGGACTAATGTTAATGTCACCGGGTAAAACGTTGCTTCAAACAGGTTAAAAAAAAGTTTGGCGCGTAAATTGAAAAAAGTTTTCTTTTCTTATTGACCGGATTTGTCAATAGTTCGTAATTATTTTGAAACTTTCTAATAAAAGCCGTCGATTTCGAAATGAGTTCGGACGAAAATGATATGGAATTGAACTGTACCCCTCCGGAATTGCGAGCAGAGGCTCTAGTATAAGTTTTATCAATACAATACGTTTTCGAACGCGTTTTCGTTTAGTTTCAATTTGTATTGCAACAAGAACAGCGCCTCTGGTGGTAACTATTAGGAACTACGTGTTGCCATACAAATTGAAACTAAACGTGAACGCGTTCGAAAACGTATATGTATCGATAAAACTTATACTAGAGCCTCAGAAGTAGCCATGAATAATTTACTGCCCCCGAAATCAAAAGTTAGGTACATGACGGCGTACGAAAATTTCATAGAAATTGTAAGTATTTTCTTTGTTGTAGTGCCTCGTCTATAAACTACTTAGATATAAGTGCATGTAACTATAACCTAATACTTAATTTAGGGAATAAGCAGAATATTTGTTAGTAAGAAATGGGGGACACAATTATAGGTTATGATGTGACAGCACTGACAGCTATCAGAAACGTATTATTTAGTGGAACGAATAAAACAAATTGACTACTTTTTATTTCATTGCAAGTTTGAGAAAAGCACTATACAAATCTCGGCGAGAAACGGGGTTGCCGGCCGCGTATCCCTATCCTCTATATCTACTAGGCCTGCAACCCTTCGTTTCCCTGCCTCTATAGTAATGTACTATTACGGTTGACAAGAATAAAATGGTTCACCTCTGTATGAAACACATTATAGTACATTGTTTAACAAGGGGCGTATGAGGAATATTGCAAACGAGAGTCTATCAGGAGCCCGACGCCGTAAGGCGGAGGGCGTTTGATGACTCGAGTTTGCAATATTCTTACGCCCGTGTTATACACAATGTTTTTCATCACATTTGCGAGGAAATAAATAACTACAAAAGACATAAAAATCTAAGTTTCATACAACCGCACCAATCAAAAATTAACGAAATTGACAACTTCACATACAGATTTGCGAGTGGAGGGCGAGGGGGCGGGGCGTGGCGCCCCACGGCCTGCTAGATTTCTTTTAACCAATCACAGAGAAGAATCCTTGTGACGCGCGGCCAACTAGATTTGCCAACCAATTTGTTTGATTTGCTTTTAACCAATCAGATCACACACAAGCTCATTACTTCCCATGGGCCATTATTTCCCGCGGGAACAATTTAGGCCATTGTCTTTCTGTATACAGGCAAGGAATAACACCATTTATGAGCAAGTGTGATGAAAAATTATCTACTGAGTGGAGTCTTGACAATCAGAAGTAATTGCGTGTATGTGCGCGGCTGTCAGTAAGCAAGCAGGGATGTTAAAAGGTAAAATTAAGATAAAATTTCAAAAAAATTTATCACTTGACAATAAGCGTGTTTGCCTGTGTTAGTTCGAATGTACTTATGATTGAATACTCGGCATCCTTCATAAATTTAGAATTCTAGAGGAACAGAAACCCAAATGTAAAAAAACCGGCTTAGTGCGAGTCGGAGTCGCGCTCGAGGGTTCCGTATCCGTACCGTAAACTTTCTTTTGGGACATGTCTAGTCTAGTGTAACGTGAGCTCCTATTGTTGAGAGTTATTGTTACGGTTTCGTACTTTAAAACGAAAAAGGAACCCTTATAGGATCACTTCGTTGTCCGTCGGTCTGTCAGGGCTCCTTTTCTCGAGAACGTGTGGAATTATTCTTTTTAATACAGTTGCTCAAAAAGTGGTACTTTTTGTAGCTGCAAATCGTGCGCAAAGTTGTATTTTGCGCACTAGTGATTTTTACTTTTCCACGTGTATCGAACGACGTTTTTTAATACAGTTGCGAAAAAATAAGAAAAACAACAAGAACAGTATTAAAAAAAAATTTTTTTTTGAACAACTTCATTATTTTTCAACTGTATTACAATGATGTTACAGAATTAATAATATAAAAGTTTAAAATTTCTTACTTGTTGTTTTTCTTGTTTTTTCGCAACTGTATTAAAAAACGTCGTTCGATACACGTGGAAAAGTAAAAATCACTAGTGCGCAAAATACAACTTTGCGCACGATTTGCAGCTACAAAAAGTACCACTTTTTGAGCAACTGTATTAAAAAGAATAATTCCACACGTTCTCGAGAAAAGGAGCCCTGACAGACCGACGGACAACGAAGTGATCCTATAAGGGTTCCTTTTTCGTTTTAAAGTACGAAACCGTAACAATAACTCTCAACAATTTGTAGTTAACTCAGCAAATGTGCAGTCAACTGTATTGAAAGTAAAACCTCACAGATATTTCATAAATAACTTAAGGGCACTTTACTGTGCTAGGAGCATTTACAGAAAGCATAGAGTGGAACAGACCGAGCCAGTTGCACAACATGAGCGATGATACCGACGGGAGCGCTGTCACGAGTAGCGACAAACGACGTGAAATATAATACAAACTAGGCTATTCAGAACGTGACCGCGTACGCGTACCCACCGGTGACACCCGGCGATATATTTACTGACTACATAATTCCGTTTCGTATAATCTAACTGAAAAGCGCTCATGGCAGCAGCGAAATTCCTTAAAATATTGGTATTGATTACTCATATTCAATACATAGAATACGGGACAACACAAGTGAAGATATTTTTAAAACGCACTCCCGTTTGCGTTGCCGATACCGAAACGTTTACGGTTTTCGTGGCCACATTGACCATCCATGACCCATACTTTCGTGAATATAATTGTCTTGACCGTCGCCTGTCATCGTGACACTGCGAGGAAGCAGCATTAGCTGGTCGAGTACTAAAGTTTTCCACAGGGCCGTGGCTTAAGTCAACAGAACAACCACTTACGAGATGCGCCAGAGTAGCGCACCGACCGACAGAGGTGCAGTTTGTTTTGTGTGTCACCTTAAGCAGGCCTTTAGTAGTCCAAGTAAACAATGCTCTCCTATTTTCAACGAACGCCATCTAGGTAAATGTTTAAATTTAGCATACTCTGTGACATTTATTTATAGCACAGAGTGCAAGGTATACTTAGTTTGTTAATTCGACCGCACGTTTCCAGGTTGGAAGCCACCACTTTCTTTAGGCCCATGAGCCACTGTTTGCAAAATAATAAGTACAGTTATACGAGAATAACACTATACCTACAGAGTAAACAAATGCATTATCCTAAATTACCATATTGAGAAGTCGTGTAATGTTACTTGTTCCGCTCTTTACAACTAAACAAGGAAGTTAGATAGAAACTAATTTACCTACGTTGCTGCGTAGGTAGAACAGGCATTATGCATTTACATATAGGTAGGTATAGGTACCTAAATAACAAGACTTTTTACTCGTCACGAGTTCGCTCAATGGTTGCAGAAACAAAAACACAATTTTAAAATGGGAGCCAAGTTATTAAGAATATGCGTGGTTGTCAACTTCGCCGACAAAAGAATTGAGATCTAAATGGGTGCCAAATTCAGTAGATAATCGTAAAATAAAATGTATTCTTAATAACATACAATTTCCTATTAAACTAGCCAAGTCAAGTCTTGAGCATGTATTTATCTTAAGTTATCTGCTTTGTGTAAATAATTCGAGTGTTCAAATTTAAGAAGTTATACTTTTATATATCATACATTATTTTAGTCATCCTGACCCAGACCCTGACCAGATGACAGTAATCGTATCACATCGGAAGTCCCTTAAAAGAAAGAAAAAAAGGTAATTTTTTTTTCAAATCGGGCTACCTCAAGGAGCGTTTTAAAAATGTCTTTCTTCTGCAAGGTCTGCTCAGAAGTTGCTTCTCAGTTTTCCCTCATCTAGCTCTTAATTTTACAACAATTAATTTACTTCCCGAACCGATTGTGGAATTCTTTACCTATTTAAATTAAATGTGCTAAGTCTCTTCCCATTTTTAAAATTAGACTAAAGGAGTACTATTTATCTCTTCCGTAGCTGTTCATTTCTACTTTGTGTGTGCTGTTTGTTATCGACTGTAAATGATATTGTTTCTTAGATATGTTAGTTATCTATCTATTTTTTCCTACAAATTACCAGCCAATTTCGTTAATCATACTTCAATAGGCTCTAGTAAATTTTATGTTTAGTAGGTAAGTATATTATTAATATTATCAAAGAAAGTTGTATAACTTAGATTCAGTAAACTTTATGACATAGGTGGGTAAATTAAAATTAAAAAAAGTGAATCTTGTTGGTTTCTTCATATTAAATTTATCCATTCGTTATGAAATCTGTGAACGAGTTTCAAAATGATAAACATTCCCGCATCGCGCGTATAGAGCGCCGCGCGCCGCGTAGCGCCCGCCATATACCTACGCACACACCACAGTCATAGAACGAACTCTCACGCACACTTACGGCTATGACGCTACAGCAACGGAGCGTTGACCGAGCGCCAATCATAAAGGACAGACGGCAAGCGAAGCGGTGCGACTCTTTCGGACTCAGGCGCGAGTGCCGCGTGTGAAAGAGACGGGAATAAACGCCAGGTGGTTACAGCAACCAACGGCTCAAGCGAACCGCGTGTTCGACGACATTTTATTATATTCAGTGTAGCGCTCCTGCGAACTCATGTTGGCGCGCGTTCTGGAACTAGTGATTAATACATACATATCAGTGATTAAACAATTTCATCATGGTAACAGCACCCAATGACGACTGGACAGAAGAACTCTGCATTCAATTGATACACGAATACAGAAAACGTCCTATGTTATGGGACCCAAAAGATCCATTCTTTTTCAAAAAGGCCATGAAACCGGAGGCTTGGGAAGGAATTGGTGAGGCTCTGAATATGCCAGCCGATGTGTGCAAGCACAAGATGGTAATTTTACAATCTTCATTTAGACGAGAAAAATCTAAAATTATGCACAGCATCAAGGAATCACCAGGTGAGAATGATAATTTAAAATTAAATATCCATCTCGCAATCATACGGACTTATATACGCATATATGTATAGATATTTTATATACATAACTACACTGTAATTATTTATCTTTTATAGGTAACTTTTGCCTCAATAGGGGTGTAGAATCCAAATGTATTATTACTCCAAAAGAAAGAAGGCAAAAAATATGCCTAGTGACGATAATCCCATTCTGATATCACAAAATATTACTTAGCTACTACCGTTAATATTGCTTGTTAGAGAGAGACAACGCTCGTGGGTCGTGACGTCACGATCCCCGAGCGTCATAGTAAATGTCAATCGTTTCAGATGTGTTTCGCGGAAGAGGGACAGATCATACCCCCTCGAAACGACCGCCATCAGTGCTCGCCACAGACTAAACCAAGCCGTGTATTCTATAATAAAACTACATTTACTTCGTACGTCAAACATGTTCATTAAAGTTTAATACTTTGTTTTTAGCAGATGAAGCATCGTATACGAGTACCTGGTTTGCCTTCGAGGAAATGGCATTTTTAATAGATAAAGAATCTGAAAGAAAACGACAAACAACGGTAAGAAATAAGTACCTACTTAAATATTACGATTAGAAATGTAGGATGTCGGTGTACGAGTATATGGCTGGGGCACTCTATGTCAAAGTAACATGGCTTAAATTTGAATGAAGAAACAAGAAACCCACACTGCTTTAACCCATATTGCTTTGACATAAAGTGCCCATGCCATATACTAGTACAGCGACCGCGTCGAGCACTCGGACCTTAATATTTACTTCATCTTTTATATTTCAAGTATTTTACTGAAATACAACAAATAATCGTCAAATCGTCATATGCGAACTTTTTATTTTCATGGTCTAGAATAATTAGAGATGTACAGTCGGCCTCATAAGTTGCTGAACACCTTAAAGTTTTAGGGAATGAATTGTTTAGAAATCTACGAAAATTGTGTCTGACTAATCAATCGAACACATCTGTAAACAATAACGGATCATTTGGAAACAAATTTCGGCTTCCGAACTGCAAAATAATATTGCCCAAAAGTACTCATTTGTACCTAAAACAAAGAGCGAACTTAAACTTTTGACCGGTACTGTATAATGTCCGGCCACATTTGGGAATATACTGTATAGCACTTTTGGAAATTTATAATGTAAATGGAATTTTGTTTTTTACTACTAGTATGTTCAGTAACTTATGTACAATGAATGTGTCTAGTATATTTTGTGACTTTATTTTGTTCGGCTTCTTTCCTTGCTGACTGCAAGTCTGATGATGCACACAGAAGGTGGCCATAAGACTCCTCTATTAGGTACCCACGATTACCCCGTGTTTGTGCCCATTGGAACCCACTCAACGAGTAGTTGATGGCTATGCAAAAAGAGTAACTATAATGAAAGTCTGCAATAAAAACATGGACCTTTTTTTTGATGGATTATGTTTCATTTAATGTAAACTATTTATTTTTTATATTCGCAGGGCAAACTTGATGATAGTTATGAAGATGGGCCATCAGCTATAAAGAAGTCGTTAATAGAACATTACAATGAAAAAAACAACATCGAAACAAAAACGAAAAGTAAAAAATCCACAACTTCCAAAATAGGTACAGTGCTTCCAAACGTTTGCCCAAAACCCAGTCCGAACCAAGCCCCAGCTACCCCCGTGGTCGCACTACCGGTCCAACGAGAGCCACCGATGACTGTGCCACCTCTAGTACCAATACCAACTCGGCAACGCGACGACGCTTTAGAGGAAATAAAATCCTTCACGAACTTCATAGCTTACAAGATGAAAAAGTATAGTGAGACCACTAAAAATTCCGTGCAACAGGCGATATGCGATATCATCTTTAAGGCAGACCAAAATTATTACGAAAATGCAAATTTTGATGAGAATTTTAGCACTTATCAATCTCCAAACACGGATGCCACTTCGGAAGATTGCGATTTGGAAAACAAGACAATTGACATAGGCAATGGTCAAGTAATAACGCTCCAAATGCATCACGGTGAATAGACTACAGATATGGTGGATGGAACGAATGATAACAGACGACCAAGTGAATTAATGCCTTAATGATCATCATAGAAACTTGAAAATATAAATCATAATAATAATAATCAATGATGGTTTTATCTGTACCCATTCAAAATAATAAACTCGGGCGTATACATTGTCAATGTATCTTGTTTCTTATTACGAATCCATTACTATTAAACGAGCAATATTTGTATATAAATATATATATTATACATATATATATATATATATTTTTAAATCACATTTTCGATAACGGCTCTAACGATCCTCTACTATTAAACGAGCAATATCCATACTAATATTATAAATGCGAAAGCGCACCTGTCTGTCTGTTACCTCTTCACGCTTAAACCGCTGAATCGAATTAGATGAAAGAAATTAGAAAAAAAGAAAATTTGGTATAAGATAACGAAAATGGCTCTAACGATTTCAGTGAAACTTGGAATAATATGGCGTTTACGGGGGCGAAAAATCGATCTAGCTGGGTCTCATGTCAGGGAAAATTCGTTTTCTCCGTATTTTCACCCAAGCTGCTCGGTCGCCCATGCATGGACTGTGCACTATAGGTACAGGGTGTAGTGGATGTAATGACATACTTTCCGCACTAATTATTACATTTATAAAAGAAAATACATTTCGTTAAATCTATCAGTGTCGTTAAACCCTATCGGGTTTGTATCGACACAGCAATTCGTGAACAGTGATAAGATTCGATTGTAGTAATTAATTTATACAGGAAGGTAGCACTAAATAAGCGTAGCTTAGGTACGATAATTTCCACCCGGGTAAAAACACCGTAAGTGTTTAAGCACGGGAAGTGCTCGATGCCAGCACGGCAGCGGAAGGACAGGACCTGCCCGTGCGGGATGGATTTCAGTACAATATTCCCGCACACTATGCGGGAATGAGAATTCGTGAGTTCGTGAAAATTAAAATTTCTGCTTTTATGCATATTTTTTTTATTTCCTCGCATGATGCATTGTAAAATGTTGTATGATACACGTGCGGATAGGTAATTCCCAACTCCCATCGCCACTCGTTGGGAATTACCTACTTTCCGCACTTGTATCATAATAGTTATTTATGATACAAGTGCGGTATAAAATAATCTAACGAATCCAAAACACCTATGGCTATTTTGTTAATTATTCTTACCTCACCTTTCACTACTACTACTAAGTACTACCTACTCACTAAGTGACGGGAAGCGTTCAGAACACCAGCTCAGGTGAACATTGTCTATGATAAAACATATTCAATGGTGTTTTTCAAGCCGCTAAACTACAGTTTGCACGGTTGCGCAGTGCATTCATGATAGTATATTGCGTTCTAAAAATGTGCAATAAGCTCGATTACTATCAGTTCGGCAATGTTCGTAAATTATTGATCAGATACTCGTGTGTATATGACATGAAAGGTTCTATTAGTACTAGCAAGAATTTGACTAGCGAGAAAAGAAAGGCCTCGTTCTATTGTAATTGTCCTCTAGAGTATCTAGATTATAATTAAAATTTGTTATTGTTTTCACATTTGCTAAATCAAAATTTAACCACTGTAGAAAAATAAAAACGGTTTTAGAAAGCGCAACTCCAGCGGATTCATATGATACCCCACTTGATATATTAACTAGACTTTGAATTTTTAACCCCCTCATATTCGTCATTAACACAGAAAATAAAAATATTAATATTTTCATTTTCCATATACGCGTCTTACCTTCTTAACAGTTGTTCCAAATTTCAAATTGATAGCTTAAGTAGTTCCTGACATATTTAACGTTGTGACAGACGGACAGAGTCGGCATAAGGGTTCCTTTTTTACCTTTTTGGTACGGAACCCTAATAGTGAAAACGTTTATCAATTGCACAGGAACAAGGTAACAAAATAAATTTGTCACCATAGTTTGCTTACGGCAGGTTAAACAAAGCAAATATTGAGAAATGAGGCCGCAAGGGCCATGCGAAGTTCGAGTACCTACGAAAGTGAACCACACCGCTCAAGGCTGACCGGTCTCCTCAAACCAAGTGACCTTTACCAGCACTCGAATGATATCCTTGTTCCCGCAGATTGCAATTTATTAACGGCAAATTTATTTAACATTCGCGAAACGAACGGTGTACTATTATAAAACTTGAGCCTTCCAGTTAAGAAACGTTGTCAATTTTAGTTGATGCAAGTGACTATAAAGTAGATGGAGGTCCATTTAATTGGGCGGATATTTTAAATTACTGTAAAACACCACGTCGTTAAAAATAATATCATACATAGGTACTTACTATAAAAAGTTACAGAATTCGATTTGATTCACATGTAAGTAGATATCAAAAAAGAAAAGGAGAACTAACAATATTGATATTAATATTTATTTGATCAGACGTAATCACGCTCGCAAAATCTATCTACGATAATTTGTCGTGTGTGCCAAACGCAAAAAGTTAATCATGGATACAAAATCTAGGTAAATTATTTTTAAATAGGCCTTGTTTATAACATCAACACCATCTGATTCAAAAATATCAAAATAAAAACTTGTTTACCAATTAAATTTACTCATAATATTAGACTATCTAGATGTATATAGGAAAATTATACATGTAAGTATAACCCTTTGTTTGTCATTCCGACATCCCGTGTAGTGTCAATTACTCTTAATTACAACCGAGTTACATGTTAACAATTGTGGGAGTTTTGGAGTTATTTACAAGATATTTGTATCCGTATCCTTTAAAACGTTATTTCAGTTTAAGTCAATTTTGTAATTAACCAACCATGCTAGGTTGCTTCAAACAATGCTTACAACGGCCTATTTCAATGGTAGTACGGGAAGTAGTGTCACCCGATGTATGGGAGGTGCAAATTTTGGTATAACAACGCAAAGCGAGTTTTCCCTACAAGATTAATTTTATCGAAATTACTATTTTCCAGAATCCAGCACCAACTTTTAGTGTATTGTTAAACATGTCATGTGTACCGCAAAACTGCAGAGAGACAGTCTCTAAAGCGTGTACATCAGTAATGACATAATATTCATTGCCGCGGAGGCTTTTTTGAAAAGTGGGTATATTACCTGAACTATGTAATCTCCACTTATAATAAATCTATAAATTAAAAAAAGAATCAGCCAGTTTGAAACTAAGCTTTCTGTGGTACGAATGTTCTCAGCATCCCATGGACGGAAAAATATGAAACATTTTATATAGGTACATTATTATTCCAGCTGCAACTTAGGATAGTTTTTATCCGACTGCGACAATTAATTTATTTTCCGTAATATACGACTTCATTTAATTTTTCATTTATTATTCTTAAAGTATATCGCCGCCACATCTGTCAGCTAAAATAAACGTCAAAATCACAGAGTAATAAGAAATACTACGGACAAAATGGCGGAATTGCTTTGCCTTTCTTTCGCCTATTAATAATTTTAATCCCGTCTACGATATACATTGACGAGACACATAGGTACCAAAAGCAAATATAAAATTAATCGATTTTGATATGCGAACTTATATGCGCAAATGTCGAATTAAGGCGTAATTTGTACAAATGTTACAACAAATTCGAACAATATAAACTTGGTTTTTTTGAATGACACGCGCGCGCGCTCTTTGCGTATTCAGCCAAACCACGAAAAACCGAAACTCGAAGTTCGTATATCTGCATTCCTGTCATTTGTTAGTGCGATAGAGATATAGAGATACCCGAATATTTTCGAATTCCGAAGTTCGTGGTTTAAAAGAAAATACGGATGTCGGATAGATCTAAATTAATATTTTATGTGTGAATATGGTTAAAATTATTTGGGAATACTATTGTTGTTATTGTTTTAGTATATTTGACTAGCTTTAAGTTTAATATTGTACGTCCGAAATGGGCAAGCTGTTGGACTTTATTTTACCCAAAACAACTAAATGTACACAGTTCTGACAATAAAGAAATCTTATTTTATCTTATCTTATCGAAAATAGGGATGTAGACACTAAACAAAATAATCATAATGTTGTATTATCTCGAAAAGAAACAACGCAAGAGGCTATACTCGTATAGGTAATCACTAAGTTATAAGTGTATAAAGTTTTAAGAGGGGGTGTGTTGCGTCTCTTTTCCGCAAAACGCACCTTTATAATGAAACGATTGTTTTTTTAGTATGACGCTCGAGGATCGTGACGTCACGGTCCCTGATCGTTTTCTCACTCTAACAAGCGACATTAAAACGGTTGTAGCTTCGTAATTTTTTGAGATATTTGAATGAGTTTTTCTTTTCTTCTTTCTTTTGAAGTGAGTCTACAGCTACACCTCTATTTGGAAGACAAGCGGAAATAACCCATACTATCCATACTAATAATCCATACTTCCATATTAATATTATAAATGCTAAAGTGTGTCTGTCTGTCTGTTACCTCTTCACGCCTAAACGCTAAACCGATTTAGATGAAATTTGATATACAGATAGTTTGAGCCCCGGGGAAGGATAAAGGGTAGTTTTTATCTGAGGGGCTGAAATTGGGGGTGGAAATTTGTATGGAGCTACTTAAACCGCTGCACCGATTTAGATGAAATTTGGTACCTATATAAATAGTTCGAGTCCCGGGGAAGGACATATAATAGGTTTTATCCCGGAAATCATCCCCTAAGGGGGTGAAAGGGGGGGGGGGGAATTTGGATGTAATCTATTTAGATGAAATTTGGTGTAGATATAGGTTAAGTCCTGGGAAACGACATGGGATAGTTTTTACCCCAGAAATCATCCCCTAAGGGGGTGAAATTAGGGGTAAAAATTCGGATGGAACCCATTTTAATACAATTTGGTAAAGAGATAGCTTGAGTCCTGGGAAAGGACATAGGATAGTTTTAATTCCGGAAATCACTCTCTAAGGGGGTGAAAACTTGGATGAATCCCGTTTAGATGAAATTTGGTATAAAGGTCGTTTGAGTCCCGAAGAATGACATTAGATAGTTTTTATCCCGAAAATCATTCCCTAAGGGTATGAAATAGGGGGTGAAAGTTTGGATAAAATCCATGTACCTAGATGAAATTTGGTATAGAGATAATTTGAGACCCTTCGAAGGATATAGAATAGTTTTTGCCTCGGAAATCATCCCTTAAGATGGTAAGTAGAAGTTTGTTTGCATTATATTTTCTAAGTACAAGTTCTACGCGGACGAAGTCGCGGGCAACAGCTAGTATATATATAAATGTGTGTTATATCATGTAAAAGCTTACATGTACATTTCAAAAAGCCTCCGCGGGAATGAAGATTATGTATTTACTGATGAATTCTGAACACTTTAGTGACTGTCTCTCTGCAGTTTTGCGGTGCACATAACATGTTAAACAACATACTAGTAATTGACAACATTTAATTTTTTCATAGCGGCTCAAACTAAAAACCGTTTAGAGATTTGGGCTAGCTGAGTATATAAAAAAAATAACAGATTTTTATATTCGCTAGTTCTTGAGAAAAGTGGAAATTACTTTGAAAAAGCCATTTAAAGGCTGAATGCGGACATTCCATGGCTTTGCCTAATGTACCATGTAATAAAAAACTATTGGTGTGACATTGACAGTTATTTGACTAATGCTTGTCAAGTTAAGTCAGTGACTGGTAATATTAAGCATTTTGATAACATTTTGAAAATAATTAATAATGTAAGTCACCGATGGATACGTTATAGCTAATTCTCGCATTCTGCCAAAGGTGGATAGAATAATGTTAATGCAGTTTATGTGTGGAAACTAACTCACCAGTCACATCAATAAGGTGTTATTGGACTCGGCTTAAGTTGTCTGAGGCTGTTTAAAAGATAAATTTGTCTTAGCTCAAGATATATTAACTCATTGAAGCACTTCAAAGGGTATCCAGAGCAGAAATTATCACTGGAAGTCAGAGCTGTGTTGGAAGAAATATATCTGCTTATTTTTGATAAAATATCTAGTAGTGCAACAATACTGTAGGTAATATTGTAATACAATTAAATACTGTAAAATTAAATGTTGTCCTGCATCAGGTGTACTACATGCATTATTATTTTACGCTATTAACCTTTTTAACGCCAAGAACGCCTAAAGGTGTCGACGGGTTATCGTGCCCACGGCGCCGTTTTTGTCATTGTTGTGAAATACGTCGAAAGGATTAACTTTTACTATTTAATACCTTGATCTAGTACTTGCTAGTTACATATATTATTATTAAAATAAAGGCTGGTCCGGAGCAAGCAGGGCAGGAGGCAAAAGCCGGAACAAAGTGGACTTGACGTGACTTTACGAGTAGGTGATACAGGATGTTTCCTGTAACAGGAGCAATAAATTAAAACGAAGATTCCTTAGGTAATTAGTACTCATAATAACAATAACTTAATTTTCCAAAGTTCTTAAATTTAGAGAAAATAGCAATTAAAGTTAAATTTAACAATCAATGGATGCCGACTAAAGCAATGTGATCGCTCAACTTCAGAAATAATCTTAAAACAATCGATAGTGAATTAATGGTTGCCCAGCGTGGCGGGTGTACATTGCTGGTTCGATTAATTGTGTAAGAAAATAAAAGCATTTTTTTTCTTCATTTTAATTAATTAAAACCACTTGGACTTAATAACTGATTACTTAAGGGGTCTTTATTTTAATTTATTGCTCCTGTTACAGGAAACACCCTGTATATACCTACTTATAAAATATAACACATTTATTGTCATGGAGGGCCTGGAAAAAATTAAACAACGCTTGGAAGAACATTTACAATTCTATTTAATATCAATATAATCTTTATTTCGTTACAACATTGTATTAAACAGTTCAATATGTCCAGCAGTGGACGTCTTTCGGCTGATATGATGATGATATTGATGATGATGATGAAACAGTTCAATGTTTTTCAGCCAACGAGTTTGAAAATTAAGTAATCATCCAAAATGCTATTATCAGTTTGGGTTATCTTCACATATTATAAACCTTTCGGAACATTGGATTATTTGTTGACGGCAGCACACCATTCTACAAAAATAAATTATTTTTCAAGCGACATTGTGCCTGCAACTTGGCACAAAACACGAAATCAATGGATCTTGACGATACATTTTCGTTTACTCATTAAAACACGTGTTTTTACGATTAATGATTTGCAATTTGCAAGATTCTATTTGAAACGAAAACTGTCAGCAAGGAACCGTCAAAATGTCAAATATTCCTGTCACAGATACAGCATACTTTTTACTTTTTAATTCAATAAACAGACCAGTGCTAATCTTATTCATCCTTTAAACGTACCTACTTAGGCCCTTTTCGAACGTGGTAGTTTAAAACTACCAAATTTAGGGGGTTTAACTTAAAATTAAATGAAAAGAAAAAATACGTGTCTTCTAACTTTTCAAATACTATTAAATGCCTAAACAAAATTAAGGAGTCAGAAAAATGAAATGTTGTCAATTTCGTTAAAATGAATCTTGTAGGCAAAACTTGCTTAGTGTTTTTTGAGCACAATTTTCCCAATTTTGCTCGTTTTTAAATAAAAAAACTAAAATGATAAGCTGAAATGCTAGATACCATTTGTATTATACATTACTTTCGTGTATCTTTTCTAATTTTGCCGCAAAGTCGGAAAGTCCTTAGATTTTGCAAACTGATTTTGATATGTTCGTCAATATTTTCCTTTTTATTAAGTATGTATGTATGTGTGTATGTCTTATTCTTTGACACGCCCTGTAGCCTAAACCGTATGACGGATTTCGACATATGAGGTGTCATTGGATTCCTCGTAATCGTGGGAGTGACATAGGCTATATACACTCAGAGGCAATAAAAACGGGTCACTTTCCATGGATAGTACAAAGTGACCCGTTTTCATTGCCCCTGAGAGATATTTACAAAAAAACAGTTGGGTTTTTTGAAAAATCTTTTGATTTCACTTGTTTCTATGAAACTATACATTGAATGTCTCAAAGATGAATTCCTCATGCCCGATTCATCAGAAAATGATACCACACTCGAGGTGTTACGTAAATAGAAGCTGATATGATTTTTTTTCTGAAGCGCTGCGGCCTGTAACTTTCAATGCCGCCTCTGCCTACCCTTCAGGGGGTGGCAGATGGCTACCGGGCTAATTTAGCTTAACTTTACGTAAATTACATCTGTGCCAAGTGAATTCATCCGATACCAAAATTTGTACCTTATGCCACTACTTCCCGTAAGTACTATGGCCAGTCGTATTATACAAACCTGTCATCAATAGGTAAGCGCAAGACATTTATTTAATTTTCCAAATTGTTGTAACGATTCGTTAAGTTTCGGAACAGTCGAGAACGAAGCCTCGATATTTGAGTTATATTTTTAATAAATACCATTAGACATCACGCAAAACAAAATAAAAGAAAATAAGGGCCACTTACATATTTCTGTTTTTGAGTAAATGTTTAGATGTAAACTAATTAATAAGTGACTTAATTAATGATGTCCGGCCTCCTTCAGTATACAACCTCTTTAATGCTGGTGTTTAAGTCTTACAACTGGCCAGAAATTAAAGCAAATAAAAAAAACGAGTTTCTTTATCCTTTATCTAGGGTTCAACGTGGAAATCGTTTAAGTTTTTGCCGCGAACATTCAGATTGGAGCATGAGTCAATGGGGTATGGTGCTCTTCACAGATGAGTGTAAAGTGAAGCTTTGTAGTGATGATCGCCGGCGGATTAGAGTATGGATACGACAGGGTGAGAGATTTTCCGATGTCTGCATCAAGGAAATTGACCGCTTTGGAGGTCCTAGTGTGATGGTTTGGGCTGGGATTAGCTTACAAGGCAAAACTGAGCTGGTTTTCTTAAATCAAGGCACAGTAACTGCACAACGGTGCATCGATAAAGTCATCAGGCCTCATGTGATTCCATTATCACAGAGAGTGGGGCCAGGGTTCTGGTTAATGCATGACAATGCCCGCCCACACACAGCTCGGGCCACTCAGACTGTACTGGATGACTCCCATATTCGTGTCCTACCATGGCCAGCGTATAGTCCGGATTTAAATCCAATAGAGCATATGTGGGACCAATTAAAACGAAGGGTTAGGGAGCATGAGCAAGAGGTTCACAACCAGCAACAGCTTATGGATGCTCTGAAACGTGCGTGGGAAGAGATACCTGATGAAAACATCAGAAACTTAATCGAGAGTATGCATTCAAGGCTCCAGGAGTGTGAAAACAGGAGAGGAGGACACACCGGTTACTAAACCATTAAAAAAACAGCTTGTGTCAGTTTTTGTTTTGTTTTGCTAAGAGTTTCTGTTTAGTTTTTGCTGTTGACAATGGACTAATTTCATGTTAATTGAAATAAGTGAAACAATTGACTACACAATTAAATGGTTATTAGCATAAGTTAAAACAAAAGCCTTGTTACATGTTATTTTAATAAATATACATTACTGTTTACTATATTTCTCACGTAGCAATCAAAATACTTAGTGGCCCCTATTTTCTTTTGAGTAGTATATTTACGAGTATACAACGATAATAAACAATGTAGGTATACTTAACTAACAAGGAAACAAGTCTATGGGGTTTCTTTTTGGTTATTTTCCTCTATGTTTGCATGTTCTAGAAATAAGTGGAGGCCCGGTGCGGGGACAAATAATTTAATTTTAAATTATTTAAGCTGACTAGGGAAAAAACGAGGGTGAGCGTTAAGAGCGCACATTAGCTGAGCCTTTTTTCAGATTCGAGAATTCCCAATAAATATTTCTGTGCCGTGCGCGAGCTTGTGTGCACGCACGCACACAGACAGTTGCATTTAAATTTAGAATATTCATCGGCGATGTTGACATACCACTGTTGGCTATTAAATGATGTTTTTCACGACACATTATCAAACTTACCAGTCACAAATAAGTAGATTAATTTCGAGTAATAATGTTTGTCAAGTCGTGGCGTGGTCAGTAATCGTTAGCTTTCCGAGTCAGAGGTCTCAGGTTCGAATCCCAGAATGTAAATTTAATTTTTAATTTTTTCATGTTACAAGTAGAATATAATTTTTAATACAGTTGCTCAAAAAGCGGTACTTTTTGTAGCTGCAAATCGTGCGCAAAGTTGTATTTTGCGCACTAGTGCTTTTTACTTTTCCACGTGTATCGAACGACGTTTTTTAATACAGTTGCGAAAAAATAAGAAAAACAACAAGTAAGGAATTTGAAACTTTTATATTATTCATTCTGTAACATCAAACAGTTGAAAAATAATGTAGTTGTTCAAAAAAAAATTTTTTTTTTAGATACTGTTCTTACTTGTTGTTTTACTTATTTTTTCTACTCCTGAACCGTTATCTGTCATTTATATAGGCTGTAGCTCAAATACAATGACACCACTAATAAGTCGTCGAAAAACTCTATGCTCTAACGCACTGTTTAGCGTACTTTTTTGGTTCATACATTTTTCATAAAAGCACTGTTTAACTTTTTTTTTATATCGGCCGCTATATTGCAGTGGTGCCAACTTCATAAACAAATATTTCGAAATAAAAGTATTTATTTACGATTGAACATTTGTATATTATAAATTATTTACTACAATAATAATAAATCATCATCTATTGTGTGTTAAATTACATGTTTTATAAATTCTTGGTATTATTTATGAAAATAAACAGTTCGAATTCGGTCCGGGTCCGGATTCTGTTTGGTTCGGATGGCAAGTGCAAACAAATTAAAAACAAAACAAACCATAAGCAAGAGGTGTCACATTTCCAATTTCCCACCAAAATACAGTTCAAAATGAAAGGACGAAAGATGATAAACTATTAGTCCTAAACTATTAAGATTTTATTCGTGTTTGTGAAGACAAAAGTGTACGTTCCTTTTAAAATGGTCGAAGAAATTAATAACTCCACCTACTGAAGTAATTGCGCGAGTAGGTAGCAAAAGTACGAATAGAAACCTTGCCGCCTGAAAAGTTTAACTATTCTGTAGTCTGCTATTTATTTTAAATTTGTCGTAGAAAAAGTATTGTATGCAACTGTGTATAACTGGTCTAAAAACGCTCGTCGCGTCTTTAATTGCGATGCTCGCCAAGGCTCGCATCGCAACCCACGCCACTCGCGTTTTAAGACCCTTCTTATAGAACAGTTGCATAAAATACTATTTTCGCAACTGTATTAAAAACGTCGTTCGATACACGTGCGGAAATGTCATTCTTCACTCGTCCCGAGTCTTACCACTCGCCTACGGCTCGTGGCAAGATATCTCGGCACTCGTGGAGTAATGACATGCTTTCCGCACTAGCATCGAAATGTACTAATTTAGTCTGGAATTCAATTAAATGCTGTGTTAATAAAAAAATACAGGTTTTGTTGCTTTTCGTTTTTATTTTACACTTGCAGCTCGCGCGGTTTCGCCCGCGTATTGCAAAGAACGCAATATACATAGGTTAAGTCCATGTCTTACTCAGTTGTATGGATTTTTGAAATCGGATCAGTGGTTGAGGTTCTGGAAATTACTTCCTACATACAAAAAAGTTTGACAAAAAATATTTTTGGTACAAGCTTTTATTGCAGACTGTACTTTTCTGTAACATGCCGTCATCCACTACTCGTTGAGACAATTCTAACGAGCCCAAATTCAACAGGGTTATATCGGTTAAGTACTGAATTCCCATGCCCACCTTCTGTGTCCATCATCAGATCACCTCGATGGTACCTACCATAATATTGAATTGTCATCCAAACTATAGTTATATTTAAAATTTCAGCCCAATCGGTCAACGGGAAGTGGGTCAAATTAGACTTGCAAGATTTGATTACAGACAGACAACGGGACAGGTAAAACTAAAAAATAAAAGTTTGTAAAAATATAAGATTTTTTAAGCAAAGTAATTATTTTCAAATAGTCACGTTCAAGTCACGAACATAAAATATGGTATCATATAACAAAATTCGCTAAGCTGCCCGTCTATTGACTACTTTACCCTATCTATTGTCTTACAATTTTAACGGGTTAATTCACAGTTAAGTAATACACATTTATTAACAAAGTATTGCCCTTGTTGGGTATTTGCTCAGCAGTTGAACTATCTGTCAGGGTACCTATTTTACGGCATTATGATATTCGAAATAATTTTTTATTTTGACTTACCTGCTATCAATAAGAAGTGAATTTCCCTCTTGTACTTCTCACAAAAGGCCGTATATAAAGAAGATATCCATGACTTTAGATTTATCGATAACTTTTCACACCACTAGGATATCGACCTTTAGTGTCGACGATTGCCTATCACTTTTTCGTCTGTGTACGTATTTACCATATCGTTGACGCTCCAAAAGTTAGTGTGATAAGGACAACTGCAGCTCCGACTAAAAGTCCCAAGTAAAAATCATAAGAATCGAGGTTTCGTTCTCGACTGTTTCCTCCTCCGAAACTTTATCAATCGTAACCAAATTTTGGTAAATGAATAGGAAGGAAATGTTAAATGTCGGGCTGTTTTGATTTTTGCGCTTATTGTTAACATATTTATTTGTGTACTAGGCGTATGTTTGCGACTAAGTAATTGGGCCGTTTTAAGCTTTCTTTAAAATAACCTAGCACTTATAAAAATAAGAATATCAAAAAAAACAAAACGTAGCGACACAGATATTGATAATATTAATATTATTATAAAAAATCATAAATCTACGGTCAAAAACCTCGGAGGAAACAGCCGAGAACTTTTGTATGGAAAAATGGCCAGTGGTCGCACATTCTGTTGTCCGTGCAATTATTATTTCACTAGGAAACATTTCGTAACTTTATTTTTAACCATCTTCAAAAAAAAGGAGGAGAATCTCAATTCGGATGTATTTTTTTTTCTTTTTTTTCTTAAATGTTTGTTACCTCAGAACTCCGTCATTTATGAACCGATTAAATTTTTTTTTTAACTGAAAGTATATGCTTCCAGATTGGTCCCATTGTTTTCAAAACCCCAGTTGGATGATGGGAACGATGAGGAATTGAGGGAACTCCTCAAATATATTAGGCACGCGTGTAGTAATTTCGGTATTTTCTATTATAACTCGTGTATTTACACCCGGAAATCATAAATTTGGTAAAGTGGAAGTGATGATGAAGACCACAGATGGCTTGTGGAACTTCTCAATGATGTACTTCAAACTATATAAGTACGTCACAGCTTCTGATATGATTCCGTTGAAATAGCAAACAATGAAGTGCCAAAGGTAATTCTGAGATTCTTGAGGAATCGACGGAAGTCCTCAAATATTATCGGCCCACATACAGCGATTTGGTTTATTGGTCTAAAAATCAACGCATTTGTTCTCGGAAATCAGTTCATATGGTAAATTGGAAAAAAAATGTGGAAATGTTCATGTGGCTTGGCGGAGTACTGAATTGAAGTCGGTTAAAACTTTGTTTTGAAAGTAAATGATGTTCTTATTTGTTAAAGTAACCAGTCGAGTGTAAAACAGACTGAAGCACCGAACGGTTCCTTATTTTCATGTTGTGTTAATGTAAGTTTAACTATCTGTAACAAAAGCGCGCGGTTGTTTTAGCGACGTTATTGAGTTTAAGCATTTATCGCATAACAACTTTTAACAACGCTTTAAAATAGTTAACATTTTGTCTATTTAACTATCACCCTATAATGCATCAAAATCGTCTGTCCCGCTTAATTCGATCTAGTTTAGTGTTGCGGTCAGTCATTCAACAGCGTATTTCGTCATCGTACTCGTGTTTTATTTGTACAATCTAGCTTCATCATCGTAAGCGTTATTTTTTTTCTGTGAAATCTATTAATTTTATCTATATAAATATAAGGTGAAACGAGGTAATGACTATCGAAAGCGTATACGAGCATTAAGCACTCTCTCTCAGAAGAGTATTTCTAGAAAAGATTGTACATAAGTCGGCACACAATTAAGTTAGCCATTATTATTCTTATTTGTTACCAATTTTAGGGTTCCGTACTCAAAAAGTAAAACGGGACCCTATTACTAAGACTTCGCTGTCCGTCCGTCCGTCCGTCCGTCCGTCCGTCCGTCTGTCTGTCCCCAGGCTGTATCTCAAGAACCGTGATAGCTAGAGAGTTGAAATTTTCACAAATTAAATATGTATTTCTGTTGCCGCTATAACAACAAATACTAAAACAAAATATATTCTTTTAAGGGGGGCTCCCATACAACAAACGTGATTTTTTCCCCCCGTTTTTATAGATAATGGTACGGAACCCTTCGTGCGCGAGTCCAACTCGCACTTGGCCGGTTTTTATTATTTAGTGTTCAAAATACTATTTAGTGCTTCGTCTCCTAATAATTTATAAATATAAGCATGTTGTTTAATTCTACGTTATTTAAATATGTTAATAAATTAACATATTATTAAGATGAATTTGAAATAATTTTATTTTGAATATATGACAATATGACATTGCATGCACGTAACAATATTTGAACATCTTTCTCGATAAAATATGTTTGGGCTAGGCTAAGCGAACCCCGGGAAAATCAACTTAGACCCAACGTCGGCGCATAAACAAGATCGTTAAAATGAAGAAACGCTTATTGTCCAAGATCAGTGAGTAAGTAGTCGTCGTATAGTGCAATCGAGTCAGCATCCCGCATCCATAAAATATGATCAAGGCAACCAAACCGCAGCAAACAGCGAGGGTTAAGGTGGTTCGATTGCCATACAAAACGTTATTTGACATTCGTAGGCTAACGGCGTGATATTTTAAGAAACTTATGTAACAGACTTTCATAAATTGGCTTCCTATTTGCGCCAAATTCCCCCTTTCCTAGAATAAACTTGTATAAACTAGATTAATTTGAGAAATTGGTTTGTCACGTGATATTTTGGGAAAACTATTTTTCTCAAATTAATCTAGTTTACACAAGTTTATTCTAGGAAAGGGGGAATTTGGCGCAAATGGGAAGCCAATTGATGAAAGTTTGTTACATAAGTTTCTTAAAATATCACGCCGTTAGCCTGCGAATGTCAAATAACGCTTTGTATGGCAATCGAACCACCTTAAAGGCTAATATTGCATACTAACTATAATACAAATCACAATTACGCCGCGAATATTAGCCAAGATCGCAAATGCAAATGCAATTGCAAACGAAGTGCTTTCCTCTGAATCTTAATAAAACAAAGCCGTCTCATTAAAGGATTACTCAGTTAAAACCTAGGAAGTGACTGAACTTGTGTAAAGACTAAAAATATCTAGGATTTCGTATTCAACATTTCAGTGAATAATTATAATGTAATCGAACACCGGGGAAATGACCGAAATAAACCTTGTATCTACTTAACATCTCACAGTACTTACCATGGACAGGTGGTATAGAATAATAGCTTGTAAAAAATGCTTTACCTACCGGGTGATTTTCATGAAATTATAAACGGGACGGTTGAAACAGAGTGATTTGCTTGTATTTGTTTGACATTGAATTACGAAAGTCAAAGAAAATTTTCTTTTAGTTTCTTTTCGTGTCTTTTTAATTATTCTTGTTACGTATAAAATACAAACCAAACAGTTTACTTTTAAGTTAATTTACGGTTATTTTTTAGTTATTTATAAGGTGACAAATGACTGATATTAATATACAGTAGAGTTAAACTTGTATGCGCAAAAACGCTAGCTGATTAAAAACAGTTCCTAAAATATACGTAATTACTTAAAAATAACGAATAAAACACATAAAAGTATTAAATTTTGTCACTGTCTCAACCGCCCCTGGGATGGGGACAGTTGAAACAAATCGGTTTTTTTTTCTTCAATTTGATCTACTACTAAAACTGACACACCTGGATTCAAAATTCTATTGCCGTTTAGTAGCTAATAACACGCTCTTTCATTTGATATATTTTCTTCATCTCTCAGATGATGAAAAGCAAAATTACGGACGATATAAGAAAAAATGTTTCAATCGTACCCAGTCTACCCTACCTCCGACTGCTATATACACTGCTATATACATTAAGGACCGCGTCGGAAAGAAGGTAGACAACTTCAAAATGGTATTATTTTTATTCTGTGTGAAAACTGATAATGATTAATGAAACAAAAAGAAACTGAAAAATAAGGTCTTTATAAAAAACTGTTTTGAATGAATTCGTCGTATTATATATATTTTGCCTGCAACCTAACTTTCTTTTTGATGTGTCTCATTCAATTCTGGACGATCGCATACCGCATTGAAAAATCGCTTGCTAACACTAATACTTGTTTGCCGAATTTCTCGATGTTGATTGGCTTTATGTTTTCGAGTAACCTTCTATAAGCCGGCACCGTAATAAATTGAGGTCCTGGTAAGGCTTTAAAGTCCAATTGGCAATAGGTCTCGTCATCCATTATAATGCACTGATTTTTCTTGGTCAATATACGGTCGTTTAATTTCCTTGCCAGTTTTCTGACAGCTATTGTTTGATTTTCATCTCGTTTTGGTTGTTTTAGTTTTTTATAGGTTTTTAGGTTGCATCTTAGTTTAATTATTTATATCATGCCGAAGAAGTTTTGGCTCTTTTTGCCGCATCTCGAATTGAAAGGGACGGATTTTGTTTAAACGTTCTTACGACTTTATTTTCTCATGCCGAGTCGGTTGTCCCCGGTTTTCTACCAGATTTAGGCAGATCTTGGAGAGTACAGAAGTCACCAAATTTATTTATTACCTTGTGCACGCCCGCGGGACTCAACTCGTACTTTTTAACCAGATTTCTAATAGTCATACCTTTTATTTTGCACCAATCGTCCAAAATATTTTTACGAACGTGTAAGCTAATTCGCCCCATGTTGACAGTTTGACAAAAGTAGTAATTTTTTGCTTTTTGTTGCTATTAAAAGAAAAGGATATAGTACGTTATTTAAAAAAAAATATGCCGATTTTATGTACGTAATACCAGTTTTAAGAGATGCCTAAAGTTGTCTACTTTCTTTCCGATACGGTCCTTAACTCTTAAATAGCAGTCGGAGGTATATTGTACAGTCGCCATCACATACATAGGTACCCTATAGGTGTTCAAAAATATCGGCATATGCATCCTAACGCCTTGAAAATAGAGGTGTGTTCCGATGTTTGTGACGTGCTTGTTTGCTCCGATGTATGTGATGGCGACTGTACGAACTGTACGAAGCCTTTTACAAAACCTGTTGACATCCCATCCCAACGAAACAATCGTCAATTACTCCATCGTGGGTTCCCATGTGTATGGAGGCTTTTTGCGTCAACACAAGTCTTTCACGACATGTCATTCTTTAGGAACAAAACAAGTGAAGGCAGAAACAATAAACAATGTCATCCGCAGTCCGCGAATGTCCTTGGCCGTTATGTAGTAAACGTATGAAATGTTGCAATGCAAACGTACTCACTCGTGCAGAGGGGCGCGGTAGATGATACCTTTTAATTCGATTCAGTATTTTGATTAGTTAGGCCACGCTGACTTAGCTGTAATAGAGCGCTGGGCTGACTAGAAGGTTACTACCGCACTGAACGAGGGCATCGCCTTATCCGACACAGCCAAGGTGTGCAGCCACATAAGCCGACTTCTTTGCAGTATCATTCCGAAACAAGATAAATGCTAATTATGACATTGATCCATACAATGCCGTGCTTGGCCTTTTCTGTAGTTTAAGATCTTAAGTAGATAAAAAAGTAAAACTCTTACCTGTTTCATTCGTGTAGGCTGGAAACCGGAGAAAAGCTATTATTTCGCTAGCAGTAACAACACATAACTGACTGTTTATTGTTTATTAAGACTATAGACTTACTTGACTTCTTTAAACAATTTCAAGCAGCCATAGATGGCTACGTACCTGTAACGACAAAATAACCAGTTTAGTTATCGATTCTTCGTTGCAACTCGGGGCTCAATTAGAACGCTTCGATTATAGTCAATTACTCAAGACATCAAAAAAATACATGATAATGCAATGTAATAACTCTTTGGAATATTAATTTGTGGCTCTCGGAGGTCATCAAGATTTAATGTTTTTGAAAGTAGAGGAATGTCTGATATTTCTACATCCTAGTAATGAGACATTTTTCATTAATTTACATGCAAATAAAATTTTAACTGCAAGTTTTAATTTATTTGAAGTTTTTTTTTTATATAAACCTACTCGAAGGCCTATGAAAACACTATATCTACTAATACTATACCTACACGTGAAAAATTAACGCTCCATCCATACAAAAACATTTAAAATAAACTTATCATTAATCTATCTATCTATATTTTTTGACATTATTACATATGATCAATATTGTTTTAAATTTGTAACTAAGTATTTATAAATTAATTAATTATTATTGCTTGAAATTATTGTAAAAAATTTGTTGTATTTACCTGACGAGCTTTCTGTGAATTCATTATATTTATGTACAAAGAGAATTTGTAAAATATTATGTCAATTTTCAATCAGCAATAAATGAATCTAATCTAATCTAATCTATCTACATGGTATGCTCATTCTTTGTTTCTGTACCTATTTGTAGGTAATTTATTTGTGTTCTAAAAATCCAATCATCAATAGATACTCGTATAAGCGGCTAGTAAAATATCATTATTCGTCGATTCGGAGCTCAAAAATATTTCAGTATCAAACTTTAACATATCAAATCAAAGCCTGCTCACTAACTGAAACAAATGGTGTTTTCACTTCTCATGCTCGCAAAGTTCGCCTTTGTGCTAGATGTATGCTGCACAAAATGCCACTTTTATGCTCTAGTCTAGTGCACAAAGTTAAATGTTTTAAAGACTAAGATATCGGGCCTAACAACCACACGCACAATTAAACTTCGTAGAATAAACATTTTATTTTATTTGATTTGGTTTAACAAATTTCACATCCGTGTTTCCTAATAAATTACAAAATTAATAAAACCAGATAAAATAAGAGTCAATTATTATTTTAAAACGTATTGAACCATTAAATTACTTGGCAGTATGAAGTACCTAAGTCTAATACCACGTGTCGAAATTACACATAAAAACACATAAAGTTAAGTGACGGGAATGAGCTATTATTATATTTTATTTTGCTATTATTTGTTATGTTCTCGCAATTGAAGTGAAAAGCAGTGTGTATAACTCTGGCATAAATTAGCCATTTAACCCCTCGACTTAACTATCCACCCTCGCCGGTGGCTCGGGTGGATATAAACGTCTCAGGTTACATGGCTCGTTTTATGCGCTTGTTGTACAATCTTATATTTCTACACGAGCAAACAAACTGACGATCAGAATGGGGAACTTGCATGGGATTTCAATTTCGAATAAATTGCACTGTATCGATGCGGATATACGTAGAGATATCATACATAAGATAAAAAAAAGAAAACGATCGTATTAATTTTATCTTACGTTAAAATGACGAAAAAAATGTTTATTTTTCGATAAAATAACAACAGTCACATAGAATGTTAAAATGATATTGTGTATGACAAGTATAGATTTAAACGCAAATTGTGTGGAGATAATTGCAAATTAATGACTTACTCCATAGTAAACGCACCGAGAATATTTATATTCTCGGTGCGTTTACTATGGTCTTATGTTGTGACGTCATAGCATAAGCCCGTTTAATATAGAGCGTTTTCGGGGGGTGCCGGCGAGTGCAGATTTCAAATGCATATAGGTACCAGCAGAAAAATAAATCAAAAGAAAGTTTTAATGCTACAGTTGTTTTAATATTGGATTATACTTTTGACTTTCGTAATAAAATAAAAAGATGCAAGTTCTCTATACACTATGAAAGTATGTACCTACATCGTAGTTAATTTAGGATGGAGACTGTGGAAAAGAAGCATACATATATCTGAATTAAAGGTTTAATATTGTAAAGAGCACGTGAATACAACAAAAAATATTGTCTAAGGAACCCTAAAATGTTTAACTTAACAAACCTTTGTAAACAAAATTGTGTTTTGTCCCTTTCTCTCAAACATTAATTTGAAAGTGACAGATGAGGACAAACTAATTTTAACCATTGGACGTAGTGTTGGGTAATTCACTTGTGAGGCGAGGCACCTCGTTTGTCTTTTTTAGGGTTCCGTAGCCAAATGGCAAAAAACGGAACCCTTATAGATTCGTCATGTCCGTCTGTCTGTCTGTCCGTCCGTATGACACAGCCACTTTTTTCCGAAACTATAAGAGCTATACTGTTGTAACTTGGTAAGTAGATGTATACTGTGAACCGCATGAAAATTTTCACACAAAAATCGAAAAAAAAACATTAAGTTTTAGGGGTCCCCATACTCAGAACTAAAACTCAAAAAAATTTTTTTCATCAAACCCATACGTGTGTATCTTTGGATAGGTCTTCAAAAATGATATTGAGGTTTCTAATATCATTTTTTTCTAAACTGAATAGTTTGCGCGAGAGACACTTGCAAAGAGGTAAAAAGTGGTAAAATTACAGGGGAGGGGTGTAATTTCTAAAATAAGAGAATGATAAAACTACTAAAAAAAATATATGATGTACCATGTAAACTTCCACCGAAAATTGGTTTGTGGAAACGAGATCTAATAAGTAGTTTTTTTTAATACGTCATAAATCGTAAACCGCAATTTATTTCACGGAACCCTTCATGTGCGAGTCCGACTCGCACTTGGCCGCTTTTTTTCAGAGTCAGGGGGCAGAACAGCAATCAAATAAAGATTAATACGAATGCCTGACTTGGCTCTACGAAATATCTCACCTTTTTTTACTGTAGAAGTTTCGAGACTTGGCCATTTTTTACATGGAATGTTTTTTATGGAATTATACTGTCTCGGCCGAAATTAAATAGTATTTTATGCAACTGTTGTATAAGAAGGGTCTTAAAAGGCGAGTGGCGTGGGTTGCGATGCGAGCCTTGGCGAGCATCGCAATTAAAGACGCCACGAGCGTTTTTAGACCAGTTATACACCGTTGCATATAATACTTTTTCTACGACAAATTTTAAATAAATAGCATACAGAATAGTTAAAGTTTTCAGGCAGCAAGTTTTCTATACGTACTTTTGCTACTCACGTAATTTCTTCAGGAGTGCAGTTATTAATTTATTCGACCATTTTAAAAGGAACGTACACTTTTGTCTTCACAAACACGAATAAAATCTTAATAGTTTAGGACTAATAGTTTATCATCTTTCGTCTTTTCATTTTGAACTGTATTTTGGTGGGAAATCGGAAATGTGACATCTCTTGTTTATGGTTTGTTTTGTTTTTAATTTGTTTGCACTGGCCATCCGAACAAAACTAAATCCGGACCCGGACCGAATTCGAACTGTTTATTTTTATAAATAATGCCAAGAATTTATAAAACATGTAATTTAACACACAATAGATGATGATTTATTATTATTGTAGTATTATTCATAATGTACAAATGTTAAATCGTAAATAAATTCTTTTATTTCAAAATATGTGTTTATGAAGTTGGCATCACTGCAATATGGCGGCCGATTAAAAAAAGTTAAACAGTGCTTTTATGAAAAATGTATGAAGCAAAAAAGTACGCTAAATAGTGCGTTTTTGGTCCATAGAGCATAGAGTTTTTCCACGACTTATTAGCAGACGTCGGGGTTTTCGGAGCGGGAATGATTTGAGAAAGAGTAGAGATAAACAGATATGTTAGTCTAAGAAAATATCTTATTATGCCTAATGAATAACTACCTCTCTGTGAGTTGTATACAATCTGTGACAAAGTTTTATTTTCATTTCCGTAAAAGTCTTATAACTTATAAGGTAACAATAAAAATAACTTTAATTAATTACCTGCTGTAAATTGAATAGTTGACACGATTTTCAGAATAAACTATTAATATTTTTTCTATATTTGGGACAGTTAATCTACGGCGTCTTGCTGTAAATATCCATTTCAAGGAGCTAAATGATCTTTCCACGTCGACAGTTGTAATAGGTGCATATTTAAATTTTTTGTAGGAATCAATTGATGCACGAGAAGTTTGAGATTGAAGTTCTATTTCTTTGCCTTGTACCAACTCATTTATAATTTTTAGTGTGCTATAGCCAGAATTCTTCTTTAACACCAACTTCAGTTTATCATAAATCTGTTTTCCTTTTACGCTCATGTTTAATTTGGAAACATCTCTATAGGTTTCATGAACTATTTTTAAACTATCGCTGATGGACAGCTTCGCATCCTGTAGTTTTTTAATAGCATTTGGGATAGTCATCAAATGATTTGCTATGAAATTTAAGTCGCTTTTTATATTTGCATTTCCAAACGCTCTTTTTGCCTTTCTAATACTCTGGGCTTCGGTGGGACTAAATGTATTTAGAACACGTTTCACTTCATCGTAATGTTTGCTGTAATACGTTGCAGCTTCTATCCAGGTTCCCCACCGAATAATTGTTGGTCGAGGTGGTAAAGGCACTCCGGGGAGCATTTCTTTAAACTTTTGTATTCTTTTAGGAGATTTCAAAAATGTCTTCTTAACATTTGCGATTAAATCATTCACATCTGGATAAAGTTTTCTTACTAGTTCAGCCACTCTATTTAAACCATGAGCCAAACATGTGACGTGCAAAAGATTGAGAAAAATACATTTTAAATTTCTTCCAGCCTGTAGCCCACACCGTCAGTTAAAAGTAAAAGTACTTTATTGTGATTATTATGGTTAGCACCCCATAATTCATCAAGAGCACTTGTGACCGTATTGGATATTGATACATTGTTCGTGCTGTCTAACCGTTTACTGGATATCAAGTGTTGAGTGCCAATGTGATCATCACGTAATGCTCCCACTATTACGTTAGCTATTTGACGACCATAATCATCCGTGGTTTCGTCAACACTCACATATATATATATATTCATTTTTTAGCTCGCTCCGTATTTTATTCATTTTTTCATCGTAAGCTTTATTTAAATATTCCCGTCGCAGTTGACATTCCGAAGGAACTTTTGCAGTTTTTCCAAATTTACCGGTAACACAATTTTCGATAAAATCTTTAAATATCGGATTGTTTACCTGCGTCCATGGTATATTACAGCCCACAACAAATTTCAAGAGCTCACTATTGAAATCATATTTCATACCTGTATGTTTATTAGATGCGACATGTCGCGTTACACTAGATTTCGTTTGAGCGAAGCTCACATTGCACTTGGTGCAAAATAATAAAGAATCTCGAACCTCTATCTCTGGATTATTTTCTATCCACGAACGCATAAACTCGTAACGATTTTTTTTTCTCGGAGGCATATTTGTGTTGACTGATTATTTACAGTTTTTTAAAATACAATTGCATATAAGTTTATCTACTAGACAAGCAAGGGTAACGGTTGACAATAGGTGTCTAATACAATGTCAATCTTGACGCTCGATATCTATGAAGCATTTTCTTATAAATGAATAGACTTAACTGAAGAGGTTGATAATGAATGACCAATATAAAATATGTACCTATATGTATGATTAATCTTTATTTATTTTTCAATCAATTATTCATTCGGTAGAAACCTACTAGGGTACGATCTGTTTTTAAGTAAATACCTACTCTTTGGCTAATGTCAAACGTTCCCGCTCCGAAAACCCCGATGTTTGCTTATTAGTGGTGTCATTGTATTTGAGCTACAGCCTATATAAATGACAGATAACGGTACAGGAGTAGAAAAACAGATGAACTCGTCCCTTCGAGTTTCGCACCTACTACATGTCCCTCGAACCCACTTGTTTATTTTATAGCTTACTTTCTAGCCTCTACAACAATCTAAAATAGTACACGGTTTGCGATAGTAAGGTCCAGTTTTTTTTTGTAAAAATAATAATAACAGGCAATCGATTAACGTCACGCTGCGTTATCGGGCATCAGAAGTCGCAGCGCATTTCTGAACATAAATTAGTCGCGGAGCGGAGCTTTCTCGTGGACCGCGAAGGCGCCGCCGTATATTAAATCGAGATGTAGAAATCGACAGGTGGCTCGGGACGTTGCGACCGTTGCCTGATAACACTGATAAGCGAATGTAAGCCGGTCGTTCACCCACGCCCACGCTTCACTGTATATTTTTGACGCATTAGAAAAGATAAAAGCTAAACAGAGGCTTCAAATGTCGCACAGTGGTAAACAAAAACATATCAATGGTTGCATGCAACAATTCCGTCATACAATGCATAATGCCACTATTATTTCAGACCAAGCTAATGGATTTTCTCACGCCACCTATTTAGTCCTATTACAGAAATCTCAACATTTAGGTATCTCGAAGCAGCTTGATAGAAAATGCTTTACATAAATAAACATGCAATATAGACACTATAAATAGCTATATAGTAGTGCCAAGTAAGAGCACATTCAACGCACAAGACTTAAATAATTAAACATTCATTAAATTCAAAATATTATACAACTTCTTAGTCTGTAATTTGAGTTTTAAGTTAACTTAGATAACTTCAAAGTTTCTTTTTTAGGTTTCCGTACTCAAAGAGTAAAACGGGACCCTATTACTAAAGGCCTCCCATACACCAGTCGCGTGCGCGGGCCCGCCGCGGGCCCGCGCACGCGACCGGTGTGTGGAGGCCTTTAGACTCCGCTGTCCGTCCGTCCGTCAGTCTGTCTGTCACCAGGCTGTATCTCACTCATACCGTGATAGTTTCAGCTGAAATTTTCACAGATGATGTATTTCTGTTGCCGCTATAACAACAAATACTAAAAAAACTGAATAAAATAGTTTTTTATAGATAATGGTACGGAACCCTTCGTGCGCGAGTCCGACTCGCACTTGGCCGGTTTTTTTTTACTATCCTCCGTGCGTTGTGTTCTGTAACACAGTTTAATGTTTTCTTGTACAAGAACGCATTATGATTTGTTTCTTATTTGTATTCATATTCAGGTTTACTTTTTTTAAGTAGGTTACGTACTATCAATGTAATCATATAATATTTTTTGGCAAAAAATGACTAACTGTCGAGTTTGTTTCGGCGTTTCTTCTTGACGGTAGTCTTCTTTTTCAGAAACGCTGGTACAGTTTTGACTTGTAAAAGTGCCATTGCTGCCTACTTGCAGAATAAAATACATTTATTTCATTTAAGAAAGAAAATAAAACAAAACGAAAATTTTGTAATAACTCAATCCCGCCAGTAACGTTTTTAAAGTCATTTAATGTTTGGATACTATTTTAAATAATAATTGACTTCTATTTCACCTGGGTTTATTAATTTAGTAATAGAAAACATGGAAGTGAAAATTATTAAAGCAAATGAAATAAAATAACAAGTTTATTCTAAGAAGTTTTATTTTGAGTGTGGCTGTTAGGCCCGATTATCTTAGTCTTTAAAAAATACTTACTTTGTGCACTAGACTCTAGACCATAAAAGTGGCATTTTGTGCAGCTAACCCCGCACAAACGCGAACTTTGCAAGCATGAGAAGTGAAAAGGATTTTTTTTTATCAGAAGTGGAAGTTGATACAAGGTTTCACGCGGACAAAAGCTCGTATAAAAATATAACGACATAAAAAAACACATTCTTTAACCATAAATTACCCCCAATCAGGATGCTAACGCCTACTTAAAGGCTGCAGCTGCAAGGTGCAAAAAACGGTCTCGGACATACATTGAAGACCAATCAGAGCGTTTAAGAATGTTATTTCGCGTGCTCACGCGTACTGGCGTCGATTGAGGCTGCAATGAGAAAGACGCGGAACCTGATCATCACAAAGAACACTTGGCGACTTATTTTAATCGAAGATATTTTTCTTAGTCGGCATGAATTTATCCTTCATTCAAAACATTGAATCAAAAATAACAGCAAACCTGAATAGGTCTTTATGTAACAGTCTCAGAAGCCAGCAAAACGTTGCATGGTGCGCGGGCACAACCGTTTTCGAAACTTTAGTTGCAAAGCGCCACCGAGCCTTACGCAACACGCCCGGAGCTCTCGGAGGTTCCCACGCGGATTTCGTATAAACAGGTGCTATGTTCCATTAAAGTACCTAATTGGCAAATGCCAGCATAAAGTAACAACAGTTACTAAGGACATCAATAACATGTAACATGTAGTTTGGCAGCAACACGAAAAGCAACACGTTTCTACTAATGTGTCAAATAAATAGGGATATTTTATTGAAGTACCTATTAAATTATGTTAACGAATAACTCATGCGTGGTTAGGGTCACGCGAAGCGAGACACGATCTCAACTGTAGGTAGATACGTAGGTTATAAAGACTCAGGCATAATTTAAATTGGGATGCATTTGAATAACACCTAAAAGGTTGCCTGCTGCGCCCAGATGTATTTACGAGTAGGTTCCGCCACGCCTTTGCCCTTTAGATTTACATTACATCTAAATAGCTTCGTGAATACCAAGAACGCAAGGCTACTTTTTGTCTATTTAAGAGTGCTCTTCAAAAAAGCGCTCGCTCAGAATTCGGTATTTTGACACGCGTAGTGCGTTTGTGTGTGTAAATACTACTACCACCCACACAAACGTACCTAACCCCCACATGCACAGCGAGATCGCACCAGCCGCGGGTGCCGTCCCTTTCTAGCTATATGTAAGTGCGATCGGGATAGAACTAACCGCGGAGCTTGCCGATGCAAATAGCTGTATAGCGCACCGTTGGAATTCACTCCGTGACCGATATTGATACTTGCACTAAAAAGTGGTAAGTATTACTTCGCTAACATGATGTTCTAGAACATCATGTTAGCGAAGTTAGATAACTTGAATAAAGTAAGTATTTGATTTTTGAGCACAAGTTTTCTATTTGTATTAAAATACTATGATATGACAAAGTATATTTAGTTTCGTTTTTTTAGTATAAAATAAACTAACGAGTTTTAAAGTTGTCAGTAATAAGAATAATAATTTGTTTTACGGATATTAATAGTTTGCATGTTATCTGAGTCTTATTTAAATATAGTAATGTAATGAAATTATACAAGTAGACCCACTACTAGGAAATTACTGGGTACTTACGTATTCATTTCTTGAAGAAATTTTTTTTTGTTATGGACAGTAAAAAAAAACGGCCCTTCATAGAAATTGCTATGTCCGTTTCTTACCAAAGGAACTGAAAATTATAAATTATACAAACACAGCTTTTTATCTAGAATGCAATTAATTAATGCGTGATTTTATTCAAAAGCCTAAAACCTCAGATGATAAAAAGGAATAGATATGAAACGGGGGCTTGGCGCGTGTCGGTGCGACATGGCCAAATGGGCATGTCACTGCCCACCGCATGTTAGTCGCAATTTGCCGTGAATCTGAAATGTTATTCCACGTTTACTCAAAATGCCGAATTGTAGCGTGGTTACATGCAAAAATAGGAATGAAACTAAAACCTACATGAATGGTGGAGTCACGCACCACATGTGAGTATTAGTATTTTCACTTAAGTCAGTAAAAACTAATATTTTAATAAATAAACGCAACGCCGCATCATTTCTCGGGATCGAACTAACATATCGAACGAAAAAGCATATTTTTGTTCTATGCGTTGTACATTGATCGTTCAATACAGTAAACCACGGCGCAATGTATTAAACCACTATGGATATGAACGATGCTTGAATTTTTTAGTGGTACGGCCGCTGCTTGGCGTCGCAAACTAGAGTGGTGCCAAAGTGCAGTTACAATTTACGCGTAATCGATAAAATAGAAGTACGATATCATACTAGTTATTTTATTTCGACTACTTTCGCTGTTTTATTTTATTTAATTACTTGTTTTGGTTGGGTGCCTATCTTAAAGGTAACTAATAAGATTAAAAGGCACAAAATGTTTACGGTACCTACTAATAAGATTTTCACTAAGTTGCAGTATGAACGGTAAATAGACATATTAAAATTGTATATACAAGTATATAATTTAGTTGCAAATGGCTTCAGAACAACTTAAAATGTGATATTATTACCAATATTTTTTTTTAAATGAGTATTTTTTACTTTCATTTCAAATGTGATAATTGAAGAAGAAATCTCGGTTTCTTATTACAGTTTTCCAAAGAATCCGATTAGGTTCTAAAAAAATGGATAGATGCTACTGGCAGAGGTCCTAACTGGTTTCCTGTACAGAGAAGAGTTAATGTGTTCGCAACATTTTCAAGAAAAATGTTTCCAACCACTTAATAAGAGCCGTACACTTTTCGAATATTTGACACCTCGCTTGCTTGAAACCTAGGTGTAAAATGTATGGTAACACATCTTCGCACATCTTTGGTGGATACTCGCCCTTAGCCTTAAATCTCGTAATATGAGTAATGGACATATTATTTCGCGCCAAAATGCGAGTCGGATCGGCCTGGTACCTACAGGTCAAAAATATCGATGTGACCAGAGTTTTAAATGTATGTGAACACGAACTTATAAAAAGCCGTTTATGTTACTCTGTAGGTATTCGTCAATATTTTTTACTTTTGCGATTTATGGTAAGTTAACAACACGTGTTATTTAAACTTGTAGCTAGAAGTTTAAATACCACCACATAAACTTACCATGTTGTTGAAGTTGTTACCCATCAATATCATAACATAATATTAATTTTAATATCAATGTCGATAAAACATAATTTTAACGTTTGTCGCCCCCCTAGTGTAGTGCGTTTAAGCCAATCACAGCCCTTGTTTGCATGTTGCCGTAGACTCACTGGCAACGCCCGAGTCTTTGTTTTTAAACGGTTCAATGTGTGTGCCTGTGGGCGCTGCGGTGGGAGAAAACTGGGGACATCGGTTTTGGTTGAAATTAAGCAGTACGGCACTTCTCCCTTTTTTTATGTTCTGAGCCTAAAACCTATGTCACTTATCAGGATTCCGTACTCAAAGAGTAAAACGGGACCCTATTACTAAGACTCCGCTGTCCGTCTGTCTGTCTGAATGTCTGTCTGTCCTTATGTCACCAGGCTGTATCTCATGAACCGTGATAGATAGAGATTTTCATAGATGATGTATTTCTGTTGTCGCTTTTTATAACAAAAAATACTAAAAAACAGAATACATCTTTTTTATTTTTATTTTAGTTTTTATTTGTTTCTTTTTCTTTTACAATCTTACACAAATCGACCTTGCCCCAAACTAAGCAAAGCTTGTACTATGGATACTAGACGACGATAAACATACTTATATAGATAAATAAATACTTAAATACATAGAAAACATCCATGACTCAGGAACAAATATTTGTGGTCATCACACAAATAAATGCCCTTACCGGGATTCGAACCCGGGACCTGCAGCTTCGTAGGCAGAGTCACTTCCAAGTTACTAACTAGGCTACAGGGGGCTCCTACACAACAAACGTGATTTTAGATATAGATATTTTGCCGTTTTTAGATATAGATAATGGTACGGAACCCTTCGTGCGCGAGTCCGACTCGCACTTGGCCGGTTTTTTTAACATTTATTTCGAAATAAAGAGTGATACTCGGAAATGTCGAAGGGAAGGTCAATCGTCGAATCCGACTCGGCTGGGCAGCATTCGGGAAGCTACGGCACATCTTTTCGTCCAATATTCCGCAGTGTCTCAAGACGAGAGTCTTTGACCAGTGTGTGTTGCCAGTGATGACATATGGCACGGAAACGTGGTCGCTTATTATAGGCCTCATAAGAAGGCTCAAAGTCACTCAAAGGGCAATGGAGAGGGCTATGCTGGGAGTTTCTCTGCGCGATCGCATCAGAAATGAGGCTATCCGCAGCAGAACCAAGGTAACCGATATATCCCTCCGAATTGTTAAACTTAAGTGGCAGTGGGCGGGGCACATTGCACGTAGAACCGATGGCCGTTGGGGTGGAAAGGTTCTTGAGGGCAACCACGTACCGGAAGGCGCAGCGTGGGTAGGCCCCCCGCAAGGTGGGCTGATGACCTGGTAAAGGTCGCGGGAGTCCGCTGGATGCGGGTGGCGCAGGAACGGCCATTGTGGCACTCTTTGGGGGAGGCCTATGTCCAGCAGTGGACGTCTTTCGGCTGATATGATGATGATGATGATGATGACTCGGAAATGTAATAAAACCACGTAAAAATCTCCCTTTTCAGTGTAAACCCCCGGTGTGTGTTATTATTATATATAAACAAAAATAATAACTAAATGTAAGGTAGGATCGTTCTGTACTTAACAAACGCCATATAAACTTGTTTTTTAAAAAGTTTTTTATTCATCTTGTTATTTTCAATAACCCTGCATATTATGTCGCTGGTTCGTGGGTACTTGTACAGACAAATCACACAAACCCAAACAAGATAGGTCTATCTATTTTAGTTTAGGAGTTCCCATGACCACCTTCCATCATCAGATCCTGGAAATCATCCATCACCAAAGTATTTACCAAGACAAAACAGATGAGCCCAAACTAGATGGGTTTATCTAGTTTAGTTTAGGAGTTCCATGACCACCTTCCAGCTCCATCATCAGACTCTGGAAATCATCCAGCATCCAAGTCTTGCCGTGCCATGACCAAATAAATGAGCCAAAATTCGATGGCTTTATTTTGTTGAGTTTAGGAGTTGCTATGGCCACCTTCCGACTCCATCATCAGACCAGCTCTATGATATTATGGCATTGTCACCGAAGATACTTAATATAAGAAGATAATTGTACCTAATTTGAAGATTTCGCCCAAACTAACATACATACATACATACTAACTAATCATAATGGCCGTTGGGGCGGGGAGGTTCTCGAGAGGCGACTACGTACCGGAAACTGCAGCGGACCCTCCACAAGGTGGACTGATAGTAACAAGTAAATAAATTAAATCTATCAAGTATCACGATCACTCGTACAATAATAATTGACTATAGAACGCGTAGTTTAGACAAAAGGATCCAACCCACAAGACATCACCATTGAAATGTATGACTTTTGTTTTAGGTAGAAGGTTCAATTTTAAATGTTACGTATACTGTGGGTTTGAGCCTTTTCGCTACACTACGTCTTATCTGGCAGCTATGCAATTCATAACTTGTCTCGATTAGCCTCACGAATGTATCCCCAGTATAGTTTGACCCCGAGGTTGGTAACAACTATGCCTAGTCGGAGATCAAAATAATATTATTTTATCTGAAGAGTCGCCGGTTAGCTTCGTGAATAGCCACAAATAAACACAGTACACGTCTGTCTCGGAGGGCTATTCAGCCGGTACTGAGATATATTCCCGCGCGACGGTAAATTTATACTAGTTTTGAATAATTATTTATAAATATAAATTCTGACTAAAGTTATATTTTTTGGACTGGATCTTGTTGGTACAAGCATGAACTTTAATGTTGTGTAAGATTCAATACACAAATAATTCAACAATAATGAGAAAATCCTTGAGTTTTCAGTAAGATTTTGTTGACAAATATGGTGTAATTGAGAACAGTTTACATATATATACGTGCAGAATAAGGAAAATTCGAGGCGGCTAGGAGCAATGGCAACATATTACGCTAGTGAAAATAGAATAAAACAAGTAGGTTCTCATATAACATCATGGAGTATTAGGGGCTCAAACTTATGACTCTGCGCTCTCTTCAGAAAACTACTGTCGGTAATCGGGTATTTTCGGTTAAAGTATTCAGTAATTCGTAAATTGGAGGCGGCTAGGACCAATATGAGGAGTTTACCTATGCAAATAAGTAATCAGGATCTAGAAAAAGCTCTCCGTTTCTTAGAATTACAACGTCAAAAATCCGTCATTCTCGCTTATTCCTGACCAAAAAACGAGCGCCCTCTTAAGAACATAATACCTACGGTTCATTTACGATACTAAAAAATGCCCGGAACGAACCAATGGACTTGTCAAGTACAACGTATGGTTAAAGAAGCAAGAGAGCGGTCTTATTTGGCCAGAAAAAACTTTCAAGGCAAAATGTAAATACCAGGCCGCTTATGCATTTAACAAAAGCAGCATTCTTTATTAAATTCATTCCGTTTTAATTATACGCCTCTAACTAGCCAATAGACACAATCCTTCGATATCGATTAATATACCTAACAGTTATAAACTGGCTAGCACATTTCAAGCTGGTCTAATTATGCGGTAAACTGCAATAGCTGAGGGCAGGAATGCTGCAGCAACGCAAATTACACGTCGGATCGGTAAGGTGTGTACGGATCGACAACCTTCCATTCTCTCTACAAGTGCCAATGTCTGTGCAGCTATTAAATATCACTCACAAATCAGCGTCAAATGCTGTACAGATTAAATCGAATAGCTAGGGAAACGAAATCCTCATCATTTAAACATTTACGTTATCATTGGTGCACATTTCAGGAAAATAAACCAATGTGCACGCGGCTGGATCCTATAAAAAAGTCGCAACCAAATGGCATCGACATTATTGCCTAATATAATTTTAGAATAATCTTCAAACAATTGTATATGCGATTTTCCGGTGTACAAAGTGTACAAACAGCATGAAAACGCTTTCCAAGAGCCTCTAAAACTTTTTAGGCATTTAGACATAAATAAATAGAGATATCGTAAACTTTATGACCTCGATGAAAAAACCGTCAACAATATTGGTTAGCTCTTTGGAGAAAACAGAAAATGGATTATGCGCAGTGCGCATACCTTCAATCAAACGTACCTATGTTGGTACCTACGTTATTTTTTTTTCGTTCGTATAGTCTGGGAGTCTAAGTAAATATATGGATTAGTAAATAGGAAGACGACAAACTTCCCACGTCATTCACGTCAATCATATTCTATTGAGGTCCAATGGCATATCTATAAAGTTCTCTCTTCCCTTCCTTGATAGAGATTCACGGGCACGCAAATCGACCTTGTCAATCAATCCAAGCGAACCTTGTTATTATATTAACACACGGAGCGGTCTCAACATAAAATCAGGTCGACCTTAAAAGCGTTCAGTTTTCTACTTCTACATTTAGCCAAATACTGTCATTGGTTGTAGTTGTTTTAGTTTTTGTGTCAACTGGTAAAGCTACTACAGAAATATTAACGCTACCACTACACATATCTCAAGTCTTCTCAACTAGTCTCTTAAGACCTTTTTAGACCTGAGTTCCATTAAAACCCAGTTCTACGCGGTTCGCTTCGAACTGTTCGCTTGAGTATATTGTAGCGATGCGTGTCTGTGCTTTTAGCGTAATATTTCTCAAATACAGTGACTGACTTGTCACAACCATGTGCAAAAGTTAACGCTACTAATACTTAATTTATTGCTCTTTTTTATATAAGGACCAAAATACTACGACAGCTACTAGTATTATACAAATAAGTATTACAATATTTAACTGCTGGGAATTTCTTAACTTTTGCACATGGTTGTGACAAGTGTCGTTAACTATGAGAGAATGATTCTGTAACTAAATATATCAACTGTGACGTTAACAATGTGCGTGTTACATTGCAGGGTGTAAAAGTAAAACAAAGCGAGTAAGAAATCCTTCACACAGATCTAATAGTCTAATAATGAAGAACAATCAACATCGTCATCCCATCCGCATCCTATACCTACTACTACTATAGCCCGCTTGGGCACCTATTAATCCCAAGATTTGGCGTAGGTACTAGTTTTATGAAAGCGACTGCTATCCGACCTTCCAAGTTCCATCCCAGAGGGAAAACTAGACTTTATTGGGATTTGACCGTTTTCCTCACGATGTTTTGTTTCTCCAAAACGCCACTGTTAAAAATCAAATGCTATTCCGTACATAAAAAAAAAACATTGGTATGAGCCGGGGTTCGAGCCTGCCTCAAGATTGAAAGTCGCGCGCATTACCGCTCGGCTACAGTGGCTAATTAAGAACAATAAACATTATCGTTAATAAATTACTTTTAAAACAAAGTTTAAACCGACTTCAATTCAGTACTTCGCCACAGGTACATGAACGTTTGCACATTTCCTTTCCAATTTACCACATGCACTGTTTTGAAATGAAGCAAATGCGTTGATTATTACAGAAAAACTCAAGTCGCTATCTGTGGGCTGATAATATTTGAGGAGTTCCGTCGATTCCTAAAGGGTCTCAGAATTACCACTTCAAAATCACTATGCGTGAATTTTGAGGGTTGTCCTCAATTTCCCTGGCATCCCATCATCAGATCCTGATTTAGTGACAATGGGACCAGCTCGGAAGTATACTCTTTCGAATAAAAAAAGAATTTTGGAAATCGGTCCACAATTGACGGAGAAATCGGCGAACATACATAAAAAAAATACATACAGTGGAACATATAACCTCCTCCTTTTTTGAAGTCGGTTAAAAATTTAAGCATAACAACAAATTACGCTTAAACATTTCGATAATTAGACGACGATACATATACGCATTTATTAACAAGTCAGGTAGTCGCTTTCCACACAAGCTACCGCCAAGAAATTGATCCCTACAAAAAAAATAATAAGATTAAGATGATGATAAGGACGACGATACATATTTTTAGGAATTATCAATCTTCTTGTACTTACATGGAAATACTTTGGTAAGTAGTTAATAATACAAGGAAGGAAGGACTGCCTTACGTTATTTTATTTCTGAGATATTCATAAAGTGTGCAATATGTTCAGTGATACATGACCCCGCTTATAACAAGATTGTTCCTGACTACGTGTTGATACGGACTACTTCACTCAAATTTAAGAATACAGCCGAATCTATTCAAAGATACCTTTTGTCTTCGTCGCTAATGATCTGATCGCATGATAGGAGACATATTTGCATTTAAAATTTACTAATTCCGATTAAAAATCATCACTACAATTATTTAAGAATTACCTTTGAGGGCAGAATATTAGCATGAATAATGAAGTTCTGGTACAGTCGTTGAATAAGTTATGCCGATGGTATCTGCACGAGCTATATGCAAGGGAACGAGCTGTCAAGCAACTTGCAGCTGCTTTATGTTAATAAAATTTATGCAGTAGGCGTTCAAAAGACAGTTCAATTTTGTAATGAAGCGGTTCGCGGTCTCAGTTAATTATTTTTTCAATTTCGCAAGACGCCTCGCCTGCTGTGCCCAGGGCGTATCGTGTAAGGTAGCGCCCAACTAAACCGCATCTCTATTTGAGAAATCATATTTGTAATGACTCCTGTTAAGTGACTTTAGTTAAATAGCGAACTTTTATCGCAGATATTTAGAATCATGTGATGACAACGGTACTGTCAACAATAGGGAGGTTTTCTGAGTTTTGTTAGATCATGATACAGGCTAAGAGAAGCAGCAACAAGTAAAAATACCTACTATATTTTTACGTTAAAGCTTCGTCTAATTTAAAACATTCCCAGGCACGATGAAAGTGAAAAAATGTTGTGTATGATCAATACAGGGTGTTTGAGGTGTAGTTACAAACCCCAGGTCACGCGGCTGGCATCGTGGTTAGCTCACCCCGTTTCGAGTGGTCACGTTCGCCCCTCGCCGCCGCCGCCGCGTGATCCGGTGACGCACAGGGAAGCTGTACGGCTAACGTGAGTTTCAATCGTAACTACGAAACCAACTGCAAAACGTTAGGCACTTTGCGTTTAGTTTTCGATGCGTAATTTAACGTTCGATTCGTACTACCAATCAAAAATACCATCGCGACTGTAGTTTACTATTACACTTGCAAAATGGCCCGTGATATCGTATTATTCCGTCAAGAGTTACCGTAGATCCGATCGAAATTTATCTCAAATTAAAGAACTTATAAAAATAAGGGTTTTGAATTGAAAATATATATCCGCAAAATTCGGATTGTCGCGTATTTTGTATTTAAAAATGCAAATAAATGGCCCACGCGCCGCCATATTGTATCGACACTGTCGACGTCGCGATGCGCGTATTCTGTAATGTCATAACCGACAAACGCTAGCATTTAAATTAAAACGATAAATGCTAGTGATATAAGGTTGAATATTGGAAAATCGATTAAACTATACGAACGAACGTGAAGTCGATCGCGAGTTAAGTAATGTATAAGTGACTCACGTTACAGTTTGGATTTTTAGTTGAGTGACCACCAGGGGCGGTGTATAGATTTTTCATACTAAATCTTGACGATAGGCGGTAGCGTCTGTAGTAAACGCGACTCACTTCAATCCCACGCTAAGGGTGCTGGAGCCTTCCAACTCCACGTTAGTTCAGCCGAGTGCGGTCTCACGTGACGAACATTAATGTAGGTATGTGTATATATTGGATATGAATATCAAGGTCAAACAGTCACATATTTACTTTTTATATACGACTAGCGACCCGCCCCGGCTTCGCACGGGTTTATATGTGTAATATATGTAGTTTTAAAGATCTAAGCATACATAGGGACAGACATACAGACAGACAGCGGGAAGCTTTGTTTTATACTATGTAGTGATATACGAATTGATGAGTAAAAAGTGCCTCATCCATATACATCGATCTATAATTTAGATAAAATTTTGTATAGATATAGTTTGAGTCCCGGGGAAGGACATATAATAGTTTTTATCCCGGAAATAATCCCCTAACTAAAGGATTGAAATGGGGGTTGATCATTTGTATGGAACTACGATGTAAACGAGTTCCACGCGGACGGAGTCGCGGGCAGAAGCTAGCACGGTATAACGGTCAAAAAAATATCCTGAGTAGTATACTCCAAATAAAAAGTAGCTGTAACTTTATATGTAAGTATAAGTAAACGTATGTACCCATCTGTCACATCGACCCAAAAACGACATTAAAAACTGGTTTAGATATATTAGACTTCCTAATAGTAATGATGAATAAATTAAGTTAGGGATATATTCATACAAACGAAGAACATTCACGATTATATTATTAATGATCTTCTAATATATTATTTCTTCCGCTTTTCACTGACTTAAACGAAAGAAAACACGACTTGAAGAGGGTACAACTTATTTAAGTAGGTAACTGTTCGGGCAAATCTTTAAATTTAACTCTTTGAACTTTGTCAAACCTACTTGCTTTAAAGCAGTTCTATAATTTTTCTGTCTGTGTAAATAAATAAATATTAGGGGACCATCTTACACATATTGAATTAGCTCCATAGTAAGTTTAGATACTATTGGTAGATAACAATTTAAAAACTACCTACAAAACAATCAAACATTTATCTATGCATGCATGTATAGGTACAATCAATATCAATGAGTTTAATCTGAAGAGGGCGTAAAAGCGTAAAAAAACTCTCGTCACTTCGTTAATGTGCATGAATTAGGCGAAAGCTTTTACCAGTTAAAACATAAAAGACGCTGATTCATAGCCGCACGATTGACGCGAGTCATTTATCTTATCATGGAATATAAGATAAATGACTCGCGTCAAAGTTTAAGCGGCATGACAAAATGGATGATAAACACTAAACAGCGATACACCTAGTGACATTCAAATAGCACTGACAAATTTGAAGATATAAGTCCCGCCATCACCACCAAGACTTTCTTGAAGAAAATATTAATTATTTTAGTTTTGTTTTTTATAATATTTATATTATTATGTGATGTGATGTATTATTAACTCATACTCTAGTAAGTCCATGCGTTCAGGAATTGGGCCGGCAATTCCAAACTAAAATAGGATTTGACTATGGGTACTCGAAGATATAGTCACTTATGGAAAACACTCAACATTCAGGAAATAAATCCATGTTTAACAATTTTTTTATTGTAATTTTTTACGCGGAGTAAATAAATCTATTTCAGCAGAAATAGGTATCATGTCAGAAAAAATATATGTATATATATGTATGATTCAAGCTCACACTTGCTGGGGATCAAATAGAAGAGCCGCAACAAAAAAAAAATTGTTCCTAATTGGGAATTGACTCAACTGCAAAGTCTGCAACTTTTTTCTGATGCTAAGGAAGGTTATTCCTATCACCAAAAAAAATCAGGCACTTGTGAAAAATGCCGGTGACTGTACCATAGTTTGTCGGGACCGGGACTAACTATTCTTCGAGTAAGCGCATCCTCAAACACATAATAACGCTACCAAGGACTGTTAATGGGCAAACCTTGATAATCCGTAAGACGACTTCGTGGAACTGTGAAACTGTGATACAATCAATAGGTAACTAATGTGTTTTTTACAAAAAGAATAGAGCCATTTTATCTCTACGTTTTATCTCGTGTTTCCTGGCTCACAATAAATTAACGCGTTAATTAAGGAACTGAACAAAATACATAAAGTTAAACAAAATATTCAATATTGAACACACATTCCGTCAGAAACTAAACAATCGAAAGTCAATGCTCAATGAATGATAAGAAATTGTAAGTTTCAAGGAACATGTAAAAGACTAGCGCAGTTCATGGGTATAAATGACCTGCAGTGCGAGCAAAAGATGTTGGAAGGGAATAAGAGAAGTCAGTGGTTGGTGAGATGAACGCAATGATTTGCAGCAGCGATAAATCAGCCGGCAGACGGGGACAGACCCGCCCGCGGCCACGGTAAGTGTATCCAATTACTACGATACCCTACACCGGCACCGCCGCGCAGCACAGCATCGACCCATACACCATGTACCATAATAACGAAGATTACCGTGATAAAAAAAATCTATTACAAACAGCCAGGAGCACCCTTATTCACTCATATTTTTTTGTTTTAGAGCAGGATTATGCACCTTCTGATGAACTAAACAAATAATATTCACGTTAATTTTACGGAACTGTATTCGTTTTATATTACAGATTAGAGACGTATTAAATGTCGTACCTCGTCTCATTTTACACAAGAAACCGTTAAAACTTGTAGTGGGGTTTGCGGATAATTAATTCCGTCCTGTGCTACTTAAGTTACCGTCGGAAGAAACCGCAGCGCCCTGTAGTGGCTTAAGAACATGTTTAGTCGCACTCGTATCACTCATTCTACTGTGTGCCAATTTCACCGGTAGGCTGTTATTCTACTAGATTACCGCAAGCTACGCAAACGATTAATGCCCTAACAGTGGTGAATGCAATGGTCCGTTCTTCTCATCAACTTGATGCACTAAATACAGGCTTCTGTCAGTTTTTATCAATTCACTGAAGTGTAGCGCACGGATCTAATGGGGCTTCATTTATAATAACGTCGTCACTGTAATGGCGGATAGTAGTAATTACTTGGACATGTATTATGCCTATTACAGGTTCGTTTAGATCACTTTTCACAAATCCTCAGTAATAAAATTAGGCCTAGTCTGCATTAAATCAAGTAGCTTCAACTTATGTTTCATCATTTATTTCAACATGAGCGCTGCAGAAGAGACTTCGTTATTAAGTAACTTAGCTTCTTGTGGTCACCGGACACTACGGAAGAGCTTCGGTATCGAGTAATCAAGCAGTATATCGCCCTCGGCGGAACAAGCTCTGACCCTCAAATTTATTTCATTTCAACCATCACCCATCATGATTCGTTTTTACATAGTACCAAAATACTAAATACAGAATTAAATATACTTACTTAATATGTTATGTAAATTTATACCTTAGAATGTTACTAAGAAATTACTTGAGATAGATGATATCAACAGGTACCTATTTCAAAGTTTTAACACATGAATGGATTCAAAAATGTATTTGTTGGAAGGACTAGGCTGACCTCGGCGCGATTTCGATAAATAATCAAAGTCACAATCGATACAATCGGCACGTAAATGGCCATAATGGGAACGCTGCGGTGCATCGATGCGATCGCAGCGTCCGAAGGCCGGTTGGTCAGTCGGCGGCACGGCGACGGTGCGGCTGTTGTAAGTTTTTAACTTGGTCAGATTGTACGTTCACTGAATCGGCCGCGTGCTGATTCAAATCGAGGTCTGCCGGGTCGCTGGGCAGAGCGGGTTGCGATGCTCGCGGATCGATTATCGCGCGTCACGAGCTGCAGGCGAATCAGGCCACACACTGCACGCAATGTCGCGCCATCTAATTAATTCTCATTTGGGCAAAAAATCTTTAAGTTACACGCAACCGTCTCCGAGCATTACACGAGCGAAGACCTGTCACGTTTCGCTGAGCAATAACCAAATTATCTAACTGCTTGCGGCGCTGCAATAACAATAAGTACTCTGGTTTTTCATTAGCAGTAATTTAACAACTGAGATAATGTAATAGACAATAGACGTATTTAATAGAAAATAGACGGATAGATTTGTCATACTAAAAACAATGTTACATGTTTTATCACTTACACATTAAGTAATAGTAACCTATATTAAAAATAATGCACTAAAATTAAATCTAACAGTAATGGTACCTTGCGGCCAGCGTAGGGCGCTATTAGGCCGACATGACTTATTCTGTAAAATATGTAGCATTCGCAGAGCGATGTCATTGCAAATTGGTCTGCAGTAGGCCTCGGGTGTTACTTTAATGTACTTATCATTTAATCGCTCGTTAGCGAACAATAATGTCTTAAGTTTAACGAGCGATTAAATATTTCGAGGAGCTCCGTGGCTCCGTGTCGGGGTTATTAATATTTATACTATAGATAGAGTATTAAATTATTATGTGCAAAACATATCTACTTAAGGTGGTTCGATTGCCATACAAAGCGTTATTTGACATTCGCAGGCTAACGGCGTGATATTTTAAGAAACTTATGTAACAAACTTTCATCAATTGGCTTCCCATTTGCGCCAAATTCCCCCTTTCCTAGAATAAACTTGTATAAACTAGATTAATTTGAGAAAAATAGTTTTCCCAAAATATCACGTCCCAAACCAATTTCTCAAATTAATTTCTCAAAATAGTTCTGTTGAATAACGCTGCTAAGTATTTAGTAGTTTAAATATTTTGAAGTTTCAGACTGTATAATAAAACATATTTAATGATTCAATGTATGAATGTATATAAGTACTTCTAAAATCATAGCCCGTCCTTTTCGCTTTCCGGCAGTCACATGCGTCATATAACGTAAGCTTGTATTGTCTTTATCAGGGCGTTTTGTAGGTACAAACCTTATCTGAACTGTACAGCATACTTACTTTCCTTATATAATATAACCTAACCTATAGTCTTATAGTAAGGGAAATATGCTCAAGACTGTTTGAAGCCACTTCTCACAGCACGGGAAATAAAGCTAATATCAACCGTCAAGTTAAGTGTCAGCAAAGACAGCTCCCCGAGGGGAACAGTTACAGCGTAACAATAGTCATTAGCAATCAATCAAACTGCTTCCAGTGGGTGGCGTAGAAGCTATGGCTAAAAGTCAAATTCTTCCTTGCGGTCAAGTTGAGAAATTTAGCATGTGATCATGTTAAGTTTATTAAATTGTAATACAAAGCAGGATACAGCAACCGTGACTCTTTTATAGCTCGATAAGAAATGGAGTTGTGCAAGTATCAGCGCCAACCACGGTTGGGCGGCTCGGTCAGACGAGACGAAGCGATGAACACAGGGATTTCTTGAAATTGTGGGCAACGATACGTCAATGGCTGTGGTTGGCGGCACGCGCTGGTATCACGTACGGGCAATTGAAAGGAGCGCGAGTTATTGCGGGAAATGCAAGGGAATCGAGTTGCAATTGCTGCTCCCGGGCAAGCCACACAATGTGCTTGTGAAGGGATAACGACGCGGGCGTTAGTGTCGCTTCTCGCGTCACGCCTTCATGCCATGGCACGCCACCCGAGGCACACGACAGATAGATCGATAGCCTTAAAAGCCAAACAATTTGCTACGAACTGTGGTATTTTGGTGGGGTTACCGCTGGATAACAGGGTACTAAGTATCGCTCAGTATAGTATATATTAAATCGTTCTCTATTTTAAACAACAAGTCGCCAACTGCACTAAAGACTATCGAAAAGTATAAGGACAAGTGAAATATGTAATGACTTTTTAAATATTTATTATTTTACATACGTATGTTCTTGGCTTATGTTTGAAATACATTTTAAAACGTTTTACTGTTAATGTACCTATTATGTTTGCTTTCGGGCGACTTTTCGCACTTGACTTCGGACATTCTCATCAGATTCCGGACAACGATTACGGTGACCGTTTCGATGCTTTTAGCCAGTCTTTTTTAAATCTGTCTACGGAATCCGCTGCCGAGAAGCGTTGCCGAAGTGTACTCTTCATGATTGCCCAATATTCCTCGATGGGACGTACCTCTGGGTAATTTAGCGGATTCATATACTTATCAACATATTGCACGCCGTGGGCTTCCATCCACTCTCTGGTGCGGGCAGCATAGTGGAACCATGTCAAATCGGGTCAAAATTAAGTAGAGCCCATGTGGCGTCGAATCAGCGGCAAAACCATTTTTTGCAAACACTCCTTGATGTAAAGATCGGTAGTTATCGTGGAAGTAGTGATGAACGCCGTCGATTTCATGCCGCATTCGCTATGGCCTGCCACACCATTGCTTTAGACCCAAATTTTTCGGCATAAATTGAAGTTTGGTTGTCATTCAGGTGTTCTCCTTTGCGAACAGTATAGTACTGGGGACCGGGTAGAACAGAATAATCCAGTTTGACGTAGGTTTCGTCGTCTTGAATTAACAGTGTCGTTTAACTTTCGAAGACGATGTTTAGCATTTGCAGCCTGTTTTGGAGTTCGTTTAGGTTTATTTTGCTTTCGATAAGTTACCAAGTCGTTACGCTTCTTGGCGCTCTGAACCATTCCTACAGAAATTCTGCACTTTTTAAGCCACATCTCTTATCGAAGCACTGGGCGAGACTGGATTGTTCGCAATATTTTAGAGTCAATATTGCAATTATGTGAGCCAGTTCTCCGACCACTTTTCAGCTTGTCATTAAAAGAGTAGTCTTCGCCGTACTTTTTAATGACATTGTAAACCGCTGAACGACTCACCTTCTCGAGTTCTGCAATCTTTCTCATGGACATACCCTTTACTCGTATGTATTTGTCCACAATTCGTTTTCTTTGATCGGGTGTTAGGCCTCACATTTTTGAAATTAAAAGTAATCCGAAAAAAATAATTAAGTAATTGAGTTCAATACCAAAGCATCTATGAAATAAAGCGACGTTCATATTTTTAAAACAAATAAAACAAGAATGGCGGCCAGCTAAAGTTGTCCTTATACTTTTCGATACAATCTTTATAGCCGCCATGAACCTCGAACACAAGCAATGACTTGAAACGTTGAAACTCTCTGCTAGCATTATATTCTACCAGAAAAAAAATTACTTGGGTAATTTTGTAATCGAGGGCTTTAATATCCACATATAGGAAATATTTATTATTATATCATATTACGTTTACCTAACCACCGCAAAGTTGACATTAATTGATAAATGATAATATATAAACACATAATAACTTACACGGGTGCTGGTACATTATTAGCATTGACTTGTCTACAATTCCAAAGGATCCTCTTGAGCCTTGTTTGTTTGTCTGTTATTAACCACAACGAGTTCATTACGAGTTTCCGGCGAAAATTAGTTACTTATCCAGAGCACTTATGGAATGTTATGGTTACGACACAACTGTATGTATGACTCCCACTTTTTTATGACATGTCGGACATTGTCGGTGGCAAATAAGCGTAAGGCTCGACTGATGGTCTCCAGGGGTGTCACGAGCGCGTTGCTGAACATAAAATTACTCAGGTACCTACTACAAAAATACCAGGCCACATACGAGTATGTAGTAAAAAATATATGTAAGCTGCACGAAAATTGACAATCGCAGCTTGGAATTTTAATCGATGTCATGTCTTGAATAACGCTAAGTAGAAAAACCGGCCAAGTGCGAGTTGGACTCGCGCACGAAGGGTTCCGTACCATTATCTATAAAAACGGCAAAAAAATCACGTTTGTTGTTTGGGAGCAACCCTTAAAAAAAAAATTATTTTGTTTTTAGTATTTGTTGTTATAGCGGCAACAGAAATACATAATCTGTGAAAATTTCAACTCTCTAGCTATCACGGTTCTTGAGATACAGCCTGGTGACAGATTATCTATAAAAACGGCAAAAGAATCACGTGTTTTGTATGGGAGCCCTCCTTAAAAAAATATTTTATTTTGTTTTTAGTATTTGTTGTTATAGCGGCAGCAGAAATACATAAACTCTCTAGCTATCACGGTTCTTGAGATACAGCCTGGTGACGGATTATCTATAAAAACGGCAAAAGAATCACGTGTTTTGAATGGGAGCCCCCCTTAAAAAAAAATTATTTTGTTTTTAGTATTTGTTGTTATAGCGGCAGCAGAAATACATAATCTGTGAAAATTTCAACTCTCTAGCTATCACGGTTCTTGAGATACAGCCTGGTGACAGACAGACGGACGGACGGACGGACGGACGGACGGACAGCGAAGTCTTAGTAAAAGGGTCCCGTTTTACTCTTTGAGTACCCTAAAAAATATCGGGGCATGGCGGATGTCCACGCGCTTTGACGCAGTTATAAGGATTACCCACAGAATTTTGATTACGACAGACCCTATGCAGAATTTATTGAGTAATGTTACAAGCAGCTGGAGTCAAAATTTGAGAAACGTTTAAGGAATACTAATTGTTGGACTGGAGAAGTTTTAGTAAATAATCAACACCCTATGGAATGTTCAACACAGTGATGTATGGAGGTTAATTATAACATCTGCTCTATCACCACATTAGTAGTTTATTACAGGGGACCGATTTTTGACTTTCGAGCGCTCGACTTTTTCACTCGAAAACGGTCATAAATGATGGAATTCTATTTTGAAATAGACATAAAAAATGTAATAACGAGTGCTATCCACCGATTGGTGGATACGAGGGCGACACTGAAAGTCTTTAGAACTGGCCACTTGTAATAAATATAATAAAAAAATAAGTTCAAAATTTGAAAATGGAACTCTTTCTTAATATTTTTGTGTACGAATTCCACTCGATTGTCATTTGTTTTACGATTTGGCGGCAAATTGAAAATTGTGTGTACTACGTGAGCATGAATTTAACGCGAGAAAATTTTCGAGCAATGATTTTTTACGACTTTCGATGTAATTTAAGTCAACAAGAAAGTTATGATAGACTTCGATTGGCCTTTCACGATGAAGCCCCATCTCGTGCTACTATTTACAACTGGTTTAATGAATTTAAACGTGGCCGCACTGATCTCACTGATGATCTGCGTGAGGGCCGGCCTTCTACGGCGACTACTGAAGATAACATCAGTGTTGTGCGGCGTATGATAGAGACTGACAAAAGAGTAACCTATCAGCAGATTCGTACAAGCTTAGCCATTGGTATGAGTCAAGTCCACAAAATCCTCCATGAACATTTAGCGGTGAGGAAGCTTTGTGCCCGGTGGATACCTCATAATTTGACAGAAGCCCAAAAAGTCCGTCGTGTTGATTGGTGCCGTGAAATGGGTCAAAGATTCAACGGAGGTGACTCAAATGCTGTGTTCGACGTAGTTACGGGTGACGAAAGCTGGATTTACTGTTATGATCCTGAAACTAAAAGACAGTCTGCTGAGTGGGTGTTTCCTTCCGAGGAGTTGCCTACTAAAGTGAAGAGAGGTCGAAGTGTGGGAAAAAAGATGGTGGCCTCGTTCTTCGGAAGGACTGGTCATTACGCAACAATTATTTTAGAGGATCAAAAAACAGTTACTGCGAAGTGGTACACTAACAATTGTTTACCACTTGTCTTGGAAAAAGTTCGAGAAAAACGGCCTCGCAGTAGGATCCTGCTTCACCACGACAACGCCTCATCGCACACCGCCAAGCAAACGATCGACTATTTGGCGACGGCAAACGTGGAATTACTGGGTCACCCACCTTATAGCCCCGACCTTGCACCTTGTGATTTTTATTTATTCCCAAAAATTAAAGAAAAACTTCGAGGAAAACGTTTTATGGACGCCGACGAAGCAGTGGCTGCGTTTCAAAAGGCCGTCAAAGAGACCCCTAAGGACGAGTGGGCAAAGTGCTTTTCTCAGTGGTTCTATCGAATGCAGCGATGTATTGATGTGAAGGGAGGCTATTTTGAAAAGATATAATAAAAGTAATAAGTTGCTTGATTGCTCAGTTTTTGATTTTCTAAGAACTTTCAGTTTGACCCTCGTATATGTGGAGTATTTAATTAGATCGGTAGAAAGTAAGTGCCAGCAATTTTGAAACTAGAATCGTATTTACTTTTATTTAATTTTCGAGCGCTCGAAAGTCAAAAATCGGTCCCCTGGGCATGGCCGCTAGAAACACAACAAAATTAACCTTTTGAATAACCCTCGTAAGTATATTATCCCACTATTTTATATAGCTTCAACGACGCGAATCGGAACAAACAACATTTCTTTATATTTGCTCGCGTCATAATTATATTTTTGTACTCGACGATTAAAATATGTGTATTAAGATTTCATAGAGAATACTGCAACGTCACTCTTTTCATAGTTGTAGTCCATGTTACTGTCGAAACAATCGAAATATTATTTTTCGATACGCTCCAGACAACTAAAATAAATTCGACCAATCACGTGGCTGCTTTACCGAACTGTAATGAATTGGACCAATAGAATCGCTTTGATGTCGTACGCTCGTTGATGTCTTTTAAGATATCAACAAGCGTACGAGCGATGAGCTGCACTTCGTTTCAACAGTATCGAGTTTGTTTAATTAGTTCAGTTGACTCGTAGAAAATTAATTTTAATGAACTCGTACAAAAAGTATTGTTCACAATAGTGTTATAATCAAGCTTTTTAATCTCGTACCTTACTTATACTTCGATTTTTTTAGCATTAGAAATTCGATAAACAAAGAAGCAGGTATCTTAAACCTGTTTCTTCAGAAGTTAATAATAAAATATTAAATTATTGTGTATTTTTCTTTATTACATCATAGGTACTTATCAATGATTTCACATTTCCTATCACTTAGGTTTGTAAATATTATATATATATTATTATTAACTATTCCTAACCTAACCTAACCTTTCACTACACTGAATTGGGTGGTTTTAACCTTAAAATGCATGCATATCAAGTGGTATCTCTGAAATAAGTAAGTAGAACCTATTTTAGCTTAATTTGAAGCTTTGCCGACCTTGTCCACCACACACTAGTGCGATGTAACCTTGTAGTTATTAGGAGTTATTATTTAGTAGTATCAGAGTAAGGGCCGCACTCAGGCACCTGAACTGAACCGCACTATCAACGAAAGATAATAACAATAACAACAACAATAACAAAAAACTTTAACGGAAAACAATGAAACTTAAAAACTCAAAACAACATGATTCTGGGATAATGACAAAGTATCGCAATTGCATTCGCATGACATACGAGATGAGAGTGACGTTTAAAGACAAACATGAACAATGTAATGGCGGACATTTTATCCGACCGATTGCAAATGTCAAAACGCTAAACTCTTATTGATGTGGGACACGATCTCTTCAATTTAGTCGCAATTTATGCGTTAAAAACGTTCCGTTTGTTTGAAACCTCTGCTTCTCTGGGTTTTTTATCATGCAATTTTTTTGCGATACATTAAAAATAACACAAATAAAATATTAATGCTGTATTATTAAATAATCCTTTTAAGTAAATGCAAATTACACATTTTGCTATCGTCTAATATGCTTTAAAAAATGTTTTCATAGTTTTCCACTTATTCCGCCGCATTTACGGCAGGTATCGTAAAACGTGTTTTATAAAAAACCTTACACTTACTTCTGTAAAGGTCTTTCTAATGCTAAAAAAATCGAAGTATAGGCCACGAAGCTTCTAAAAAGCTCTCTATTATAACACGATTGTGAAAAATACTATTATTGTTGATTATCTGTAAGCAATCAAAACCGGTTGAGCAGCAACTTTGGAAGCGAGAAGTTAACGCAGCTTTAAAGGCTTTAGGCACAACTTCAAACGGTGTCGGCAGCAGCAGCGGTGTGCATACGTGTGAGCGAGAGATCAGTACGCAGCATCTCACTCCCACCTATAGTGCACCGCAGCCGCTGCCGCCGCCGCTCTGAGTCGTGGCCGCGTCCTAAGCGCACAAAACCCCCGCCGGAGATATTCATGACATACTTATCACTGCAAGAGAACTATGTTATTATAATTTATTATTGTCTCAGTCTTTTCTTTGATATAATATCTTTGGATACAATAGCCTGGTACAAGCAGTGCATCACTCGTGGGAAGATGTAAGATAAAGTCACAGTCGTACTTTCATCCGATCACGCATGATATAAAGTGCGAACCACACAACAATGCTAACAAACAGTCGCGTATAAGAAACGCACACAACTGACTGTTCAATGAAATGTGTACTTTACAACCGTCAGTTTAAATACTAAACCATGAATTATCTTATCCAATGGTGAATCGTACTTATCTGTAGATATCTTACATATGTGTGCAAAGTGGTTTTTTGTGGATCGTTAGTTAAGTAAGTCACGTGAATTAAAATGAGAAGATTGTTAGTGTCGCAAATGGGATATAACTTTTTTTGTATTGTAAATACATGTATGTAAAACAAAACGTTTAACTAGCATCGATGTCGGTAACAGGTCCCCATAGACAACCCGATCTCAGAGATTGGTTGGAAACGACCGCTATTTGACGGGAGACGGGACCCTGTCATAATTAGTCAAACAGTTAATTGTGCTACAGACGAAGTCATAAATATAGAGTTACCAAAGCGACCAAAATATCTGCACGTTCTTACAATCTTGACATGCATTCGATATTTCTGTACGTTTTGTGAAGTAAGAAAACAATTCTAGTAATTATCTTCAAAATACTCGCTATAATCCAGTTTATTGAAATGTAATAATTTTTATCTACCCAAATATCATAAACCCTCCATGATGCATTCAAGAACCGCACATTATGACCACTATAAAAATAGACTGTTTTGTTAGAAAAAAAATCTTATCTGTGAAAATATTATTTCATTCAAAGGGCGTGCCAGGATAAGCTAAGTGATTCTGCCCCCGACGAATTTGGGCTTGTATTTTTTATGGTTGGTGTGGCTCTACACCAGTAATTATTGTGCAAAATTTGAGCACCCTTAACATTATAGTTTTTGTAAAAAAAAAAAAACACGAAAAATCATTGTTCTTTGATAACTTTTTTTCTAGTTAACCGATTTTAGTATTATTCACATATGTTGTACATTGAGTCAAGATAATTGTATGACATAATAATATTTTCATTATGTCATAGCAAAAAATAAAATAAAAGCTGACTAAACTTTTTTAATTTTTTTTTTTATTACTTAAAGGTTAGAGACCGCTCTAGTTTTTTCACCAATAGTACACCCACTAATAAACTACAACATGTATTTTTTTCAAAATTTTATCTGAGGGAGAACATAGAGATATCTTTACATACATTTCCTAGACTCGCCTTAATCTAACATGATACGAAATGTGTGAAACCTCTTTAGAGAAACGTGCAGATTGCATACCTATTTAATACTGGCCACTTATATGTCGCTGCGTTAAATTAAAAAAAAAATTAGTATTGCAGCGGAATATTTAATATACTTACTATTTTTGATTGTCGTGCGTTAGTAAAATATTTTCTTGTTAATTAATTACACTTAAAATAAAAGCGTATATAAACTTTGTTTGTACTCTTATCTAGTTGACGTTGGTCATTAGAAGATAAATAAATAGTGCAAATGTGCACTACATTTGCACAAAATGTCTGGGAGTATTATGCGATGTGCTTGTTGCGGAAAACTAGGTATATAATAGGAATAATAAGGAATAATAGGTAGTTACAGTTCTTAAGTGCATCGTAGTATGTATATGACATCAATTATGGACACTTACTTTCCAAAGATATGTTAGTACAGATTTCTTCATCATCAATCCTCCTAGCATTTTCCCAGTTCCTAGGTGGGTGCTTCCGTTTTCCAAATACGTAGAACTGATAAAATAATAGTACATCTTCATTTCCTAAGGGTGAACGTCACCAATTATGGATTGTACTAATATATTACAGTTTTTTTAAACCGAAATAAAATCGATTACTTATCTTATAGGTAAAGTTATAGCGCCGGTTAACGTCCGCTTAAGAAACCATCAAAAATAATAAACAAATAGCTATGTTCATCTATTTATCTCCTGGCAAATTATATTATTACCATAATTATTACCTATGTTACATATGTATGACTGACTGATCAAAAACTGGATAATTAGACCACTGTTAATCAGAAGAGCATTTTATTATACAGGTTGGTTATTTTAAGACCAGCAAGTTCTTCAGTACATGACTATGTCTATTAAAAAATGTAATTTGACCAAACATCATATAAAAAGAACAATTTCAATTTGTCTCTTAAATACCTAAACGTGTTATGTCACTGCCTGCGCTCGCGCGGCGCGTGCTGTCTACCATGCTACCTCGACCAGCGGCCACACCGCGATGGACCTTGATACTCGCAACAAGCCAACAAGATTGGACTTACACTTGTTACTTGACTCTATACTCCAGGCAAAATACGCTTTCGAAAATCATTAATTTATAGTAGCATTTTTTTTGTATATTTCATTTTTAAACGTTATTCTAAGATGCTTTATTTAAGAATCCAACAATTTTTCCAACCGGAAGTAATTACATAAATTTAAATTAAGCTTTAATTGTCTTTTTTTGTATGATTTATATTGAATATTTTAAAGCAAATGTAAATTAGCCAGGTAAAAGCCTCCTCGATCTCATGCCATTTTTCTCGGTCTTTAGCCAACTGCATCCAGCTAGGTCCGGCGACCTCAGTTATGTCATTGGTCCAACGTCTTCGTCGTCTACCTTTCCTTCTTTTGCCTTTCGGCCCTGACCATTTTGTTGCTTCCAGTGGCCATATTTTCTCCTTATATCTGGCGATATATGGGTTTTACCCGAATGAGGTCCATATAAGAAAGAAAAAATGGCATAGATCTTTTAGATTTAGTAACTATGTACTAACACAAACAATATGGAATAAATAAAGCTTAAATAAATATATATATATATATATATATATATATAAACTAGCTGTTGCCCGCGACTTCGTCCACGTATAACATGTTATCGTCTAAATGTTTGTTTAAGGAATGTATTAAAAAAAAAACATTGAAATTCGTTTTTTACAGTCAGCATCAGATAGTTAGTAGCAGACAAGGTAGCCAAATATATCGCAACACGTCTTTATTAATATAGGAGTAAGGATGTGTTACGATATATTTGGCTACTTTGGCTGCTACTAACTATATGACGCTGACTGTACCTAGTCTTTTAGTAAACAGTCTGAAACCGAAGTTACAAATTTTTTACTTTAAAAATATCTTGCTCTATATACAAAATTCGAACTCCCTTTTAACCTTCTTAAGCGATGCATTAAAAAAACGCTGAAATAAGTTTTGTAGTATTTTAGAAAACAGTCTAAAACCGAAGTTACAAATCCCTTACTTTAAAAATGTCTTGCTCTCCATACAAACTTTGAACACCCTTATAAATCTCCTTTAGGGGATGAATTGCAAAAAACGCTAAAATAAGTTTTGTAGCCTAAACAGGCTAAGATCGAAGTTACAAATCTCATACGTTATAATTTTCTTGCTCTCCATACAAACTTTGAACGCTTTTCAGGGAAAAATTAAAAAAAAACACTAATTTTTTTTTATTGTAATAGGTAAGTATTTTTTCTACAAAATAGCCTCTAGCTAAACAAAGTGTTTCCCATACCAACCTTGGACCGCTTTTTAACCCCTTAAGGGGTGAAATTTTCCAAAACGCTGGTAATACTTTTTTTGTATTTTAATAAGTAGATACTTAATCTTTCTACTTAAAAAAAGTTTCCCCCATACAAGCATTGCACCTCTTTATCCCTCTCTTAGCGAGTGGAATTTTCCAAACCACTGAAAGTAATTCTGTATATTTGTATTCTAATAAATAAACTTTCTACACAATTTCAAGTCTCTAGCTCAAAAAAAGTTTCCTCCATACAAATTTTCACCCCTTAGGGCTAGAATTTTTCAAAACGCTGAATGTTCTTTAGTTATATTCTAATAAGTAAACTTTCTACAAAGTTTTAAGTCTCTAGCTAATAAAACCTGTTTCCTCCATACCAATGTTGCACCCCCTTTTAATCACCTTAGTTAATAAGTAATCTTTCTACACAGAATTAAGTCTCTTCTCTTGATAAAATAATAAAATTTTCCCCAAACAAAATTTGCACCCCTTGTTAAGCCCCTTAGGGGCAGAATTTTCCTAAACGTTGAAAGTACTTTATTTGTTTTCTAATAAGTAATCTTTATGCAAAAATGTAAGTCTCTAGATCTAAAACTAAAGTTTCCCCCATACAAATTTTGCACCCCTATTTACCCCCTTTAGGGGTTGAATTTCCAAAAATCCCTTCTTAGCGTTGCCTACGTTGTAAAAGGTAGTTATGGTGTAAATGTCAACTCTCTAGTCTTAGTAGTTTCGGCTGTGCGTTGATGAGTGAGTGAGTGAGTGAGTAAGTCAGTCAGGACAGGCATTTTTATGTATAGATAGATAAAAGACGACAAAAATCCCATTCAAATATCTCAAAAATGTATGAAGCCACAACCGTTTTAATGTCGCTTGTTAGAGTGAGAAAACGATCGGGGACTGTGAAGTCAAGATCCTCGAGCGTCATAGTAAAAACAATCGTTTCATACGTAGGTGTGTTTTGCGGAAAAGGGACAGAACATACCCCCTCTTAAAACTTTGGACACTTATAACTTAGTGATTACCTGTATAACGTCTTGCGTTGTTTTTTTCTCCATTTGACTATATTTTAAATCCTTTTTCGAGAAAATATGATTATATTATTTAGTGTATACACCCCTATTTTCGATTCCTGAGCTATAACCACGAACTTCGGAATTCGAAAATATTCGGGTATCTCTATCTCTATCGCACTAACCATACTCGAGTGACAGGGATGCAGATATTACGAACTTCGAGTGTCAGTTTTAGTGGTAGCGCCGTAGGTACTTTGGCAGAATGCGCAAAGAGCGCGTGCCATTGCCATTCAAAAAAAAACAAATTCGTGTTAATTATACTGTTCAAATTTGTTGATACATTTATTAAAATTACGCTAAAATACGACATTTGCGAATATAAGTTCTCATATCAGAATCTACAATTTTTTATGGTATAGCTTTTAACATGTGTCTCGTAAAGGTCTATCGTAGACGGGATTTAAATTATTAATAAGTGAAAGGCAAAGCAATTCCGCCATTTTGACGTTTCTAATAGCCAGTTGGAGCAGCGTTTGATCTCAATAAAAATAAATTAAATGAAGTCGTATATTTCGGAAAATTAATTAATTGTCGCAGTCGGACAAAAACTATCGAATAATAATGTACCTATAAAAAATGTATCATATTTTTCCGTTCATGGGATGCTGAGAACATTCGTGACAGCACAAAGCTTAGTTTCAAGCTGGCTGATTCTTTTTTTAATTTAGAAATTTATTATAAGTGGAGATTAACCAAAATAAAGATAAAAACATTTATTAATATTTATTCCGACTTTTCAGGAGCTAATTAAGTTATATTTTTTTGATGTCTGTTTTTTGTTGGATTTTGCCACTAGCTAACTATTTGATTAATAATTTTAAGTTTGGTTAAATAAAGGCTATATTATATTACATTAAATTATATCCGTTACATTAAATACATCTGATATTGTATTTTTTTCCAAATTTTTTTTTTATATTAGTTAGTTTTTATGTTAGTTTGCTTAGTTTGGGACTAGGTTGATTTGTGTAAGATTGTCCGCAAATATTTATTTATTTTAGTGTCACAGTCAGTTCATTGCCTAAAATATCTACGGTTTGTAATAAGAATAATAACTACATACAATCAGAAATCAGACTACCGCTGGTGTGTGAGGATATTTTGGCGTTATCAACTCTATATTATACTTATTATGAACAACAGCTGTTTAAGTAGAGAATAGGCTTTCGCTTCTTAGATTAAAAATTTTCCTTCATACTTTATCGCGCTTACTACCGACATAAATACAGATTGGCGTATATAACTATGTATTTTTTTATAATTTAACCCTTTAATTCGACACTGGGAAAAATACAGGACATCTTAAAAATAAAAACCTACAGCAAAAACTAAAACATTAGAACGTGTTTTAATATCTAAATGAATTGAATTATATTTTAATTCAATAAAAAAAAATTAGAGCAGCTATTTTGTGGCCCATGGCCGCTGATGTGCAGAGAAGGAAAATCTCGTCTCGTGGATTCACGGCAGTTGTTCTTTTAAAGTTATTTTTGTAAAGCATCGTAATTAATTATTTGCACACGGCTTTGACTAAGATTGGAAAAAGACATATGTCTGTATTTGACATTAAAAAAATACTTTTAATGTGTTACGTCTCTACAAAGTATAATGTCCACTATTTTCCCTGTTGCCGACTATTCAAACAATGGTAAAATAATGTTATTTCATGATTATACACCCAAATTTAGTCTTCCGAGTCATAAAAAAGTTATAAATTGACACTTAGTTTCTTATAAATATGTAAATATTCAAATAAACGTACAAAAAAGAAGCGTACCGTACAATTGGCAATGTACAAAGTACTGTATCGAATAAGACTTGTAGCAAATTTAATAAACTTTCATTTTATGAAAATAGTCATGTCGCTAGGACGCATAGTTTCCGAGATATACGCGTAAAACCGAAAAAATGGGAGCTTCAAACCCCCCCGCCCCTCCAGCTCAAGGGCTACGGGCAAGGACTTTTGATATGTTTACCTCCTAAATAACTATTCCAAACAAAGTTACGAAGTCAAAAATTGTGTTCCAAGCATTTCCCTCTATACCTCTTCGTTTCCTGACCTAAGTAGTTGATATATGAGATTTCAAATAAATAAAAACTAAATTTACAGCTTGGCACCCGGTCGGTCAAGCTAAGCATTCAGGCCACAGCTCTGTTTCGAGATATGGCCAATGATAATTCCAATAAATCAGAATATGGTATTGATTCTATAGTAGAGTAGACCTTAATGCGGAGGCCATCGGTGCAATATTTTTTCGATGTCGTCTATTTCTAAGTCAAACTGAACCCCCAGGCATTTCAATTATAAGATAAGTCGTATTTTGAGCATAGAATAATTAGAATACACATTTATGCGAAAAGCCTTGTATGTATTCAATGATTATAAACAGTAGTTGGCAGTAGCGTTCACAAATGTCGATTTGGATTTGCACTTATCCCTCATCTTCTGACATCCAATCTCAAGATTTAAATCTGCACTATGAGGTGAAAATCATTTATTACAACACAATAGGTGCAATTTGTTTCATTATTATTATTTTAGTTTAGTTGAACATTTTTATATCAAAACATTTGGACGTCTAATAGTAGTCAATGGGATAATTTCCACAATACGTACCCAACTATAAAATTAGTCTATCCTGGTGGTAAAAGATGACACGAGTGTGAGGAATCCTACACGCGTCAAGGATCCCGCACCGCCCGCACGTGCATTCAATTAATAGTCAGTAGTCTACGCGGAGCGACTATTTCCGTACGGACCCCCTCCGTTTTTGACTGCCTGGTAATACTTCTGCTTTCAATAATTATATTAATTTCGTATTTTTTCTTCATCATAATACGTACCCAGTAAGACATATTTAGGTATTTACAATTTTATATTGTAGTAATGTAGATATATATTTGATTTAATCGGTTATTATAAGAAATAAGGAATCAAACATAATTAATTGTAACTACTGCAACAATAAGTAGGTTGTTAACCAAGAACATAAAATATAATGAGCTCGTATAGAACTTTGCAAGCACTGGCTGGAAGAAGCAGTTGTGCTCAGTTGGCTTCGAATCAATCGCCTCTAGAGAGCAGCAGATCAACTTTCTCGACGTTCTTGTATCGACGAGTGAGACCGGTGTTGCGTACGAATATGGACACGGCAACTGCCGGTGTAAATTGCGAGAGATATGACGTAGAAACTATTATGACTAGCATTGGACGGAAACTTAGTTACTAAGCAAGGTAAACCCAGCTTTGATTTCGTAGTGCCTCAATTTGATATCATCTTATCGTTATTGACGGGCGCGTCAATTATTAAACCTAAATGATAGTAACTTTGATTTTTGGATATCTGCAATGAATTGTGCCCTTCAGACGTCCCCGTAGTCGCAACAAAAAAGGAATAACAAGACACTAAATCCAGACTTGAGAACTTCTGAAAGTCAAATACTCATCTTGTTGATATAGGGAGCAACTTTGTAAGATACTGGTGGAGCTCATTGATAAAATTTGATGACACAATTCAATTGATACATAGTTTGAATATTAGAGGTAATTATTTCACTAAATTACCATCTAGGTACACATAGTCAATCTTAATAAGAGCAATTCATTTTTGTGCTGTTGCAGAATGGGAGGAATGCTGAAATCAGTTATTTTTATTTCATACATGATTATTAAATATTTCCAGGAATATACTATGAATCGTTAAAGGTCACAAATGTGAAATACAACCAGATGTATCTAAATGGGGAGGATCACATCAAAATGTTCCAAGTAAGTATTTATTACATGTAATTTCTGTATTTTAATCCATGTTTATTAATATACTAAGTAAGTATATATCATTGATTGAAACAAAAAAACTAGGTATGATGAAGAAATAACTTCTTTCGTGTTGAGAGTTCAACATTTACCAATTTTAACAAATAAAAAAGTTGACCGAAGTGAATCGAGTAAAATCAAGTTTACGTTTCCATGGTCAGTTACTTGACACCGCGAAGTTGCACAACAACACATCGCAGTCATAATATAATGTGGCAGCGTTCAAGTCATTTAATTTTGTTTTTTCCGTAATATTATTGTATGGATGTTGGTCTATGACGTAGATACCTATTATTTAGTAAAAAAACCTTGTTATGTTGCTTCAATTGAATAATACCTTAAACAAAAAACCGGCCAAGTACGTGTCGGACCACGCACAACAAAGGGTTCCGTGCCTATTAAAAAAGTCGTATCGTGACAAAAATCTTATGGCACTCACGTCCTTTTCTATAGGAAAGGCAGTTTTTCAGCAATATCTCGAAAAACTTTGAACAATTCTTGTTCAAAACAATTTTCGGTGAAATAATTAAATAAGCGCTATGGCCATGATTTTTTTGAATTTGTTTTGTCACACCAATTGAAAATTAAAAGAAACGAAGATTATCTCCGACTATATTCCCTTAATCAAAAACATTTTTGAGAAACATTATATTTATTTTGAAAGGCCTAACGATTGATGTGACGTCGACTTACAATGATAATTTTGTATTTGACTTTCTTTTACATTTACATGTATTCTCCAAAAACCCCTAAAAAATATTTTTTTATTCATTTCATTACATAACTATGAGGCAGCTAACAAAATACACCTATCCTCCAAATTTTATTCAAACACACCTTATACTTTTCGAGTAAAATGCCTGTGACATACGGACAGACGGGACGGACATGACGAAACTATAAGGGTTCAGTTTTTGCCATTTTGGCTGCGAAACCCTAAAAACGGTCGTTCATATGTCATTACATAAAACCGAAATTGAATATAATTATATCTCATATAATAAATTCATTATTTTAGCGCGTTACGAATATGCGACTTTTGAGTTGTGATTCTCTCACTAATATTGAATGGGCAGTCTGTTTTATGACGTAGCGTTTGGTATTAATTATTATAAAAGAATGTGAAACATAACTCTCTGCACATTCCTGTAGGTACGAGTACATCGAGCACAGCGCACAACAAATACACAATGAAGCGATGATAGTTCAAGAATACATATTAAAAAAATATCTTTTTTCTATTAAGAAAAAAGATATTTTTTTAATATGTATTCTTTATATAATATGTATTTATTATGTATTGTATTGTGTGTCATTAGACAACTACAACTTTTCATTAAATCCAAATAATTGAGGACTAAATAAATATAATATTTTTTGAATATCCCCGAACTGCCGGCAATGAATTATAAAGTACCTACTTTGTACAGTCGACTACAACGATAAGTATGTTTTTTAATGTTACAAAATTATGTATGAATATCTTATTATCTTAGGTCGCGGGAGTCCGCTGGATGCGGGTGGCGCAGGACCGGTCACTTTGGCACTCTTTGGGGGAGGCCTATGTCCAGGAGTGGACGTCTTTCGGCTGATATGATGATGATGATGATGATCTTATTACTATGGTAGTAAAGTCAGGAAAAAATCACGAAAGTTCACGTTGGGGGGGTATAAGGATACCTCACGTGTATTTTTCTACAGAGAACGAAACTAAGAAAAAATATCTACCACACGAGTAGATACTTTTTCTCGGCTTCGTTAAACATAAATCTTTACTTAGCACTTCAAAATAGCGAGTCTTTTTTACTAAGACAGAAAAATAAACAAGATTTACTATGTAAAATACTATTTATCTTACAATTAGGTCGAATGAACAAAAATATACGTGAGGTTATGGGGGGGGGTAGCCAAGAACCTCACCAAATATCACCAAGGGGGAGGGTCAAAAAGTTGCCGAAAAAACATCGCGTGATTTGTGCACAAGCCCTTACCTGCACGCAGGCAAACTGTTTAAACAGTTTTGCAGGCTCGTGGTGTCTTTAATTGCGATGCTCGCCAAGGCTCGCATCGCAACCCACGCCACTCGCCTTTTGAGACCCTTCTTATACAACAGTTGCATAAAATACTATTGTAGTCGATTGTACATAGCAGTCATAGTTTTTAATTAGCTAATATACCAAATGGTCAGCACCAGAACTGCCCATATCACAATTAAATAACTTATGTGACTTATGTACCTACCTACAGAGAACATGCTATTAGGAATTGACTCTCAGCAGCGAAATTTAGTGATGATTGACTATAGAAGTAGATATTAAGGGGCTCCACGCGCTTTTTGACTAGTTTTGATAAGTTTTTAGTTGATATTCCTCCGTCATTACAATACATATATTTATGCCACAAACGTTAATCGGTTCTTTTGAAAAAAAATATTTTTTATTTTTCTATGATTTATTCAAACATGGTCCAAAAAAGCTCTGTTTTCGATATTAGTATGTTGTTTATGCACTTTTATATATGAAATTTACATGTAACTGTTCCTTTTTGACGATCCTAACAACCCAAGAGAGTTTATTATTTTTAACTCATTTTTACAAAAGTTACGTCCAAAAAACTGGTTTTTTGGCCTAAAACTGCTAAAGTTTAGTGCCATATATCTCAAAAACTATGAGTTTTGAAGTATATATGGGATACTATTTCGGTTAACGTCGTTGTTGTTAATACGGTAAGCTAAAAAAAAACACGAAAAAACGGACGGTAACAGATCGAAGGTCATTGGGAGGCTGTGACCCCCTTAACTGGATAAAACATTCGCTTCCGCTTATAATGTGAACACGGTAGACCGCCGAGAGTCGGGCCATGCCGGGGAACGCACAATATCGGCTTTCTCTCGCCATCCGCAACTTCATCAGCCCGCGCCCAGAGAAAACACGGTGACAATTATCTACAATACAGCAACAGTATTCATTTCCGTGACATACGTGGGAATGATATCGATGTATGAGAATTCACGTCACGTTCCGTTGCTACTCGTTAGTAATATAGCCACAGAACTTACAGGTTTCCTCACGATATACATTGTATGGTTAAGTTTATTCTAAAGAATCTTATAACTACAAGGTCTGTCTGTCCCTATGTATGCTTGTATCTTTAGAACTACGCAACGGATTTTTATGTGGTATTTTTAAATAGATAGTGATTCAAGAGGAAGGTTTATATGTATAATACATACATACCCGTGCGAAGGCAGGCGGGTCGCTAGTACAATATACACTTCTATCATACTTGCATTATTTTGTACGAAAATTATTCATAAGCATACAATTTTATTTAAAAAACTAATTACGCGATAACTATACTGTGAATTTGCAACACACTGACAATATTCCAAAATCATAGCTAGTCGGACACGGTCAGGCCTTTAAATATAGCTATTTTCGTATAACGCTATCGTTTATAACGTTATTATTGCAAAAACCTCTATACTCTAACGATATTTAACGCGCATGTATAGCGGTATCCACTACTATGACGTTATAAATCTAAACGTTTATAAATATAGCGACACTTGCTTAAGGGGCTACCCGAGGTTTTCATCGATTTTTGACTAGTTTTGAATCGATACAAATATTTTTGCACTGCAGATAAAATTATAAGGCAAACGGCTATCGATTCTTCAATCTTTAATCTCCATTTTGCTATACCATATTTTGAAAGAAATGAAAAGTTATTTTTTTATGATTTTTTTAAACATTGTCTAAAAAACACCTTTTTAAGGTTCCGTAGTCGACTAGGAACCCTTATAGTTTCGCTTTGTCTGTCCGTCCGTCCGCGGATAATTTCAGTAACCGTTAGCACTAGAAAGCTGAAATTTGATACTAATATGTATATCAATTACGCCGAAAAAGTGGTAGAATAAAAAGTGATTTTTTTAATTTTTATTAGGGTACGTAACGTGGGGAGTGTTTTTTTTTTAATTTCAACCCTAATGTGTGATATATTGTTGGATAGGTATTTAAAAATGAATACTGGTTTGCTAGAATATTTTTTTGATAATGTTAATATTTTCGTCGATAATCGCTCCAGAAGTAAAAAAAAATGTGTTAGAGGGAGGGGCCCTCTAACTTTTGAACCATAGGTTTTAAAAATATGAAAAAAACCTCAAAAAGTAGAATTTATAAAAACTTTCTAGGAAAATTATTTTGAACTTGATAGGGTGAATAGTTTTTGAAAAAAATTACAAAATAATTTCACACACTTACTGTGATGGACGAAAAACTACGGAACCCTACACGTGGCTGGCCAAGAGCGTGGCCCGACACGCTCTTGGCCGGTTTTCGTTATAAGATTGCTGTGAAAGATCTAACATATACGAAATCTACATATTTGGGTTTGTCTCTGATGTCTCTATAAATGTGTGTAGGGTTTTGATTTTAAACTAATTAACACAAAAGTTATGGCCAGAAAACCTGTTTTTTGGTTTAAAATTGTTCAACTTTGATGCCAAATATCTCAAAGAAAATGATGTTTGAAGTAAATATCGGATACTATATTGCTTAAAGCTGTTGTTGTTAATATGATAAGCTACAAAAAACTTTACTTTACTTTTGTTTAGAAAACTAAGGGATTCAGATCGAAGGTCATTGGCATATGGGATCCCCTTAAGCGCTAAAGTAACCTAATAGGTTACCTCTCTGGAGCGACACAGCATTATTTCATAACGCTATGATTCTGATTTTGTCATGATATTATATCGTTATGGGGAATATTGATTTTGTTAAAACCAAATTTTTAACACTACCGGATTCAAATCGTTACAAAGTTTTAACATCGTTTTTTTTTCATAACGTTGAAACGTGAAAGTGACACGGTACATATTCAAGTGTTTATATCAATATCAGAAATCGTGACCAAATATGATGATGCCTACTCCGCAGTAGAAGGAAAGCATTGAAAACGCATAGATCATTCACAGGAACACCAAGTTCAAGGCCCGTGGCGATATATAAATCAGAGTGAAATACGAACAAATATTACCATAGTAATCGGGAAGACAGTGAATATAAACACAGTATAAATCATAATCGTAATGATTTATTTTAAAATATGGCGACGGTAACAAATTAAAGTGGCGAGTAATCTCGATCACAATGCACGCGATGATTTGTTATCAAAACCGGCCCGGAATGAATGCAAGCAACCTACGAGTCAATCCATGAATGGTTCATTAGATGACTTAACACTATCTGCTAATAAATAACCTCAACGTAAAATCAGCACCAGAGAACTTCCTATTCATGTACCTAGTACCTATCATCAGTCCGATTTGCAAGGACCGACTGAATATACCCGGTTATGGTATGGCAATGGCTGACGTAACCAATGCACCTATAATGTTCTAAACCGTCCCCAAAATATGTATTTATTCATTTTATCAAGCAGTGGTTCAGCCAGAACTGTTTCTGTCTGTTTGAAACTTACGGAGCGTAATACCATAAAATGTGGCTATTTGGGACAATTTTTTGACTAAAACATCAGTAAATCCATGTTTTATGTGTTTATCAAATATGTACTATTTTTAATAGATAAAACGCATAATGCTCTACCATTCTATATACTGCACGTGTTTTAATTGTTAATACAGGATGAGTAACATTTTTTTAAAGAGGTGTTCTAAATTACCTCGTATTTGGGGCTTTATGGGAATCGACGGGTTTCGAACTGGTTTTGGCTGAATTTTGAGGCTTTTGTTATTTAAAACATAACAAGTGATATTTAGGACGCTTTAGGAACGACCGCCGAAGGTATTAAAAGCAGAGTAACCATATTTTTAGAAAAAAAAGGGAAAAAAATATATCACAAAGTTGTACTAACAAAGTCAAGTTTTTTGTATTAACCCAAAATGTGCTCTTTTATATAAACATAGAATAAACGTCCTTTTGACGACAGTAAATCAAGTATATATATGGAAAAAAAAGTACCTATAAAATGTTTATAGAAAAATTACCTAACTGTATTTAGTAAATCTACATATTACTTAAATAACAACAGGCATAATTAACAGTATCAAAAACAGTCGTAATTTAAATTATGTTTCTCGCCAGCTTCTGCCATAGACGGAGCTGCCACGTCGGCCATAGCATTAGCCAATGCTTCTTGGGTATAGGTATGACGTGTAGGGTTGATTTTTTTTCCCTTCCGACAATTACGGTACGTAAAGTTGTACTCTCGCACCATTGCACTGGGGTTATTTGGTACTAGTAACCAAATAACCCCAAAAACCGTCTCAAATAGCCTCATTTTAAAAACCCGTTAAAAAACTCCCAAGAATATGAACTTTTAGATATGTATACTAAAAAAAACATACCCCACAGCCAGCCAAAATTTGAATAGAAGTAGGACGGTATTTAATTTCACTGATTTTCCACCGACACAATCAAGATTTTTTTTAAGCACTCATGCTAGGTCCTCAGCGTTTCTGCAACCACTAACCAACTTCACATTAGACTTAGGGTTGCCAGACGAAGATCTACGTTTCTACCATTGCCAGGACAAAAAATATATGGACTCAAAACTTATATTTTTTTTTCCAAATAGCCTCGCATGTTTTAAATAGCCCCGTTTTACGGTACTTTACTTCGAATTGACCACACTCAAGAGCAATGAAAATAGGAAAAAGCGTATGGAAATTCAATACAAAGTGTTTCCGTATTTAGTATTGCACTCTACTATATTACTTATCTACTCGTGCGTGTTCGGAAGCGCGGATACCATGTTTTTTTAATTTGATTTTTTTGTGCGTTTCAATAAATAAAAAAGTAATAGGAATAGCTAATAAGGGCTTGTGCACAAATCACGCGAGGTTTTTTTGGCTACTTTTTGACCCAAGAACAAAGCTTGTACTATGGGTACTATACGAAGATAAACATACTTATATAGATAAATAAATACTTAAATACATAGAAAACATCCATGACTCAGGAACAAATATTCGAGCTCATCATCACACAAATAAATGCCTTTACGGGGATTCGAACCCAGAACCTCTTGCTTCGTAGGCAGGGTCACTACCAACTAGGCTAAAGCGGTCGTCATTTACATATTAGGACACTAAAACGTAGTCAAAATATTCTATAATGACTTTGGTCCCTCTAATATATTTACACCATACTTTAATGAGAAGAATTAGCAGTTTGGAAAAGACATTTAATTTATGAATGCAAATTGAGCTTGCTGAATAAGAAGAGGTAATTTTCCAAATTAAGACCCTTCAAAATAATGTACGATCATTTCTCGAACGATGACCCGACCGCTGCAAGAGCTTAAGCGTTTTTAAATTAGAATATTCGACTGACACTCATTTGTCTCACTGAAAAGAAAAATAAGTAATTTTCGGTGACACATGATAAATACTTTGTTATTTTGGTTTTAAACGGTTCATTAAACCCTGTTAAAAGATTAAAACTATTATTATGTGCAATGCATACCTTAAAATCTGGTCTGAATCAGAATAATAATGTGGTTTGTGATTACACGGGTGAAATCTTAGAATCGTTAAAAATGCTACAGAAAAAATATATTTATAAATTAAATATGCAATATTCAGAGAATATTCTACACATTCCAGTAAAATAACCAAATGTCTAGAAAACGTCATCGGAGCAAATGACAAGTACCTAAACGAGGAAGCAATCTATGCGAATATTAAATGTATTAATACGTAAAAACGATAAGGAGTAATATCAGGGTACGGGTAGCAAGAGAGCGCGGTCGAGTGAAAGCGGGTGAAACTTCCGAACGGAAGCCGGCTTTCTACCCCTCCTCCTGCCGCCGTGAGGAAAACTAACCCTGGCTGCTTTGAGAGAGGGCACTGTACTTAAACGGGTGACCAAGCCCGACAGCTTTATACGACAGAGAAAACTATAGAGAACCCTCGCCTCGAAGCCTGCCGCCGAGATTGCTGGCTTATGTGTTTATACTCATTGCATTATATTATGCTGACGTATTGAAGCTTCTCATCTCAATAATACCACTCCTAGCTCACTCATGGAACTACAATGCTAAAATAGTAGTTTATGCAATCGTTATATAATAGATGCTTTTTAAGTCGAGTACCACGTTTAGGCCACGAAGCTTGCTGAGTGGCCTAATTAAGGTACGAGACTTAAAAAGCTAATTATATAACTATTGTATACAATACTTTTTCTACGAGTCAACGGAAATAATAATTTATTAAACAAACTTGGTATCTATTGAAAATCGCCCTGCTGAAATAAAGCGCAGCAGCTTAGTAATTTTGCGCTTTGATGTCTTCACAGTTATCTTATACAGCTCCTGGATTCATAAGATGACTGCTGGCGGTTATCTTATGAAACCATACGAGCTCCGTGACGAGCTCGTGGAGCTCCAGGATTAAAAAGTATGTGATCTTAGTTTCGTGTACGAAATCTTAATTCAAAGATTAAAGTCGACGAGTAGAAAAAGTATTATTTTATTTAACAATTATCTTATTATATCCACAGTTTTTTGTATCCTACTAGAATGCAGATTGCATAGACAACAATATAGACTTATGCGTAAGTGCATGTTCTATGCTTTCTAAAATTTAGAAAACTGAGCATCCTAAATTCAGGATATTACTCTGTTAATCTTTACAGAGTAATTTGTTTAATGTAACTCCACAATTACGCGCTATCTAATTTCCTGATCGCAAAACTACACACATGGCTATCTGTAAAATGTAATACGGCGTGTCTTTCACGGCTTACGCGTAACATCGTGTGTTTACAGAGACGAGGCGCGTTATATTCCGCGGCGGGCGCGCGCGAGCAAGGTCGCACGCCACGTGCGCCGGGTACATTGTTGTTCGACGAGAAAGTTGTTTTTCTCCACCTTCTATTGACACTTAGAGAACTTATGAATTTGAATGCGAACGGGTAATGGAAATATTGATCTGAATATTACGGGCCGGTTGTTTCAAACTTAACATCCCATTCAACTTTATTTTAAGATCTTTATAGGAAGACCACAGGTCCGTTAAAATAATTTTGATGTAACCCGTCTATAGTCTGTTGCTAGTACGATTGATTTGTTTGTTACTGGAATCTATATTATCTTTGTTTTCAACTAAACTGACCTGAAAGCTAGCAAGTTTAGCACATTACAAAGTTATAAACTGGAAAAAGTTTTTAAGAGAGTTAGGGCGCAAAGGAATGTCATCTCGCTCATATTAGGAGCAAGCCGACTGGGGAAGTATCGCCTCCTTACCGAAGACCGCAGCCATACTAACACTCCCTTGCTCTGAATGTAGGTATGTGATGGTGTGTTCCTGGTGGTAACGTCGTCCAAACTCTCAAGGACACGCTCGCGCGTTCAAAGTGGACGACCTACAATTATCTCAAATGTTCAACACAAAGAATCTCAAATCGATAAAAGGTCGGCAACACGCTGATACTAGACGCGATACTAGATAGGCTAACCGTGCCTGCTTACCATCAGGCATGTTTGTTTGCCGCTGTCGGGAGGTAAATTTCTGTATACGTATATATATACCTACATATACTATATATATAGCTATCCACGCCGTGGCCGGCGATGGCGACCCTAGCTAGTTGCGGGCGTGAAGTCGCGCAAGATCGTGTAAAACGGAGAACTCTTCTCCGGGGCCTATGTTCCTAATGAGGGATAACAGGAATGCATCATAATTATCATCATCACATGTATAAGTTCTTGGGGAACTGGTAGCGTACACATTTAATGCTATAGATAATATAGATATTATACAAACATAATATTTTTATACGTAGCCACAGTGGCGGCGCGTGAGAATTGTCACTGGACAACCCGGAGCATAAAAAGGGGTGTTTTTTAATGATTTACGAGTTTGTTAATATATTGCAAGAAATTTTAGGCAAGCCGGTGGGAATCGGCTTGTATGGGCGCTCCGCCACTGGTAGCCATATAAACCTAGCCTATACTCAGCAGCCGATGCCTATGTCCAGCAGTGGACGTCTTTCAGCTTGATTTATAATGAGCCATATAAATACAATAATCAGCCAACCAAATATTTTCCATTGAGATCCGAAACAACATCTGAGGTCAAAACACTTTAGGCTCATGGCGGTAACCTCGTGAACAGAGTGAAGGTATTGTCCTTCCTGAGTAACCTGAGATTGTCCTTCTCGGTCTTCACTAAGTTCCTGTCGACTGTGATGGTAACACGAACACTGCCCGGTGCTCCGATAGATCCGTCAGCGTGAAGACTTATTCGTGATGTTAGATCAATCCCAATAGAGCTTGTTACGAGCACGGCGATTTTCGACAGTTGATACAGGTGTATTCCTGCTCTTTCTAATAGTACGACACTTCGAGGGTCACAAGATCGTATAAGATAATCCTGGCTACAAAATATGTAACTGCTCGCCGTTAGCAACATGATAACCAGTACCGCGAAATACAGTACAGTCGCCATCACATACATCGGAGCAAACAAGCAGCTCACAAACATCGGAACGGAACACACCTCTATTTTCAAGGCATTAGGGTGCATGTGCTGATATTTTTGAACACCTAGTGTACAGTCAACCAATTTGATTCCTAGGCCACCGCAGAACCCTGTCATTTTAACTGCTACATAGCGACGCAATAATCCTAGTAACCCGTATTGACATAGCATTTACAACGGCAAGGTTCTATGATGGCCTAGGAATCAAATTGGTTGACCGTACCTATGTATGTGATGGCGACTGTACATAATTCGCCTTGACAATTAACTCCATCAATGTCTGTCATTGTCATTGCACAGGCACTTCTCCGTCGCAAAAATCGTTACATCGGGCTCAGTGAGGACTTTGTAGACCGCTCTGATAGATCATCTTTCATACGGCTTTTGGTTCTTGCTTGTTATACTGAATACTGCACCCAAGATAAATGCGCCATGTAGAGCGGGGTCATTTTATTCTGTGGCGGCGTGACGGTTAATGTCTACGCCGCAATGAATGCTAAACTCATACTTTACGAAATAATCTTAAGCAAAACTCGTGATTTTCGAATATTTGGCACTAAAACAACCGCAAACTCCACACTTCTGTGGGATGACATAAACACGAGCGTGGGTGTAGTAGCATGCGATGTGTAACTTAGTGAGCAGTCAGTCCAGGGCATGCAACTTATCGTTATTTATGTTATAATATAGATTTCATGAAAATGCAAACGGTATCTACACTTTACCATAATGTTATTTCTGTTTTTTTTTGTCTATCACGTTATGTATTGTAGTTTATTTAAACAAGGATCTTACTTTAAACGGCCGTTGATTCCTAATTTGAAGTACCCTTCAACACAATACAGATGCAAAGACAAGAATGGTTCCACACGAAAAATAACAACGTGTCTTTGAGGAAAAAGTGCCCGTTGAGCATTGCCATGTATGTAATATGTCGTACTCATACGGAATAAGCAAATCATAATACTCGTAAACTTGTCATATCTAGGTATAGTTAAACAAAGATAAAGTTATAAAGTCAAAATAATTTATTCAATTTAGACTCCGAATACGACTGGCAGGTCGAACCAATTCAAACGTACGACCTCTGCTTACCAAGGCCAACAGAGTTAAATGATATAAATGAACTTCATTCTATAAGTAGGCCGCACGAGCACTTTGACAAGTCTGAGTCTACCTAACACGAGAACCTATGTAGAACTTAAAATCTAGCATCCTAGCAAACTGAAGGAGCTCGGCATCAAACAGCGTCTGTCATCCATATAGTGTAAAGGCCTACACACACCGGTCGCGGGCGCGAAGTTGTAAAACATTGAAACTACACTTCAAACACATGTCGAACGCGAGCCCGCGGGCCCGCGGCGGGCCCGCGTTCGGTGTGTGTTTGAAGTGTAGTTTCAATGTTTTACAACTTGCGCGGGCCCGCGCCCCACCCGCGCCCGCGACTGGTGTGTGGAGGCCTTTAGACGTACGATTAAAAAAACCGCAAATCGATCTACAGTTTAGCCATTTGGCACACGCATTCTAGAGGTCAAAACAATTTTTTTGACCCGCAGTTCCTTAAACAAATTCCCTTAGGAGGGGAGGCGAAGACATTTAATTTTTTATATGGAAAAAATTTTTTTTTTTAGAAACCAGTCGTGTGGTATCTTATGAAAGGGCATTTTGAGGTGATTCTAAAAATATACCTAATTTCGAATCTATTTTCGAAACATACCAAGTTTGGCCGCCTCCTCCAGACACGATATGGCAGATTTTTTTTATATACTATCTACCACCGCGCAAGGCACTGTCAGAGAGGAATGGCGGCGTGTTGTGAAGCTTGCTTCCAACACCTGAAATGATGACCACGACCACTCTGTCAAGAGTAAAACGACAAAGAAGAAGAAGCAAAGTGAGAGAGAGAATATCTGCTAAACGACACTTTAAAAACTGTAGTAAATTGAAACGGAGCTCAAGGATCTCTGTCCACCTAACGTGCCTGGTTACCCCGGACGCATACGAGGAGTGTTAGGAGTGTAACTATAGTAGTTTATGCAACAGTGCTATAATAAGGGTTCTTAAAACTCAAGGGTCGAAGTTACGAAACGAGACGTAGTCGAGTTTTGTAATAAAATACCCGAGAATTTTAAGAACCAATTATGAGCTGTTGCATACATTACTTTTTCTATGACAGCAGCAAATACATATCAAACTCGAGAGCAATGGAAACCGGTCACTATGTATGAAGAATGTTGTACACAGCATAAAGCAAAACAAAGTGAACCACTGTTATTGTACTTGAGTGTATGGTAAATTTAATAAAATGTGAGTACTTATATCAGACAAAATTAAATTCAGGAGTACACTCGTCACTCTCGTTTCACTAATTTTAACTGTTTAAAGTATATTTCCTGGTATATTCACAAAATAAAGCCAATTAAAACCCACATGTAACAGTTTTGCTAAAGTTTTTCAATTTCGAAGACGGCTTGTTAGCATAGGCAAGAAACAATAGGACAGTTCTCAATTACGGAAACTATGGTTGCGTTCAAGTATATCTAAATGTAACAAAATTAAGTTGATAGAATATTGGTGTTTATTTTTATTTTGTTAACATTAATATAATTAAGACACGTTAAAGTTTTTTCGCAATCTAGATACAAAATATGTACCTAAGTAAAGTGTTACCTATTTGAATTTGAAAAGTTTGTTATTATTATTGAAAACGAAAACAAACCTTTTTCTAACATGTTGCACGTATGTTGAATCTTTAAAAAAAAGCAGTTGTCAAATAGACTTCATTGCCATTACTCAAATGAAGTTGATTTAGATATCGCTGTCAGTCATTTAATTGACAGATAGAAGTGCTGGAGTAGAAAAACACCTTAGTATCTGTGTGTCTGTCTGTGGCATCGTAGCTCCCAAATGGAAAAACAAATTTGAGTGCGGTTTTTTAATTAGTTTTGTCTGTCGGTTTGGTTCTTATCTGTTTCTTGTTTTGGGGTGTTTTAAATTATTAATACGTGTAATTATTTACTTTCTGTTAAGTTATAGCTATCGATTAGTCTAAACAAAGAAACATTTATTCGAGACAAAGCAGCGTTTTGTCACGAAATGGTTCTATCTCAGCATAATACTAGCATTAATGCCAGCGCTGATCTTCCGATAGAACCATCGAGTGGATAACAAAATCCAGCAATGATTTAAAAAAAAACGTAGGGTTTAGTATGATCAACCTATTCAACCTGGCAATCGACGATCAATCAACTGGTGTCGTACCTAAAATACCGTCATAGCGCAAAGGACTCATCAGGAGGGGTCATTACACTGCAGCCTGCACCGCTTGCAACTTTTCATCTGTGTAGACAGCAAAAACGAGGCATCATTTTTTAAAGCTCGTTTGATATTATGAGACAATTGAGCAACTTATCCTTTATTCGATTTTTGCCACACAAACTCCAGCTTACGTATCTACAGTTCACTCCAGATAATTCTTAATAAGCAGGGATTCCGAACTATTATTTAAAGTTTTAATATATTCGTTTGATTTCAAGTCAATTAATTAGAAAACACTATGCAGTAATAAAATTTCATATAGGTACCTACATGTTGTAAACGTAATTTCTATCATGGTATTGCACGATTAAATAATCCTGCATTATTAAATGTGTGATTATGATTTAGGAACGTTGTTGAGTGAAAGATGTAGTGACTAAAATAGAAAAATAAAGATATACATATTTAAATTAATATACATTACCTTTATTTAGTATCTTACGTTACAATACAAAGTAAAATAACTAAAATTAATATAATGATAAAATTAGTATTTAAATTAAAATAAATAATTATATTTAAGAAAAAAATAAAATTAAGCTAGCCTAAAAAATAATACAAGTAGAAATAATAAAACTAATAATCAAATTCTAAAATGGGCCCTGTGGCAAGGTACCGAGGACGCTGGCAGCATTTCCTCGCTGAATAGCAATGCTTATGCGTTGAGCGAGGAACCTGCCAGCTCTTCTATCTTCATATTTAAATGGTTTCGTTATATTGCTGGGATAGCACCAAGTGACGTTGTGATGCTACGCAACATAGAAAAATCTACGCATCTCTTTCTAATTAGCACCGTGCGAGATATGCAGCTAATTGTGCTATTTAACGATACGGAAAAGATAAGTGAAAGCAGAGGGGTGATCACGTACATCTTCGAACGCACGTTAGGACAACTCAACTGTCATTTTCCTATACAAAAAGTCTCATTAAGATCTACCTGACGTATGAACAATGCGTTACGTGATCGATCTGCTAGTGTACAAAAAAAATGTATTTATGTGGCGATGGAGGCATGCTTCAGAAATGAAACATTTATAAGATATCCTAAAACGTGCGCTATAAAGTACCTATCATTACCTATCTGGAATAGAGTATACAATAACGACATGCCACTAGTACAACTATTAAATTAACAGATAGGTACTTAAAGATTTGCAGTCGGGAACGCGCGGTAGGTATACCTACTCAGTAAAAAAACTATTCTCGTATAAAACATATTAAACCCGACGAAGTTAAACATTAATGGGATTGCGTTATTAGTGATATTACTCTGCTTGCTTGGTAATTAACTTATATATAGTTTCTAGTGGGTGTCATAATTTCTATTGTTGACACAACTTTACGCATAGTTGTTGCTTAAAAAAATTACATTAATGATTCTGCGCAAAATACTTTCATTGTCATAATTGTACTACGTTATATTTTTTTAAACCATAATGTATAATCTTAAGTCATTATATTGAAGATCATAATATTCATAATTACTTTTACGTCATACCTGGCCATAAAGTAGGAATTACCGCACGCTATGCGTGCGGAAAACCCCACTTCCTGGCCAGATAGAGACGTAAAATTTTGTACTCACCACGGGCGGTAATAAAGAAAGCCTCAGAGCGCATATTTATCGCCCTTGCCTTCGGCTCGGGCGTCAAATACCTGCGATCTGAGACATTCTTTGTTTAACCGCCCTAGGTAAGTAATGTACTATTAGTCATATTAATTGCAATTCATAATGGACTGTTATTATAATTGCTTCGCAAAAAACTATTCTCTGCCCAAGTAAAATAATATTTATACTCGAAGTAGACGCATGTGAATGTAAATAAGTAGGTAAATATTAATTATTATATAATTATATATGAATGATATAATATAATTAATGATATATGATATAATTATAATGTATGAATATTATAATTTTAGGGAGTAAGAAAGAATACGGTTGAACAGAAGTTTATAGTTTATACCTAGTTTATACTTTTTAGCCTTAGTACCTATAATGCTGCGCCCTAACAGGGTTTGTGGTGGACATATACCTATATTTAAGACCTTTTGTAAACCCATAAAGCAATTAATAAATGAATTATGAATTATTAAATTAGTTAACCAGCGTTTAATTAGGTTAGGGCAGCTAGAATAAGTATTCCAGATTTCAGCTCGATCGGATAACGGCAAGTGACTGAAAAATGGATCGCATGACGGACAACTTGCATACAAACACATACGAACAGTGCAAGTTAAATAAAAGCTTGTAAAAAGGGGGACGGAGGGGCGAAACCCCGCAGTAAAAAAATTGTATTTTATGCAACTGTTGTATAGAAGGGTCTTAAAACGCGAGTTGCGTGAGTTGCGATGCGAGCCCTGGCGAGCATTTAAAGACGCCACGAGCGTTTTTAGACCAGTTTATACAACGTTCAATACTTTTTCAGCATTTTTTTGACTTTTCAGAGAGCATGTTTGCTACACACGCACTTTCTTCAAGAGTGCAATTATTTTCTTCTTGGTCCATTTTGAAAGGAACGTAGTTAACGTAGGTACATTTTATTCTTCACAAACACGAATAAAAGTTTATTTATTTTATAGGCTTCATACTTTCGATTAGTATAAAATGTGATCGTTTTTGTTGAACTTATTAAGCGCAATGTAAAAAAAAAACTTATTTTTTCTTGCTTAGAATTATTAAGTCAACCTATTAGCGAAATTACTTTAATGTACTAAATTCGATATTAAATACTTTTCATCCATTAAACAGATGGGTTAAGTGAAGGTCGTGTTTCTATTCGTGTCTCCTAGTAACATGCCATACAAGCATTGATCATAAACTTAGCAAACCACTGCGCAGTTTCGAGACCCATAAAGTAAAGACCATGACATTGGGGCCGACGTCCTTGCGATTATGAGACAAACAAGCCGACATTTATCACCTCACTAAACAGAGTAAATGCTTCTACAAACAATATCGCGACGAAAAAGGACAGCGATTACAACAGTTTAAAGGAGGTAATTGGTGATGTAATTGGTTAGATCTTTATTTAAATATTCACAAAACTGATTTAGTGTTGATTTCAAAAGAATGGTTACTGGAGTAGTCACTATCAAATAGATAATAGGTATACCTACTAGGTGTGCTTTTAACATCTAGTAGTACCTAGTAGTACATAACTCTTTATTGTACAAAATAAACATACTAGACAATAAAATTAACAACAAGATAAGTTATGTACAAAGGCGAACTTATCCCTTTGAGGGATCTGTTCCAGTTAACCTTTGAGTAGATGAGAGTAGAAACGAGACAAGGTAGCAGTGGCGTAGCGCCCATACCTACAAGCCGATTTCCACCGGCTTGCCTAAAATTTCTTGCTATATATTAACAAGCACGTAAATCATCAAAAAACAGCCCTTTTTATGCTCCGGGTTGGCCAGTGACAATTCTTACGCGCCGTCACTGCAAGGTAGACAAATGCAACATGTACAACGAGGTACAAGAAAAGCTATAGATATACATACATACACATACAAGTATAATGGAAAACATAACTATCAGACAAGAAAGAACAGGAGAAACCGTAATGACAGGAGAGGGAAATACATTTTACCGCAGGAATGTATGTAACAAAATATTAACCAGCGATGAGCAGCATATTAGACAGCCAAAGTATTTTTAAATTGTCCTTGAACGATGCAACTGACATGTATCTATACAGGATGACTAATAATTCGACCTATTCCTTGAAAGGGGGTTATACTAGAGCTAATTTGCAACAATTTACGTCCAGGCAACCAGGGGTTTAACAATCACCAGTTTAAGGCTGCAAGGCAATTTTTTTTCAAACAAACTAAAAACTCGGTTCACTCAAAAAAAAGCGAGTTTCGACCCCTGCTTGACTGGACGTAAATTGTTGCAAATTAGCTCTAGTAGAACCCCTTTCAATAAATAGGTCGAATTACCAGTCACCCTGTATAAAACAAAGTCGTGTAAGTTACACCATTTATAACTCAAGAACGGCTGGTCCGATTTTTATGTTTGATTTGTTGGATTTGTCTTCGCTCCGATTAGCAGAATAACTATTAAAACATGGAAAAATCTACGAAAAATTATTTTTCTTTCTCACATATTTTGTAGGCGGTACAAAGTTCGCGGGGTCAGCTAGTAGTCTCATAAAGATGTTGAAGAATTGTGTTCCTCCGATGTGTTTGCAAGTTCTCACTTTTTTACAAGCTTTTTTTAACTTGCAACCCAGTTTTCAGGCACTTAGGTACCCGGTAACCGATAGAGCTAAGTGGAATACCATGAATGCTGAACTGAATGAAATAATGTGGTACCACCGAGCTGATCTGATGATAGAGTCAAAAGGGGGCCATGTCAACTCCTAAACTATGAAAGATAAACCCGTCGTGTTTGGGCTCAATGGAACCATCTCAAGTCTCAACGAGTAATGGATGTGCAAAAAAAGTACAGACGGCAATAAAAGGTTGTACCAAAAAGTGTCAGGATAAGTTCGTGTTATATAAAAAAAACATCAGAAATAAATAAGACCATCGCTTATCCAAAACCTGAACTATTTTTATGTAGGTACTACTTACATTCGTTCCTGCAACTTTTGTTCCTTTACATATAGAATAAAGTGCGTCAGCACCTAACCTTGGATTATAGATTATGGCTTCACGTTCATACCCCGAACATGAAACATTTCGAATGTAAACAAGAACACAATAGCACAGGCGTAACAAACCAACAGCTGTTCGACCACAATTGAAAGTCTCCTATATGAGTTACGTAAACGGATTAAATACGTTCTCGTGTCGTATTTGGAACTCCGACTTCATAATAACATTACCTCCTGTCTTGCTTCTATATTAGCAAAGCCGACTGTAAATACTTATTTTCATAGTACCGACAAACAAGGTTACTTGAAACTATATCAACAAACCACTAAATAATTTTTGGGTGGGTAAGGTGTACCTGCTCCAAACATTTGAGAACCTTAAAATGGCCTATTTAAATTACAACTTTCCATAAATAAAACAAAAATTATTATTTCTGGACTTGGTATTTATTGTACAAAAATAGTGTGCGAGCGTGTAACTCATGCATCTTGACCGTACACAAACGAAATACTATACTTATGTAACTACGTATGCATAAAATGCATTCACACAGTAAGTTAGACATAGCCTATATTTTTAACATTAATATGATGTATCGTTGAGTCTTACCACCGCGCCGGCGAGACATCTTCTCGAACTCAACACAACTACAAGCTCGGCGTGACTGGCGAATCGAACCGATTACTAATTCAGATTTCAATTCAAATCCCTTTACGTCTAACTCACACCTTCACTCACTTAATCAATTCGATAAAATAATCGAAAGCAACCTGATAAACGCTCCGACCGCGCGCTTCGTTGAAGCTAAAGCCTCCTTCCTTTTAGCAAAAAAGTATAATTTAAAATGAAGCATACCTAGGCCCAACTTTATATTAGCATAAAAATAACGATAATCGCTTATTTATTGTATAAATAAACCTAGTGACACAATTACCAATACGCATTAGGATTTTAGAACCATATTATGTATATAAGCGATTATAAGGACTCCTAACGTACGCCAAGCTTGTCGTATAGAATAAAAAGCAAGAACCAATTTATCTTGTCGTCCCACGCACGCGCCGCGCAACATAAGCAAACAGAACACATAAAAATAAAATAGAGAACATCGGACAGCCATGGTGTGTAATACCCAACGATAGAGACGGTGTAGGTACAGTCTATGAATAACTTAGTTATATTCACAATATCTACATCGTGGAACTTTATCTGATTTAACTTACGATGTTGGACCCTTATTTAAAAAAAAATGATATGTCTGCCAATCGGAAAAGATATTTTCAAAATCGCCGCTTGTCAATGAATATTAAATCCCTTAATCCAACAGTTAGGTATATAAGGAACCAATTTGATAGGCAAGGTACAAAGAGTTTGATGATCAGCAAATAAAAAGGTGTTAATGTCCGTTTAGTGAATTCTAATGTTAACTGAAATAGGAAACCGCATATGTGCGGCTACGTGATATTGATTTGGTTACCCATTATACAGTGAACCTCCCTTGCTTTAAGTTAATTAAAGATGAAATTTGTTAGTGGTATATGTAATTACTACAATTAAATAAATGCACGAGATATTATGACGAGAAAATGACTGATGTTGCTAACAATGCTAACATCAAACCTTACAATAAAAAAGTTAGACTTAACCGTGACTAATTTAATTCACGCGCTACTTTTTATGAGATCCTTGGCGAATATATTTAGTTTTACGTATTGATACTAGATGTTAACAAACCTAATTAAATGTTTTAACATGTTCTGTATCCGTCTTACAAAGTCCAATATTAATAGTAATTAGAATGTTCAATAAAAATGTTATAAAAAAAACTGATCGCTTGATATGAGAAACAAGTTGGAATGGATTTATCATTAAAGCCATGAACCGGTGGTGTGAGCGCGGGGCGCCACCCGGAACGGCGCGCGCGGAGAAAACGGCGGGAAACCGCAATAAGAGCGCGCCGCCGCAGCCGCGAGAATCGTGTCAGTAGTGTGAAACGCTAATTGCAAGCTGCGAGTTACTCCTGCGCATCCGTCCGCGGCATTGACAAACGGCAAATCATAAAACACCTAACATATCTCCAGATAAAGCCCATAGCCAGTTTCCTATGCTATTGTTAAAAATAAATTATTATAGAATCTACAGGAAACCGATTCGGAGATCTCATTTAATTGTGGGCCGCGATGAGACGCTCCGTGCATGCCTCGCTGCATGGCGACTTGAGTCCAGCTCAAATGGCGAGCATAGAGCTCTCTGGACCGATTGACGACACATCCGTCTACACAAACATATCAAGCACGATCACAAGCCTTAGGCGGTTACTAAGGCAAATCACAAATACTGCGCTCATTCGCTGAAGATTCAACAGAAGAAGAACGCTCCGATTCGGTTGCACCTTCACTTTTTCCACTAACACCTACACTAGATTCCTCTATGTCACATATCACCGCACTGTTTACTTTTGGTTCGGAGTCCGATATCGTACATTTGTTAACGGCACTTTCACTTTTATCGCCGCAGAACGAAGGCCGATCAAGGTTTTTGGCCGGGGGCGAGCTTGAGAACAGCTTAATTTCTAGATCGCGATGACCGTTCATAGAAGTCACAATCTCGGAAGTAATTTCCAAAGCAAGCGGTGAGCGAGGCTCAGGAGAGCTCGCCCTGTTTGTAGGAGGGAAAAGCGAGTAGAGATTTGGTGCCGAAAACGTGTCACTATTGTATACTGCCCGTTGCTCGGGAATCCTTGAAGACGGGTCGCTCCAGCTGCGTCGCAGAGTCGTATCAGGTCCTCGCTTGCCAAGTGGACCCACAACCTTCATGGAATCCTCCAGTTTTGTTGGGGCAAAATCGCCACTAGAATTTTCGTCCAGCAGATGTGCAATTGAATCCGCGTCCCATATTTGTCCCACGGGATCGCAATACCGACATTGACACGACGTAACGGCAGACTCCACTGGCGAAGCGGCCTCCGCTACACCAAAGCGGCTAGCTTCTAACGCTTCGCCGCGTACTGACACACGATAAGTCTCCGGCACTGGTTCCGGGTAGTCCAACACTTTGACATCCACTCGATACGACATCGTCAAATCACGGCAGTAAGACTCTTCATAAATACTTCGCGGAGCTGATGAAATGCCAGAAATTGTGCAATGATCGATATCACCAAGATCTAACGCATTAGGGGATAAATCATGAGGCAAAATATTGTTTGGTTTTCTGTCTTTTTTACGACGTTTTCTTGGTTTTATTATCCTTGGCAACATGGTTTCGGAGTTAGTGGAACCGGAACTTTCGTCGCTAGCGACACTGACCGCATCCGTGTTGTTGTTGCGTCCGCTTCGCGTGGAGCGAGGTTGTTGCTGTTGGTTACGAAGTCTGTTTACTTCATTCCCCTCGCACCTTTCCCTCGTGATATGATCGGTGTGTGCAAGGGGCCGATGGGTCCGTTGTTCAGGCATTGTAGTAAATTTTCGGCGATCCTGGCGGTTGTGTATAATTAGCGGAGCACCTTGCGTGTGCATAGCCAACTTCGATACAGGTGTTTGCCGGACAGGCGGCGTACGTCCTGCCATGGAAATGAGAGGAGCGCCAAGCCATGCGTTCGGATGCGGCACGCCGTAGGGCGGATAGTAGGGCGGCGGGAATCCCGGTGCGGTAGTTGCATACTGTGGGCGAGCGGGTTCGCGGCGCCCTAGGGCGGCGCGCTCGCCCGGACTCATAACGTCAGAGCAGGACGTTTAACCCATATTCACAGGAATAAGTTTCACTGTCACGGTAAAAGTTGTACGAGCGAAACGATGTCGTAATCGTAGTGTAACATCGGAAGCGGCGCGGAGAGTTGTCGCGTGTGTTCGCCGCGGCCGTCGGCAGAGAACTGGAGTGAATGAGTGCGGGCTGGCCGCGAGGGCCGAGTGGGAGTGCCGGCGTGCCACGCGACTGACTATATCGCCCGCCTCGCCGATGCAGCGGAAAGCTTTGCTGCCTCAACCGCTTTACTATTAGGCCAGCACTGTTTACTTTTCACCCGTGTGTAACAACAATTAACAAGCGCCGAGTACCTACTATATTATACTGACCCGCTCACAACGCAGAGAAAACACCCCACTATTTTTTTATACGTATTAATATTGACGCTACCTACCCATATTATAACTTCGTTTCTTACGTTTAGTTACGTAAGCCTTGTCTCGAACTGGGCATAGGTAACTAATTTATCAATTACGAAATATAGGCTATATTATTATATACTTACCTAATTTTAACTTACCTAGTGTCTCAAGAATAAAAATGTTGCATAGAAAACATACCTGAAACAAGGAAGAATTGACAATTAAACATCATATAAGTTGCAACAATAGATGCTTCTGCAAAATTAATTTATTATTAAATTATGTAGTCATACTGCCTCCGGGAAGACATTACAATAAAATTTAAAATAAGTGTTGCCATTTAATCAGATGAAGCCCTCGAAGTCATATTTCTTGCAAACTAGCGTCAAAACCACTGAATAGGTCTATTTTTGGAAGGTTTGTAGTATGTAGTTTATATGACATTTTAATCATATACAAGCGCTACCGCAATCGCTACAGCACATAATACAGAAATACATGATTAAGAAAACTCGCCGTTAATGATCGGTAGGAATAGCTATACTAAACCGAAAAATTCAACTGATAGCTTTACGAATTACTGATAAACCTTATCAAAAAACTCAGGCAGCAAATTATTGCAGCGGACGGGAATAGGCAATTCATGAATGAATATGAAGGACGTCGTACGGATGAATTCGGGATGATTAAATAACTGAGGACGTGTATAAGAAATATTAAATACAAGAGCAATTTTTATTTTACTTTATCCCTAAAGGGAATCAATACTTGAATCAAAAAAAATATTAGTTAATAGTCCGGTAACTTTTCTATAAAATAGAAAGCTGTTATGTTTTGAGTAATTGGGTAGATGTCTTCAAACTCCTTGGCCTCCCATTTTTCAATAAACAAGTTTTGCTGCAAGAACACCCTTTTGTAAGTGCGTCGTCTGTATTTTCAATCTGTTGGGTAATTATTGTCTTCAATAAAAGCACTGTTTTTTTAGTGCCGCAGGCAGAATATCTGTACGTATCGTACCTATCCCTAAATAATTATTTAAGGTTAAATAATTATGTTAGGTACACGGCAAGCATTTTCTAGTTAGATATATCCCTACGCAGTAAAAGGTTGATCATTGCCCCTGCCATATGTATGTTGCCATTTAGAAATAAAACCACGCACGAAAAACTATGACCACATCCACACAATTTATCGCAATTAGCGGACTTTATGCGAGATGTTAATATGGAAAGTTACCAAGCAGCTCTGACTTAGACTTAGATAGCAGCCGTTCTTACGTAATTTGGAGTAAAAATGGTACCTACCTACGGTCACCAAATCACTGTGCGAATTCGAGTTCAACGACATCATTTTACGGCCGATCATTCCGAATGGGTACGTGGGCACGTCTTAAATGCACTTTACTGGACAGGCTATTTCCTCCAGTTCCATACTATAAATGCATACACATCTCGGAAAAAGCATAAACTCCATTTAAGCCCAGGCAATTTGTTGCCATGTCATGACAGCAATAAATAAAAGACGGTGGCACTTTAGCGACTATAACGATACCAAATCTTGACATTAGTGAGAAAGCCTCGTTGATCCCAATCATGATTTCAAATAGAGATCGATTGTTTAGTTCGACTTGGATATCCAGATTAGCAACGCAACAGCAGCCACGCAGAGAAAGTGATCTGTGTGCTCAGTTGCTCAGCCGATCCGTCGACCTTTGCTGAAGCGTCGCGTGTTTAGACCGAATTAATTTTCTAGCCACTCTCGCTCTCGGTTAGATGCGTTACGTGATGCAACTCGCTATTACGAGTTATGATAGTTATTACGAGCACACGCTTGATTATTATCGTTTCGAGATAAGTGAAAGTTATTATGAGAGCTTATCCGGCGGACCTCGTGTACCATGGGTCAACACCACATAACATGAGCGAATATTGCGAATGATGCTACACAATCTATTTTAAAGCTTCTGTAATAATGATGATAGCGACTACAAATCTTGTAAACTATCTTTTTATCTTGGACGTGGTTCAATAAAGCGAAAATTAACCATGAGACCGAAAGTTAAGATATAGGGGAATCCATCTCAATATATCTATTAAGGCAAATGGAAATCCATTTCAGAACCGAATAACCAGGTCAGAGCGATTTATATCGAGGCGTGCGTAACTTTTATTTCACTGCCCTCCAATTTCCAGTCACGACGCTTATTAAATTGTCATTTCCCTGAAACACCTCAAAAGATTCACGCACCACGAATTTACTGTCATTGCCACCTACTTGTCAAAACTTACGAAAACCTTCACTTTGCGATTATCACCATTAACGCACTCCACTTTCCATTTTTACTCCTTTCGATTTCAAGTTGAAAATAAACAAGTTGAATGTAAAAGTGTCTCTTTTATAAGTAGTTATCGACTTTTGCCGATTGGAAAACATTACATTTTTGTTTTTGGAGATGCAAATAAGTTAAAATACCTTTTTTACAGCGCTGTCATAAAAATAAGTTGAGTATAGAGGGTTCTCTTTCAAAGACGCATCTATTTAGTTATATATATACGATACAGTTTTTCCGCCATAGTCACTGCGGTTCTAAGACGGTTGCATTTATCGCATTAAAAACACAAGAAATCTACGCCTCCGCCTTGCAAAAGCAACCACAATAACAACACTAAGTACTTGCTCTGTACGCAGCATCCACTAAGATCACCTGACCCGATCACACAGGTGATCGTATTGGACGAAGATATCTTATGAGATCACCCAGGTGATCCTAAAGACTGTATCGAAAAGTATAAGGACAAGTGAAATATGTAATGACTTTTTAAATATTTATTATTTTACGTACGTATGTTCTTGGCTTATGTTTAAAATACATTTTAAAACGTTTTACTGTTAACTAATGTACCTATTACGTTTGTTTTCGGGCGACTTTTCGCACTTGACTTCAGACATTCTCATCAGATTCCGGACAACGATTACGGTGACTGTTTCGATGCTTTCAGACAGTCTTTTTTAAATCTGTCTACGGAATCCGCTGCCAAAAAGAGTTGCCGAAGTGTACTCTTCACGATTGCCCAATATTTCTCGATGGGACGTACCTCAGGGTAATTTGGCGGATTCATATTCTTATCAACATATTGTACGCCGTGCGCTTCCATCCACTTTCTGGTGCGGGCAGCATAGTGGAACCTAGCCAAATAGGGCCAAAATAAAGTAGAGCCTCTGTGGCGTCGAATCAGCGGCAAACCCCTTTTTAACAAACACTCCTTGATGTAAAGATCGGTAGTTATCGTCGAAGTAGTGATGAACGCCGTCGATTCTATGCCGCAGTCGCATATGGCCTGCCACACCATTGCTTTAGACCCAAAATTTTCGGCATATATTGACGTTTGGTTCTCATTTAGGTGTTTACCTTTGCGAACAGTATAGTACTGGGGGCCGGGTAGAACAGAATAATCCAGTTTGACGTAGGTTTCGTCGTCTTGAATTATGCAATGTTCATTTGTGGTTAAAACCGTGTCGTTTAACTTTCGAAGACGAAGTTTAACATTTGCAGCCTGTTTTAGAGTTCGTTTAGGCTTCCTTTGCTTTCGATAAGTTACCAAGTCGTTATGCTTCTTGGCGCTCTGCACCATTACTACAGAAATTCTGCACTTTTTAGCCATATCTCTTATCGAAGCACTGGGCGAGATTGGATTGTTCGCAATATTTTAGAGTCGATATTGCAATTATGTGAGCCAGTTCTTCGACCACTTTTCAGTTTGTCATTAAAAGAGTAGTCTTCCCCGTACTTTTTAATGACGTTGTAAACCGCTGAACGGCTCACCTTCTCGAGTTCTGCGATCTTTCTCATGGAAAAACCATTTTCTCGTATGTATTTGTCCACAATTCGTTTTCTTTGATCGGGTGTTAGGCCTCTCATTTTTTAAATTAAAAGTAATCCAAAAAAAATAATTAAGTAATTGAGTTCAATACCATAGCATCTATGAAATAAAGCGACGTTCATATTTTTAAAACAAATAAAACAAGAATGGCGGCTAGTTAAAGTTGTCCTTATACTTTTCGATACAGTCTTTAATATTGTAGACCATATCCAGCACGATCCTCTGGGTGATTTTAGTGGACAAAATTATATCCAGTAGGATACCCCAGAAAGCAATATTACTTCAAGTGATTCTAGTGGACGAAGTTATCCAGTAAGATCACCCAGGTGACCGTGCTGGACCATATGTCTATCACGATCCCCTGGGTGATTATAGTCGACAGAATGATATAATCTCCTCGATCACCTGGGTGATCGGGTCAGGTGATCTTAGTGGATGCCGCCGCGGCTTCGTAGGTATGTGGTGTTGTGTTCCGGGTGGAGTAAGGTCGTCAAAGTGTAGAGAGTTAAGGACTTGCATTGCATGTCTCTAGCTGACCAATAAAGGGTCGGCAACGCGCTTGTGTCTATAAAGAAAGAAAGAAGACATTTATTCACTACACAAAAGACACACAGAGACAAAGGGAGTAGACATACTTACATTACAATTAAACACATATTGTGTGTGTCTTCGCGGCAGTGAATCGGTCGCTGTCTCAGCATTATGCCGAGGTGTCAAGACAGACACCTACAGCGCTGATTTTCAGACAGCACCGTACGTGACCCACGGAACGCATAAGGCTGCGGCGTCTGCTTATCAATTAACAAGCTTGCCAACGTCGTGGTAAGGTAACAAAATGTCTGCTTTTGACACTATATGACAGAAAGAGCCGGGTTCTTATGCTTTATTTTGTCCTTAACACGAGACCACTGTTAGGTACTATGATAGGTCTTTTGGTATAACATGGTTTGTAAGCATTTAGGTGCATTCTTATAATGTTAATAGAACACCTTTGAAATATATGAAAATAATAAAATGAATATATTCTGGCTGACTCTTCTATTGAAGGTACGCGCAGTAGAGTAGAGGGTCTAGCTGACTTGTTCGAAATGCGAATACGACCCTTTAGAATGAAGCTTGTAAGAAAAACGGCATGTTACGTCATCATCAACGGTTGTAATACTCAGTAGTGTTTACTTTCCATGTGCTAAAAATAGTCGAAAGCGCAAAAATAAATGAAATTTCCATATATGTATATTCAGTCGTAAAAAAAACGAAGTGACATAACATAACACAGCGCTGGCCTAATGGTAGTTCGAACGTCGAACTATAAAGTTACACAAGCTACAGAGCACAGACAGACAACCAGTCTATATTATACTACTTAGTAATCGTATGCGCACGCAATAGATCTGCGAGTTAATGCGTTTTTGATTAGTGTTACACTTTCACTAAACGCCGCCACATGCATTCAACTCATTGTTCTTACTGCAACTAACCGTTTAAGGCAGTGATTCCCAAAGTGGTCCAGGTGGACCCCCAGGGGTCCACGGGAGACTTGCTGGGGGTCTACGTAGGCGTGAACAAAAAATGGGGGTCCATAAAATGTTAATGGGGGTCCACGAAAATTTATCTGGTTTTGATAGTAAAGAGCAAAAATGTAAGCATAGTTTTTAAAAGGGCCTACTACCTACCTACATTGTTTTTAGTACCTAACTAAGCAGATTATATTTTAATAAGGCAAGCGACTGTTACTTGTTCAAACTTGCGTATTCGATATTACGTAGGTACAATTTCGTGTACAGACTTGCAAAGCGCTATCCGCCCGACAATGCTTAATGCTTGTTCAGACATGAATTTGATCACCACTATAAATACTTGATGCCAAAGGCAAACTCATTCATTTGTTTCCGGAATTACGAAAAGAAGGTGTGAGAAAATTTATATCAGTGTTTGCTAGTGCCGGAGAAAAGTAAGTACCTACCTTTTTTTTGTTTTATAGTACTTAAGTATTTTGTTTACGTGTACCAGTTGGTTGATCACAACTGTTTGTATTCACGGCGCAAACGGTGAGGGCAACGCACTCTAAACCGAATAGGTAGGTATCACTAACACTGCGACGGTCGGAAGAGATTAATTCCAATCTTTCCTTCATACTTAAACAGGCTTAGGACTGTCTGACACAATTTTCCGATGTAAAACATTAGTGGTAGATACGTATTTAACAAAGTAAGGGATTTCAGGCGTATTTAAAAGATTGGAATCAACCATTTGTAAATAATCCAGATTATCACTATCACTTATCACCACAGCTATCACTCATCGTCACACGCGATCGGACACTTGCCAATAACAAAGCAGCACTTGTGCATAATGTGCATTAGCCGAAAACCAAAATGTGACTGAGGTCACTGAGGCGGCATTTCACAAAGGGAAGCGCGAGCGCCTTAGAATAGGGATTACGCGCGGGGTTGAAAGGTGCCGCTCGCACGTTATTGGACGGTAGTCCACGTGGACTTATTTTTATTGGATATTGATTAGCAGGCTCGATTGCTAGGTACTATCACCTATTGACTGAAACTAAACAAGTGATTCAAATTAAAATTGTTATTTATTAAATACGTTATTTTATGAAAAAAGAGTTAAAATTTAATAAATAGGTATACCTTTCAATTTCTTATAATGGATACATTAAATGGGCTTTTGGTGTAAGACGGTTAAAAAAACACCTTGTAGATAGGTAACTTCGTAACTTACAGATATTTTAATTGTCCTCTTTTGATTTGAAGACAAAGAGCACGTTTTATTCAATTGTTTTTTCACGACAGAAGCACTGCCTTTCTAAAAAGGCCGAATAAGCAATATTGCAGAGCAATTAATTTTGTAATTTTTCTTGCAAATGACTACTAATTTTATAAAACAGTAATTTCACAATCATTTTAAATTGATTTTGAAGTAACTATTTTATCAAAACTATTTCTTTTTGGAAAGAGCAGGGCTTGAGCTTCGATGCCAGTTTGTCACGTTTTAACAATGAAGCCGCAGACAAAAAATACGCAAATACACGGAGCGCGTGAACTCATTGATTTGATGAAATGTTAGTTATCGCTTTTATGGACAATTTTGGGATTTCGACTTTTATTTTTTTCTACACAAATATGATCAGTATTTGATACTGAGTACACCAATTTTTATTTGTACTATTAAAAATTTGTGGTAAATTAGGTACTTTAAAATTGATACCGTTTTGTGAAAACGTCTGTATTTGTCTTAGCGGTTTATTAGTTGGTCCCTTTACAAGCCGTAATTCTATTACCGCGTGGTGACAAAGGCTGCGGTGTGATACCTATATTCAGAAAAAAACTTGGTTACTAAAACATTTTTTTTTACAGGTAAGGTAACTGACACGAAACATGGCTACAGCAAAGAAAAAATGTCGACAATATAGTGTCGATTATTTGAAATATGGTTTTGTTCCATCAGAGGCAGACAAACAATTGCCCATGTGCCTATTATGCAACAAAGTTTTGAGCAATGACTCTATGAAACCATCAAAGCTCGAAGATCATCTAAAAAGGTGTCATACTGATAAAATAGGTAAAGATTTGAAATATTTTCAAACATTGAAGGAAAAATATGAAAAGAGACCCACCATGCACAGTATGTTCGCTTCAACATCTCAAAGTAACGATGATGGCTTGCGGGCATCTTACAATATCTCATTACTAATAGCAAAATCTGGAAAACCGCACACTATCGGAGAACAATTAATTTTACCCGCTGTTGAAGAGGTTTTAAAAACTGTTTTGCACAAATCTCCATTTGACGTACTAAAAAGAATTCCATTAAGTAACAATACTGTTCAAAGACGCATTGATGAAATGAGCTCTGATACCGAAAGTTTTTTGTGCAATCATCTGCAAAAAACTCATTTTTCTATACAACTGGACGAGTCAACGTTACCCGGTAATGAAGCATTATTATTAGCATATGTTCGATTTATTATGGAGGAAGAAATTCACGAAGAATTGCTATTTGCCAGAACTTTGGAGACTGACACTAAAGGCGAATCAATATTTAATGTCCTGAGTAATTTTTTTACGGAAAAATCGATTCCATTTACAAACATTATTTCAGCGGCAACAGACGGAGCTCCTGCAATGGTCGGTCGATATCGTGGGTTTATAAGTCATCTCAAAAGAATTATACCAGGACTTACAGCTATTCATTGCGTAATCCACCGACAACATCTTGTGGCAAAACATTTAAGTGACAGGTTGAACCAATCTCTTCATTTTGTAATAAAAGCTGTCAACAAAATCAGAAGCAATGCATTGAATACGCGTTTATTTGCTCAATTGTGCGACGAAAATGATGAAGACTTCAAACGACTGCTCTTACATACTGAAGTACGCTGGTTGTCAAAAGGTGCATGTTTAACGAGATTTTACTCTGTTTTCGATTCCGTATTAGAGTTCCTAGAAAGTAGAGATCCAGATTTAAAAGAAAACTTGATCAAATTTAAAGCAGACATTGCGTATTTGACAGATTTGTTTAAAAAATTTAATCATATTAACTTGCAGTTACAAGGGGACAGCCTGAATTTAATTAAAACAAAGGGGATAATTTCGGCTTTTCTTGGGAAATTGAAATTTATGAAGCAAAACATTAGTCGGCGTGAATTCTCTCAATTTCCAAACTTGTCGCAGGTAGAATGTATTGATGAGGATAACCATACCTACAGTCAACATTTAAGTGCCCTGCATGATGACTTTGAAACCAGGTTTGAAGATATGCTGACGATGGATATACCACCATGGATCATAAATCCATTTGATGAAACGGAAGTGGCTAATGTTGTATTACAAGAGGAGCTGCTCGAGCTAAGCACCAATGAGGAGCTGAAGGTGAAATTTAGAAAAGGCTACCAAACATTTTGGCTGCAAGCAGAAATACCCGAAAAATATCCTGGACTGTGGGAAATCGCAAGGAAATTTTTAATAGCTTTTCCCTCGTCATACCTTGTCGAAAGGAGTTTTAGTGCAGTTACAAACCTCTTAACAAAAAAAAGGAGCAAATTAAACATCACAGAACGGGGGGATTTGCGGTTATTGCTCACAAAAATAAAGCCAAACATTGATCGTTTGCTGACACTCCATCAAATACATCCTTCCCATTAATTAAAATTATGACCTGAACCTAGGTATATTAGTATATTACCTTATTATTTTTTTCTTGTAATTATATTCTTTTAATAAATAAAGTGTTATAAAATGTACCATTTTTCGTTTTTATTTTACCTATCGGAATAAAGGGACAGAACTCAGAAGCGACACAATTTTTATTTTTTGGTGACTTTAAGAATGTGGTAGAAATGTAGCAGCAGAGGGTCCACCGAAACCAGTAAAATTTTGGAAGGGGTCCACGAGAAAAATAAGTTTGGGAACTACTGGTTTAAGGCTTAACTACGCGAGTCCATGCTTGTCGAGCAATCACACAAACTTTCCTGCAGGTAGTGGCCGAGCAGAAGGCATATTCGAGAAACGTGATGAATTGGTAACGGTTTTGTATTTCTCGTGCGCGCCTGTTTTCACGTGCATAAAGCCTAACGTGTCAGAATGAGTGCGCGTAACCAATACGGAATCGATTCCAGTTCTAAGCGTCAAATAGAACCCCAGAGAAAGCTCATTTCAGCTGTATTAGCGGGCTACAAACTGAAACTCGATACTAAGTAATGCCTTAACGCTTTTACGAGGCAATAAACAACGGTGTGCCTAAACTCCATACTCCATAGAGCCGGTATATTTGTTGTCTAGGCATTCGATTACGTGCTGATTTGCATTCCATTCAGTCAAGTTTCTAGAAGCTATAACAGTGCTGGCAAGGCGTTATTCCTTCGCGTTAAATCGCTCCTCTGAAATGACACGACACACGACCTAAACAAAACCAACATGATTATGTAACCGACTGTCTTATAACCAGAGATCGGACGACAACTTTGCGACATTGCTCGCAATAATGTGGACATGACTCCAAAATTAATCAAAATGTTAATCAATTAATTATTTCTTGAAATAATTTTTTAATTTCCGGAGATAATAATAGTTTATACGTGCTTATAACTATTAGGAAAATGTTATTTGAAGTGGTTATCATATTCGTAAATATTTTTATATAATAATGAAATGAAGTTACGATTTTAAACTGACAGGATTATTTTCACTAGAAATAATACCGAACAACTGTGTAAACATGGTAAATATCCTTTTTAGTTCAATAGATATAAAACCTCCGTGGATTTACTTTTTCTTAATATATATATATATATATTTGACATTGATAGTTGCCAAATTACAGTCGTAATTGCCGTACCTAAACGGCAGCAAAATTAAATAATGGCATGTTCTTTTCTGATGGGTACTGAATATCGCCAGTTTAAAAACGCTGTTATTTAAACTTTAAGGAATGGTGTTGGAAGTTTATCTTGAAACAAATCGATTCATCAAAATTCGATGAATCTTGGGAAATGGTAATCGCTCTTATTCGTACATTTCAATGCAACGATAATCAAGGTAAACTTTCTACATTACTTTGATTAAGTTGATGGTTAAATGCACTAAGAACTATGCACGTAAATTAGTATTGATTGTATCGATTTCTATTTTATATAAAAGGAAATAGAATTACTGCAGAAAATTTGGAAAAAATACTGATTATTTTCTTTTATAAATTTATACTTTAACAAACTTTTGTATTTATTGACTAGGAATCAAATTATATGTCATGTAAGAAATTAATTAATAGGGAACATTACGCAAAACTCTTCGTAGGTGGCGACACTAGCAGCGTTGACGTTGTATCTCGTTCCCACTTGCGGTATTGTCTATGCAAGCATCCTTGTCACTCATTTGACAATCAATTGTGCATGTGTGTGTGAATCCCTATATTACTATACTGGTTTACTATTAGTGATAGTGCTGCCTCTGGCGGCAGAACATTGCAGTAATGTTCCCTATTGAATAACATTTTGATTAATTTTGGAGTCATGTCCACATTATTGCAAGCAATGTCGCAAATTTATCTGATCTCTGCTTATAACCATTAATTGCCTTGGCGACGGTGACGCCCAACAAATGACGAATTGAAAGGGCCTTACTTTTTTATCCGCCCCTTGTTTCGAATCAATTGCAATACACAGATACATAAATAGACGTGAAAAATTAATTATAAGAACAAGTTTAACTTTATTAAACAAAAAAAGCGGCCAAGTGCGAGTCGGACTCGCCCATGAAGGATTTCGTAAACTAATTGCGGTTTACGATTTATGACGTATTAAAAAATAAAATACTTACTAGATCTCGTTGAAACCAATTTTCGGTGGAAGTTTGCATGGTATTGTACATCATATATTTTTTTTAGTTTTATCATTCTCTTATTTTAGAAATTACAGGGGGGGGCACACATTTTACCACTTTGGAAGTCTGTCGCGCAAACTATTCAGTTTAGAAAAAATATATATTTGAAACCTCAATATCATTTTTGAAGACCAATCCATAGATACCCCACATGTATGGGTTTGATGAAAAAAAAATTGAGTTTCAGTTCTAAGTATGGGGAACCCCCAAAATTTAATGTGTTTTTTCTAGTTTAGTGTGAAAATCTTAATGCGGTTCACAGAATACATCTACTTACCAAGTTTCAACAGTATATATAGTTCTTATAGTTTCGGAAAAAAGTGGCTGTAACATATGGACGGACATACCGACATGACGAATCCATAAGGGTTCCGTTTTTTGCCATTTGGCTACGGAACCCTAAAAAACACTGTTACATAATAGGAAAGCGATATCTGGTGAGTTCCCAAGTAGGCCGAGCCTGTATCTTGGAACGAATGGAGTTATCAGTTATACCTGTTATCTATAATTAATTATAATGAATAACCAATATATAAACCATCATATGTGATATTAAAACCATCTCAGAGAATAAAGCTTCAAGTGAGCGAAATTTGCATCAAAATCGGTAGTTTCTAAGTTATCTCGATAGACAACAATGCTTTATAATAAGTACGATGTGTGGTGAACGTCGTTTTCTATATTTATAGCTTAAACTCTAATAAATAGATACACCCCGGTCTCACCGATGTAGTTAACAGTCACTTACTATTTCCAGAATGATTAATTAAGGGTTGGGTTGGGTAATTCAAACCGTCGGCATCGGTAACCATAAGTTATGTTCGTTAAAACCTTGCTGAATGGGAGTTTGGCAGTTTTCTACAGAATGACAGCTGCCGGTCCAAAGTTAACTGACCGCCCGTTTAATGTGGTTGACGCAACTCGCCCTAAATGTCCACTTGTTTTCTCGAATCGATGGAAAAATTTATCACAAAAACAAATTATTGCGTAAAGATATAGTGGAGAAGCACCAGTCTATCTCTATATACATGGCGTCCCACGCCTATGCACATGGAGGGAAAGTACCTTGAATATTGTAGATGGAACGTTTTACTGAAAGAAGACATTATTTTAATTTAAAAAACAATTTAAACTGCATTCATAGATTTTTATATAATTACATGGTTGAACCGGAAATCGAACCCACTACACGAGAAAAAAAAATACCCTGTAGTTTTGTATGATAAAACTACAGGTTATTATTTTTTATCGAAAGGCTTCATCATAAGGATTATTTTTTGCTAAATAACATAGTATCAGAAATAAAAGGAAGACCTAATTTTAACATTTGATGTGAAATTTTGATCAGAAAAATGAAAAGCTGACATTGCCGTATGGATATACAACTGACATTATCATTTTAAAGTACCTATTACTAATGAATCAGTACCCACTTGAGAAGTAGGTACGCATCATTTCCCTATTATACTTTAAGTGCATGACAAAATGATAAAGAGATACGTAATTAGAGGTACCTGGTTGTATGCAACAAATCGAGTTTATGTCCAATCAAGTTTCTGCCGTATCCTGAATCTGCCGAAAGACGCGTAAATGATTTTGTCAATGGGACATTTATTAAATTAAATTCATTAATTTCGAATTAAAAATGTTAAAATTCAGTCTTTCTTTAATTTCTGACAATATGTTATTTAGCAAAAAATTATCCCTCTATGTGGCATAGGCGTGGGACGTCCTGTATAACATTTCGACATATACATCCAGTGTCACCCGATATTTTACATGTCGCGACGAGTCAAGTATTCTCACAAATAACTTTTCTTCGATGAATTACTCGTAGTATTAACAAATATAATCATTGCTACAATCTACGTGCCAAATAAAAAAAAAACATCATCACCATCTCACCACCCTCGCTCGTGTCAGTGGAGTTACATTATATGAACTTTCTCTTTAGCTCGATCCATAAACGCACGCCTCGGTCTACCCCTGCCTCTCCTTCCTTCTATATTTCCTTCAATTTTAGTTTTTATCTATCCAAATATCATAAACCCTCCCTGATGCGTTCAAGGACCGCACATTATGACCACCATAAAAAAATACTATTTTGTTACAACAAATTTCTCATGTGTAAAAAGTTATTTGATTTTCCATATTATAACAGTCGACGATTAGCACAAATAACAGTTGTGACCCGTGTGACAATTAGTATGAAGCGTTTCGCCTGCCGCCAGCGAGGTCAATCTTTGTCTAACATTTTTGGGTGTTTATGTTCTTTAATTTTAGTTGCTCCCATACAAACATTTTTCAAATTAAATGTCATACTTTCCATTTTTCCGCGAGTAAAATCATCAATCATACCAAACAGGTAAATTATATTCAGGATTAGATATCGTCCTAAAGACCACTTCAAGTAGTTACTTGTTTTTAATGTTTCAAGACTTTCAAGTATGTAATAACTAAATTCAAAGCAGCAAAAAGGTCGCGTACACTGAAAGCAATAATAACAAACGATTATAATAAGCCAAGACTCGTCCTTTCGCCCTTCGGAATGGTCGATTGAACGAAAACAAACGGTAAGGGCTGCGATTTTGGCGGCAAGGGTACATCAGTGACCTCCAGACTGCGCCCGTCTAGCAACAAGGGCGTCACTGTGCCCTTGCACTTCACCTAACGTCCGCCCTTCGTCGCAAGGGGCACTGCTATTCTGATATATTGGGATACGTAGCTGGCGGGGCTGAATGGCGCGACGTTGTTCCGCTGTCTCTTGTAATAAAAAATACAATAGTTATCGAGGGTGCATGTTTGACGGGAAGACATGATGCAACTAATAAGTTTAGTCAAAGATTTATTTCTTATACAGCTTTCCCCCAGCGATGAATTCAACGTAGGCAGGGGCGGTTCACTCTGTGATATCGTCGCGGCGCTAAAAGTACATGCCGGCCGGCCGTCTTAGACGGCCTATTAGTGGTTGCCCGCGGATTACGAAATGCACGCGTTCGCGCTTTGCATCGTCAGTCGCCTCGTAGATATGCCTAAACCAAAAAAAAAAGCTAAAACATACTGTATTGCAGCGGGTTGTAAAAATAACGACAAAAATTCGGAACATTCGTTTTTGTACTGTACTGTTGGTATTGCAGGTACCTACTCGATACCTGTCAGAGAGGAATGGCGGCGTGTTATAAAGCTTGCTACCAACACCTGAAATGATGACCACGACCACTCTGCCAAGAGTGAAACGACGAACAAGAAGTATCGATACCTATATAACTTATGTACCCAAGGTAGCTAGGTAAATTACTACCTACTTAAAGAAGGACGGGACGTTTCTATGGTTCTGCTTGCTCCATCGGCGGCGGCTATGCGACAGTTACTCGCAGAATGCGAGAGATACGCGGGTGAGCACAATATGTCGTACAATCCTGACAAATCGGAATTCATGCTCATGGAGGCTGCGAACATGCCGACACACGTACCTCCGCTGCTGCTTAACGGTGTGCAGCTACGTCAAGTGCACGAGGTCAAATATCTTGGCCACATTCTACTGTCAAATATGAAAGATCACGCTGACATACAGAGGCAAAGACGAGCTATTGCAGTGCGAGCGAATATGCTAGCCAGGAGATTCGCTAAATGTAGCAAGGGCGTGAAGAGGCAGCTATTTCTGAGCTTCTGTACCAGTGTGTACACAGTAGAATTGTGGTCAGATTTTACATGCGCTGCCGCTCGAGACATGCGTATATTCTTAACATACAACTATTTTAACAGCAAGAATATGAATAATCTTTTATAGGTACTCATTTACGTAACCTATCAAATTAATCGCGAAACAAACAATATAGGCAAATAATTCAGATGAACATTGAAGTCTATTTTTGCATAGTTAGGTACCTATCAATTTTGTTTGAATTAAAACATAACACATTGTTGACGCTCAATTTAAAATGTGTTCAATCAATGAACAGCCATAATTATACTATTACGAGTATACTAACGTATAATTTAATAGGTCGAGCAGGCGTCAACCCTAGTTGGCTAATGTTTGGCGTACCTAAACAGGGAATTTGTGAACAGAGAACCTTCTGTACGTAGTACTATTAGGTACTTATTCTGTGACGTAGGTAAGAATATTTTTAGAATTACACAAAACAACAATTACAAAGCGACATAAGAATTTATGTAATGCCGATCCAGATCTATTGAAAAAACAAAAGAATGTGGTAAAACTGGTACACGTATAAATAGAAACAAATACATGGTGATTTTCTATCGGTGCAGTCTCAAAATATTAATAACCACTAAACTCTCACTCCAACCGTGACAATGAATTGTACCCAGGAAAAAAAGAAACCTAACGTTATATTTTTACTAAGGCGGGCGGGCGCAAACGTTCGGTTTCCGCGCAAGGTTTCCGGATTCGGTTTTCGACTTACAGCCCTCTAGAGCGATAATTATTGTTCGGTAAACGCCTGCGAGCGCTATATGTCGAAAACAGAATCCGAAAACCGTACGCGGAAACCGAACGTTTGCGACAAATGAGTGACATGTTTATATTCATTAAGGGGGTTCGATTGCCATACAAAACGTTATTTGACATTCGTAGGCTAACGGCGTGATATTTTAAGAAACTTATGTAACAAACTTTCATAAATTGGCTTCCCATTTGCGCCAAATTCCCCCTTTCCTAGAATAAACTTACATAAACTAGATTAATTTGAGAAATTGGTTTGTCACGTGATATTTTGGGAAAACTATTTTTCTCAAATTAATCTAGTTTATACAAGTTTATTCTAGGAAAGGGGGAATTTGGCGCAAATGGGAAGCCAATTGATGAAAGTTTGTTACATAAGTTTCTTAAAATATCACGCCGTTAGCCTGCGAATGTCAAATAACGCTTTGTATGGCAATCGAACCACCTTAATATGAAACTTTATTATTTAGTGTCAAATGTCAAAATGACAAATGACAGCATATGCCAGTGTATAATATAGAGATGTTATATTATAACCACCCTAAGAAACTTAGAAATACACTCATATGTAAGTAGTACTTATATTGTCATTCGTAAACGAAACACTCTCCTTACGTTAAAATTAAATGCAGCAAAATAACGCATACGTATTTTGATATATTTGCAATAATAAAACTCAGTACGCTACGCACATAAAACATTACCTACTTATTAAAATGCAATATTAATATTGGATCAATATTTTCAACATTTTCCATTTCACAATCTGAGTTGTACTCAGACGTGTCATCGTCGGTATTATTTTCATTGACGTGAATGGCAATACTATCAATATGATCAATATGATCATCCATCGAGTGTTCTTGTGAACGATATTCATTTTCACATATTTGATGGCATGATCACAAACTTTCTTCCATTCATCCGGGCCAATCATATACATTTTTTCTTCAATCAATTTCTTTAAGTACTGTAGTCATATTCATGTCTATGATAATTTTTAATACGTAACCTTTTATAAATATAACCAAAACTACAGCGAATATATGAATTGCGTAATCTAGTAGCCACTCTATATATATATGTATATTAGCTGCTGAATGCGACATACCCCTACGGTGTACGATGGGTACTGAAGCTAATAATTGAGAGAGCACGATAAATACGAAGTTTTCCTATAAAACTCGATGGAAACTAATTAATCTAATTATGCACTACATCTATTACTATACATACTCGAAAATAATTAATAAAATAATACATTATTTCAAAATACATGTGGGTGAATTGCAAAAAAATTGTACACAGTTAAAAGCCTTAATCTAATCTACGCTTTAACTTTTTTCCATTGTGTAACGGCAATTACCCATACATTTTATATGGGTAACTTTCGTTACACAATAGAAAAAAGTTAAAGCATAGATTAGATTAAGGTCCTTAATTATGTACAATTTTTTTGCAATCCACCCATGTACCTATCGCAAATCAATAGATAAGTATTCTACTTTTTAATCAGTTATATTTTTAAATAGACTATCTATTCTATTCTATATTTTTAAATTTCTTCATTCGTTAAATTATGCCGAGACTGAAGCTATCTTTAATATCTAAGTTAGTCTCTAAGTATAAACTTTTCAATGTAAAATATTTTTTCTTACTCCTCCAAATGTAATAAATATCTGTGGTAACTTATTTCTGATGTTTAAAAATTAACTGGTTCTCCACGATACAGGCGTAGCCTAGTGTGGGGACCTCTGGTAACTATGTAAAACTCATTCAAAATCAAAATCAAAATCAAATCAAAATAATTTATTTCAGTAACTTATAAATACGTATACAAGTATCTGTGCTGGTGCCTCTTTTTAAGTATATAATATACTTGTGCTAAGAAGATCACCGCTCTTCCACATGTTGTGACTTAGGTGTATGCATAACTTAAAATATAATGTATATAATAAGTAAACATTTTATATTATACTATGTGGTAAGTGTGTGCGCGTGTGTGTGTGTGTGTGTGTGTGTGTGTGTGTGTGTGTGTGTGTGTGTGTGTGTGTGTGTGTGTGTGTGTGTGTGTGTGTGTGTGTGTGTGTGTGTGTGTGTGTGTGTGTGTGTGTGTGTGTGTGTGTGTGTGTCACATTTAATATACAGGTCTCTGAAGTAAATTTTCAATATCAAAATAGCTTTTGGTTTTTAACCATACTGTTAACTTAGATTTACACTCATGCGTGGTGGAGGAATACATATCTATGTGCTTATTTATAAGATTATACAGGTTGGCAGATTGTGCTGCTTGTTGTCTCCTTGCAAATGCAGATTTCACTGTGGGAGTGTGGATAACTTTAGTTCTTTTCCTACGTGTACTTGTTGTTTCCGGTGTATATGTGGTTGTCTTGTGTGTCTTTATGATAAGGCTAAATATATATAATTTTCTTACAGATAATAAGTCACAGAGTGTATAAAGTTTGTTTGTGGAAAATCTGTACGGTTTGAAAAACATCACTTTTAGAAGTGCCCTTTGAGCTCTCTCAAGCTCAAGAAATTTGGTCTTAGTTGCACCACCCCATATAGGGATACAATACGCAAGGACTGACTGGGCCAGTGATATGTAAACTTGATTTAGTACGGTCTTCGTTACTACGTGCCTAAGATTTTTAAAGACCCAGATAAGTTTACGAATTCTGCCCATAATACTCTCAGTGTGCAAGTGCCAGGTGAGTCGTTGGTCGACCATAACCCCCAGGTATCTAGTGGATTCTACCTTCTCGATGGCTGGGCAGGCACAGATGGTTTGCGTGTTGTGGCAAGTATGGATCCTGATTGAGAAGTCTGTGTCTGGTTGCGTACGATTATAGTTTGTGAAGCAAACGTAGTTAGTTTTAGTTGTGTTTAGGGTAAGAAGATTTGTTTGTAGCCATCCGGCAATTTTTGTGAGGCCACTTTCTGCGGATAGGCGCACTTCCTCCCATGTATCCCCTGAGAATACCACAGCAGTGTCGTCAGCATATGTGAAAACGGTTCCCGCCTCAATACGCATGTTACATAGCTGATTAATGTAAATAAGGAAGAGTGTAGGGCCTAGAACACTACCCTGTGGTAATAAGGAAGAGTGTAGGGCCTAGAACACTACCCTGTGGTAGAATTCTGTTTAAATAAATGACTTTTTTACTTTTTTTTTTTACTTTACTTATTCAACTAACAAACAAACTAGAATCAATGTTCGCTATACATATAAACGAGTTGTAAAATTATACAGAATTTATAACTTGAGATTATTTTGTATGCAAATCGTAATTGCATCCGTAACGAGGAAGTGCAATTATATTGTCAGTCATCAAATTTGCTGCATAATAATACTTTTAATACCAAATGTCGCTTTCTCTTGTTATGAACGTTTACGTGACATGTTTACTAGTCGCGTCTCGTTACGAGTCATCGTTAGTCAGCCATAAAGTTTCACCGAAAATGGTTTAGCATATCCTCTCGGTGAGCAGCAAACGAGCACGAGGGACGTTGACGGAGTAATTTGAAAATAATTACGTTTCACGCCAACAAATTAACAGGTTACTGTCTAATGAAAGTAATGAATTCTTTCATTAGTTCGATACCTAAAGTAAATTACATTTTAATTAACGCCCATTAAGAGTAGACATACACTATTTATGCAGCCTTAGACATGCGTGATTTTAGCATATTATGTTCGTTTTATTTCTTACTATTTTGAAGTACAATTTATGAATGAACGATGTTCTATTAAAATAAACCGGACAAGTGCGAGTCGGACTCGCCCACCGAGGGTTCCGTACAAAATTAAAAATGTATAGTTTCAGATTGTTCCCTGTAGTTGTAGTATACGACGATATTACTTGCGAAATTTGATAGCTAGGTCAACGGAAAGCACCCTGTAAATTTTGATTCCATTGAGAGTGTCGAAATCTAGCTACCCTTTTTACGGCATAAACGGCTGTTTCCTTTTTTTAACGTTAACTTAGAAGTTTGATTTTTTTCACAGCCTCAAGGGACTGGAGACTTGAGTATATCCTATAAGGGTTAATTTATTCCTCTTCAGGTACGGAACCCTACAAAACAACACCTACGTCATAGAACAGTTTGGCATCTTACGGATGATAATGCATAAATCGCAAAATGCACGAGAACCGAATTGTGCCGTAAACCGTAAACCAATAAATAACCTGCACGCTCTGATAGTATATGTACGTGTACAGAGCAGCGCGTTGAACGCAATGCGATCGGATTTGTATTAAATATAATACTTTCGCACTAAACTTGTAACTTTAAAAACAAAAACAAGTTAACTGTCTCGAGGGCCATATCTTTTTATAACCATGAGCAACAACTGAGAAAATTACTCAACAGTCTGAGTAGGTCGCGTTTCGCAATAAACTCCAATAAAATCTTACGATTTCTACGTAGAAGACAACATCTTTTTACGTAGAAGGGTCAACGGACCATTTCCTTGACATTCCAGCATTACACTCATATAAGGATAAGACTTAAACCGGCCAGGTCTTAATAGCCACAGAACGAGATAACGTTTCGCAACATGCCGTAGAAGGAGGTGTTGCGCAAATCCGTGACGTCACCGTTCGGTTCCGGCTTCACTTTCGCGAGGCACTTTCACCCGCCAGTGGCGCCGGCGGCGGCCCGGGCAGGAGTGCACAGCCTTTGGACTCCTATACAAAACAGCTCCATCATATATAATGGCTTTTTGTGACGTAATAGCTTAGCACCTCGTTATCTTGTATTACTACATATCACCAAAAAAAACCTCAAGAGACCGCAGTAAGCTCGGCCGAAGTTCAACTTCCCATACAAACAGAGTTTCGTTCTCATTTTAAAACTACGGGTTGGATTGTAATGAAACTTTGCATATACAATGACATGAAGTTTATCTAGGTCTGTAATTAGTTTAGGCTCCAGTTTATAAAACAAACGAAATACGGCAAAAACACGTTTTGTATGAAAAACTTAAATTTGCTGTATTTTTTTTACCATGGTGTCTGAAGCTACATAAACTAATTACAGACCTGGATGGTACTTAACTTATTCTAAGTAAAATATTTCAGAGTAAACTAGCTAGTCGTTTTAAAATGAGAGCGTAACTACGTTTGTATGGAGAATCGAGCTTACTGCGGACTCTTAAGAATGAACATTATTGATGTTGATAATATTCCAAGAAACTATTCCTATAAGTTAGTATTAATTAACAAGTTTATTGACATAAAGTAATATATATACTAGAGCTATGTAAGTTTTTAAGAAAGCATAACACATTATTTCTAGACCAACAGAAACCGGCTACCTCAAACCTACGTCCTAGAGATAAGATTCAAATTCCAGCATCTAAAATAAAAATGCACGCCTCTAGTCCCCACGTAATGTGTATGGTGTACAATAAAGTTCCAAAGATTATAAGGGACGAAGAGAACAATATAGTACATTGTGCATTAAGGGGCGTAAGAAGGGGATTACTAACGAGAGTCTATTAGAAGCCCGACGCCAAAGGCGGAGGGCTTTTAATGAGTCGAGTTTGTAATCCCCTTACTGCCCGTGATACACACAATGTTTTTCATCACATTTGCGAGGAAATAAATAACTACAAAAGACAGAAAAATCTAAGTTTCATACAACCGCACCACTCAAAAATGTTTAATGTATCTTTAAAACAATTCAATGTAAAAAGTTTGCACTTTCATAATATACCAGCTTAGAATAATAACGCATAGAAGGATAGTTTCATACGGCCGACGCGCCAAGCGTGAGGCATAAAATGGATTCATGTAGTTGTGATCAACTCGTATTCACACGCGTCAATACGCACACAAACGCCCCAATTTTGTTCCACCGATCGGCGTACTGGGCCATTTATGGCCGAGTTTTAGTGGCCTCACCGTTGCACGTGAACTGCGTTTCTAGGCGTTATTATTCTAAGTATACCAGCTGCCCGCGCGGCTGTGCCCGCGTATTGCAAAGAACGCATATAAACCCACGGGATAAAATATAGCCTGTAATACAACCATCCATAAAGTCCGTTCTACAGTTTTAAAGTCGGAAAGCTGTTCCGGAGATTACCCATTACATACAAACTTCCAAAGCTATAATCCCACAGACTTTTCCTCATTGTAATATTAGTATAGATAATATCGGTTTTAATAGTCGTCACTGGTTGTCGACCACTACTATAGGCATTATCATTCGGCGGGTGACAATCGATGAGCAACCAAAACAAAGTCGATAATTTATTCGGCCAACACGCCGCGGTGACCATGCAATTCTAAAGTTAAGACTAACTTTATTTAATGTTATTGCTCGAAATTAATAAGAAACTAGTGTTTTGTAATTTTTATATATTAACGGCACCGAAAAAATGTTTAAGTTTGTGTGTCTGAAAGAACACAGAATAATGTTTAAGTTGCTCCTAAACTTCAACCATATTAAACTAAACAACCATTAAATAAGTAAAAATATTGTAACATGAAAAGAAAGATACTGATAAAAGGGTCGAAGATATTTCCTGTCAAAATTGAAATGAGATTGAACTTCACATGGTTGTTTGACTACGCTTGTGTACATTTATTTCATACTAAACTATAACGCTACCATTGGTTTGTTTTCGGCTCGATACAGTTTATGTAGAGTTTAAGGCTAGGTGTGCAGGCCTTCACTGGTTTTGTTAATTAAAGTTCGGATCTGAGAGAAATAAATACTTGTGTATACTTTTTTCCAATAAAATGGCGTGCTCCCGAATATTTCAATCATAATCATAAGACATGCTTGGACATTTATATGTTAATTATTATTCGCTATTTACTCGATTAATTGTATTTTCATCACACTTGCTCATAAATGGTGTTATTCCTTGCCTATATACAGAAAGACAATGGCCTAAATTGTTCCCGCGGGAAATAATGGCCCATGGGAAGTAATGAGCTTGTGTGTGATCTGATTGGTTAAAAGCAAATCAAACAAATTGGTTGGCAAATCTAGTTGGCCGCGCGTCACAAGAATTCTTCTCTGTGATTGGTTGAAAGAAATCTAGCAGGCCGTGGGGCGCCACGCCCCGCCCAAATCTGTATGTGAAGTTGTCAATTTCGTTAATTTTTGATTGGTGCGGTTGTATGAAACTTAGATTTTTATGTCTTTTGTAGTTATTTATTTCCTCGCAAATGTGATGAAAAACATTGTGTATAACACGGGCGTAAGAATATTGCAAACTCGAGTCATCAAACGCCCTCCGCCTTACGGCGTCGGGCTCCTGATAGACTCTCGTTTGCAATATTCCTCATACGCCCCTTGTTAAACAATGTACTATTACTAAATAGCGTTTGGATTGGGATACTGGCGACAGTATTTATTATACTACGGTGCCAAACAATTCAAACAGACATAATACCTGATGGTAAGCTGACACCGTAGTTGCCGACCATATAATTCATTATTATTATTCATTTAAGGAATCGTTATTTTGACAACTAGATACAAATCCAGAAAAAGTTGTTTGAATGTGGTCACCCTATGATTGTTACAGAGACAACATGTACGGACTACTCGGGCATCGCGTAGCCGAATTTCACCGGATGCGTGAGTGAACATGTGACCAATATGCGGTCCGTACCTACATTGAATGACAAATTTTCGCGTTACATTTAATTACAATATTAGTATTACCTTCATCATAAGGAGGGTAACGCCGGTAACGCTTACTGAAGTCATCCTCCTAGCGTTATTCCCGGTTTTGCCCCATCCCAAGATTTGGCATAGGCACTAGTTTTATGAAAGCGACTGCCATCTGACCTTCCAAACCAGAGGTAAAACTAGACCTTCTTGGGATGAGACTGGTTTCCTCATGTTTTCCTTCACCGAAACGCTAACGGTAAATATTCCGTATATAAGTTCCGAAAAACTCATTGGTACGAGCCGGGATTCGAGCCCACGACCGCCGCTTGACAGCCGCATGCCTGAACCACTAGGCTACCATAGCTCTTAAGGGGCTACCCGAGGTTTTCATCGATTTTTGACTAGTTTTGAATCGATACAAATATTTTTGCACTACAGATAGAATTATAAGGCAAACGGCTATCGATTCTTCAATCTTTAATTTCCATTTTGGTCTACAATATTTTGAAAGAAATGGATAGTTATTTTTTTATGATTTTTTTAAACATTGTCTAAAAATACACCTTTTTAGGGTTCCGTAGCCAAATGGCAAAAAAGTGAACCCTTATAGATTCATCATTCGTGTCTGTCTGTCCGTACGTCACAGCAACTTTTTTCCGAAACTAAAAGAGCTATACTGTTGAAACTTGGTAAGTAGATGTATTCTGTGAACCGCATTAAGATTTTCACACAAAAATCGAAAAAAAACAGAAAATTTGGGGGGTCCTCATACTCAGAACTGAAACTCAAAAAAAAATTTTTCATCAAACCCATACGTGTGGGGTCTATCTATGGATAGGTCTTCAACAATGATATTGAGGTTTCTAATACCTATCATTTTTTTCTAAACTGAAGTGTTTGCGCGAGAGACACTTCCAAAGTGGTAAAATGTGTGCCCCCCCCCCCCCCCTGTAACTTCTAAAATAAGAGAATGATAAAACTAAAAAAAATATATGATGTACATTACCATGCAAGCTTCCACCGAAAATTGGTTTGAACGAGATCTAGTAAGTAGTTTTTTTTAATACGTCATAAATCGTAAACCGCCATTTATTTTACGGAACCCTTCATGTGCGAGTCCGACTCGCACTTGGCCGCCTTTTTGTTATAAGATTGCTGTGAAAAATCTAACATATACGAAATCTACATAATATTTGGGTTCGTCTCTGATGTCTCTATTAACGTGTGTAGGTGTAAGGGCAAAAGAGATAGCATACTGAATAGATACATGTGAAAGAGTAGGACATTAGAAGTATTAGAGTGAGACAGTTAACTATACATCGTTATGTGAAAGACAAGGAAAGGAGATTAAGAAATAAAAGAGATTACCAAGATGTCCGTTGTTTAATGGAACGCCTTTACATGGCGCTGCGACAAAAACAATTGAAATTAATTAATCCCATGGATTAATTATAAAAATAATGTGGTAAAAGTATTAAATTCAGTTACTAAAATGTTAATAGCGTAAAAGTTCCGCGAAATATAAGTAAATCAGCTTGATTCGAAGAGATTAGAGTTTTAGTGTGCTCATACGTTTCATGCAGCACCCGGCACGTTTAGCCGCAGGTACCACGTTCAGGTACAGATCTACTTCTTTTCAGCAATAACACGCAAAATGGAAGGCCTAGAAAGCGAAAGTTTCCAAATTTACACGAAGCATCAGTTAGAAGAGGAACTAAGGTTACGTTATTTACCGACATCTGGAACGAAAGCAGAACAAATAAAAAGACTTATAGAGGACAACGACAAGAAAATAAAAGATGGAACAATCGAAACGTTACAACAAGAAAAAGTTCGCCGTCAATCTCAAATTATGGAAATGGCAACAATGAAAGAACAAATTCGTAAGTTATCATCACAAATTCGACCAGGTACGTCAAACAATTCCGACAACGAATACGACACCAATAATTTAACTGCAGTTTTGAGTCAATTAGCACAAACTCAAGAGCTAATTGCACAAAAAATGTCACCAACATTTCAAGTATTCTCCACGAGTGACACAAGTAACGCAATACCATTATTCGGTGGCAATCGCACCGAAAATGCAGTAGACTGGATCAAACAGGTAGAACGAATAGCCGCATTAGCTAACTGGTCTGATAATTTGACTTTAGTCAACGCGTCTATGAGACTTAGGGGTCCGGCTTCCAGTTGGAATGCTGTGGTAGGGAAAAGAATTGAATCATGGTCAGAATGGAAAATTCTAATTAAAGACAGATTTAAAATGAAAATGAGTTTTGCAGAATTCATACAGTATCAAAATAAAAGAACTCTTAGAGCTTCAGAAACCATAACAGAATATATATACATTAAAAATGCTATGCTTGAAAAATCCCCCAGTACTGTTACAGATACCGACAGAGTTTCACTCATCCTGGAAGGCATACAAGACATGAGATGGTCCACGCCTTTGGCAGTACATTGCTGTGAAGACGTTGAAACACTGATCAACCATGCCTCGGCCTTGGATAACATCAGGAAGGTACAACGCCAGGTTTTTGAGCGTCAGGACACCGTGAGTAAACAAAATTTTGACAAGAATAGAAGCACTTTCATATCAAAATATAATCCAGGCACAGATAAAATAGAAGAACAAACATGTTTTCGTTGCAAACAAAAAGGACACATTTCATACAATTGCACGATGCAACCACAGACATACAAAACAAACGAAAAAAATTCAAGACCACATCATAACTACCATGAGACCCCAAGTACATCAACAAATACAAAAAGTTCAACATTTAGAGAAAAACCAGTCAATAAACAAGTAAATTGTATACAATGTAATGAACCCAGTGTGACATTGATTCCAGTTACAGTGAATGGCAGCATACAAGTAAATGCACTCCCAGATTCAGGCTCGGTAATCACATTGATGGACAAGAAAGTACTACCAAGTGACCTACAGGTATACCCATGGCAAAAGGGATCATACAAAGTAGCAGGGAACATGTTCACGCCAATTGGATGGATGTCAGCACGAGTACAGGTAGGAAAAATTGATTATGTTATGCCACAAGTAGCTATTTGTGAGAATTTACCCGTGGAAATGATAATTGGAAAGGATTGGCAATATGCACTTTATGCCAGGATTATACATGAACCAGATGGCAGAATATGTATAATTACACCCTCACACACAGAGTATTTCCCAAATTCAATGCAAAACGACACTGCCATAGCTTGCTGTATAAATACTAGACCAAACAATGAACAAGAAATAGTAATCACAAATGAAGGTAATGAAAAGGTTTTGAAATTAGTAGAACAGTATTCAGATATTTTTAAAAGCACTAACAATGACATCGGAGAATTTCAAGACATAGAATTGGAAATAAAACTACAACATGAAAAACCAATTAAATCTCAACCATACAGACTTCCAGAGCCAGAACGTGCCATAATTGCAAAACCCTTGAACAAACTTTTAAAAAAAAATAATGACTTGACCATAGAGCAGAAACAACAAAACAAGAAAAACAAATTAACTTTGACAGATAACCAACAAAACGCGTTCGTATCACTGAAGACATTGATAACAACACCATCCCCAATATTGGCTTATTTTCAACAAGACTCGGAAACAATAGTGGAAACTGACAGTTCATATCAGGGAATTGGTGCTTGTCTGATTCAAATACAAGACGGAGAGAAAAAAGTAATTGAATATGCCAGTCGAGGTTTGAAGGACGCTGAAACTAGATACCACATACATGGAAAGCAAAATTGTATCGCAGATCATCTATCTCACTACCCTATAGAAGACATTTACATGATGAAAATTTCAACGAACGAAGACAAGTTGAAACAAGCTCAAAGTAAAGACAACTACATCAAATTATTCAACTCAAAATTACAACAGGATCCAATTACTCACCATTTGCAACAAGTAAGACAAAAATACAAATTAGAAAATGGAATATTATTGTATGTCAACAATGAAGAATTATACAACAAAGAGAAAATTGTTGTGCTACAGAATTTAAGATCATCAATACTAAAATTGACACATGATGACAGTGGACATTTAGATTTCAAAACAACATTATCAAGAATAAAAAGAAATTACTGGTGGAAAACAATGCACAAAGATGTCAAAAATTACACAAAATCATGTATAGTTCGTGCAAGCACCAACAGAAGAATAACATTATATGAAATACAAAATGTCAAACACCCGTCAAAGAAAAAATAGTACATGTTCTAGCATTAAAATCATTATCAAAACCACCATTCGTAGATTCCTTTTCAGCTTTTTCAGAAAAAATTTACCAAGTAGATGACCATTGTGATGACCAGCCAAATGATGACAACCGCGGTGATGATGCCAAAAAAACTCCCACCCAAATTACATATGTGACGAGGAGATGCCGCATCACGAGGAAGCCATTCAAGTATGATGAATAACTAAATTGACCTATAAAGACATAATTTATGATTGTTACTCCATGTTACCTTATAATCTATTAACGTAAGTAATAGACATCACTTTGCACCAATAAATTAAATGTACTAAATAAATAGAGCCCAAAATACATTAAATTATATAATTTCTATTATACAGTAAATGCAGTTTAAACAGAATGAAAAAAAAAATAAAAAATAAGGTATATTTAAAGCAGATTTTGCGAAGCGCCAGATGGTATACATATAGTTTTTGTTGTAAATATGTACAATTGTAAATAAAAAATTTAAATAATTAGGAATATGCATGTAAAACGGAAAGCATATAAGAGAAAAGTTGTTCAAAGGTAAATAAGATAAAAACATAAAAAGATATAAAAAAATGCATGACTAGATATAGAGATCAATGTAAATATAAGTAGGTACATAATGAAATACTTGTATATAGTAGATTTATTTATTGCCTGTTATGAAGTCTGTTTTACAGGGATCATAATAAATAAGTTTACTAGAATTAGTTTGTAAATAATTATTAAAATGTATGTACATAGCTAAGTAAGTTTAGAAAGTGTAACAACTTAAAATATTAAGTAAAAACCATATAAAAATGTATAAATTACAGAAAAAGACAAAAAAAAGATAAATAAAACAAGGTATGTGTAAAATAATAGTTTATTAAGAAAAATCATTGTATATTTTTAAAGTTTATGATAGAAGAAACAAAAAATCATTGTAAATAAGAACAAAATTCCATAGGCTTGGATACCTATTTCACAGTAGGTCGCAGACATGATAAGTTTAATTAATAAAAATAATAATAAAAATGCAGTTCATAATTTATAATACTAAACAATATTGTACTGCAAGCCCATTTGTTGTTGTAGAAGTTGTATGTAAGTAATACAATAAAATGAATTGTAGTAATGTTTGAAACTATATATCACAAAATTTAGGAATTTGAGGTTCAAACATTAAAGTAATATTAAAAATTAAAATTGTAAAAATTGTAGTGATCATTCCAAGAACATGTAAGGAAATGTAAAATTTGAAATTAAATATTTAAATTAAACAATTAATTTCGAAATTTTAAAGGGCATGTAAGGGCAAAAGAGATAGCATACTGAATAGATACATGTGAAAGAGTAGGACATTAGAAGTATTAGAGTGAGACAGTTAACTATACATCGTTATGTGAAAGACAAGGAAAGGAGATTAAGAAATAAAAGAGATTACCAAGATGTCCGTTGTTTAATGGAACGCCTTTACATAGGGCGTCATTTTAAACTAATTAACACAAAAGTGATCGCCAAAAGACCTGTTTTTTGGCCTAAAATTGTTCAACTTTGATGCCAAATATCTCGAATGTTTGAATGTTTCGATGTTTGAAGTAAATATGGGACACTATATTGCTTAAAACATGTTTTTGCCAATATGATAAGCTACAAAAAACATTAGACAAGTAAGGGATTCAGATCGAAGGTCATTGGCGTATAGGATCCACTTAACGCTGACTGAAGTACTTAGTGAGAAACATAACATAGGTTACCTAACTACACCATCAGATCCCGAGTCGGCGGCTCGGATGGAGCATGCCAAGTACTCTGGCTTGGAGCCAATCTACGACTTTGTGCCAGTGGCGGTGGAGACTGCGGTACCTTGGGTGCGGAGGCCAAAGACTTCATACGGAATTTGGGTCGGCGGCTTAGGGATAGGGGCTGCGATGATCCTCGTTCCGGATCGTTCCTGGCTCAACAGATTTCTTGGGCCATTCAGCGTGGCAACGCCGTCAGTGTCATGGGAACTTTCGGGCCACCATCGACCCGGGGCGGACATTTTTGTTAGTTTAGATTAGTACGTATTGTTAACGAAGCCTGTTGCGGATTCTATCATTGTTAGGTAAGTGCCTAAGGAGATTTGTTGTTGTACACTTCACGAAGCCTGCGTTGCGGATATTTTAAGTTTTATGTAATCATTCTTGTTTCTTGAATAAATGACATTGGACAACAGTAAACAAAGCCATAAGTAGTGGACTAGTTATGTTATTGTACAGTCGATATCAAAGAAGTATACATTTTTCGCCTTATTGCAATAAAATAAGGTGCAAAAGTGTAAACATATATTTGACGCCGACTGTACTGCCGCTATTTCAACGGTGGATATTGTAAAAAAAAAAAATGAAGTACCAATAATTCTGTGACTGTAGTGATGTAGGTTACAAATCCATCCATTTGTGTCCCAGAATTTAGTTTTTTTCTGTTGTAAGTATGATATTTCTACGTATATCCGCATCGATTTAGTGCAATTTATTAAAAATTGAAGTCCCATTTATCGGCATCAATCGGCTAGGCCTCAATAAAAAGTTTTTTAGCTTTCCTTTCCCGACAAAAACGGAATTAACGCCGACGTCAAAACAATCAATTAATCGAGTACAAAAAGGTTCCATAAACATTCTCTCCTATAGACGGCAACGGAGCACTACAAATAAAACAATTAACTATCGGGACGGCTGTCTTCCCACACTTTCTAACGCCATTGTATACGAGTGAGACAATCATATCTTCAACAGATTTTATTGTCATGCAGTAGTCACGATATTATTTTTATAGGAAACCGGGATTCGTCTGCGTTGTATTAATTTTCATTTGGAACATCACGATTTGTGTCGTATAATAAAGTTTCTTGAGTAAAATAAAGCTACAAACAACGTCGGTTGTTTATACAGTCTTGATCTATAGAAGAAACATTTATCGTTAAGGTAATCTGATGAGCAGGCCTCGGAGTATTTGTAGCACGGTAAGACTAAAGTATGCTATGGAGTCGTTGTAAGCATTAAAATTAAATTTATACACATACTCATCCTCATTTATTTAATTCATTAAATAACAACATGTTTAGTCACTTTTTTTTCAAAATTAGATTTTGATGTCAAAATGATGCGCTCGTTATGAACTATTGCGTGACATTCAAATCTCATTTTGAAAAAAAAAAGTGACAAGACATGTTCTTTCCGTGGACCCTCATATTATTTTTTATTCGTCAATAAAGATCTATAGTGGTGTATTTTTATAGGTATTATTTATATAATGAATTACATTTTTAGGTTAATAAATAAATGAGGATGAGTATGAGTATAAATTAAATTTTAATGCTTACAACGACTCCATAGCATACTTTAGTCTTACCGTGCTACAAATACTCCGAGGCCTGCTGATGAGGCAATAACATTAAGTTCCTTCCCTTCTGCAATCCTAGTTCCATATTTTCATAATTCTGTTTGCTTTTTATTGGTGTAGCATCGTACAGTCAGCGTCAAATACTCTGGAGCAGCCAAAGTGGCCAAATAGTTCGGTACACCATACTAAATATATGGTGTACCGAACTATTTGACTAGTTTGGTTGCTATAAAGTATTTGACGCTGAGTGTACAAAGCAATCATTTGTATGAATCTGACACGACTTCCTACTCGCGGTGAAGAAATGGCATCGTTTGAACGTTAATAGCAGCTATTTAATTAAGCGCAGACAAGTAAATATAATGACAAGTTAGCTCAGTTAAATAAACGGAAAAAAAGTTGCGCGTGACAATAAGCAGACAATTGAGACAATCAAAGTATTCCACAATTATCGAAAGCGAGCTCCACGGGCCGCAAGGCGCGCGAGGTCACGACGACTAGACGATTGCTAGATATAATCAAGTAACTTTGTCGCCTGAAAGTACGGGGTCGTTTGCGTCAAATCCGGTAGTTCTTATATTTAGCAGACTTGTTCATAGTGTTGGCCCAATGAATAATCCAAGTTTGTGAACCGAAACTTCATAGTATCATGAATAAAAACTATTATGACAGCGTTCCACTTCGCTCATTAGTTTTCACGATGGCGAGCTCTGAACACAAGAAACGTGAAATTATTTTGCGCAAACATACTGAAAATCCCCATTTAAGGCGCTCTTATTAGACGATATTTAGGTATTTGCGGAGGTGAGGCAGACGGAGCGGGAGACGCGCGTCCCGCGCACCCCGCTAACGGCCTTATTCTGTTGGCATCCGTATTCGGCTCGTTTTTGCGGATCATACGATCAAATGTTTGTCTTCTTGAATAATTGTTTTATTTTTCAAATCTTGGTTAATTTGTGTAAGATTGTCCCCAAATATTTATTGTTTATTTATTTATTTAAATCTATTTTTTTTAAGAAAATAAGGAATAATAGGTAGTTACAGTTCTTAAGTACATCGTAGTATGATGACATCAATTATGGACACTTACTTTCCAAAGATATGTTAGTACAGATTTCTTCATCATCAATCCACCTATCGTTTTCCCAGTTCCTATGTGGGTGCTTCCGTTTTCCAAATACGTAGAACTGATAAAATAATAGTACATCTTCACTTCCTTAGGGTGAACGTCACCAATTATGGATTGTACTAATATATTACAGGTTTTTTAAACCGAAATAAAATCGATTACTTCTATAGGTAAAGTTATAGCGCCGGTTAACACCCGCTTAAGAAACCATCAAAAATAATAAACAAATAGCTATGTTCATCTATTTATCTCCTGGCAAATTATATTATTACCATGTATGTCTTTCCCGCTCACGGGACAATGATGTCCCGGACCTTTGGGAGGCATGCGTGGGGCTAGGTACCTACAAAGTACCAACGGAGCCAACACGTAGAGGCCCTTTTGACAATTTAATGAAATGCAAGGAGTATTATTACCATAATTATTACCTTTGTTACATAAGTATGACTGACTGATCAAAAACTGGATAATTAGACCACTGTTAGTCAGAAGAGCATTTTATTATACAGGGTGGTTATTTTAAGACCAGCAAGTTCTTCAGTACATGACTATATCTATTAAAAAATGTAATTTGACCAAACATCATATAAAAATAACAAATTCAATTTGTCTCTTAAATACCTAAAAGTGTTATGTCACTGCGCTCGCGCGGCGCGTGCTACCTACCATGCTACCTCGACCAGCGGCCACACCGCGATGGACCTTGATACTCTCAACAAGCCAACAAGATTGGACTTATACTTGGCTCTATACTCCAGGCAAAATACGGTTTCGAAAATCATTAATTTATAATAGCGTTTTTTTGTATATTTCATTTTTAATCGTTATTCTAAGATGCTTTACACAAGAATCCAACAAATTTTCCAACCGGAAGTAATTATATAAATATAAATTAAGCTTTAATTGTCTTTTTTTGTTTGATTTATATTGAATTTTTTAAAGCAAATGTAAATTTAGGTAAAAGCCTCCTCGATCTCATGCCATTTTTTTCGGTCTTTAGCCAACTGCATCCAGCTAGGTCCGGCGACCTCAGTTATGTCATTGGTCCAACGTCTTCGTCGTCTACCTTTCCTTCTTTTGCCTTTCGGCCCTGACCAGTTTGTTGCTTCCAGTGCCCATCTTTTCTCCTAATATCTGGCGATATATGGCTTTTACCCGAATGGGGTCCATATAAGAAAGAAAAAATGGCATAAATCTTTTAGATTTAGTAAATATGTACTAACACAAACAATATGGAATAAATAAAGCTTAAATAAATATATATATATATATATAAACTAGCTGTTGCCCGCGACTTCGTCCACGTATAACATGTTATCGTCTAAATGTTTGTTTAAGAAATTTAAATGTTTGTTTAATAAAAAAAAACATTGAAATTAGTTTTGTACAGTCAGCATCAGATAGTTAGTAGCAGCCTAGGTAACCAAATATATCGCAACACGTCTTTGTTACTATAGGTGTAAGGATGTGTTACGATATATTTGGCTACTTTGGCTGCTACTAACTATATGACGCTGACTGTACCTAGTCTTTAAGTAAACAGTCTAAAACCGAAGTTACAAATCCCTTACTTTAAACATGTCTTGCTCTCCATACAAACTAGAAGAACTGTATATCCTAGAAGTAGGTATTTTTGTCAAGACCAATCCAAGCATGTTCAGTAACGTTTCAGAAGGCCGCAGATTTCCGACACGTAAACAATACAAACAAAAATTGAAAACTTTGCAGGGTAGCAACAACACAGCGCTAATCAGAGGCGGAATCTTGGGAATGGCACCAAACATTTTTAATAAAATTCCAGACCGAATTAAACACTGGATATTAATAAATTTAAAAGACAATTGACTTCAGATTCAGATTCAGATTTGTTTATTATCATAATTTTACAATTGAAATCATAGTACAATGAATATACAGATAAAAATGTGTTAAAATTATAACTTGTCAGTTACAATAAAATACAATAGATGTGTACAGTTGTGTACAGAATTGTTATTATTTGTAAATAGTTTAATAATACTCATACTCATAGCATAATGCTATTACATAAAATAGAGAAAGAAAACATAATACAAATATTAACGTCAAGCTTTTAAGATCTTGTTATTTAGTCATTTGAAAGAAATTCTTGTAAACTATACAGTGTTTTTTCAAGCAATAGTTGTTTTACATGGAAGCGAAAAGAGTTGTCGTTCGTTATGGTTTTAAGGTTTGAAGGTAGCCGGTTAAAAAGTATTTGTCCTATTAACTTCGGAAGTTTTGTGCCTATTCTAAGTCTGGGCGAGGTTGTTTTGAAGTGGATACTTCTTTGCTCGCGTTCTTGTATAGGGGTACAGTTCAAAATGTATCACGTAACTTCCGGATTAACTTTTTGTAGAGAAGCCTAATCTGATTTCAAATAATTGTTTGTTACATGTTTTAATCCTTCTTTATTTGCTATTAGTTGTTAATCACAAAATGTTATTTAGTTTATGTGACGGGCATGAAAACTATGCTGAAATGACCGCCATTTTCAATGCCTCGCGAGTCAAACGAGCTACGTCAGTCAATGTTGCTATATATACCGATTTATCTGTGCTTATACAGATTTTAGTGAATTAATGCAGATATATATTTTACGGGGACAACCAACAAATTAGTATCCACTTAAACTTAATTAACGGTTGTATCTCGGACACAACCCGCTTCTTTTTAAGTTATTCGCATTTCTCATTGATCTCGAACTATTTTCACCTCTCCTTTGAAATTCATTTGGATAACGTTTAACATACATCAAAACTTCCAATATATAAGTTGAAACTGATGTTAAGATACTAAGTTTTCTTAAATGTTCGCGACACGTGTATCTGTCCTTTGCATAGGGAAGTACTCTAATTGCACGTTTCTGGATCTTTAGGATGCGCTCATAATCCGTACTGTTGCCCCAAAGCATTATCCCGTATGAAAGTTGAGAGTATATGTACGCATAATACAGCTCTTTTAAGCAACTTTCTGACACAAGTGGTCTTAACTGTCTTAGAGCATAGATCCCTCTTGCTAACTTACTGTATAATGTATCTATGTGATCTTTCCATGACATTATTGGATCAATCATTTCAATCAATAGATCAATATTTGATTGAAAAGTGTTATTATACCAATAAAGATTACTTAAACGACCCGACGACATAACATGATTCCATTCCAGACATTCCTTAGTTATAATATTCTTTAGTTATAGTATTTTTTGAGAGTTTTTGACATGTATTTGAAGTATTTAACACCAATCACTGTATTGAATTTTTTTTTTAATTTTTATAAATATATTAGCTGGCTGAAATATTTTGTAAACCTACATTGTGGGTAATGCACAGAAGTCTTATATTTTGTATACCAACAATACTTGTAAAAGTTGTAACCTATGTTTAACAAAATAAATGTAATTGAATTGAAAGTACTTAATTTGTATTCTAATAAGTAATCTTTATGCAAAAATTTAAGTCTCTAGCTCTAAAAATAAAGTTTCCCCCATACAAACTTTGCACCCCTATTTACCCCCTTTAGGGGTGGAATTTCCAAAAATCCTTCTTAGCGTTGCCTACGTTGTAAAAGGTAGTTCTGGTGTAAATTTCAACTCTCTAGTCTTAGTAGTTTCGGCTGTGCGTTGATGAGTGAGTGAGTGAGTGAGTCATATCAATAACTCCATACCGACAAAAGGAATGTTCACTTAGATAACGTCACATTTATTTGCTTTAGTGGGCTTATTTTTAAAGGGGCGTGGCGGGGCGGGGAGGCTTTCTTGGTAGTTATTTGGAGAAACAGCGGTGGCAGAGTGAGTTCGAGATGTGAAACGGCATACTTTAGTGTTTTGTGATGGGTATCATGTGCACAAACAGCTGGCAAAGTTTTGCAGCTGTATAGGGGAACACCCTGTAGTACTTTGTACCCGACTGCCTCAGAAGGAAGTTTATGTTTTTTGAGCGTATGTATCATCATATCAGCCGAAAGACGTCCACTGCTGGACATAGGCCTCCCCCAAAGAGTGCCACAATAGCCGGACCTGCGCCACCCGCATCCAGCGGACTCCCGCGACCTTTACCAGGTCATTAGTCCACCTTGTGGGGGGCCTAACCACGCCGCGCCTTCCGGTACGTGGTTGCCACTCGAGAACCTTTCCGCCCCAACGGCCATCGGTTCTACGTGCAATGTACCCCGCCCACTGATACTTAAGTTTAGCGATTCGGAGGGCTATATCGGTTACCGTGATTCTGCTGCGGATAGCCTCATTTCTGATGCGATCGCGCGGAGAAACTCCCAGCATAGCCATCTCCATCGCCCTTTGAGTGACTTTGAGCCTTCTTATGAGGCCTATAGTAAGCGACCACGTTTCCGTTCCATATGTCATCACTGGCAACACACACTGGTCAAAGACTCTCGTCTTGAGACACTGCGGAATATTGGACGAAAAGATGTGCCGTAGCGTATGTATGCATGTATGTCTATGACGAAGATGAGGAAGGGCCGTGGCCTGCTGCTGGTGGAGTGGCAGGGTCTTTTTCCGCACTCGTTTTTAATAGAATCTACTAAACAGCAAGTAAATATACTTCAGTTCACCAACTCGTTTAGGTATTTAGTCTAGGTAGTCGCTATCCGGCGCAATAGCCCTAAATGCTTTTGATATATTTCTGTATGAATAAATAAATCTATTATTCGTACAGTCCATAATTGGTACCATTACCCCCCCCAACCATGTGCTCGTGTCCGAATCCGATTTACACCCGACTACTTACTACCTAACAGTTCTAAATACGTATTCAGGATAACTGAAGATTTTTATTGACATCTTGTCAATATGCTCCAGCTACCTATTTATACGTTTTAGGTGCGGATGTAGAAACGCTTTAATGTAGTAAATATCGCATACCTTATATTTGTTATTCTATCATTTCGAATGTGTTCTCCAGCATGTATTAGCGTTTCCTATTCCTTTATATATTTTTATTTACCTTGATAACTCGAAATAATTGCTGCAAAAAGGCGTATTTGCGTGCCAGGTAAACATTCACAGGTCCGTCGTCGGCAGTGGCCACGGGCGTACTAAATTGTACTCGCCACCGCGCATGCATGACGCGGACACCCGGTTTTTCAGACAAATGACCAAATGTATTGAATTATCAAACATATTGAAATTCTAAGAAGCCGGTAGATAGATCTACCAAATAGCTACCTATCATAACAAATTTCATTGTAATATTCCAAATAACTTTTGAGATATTTCGAGTTTGGTGGTAAAAAAGCACTGTTTTGAAAGGCAAAATCTATCGAGGTTTTTGTAAGCAATCGTGATTTTACGAAGTACAAACATAGCCAATGAACTGAAGATATACATATCAAAAATTTGGATCTCTAGCAATAGTACAAGTATACTAATAATCGGTTTGGAAAAGGCACTTTTTCGATGCGCAGCTGCATACAGCGCCTTAAGTTATAGGGCATTAGCAAAACTTTTAAAATTACCGCAATCTTCCGTATGTTTAGTTTTAAAAAGGTTCCGAGAACGATTGACAGTAGATCGCAAGCCGGGAAGTGCAGGTAAGCAAGGCGCAAAGGATAAAAAAAAGAAGCCCATGTCTTGTGGCTTTTTACAGCGAATCCGGAGTTATCGTCCCGTGATGTCGCAAAAAGGTCAAAATGTCGCAGTCATATGTACAGAAAACTAAGTCTAGAGCTGGATTAAAGTCGTTCAAAGCACAAGCTGCACCCAATCGCGACGCTAAGCAAAATCTGTCTGCAAAACAGAGATCACGAAAGTTGTACGACAATTACTTGACAAAATTTGGATGCGTTGTATTGGATGATGAAACATACATCAAAGCAGACTTCAAGCACTTCTAAGAATCGTAAGGATGCCCCAGAAGATTGCAAGATAAAAGAGAGATCGAAGTTTCCAAAAAAAATCCTTTTATGGCAAGCTATTTGTAGTTGTGGTAAAAGAAGTCGTTCATTCGTAACAACAGGCACAGTAAACGGTGAAATGTACAAAAAAGAATGTTTGCAAAAGCTTCTACTGCCCTTTTTACGCAGTCATAGCTCACAGCCATTAGTTTGGCCAGACCTTGCGAGCTGTCACTACTCTAAAGCAGTAGTTGAGTGGTATAAACATAACGATGTCGCAGTGGTACCTAAAGAGTGCAATCCTCCAAATTGTCCTGAACTGAGGCCGATTGAAGAATATTGGGGAATTATGAAAGTGATTCTAAAAAAAGGAGGCGGAGAAGTTAAATCGGCAGCTGAATTGCAAAACAAATGGAAATTGGCTTGCAAAAGATATCCTAACAGTGCTGTGCAAGACTTAATGAGCCGGATTCGACGCAAAGCACGCAGTATAGCATATAGAAAGCAAATTAGATAATTGTATATATTTGTAAAAATGGTTATTAGTCTAGTAAATAAATGCAATAAAAATTTCCTTAAAATATGTTCCATAACATTTTTATTTTTGTTACTTTATGTGCCCATGTTTTACTGTATTGAAACTTTAGTTGTCTGTTTAATTAGAAATGTTATTTTTCTATGCTGATTGGTCAGCATAAACAATGAGACAACAGAAAAGGCTGCGTGCGGCTGCAATTATCAGAGGTTTGATTTGAGGATGCACCTAAGCGCTAGTAATTAAAACAATTCCAGTTTGCTGCAAACTGCTTAGTCTCAATCAAACAGAGACCGGCCGAGAACTCGATATAAGAATATCGGTATTAATATATTAACATGGTACTTACTCGCTTCAACTGAATTCAATAACGGTAAACTAGAGAATTCCCAAACTTTCCAACAAAGCCTAAATCTAAACTAAATTGTTTGGCTAAGCACATTCAGTGTGGTTAAACTGCAAACTTCAGGCACGATTAAATTGGTTAAGAGGTATTGATTCCTTTGCCCACTGGGCTGAATAAATATCTTAGGTTGGTGCCTCGTTTCCTCGATACGAAACGTAAAATAGGTAAAGAGAATCGTATGCCGTTGACATCGACCACTAACACGGGAAAGTTTATTTAACAGAGGAATACATAAAACGAAGTTTTACGACAATGTGCCATCTTTAAAAGCACTTTCGTAGTTGCCTAGTTGTTTCTCACAATGAAACCGAATATACATGTTTCTACAGTATATATAATCAATAACAATGCACCTGCATTCATCGTAGTTACTTTTCCCACAATTGACTTGTATTCAATTTAATACGACTAATTCAGGAATATAGTCGAGGACATTGCATGTTTAGCACTTTTGGACCTTAATGCCATTACATACAGTCCAAAAGTGCAAAAACATTCAATTTCCTCGACCGTACCTTACCTACTATCAGGTTGTATTTAACGTAGTAACTGTATCGATTTTATATTATAATTGGCAATGGATGAAAATGTTAAAAGTGCCTGATTATTTTTTTGGTGATAGGAATAACCTTCCTTAGCACCAAAAAAATATTTTTCTTTAATATGCTCGGAAATGTCCGCCTTACTGTAGTAAAAATAGTCCGTGAAGTTCCTCGTTACTGCCGAGCGCAAATTTAAAAAGTTAAAAGTCATTATTGTACAGCTTCAGCGGCCAGGAAAATGTATGAAATTCCTTTACTGCATAGTTTTTTACCTTTTTTTTTTTTTTTTTGATTTATTTAATACAATTATGTTTACATAGTTACTGTGTTACACATAAAGCCACTATTTAAAACCTGGAAGGTTTAGGCAATAGTTGGCAAGATCGCGCGGTACATCCCGCGTTCCATAATTTAGTTAAGTATAATATAATATAACAAATTGCTAATATGGACTCCAATTTACTACTTACCTTCATCTAAACTTAGGTAGTACTTTTTAAGCAGCTTCTTACATTTTTCATGACTACTAATGGTATCGGTGAGGTCATATGTTTAACCATATGTTTTGACTACGGCAAATCACTGCAAACAGCCAAATGCTCGTACGTTTAATAATTTATCACAACAACTTGTTATTGTTAGAATGAAAGAAATGTATGGCTGTCTGTTTCCAACTATTACAAGTTGGTGTGATAAATTGCGCCCGTTTGTAGTGTGCCAAACGTTTTCCCGCGTTTTCTGTTTTTTTTAAGTCATAGACAAAACTCTTACTTGCAAAAGATCGAAGTGACGATTTTAAAAATATCTCAAATAGTTTGAAACGAAGAAATAAAAATATTTATTGATATAAAATTCATAACGAACTTTAAATACCTTACGTTTAGATTTCAATCCCGTTTAATCTTTAATAAGTAAACATTTAAAACTGTGATCGATTCTAATGTTTTTAGTTATTTTAAGTATGTAAATTGAAACTGGCACTTACGAGTCATGCCGTGTACATACTTTAAAAAAATAAGTAGGGTGGGAACTTGATAGGTTATTGACCTACTCGCTGTTTTAAGATTATTGAAAATATTATTTGTTTTCCTCGCATTTTTGGAGAAAAGCACTATATATGCCTCGGCGGGAACGGCAATTCGTGGATTCGTCTCTATTGTCGGATTCAGCTTCGCTTCATCCGACAAAATCGACTTATCCACGAATTGCAATTTCCCGGCCTCTGCAATAATGTACGATATATTTTAAACAATCTCCTCACTTACGTTTTGGATTTAGGACGGCGTATGAGACACTTTCCTTGATCCGTCTCATATTACAAAAAAAATTCTTAAAAATCCGTGGCAAACTGACACTGGCAATGATATTTGTCATTGCCAGATTCAGTTTTTTTTTTTTATAATACGAGACGGATCAAGGAAAGTGTCTCATTCGCTGTCCTAAATCCAAAACGTAAGTGAGGAAATTGTTTAAAATAAAATATATTTTTTTCTGGTGGAAGGTTATTCCTTACACCAAAAAAAATATTAGGCACTTCTAAAATTTTCATCCATTCCCCATTGTAGGTGCATGCCTTCAGGAGCGTGAGTTTGATGCCTTGGTCTATACTTGCTACGTTCGTTCGTAAACGTGTACGGGTAATACAGACTTTTTGACTTTCTTCTCCCCGGTAGTTAAAGACATGCAAGAGTAAATTACTCACAAATACAGGCCAAACCAACTTCATATGCGAAATATAATTCAGATCCAGGCATTAAACTCAAATGTCCCTGACTTTTATAAACAGGTTAAACCACTATAGCATTTCCATGTCTGTATGCCTTGTACCCGTATGTATCTAATAATAATAACTGTTCTTACCTTGTAAATTATCCAGCATATACGTGAGCAGCTTGGAGGTGCCGTTGTTGTCGTTGTATATCGATAGCATTTCCTTGCTCAACGGGTTCCCGTGTAGCCCTAGTTTCTGCAGATGGAAGAGCTTGCCTAGTTCGTAAGGCAACACCCTGAGGTAGTTGTTATGTAGCAGTAACTCCCTGGAACAAGATCATTTTGTTAAAAACTTGCTTTTCAATTGGATTGAGGTAGTAAATGGGTGTAAATAACATTTTCTACACGAAGCCGAAGGGTGTGACTTTATGCCAAATCATAAGGGCATTTAGTAATTGATTTTCTGCCAGCCACCCGCGCCAGTAGTAGAGTAGTTAAAAACATAAACTTCTCTAGAGTCTGGCCAGGGAAAGATGAGCTTTTTTTTATATGGCAACAGTAATATCATTGTCAAATGTGTCACACGTCTTAAATGAGTATGATGTCCTAATAGTTGATTTGATAAGTAACTGTTCCATAATAAAATGGTCAGTTTTTGCTTTTTAAGAGAATTAAAGGGTGGCCTTATTACTGCTAATATAATTATATAACATTAAAGATAATCATAAAAAGTTCAATTATTATATATTATTATATCGTCAAAATTTAAATTTTGGAGAGTGGTTTTGATTATTCTTTTTAAATATAAAGTAGAATGAAGTTAGAGAGTTTTAATTCATATAACTTTACTTCCTTCTGCTTGATCAGTTCACTGTGTGAATTGAAGAAAATAGTAGATTGTACAACAAGTGCATAAAACGAGCCATTCGGACCAACGCCAACGGACCTGCTTGTCTCTATCTGCCAACACAGCGAATCCTCAAGTGAATAAAGGGTCGGCAACGCGCTTGTGATTTTTCTGGAGTCACAAGTGTCCATAGGCTACGGCACCAGCTTAAGGCCGTAAGCTTGTTTGCCACCGTCATTGTATAAAAAAATATATATATTTACGCGAGACGCTTATATCCACCGGAGCTACCGGCGAGGTGGATAGTTATGTCGAGGGGTAAAATGGCTCATTTATGCCCGAGTATGCCCGAGTTATACACACTGCTTTTCACTTTAATTGCGAGAAAATAACAAATAATTGCAAAATTCAATTTAATAATAGCTCATTCCTGTCACTTAACTTTTTAATGCTTTTATGTTTAATTTTCGACACGTGATATTAGACTTTGGTACTTCATACTGCTAAGTCATTGAATGTTTTGATACGTTTTAATAGTTATTTGTTATGTAAGGCTACAAAGTTGTTGTTTGGCGCAAGTGCTTGTATTGAAAGCCGAGCTAGCGAAGGATTGTTAGATTGAACCATGAGCGAAGCGAATGGTTCAAAAGTACAATCCTGAGCATAGCGAGGCTTTCAAGGCAAGAGACGCCAAACAACTTTGCTGCCGAGCGAAACAAACAACTTTTCACCTCACCACCGCGAGGAAAATTGTAAATGTAATCAAAGTAATTTAGACCTTATAGGTAGGTACTCATTTTCAATAAATGTTCGTTTAAATTTCATCAAAATGAAAGCATTTAATAATTATTAAATGTATCAAACATTATCGCATCTTGAAATAGACTCCACACTTACATTAAAAAAGTCAAAGTATTTTTGGGTAGGCACGGGTAAACTAAGGCTCAAATACGCATATTTTACTTTTTCCGCTAACTCTGCAGGCATTACAATTCATTTTATGTGTATCTTCTGCGCTAAAGTCTATAAATAACAAAACAAAACAAAATGGAATGTAGAGACGAGAGTTTTTTCTTACATTAACTTTTTAAACAGTGCGTTCCAAATTTGCACAAAGCGTAAAATTTTGTAATGTAAAACTACATTTTAAAATAATTTATTTGTATTATATCTTTATATAAGTCAGTCTAATTATTAATATTTCATATCTAATGAAGAAAGAATAAGTATTATTAACTTAATTTTATAAAATTAAATTAATAATACTTATTCTGTTAGCATAACACCATAAGTTTCTGAACGTAGGATAATGACCTCTCATTCCTAAAGAAAAAAGTTGGATCTCGCGATAAAGCACCACGTTCGAAATTCAAAAACTCTTTCCACGCTAGCGAATAGGTATAATGAACTTTTGCGCGCAGATTTTGAGCGACAAAGCAAGCCATTTCGAGCCGGTGAGGTGAAAATTTTTAATTTACTCCTATTTTATCTGGTTTTATTAATTTAGTAATGGAAAACACGGATGTGAAATTTATTAAAGCAAATCAATTAAAATGACAAGTTTATTCTACGAAGTTTTATTGTGTGTGTGGCTGTTAGGCCCTATTATCTTAGTTTTTAAAACAATTTTACTTTGTGCACTAGAGCATGAAAGTGGTATTTTGTGCAGCATACATCCAGCACAAAGGCGAACTTTGCGAGCATGAGAAGTGAAAACAATAATTGTTCAAGTATCATTATTAGTTTATCGCATTATAGGTACAGTCAAAGAATTTAATTTCCTACCCATTTAGGACTATTTCAAAGTGACAATGTAAATAAAATCATAAGAAGTTTTACGTTTTGATTGATTACGTCACTTTGACAAAGTCCAAAGTGGGTAGGAAATTAAATCCTTTGACTGTACACAGTGTTGCAACACGCAATTATTTTTTTTAATTTGCCGCTCTGTCCTAGGCTCATCTTTCCCTACCCAGACTTCTTTTATTTTATATCAATACGCTTCTGTAAAGTGTAACACGCCTGCGGAGAGACTTGTATCACCACCCACGCCAATGGGGTTTTGACGCCTCATAATAAAATAAAGTAAATAAATAATGTAATTGCATAAAATACTATGAAGTTAATTTCTACTAACTTTCCAATTGATACGGTAAATGTCTCGACTCGGTAGACTTAATCCATCGATTTATTTTAAAGCTTGTCCCAGAAAAAAATGTCGCTCATTATTAGATGGGGTGGTATATCAGGATGAAATCTCAAGAGGTTTGAAAACTATACTCTCCGTTAGGATGGTCATTCATAAATAAATTAAAATAAAAAAAAACGCTGTCAGTACTAGATGTTCAACGATGTCGTCGGTGCAAGAAAAGTTACACGAAAAAATTTTGTACAAATATGTTCAATATGGAGGCATCTCTGCGAAAAAAGTGGCATCGGAGCTAAAAACGTCTACAAAAACCGTTAAAAGGGTTTTAAAACGGTTCAGGGAGACTGGTGGTATACGGCGACGGCCTGGAAGTGGACGTAAACCAGGGTTTGTAAACAAGAATATCGAGAAGAAGATTATAACAGCTTTACAGAAAAAACCTACCCTCTCTGTACGAGACTTGGGCAAAAAAGTTTAAAACCTCGAAATCTACTGTGCAACGAGTGAAGAGAAATAATTCTATAAAAACGTTTTAACAAACTAAAGTGCTCAATAGAAATGCAAAACTGTCAAAAGAGTCTAAAACCAGATCTAGAAAGCTTTATTCAAAAATGACGAAGAAAAAATTATTGTACTGTTATGGACGACGAAACTTACCGCAAACTTGAATTCAAATCACTTCCATGACACCACTATTATTCTGGGACCGACAGAAAAGCAGTAAGTGAAGAGCATAAGGTCATCAAAATGGATAAAATTGCAAATAAAGTTCTCGCGTGGCAGGCGATCTGTTCATGTGGCAAACGTAGTAAACCATATTTTACTAATGGAACCATAAATGGTGATTTGTACCTGAATGAGTGCCTCAAAAAACGATTGTTGCCATTCATTAAGAGGCATACTTCACCTGTACTGTTCTGGCCTGATTTGGCCACGTATCACTACACGAATAAAGCAATAGAGTGGTACAAAGCAAATAATGTCGATTTTGTTGAAAAACACCTCAATCCTCCTAACTGCCCGGAGCTACGACCCATTGAGAATTATTGGGCTTGTGTGAAACAGAAGCTTTTAAAACCTTAAAGTAATGACACTTCAGTCGAAAACTTCAAACGGAAGTGGAATGAAGCATCCAAACTAATCACCGATGACGATGTACAAAACTTGATGGCAGGGGTCAAGGGAAAATTAAGAAGTTTCTGGATGAACCAATCTTAAACTGATCTTTATGTGTAAATAATAATATTGAAAGGAATATCAAATAATGTATTGGAAAATTTGTTGAATTTTTACTAATTTATAAGCGACATTTTTTTCTGGGACAAGCTTTAAATAGAAGTAAATTTAAGTATTTATATTAGTAAAGTACAGTAAAATAAACTCTATCCTCATCCCGCACAGCTCATTTTCATTGTGATGGCAAAGTGGTTTTGTTTTTGACTAGTCATTAACAGCGAAAATAAAGACTCTATTCACTTCTTTACGTTTGTCTTTTGTCCAACAGTTTTTCACTGCCTTTCATTAGGACTTTCGTAATTAGTATTTAAGAAAAGAAAAAGGTGACAAAGAGAGTTAAAAAAGGCGAAACAAAAGCAATAAAATTATGTCGGTAAAAGTTAAGAAGAAAGTAGCAGGGTTTCTCAAATCGTGTTTACATTACATGGCACTGTCAAAGTAAAACATAAATCTCCGTTTCATACACTGAAAATAAATTGTTATAAATTAATGGTCTCTCGGTCTCGACTCATGGGACTCATGAGTTATTCAACTTCGCTTCATCCGACAAAATCAACTCATCCACTCATTCCTGGCCTCTGCAAATAATGTACTATTGTTCGTCAACATTTCATCATCATCATCATCATATCAGCCGAAAGACGTCCACTGCTGGACATAGGCCTCCCCCAAAGAGTGCCACAATGGCCGGTCCTGCGCCACCCGCATCCAGCGGACTCCCGCGACCTTTACCAGTTCATCAGTCCACCTTGTGGGGGGCCTACCCACGCCGCGCCTTCCGGTACGTGGTCGCCACTTGAGAACCTTTCCGCCCCAACGGCCATCGGTTCTACGTGCAATGTGCCCCGCCCACTGCCACTTAAGTTTAGCAGGATGGTGTTGACGGTTCTACGTATAACAGGTCAACATTTACAACAATGTAATTTTTGATGTGTACACAGTGGTAGCATGATTATTATCTCGCTCTCTCTCATATAGACTTTTCCAAACATTACATAAACGTCAATGCACGAAAAAAGAACGCTGGCGCCCATACATTTTACATGGCACCTGGCGCTCTTTTTACGCGCCACCAGGTAAACCCAAAAAGTAGAGTAGAATAAGCATATTTTCTCAGTATACATTCCGTTTCACTTTATTTGTTAGTTTTACACTACAATAAATTTAAGTATAATCAAATATTTACGAGCGTTGAAAATCTACATAATTAAAATAATTCTATTATCAGGCACTACTTGAACAAAACAAATATCTACGGTCGTTGACCTGCCGCGTCAGTGACTGATACTGATGAATGCTTAATATGAAAAGTGACTGGTACTGAGTAATGAGGCTGGCTTAAGGCACTCTAAGCTCTTCATAGAAGGAGTGGACTCGGGCTGGACCAGATAACTCTGGAAATCCAGTAGGAAGCAACTCAGAATTATATCTGGGGTGTTCACAGGTCACTTCGGGGTCAAGGATCCCTTGGCCAAGATGGGACTATCGGATAGTTTAGACTGTAGAATGTGTGGCGAGGAGGATGAGACTATGGAACACTTATTGTGTGAATGTCATGCCCTTGCCAGACAAAGAATGAACTACTTTGGTAACGGTTACCCGCAACCAAAGAAATTCAAGGTGCTCTCGGTGAACTGCATCATCTGCTTTGTGGAAATGATGGAGCAAGCATGGGAGCAGTAATAAAGGAGAGGGCAAATGCACAAAAGATCCCACTCACCTAGATAAGATAAGACTGGTACTTGTAAATATTATGAAAATTTTCATATTATTTACAAACAATATTTTCCATAACTATACGCTACCCTCTTCCTAACGTATATTAATGTTTCATATAAAAACAAATTGCATATTTTCTTTTTGCATAACAACGAATACCATCATTTCGGCTTGTATAAGTGGGCAAATTGCTACGGTAGTCTAGTGGTTCAGGCATGCGGCTGTCAAGCGGCGGTCGTAGGTTCGAATCCCGGCTCGAACCAAAATTAGTTTTCAGGAAATTATGTACGGTATATTTACCGTTAGCTTTTCGGTGGAGGAAAACATCGTGAGGAAACCAGTCTAATCCCAATAAGGTCTAGTTTTCCCTCTGGGTTGGAAGGTCAGATGGCAGTCGCTTTCGTAAAACTAGTGTCTATGCCAAATGGGATTAGGTGTCAAACCGGACCCCGGGCTCCTTTAGGGGCACAACCGGGAATAACGCTAGGAGGATGATGATAAGTGGGCAAATTGCATAAAAACTATTTGCATAATTTCATCGATTATAATCATCAATGTTCATAATTTCGAATTGTATAATGATCAAACGCTATAATGGGCACTCTGTATAATATTACATGCTCATAATGTACTTTTACGTCATACCTGGCCATAAAGTAGGAATTACCGCACGCTATGCGTGCGGAAAACCCCACTTCCTGGCCAGATAGAGACGTAAAATGTTGTACTCACCACGGGCGGTTATACAAAGAAAGCCTCAGAGCGCATATTTATCGCCCTTGCCTTCGGCTCGGGCGTCAAATACCTGCGATCTCAGACATTCTTTGTATAACCGCCCTAGGTAAGTAATGTACTATTTTATAAAAAACTTATTTCATAATGGTCTAAGAATATCTAATCGCCTATCAAAACAAAAGTCCGAAGTAGCACGCTTTGCAAATTGTACTTATACCTATAAGTACAATTTACCAAACCTAATGTTAAATTGGAACGCTGTCAAAGAGCCATAGAGCGGAGCATTACAGGAATAAGGAAACAAGAAAAAGTGAGAAGTAGCAAAATAAGAGAAATAACCAAAGTTGCGGACAGAACTACTAGAATAGAACAACAATAGTGGGGATGGACAGGCCACATGATCAGAGACCCTCGTGATAAATGGAGCAAAATAGTCTCTGATTGGTACCCCAGAGATGGAAAGCGAAGCAGAGGACGCCAGCGAATAAGATGGGAAGACGACCTTAAACTCACAGCTGGTAACCTCTCGAGAAGAGTAGCACAAGACAGAACGCAATGGAAGATGTTGGAGGAGGCCTATGCCAAGAGGCACACTGAACTACGGGACATTATATAACTACACAGAATCAAATGTCTTATACTAGTTATAAATAAAATAAACAAATAAATGTATTTGCATATTTTAGCTCACACACTCAAACACATACACACACGCACGCACGCACGCAAGCACGAGGAAAAGAAAAGTGTAAATTTATTTTCATTTAAATGTGTGTTTATGAATAAATGTATCTTTATTTCTTTCTTTCTCTTCCTAAATTTCAACATAAAGAAAGTTTTGAAATTTCAACATGTAAGTTAACGGTTACATTGTTGCTATTATAGGAAGAGCGGGATCTTCTGCCACAAGTAGGTACGAGTATATACAGGGTGGAAAGTTAAAACGGGGCAGTAAGGGCAGCTACTAGATCCCTTGCCGCCACGCAAAAATGGCATTAGGATGTCATTCCTAACTTTTTAAGTGATGACAATCTACATTCAAAGATTTTTGAAAAAAAAAGTACAGTCAGCGAGAAAATCATCACTATTGACGATATTTTATTTCACACCTCTCATTCAGAAAAGTAAGTTTTGGTTCCCGACGAGAGGGAGCAAAATGCTACTTTTCTGTTCAAGCTACTTTTTTAATTTATTCATTGGTTTGTAGCATTCACGCAATGTGCCAATAGAATCTTGATGAAATAATCGATTGTAATTTCATCGTAATCGACGAACGTATATAATCATCATCATCATATCAGCCGAAAGACGTCCACTGCTGGACATAGGCCTCCCCCAAAGAGTACCAAAATGACCGGTCCTGCGCCACCCGCATCCAGTGGACTCCCGCGACCTTTACCAGGTCATCAGTCCACCTTGTGGGGGGCCTACCCACGCCGCGCCTTCCGGTACGTGGTCGCCACTCGAGAACCTTTCCGCCCCAACGGCCATCGGTTCTACGTGCAATGTACGTATATATCATCATCCTCCTAGCGTTATTCCCGGTTGTGCCCTAAAGGAGTTCGGGGTCCGCTTTGACACCTAATCCCAAGATTTGGCATAGGCACTAGTTTTTACGAAAGCGACTGCCATCTGACCTTCCACCCAGAGGGAAAACTAGACCTTATTGGGATTAGACCGGTTTCCTCACGATGTTTTCCTTCACCGAAAAGCTAACGGTAAATATTCCGTACATAAGTTGCGAAAAACTCATTGGTACGAGCCGGGATTCGAACCCACGACCGCCGCTTGACAGCCGCATGCCTGAACCACTAGGCTACCGTAGCTTGTATGTATATATTATATATATGAGATTTTTTTTTCTTGTTTGTTGTTGTTTTTATTTAGCTTTTTTTGTATTTTTGTTCTTTTTTTTGCTTTTTGTTTTGTTTTTTTTTTCTTGGTATTTTTTTTTAGTTTTTTTGTTTCGTTTGTTTCAATTGTTTTTTTGTTTTTTGTTGCTTGTTTTTGTTTGATTTTTTTGCCGTTTTTTTGTTATTTTTTTCCGTTTTTTGTTGTTTAGTTTTGTAGTTTCGTTTGTTTTTTGTTTCTTTTGTTTTCTTTCTGTTATTTTTTGTTTTTAATTGTTTTTGTTGCTTTTTGTTTGATTGTTTGTTTTTGTTTTGTTTTTTTTGCTGTTTTTTTCTTAGTTTTGTATTTTTGTTCGTTTTTTTGTAATTTTTTCCATTTTCTATTTTTTTTTGTATTCTTTGTATTTTTTTTTTCTTTTTTTCGTTATTTTTCTAGGTTATTTTGTTATTTCCTTTTTTTGTTTCGTATGTTTTTTTGTTGTTTTTCTTTTTTTTGTTTTTTTTGTTTCGTTTGTTTTGGTTTGTTTTGTTTTTTTTGTTTTTGTTGTTATTCTTTTTATTTGTTCTTTTTTTTGTTGTTTTTTTGTTTTTTTTGCAAATGTTTTCCTCATAGTCGGTGTGAAAAGTTACATGTGTCACTCAGGAGCAAAATTATTTTCGTCTTGGGCGTTAACACTTGAATCCCTCACTACGCTCAGGATCCTACGTTAGAATCCCTCGCTACGCTCAGGATTCTATTGTAGGATCCCTCGCTACGTTCAGGATTCAATACAGCGCCCTCGCCGTAAATATACTATTTTGCTCCCTTGTGACACAAATAACTATTAATGCCAATCGATCCCATTCCTGTTAAGAATCAAAATACTCTTCGTGACCGACTAATGTTTGACAACTAGAACGCCCAGAAATCAAAAAAAAAATTTTTCCATACAGATAGTATGGGAATCCCAAAGTACATTTTTTTTTAATGCCATTCGATCCCATTCCTATTAAGGATCAAAATACTCCTTGGGGCCGACTAAGGTTTGACTACTAGAACGCTCAGAAATCAAAGAAAACTTTTTCCATACAGTCAGTATGGGAATCCCTAAGTGCAAGTAGTCCTTTAGTTAGACGATCATCAAATTGTATGGAGACGGAGATAGCTTATACAATTGTCTAACTAAAGTACTACTTGCACTTTGGGATTCCCATACTGACTGTATGGAAAAAGTTTTCTTTGATTTCTGGGCGTTCTAGCAGTCAAACCTTAGTCGGTCCCGAAGAGTATTTTGATCCTTAATAGGAATGGGATCGAATGGTATTAAAAAAAAATCGTCAAAAGTGATGATATTCTCGCTGACTGTACTTTTTTCAAAAATCTGTGAATGTAGATTTTCATCACTTAAAAAGTTAGGAATGAAATCCTAATGCCATTTTTGCGTGGCGGCAAGGGATCTAGTAGCTGCCCTTACTGCCCCGTTTTAACTTTCCACCCTGTATAATACTTACTCGAAGATTCCAACCCTTTTTTTCATTCTTATTTTAATTTCATTTTATGATTTTAATTTTCATACGTCGTTTCCATCTGAACCTTAATCCCGGTTGCATCCTAACCTAAGCTAGAGTACGAGACGAAGCGTCTTTATTTTAGACTTTAACCGCGTCACTGAGGTAAACCTAAGATTTACCAAGTGCACAGTGGTAAAAGTCTGAAATGTACGATAATTTCAAAGCATTTCGGACTTTTACCAACCCATGTTGGTAAATCTTAGGTTTTACGGGTAAATCCTAGGCTTTACCGCACTTCAGGCTTTTACAGTAACAGTATGAAACTTTTATTTAGACTTGATTTCCTCCTACGCTGACTTTGGTCGCTGAAGTCGGTCGCTGACGTCGGTCGGGCGTACGAATATACACCATGTTCTATGGGACACCGCACAGCGACGATGACTGAAATGCCAGCGTGCAGCCTACATTCGTACGCCCGACCAACGTCAGCGTAGGAGGAAATCAAGCCTTACACATTTCTGGTAACACATTTGCTCATTTAAGTTCCGTCATGGTCACATTCAGTGTGTTACCGCAAATTAATGCCAAATAGAGATAAGGTCGGTTACTGACTATTGCCACTGCATTTGCTAAAGGTTGACAGTTCGCCATTTAAAATCCACATCTACCCTTCAGAAATAGCTCTATTGAGACTCCACTCTGGACGCTGGTAAAGGCAAACCAGAAGCGGACTTCGGCCTGTCCAGCCATTCACCCGGTCGGCACAGCCTGACCACAGTAGAGCCCCAGGAGCACTCATAGTACATAGGGTCGCTACCAACAGCCCGCAACAAGCTGCCACATGTTGACTGATTGCACTGGAACACCATTGGGCGATGGGATCGTCACATCCCATATCCCTACGCCAATTGCTTATTGCTATATCAATCCTATTAACTCAACATTTAATTTTATATCAATAAATTTTTATCTTTAATATCGTACCTAAAATTAGTGGATATACTTATCCGCAATATTAAATTTCTTAAAACGATGACATACCTACATGTCTTAATGGTTTCTACAGGGAGTTTATTTATATTTTTTGAACATATTCTTTGGATTGATACACTATATAGAATAATTAACTTAGCCTACGGTTCTGTGGTAAAAGGTGCCTAAAGGCTCGGCAACGACTTCAAATGGCGGCAGCAGCGGCAGTGATGCGCCATACGTGGGAGCGAGAGGAGTTGATTCGCCGAGGTTTTAATCTATGGTAGGGGGCAACAGTACTCGATTAACGACGCCACAAAATGCAGAAAGACGCCCCAGAACAAGTCTGTAGCGGCAAGGCGCGAAGATGCCAGTGTTTAACTTGATATTCTGGGCCCTATTCCACAAAACTTGGGAAATTTAAAATTTGTAATATGTCATTTGTATGTTGTATTTGTAAGTTTTGTCATATTTGGCCCAGGAGTCCCCTTTCCAACAACAAAAAAAGACTTGGACTAGGACAATAATAATACCTTAGCTGGATAAGATCGCCAAGTTCCGCGGGCAGCGATCTCAACTTATTGCTGGAAATGTCTAAGGTGTGCAGGTTAGCGAGCATGTTGATGTCAGGCGGTATTCGCTGTAGCGAGTTGTCGTTCAGGTACAGCGCAGTCAGGTGCGACAATTGGAACAGCGGTGGCGCCAGGGCGCGGACACCTCCTGTTACCTGCAATTTACAAACAATTTATTGTCATTATTATTGTATGACCATCATCATCAGCCCGCGACGATTTACTGTTGAACATAGGCCTCTCCTAAAGTTCGCCACAAAGCCGTCCTCTGCTTTATGCAACCAGAGGGTGGCACCACGATAATCGAAATTAGTATTGCTCTATCTCTATTGCTCAATTTTGATTTTCGAATTTCGTAATACCCCTGCTGCTTCCTGTCCTATTACATACGCCGTTTTGCCATCTGATCAGAGGCAACTCGGAGGCAACAGGATTTGACCCACACTAGTTTGCCAAGTCACAACGGCATCGAATTAGATACAGTCTTGCAGAAACCAACCAGTTGATTTGTGAGTGTTGCAGGAAGCAATAACCCTATGGCTACCCAGGTAGGGTCACTGCCAACTAAGCTAAGTAGTGACCCTACCTGGGAAGCTGGCAGTCCTGGGTTCGAATCCCAGTGCTCTAAATGCCCCAGCATTTATGTGTGTGATGAGCATGAGAATTTGTTCTGTAGTCTAGGGTTATGTGTACTTAAGGATGTATTTACCTATATATACTGTCATCCCCATATCCCATAGTAAAAGCGTAGCCTTAGTTTGGGTCTAGATTGATTACTAGAGAATATCCTTGATTAAAAACTAAGGTTATATTCTACAAACAATGGTTAGCTTAGTAGTATAGCACTCTCCTTACAACCCCAGGGAAAACACGATAGACCAAAGTATCCTGGCGGCTAATCAGTGTATAGTACCAAGCTTCTGTAAGATACTACCAACATTTTCCTTACAGAAGAAACAGTTTGAATGTGTACCTCAAGCGAGGTCCAACCGCCGCGCCGGCCGGACGCTCGTTCCGACTCCGACATGATATGATAAGTGCGCACATTTGCGCCCTCATGCTTGTCTTTGTTGCGAGACATACCGTCACCTGAAAATCAATGTTGGATATTAAGGATAACTTTGTTTTATCATCTTCACCCTTTATTATAATCTGGGAGGACTATTTAGCTCAACTATTTCACTTTAATTACATGCAGCCATTCTGAAATGTTGAGCATGCCGACAAATGTCATATCAATATAAAAACAATATGTTGAGTTAGGTAGACCTCCATTATATTCATGTTGTAAAAGTCGATAGAGTTGAAATTAGAATAACAACCATCTTAAAATAAAAAAATTGCGGACGAAATTACACAAATCAACCTTGTCCCAAACTAAGCAAAGCTTGTACTATGGGTACTAGATGACGATATACATACTTATATAGATAAATAAATACTTTTACATAAAAATAATCCATGAATCAGGAACAAATATTCATGCTCATCACACAAATAAATGCCCTTACCGGGATTCGAACCCGGAACCTCTGGCTTCATAGGCCGGGAAAAAATAACTGGATACTTTGTTTTGAAGGTCATAGTCATAGCAAATACCTAATTTAGTGTGCCTGTTAGCATTTACTGAAATAAGTTAGTGAACTAAAAAAAACAATATACATATCCCTTTTATCAGTAGATTCCTATTATCTAAATACAAAAAATTGTTCTTTAGGGGCTGTAAGAAATATTATTATTTTTAATTAATGAAACCTTGATTTTTGGGTATTTGGTAACTCAAGCTCATTGCATCACCAGCATATTGACTGTATACAGTTTAACCCCACAACAGCCAGAACTAATCTGAATAGCTAGATACTTTTCAATCTCATCTTTTACAATTATAATTAGTAATATGAAACTATTCTACATAGGATGTATATAACCAAAGACGCAACCCATTCAAAAATATTGATCAATTTTTATTTTATAGTTAGTTTTGTGTTTCTTTAGTTAGAATATGATGTTGCATATATGGCAAATAATGTTTTAGTTTACATAATGCAACATGACTTTACCTAATACAGCTGTTTGTTATTCATTACATTTGTAATAACACTCTTGCCATGATAATAAATCAAATGCATCGGGATGCTTAGGAGATACCATTGAGTCTTAACAAAAAAGAACCATGTTTCCAGATAATGTAACATATATTAAATAGTAGTGCTTTTGGTGTATCTCTTCAACTTATTATGGGTTAATAATTATCCCAACATCTGACTACCACAACTCTCAGAGACATCCCTCTAACTTTACAGAACTTGCTTGGTGTTATTTGTAGCAAGTGGCAACACAGCACCCACAGTGGTGTCAACAGTCCTGATGTGATAATTATAAAACTATTCAGCTGTCTACTTTACGACAAAACTACTCTTTTCACACTACTAAAATTAACTGTTCTAATTTAGATTTACATTAATCTGTACCCCACACTAATCTTAGTAAACATTGATAAGTTTGTTTGTACATAAATATACATAGTTTCATTCAACATGTTATTCTACTTATATAATTGAGATAATTGTACCTTATTAGCACCGATCATTAGGGGTGCTAAAAACACTTTGTTTGATAAAAGACTGTCTTCATTTGCGAAATAAGGGCAACAGAACCGTTCCATAACCTCCGCCGTTGGATAGGAAAGCCTAAAGAAAATGCAGTAGTAGACGTTACAATAGGCATCCAATGATAATACGGTGCCTAATTTGCGGAAAAAGTAATGATTTAATTCATTAATCGCAGTAAAATAGCGTAAATGCGTATCATCTTAGTACACAGCTGACATAAAGAGATGGGTCGACGCAGACGATGTCCAGTCCAGTCCAAGCGCGAATTCGTGACCGCAATTAACAATTAATTTTAATAGGAAATAGGTATCCCGTTGAATAAAAATTACCTTCATCTACTCCTTAGAAGCTTTTACTTCAATTAGGATTATACTACTGTAGAATAATTCACTATAAACACATTAAAGCACAATCTTGACATACACCACATCAAACGTTCATTTACCGACTGCAGCGACACAGCCATGAAGCGGCGATTTGTCGAAACTCTCGTTTTGTGTTGTGGCGACCAGAGAGTGACCAGAGACAACTACTTTTACGGGAGCCAATAATGTACAGCCAAATAATGTACAGCCCGATAATACGCGTCAACTTTTAGTGGACGCGTATTATCAGGCCGTACATTATAAGCCCGGACTAAGGTGGCTTCCAATTATTGCCCCGTACCGAATTTGCTCAGGGTGATAATGCACGGCCTAATAATGTACAGCCCAATAATACGAAGCCACAAAAAGTGGACGCGTATTATCGGGCCGTACATTATCAGCTCGCACAAAGGTGGCTTCCAATTATTGCCCCGGACCAAGTTTGCTGCCTGTCAAAAGCGAACTCTGCCTTAGGTCGGTTAGGTTAGGGTTCACTTGTGTCCATCAGACCGGAAATAGTCACCTCGCGAAGCGTGGTGGCGTCGACCCGCTGGAGGCTTTTTAACGGATGCCAATTATTGGGCTGTACATTATCAGGTCGTACAAAATTGGCTTTGAATGGGGCTGGCAACTGGAAAACTGACAGCACCAATAATGGTCCCTAAAAAAGCTAAATTTGTATGGCGGGAAGTAGTTTTTATTTATTTTTGCGAAAATTACTTTATGTTTTGCCCGCATTGCTCCGAAGTGGTAATCAACCGTTTTCCGAAAAAGGATAAAAATAAAAGGCTACGGATTAAAGCTATGGGGAAGATTTTTGCCTAAGAACTGTATATGGTTTCCATACAAGTTAGTGACCATCGATCATCTGTCTCTCTCTCTCTCATCGTATGGAATCTAGAAGAGCGCCATCTACAATTAGCTTTCACCGGCCAACCCCATTATTGCCCCGTACCGAATTTGCTCAGGGTGATAATGCACGGCCCAATAATGTACGGCCTGATAATACGCGTCCGTTGGGCTGTACATTATCATGGCTGTACATTATCATGGCCGTACATTAACCGGCACCGACTTTTACCACAGAATAAGTAATAGTACTACGTACAGAAGGTTCTCTGTTAACAAATTCCCTGTTTAGGTACGCCAAACGTGCCTAAATGTGGCCATCCCGTTCTATCGCATGCAACGCGCTGCGACCCGTGCGAGCGTCCCGTACCAACACGCGGCAGCTACTGAATAGAGCCCCTCCGAAGGGGCGACCGGCATGTACTTGTAGCGATAAACACAAATCGCGAGTGAGCCGCGCCTGCTTTTACTAAAGTTTTAATTTAGTTTAAATGACACTGAAAATTTGTGTAAATACTGAAATAATTTAATCTTTAGAGCACTAAAATAATAACATGGCCCGTGAAGCGTCCGTGAATAGGAGACGCTCCACGGGCCTATTGTCGGACGGCCAAGCAAGGTCACAGAAAATCTAGTATGGACTGACCTTGATTTGGCCGGCCGCCGTGTTTCCGCCATGTAGGTATACACACGAGCCGAATCACGCGTCGGCCGGCATGCAGTCCGGCTGATATCGGCACAAATTTTGTGATATCGGCCCGTGGAGCGTCTAGTCCCGCCGAAGTCCCGCCATGGTGAGCCCTTTTTTTTAAAGGCAAATTTTTATATGGCAACAGTAATATCATTGTCAAGTGTCTCAAATGTCGTATGATAGTATGATGATCATGATACTTGTTATGTTAACTAAGAAAGTAACTGTTCCATAATAAATTGGACTGTTTTTGCTTTTTAAGAGAATTATATGGGTATAGCAAAGGGGTGGCTTACTGCTAATAAATATATCTAATACTAGCTTTTGCCCGCAACTTCGTCCGCGTAGAACTCGTTTATATTGTACCTCGATACCAACTTTCACCCTCCATTTCCCTTTTAGGGGTAGATTTCCGATATAAAAACTATCCTATGTCCTTCCCCGACACTCAAACTATTTTTATCATCATTATCATCATCATCATATCAGCCGAAAGACGTCCACTGCTGGAAATAGGCCTCCCCCAAAGAGTTACAAAGTGACCAATCCTGCGCCACCCGCATCCAGCGGACTCCCGCGACCTTTACCAGGTCATCAGTCCACCTTGCCTACCAACGTTGAGCCTACTAACTACCTCTATACAAAATTGTATCTAAATGGGTTGTATAGTAGCTCCATACAAATATTCACCCCCCATTTCACCCCTCTTAAGAGATTATTTCCGGGATAAAAACTATCCTATGTCCTTTTCCGGAACTCAAACTACATGTAAACCAAATCTCATCTAAATGGGTCACTCAAATCCAAATTTTCAGCCCTTAGGGGAGGATTTTCGGGATAAAAGCCATCTGCTGCTGTCCTTCCCCGCGGCTCAAACTATCTCTATACCAAATTTCATCTAAATGGGTTCCATCCATATTTTCACCCCCATTTCACCCCCTTAGGGGATGATCTGCGAAATAAAAACTATCATATGTCCTTTCCCAGGACTCAAACTATCTCTTATAACCAGATTTCATCTAAATGAGTTCCATCCAAATCTTCACTCTCATTTCATCCTCTCAGGCGATGATTTTTCGTTACAAAAACTATGCGATTTCCTTTCCAGGAACTCCAACTATCTCTATACCAAATTTCACCTGAATGGGTTCTATCCTAATTTTCACCCCCTCATTTCACCCCCTCAGGAGATGATTTTTCGGGACAAAAAATATGCATTGTCCTTCCCTGGGACTCCTTCTATCTCTTTACCAAATTTCATCTAAATGTATCGTATCCAAATTTTAACCCCCTATTTCATCCCTGAGGGGATGATTTTCGGAATTATAACTATCCTTCCCTGGGACTTAATTAAATTATAATTTTTTAACTAAATGGGATTTATCCACATTTTCATCCTTATTTCATCCCCTTGGGGGATGATTTTCGGGATTTAAACTATCCATTGTCATTCTCCGGCATTCAAACTATATCTATACCAAATTTGATATAAACGGAGTCCATCCAAAATTTCACCCCCCATTTCACGCCCTTAGGGGAAGATTTCCGGAATAAAAACTATAAGATGTCCTTTCCTAGAACTTAAACTAACTCTATACCAAATTTTATCAAAATGGGTTACTTTCAAGTTTTTACCCCCCAAGGGAAGATTTCCGGAATAAAACCTATCCATATACCTTTCTCGGGACTCAAACTATTTATGTACCAAATTTCATCCAAATCGGTGCAGCGGTTTAAGTAGCTCCATACAAATTTCCACCCATCATTTAACCCCCTTAGGGGTTGATTTCCGGGATAATAACTACCCTATGTCCTTCCCTAGGACTCAAACTATCTTTATACTAAATTTCATCTTAATCGGTTCAGCTGTTTTCACGTGATGCTCGGTCACATAAACAAACAAACAGATAAACAGATAAACAGATAAACCGATAAACAGATAAACAGACAAACAGACAAACAGACAAAAAATCTAAAAACTATTGGAACGTGTTCTGTTATCGATTCTAAGAATCCCTAGCCAATTTTTTTTCGAATATCTTCCATGTACAGACTTTCGACCCTCTTCAGCTTTATTAAATGTATAGATAACGAAATATCTCACCACTTTTTACTGTGGAAGATTTGATAGACTTGGCCCATTTTTACATTTTTTACATGGAATGTTTTTTATGGGATCTCATTTCTTTTTGTAGGTTATTGTGTTATCAACTTTGTATGGTGTTACTTATTTTACCAACCGCAAATAACGTTAATATAGTTTTGCGGAAAGCAACTGCAAAAGTAACTTTGTAATCACATGTACTTTTATAGGATTACAAACTTACTTATGCCGTTTGTATATCTCTGAATCGGGAAGGAAACTGCAATATTTTTAGGTTTTTTTATAAATAAATAGGCTAAAAACTGATTATGTTTAAAATTCGGAGCTTGTGAGTCTTCTAGAAGTACCTTAGAATTACGATGATCATAAAGTGAGTCAGTGAGTATGTCAGTGACAAAACTAAGGAACTTAGACGGTTAATAGTACGTAAACTAAACGTTTGAATGTTATTGAGAATATATGTAAGCCATATTATGCCCTACATGTTACTGAAAATTCAGGGTTCTGGCTTTAGCCAGCACAAAATTACAGGATGTTGAAAATGGTCTGAATGGCTTCGAGAAAAGGATGGTACGCCCAAGCTTCTTTGTTTTGCTCGACTTGGCACTGCCGTGCTGACACTCAAAATATTCAAATTCTGTAAACAAAAATAGAACATACACTTTATTTATTTATTTATGAATGTGCCATTTGCGTTATTTTAAGGGGACGTAGGTTCGTGGTCTTCTCTCCCTCTCACTGAGCATAAGCGTGAGAGAGATGGAAGTGCGTGTTTGGAAGCGCGGATATCATGTTTTTTAATTTTATTTTTTTGTGTGTTTTAATATATAAAAAAAGTAATAGCTGATTTCCCTCAAACATGATATTGCCGATTTTTAAAACCAATTTTAATATGTTTAGCTGTTGTGCATGTGTATTTTAGACCTATGTTCGTGATTTTTTTCTATCGAGCGAAAGTCAAAAACTCAGGATTCGAATAGCTGATGTCCCTAGAGAAAAGCCTCAAAATTGCTAATTAAATTTAGGGCAGCCGTATTATAATTCAAACAAAAGCTACGATTTTTTTTAAATCCGTTTTCGGAGCTCACGTCGCCTTAATATTGGACCACCCAGAAAACACCGCCAAGTACAAAAAGATAGAAGAGGTAGGGTCATTTCGCCGGTTACGCGACCACCTTCGGTTAGCGACCACTTGAAGAACATGGTTTTTTCAATTGAAGATAACATCCATTCTACAGAGCCTATTGAAACAGTCAGCCGCATGCCTTATTGTTTGTATTTATGGAATAGGAATTTACAAAAAAAACGAGTAAATATGCTTTCAGTTCACCAAGTCAGCTAAGTGGTCGCTAACCGGCACATGAAATTAGGTGGTCGCCAACCGGTATTTCGATTAGAATATACTTGTAAGTTTTAATTATTATGTAGTTGGTAGTTACGAAAGTCTCAACGCGCGAGTCCGATTTTCACTTTACCTTCTTGGCGTGGAACCCAAATAAAACCAAAGTGGTTGAATGTATTCCGTTTCGAGTACCCATTGTAATTTTAATCTTCTTATTTACATATTTTACTATTACACCAAAGGTCGATTATTCATTCAGTCGATCTCGAGCCTGTAAGGTTGTGTTGTGTGAGTAATTGTGATAGGAGCAAATAATAATATTATAAATGGTTGAAATAAGCAAATTCATGGTGGAATATTCGAGAGTGGGGTACCTGCCTTGCACCGAGCTGATTCACCCGTGGGGCAACACGTGTGCCAAGGGTTGGTGGGTTATGCTTATAGGATGCGCAAAAGGAAGTATGATTTTTTGGACCCCGTTACATGTGGTGTGGTTAGTAAGTATGAGTTCATAATAATGCGTTTTCTATATGTTTAAGTTTATTTATTATTACCTGTTAGGGTATTAAACTAGGAAACAAAGTTCGTTTTAGTGAAACTAGAATGTTCCGATTTTTAATACACTAGAAATTAAGACCAGCTCCAAATACTCGGTTCCGAATCTCCCTTTTTATAGAAGTGAATACGAAACTAATATTTTACAGAATGATTTAGGGGTCATGTTGCGGGTTTTTTTTGCGATTTCGTGGTCTGTTTCTTGGGAAAAGTTGTTCAGTGTTACCATCTTATTCGCTTTTGGTCTTCTTGCTACACGACCCCTAAATCACACTGTAGATTCTGATACGAGAGCTGAAAACATTTGTTTCCTATTCCGATACAGCATACAGAGAAAGAATAATATAAATCTAGTCCCGTTTCCCAGAGTCTCGCTCGAGCAAAGCCTTAGTTACCTACGTGTATCATGATTGTATGTAAATAATCGAGTTGATGTTTTGATTATAGATGCATTTATTGACCTGTAAACTTTCCTTTGTCCTTTGACTTTGGAAAATATCAGCACCTGTTCCGTACCTAACTTTCTTCTTAGTTTTTATCCGTCGACTTACAAAGGAAACGGCCAAGTTCTAGCACAAAATTGATTCAGTACATGCCTCAAGGTCTTTTTTTAGATTCAATGTAATTTATCTACCTAGGCGAAAGCGTACTACTAACATAGCTAGCTAGTGCGAGCATCCTACGAATTGACGGTCAAGGACTGCCGAGGAAGGAAGCGAATCGCCTACAGCACAGCTAGCACAAGACGGCGCGGCGCACGAGCTCTTTTTTTCTCGCACTATCCGGCTCTCTGAAAACTCAGAAAGAGACGTATGAAATCTACCAAACTAGAAGGGTGAAGTACTTTATAGAAACAAGCTCCACACTTAAAAGTTTATTTAAAGATGAATCAAAAATATATTACAAATAATTCAACACTTAGCCTTTAAATTTATAGCCTATTCCCGCCTATGCTTTCCCCGTGACGATTCAGAAAAGAAGAGAGCTCCGTAGCCCGCGTTGGCCATTTTATTAACCCGGTTTAACCCCCTCCTCTGCTACTAAACGTCATGACGAAGTTGATCGCGTAGCCTGGTAGATGGCGCCGTTGAGCCATCAATGAACTGACGTAGTTCCGGTGCTGTTGCTGCACTCGGTTGCCAACACGTATAGTGCGAGAAACGCGAACCGCCGAGGACGCCGTGAATTCTGCACTTATCCATACGGACCAAAATCACGCGGTGGACTGCTTGTAGTCCAGCCACGCTTACTCGTTTGGATTGGATGTGCTTTTAGTCGAAATCAGCCCAGCGGAATTCAGCCCATATAGGAGACGCTACACGGGCTGATTTTGTTGGACAGCCAAGCAAGGTCACAGAAAATCTAGTATGGAGTGACCTTGATTTGGTTCGAAGAATCACGCTGCAGGACTGCCAATTTCGCTCGTGTAGCGCCTCTTTAATCGCAGGTGACAGATATGACATCCTTTTGAGGAAAAAAAAAAATATTCTGACCAATTGAAATATCATCTGTCTATTCTATTATACTCTGTCTAACTAAATGGCAGACTCGCAGACTGACGTAGTTACTGCATAAATAAACACGTATTTTGAAAGTTTTTAATTAGGTACAATTTAAATAAATAAATAAACTGATGTTTATTTGTTAGATATTTTAATAGCTAGGCGGTCTATTTTGAATAAGCGGCGTTGAGGCGTAAGGCGTCCTTGGTGATCCAACTTCTAAACATTTGCGTGGATTACTTATTGTTTAGATTTGGGTAATTTTTAATTATGGTGGAAGCCAGTAAGTTGTGGTTTGATAGGGCCTGCGGGCAATGTGCGTGCCACGAGTTGATTCACCCATGGACTCACAAATGCTCTGATGCCACAACTACCATGCTTGCAAGTTGCATCAAAGGGGCTTACAAGTTTTATGCTATGGTATACCTGGTGAGTCTGAAAGTCGATAATAATGTTTTAAAATCATCCTACTTACTTCGTGAGATAAATTATGCGTTTCACTGAAAATGTGTTCTGTCATTTGCATTTCAAGTGGAATTACCCACTTTTTATGGAGTCATATTCGGTTTAAGGGCCCTTTTAAAAGTAACCTTAGCTTAGTATTAAGTCTGATGTAGGGAACCTTCTCCTTTTGCATGTTGGATGAAAAAAATGACATGTTATTTGTAGTAAAGTGGTAAAAGGCTACATCCTTGAATATTTCTTGAATATATTTCCATAAAAAGATTATGCTCATTATAAATCCACGAGTTGGTAACTTAAACTTGGTTTCACAGTGTCTATTATTGTGTGTGTATTTAACTGCTATGACATCCACATGTTATTCATTTCACAACAGTTATTAGATTCCTTTAATAATTTACAGTTAAATAATTCATGTCCACTATAAATCTGTCTCTTTTTAACCCCCATGCATAAAGACAGAGAAATATAATATAATATTATGTGGATACAGATTACTGGGCCCTACAATATAAGGATCCCAGTTATTCTATCATATATATCAACATACAAATTAAAAGTATTCAACATACAAGACAACACTCACTTCAATTTACTATGAAAGCTAGTCTTTCATTTTCTACTAGCTGTATTCATCAGCATTCCTCAAAAGTCTACTATCGGTGAACAATTTTTGAATGCAGATGAGTAGTTTTGGAAATTAAATTAAATTTATCTCAATATTATATTATAAGTAAAGATAAGTTTGGAAACCTTTTATCCCTTTCAGCCCCGAAAAGCAAGACCCTGCCAACGTAAAATAAAATATATTGACATATGTTTTTGATTTGACAATTAAATGTAATCAACCCGCACAATTGTATTAACCGGGTCCGAAAGGGTTATAATACCCATTATTTTTGGGTATTAATGTTTTCAATTACAATTTATAGTTAACTCAACTGATTTATCAGTAAACTAAATATCAGACTGATTTTTAAAATTTATATTAATTAATAATATTCAACTCAATATGGAATACTCATCTATAAATTATGTATAAATTATATTCATTAAGCATAAAAAAAAGTTTTTTTTTATTTATTTTTTATTTAGTAGCATAAATATACATATCGCTTACAGACTAGTCCATCACGTGATATGTACAACAATAAAAGATTAAGACTAACACAAAAAATAAAAACATCAATAAAGCTACAAAGTCACAATATACAAATATTTAAGAAAAACATAATTGTTATATCTGACTGCCTCTTAATATTTAATCATAAGATTCATAAGTCTAAACTCTCAAAGTTGTTTGTAATTAATTTTTCAATTTCTGTTACAGATTCAAATATTGATGAAAGGCAAGAAACTGAGTAAAGCAGATATGCTGGAACAGTTCAAGCTGTACTTAAAATCTGGAATCTTTGGCCTCACGGTTGGCAGCTCCTTTGTGACATTAAACTGTATATTCAGGTAATTTATTTCCCTTAGTGTTGACTAGTGGAAAACACATTCTCAGTCCAGCTTTTGTATGTTAAGGTATTTCGTTCACATGCTTTTATTTATTACCAAAGACCTTAGTTAAGACCAACTTCCCAAACTCCAATTAAGATGGAATTTTCTATACCGTAAGTCCATAATAATGCAATATTATGGTACAGTCGACGCCAAAAATATGTTTACACTTTTGCACCTTATTCTATTGTAATAAGGCGAAAACTGTAAACATATTTTTGGCGTCGACTGTACAATAGAGACGGAATGTGGCCGTAGGCTCAATAACACAAGATAAACCTGTTAGTGTCATTAGAATCATCAATGTAGATGACTGTTCAAACAGAAACTTATTTAACACTAGCTGTTGCCCGCGACTTCGTCCGCGTAGAACTTTTTATCGTCTTAGAAAATGATTTCTCTCAATACAAACTTTGAACCCTCTTTTAAGGGATAAATTAAAAAAAAACGTTGATGTTCATTTTCTAGTTTGTGAACAAACAGTCTAAAACCAAAGTTAAAAATCTCATACTTTAAAAATGTCTTGAAATACACAAACCCTTTTAACACTCTTAGGGGATGAATTTGGAAAAACTCTGAAATTAGTTTTGTAGTCTTTTAACGTACCGAATAAGACCGAAGTTAAAATCTCTTACTCACACTTTAAAACTTTCTTGCTCTCCATTTAAAATTTGAATTTTTCTAATCGCTGAAAGAACTTTTTTCGTATTGTAGTAAGTAATCTTACTACTAACTTTTAAGTCTCTAGCTCAAAAAAGGTGTTGCCCATACAAAGCTTGCCCCCTTCTTAACCCCCTTAGGGGTGGAATTTTCTAAAACTCTGTAAGTACTTTATTTTTATTTTCATAAGTAATCTTTCTAATAGTTTTAAGTCTAGTTAAAAAAAAATGTTTCCCACGCAACACTGGCTCCCCTTCTTAACCCCCTAAGGGGTGGAGTTTTCTAAAACACTGAAAGTTCTTTTTTAGTATTCTAATAAGTAATCTTTCTACAAAGTTTCAAGTCTCTAACTCTACAACATAAACTTTCCTTCATAAAAACTTTGCACCCCTTTTTATCCCCCTTAGGGATGGTTTTTTCCAAAACGCTGGAAGTACTTTTTTGTATTTTTATAAGTAAACTTTCTACAAAGTTTCAAGTGTCTAGCTCAGAAAAAGTGTTCCCCATACAAACATTGCACCCCTTTTTAACCCCCTTAGTAACTCTGAAAGTACTTTATTTGTATTCTAATGACTAATCTTTCTACAAAGTTTTAAGTCTCTATTTAAAAAAAATATTGTTTCCCCCATACAAACTTTGCACCCCTATTTTACCCCCTTAGGGGTAGAATTTTCTAAAACACTGAAAGTACTTTATTTGTATTCTAATGACTAATCTTTCTACAAAGTTTTAAGTCTCTATTTTAAAAAATTTAGTTTTTCCCATACAAACTTTGCACCCTATTTTACCCCCTTCGGGGTTAAATTTTCTAAAACGCTGAAAGTACTTTATTTGTATTCTAATGACTAATCTTTCTACAAAGTTTTAAGTCTCTATTAAAAAAAATATTGTTTCCCCCATACAAACTTTGCACCCCTATTTTACCCCTTTAGGGGTGGAATTTTCCAAAACGCTGAGAGTTCTTTATTTGTATTCTAATAAGTAATTTTTCTACAAAGTTTTAAGTCTCTAGCTCAACAAAAAAGGTTCTCCTATACAAACTTTGCACCCCTATTTTACCCCCTTAGGGGTGGAATTTTCTAAAAACCCTTCTTACCCCTAGCCCACGTTATAGAAGCAACCTACTGTGCAAAAATCATCTCTCTAAGATTAGTAGTTTCGGCTGTGCGTTGATGAGTGAGTGAGTGAGTGAATAAGTCAGTCAGGACATAGGCATTTATATATATATAGATTAGAAAATAAATAAATAAGAATCTATTTTTCTTTACATTATTTAAATTCATAAAACTTGTTTGTGCTTCACCACTAGTAATTATTAATTTTCATTCATTCATTCATAGTTTCACGCCTTTATTCCCAAAAGGGATAGGCAGAGCACATGAAACTTATGTTCCAGTGCCACTTTTAGTAATTATTAATAAAATATAATAATTCCAAGTACTTTTGTGTTTGGAGTTTAGGTTTTACTACTTCCTCTTAAAAATACTTCCTCATAAAAGTACAAGGTAAATGGTTTACCTCTGTTTTAATGAGTGAATTTAGAACCTCATTTAGTAGATTGTTAACCAAGGGTTGAAAGTGACCCATTTAACCCGAGATATTTCTGGCGCTCGAACGAAGTGAGAGCGCCAATTGTTCGAGGGTTAAATGGGTAATTTCACCCGAGTTAAACACTCTATTTTTCATTTCGACTGTGAGGAAAAATAATTTAATATCAACCTATAATCGTAATAAACAACTCGTTAATGCAGGTACCTATAGCTGAGTGTCGATTTGTGAAAAGTTTTTATTTTAATGATTTGACGTAACTCTATTATCTTCGACTCCGTGGCTGACCGTAACAATAAAAAAAAAATACTTTCCACCCTAGGGGAGAAAAAGCTATTTTCCACCCGGCTATATGCCCATGAAAAATCAACTTTCAGAGCAGGAGAGATGAAAAATATTTTTTCTACTCGTCGACTTTAATCTTTGAATTAAGATTTCGTACACGAAACTAAGATCACATACTTTTTAATCCTGGAGCTCCACGAGCTCGTCACGGAGCTCGTATGGTTTCATAAGATAACCGCCAGCAGTCATCTTATGAATCCAGGAGGCTGTATAAGATAACTGTGAAGACATCAACGCGCAAAATTACTAAGCTGCTGCGCTTCATTTCAGCAGGGCGATTTTCAATAGATACCAAGTTTGTTTAATAAATTATTATTTCCGTTGACTCGTAGAAAAAGTATTGTATACAATAGTTATATAATTAGCTTTGTAAGTCTCGTACCTTAATTAGAAAGAAAGAAAGAAAACATTTATTTGTGGACAAAACAATGGGTGAGGTCGCCGGAGTCCGCTGGACTCCGGCGACCTACTAATATATAACTAGCGACCCTGCCTAACTAAGCATGTCTGTGCAAACATGCAAATCTTATCATTAACATCTATTAAAGATGATGTTGGCTGTTTAATCTATTCATGGACAGCTGTCTGCAGAATCTGAAAGGTGATCAATGTGGTTTGAGAATGGAAGGGTTACGCGTCAAATGTGTCCTATATGCTGACGACCTTGTACTACTTGCGTCGTCCGCTGAGTCACAACTGAACACCCCTGTTCCACATGTATGACATTTACAAATTGCTGAAATAGCACAAAATAAGAGCGTTCTCAAGTAGGTAATGATGTTTCATATTTTTTTTTCTTAGCCTATTTTGTGTCCCACCGCTAGGCAAAGGCACCCCCCCTAGATTTCCAACTATCCCGATTTATTGCCAATTCTGGCCATAATAATTCATATAACATTAATATTTTTTTTTTTTTTGCGGTAATTATTTTTCATTTATATAGATGACTGTGCCAAATCTTGGGATTAGGTGTCAAGGCGGACCCCGGGCTCCTTTAGGGCACGGGAATAGCGTTAGGAGGATTTATTTAATCGTATGACGATCTGTAGAATAGGCGAATAGCCATGTGATATTTTTATAGTAGTGCCTATTTCGCCGAAAGTGTTGTCGCTCATTTAGCACCACCCAGAGGACACGTGCAGGGTTGTGGTAGGTAAATCCTGTGAATGTGAGCAACGGATTGTCTCCCAGCAACAGATTGTTCTTGTTAGGAGTTAGGAGGATGATGATATATGTATGACTGTTGGTTTCAGGAAGCTATTCTTCAGTGAATTCACTTACTACAAGACAGTATTATTGCCCTGCACCATCAGTGGTCTTGCAGTGTACTTTGAACCACCATACCGAAGAGTGATGGTTGTGAACCTGTTTGTTAACTTGGTACGTTTTGAAATAAATCCATGGTAATATGTAGATGTAACTGTCTGCCTGTTTATAACCATTTCACGCCTAAAACACTGAATTGGGTTTTATAGGCCAAAAGGGGTCCCTTGTTAGACCTAACAACTTTAGCCCTAATGTTTCGCTACACCTAATGCATTTTTCTTCCAAACAGTGAACTTTTCTTTGAATATCATCAAATAGAAGTCATTAGGTTAGGTTTGTTTTGAAATAATCCCATAAAGTTTACTATTTAAGATAAAAATGCATTAGGTCTAGTGAAACATTAGGTCTAATGGAACATTAGGGCTGAGGTTGTTAGGTCTAGCACCGGCTTAGAACCGGCCAAAAGCTAGTCTGATTAAAAAAAAACTGTTGAAAAGGAAGGCAAACGATAGGTACATTTTGTTTATAATAACAGCGATTGCACCCGCACGGCTATCACAGCATCACAGGACGGTCCGCGTGCTGTGTCGCGGCGAGATAGACTATCTGTCTCTTTCTAATTAGACCGCTAAGAAAGCGACGGATAGTCTATGTGTCGCCGCGACACAGCTCGCGGGCCGTATTTGACATTGTACCAATTCGCAGTAGTTTACCATTACTGCAATGTTCTGCCGCCAGAGTGCAGCACTAGCACCAATTATAAACCAGTAGAGGAAGATAGGGACTCACACACATGCACAATGATTGTCAAATGAGTGACAAGGATGCATCCATAGCCAACACCGCATGTGGGAACGAGATAGGTACATTGCCCACTCTGCTAGTGTCGTCCCCTACGCGGAGTTTTGCGTAATGTTCCCTATTAGGTGCATATGTATATCTATGTTAGAGTGGTTACACACGGCGACTTTTTGCAGCTCTACAAACGCGATAAAGGTGATTTTGACAAGTCATCTTTGGGTAAGGTGAGTGAGTGTTCGACGCTGTACTAGTATATGGCATGGGCACTCTATGTCAAAGTGACATGACTCAAATTCGAATGAAGAAAAACCCTCTTAGTTCGAATTTAACCCATATTGCTTTGACATAGAGTGCCCATGCCATATAGTACAGCGTCGAGCACTCGGACGTTTACCTTAGTTAGTGTAAAATTCCATAATTTTTACTTGTAAGTGCCCAAAGTTTTTTTCAGTAAACCATGCATCTCTTTCATAGGTATTTGAATATTGGTTACGGACACTAGAAGTAAAAGGCTGGCTCCGACGGTCCCCTGGCAGGGAAACACTTATCTTTATGTTTGGAAGTGCCGTCTTCTTCTACCTAATGCGGAAAGAACGAGAGAATGATAAACGGACTCCTTTGTTTTGGTATGTATGACATGACAGGCCAACACTTATCAGACAAAATATGTAAAATTGTAATATTTTCTTATAATACTTTACTCTTTGTTGGGAGGTTGTACAGTACAGGTCGAGACGCACGTAGATTTAAGTGCATGATAGCCATTCTATCTAGGTCCTCAGGATTCTCAGGTCCTAGGATTTCATTGTATTTGTGACACCCGGATTTTGTCGTATAAGGATTCTACCTTTGAATTATACTTGTTTCCACCTAACATTGCATTATCTTTATAGAAAACATAGACGCTCAGTGAAAAATAGGTGTTGCAACCTTTTTGGATATGTAGTCAACAGGGCTTTAATACTCGTTTGCCATACTGTCTAAATTATCAATCGTGTGCGGGGAACTTGCATGGGACTTCAATTTCGAATAAATTGCACTCAATCGATGCGGATATACGTAGAGTTAATATACAAAAGACAATAAAAATAACTATTGTATTAGTTTTATCTCACGTTAAAATGACGAAAAAAAATTATAATTTTTTCGATAAAATAACATAACAGTTACACAGAATATTGAATTAGAATAGTAGTTTATGTGACTGTACATAATGAAGGGCATTAAACACGAGTGTGGGTTTATAAAACGAGCCGAAGGCGAGTTTCATAATAACATCACACGAGTGTCTTAATGCCTAATTATGTACAGTTACATACACTACTTTATCTATTCACATATCATAAGCTTCCACGATGCATTCAGGTGCCGCATATTATGACCGGCATCGCGGCGTTGTTTTCTGGCAGCTGTCATAGTTTTTTTCTTAATTCAGAGCCAAACTAGAGTCGGTTTAGTTCGATATCTTACTTACGTGCGACATTTGTCAAATTAGTATGCAAATTGACAATTCATTTCGAACTAAACGTCATCTCGACTGATATTAGAATAGAGGTCAAATCAAATTTCTTTGATTTCAGAGATGTTCGAAATTTGAATGAAATAATATTATCGAAATCGATGTTATTATTTAGCAATAATAACATTTTCACAGATAAGAAATTTGTTCTAACAAAACAGTCTATTTTTATGGTGGCCATAATGTGCGGTTCTTGAACGCATCATGGAGGGTTTATGATATTTGGATAGATAAATGATATTTTGTATGGCAAGTATAGACTTAAAAGCAAATGTTGTGGAGATAATTGCAAATTAATGACTTACCTACTCCATAGTAAACGCGCCGAGAATATACGGTTCGACGTCATTGCATAAGCCCGTTTAATATAGAGCGTTTTCGGGGGGTGGTAACATCAGAAAAATAAATCATAATAAGAAAGTTTTAATGCTGGATTGTACTTTTGATTTTCGTAATAAAATAAAAACATGCAAGTTCCCTATTACAACACTTCTGTTGCATTCACCTGCCATGATTAGTGCGACAGTAAGCGAACAGAGGTGTCCCATTGTCACATTTTTTTGCCCCGCGAGCACCGTGCGTTTGATAATACTATAGTTATAATTTGCCGGTGGAATATAATCTCACACGCTCAGTATGGATGCAAATCCTTAAGTGAAACATTGTCGTTTACAGGTTTTTCACACCACCGCGAGTGTCAAAAGAAGTTGGAGAACCGATGTCGGGCATCGACGGCAGGGGCCCAGCGTGCCCTCACAAGGGAAATTGTATTAATTACGTCTTAAAGGTAATAGAACTGATTAGATTATACTTGATTAATGATTATACAGCTGAAAACATATCTTCAGTAGGTATATCATATTATAATAAGCAAGTTGTGTTTGTCATTGAATGAATGTTAAATGAGAAGAATTCTATTTAAAAAACAATGGCTAGAGATGTTGTATGAAATCATTTGCAAATCTCTGAAATATTTCGGAATGTAACATGCTCAGCGTATTGTTTGGTAATTAATTGTCATGTCCACCATAAAAAAAGTCCTTCATTATAAGTGTTGTGTAGTAAAATTAACCTTATGTTGTAGGGCACAGCGCAGCTATTCGGCGTTGGCTGCGCAATGACGATGCTACGGCAGATCATACCTAGGATACTGACACCGGCTAAAGCACTGAAGTCTTTGAGACTCTCGCATATGAAGCTTGGCATTTTCTTCGGAGGATACATAGGCATTTATAGGGTAAGTAAACTCATGGGATACAAACTCAAATAATATATGATTTTTACGAAACGTTGTTGTAAAACTTTATACGGAAACTAATGCCCGATGATGATAAAGCGATGACTCGATATCATCGCTTTATCATCATCATATCAGGGCGCCCCTTTATGACTCATAAAAAATGCACTAAAGGGGGTCAAGTTTCAGGATCTTATCGTAGCGATTTGCGAGATTCCGAGTAAAGCGATTCCGTGTATTTTTTTAATGTTATTTATTTATTAAATGCACACTATAATCCTTACAGGCTACAATCCTAATTCGACAGTGTGGATTTTTCAAACATGTTGGCTTGATAATATGTAACATAGCAGCAGTTAATTATACTATATCACCGTAACATAAAAGTGTGAGGGTGACCCTTGTGAATTCGTTCAGTGAGCAAGAGAAAAGATCCAACTCCAAGGCGCGCAATGACCAGCAATACTGGGCGACACAGTCGCCGTGCCTTTGAAGCGTGAAATGCAATCGCCACGCTGAAAATCCGCTCATAAATGAATAGTGTGATAATTTGAAATATCATGAAATGGGTCACTTACGTCTATAAGGTCGAACATCGTTCGATATGTTTCGAACCGATACGCGATTCTTATTCATGAACGCTCGCGATTGAATATACTACTAATATTATAAATGCGAAAGTGGACGTTTGGATGTTTATATGTTTGGATGTTTAGATGTTTAGATGTTTGGATGTTTAGATGTTCGAATGTTTATATGTTTGGATGTTTAGATGTTTGGATGTTTAGATGTTTGGATGTTTAGATGTTTGAATGTTTAGATGTTTGTTAATCAATCACCCTTAAACGGCTAAATCGATTTGGATGAAATTTTGCACGAAGATAGATTATAGCCTGGATTAAAATATAGGATAGTTTTTATCCCGGGTCCACGGTCCACGCAGACGAAGTCATAAAACCACACAATAGTTTTTTCTTATTTTTATTTTACTTTGTATTAATTTGATAAGTATGTATATTTGTATGTTATTCATATACAATCTGACGATTTTTTTGTAAAACAATGCCATTTTACTTTACATTTTATAAAATATATATACCATATCCAAATTTTCAAACTTAAATATAGAAATCTAATGTAATCTGAAAGCCGCCGCCGCATACAGGCTGAATTCCGCCGCCGAATTCAACCGGCTCGGCTCATTATGCCTCGACCTGCTCCATGTAAAATTATGGCTTTGCCAGCCTGCCACAGACAGGCAGACTGAATTCCGCCACCGAATTCCTTGCCATACATTTTATATGGAGCAGCTGCGGTCGGAATCAATCCGGCTGAATACGGTCGCGTAATGGGGAATGGATGAAAATGGTAGAAGTGCCTGATAATTTTTTGGCGATAGGAATAACCTTCCGAAGCACCAGAAAAAAAGCAGACTTTTTAGCTGCGTCAATTATTTTTGAAAATTATAAACAGTTTCCTCACTTACGTTTTGAGTTTATTACGGCGAATGAGACACTTTCCTTGATCCGTCTAATATTACAAAAAATATCTTATCCGTGGTAAACTGACACTGGCAATGATATTGATAGCTGCAGCAGCTATATTTGTCATTGCCAGGGTCAGATATTGAATAGTAGATTGTACAACAAGCGCATAAAACGAGCCATTTAACCTGACAGGCGAGGGTGGATAGTTAAGTCGAGGGGTTAAATGGTTAATTTGCAACACATTTGCTCGTAACGTGCCGCTTTTGGGCTCATAATCCTGGGTATTAAACACGCGTGTTTAATAACATTACGACACTCGTGTAGTTATGTTTATATCCCGATTAAGACACGATGGCACCTTGCAACAAGGTGTATGTATGGACTCGGCGAATTCTTAAATTGACCGGATTATACAGGTTTGTTTTTAATTCTCGGCAAATGGATTCTTACTCGACTAAACAAATTAAATCCTTCTTGTGGATTAATTGGTTATTTCTTGTTGGATATGATATATAAACGTTTCATTTAGTAAAACTATTTACTCTTGATAAAATTTTACATGAATTTATATTGAATAAGAAAATATTTATTTTATTTTGTATTGGCTGTTTAGAGGTTTCATCTAAGCCTCGCTGCGGGCGCACTGCGCGAACTTCACGAAAAAAATAGTTGCGCGCCATTATAGGTAATTTCACAAATATTTGTAAACATTGATGAATTGATGGATGCGTGTTTGGTTTTTGTTAAAAATGTTGACTCGTAGTGAATAGAAAAGTGATAATAAGAATTGACACCACTGTACATTCTTGGAGATGCACAGTGTTCTTGTTTCTGACACCTAAGAATTACGAAAAACATTTATATATTGCAAATTATTAATTAAACGTATCTGTTGTTTAAAGTGTTGGATAAACCCTTCAAAGACATACATTTTAGAGACAAATACGACCTCTCTAAGTACATTTGTTACAAATATATTAATGATTTTATAGATTTTGGTTTTTATTTTTTTTCTTCGATGTTACGCCGTAGTAGGACGCGATATTTGTATGACATCGTTATTATTATGTCTTCTATCTACCCTATTTTTTACAAGACCTAATTCCATGGAACATTCAAGTAATCACCTAAACTGTATATATCCGGTTTATCTGGCCACTAGGGTTGACACTTCGGTGTTTTGAATTTTATACGCCGTTTTTTCGGGAATCCTATTATTTATGGTTTTCTTGGATCGCCAAGGCTTAAAAAATAATTATTGAGAGAAATTTTCGATATTTGATTTTGATGATCGTAAAACATGTAAGTGTTAAGTATTGAGTTTTTTTATTTAATACAGAAGAAAAAGCTATTGTCTAGTTTTTTTTCATTACGTGTAATTTCACTGATTACTGTTTTGTTTTATGGGTATCGTATTTGCTTTATAAAATAATATATTATGCAGGGGTGATCACGTAACGTTTCAAACGCGCGTAAGGACAATGTAACTATAATTTTTCTATATAAAAACTGACAGTTAAATTTACCTAACGTACAGTCAGCATCAAAAGTAGCTACGTAATTGAAGACTTTTGACGTCTTCGTTTGCGTAGCTACTTTTGATGCTGACTGTACGTACATACAATGAGTTACGTGATCGACCTGCTGGTCAGAAACTTGTTTTATTAGTTTCGCGAAGAGCTGAAACTTGCACAAATAATTATTGACTAGTATTTTGTAAATTACTTGTAATTTTAAATTTAGGGGAAGTAATTATCACGAATTACGTACTGATATTGCTTTTTAAAATTAAAATGTATGATACCCGGTCAGAAACTTGTTTTATTAATTTCGCCAAGAACTAACTCGCACAAATTTTCGATGAAACGCTACATGTAACTTGGGAAGGAGTCTACCATGAAGTGCTAGATGGGGCAGAGAGCCTGGAAGTAGAAGAAGACATTCAATTACTTGTCATGCTTCTTGTGTTGATTTGTCTTGTCATGGTCCTTGAGCGTAAGAGCGTACAGATTTTTCGACTGTACAAAGAGCAAACTACAAAAATGTACAGGCACATAATCTTATTACATATGTATTACATACCTTATTATTAACTTTGTTACAAAAAATCACTTAAAAACAAATTCTCAATAGCTAAGAAATAATGACTGAATCTTAAAAAAACTAATTATTTAATATGTGTATGTTCCTAATAATGTTTTCTTTCACCACCCATAAAAGTGCTATACCGTGTATACTATGTTAATTTTATATCCAGGAAACCCGGATACTAGTTGTGGCAGCCCTGACCGAAAATTTTAATTGACTGTAGATTAAATGTTCCATGGAATTTGGACGTGTTAAAAATAGGGTAGTTAGAAGACATAATAATGAAACTGTCATACAAATATCGCGTCCTACTACGGTGGAACATAAAAGAAAAAAAATAAAATCCAAAATCTATAAAATCATTAATATCTTTGTAACAAATGTACCTAGAGAGGTCGTAATTGTCTCTAAATATATATCTTTGAAGGGATTATCCAACATTTTGAAGAAAAGAAAAGTTTATTAAATGATTTACAATATACATATAAATTGTTCCGGCCAAGGAGCCTTTCAAGAAGACGTATAAAGCAAGCACTGGACAATGTTGCTAATGATATTTCATAAGGCGCTATTTTTACTTTTGTATGCCTACCGTGTTTTTACATGTATTAATCTCATACGAACACTCATACCAACCGCATATACCTCTGATCTATATTCAAGTATTTAATCATTAAAGCTGTATTTTGGATACTCTGGAGTTTCAATTAAGCTCCGTTATGTCCGCGAAGACATAAAATGGTGACCCCGACGTGATTCAACTAGAAAACAACATCAAGAATTGGAATTCGCCATCAACTCCATGCAGTACCTACGCATGAACAAGAAGAGTTGACGAAACCCATGATCAAACGGAGTCAAAGGAGCATCACAGCAGCACCATCACGATATACTTATCGTCACCAGCTCGGCCAGTGAGGACACAAAAACCTCACACCGCGCGACGTAGTCTTTCGAAAGTTAAGTGCCCTTCCTTTGTTTCCTACCTAAATTCGCAAGTCATTTACCTATCTAAATCTAAATACAAGTCTAAATTACAATTTAAATACAAGTCTCCACTTGAGAAACAGCTGTTTATATCATCAAATAACATCTACGCATAATATATCACCACAAAGGTGTACCTAATCTAAATCTGTTCTATAAAAAATTAAGCTAAGAAAAGTGATTCCGCTAACAGTCATTATTACCTATAGGTACCATCTGTATTGTATTGCCTAATCGTTTCACATTTAATAGTTATTTACTCAATGCGTTGGTTATCATAACTTCGATAGAAATATCTAGTTATCGAAATAAGTATTAAAATCATCACTTAGTGTTTGCGCAATTAAATTTGTAGCTTTTCATTAATAACTCATTGCATTAGGTAATATCAAAAAATATAGTTTTTAAATGTTCTTTTGAGTAGTGTCTCGCAGTAATTAAGCAATAGGTACTAAACAAGTGTTGAGTTAGTTTGCCGACTATTCCAGGGACAGTGGATCGCGCTTGGAGACCGTGCATAAAGGATCCTGCGCGCTGTCACCAGCGGTACCTACTCGCGCCTGCCGGCCAACCGGTTCCTTATCGGGAGTTCCAGCGAACTGTGGAGCGTGAGCGTATTATTTTAGTTAATTACTGCATAATTAAATCGTATTGTCAACAATGGCAGACGACAAAGAGCTTAAAGATTTACTTACTTCACGTAGTTCCATAAAGGGTCGGATAACTAAATTTAAAAATTACCTAACGATTGTGAGCAATAAATCTGAGCTAAATAACATAGAACTAGCTGAGCTGAGTCTTAAGTTGTCGCGGTTCGAAGGTCTGTCTGTTAAGTTTGATAACTTGCAAAATAGTATTGAAATTTTAAGTCCGGATGAGATCGATTACGAGATTAATGAGCGGGAAAGCATCGAGCACGACATAATCGTTAATATAGCCAAGGCAAAAACTTTGATAGACGATCACAATAATCAACAACGGCGAGAATCGGCTGCTAATGAGTCTCAATGCTTGCTCGACCATCAGGATATAAGTTTTAAGTTGCCACAAATACAAATATGTAAATTTGACGGTTCATATTTCCGCTGGATGGAGTTCCGCGACACTTTTGAAAGTCTGATTCATGAAAATGCGCGCATCAAATCTATACACAAGTTCCATTATCTCATCTCATATTTAGAAGGCGATGCGGCAAGGATAATTTCCAACCTAGAAGTGTCATCGGCTAACTACGCGCAGGCCTGGAAGCTACTCAGTGAGCGTTATGATAATAAGCGCTTACTTATAAATCATCATTTGAGCTCACTATTTAATATTCAGCCGCTCACACGCGAAACTGAACGGTCCCTGCGTTTTATAGTGGACCATGTTGTAAAAAATTTACGCGCGTTGTCCAGCTTGGGCCAGCCGACAGACAAATGGGATGTTATTATAATATTCATGTTAACATCGAAATTGGACCACAATACTTTAGTCAAATGGGAAGAGTATCGTAACTCGCTCGATGACGTCCCGTCTTTAGAGCAATTCTATAAGTTTTTAATTGATCGAGCGGACGTGATTGAAGCGCTAAACCGGCACCGGCATGATGGCACTCAGGCTAAATTCGCGCCATCTGTGTCATTTCAAAATAATAGGACGAATAACAACAATAGCGGCAAACCTCAGTACACAAATAATTACAATAAGCCATTTAAAGCCACAGTTACAAAAACGTTTGCGAGCATGAGCGCACCCCGCCAGACTAATTACGTCTGCATCATTTGCAATGATAACCATAAAATATATGATTGCCTCACATTCAAAAACAAAAGTCTCAAAGACAAATTAGCTGACGTTGCTACATATAAGTTATGCCCTAATTGTCTTCGACAGGGACACCCTTTGAGCGAGTGCAGGATGGGTCCTTGTCGCGAATGCAAAAGAAATCATAATAGTTTGCTGCATCCAGAATCTTCTGAAAAGATTAATGCAGTGTCTACAAATACAGCATCTGTGGTCAATTTCTCTGAACAAAATTGCACTCAAGTTTTGTTGCCCACAGCAATCGTGGAAGTTACAAATCCAGCTACAAATGAAACCCTAAAGGTTCGATCTATGCTTGATTGTGGCAGTCAATCAACATTTATCACAAATTCTCTAAAGGAAAAGTTGTCACTAAAATCCAATAAAATTGACTCACTAAAGGTCATTGGAATAGGCAATAATAACAATAATAATGTTGTCGGAACTTGTAATGTCCAAATGAACTCACTAAATAGCACCTTCAGTGTAAGGTTATCCTGCTTAGTGCTAAAAGAGCTAACTGGAGTACTTCCAAAGTCTCCTATAAATATCAGTGATATAAATATACCTAGCAACATAGTTCTGGCTGATCCCAATTTCCATGAGCCAGCTCCTATAGATATGCTCATTGGTGCGGATATATTCTGGGATATATTAGGTAATGAACAAAAGTCCTTGGGCCCTGAGCGTCCTAAATTACGCAGCTCTAAACTAGGCTGGTTAGTTTCTGGTCCAACCAATACGAATACTGCTCTGCCTTACAACTATTATACGCAATGCAACCATGTCACAGTCACAAAAAATACGCAAAATTCGATTGATGAGTTGCTAACTAAATTCTGGGCCTTAGAAGAAGTACCTGAAGGAAAACCTGTCAGTATTAAGGAAATGTATTGCGAAAAACACTTCATGGCTAATGTGTCTAGACTTAGTACTGGCAGGTTCATGGTCAAATTGCCCCTAACTGGTTCTCCTGAATCACTTGGAGATTCTTATAATTTGGCTAAACGAAGATTTTTAAATTTAGAAAAGAAATTCAGGCGTAACCCCGCATACAAAGCTGAATATTCGAAATTTATCAAGGAATACGCAGACTTGGGGCACTTGAGCGAATCTCTAGATGCCAAGCCGAACCCGAGCTATGTACTTTGTCACCACGCGGTCTTTAAAGACAGCGAATCAACGGCCTTACGCGTGGTGTTCGACGGGTCTGCTTTGTCCTCGAGCGGTTTGTCGCTAAATGACATACTGGCGATAGGACCAAATGTTCAGGACTCTTTTTTCTCCATCTTAGTGAGAGCGAGGCATTATAAATACATTCTAACTGGTGATCTGGAGAAAATGTATCGCCAGGTGCTTGTTCACGAAGATGATCGCAACCTTCAACTCATATTATGGAGAGAAGAAGAGTCTCAGCCTATCAAAACTCTGCAGCTAAATACTCTTACTTACGGAACGGCAAGTGCGAGTTATTTAAGCACGAGGTGTCTGCAACAAGTGGGAGAGGAGCAAGAGGACGAGCTGGTTAAAACCATAATAAAAGGCGATTTCTACGTCGACGACCTGATCATGGGCTCTAACAATGAAGACGACTTGCGTCTTATCCAAATATCAGTCACAGAAGCTTTAAAATCGGGTTGTTTCAACTTAAGAAAATTCAAAACTAATTCTAAAATGTTATTTCAAGGCTCTGATATAAACACCAACGAAAAATTAACTATAAGTGAATCATCAAGTACTCTCGGATTAGGATGGGACTCAGCCAAGGACTGTTTGCATTTTCCAATTAAAAATGTTACTCAAAATGATAACAAAATCACAAAAAGAAACATCATGTCAAACTCGTTCAAAACATTTGACCCGTTAGGGCTTTTAAGTCCTATTATCATTCAAACAAAAATGATGCTACAAAAGTTATGGCAACAAAAACTTGATTGGGACGATCCCGTTCCACAAGATATTCAAAAGGAATGGATCAGGTATTGTGAAAATTTACCAGTCATTTCCCAAATTCAAATAAATAGAAATGTTCTTTCTGACAACCCTAAAATGATTGAACTGCATTCTTTCAGCGACTCATCAGAGCGTGCCCTAGGCGCATGCATTTATATGAGATCCATTGACGTTAACGGTGACGTCGCAGTTAGATTGCTGTGCTCTAAATCAAAGGTAGCACCATTAAAGTCAGTAACGATTGCGCGTTTAGAACTTTGTGCAGCCTTACTTGCTGCTAAATTGTGTAAAGCTGTCACAGACTCGTTAAGGTTCAAACCGGATCGTCTGGTACACTGGTGTGATTCAAGTGTAGTGTTAGCATGGATCACTAATGACCAGCTAAAACTAAAAACATTCGCCGCGAATCGCATTGGTGAGATTCTTGAGATCACTAATCCTAATTCATGGTACTACGTACCCACATCGGCTAATCCGGCTGACTTAATTTCCAGGGGGGTGGACGCTGGCCATTTGATTTCTCTGAGTTTGTGGTGGTATGGCCCCGAATTTTTAGCTAAAAATGAATCCGAATGGCCAAAGTCAAAGCATACTCGTAACCTAGCCATTGATCAAATACCGGAAATTAAATCAAACTTGGTTGGCATCTGTGAACACGTAATCAATTTTGAGAAATATTCAAAATTTACTAAACTACAAAGATGTTATGCGTACGTAAAACGTTTCATTCATAATGCAAGATACCCTAAGGATAAACGTTCAGGAAATTTGACCACAGAAGAGTTAAGCAAGTCTTTCCATGAGCTCTGCGCTCTCGCTCAAAGCCAGTCATTTCCTGTCGAGTATGAATTGTTCGCTAAAAACAAACCTCTAAGTCCTAGGTCTAGCTTATTATCATTATCGCCTTTCATGGACGAGCAAAAGTTACTTAGAGTCGGTGGACGAATTGACGCATCTAACTATACGCATGACAAAAAGCATCCAATTTTGCTTCATTCATCTCACCGTCTAACGAAATTGTACTTCGAATTTGAACACATAAGGTTATTACATGCCGGTCCGCAATTATTGTTAGCCGCTATACGAGAAAGGATTTGGCCAGTCGGAGGTAGGATACTAGCCAGACGTACTGCTAATAGATGTGTGCGCTGCAGACGTTTGCGTGCTAAAACATTGTGTCCTAAGATGGGAAACCTACCTGCACAGCGAATAACTCCTGGCTCCCCGTTTTTGTCCGTCGGCACGGACTTTGCTGGACCGTTTTTAATTCTAAATCGAAAGGGGAGGGGTAGCTCTTTGATAAAATGTTACCTCTGCCTATTCATATGTTTGCGATACAAATGCGTTCACTTAGAAGCCGTCAGTGACCTAACAAAAGACGCATTCATTATGACACTTCGTAGATTTATTGCTCGCAGAGGTATGCCAGCAGAAATATTCTGCGACAATGGTCGAAACTTTGTGGCTTCTGCTAAAGAAATATCTAATTTTATAAAGCAAGTTAGAGATCCTTTATGTGACGCGATGAACCAAGAACGTATCAAATTTACATTCATTCCTACTTACGCTCCTCACTTCGGCGGAATATGGGAATCCGGAATTAAGTCGGCTAAATACCACCTAAAACGAGTCATGGGTAATAGTCATCTAACGTTTGAAGAAATTTCGACGTTGTTTTCTCAAGTGGAGGCAGTTCTAAATAGTCGCCCACTTTATCCAATGTCTTCCTCTCCTGACGACCTGCTCTCCCTTTCCCCAGGGCACTTTCTGGTTGGAAGACCCCTAACTGCGCTGCCTTCGCCTTCATTGGAAGCATCCACTGAAAGTAGCCTGCGCCGATACGCACGCACAGAAAAGCTACATCAGCACTTTTGGCAGAGATGGCAAAAAGAGTACATAAGCGAACTACAACAGAGGACGAAATGGCGCGTCAACCACGCAAAATTGAATGTTGGCGATCTCGTCTTGCTACACGAAGACAACGTGCCGCCGCTAAGCTGGAGATTGGGTTGAGTCGCTCGCTTGTTTCCTGGACCGGACGGCATTCACAGGGTTGCAGACGTCAAAACCATAAGAGGCTGCGTGCGACGCCCTCTAACGCGTCTATGCCCGCTACCATCGGAAGAAGAACTTCTCAGTTGAAAGACTGGGTCTTTCAACGGGCGGGAATATGTTCCGGCCAAGGAGCCTTTCAAGAAGACGTATAAAGCAAGCACTGGACAATGTTGCTAATGATATTTCATAAGGCGCTATTTTTACTTTTGTATGCCTACCGTGTTTTTACATGTATTAATCTCATACGAACACTCATACCAACCGCATATACCTCTGATCTATATTCAAGTATTTAATCATTAAAGCTGTATTTTGGATACTCTGGAGTTTCAATTAAGCTCCGTTATGTCCGCGAAGACATAAATGTTTTTCGTAAATCCGGTGTCAGAAACAAGATTTTCAAAATTTTTCTTCTCAAAAACTACGCATATTAGAAACGCGGGAGTTTTAGTCTCACATTTGTAATGATCTAATCTACAGTAATTTGTAATAAAACGGGGATGTCACTTTTTCGGCTTCTATAAAACACTGTGAGATGTACAAATATGTGAGTAAAAACCTGTTATCATCAATAACTAAAGGAAACAACTTAGGAGCCTGTAACATGTTCATTTTATGAAAAGGATTTTTTCCTCGCAAATGTGTTGAAAAACGTCGTATGACACGCGTGAGATTTGACAATTCCGCCTCTGATGTAATGATCAACATACCTCACTTGTATCATAATGTACTATTATGCCCGAGTTATACACACTGCTTTTCACTTCGATTGCGAGAAAATAAGAAATAATTGCAATATTAAATTAAATAATAGCTCATTCCTGTCACTTAACTTTTTAAAGTTTTTATGTTTAATTTTTTTTTTTTTTTTTGTAGCCTAATTTGTGTCCCACTGCTGGGCAAAGGCCTCCCCTTTTTTCCGCCACTTGTCTCGGTCCAGTGCTAGTGTTCGCCAATCTGTACAAAATGTGTCAAGGTCGTCCCGCCATCGCCTTTTCGGTCTGCCTCTACTTCGAAAGCCATCTTGTGGGGTCCATTCGGTGGCTAATTTGGCCCATCGTTCTGCGTGCATCGTTAGGCTACAAAAAAAAAAAAAAAAAAAAATGTTTAATTTTCGGCACGTGATATTAGACTTAGGTACTTACTTCATACAGCCAAGCCATTTAATGATTCGATACGTTTTAAAATAATAATTGACTCCTATTTTATCTGGTTTTATTAATTTAGTAATGGAAACCACAAATGTGAAATTTGTTAAAGTTTATTCTACGAAGTTTTATTGTGTGTGTGGCTGTTAGGCCCGATTATCTTAGTTTTTGAAACAATTTTACTTTGTGCACTAGAGCATAAAAATAGCATTTTGTGCAGCATACATCCAGCACAAAGGCGAACTTAGCGAGCATGAGAAGTGAAAAATATTTTTAGTAATATGAGACGGATCAAGGCAATTGTGTCATTCGCCGTCCTAAACCCAAAACGTAAGTGTACTGTTTATATTTTTAAAAAATAATTGACGCTGCTGAAAAGTCTGCAACTTTTTTTCTGGTGCTATCACCAAAAACAAAATCAGGCACTTCTAAAATGTTCATCCATTCCCCATTCAGGCTGTATGTGGCGATATTAACCAGTGTCGGTTTGCAGCTGGTGGTGTGCCTGCTGTGCCGCGCGCACGGACGCGACAGTGCGCTGTTCGCGCTGCCGGCGGGCTTGCTGGCCGGCGCGGCCTTCCGCGTCGCCCCCTCCACGCCCATCGCGCTGGCGCCGCTCACCTCCACGCTACAGGTTCACCTTTTTACTAACTTTATATTAACTAGACCTGTTCGCGCTGCCGGCGGGCTTGCTGGCCGGCGCGGCCTTCCGCGTCGCCCCCTCCACGCCCATCGCGCTGGCGCCGCTCACCTCCACGCTACAGGTTCACCTTTTTACTAACTTTATATTAACTAGACCTGTTCGCGCTGCCGGCGGGCTTGCTGGCCGGCGCGGCCTTCCGCGTCGCCCCCTCCACGCCCATCGCGCTGGCGCCGCTCACCTCCACGCTACAGGTTCACCTTTTTACTAACTTTATATTAACTAGACCTGTTCGCGCTGCCGGCGGGCTTGCTGGCCGGCGCGGCCTTCCGCGTCGCCCCCTCCACGCCCATCGCGCTGGCGCCGCTCACCTCCACGCTACAGGTTCACCTTTTTACTAACTTTATATTAACTAGACCTGTTCGCGCTGCCGGCGGGCTTGCTGGCCGGCGCGGCCTTCCGCGTCGCCCCCTCCACGCCCATCGCGCTGGCGCCGCTCACCTCCACGCTACAGGTTCACCTTTTTACTAACTTTATATTAACTAGACCCGTTCGTATGTATGTAAGTTTATAAGAGAATAGCTGGCGGCTTTCTTGCGCAAGTTGCGCAACGCATCAGCATTGCAATTCAACGAGGAAAAGCAGCCAGCATCCTCGGTACAATGCATCGAGGACCTTTTTTTAGATTTATCGTAGTTTTAATTTAATTTAATCATCATCTTGTATTTACTTTAGAAAATAAATGATAAAAGTTTTTAAGTATGTAAGTTGTCCGTCAAAATTTGCAATCCATTTTTCAGTCACTTGCCGTTGAGCTGAAATTTTGGGTATTAGTATAATTTGGATGACAATTCAATATTATGGTACCATCGAGCTGATCTGATGATGGAGACAGAAGGTGGCCATGGGAATTCAGTATTTGACCGATGAAACCCCTTTGAGTTTGGGCTCGTTAGAATCTTCTCAATGAAAAGTACAGTCGGCAATAAAAGCTTGTACCAAAAATGTCATTTTTGACAGACTCTTATTACAAACTTTTATTTACTGTCACCTGTCCCGTTGTCTGTCTGTCTGTCTGTAATCAAATCTTGCAAGTTAAATTTGACAAACCGGGAGGTTTCCGATTGAACTGAAATTTTGCATGCATATGTATATCGCATGACAATGCAATATTATGATAACATGGAGCTGATCTGATAAAATTACTACCGTCATCCAATGGTCAGACCCCCCCCTATTTTGAAATGACGTAATATATGGACAGCCCCCTGGGCGATCCATTTCGCCGCAAATATTGGGCCAGGCGTCCTCTCCCCGTAATGTAACTTACCTACTACCGTATCCGCCGAGATGACATTAAAATACACCGTTTTAATGCAGCATTAAATTCAGTGTAGTTACACGTAGTGTTTATGTAACATATTCAAAGTAATGAATATTTATATACTGTCTTTGTATTACTTGTCGGTTTTCAAGTCTCCTTTTATCATTGTTATCTTGCCAATATGGCTTGTAATATTGGGGATTACTTACTTATCTGTTGATGTAATTGCTTTTCTTATCATAGGGTCAAACGCTGCTAGATGGCCTATTATGGTCGCGTTTATACAGTGTATTTATGGAGACGACATCCTCTGTAACTTTCAGACTTGCATACATTTACGAAAGAGCAATAAACTCCAAGGTCAATGGCGGTTTATCAAAGTTTCAATCAAAAACATGATCTTATCAGCATTGGTTTGCTCCTAGCGACGTTTCGAAGTCGGATTCAAAATAACTTCAACACTCACATGTTCCTACGAGTTTATTCTCAAGGCTATCTTCTCGGCTATCATGTGTAATAATCAGGGAGCGAAACTTTGGTGCCGATGACAGACGTATGACGTCAAGCTACATACAGAGTGTTTCTATTAGGGCTTGCGATCGTGTCCGGGTTTCGTGTAATCGTGTCGGGTACCCTGATCGTGTTACACGAACGCGGTTTTAAGCGACCGGTCCGAACGGATCCGTGTAGTGATAATTATTACTAGATGATAATTATTCATTTTAAATTCAAACATCTAAGGTACAAGTGCTCGACGCGGTTGGCGGCGGCTGCGCGGCGCACACGTCTTGTAGAAAATACTAGTGCTCGACGCGGTACTAGTACTCGTCATCCATACTTTCAATTGCGATAAATAAGATAAATCTAGTTGCGATGAAAGTAACGGTAATCTTATCTTATTTATCGCAATTGAAAGTATGGATGACGAGTACTAGTACCGCGTCGAGCACTAGTACTTCTACCGTAGATGTTTGAATTTAAAATGAATAAGTATCATCTAGTAATAATTATCATTACACGGATCCGTTCGGACCGGTCGCTTAAAACCGCGTTCGTGTAACACGATCAGGGTACCCGACACGATTACACGAAACCCGGACACGATCGCAAGCCCAAATAGAAACACTCTGTATGTAGCTTGACGTCATACGTCTGTCATCGGCACCAAAATTTCGCTCCCTGGTAATAATAATAATAAAACATTTATTTAAGACAACTGGGGTTCACAGTGGTGTTAATACATTATTATACTAGGTCAGTTATCTTATAAATTAATAGTACATTACTGCAAAGGCCGTGAAGTAAGGGATTGACGGACGAGTTTGGGCTAGACGGCCGAGTCGTAGACGAGGCCGGATACAACGAGTCCAGCAATCCCTGTTCCGGCCGAGGCTTGTATAGTGCTTTTCTCAAACGATGTGAGGAAATAATAAATAGTTATTTGTTATACAAGGGTGCAGTTATAATTTAACCGCGAGTGTGGAATTGAAACACGAGCTAGCGAATGTGAGTGGTTTAAAAATAGAATCCTTTTCACCTCACTAAAGTGAGAAAAATTCTAGATAAAAAAATCTAAAAAAGAAAAAAAAAAACATTAAAAAAGAATAATATTAAAAAAACATTACAAAAGAGTAAAACAAAAAGGAAAAAAATATTTAAAAAAAAAACAACTAAAAAAACAAAAAAAACGCCCAAAAAAAAGACAAAAAACAAAAAAAAAGGAAAAAATGGACAAAAAAAAGACTAAAAACAAAAAACATAAAAAAAACAAAAAAAAGGAAAAAAAAAAACAAAAAAACGAAAAAAAAGGAAAAAAACAAAAAAAACAAACAAAAACAAAAAAAATACAAAAAAAGGGAAATAAACAAACAAAAACATTAAAAAAAAAACAAAAAAAAAAGAAAAAAACAAAAAAAACATTTAAAAAAACAAACAAAAAAGAAAAAAATACATTAAAAAAGTAAAACAAAAAGGAAAACTAGAAAAAATTAAAAAAACGACAAAAAAAACAAATAACATTAAAAAAGTAAAACAAAAAGGAAAAATAGATAAAAAAAAACTTAATAATAACATAAAAGACCCTACAAAAATTTTAACATTAAAAAATAGACAAACATCAAGAAAAGAAAAAAATTTTTTTTTAAACCATTAAAAACGATAAACAACACTAAAAAATAAACGAAAAATAACAAAAAAAATGTAAAAAACTAACAAATTTTTTTTTTACAAAAAACCAAAACAATTAAAAAAAAGTATTGGTGGTTGGCAGTATGTATTTTTTCCTTTGTCTGTTTAATATCAGTAAGCAAATTTAAAAAGTTAAGAGTAGCGGCCAATAATGTTTTTAGTTAGGGTTTTCATACAATTACTTCTTGGCCTAGGCCAAGAAGTAATGTAGGCAGCCATAAACAAGGAACTTCATGTCTTCATTTCGTGACATTAACGCATACATTTCCGAGCATGTTTGAGAAAATTAACTTAAATTAAAATACAATGGTGTGAGCAAGTTCATTGCATCAATTACGCAAATGTTTAGTTGACACAATAAACCTGCTCAGAGTGAGGGTTTGTTATTGCCGACGCCCAGTATCTTTACAAAGGACTGTCGTCCGTACATACCTTACATACCTATATATTGTAACCCTTAGCGGTTTAACGTTTCTATAAAATGTCCGCATTTACTAGGAGTCGTATAGCGGGCTTCGATTCCACCGGAAAACTACACTCCAAGAACTCCCCCTTCAAAAAAGGTCGATAGTTAATTATTTTTGTAACAAAAATACTGCCAAATTGCAGGCGTAAGCGTAACATGGTTGCCATTTTATCATATCACTTATCGTCGTGGATACAACATCTGTCACTGTCTGACGAGTATGCGAGTGCGAGAGTGACAGATGTCTTATCCACAACGATAGGTGATATAATGGCAACCATGTTACGCCCGCAGTTCGGCAGTATCTTCTTTGTTACGAAAATAACTATCAGGAATTATTTAGTTCCTCTTCCCGAGTCTCTCTCTACGCTAAAGTGCGGGAACCCTGTAAAACTACACCACTATAGTCCAGGTCACCCAATTATGGTCCAAATCAATTCTCATATTACTGATGGCTCAGGTGGGACAATTTTCATAGATGAACTTAAGACACGCAATATAATAACACAAATTTCAATAAAAACGTATAAAATAACTAATACAAAATTGGTATTGATAGAAACGAATGAGTTTACTTTTAGACCATATTGAGGACATATTCTCTTCAAGGAATTTAAACAATTTTGGGTTGGATTATAGTTGCATTTGTTTTGTTTTGGTCTTCTCTTGAAACAAAAGAAATTCAACTCTATTTATTTTATTAGTTTGATTCAAATTTCAATGTCATTTTGTGTTGTATGGTGGGTGCCACGAGGCTATAGTTGTGTAGTTTTACGGTGGTTTGACCTTAACACTCAATCCGCAGATCCTCGGCTCCTGGGGCTACCAGAAAGGCCTGATCCCCGAGAACCTGCCGCTGGTGGAGATCCTGTACTGCCTGTGCCAAGGCCTGCTCTTCCACGCGCGAGTCATGCACGAAGACGTGTGTCCGCGTTACATCATCAACCTGATGCACACTGTTACCAGTAACAGGTCAGTTTCACTACTTAAGGCGCCGTAGGTTCAGCGAAGTTAAGCGAACAGAGTTTTTGAAACAATATAATGCGTCTGTTTATAATAATAATAAAAAAAGAAAAACGAAATGAAAGAAATTGAATTGAAAGATTCGGTGCCGCTGGCGGGACCGACGGTAGCTTAGTTGGATAAGAGCAATGGACAGATTCCAGAGATCGCGGGTTCAAACTCCGCTCGTGGCGAATAATGTTTCAATTTTCCTCTTTGATCGGAACTTATAATAATATGGTTTCAAAAAAATTCGAATAGTAATCTTGAGCCTTTTCTGCAGCGAGATCAGTGATTCGAAACATGATTAAGCAATTTTCGCTCGATAAAAAAAAATCACGAACATAGGTCTAAAATACACTTAAAACATTCGTAACAAATTATATATTAAAAAAATAGTTCTAAACATCGGCATGTCATGTTTGAGGGAACTTAGTGATTACTTTTTTATTTATTTAAACACACAAAAAATTAAAAATAAAGAACATGATATCCGCGCTTCTGAACACGCACTTCCATCTCGCTCACGCTTATGCTCAGTGAGAGGGAGAGAAGACCATGAACCTACGGCGCCTTAAACTAGCTCGCTAACGGCTCGGCCACGACTGCGAGCGGCGGCGGCGGAGCGGTGCGCCATACGTGGGAGCGAGAGGCCACGCTCCGCTGCTGCTCAGTCGTGGTCGAGCTCTTAGTTCGCCCTGTGTCACGTCCAAAAATTGGTTGTCTATAAAATCGGTTTACGGACGATAATTTTACGTGATAACGACGTATAAAGCCGAACGCTCGGCTCAGGCGGAACGGGACAATGAGTCATATTTTTTCGTGCATGCTGCCAGTGTTCATCGATTCATAAGATGTTAGCACGTCAAAACTGAGCGTCAATCAACCAGTGAGCTTTTAAGGGACTTATAAAGAAAGAAAGAAAGAAACAGATTTATTGCCACACATAAATAAAAAACTCATACACATTAATTAAACACACATTTTTTTTTAAATATACAACTAATCTTTGCTTCAGCACAGGAATGTTCCCCGGCCCACTTAAACAATCTATTGTCACTCCTGTGTACAAGAGTGGTGAGAGAGACGACGTCAACAACTACAGACCAATATCAGTACTGCCAGCTATTTCTAAAATAATTGAAAAACTAATAAATAATAGACTAATAGCATATTTAGATAAATTTAACATCATTTCTGACTTCCAGTTTGGCTTTCGGCGATCTAGATCCACTGAGGACGCGATTCTTTCACTCACAAACCTAATTATAGACAAAATAGAAAGTGGAAAAAAATGCTTAGCTGTGTTTCTCGATTTAAAAAAGGCCTTTGACACCGTCTCTCTCCCCACACTCGTACGCAAGATGGAGTGCGTTGGTATTAGGGGACTCCCACTGAGATTGTTAAGTGAC